>CATOUR010000008.1:16250000-17500000 GCA_951848785.1 Callosobruchus maculatus
TTCGATATACGCAAGGAAAAGTTCAAAAATGGATTTATTCAGAAATCATTTAATAATATATGATGATGACGGGTGGGTGGAAATGAAGTCAATTATTTCAGATATACCTAGGCAAATTAAAGAACGACTGAATCATTTCAATATGCTGGATGAATTAATTTTTTTCAAAGATTCAGAGCGACGAAGCTCACTGCTATGCACATTTTGAAGTTGATTTCTCTTTTTCTGTGTAATTTGGCCTCCTTTTCTTATCTTTGTCCTCCATTTTTTGTGCAAATACTTGATGCAATAATTTTTGGGGAGACAGTTAATACAGTTATTCAGCGGAGTCCTGCAATCAACGACTTTGCGTCTTGCAAATTGCGAACACAAAACATATAGATTGCGAGACTGTAGAGTGGACGGGATCACAAAACATAGCTGGACCTGCGGCATAGGACCAACGGACAAATCATAAAAGTCAAATTTCAGAAGTACAAATTAAAACTCCCTAGAATTCCGGCGATGCCAACTTGTAAGCTCGCTTAGCTAAGACTATGTTAAAAGGAACCCCAGCAAACCGCTTTAATCTGAGGTTCAGATTAACTCTAAGGTACATCATAGCTAAACCGCAGATTTAAGAGTGAGCGGTGCAAATGACCCTAAGCAATAAACATATCGCCACTAATATTTTTTGTTCTGTTTTCAAGTTCGTTTTTTATATCAATTATATTAATTCCTGAAAAAAAGTTCCTGGTCTATCAATGTGCTAACAGCATTTTCTCATTCCAGATTGTTCTTCAGACCCAGCTTGCCTGAGATGCGGTCCTAGAGGATGCGTGAAATGCCGAAACCTGATCGTAATGCATAGTCGTAGGTGTGTGGACACCTGCCCATTTGGACATGTTAAGAAATGGAGCACCGTGGTCGACTACATGGGGGAGATGTGCCAACATAACGGCAATTTTTTAGGTAAGTTCAAAAGTGTGGCGGGCTGCGTGTGTGAGCATAGCGGGCACCATGAAGGGAACTCCTACAGCAGCATTGGAGGTACTACTGAATATCCCACCTCTTGACCTTTACATAAAGGGAGATGCGAAAATGGCTGCATAGTAAATGCAGAGCCATGGCAATTGGTTTTACCACCTTGCCATGAAACACACCACGATACTTGACAACCTGAGGTGCGACATACTTGAGATGCCACTCGACAGAATACCAAAAGTTGTGGATACGAGATCCCATCGCCAAGGTCAATCTAAGTGACTGATCGGAATGGGCTCTAGGAGAACATCGAAATATGTCAAATAGTATCACCTAATCTACTCTAAGCTAACCTGGAACCCTCAGCACAAAAGAGTTAAAAGAAGAGCCGAGATGGCATTAGTGCTATCAGACGCACGCATAGTAAGACATGGGGTTTAAGTCCAGCCATGGTGCATTGGACATACACAATGGAGATAAGACCCATGATTACATATGTGTCTTTGGTCTGGTGGCCAAAGATGAAACAGCGAGCTGCTATAGCAGAACTAAGCAAGGTGCAAAGACTTGCTTGTCTGTCCATAACAGGTGCAATGAAAAGTGCACCCTCTGCAGTCTTAAGACGGGTTCTCACGATTCAGTTTCGCTGAATCAGTTTGAATGATTCAGTGATACTGAAATGAATCATTTTAACCTATTTAGCATTAATAAAACTACCGTTTGCATTCATCTTTCAATACTGATTCAGTCAAAATGATTGGAAAAGTAGGACTGGCTTTCAGTTTGACTGAAAGCACAAACCCACTGATCAGATTTACTGAAAAGGTGTTCTCACGTTCATCATCTGTTCAGTATCACTGAATCAGTCAAACTGATTCAGCGGAACTGAATCGTGAGAACCCGCCTTAAGAGACCATCCTGGACCTCCCTCCGTTGCAAATTGTAATAATGGGCGAGGCGAGAATGGGCTACTCTAGACTAAAAACTCTACCATGAGGAATTTACAAGAATCTTGGAAACAACCAAATCGCAGAATATGAGGGGCATACCATAATGGATGCTAGAAAGGACCACCTAACTCCGAAATATATCTTTAACAAGAAATTCGAAACTACAATAAGAGATCGAGAACTCTGTGAAGTAAACAACCTGCATCGGGAAATAATCTGGTACACACATGGATCAAGGACCGAGCAAGGCACAGGAGCGCGAATCTTTGGAAGAGGAACTAGACAGAGCATTCCGCTAGGAAAATACGCCTCGGTATTTCAGTCAGAGGTGTACGACATCCTGCATTGTGCAAGGATAAATAATACTTATACACTTAGGGCCCAAAGTCACGTCTGCTCTAGTCTGGGAGTGTTTACAAGAACTGGGAAGGCTGGCAGAACACAACAAAGTAACTTTGGAGTGGGTGCCAGGACGCTCAGGTATAAGAGGCAATGAAAGGGCGGACGAGCTAGCAAGGCTAGGCTCGTCTGCTCTATACAGGGTGGTCCACTAAGCGCGCGGTGCTCCCTAGCGGCCATACCGTTTAAATTAGACGGAAATGTTTTAAATAAAAAACGTTTTTTTAAAAATGCTCTACATTTAGAAAATAATTTCAAAGATGGCGGACTTCCGGTTATACCGGAAGTAAGCATCAACTTCCTTATTTTAAATGGAACACCCTGTATATTATTACGTTTTTGAATTCAGCATCGATTTTTAGGTTCAGTTTGTTAACCATTGTTTATGTCTACGAAGCGTATTTTCGGAGTTATTCAGCAATTTTTACAAAATTTGACGTTTGTAGTACTTTACAGGAAACGTTAATATCTCGGAAACTAAACGCGATATAAAGACGCAGTTTTCGGTTTTGAAACAAGCGAGGAACGTATTTGTGTTTCATTAAGATCGTTGTTTCAAAAGAACATTAATTCAATAGACTAGCAATTATCAAATTTGAAAAATTAAAAACGTTAAAAACTTTTATTTTTCAAATGGGATGGTATCATAAATTTCACATCGGTCAATGCGAAATTAAATTCTCTTTCACTCTTATCTAGGCACATGTGGTTCTATCTTTCATGGTTTTCAAGATATTTACGGTTTTGTAATTATGGCGTAGGAATTGGAAAAATCGTAGGTGGCGTGACTCGCAGACGAAACAATTGGCAGCAAACCTTTCATCCAAAGTGTTTCGGTCTCTAATACTAAAATGTGCTTTCGCTCCATCTACCTATAACCACATTATTCCTAAAAGCTCCAGTGGTAAATTTTCCAACAGGTTTTCCAGATTTTCATTTAGAAAATTTTAGAAAACCTTAGTTTAATATGCGGTTTCCAATAATACCACCCCAAATGCTTAGACTCGATGCTGGTTGTCAACAAACCTCTCAAAATTTGGATTTACGTCGGTATAGAAATGCAAATTATGCCAGTTTACATGACCGTTAATGATAACGCTGTAGCTACATTTCATAAAAAGGAAAATGAAAGAATTTCATAAGAAATGTAGCTTCATTCGTAAACAACACACTTTTGGAAAGGAGTGCATCTTCTTGGATTCGAGCATGACTCCAGTTACAGAAATTCATCCAGTTTTCAAAGTCTTGTCTTTCAACTGCTTGATTTAGCTGCACGTGATAAAGATGCTATATGTACTTCGTTAAGATCATGTTCACAGATGGTTGACCAATGCCCAAGTAGCGACTAATTTCTGCTGTAGCACTGCTATGCGGATCTTTAACTACAATTGCGAGAATTTCGAACTCACTATCTTCATGTATTACTACATGTTTCCTTCTCTCATATTTTACGCCCACGTAAATCCAAATTTTGAGGAGTTTGTTGACACCCAGCATGAAGTCTAAGCATTTGGGGTGGTATTATTGGAAACCGCATAATAAACTAATGTTTTCCAAAATTTTCTACATGAAAATTTGGAAAACCTGTTGAAAAATTCACCACTGAAGATTTTAAGAATAATGTGGTTACAGTTAGATGGAGCAAAAACACATTTTAGTATCAGAGGTCGAAACACTTGGGATGAAAGGTTTCCTGCCAATTGTTTCGTCTGCGAGCCACGCCACCTACGATTTTTCCAATTCCTACGCAATAATAACAAAACCGTAAATATCTTAAAAACCATCAAAGATAGCACCACATGCGCCTAGACAAAAGTGAAAGAGAATTTAATTTCGCATCCACCGATGTGAAACTTATGATACCATCCCATTTGAAAAATAAAAGTTTTTAACGTTTTTAACTTTTCAAATCTGAAAATTTCTAGTCTATTGATTTAATGTTCTTTTGAAACAACGATCTCACTAAAACACAAACACGTTCCTTGCTTCTCTCAAAATCGAAAACCGCATCTTTCTATCGCGTTTAGTTTCCGAGATATTAACGTTTCTTGTAAAGTAAGTAAACGTCAAATTTTGTAAAAATTGCTGAATAACTCCGAAAATACGCTTCGTAGACATAAACAATGGTCAACAAACTGAACCTAAAAATCGATGCTGAATTCAAAAACGTAATAATATACAGGGTGTTCCATTTAAAATAAGGAAGTTGATGCCTACTTCCGGTATATCCGGAAGTCCGCCATCTTTGAAATTATTTTCTAAATATAGAGCACTTGAAAAGAAACGTTTTTTATTTAAAACATTTTCCTCTTATTTAAACGGTATGGCCGCTAGGGAGCACCGCGCGCTTATTGGACCACCCTGTATACATTGGAGCAGAACCCGTCCTGAGGGTGCATAAAAGCACCAGGTCGGAGAATGGATGGAACATCAGCACAAGGAGCAGTGGAAGTTGTTGCCAGGATGTGTTCATGGAAAAACTTTGATAAATCTCCATACAAGAACACAGCTGAAACACAGCTCCGAATAACGACGGGTCTCCTCACAGGACATTGTGGCCTGAAGGAACACCTGAAGAAGATGGACTCTACAATGGAGACCTCAACTGCAGACGGTGTGGAAGAGAAACTGAGTTAGCCCTACATGTGCTCTGTGAGTGCGAAGCGCTAGATCACAAGAGACAACAGCTCTTTGGCAAGACCAAGCTAGAACCAATGGAGTACAGCTCAGCACCAGGACCAGTAGGAAAAGTGCATAAACTTATGCAGGGATCTAGATTGCTGGAGTGGATACTGTAAATGAGAGGAACAATAATATAATAGGCCTTAAGGCTTAAGTATTGACGGGGGCAGCAAGGTCGGACGGCTCCTGGAAAAAAATCACCTGGTCTACTTATGGCTCCAAAAATGCATCAGGTAAAGGAGGAGGCATACAGCCCGGGGACCCCTCCCCCCCCCCCCCCAACGATGGTCGGATCTGTGCCTTGTATAGCAGCAGTAGTTGCTCTGGTGTATACAGCTTCCTACAGCGGAACAAAATTCCAAGCTTCTGGGATGCCGTTTTACCAATACTCACGACGTGGTCGTGTCAGGACATATTATTGTTGATGTTGATCCCCAAAAGCTTGACGGAAGGTGACTTGACTGTTGGATGACTCTCGCATTTCCGCAGTTGCTAAGCCAACGTGATACTTCTTTGTCGGTGTTGTTGCCTGAGTTTTCTGTACGTTAAACTGTACATTATTTACCAATCTCCACTCGACAATTGTTTTGATATCTACGTTGATCTGTGAGGCATGTTGCTGTCGCCTATGTACCGTCTCCTGGGCTGACAGTGGCTTGCTTGGTTCCATGCACGATATTAATGTACTGTCGTCTGCGAAGCTGTAGATTGGATTTGATGTTATTTCCAGCAGCTCGTTGATGTACAGCAGATATGACATTAACGAATGCAATCCCATTGATTTTTGCAGGTCTTTCAACGAACGCCCTAGCAGTATTAGTAGGAGTAGCGACGGGCACGATCTTGTGCGTGGTGTTCATCTCGACGGCAGTGATATACATCAAATACCGTCGGAAACAGATGCCTGCGATCAGCGAAACGGGCTCAGACATCGACGACTCTCCCGAGAAGAGGGACTTCCTGAAGCAGCTCGAAACATTGCGGCCGTACGCTGACAGCTACTTGGACATGCTCAACGACACGCGGCGACAGATCAGGGAACTACATCGAGAGGGCGACAGTGGGGCCATCTCTGCGTATAGGCCGGTAAGGGAAACAGTATTTTCTTGCTGTTTTAGGGGCATTTAAGTATTAGCTAGAGTGCGGTAAGGTAAGAGGTAACGTAAGACGTAAGAAAATAAGGGACTAAATAGAGTGCGGTAAGGTAAGAGGTAACGTAAGACGTAAGGTAATAAACCTGTGGAATCAGATGAGAGTGTTGCGTTAGCTCTTACGTTACGACTATAAACACTCTCATCTGATTCCACAGGTTTATTTTTTTACGTCTTACGTTACCTGCTCTTACCTTACCGCACTCTAATTTGTACTTAAACCTGTGGAATCAGATGAGAGTGTTTATAGTCGTAACGTAAGAAGAAACGTTACGACTATAAACACTCTCATCTGATTCCACAGGTTTATTTTCTTACGTCTTACGTTACCTTTACCTTACCGCACTCTAGATAATCCCTTAAGTATTAAATAGAGTGCGGTAAGGTAAGAGGTAACGTAAGACGTATGAAAATAAACCTGTGGAATCAGATGAGAGTGTTTATAGTCGTAACGTAAAAGGTAACGCAACACTCTCATCTGATTCCACAGGTTTATTACCTTACGTCTTACGTTACCTCTTACCTTACCGCACTCTATTTAGTTCCTTAAGTATGAAATAGAGTGCGGTAAGGTAAGAGGTAACGTAAGACGTAAGAAAATAAACCTGTGGAATCAGATGAGAGTGTTTATAGTCGTAACGTAAGAGGTAACGCAACACTCTCATCTGATTCCACAGGTTTATTACCTTACGTCTTACGTTACCTCTTACCTTACCGCACTCTATTTAGTCCCTTAGAATAGCGTTACGACTTAAGACGTAAGGACTAAGATTATTTACGCGTTTGACAAGTAGAGTTTAGTAGCGTACACAGTGTTCAAAATGTCCCGGACGAAATGAATAACTAGGGAAGTGGGAGTAGTACAAAAAATGTTCTTGGCTATACGGTGGTGACCTTAATCTTGACATCAAAATCGCATCAAGGTCAAACAGATTTTCTTATATGGAAATCCCTACTGTTGACACCGGAAATGAAAAGCACGGAAAATTCTACGTCCTGATATGAAGTTGACCTTTTGAAAAATTTGACCTTTAATGAATAAGTCAAATGTGACCAGCGGAGTATCTTGAGTAATAAGGGTTGCACAAAATAATAGTTAAGATAAAAGTCGTGCGAAAGTTTCCTAGCTATACGCTGGTGACCTTTATGGTGAGCTTGCCCTTGACATCAAGGTCACATCAAACTCAAATCGATTTCTTTAAATAGCATCACCTACTTTTGACGCTAGAAATGAAAAGCACGGAAAACTCTACGTCCCGATATGAGCTTGACCTTTTGAAAAATTTGACCTTGAATGTTAAGATCACCATAAAGGTCAACAAAGGAGAGTCAGTAAATGTTCCTATGACTTGACTGTCTTTGTGTGCAACCTTGACTTCTCCAGATACCCTCCGCGTCACATTTTGACTTTGATTTACTCATTCAAGGTCAAACTTCCTAAAAGGTCAAGCTCATATCTGGACGTAAAATTTTCCGTGCTTTTAATTTCCGGTGTCAAAAGTAGGGGTTTTCACTTAAGAAAATCGATATAGACGAAAGAACAGTAACAATAAACTATTATTTTTTACAATATTATTCAAATTAACAATAATATGGCAAACAAAGGGCTAAAGATTTACCTCAACGGAATCTTGCTGCCCCATGATCCCACACCCAAATACCTAGGTGTCACACTGGATAGGACACTGTCGTTTAAAAAACATATTCAGTCTATCGCAGACAAAGTAAACAGCAGAAATAAATAACATAACTGCAAAAATTATGTGTCACCTCTTGGGTCGCCTCCGCTTCATACTTCAGCTCTGAGCCTCTGTTTCTCTGCGGCTGAATTTTGCTCGCTAGTGGGGCTAAACTACCCAAATACAACAGCTCTTCAACTTGAGTCTGATGGTTTTAACCCTGCAGTTAAATAGATAGAAGTTTGGACGAACCAAACACCAGAAGCCAGAAGAAGGGAACAGTAATCTAACTGTTGGTCAGGAACCCCCTGGTTTAGAGCTCCACCCAAAGGAATGGTCGACCCTAAACAGAATTCGCACGCCACATGAAGTGTGCCCTGATTGGAACAAGCACGAATCCCCATGATGCGACTGTGGAGTGGAACGCCAAACTGTCAGGCACATAGTGCAAGAATGTAGCCTTAGAGCATATTAACTTTTAGCCTAGTTATTATTTAGACAGCATTTTTTCTTTTATGTTTGTCTTAACTTGTTGTTACTTTAAAATGCATATAAAGCAATTACTTTACCTTTTCAGGTGGTTCGGGATCTAGCAAAGATCCTGTTGCTTCTAAACAGGCCCATAGATAAGATCGCTGTTCCAGATGACTGGGAGCACCTTTTCGGTTGGGCCGAAAAGGCACTGAACAGGTACAAAAGGATGAGCGGCACTTCGAACCAACCTCAAGTGGCTCAACTCATCAACTTTTTACAGGGACCTACAGATTCCTCAGAATACTCACTTAGAGGTAAGCAGACAAGCACGATCACTTACAATAAAATTTTTATAACATTCAAGTGTAAATTCGAATGAAAAAACACCGACAAACAAGATAGGGATAAAATAGGGGTGGTGGGGAGGTAGGCTCAATCTAATTCTTATTTATGCAGGATATCCAATTACCCTAAAAAATGCACTTCGTGATATTATGTACACTTAAGTCTTTACACATCTATCCGCCATTGCCTTTGGAGTTTGAAACGTATCTGTGGACTTTTTCTATCCATACCAAATATGCAATTTTAGAGTGCAAATTATTAAAGTTTTGATAATTTTGGATATAACAAAAATTTGAAAATTTTGAAAATTTTTGATGGTTTTTAAATTTTGTTTAATTTTGAATAATTTGAAATATAGATATCAATTATCTCGGAAACGGTTTGCTCGAATTTCATGAATTTTGGGGTTTGGGGTTTTTTTGTAATAAGGCCGATCTTAGGCATGTACAATGTTGTCATATTTAGCAATTTTCCCGAAATATAATAAACTTTGTTATTTCAAATGGACCACCCCGTATATTTCTATACCTTTTTGAAATCCTTGAAAAATACTGATTATTTCTTTGTATAACATTTCCTATACCTAAACCTGATAATTTTGGAGCCTCATCTACATTTACATTGTATCCGCTCAAGTTAAAATAACTAAATAAGGTGGCCCCTATGTTTTTAGTGTTGAAAATTCAGACATGTTGCAAAATGTAAAGTGAAGTTTCAAGAATCACATGACTTGCATTGACGTAAATGGACAATATTTTGAGCATCTGCTCTAACTCTAATCCCCTTCATGATTTTTGCAGTTAATGTCTTATTTTAGCTTGGGCGGATGCAAAGTATATTTAGAAATTAAGCCGTTTAGGTATAGGAAAAATTTTACAAAAACTAACCAGTATTTTTCAAGGATTCAAAAAATGTAGAAATATACAGGGTGATCCATTTGAAATAAGAAGGTGGCTAGACTTCGTTTTAGCGGAAACCGATTTGAGGCTTGAGAGTAGTGTCAATCGACTCGGTTTGACGTCCTGAGTAAAACGAGACCACTCCTAGACCGAGGAAACGCTCCGGTGAAAAACTACGGCATTTTAAAGTTTCAGTACCTAACCTAACTTAACCCGACGGGTCAAGTTGTTGAGGTCAAAATAGGTTAAATGGGGTTTAAAGGACTGTTAATTGACTCGGTTTGACGCCTCGAGTGGGATTAGACCATACCCAGCCTAAAAAAACGGTCCGATAAAAATCTATGCCTCTTTGAAATTTCAAACCTAACCTAAAAACGACTTCGAAATTTCTATATTTTTGCCACGAAATATATGATCAATTCGAAAGTACTTGACGAGTAGGGTACAATGACACCAGAAGCAACACGAAGAAATGGAAAATAAAAAAGTTATGATACTTTGAATTCTTAATGTTCCTAGAAATAAGGTAGGTTTAAGTTCGATTAGGTTTGTTCACTTATATAGACGGGGGGGCCTGGGGGGGCTGGCCCCCCCAGACGTTACTAATTTTGTAGATTTTGAATACTCCATGTAATATACTCCCAGGTAAGTAGGGTAGGTCACCTGTTCAGTTTTTTCAGTATGCTGGAATAGGCCCCAGGCGCAGACCCTCGAAGACCTTTTTTGGCTTAATTTCCTAAACTGAGAATCAAAATAAACGTTTTTTCAGTCTACTAGTTGACACATTTCGAGTCAGGACATCAAACCTAGTTGATTGACACCCTTTTTTAGCCCGACCGTATTAGTTAGGTTATATCAGGTAAGATATTGAAATTGCCAAGTTTTAAAGTGGCGTAGATTTTCACTGCAATGTTTCTTCACTTTGGAAGTGGTCAAGTTCGAGTCACGATGTCCAACCACGTCGATTAATACTCATTTTGAGCTCAACAAGTAAACTTTTCTGGATAAGTTAGGTTAGGTAACGAAACTTCAAAATGCTGTAGCTCTTCACCAGAACGTTTCCTCGGTCTGGGAGTGGTCTCGTTCGATTCAGGACGTCAAACCACGTCGTTTGACACCACTCTCGACCCCCATTTCGGTTTCCGCTAAAACGAAGTCTTACCAAGAAGGTTTATTATATTTCTTGAAAAACGATAGATCTGACAACTTTGTAAATACCATCTCAAGATTGGCCGTATTGCAAAACTACCCCTATCCCAAAAATCATGAAAATCGTGGAAATCGTTTTCGAGATAATTGAGGCATTCCATACTTTAGACTCACTCTGTATATCAATTTAAAGACTAGGGAGGTATATTATCCCAGTATCCCAACATTCCCAATATGGCGTAAATAGACGGTTTTTCAAACCTCCAATAGTGGACAAAGATAAACAGCTGTTTCCTATAGTCGTCTGCGAACTAATTTAATCAAAAAATGATTGTTTTGGGTCTTTTGTCCCAGTAGGAAAGAAATTTATGTACCTACTGGTGGTTAGGAAAAAAGTTTGCTTGAAGAAAAATGTAGTCTGAATTACATAAAAGTTGGGAGATCCTACCTACAAAACAGCAATCACGACATCACGAGGAGCCTTCTGATTGTCCTTTTTTTCTAGTTGATTGTAGCGAGATGAGATTGATGAGAATTTTCTTAATTAAAAAGGCAGACACTTCGACACTTGGCACTATTCTTTCACACTTTTGCTTTATTTTACGTCCTTTTTCGTCGGTCAGCCAATCAAAATCATCTCTCGCGCGCTATTGTTTTTTACTAAGCGTAGGCAACCAACTATACTTCTTCTGTAAAGTATAATAAATTCAAATTAGTTGAAAAAAGAGGAGCTAAAAGTTTGCGTTTCCTTAATACATATAGGCAGTTTTCCCAGATTTTTGATTAAGCATTCATAAGTAAAATGAACGAAAAGCCTCCTGCGACGAAATGATCAAAGATAGTGCCTTCTTTCTGAAGTATTTGTACAAAAATTGTACAGCCTGATACAGAATACCAATTTTTAAGTCTCCAACATTTTGCACGTTATTTTGTGTCAGTATATTATTCTTTATTATTTAATCAGTCTGAGCGAGATCTGACGCAGGCTTGTATGGTAAGAACGTGTAAAAATGAATAACAAATTCAATGCTGCGTGTGTGTCACATTATTCACTCATTAGGCAAGTAAAGTAATATCGCGATCCGTACATATCCGGGCTCTCATTTTGGATTTATCAACAATAAAGATATACGCAACACTCTGCTTTTTTTAGGATACCACAATCACCAACTGTTACAAAGTTATTATAGTTGGTTTTCAAGAAAACAAAAGCTGTTTTCTGGCGACTAAACACAAATGGTTCTAATTATGAGCGTATGAGCCAGTAATGCGTGATGAATTTGATATACCTACCTACATCTATAAGATACATTTCAGGTTGCATTTGTTCCTGGGGTAATATCATTTTCAAACCTAATCAATGTATGCCAAAATTCCGTCAATATAATAAGTACCTACCCAGGTTTGATAGGAATAATCTGTTAAATAAACATTGATATCTCAATCAAGATTTAATGATAAAATGTTCTAAATAACTATATTTTACACCAGCCAATTAATAGAAAAAGTTTCTAAAACACTTTTAAAAACGGTGAATCCATATAGCAATTGTAACTAATGTCATAATATTTGCTTTTTCAGGTAGTACGACATTGAGCACATTCAAGCCTGATTTTCAACCGAGCCTGGCAGCCATGGAAGGCTCTTCTCGCTTGAGTCTGCAGGATGTAGCCATAGACAACTTCACCAGCAACTATGACTCAAAGTTCCATCAGCCTCTGAATCCGCAGTGGAAGTTTGAGTACTCCTTGGTGGCAAACAACTCGTCAGAGTTCGATCCCGCGCTCTGGAGGAATAGTAAAGAGTACCTCAATGGGTCTCTTTTCCTGGAGGATGACTTTTGCCAGTTAGGTTTCAGGCCGCAGGACGAAATCACGACGGAGTTGTGACGAACATTTGGAAGTTTCAACTGGAAATATGTAGAGCCTAGTGAAACAGCACTTTTAGCTTCGAAAAAAATCGGGAATGGGCGAGAATATAGATTCAGGTGTAGCTTAAAGTGTACGCTATTATTTTAATCTGTTCCAGAGAGCAGATAGCTACCTATTATATGTACGTAGGCAGTTTTAAAGAACATTGGTACCAACGAGTTGGTACACTTCTACTAACAACTTATTGTCCAGTCGCATGTTTCTGGGAATGTTTTGTAGCTCTTTTTTTCTCTAAAATCTGATACTCCCAACCAACCCAAGAAATTTTTGTTAAAGTGGAGTTGAAGTACACATTTTTATCTACTAAACCCTCAATCCAAATTTTTGCCCATACCAGATTTTTTTTGTTTTTAAAAAGTTTTTCCCACTTTCTGGGCTAATGATGATGCTAATATCTTTAGAAGATTATTATATCTCTGATCATGCTAGTCAGTGAGACGCAATTACTGTACATATTATGCAGCGTCTCAAGTCTATTTTACCTTTTATTTTTGTATGTTTTGTATAAAAGTACGTAGCATATAGAGCATAGGCTATTATATTAAAAATACGTACCTTTTTCTGTGTAAGATTATGTTGTACCTATTTGTATTTTTAGTAATATAACTTATAAAATGTAATGTCTTAGCAGTTTAATGCATTTTCACAAGTTTAGGTAGGTATGTATATACATGATCACTAAGATGTAAGATGAATTTTGAGCTCCAAAAACTCATGCTCATACTTACCATAGTCAATTGGGGGGAGATGTAGTGGCAAAAGGCACAATAAAAGTTTTTCCACAAGAATCCCTGATAAAGGATCAAATATTTTAGGGAGCTGTTTTTTTAAATTATGAATTCAATATGATTCAAAAGTTTCATACCAATGCTGCCATCTATTCATTTAGAAACGTAATATTTCAACTGTACTCTATAGGTGTCAAATGTATCATTTATATTTTATATTACTACCGATAGATGGCGACCCTTCGGCAATACAGTGCCATCTATCAATTAATTATCTTACTATTCGTGATACTCCCATTACCTTGGAATAGATATATTGTTTAGTTGTTTACTTATTACATGACTCCTATTACCCCGTAATAACCGTATTTTTATTTGTCAATGTCAACAAAACTTCATTCATTTTTTGGACTTGACAGTTAGCGTGATGTCACCGCTGACAGCTGCAGGTGTTTGCTTGACGGCCGTGTCTGCGGTTAGTCGGCGGCTGCATCTGTTTGTTGACATGGCTCCGAAAGTGGTGTTTGTTCTGGGGGGCCCAGGTGCCGGCAAAGGTACCCAGTGCCAGCGCATCGTGCAGAACTACGGCTACGTCCATTTGTCAGCAGGGGATCTGCTGAGGGCTGAGAGACAGCGGCCGGGCTCTAAACTGGGGGAACTCATCGAGGGGCACATCAAAAACGGTTAGTGTTCAGCCCTTTAGGCACCAGTAGATCAACATAAATTATAACTATGTTTGCAATACTGCTAGGAAAATAGACGCATTGCAGTGACGTGTTTTAAATGCGCTTGACGAGTGACGTGAATAGTTTTTTCAATTTCCTCAATTATCTGATTATGCATAAGAAATGTTCTGATAGCCTTGAAATTGTCGTTTACTCTATTTAAGAGTATGTGTGAATCAATCATTAGAGTATTATTGCTATGCTTATGTCAGAAAAATGCTAAATTTAATTTAGAAATGTTTAATTCCCACTGATAACATGTGCACTTAGACTGAACTCTATCAATTTAATTAATTTCTGAAACTAATTTTATGGTGTTGTTATTATTTTTGTTTAATGGAATACTCTTTCAATATTTTAGAATTATGCGAAAAGTATTAAAAACCTATTCACTATACTTTCTAACACTGCTGTTGGATCTTGAAAGTTAGAAATCTTAGATTTTAGATCTTGGATTCTTAAATACTATTACTTATAAAGACTATAATTTTCTCTATAGATTTATTAGTATTTTGTTAGGCTTCTGAAAAACAATAATTTAAAATGTTACATGGCTAGTTTTTTATAAAAATATGTTACATGATGCCCATGCAGGTTTGTAAAACGTAATTTGTTTAAAATATAGTCATTCTAGAAACAAGTGACAAATGATAATTGGTATTTTGAGTTACTGAAGAGTTATGCAGAGGAATTACATTGATTAGTTTTTGTTTTGTTTTTCTTGTCCATTAGCGGTATGTAGGCTCTGCCTACATGGTCTGCTCAGTTATAAAAAAAAATTGGAAGCTTAATATTTCAATATTATTTTTTACTATGTTTTACAAATAATTTATACTTATTAGTTAATTTAACTGCTAGTCATAATGCAAATCACCATGCTTTTGTTATCAAAAACATGATAGTGTTTTATTCAAAATTATTTTGCTGTTATATCTAGGTACAATCGTTCCTGTAGAAATAACTTGCAGCCTGTTGGAAACAGCCATGAAAGAATCTGGAAAGGAGAAGTTTCTGATTGATGGCTTTCCAAGGAACCAGGATAATCTTGATGGGTGGAGACGTCAGCTGGGTGACAGAGTTGATTTGCAATTTGTCCTCTTTTTTGATTGCCCTCTAGAGGTAAGATAATTTATCTAAATGTAATATTTCGCAGTAAAACACAAATTTGTAATATGTTTCTAATTTTATTTTTGAAGCTTCATAAGACTGAGGATACTGGATAATCAGCTTTGAATTTTCTAGTACCTTATTGCTTCATAAATAACTTGTCACTATACTTTTTTTCATACACATGTACCAAACAATTACTCAATATCCCTCCTATGTGTTTCTCGCTATCCAGTGTCAAGAAAAGATAAAACAATGCTTAATAAATCTTTTATTTAATTTCTGTTTATGAGATTTCAAGGATTAAGATAACAAATGTATGAATTGTACTAGTGTAGAGCAAGAATGTTAGGCAGATTCAATATTGGATCATTCTTTTAGAATTGTGATGTTGTCTAGTCTATGAGCAAATGATGTAAGGAAAAACTATATGAAAACTTTGAAACGCTTTGTTCAGAGAAGACTATTATCAGATTTTTCTCCTCTGAAACATATTCAAACATACTGGGCTACAGTTTAGTGACAAATTCATTGTTACTTATTACAAATTACTTTTTGTCAAATATTTTTTGTACAGGGTGTCCCATTTTGGGCACTTTTACGGGGTATCTCGGTTATTTTTCAAGATAGGGAGTTGCGGTTTTTGCAACAGTGTGCTACTTTTTTGTGAAATCAAAGGTGCAGTCAAAAAAATTATCATGGTCCTCCTGGTTTTTGAGATACAGGGCGAAATCGAAAATTATCGACTTTGGGACCACCCTCGTATCTCGGTTGTCTTTTATCTTATTGAAAAGTTTAAAAAATAATCTTATAGAAGTTTTTCTGTAGAAGCCTGTAGTTTGATTTTTTGTTACTCTAACCATTTTTCATTTATGAAGCAAACTATATTTTTTCAAATGGAACACCCTGTATATTATTTTTTACGTCAATCGGAAATAATTCAAGGTTTTCAAAAGTATATATTAGTATGAATTTTTTCTGAAAACTTAAGCTCAAAATTCCATTTTTTACTTTATTCATAGCAGTAGGCCATGACTAATCTATTAAAAACAATATCCAAGTAAACAATTATTAAAATACAAGATACTCAATACTTTTAACTCAATTATTTAATTGTATTTTATACTCTATTAACTACTATTTGTGAAAATGTTCAGTAAATATTACTTATTGTATTACATTACTTAAAACATTATATCTGAAGAATATCAACACATTATTAAATTTGAATTTGAATCAAAATAAAAACTAAAAACAGCAAGGAGCTTTTAGAGATGTTGGTTCAAGTTGTAGATTATTTTCTCGAATGCAAATCTGGTACAATTTTTTATTCTTTTAATGACATCTAAAAGAATTATTGATCTCCTTTGTGTTATGGCGATTAAAAATTCCGAAACTTGGATCCTGTGCAAATGTTGAAGTATCTTAAACTTGTATAGATGGCAATTGTGTTTTTTTAGAATTATTTCTGCAGTTGATATTTGTACCCCTACAGCTTCTTCTTTGTGGTTACAAGATGATGAATGCATTGCTTCTATGTAACCTAATACTTTTGTTTCCCTTTGCTCCCTATTCTCCTTGAGATAAGTTTTAGGACGTAGTTAAATAAAGGATCCGTACAACCTAACTATATTTATATTTAGACAAGCAAATTCATCTGAAAACGGTTGTTGTCTCTCTGGGTATCTAAACTGCCATTATTATAGAAAATTGACAATAATTAAAATGAAAATACAGAAAGAACAAAGCTATATTTAATAAAAATAGAATTAAAAGCTGACAGTCTCGCGAGTTTTTTACAGATTTGCTTTTTTGTTTTTAACAGATGAGTCATAGCCCACTATCTACTCAACATTATAATAACACAATATTCATCATTTTAATGAGACATTATTATTTAAAAAAAAATGTATTTTGATTCTGTTTTTTCGAATTTGAGTAGGATGTCTCTTGTAGAGTAATAACTGCTTAGAAGCTTATTATTTATAGTTGATTAACCATGGCCTATTGCTACAAATAAAGTAAAAATTGGAAAAATCAAATTTTGAGCGTAATTTTCTAAATAACATATTTTTTAAAAGCTTGAATTATTTCCGATTGACTTTAAAAATAATATACAGGGTGTTCCATTTAAAAAAACACATGTTTGCTTCATAGCTAAAAAATGGTTAGAGTAAGAAAAAATCAAACTACACCACTGGATTCTACTGAAAAAATTCTATAAGACCCTTTTTTAAAATTTTCAGTAAAATAAAAGACCGAGATACGAGGGTGGTCCCAAAATCGATAATTTTCGATTTCACACTGTGTCTCAAAAACCAAGAGGGCCATGATAATTTTGTTGATGCATCTTTAGTTTCACAAAAAAGTAGCACACTGTCGCGAAAACCGTAACTCTCTATCTTCTAAAATAACCGAGATACCCCGTAAAAGTGCCCAAAATGGGACAGCCTGTACTTTCTGAAATTATGCAGCAGTATACAAAACATTAACAAACAGTTTTTGTTTTAATGGATGTGGTTTTGTTTACTAGGCAGTAAAGTATAGCTCCGGGATCAATGTCAGTATGAAACAGTATATTAGATACTTTTTAAGTTAAACAGAAAAAAAGTATTATAGAGCAAAAAACCGTATAATACTGTTTTGAACAGTATGGTTGGTAACCCTAGTTGACACCTAATTTAGCTTGACCGGGAGACTTGATCATATAACATCAGAGACATTACAGCGTTTCTGGACAATCAGAACAAACGAATTTCGTGGCCATCGTTATTTTGAAACATTATTTATTTTTGTGTCTACTGTTAAAATATATGTTTATCATTCATCATATTTTCAATCGATAATAACTTTTTGAATAGATCCATAAGTTTTGAATTTTTGAGGATAGATACCTATGTGATTGAACTTATTAAAACTGAAAAAAATTAATTTCACCTACTAAGAACCGTCCTGATAGAACATCCTTAAATTAAAGCTCAGATTTTCCAAAAACAAGTTGTAAATTCATTTGAATAATAAATGTAATAAATTGTGTAAACCAAAGATTATACATTTGATGGTATAAAAAATTAGGCATTCCCATTTAAAATAATTATGTTACCTGTGAAATTCCCTTAATTAATCAACTGACTTTACCAAGTACAAAAAGAATTCAAATTTGACCGTGTGACCTAAGGTGACGCATTTCATGCTCAGTTGCACCACAAAGTCACGGCCTTCTAAGTGTTATAATCGCTACGATATTCAATTTTTTTTCTGATACCTACTTATTATACGCGCCTAAACGGTTCGTTTAAAGTTCAATATACGTGACATAACACTAAAATTCACCAAGGAATCCAAATATGCAATAAAATATAGGGGGTTCTATACAAAAAAAAAAAACGTAAGTTTGATATGAGTCAAAATTTAAGGGAAAATATTTTATGGTTAGAGCCCCCAAGGCCCCCTACCATGATCGGGAGACATATTATTTAAATTCGTTTTAGTCAGTCCACAATCCTCCGTCCACCCACTATTGGCGCACCCTATACAGGGTGAGTCAAGCTCAACGCCTCGGACCCTTGTGACCAAACGATACCACTTTTCGAAAAATTGACTTTGCAAGTGTATGTAGGTCGAGTTGAACTACATTTTAAAAATAATGACTTTTATACAGGTTGTCTAATAAAAGCGTGACATATCAAAGTTATGTTTTTTTAAATGGAATACCCTGTATATTATTACATATTTAGATTCCCGGGTGCATTTTAGTGTGACTTTGTGTATCACACATGGGACTTTAAGCGAACCGTTTAGGTGCAAATCACAATTTTAGGTATAGGTAGGTGTCAGAAAAAAATTGAATATCGCAGCTATTATAAATCTTAGAGGGCTGTGACTTTGCCGTGTTACTAAGCATGAAATGTGTCAGCGTACCTTAGGCGGTCGAGTTCGAATTACATTTGTACTTGGAGAAATCGCTAGATCAATTAAGGAAACTTCAATCAAAGGTAACTTGATTTTTTCAAATGGGAATGCATAATTTTTTTTATACATTCAAATGTGCAATTTGATAAGCTTTCTAATGATATGTGGTTGTAAATATCAATCTCTGGTAGTTTTGATTTAATTTCGAATTTTCAGTAAAACCGGCGTTTTTCAATTTTGCTACCTTTAAGCAACTTAGCAGGCCATGAAATATAAACAAAAAACTGTTCAGATGGAACAAAAGAACTAACCTAGCAGATAGTTACGGACGAACTAGAGTAAAGGGACAAAGTTATAAAAATGACTTACAACAAATCAATTCTAACCAGAAAAAGCAGACATAACACATCTAAGGTCAAAAAGCAGTTTGAGTACGACAGAAATGGGTATTTTTCACAGCATACCGGCTACTACAATATTCTAAAGATTGACGATTCACAAAACCATTGTGAATTTTGAAATGAAGAAAAATCTACCACGTAATGTTGCTGGCAGTTTAATAGCTTCAGAATAAAATTTCACATTTCATGATTTAAAAAAATAGTAACCGATACCTCTGACTGGAGTTCTGCAAATTCTTCAATACTTATAAACAAGATCGCCGAAAATGAAGAATAAATTAAAAATCTGCTCAAATTATTAAACATAATTTACTTGGTATAAAATTAAAATATGATTTGTCAGTATTCCTTTTTTTGCGACCTTGCTAATAGATGCTGAAAAAGTTAAAGGACGACAGTGAGAGGTATCATTATGTTTGACTTTGACGGAAATGACTACTGTTTTATACCATTAAATGTGAAATTGCGTTCTGAAGATATTAAACTGCCAGCAACATTACGTGGTAGATTTTTTTTCATTTCAAAATTCACAATGGTTTTGTGAATCGTCAATCTTTAGAATATTGTAGTAGCCGGTATGCTGTGACAAATACCCATTTCTGTCGTACTCCAACTGCTTTTTGATCTTAGATGTGTTATGTCTGCTATTTCTTGTTAGAATTGATTTTTGTAAGTCATTTTTATAACTCTGTCCCTTTATTCTAGTTCGTCCGTAACTATCTGCTAAGTTAGTTCTTTTGTTCCATCTGAACAACTTTTGTTTATATTTCATGGCCTGCTAAGTTGCTTATAGGTAGCAAAATTGAAAAACAGCGGTTTTACTTAAATTAAATCAAAACTACCAGAGATTGATATTTACAACCGCATATCATTAGAAAGATTATCAAATTGCACATTTGATCGTATAAAAAAATTATGCATTCCCATTTGAAAAAATCAAGTTACCTTTGATTGAAGTTTCCTTAATTGATCTACCGATTTCTCCAAGTACAAATGTAATTCGAACTCGACCGTCTACGCTAAGTTGACACATTTCATGCTTAGTAACACGGCAAAGTCACAGCCTTCTAAGATTTATAATCGATGTGATATTCAATTTTTTTCTGACATCTACCTATACCCAAAATTGTGATTTGCACCTAAACGGTTCGCTTAAAGTCCCATGTGTGACACATAAAGTCACACTAAAATGCACCCAGGAATCTAAATATGCAATAATATACAGGGTGTTCCATTTAAAAAAACATAACTTTGATATGTCACGCTTTTATTAGACACCAAAAGTGATTATTTTTAAAATGTAGTTCAACTCGACCTACATACACTTGCAAAGTCGATTTTTCGAAAAGTGGTATCGTTTGGTCACAAGAGTCCGAGGCGTTGAGCTTGACTCACCCTGTATAAAATGAGGTTTTTAGAAGTGTCAAAAATTTTTCACATTAATTAACTATTAATCTATCTAGATATGCCTGGAGCGATGCCTGAAGCGCGGCGCGGGGGGTAGCGGCCGGTCCGACGACAACCCCGACAGCCTGAAGAAGCGCTTCAACACCTACTTGACGGAGACGAAGCCCATCATCGACCACTACGCCAAGAGCGACCTGGTGCGCCGGATAGACGCCACCAGGAGCGAAGAAGAGGTCTATGGGGAGGTCCAGAGGATCTTTGACGAGGTGGCCACGCCTACGGTCGCCTCATCGGGGGATAACTAGAAGGGGAGGGGTGGGGGGACCAACATACGGGGTGTCTGGGTTATTTGGCGGCTAGAGTTGAGGAAGATGCTTGCAGTAACTTAGATAATAATATACGTATTCCAAAATCTAGTATACAGAGTGTACCTGGATAATCTGCGTGAATGAACTGGGTGAAACTACATCTTTTCCAGTAGTGTTTCCAAAGGATCAAATTACATTTCTAAAGAGTCAATAAATTGTAGATTCTAATGGTCTCTTGTAATTTTCAAAGCGTCAATTGTTTCAAATAGCCGGTTAGATATTCTAAGGTGTTAAATGTAGTTTTAGATAGGCATTTTTGAATTCTACTGCGTCAATTTTGTATTTTCAAATAATCAATCGAATATTCAAAAGCATCATTCCAAGTCAGCACGTCTTGAAAAGTAGATGAAATTGAATAAAAGCGGCAATACAAGATTTAAGTACTGAACAAGGACAACGCGGTATCATTTTTTTATACAGGGTGTCCCAAAAAATAGTGTCAAGCGGAAGTCCAGAGATAGAGCACACCTAGAAGTATCTCAATCACCCCCATATATGTCATGCAATTTTTTGTAGTTTCCGAGTTTGAATTTTTTTCTGAATTTTAGAGAATTCTCTACCTCGACAACTTAAAACTGTTCCGAAAGAAACACTAAAAGACTTTTCTAAATTCTCTTTTTTGCTAATTAATCGCCAAAAGTTTACTGTTTATACGTAAAATAATCGGCTTCGTAACTTTGATGAAAGTTATGTAGACCGCGTAGGCAGAGCCTAAATACCAAATATCGCGGCTGCTGTGAAAGGGTTATGTTGGGGGAAGTTTGTTAACGCTGTTCTTTTTGAACGCCTAATAGAACTGAACTGATATTTACTGATTTGAGAATCTCTCCTTAGTTTGAAATATCTTACTTCACTTGGAAAATGATTTTTTTTGTGGTGAGCCACCCGCAAAGGCTGAAAGCCTATGGCGCTGTAGAAGCGCTCCGAAAGGATAGGTGTCGGATCACGATATATTTGAAACGCTGCAAGTTGTAGCCGTCGGGAAACAAATGCCACGGCAGCTCATTCCACAGCGTCGAAGTTCTCCAAAAGAAGGAATGTTGGAGGAGACTGGTTCGGGGAGTAGAGACCTCAACCTGGTAAGGATGAGCTCGCAGAGCCTCTCTAGTGTTCCTAGTTCGGACGGCCTTTGGTGTTATTATCTGGCAGAGCTCACTCAAACATCTTCCGTGATATAAACTGTAAAACAGGGATAGGTCAGCCACTCTTCTTCGATGTTCTAGGCTGTGTGGGCTTTGTAAGGTTAGGCATATTGATTAGTCCAATTGCTCTCTTCTGGATAGTGTCCAGAAGCTTTATAGGGTGCTTTGGAGCGCATCCCCATACAGCCACCGATGGTCGATCTGTGCCTTGTAGAGCAGCTGATGTTATAATTTACAATAATTTGCCACATTTGAATATTCAAATGTTACTTTAGAAATTTGAATTGACCCTTTGGAATTGGCTATTTGATATTATATTTGAATATTCAATTGACTATTTGAAACTACAACTGATGCATGGGAATTTAAAATTGAATATTAAATGTTAAATAATTGTTAAATTTTGGAGCGTTGTAGTTTTATTATTAGACAAGATATTGGATCAGCACCATTGACACAAGATACTAATATATGATTATGGGAAGATTATTCCTTAAACATCGAAATCTGATGCAAACATTCTCAAATTAGTTAACCACGATCTTTTTTGTTGAAGCTCAATTACATTTTTAAGTTGACTTTTTGATTTCCTATTCAACATTTATTATTAGACATTATTATTATTTGTACCCCAATGTCGCACACGTAGTAGTGCACACTTTATGACTGTTTCAAATAAAAAACTGTAGGCAAGCAAACCATTATTTGGAATTATTTAACATTTTGTCTAAATTGTGTACTATCACCCAATTCAGGTTGTGCAATTTATCCAGTGCGTGAGTTAGGTTGTGCAATTTATCCAGTGACACCCATGGACGTCGTTTAGGAGGGACAAGTTTTTTTCGGGTTTTTAATGATGTTTCTTCATTTCAATGGTTAACTTAAAATAGTTCTTAAAACTTTAGTAACACCACTATATCGCAAAACTGCCGGCTATCGAATACTGGCGACGATCTAAGATTCCCTATAATCAAATAATGACAAAATTAGTATAAGATTAATTTTGTTTAATTAATTATATAGTTTAGTTTAATTAAAGGAATTCGGCAAATTATATTTTTCCACTGGGAATTTCAGTACCTATCGTACACCTTGCGCAAATGCAAATCACTGTGTATAAAATCTGTACCCCTAGTCCCCATCCTATGAAATTTAGTAACGACGCCCATGGTGACACCCTGTATATAGAAACGCCCCTGATTCCGAGTACCGATTTTAGCTAGAACGTCCAACATTGGACACCCTGCATTTTCAACAATCGATGGTATTATTTTAAGCGGCACGCTACTAAAGGTGTACATTTTTATTTATAATAATATATGTAAATTTGTGATTTTGAAGAAATGTGACAAAGGGTGTAAATGCTTATTATTCAGCACTTTTTTTTTATTTACCCACCAAGTACAATCGATCTATCCTTTGTAAACCGCGTTGATATTTATCTATGCCCGTTCAGATTCTATATGTATAAATAGCAGTTTATTTTGTAAATGATGTGTTAGATAAATGTTACCTGAGAGAAAAGAATCCTAAACATATGTAATTGCCATAAATAAATGAACAGTTGTTGTTACTCTATTTAATTTTTCACCCTCTAAAAACTACTTTACACGGTCAAGAAAGCGGCCAAATTTGTAACCTTGAAAAATTCGTGAAGAAATCGACAAAAAGAATCCTACACCGTGCCTACAATTTACTGTCATTTATAAAGTTGCACCAACATGTATGGAATTTATAATAATGCCAACTATTTTGTTCAGTATTAATAATCTGATCACTATAATCAGTGGAGAATTCAGGGAGGGGGGTATACGCCCTAGACTAAAGGAAACACGGAAGCATATTATTATACCAAAGGTTAATAGCTTTCAACCAATACAAATATAATGTTTAGAATTTTTGTTTCCTCTAAATTTGTATTATTTTTAAGTGCGCTTGGAAACAAAGCTAACGTGAAGTCAGAGGCAAATAGGCGAATCTCAGAGGTGAATAGGTTTCTGGGTCCTCCCACCAGAAAAAAATTCTAAATCCGCCCTTTATAAAATAGACGCTAACCAAACCTGTCATTACGCAGTTGGTATTGCCGGCAGACGTAAATAGCCCTAGAATTCCGCCAAAAAATTCTAATAAACCAGAACATGCTCCAACTTCTTCACGAATATCTTCAAGGTCACACATTTGGTTTGACCGTGTAAACGGCAGAAGTTTGTATTTGAAACGGCTGCAACTGAGGAGAGTGACGTACTTAGGGGGACCAATCTCCATCCCAGATAGCACAACACATCTAAGACGTCCTGACGTCCATTATTTATGTATTTCGCACTTACATCGTGCGGCATAAAGAAGACATCTTTAAGATATGGCTTGCCAATTGCATATCATATACACCTTCGATATATACACCATGTTCAAAAAGTATACTGGACCAAATTAATAACTATAGAAGTATAGGGGTCGCACAAAAAATAGTTGAGATAGAATTCGTAAGCTATCCGATGGTGACCTTGACATTCAAGGTTAAATCGATTTTTTTAAACCCTTTCTTTGATTCCAGAAATGAATTGCCCGGAAAATTCTACGTCCATATTATGAGCTAGACTTTTTGAAAAAACTGGCGATTAAGTCAAGGTCAAAATGTGACCAGCAAGATATCTTTAGAAGTAGGGGTTGTCAACACAAAAGTCGTATATTAGGGTCTTTTCATGGCTATCCGTTGGTTATCTGTATGGTGACCTAGACCTTGACATCAAGGAGACATCACATCGATTTACATAAATGGAAACCCCTACTTCTGACGCCAAAGATGAAAATCACGGAAAATTTTATGTCCAGATATGTTTGGCCATTTGAAAAATTTGACCTTAGATGATTAGGTTAAGGTCAAAAGTTCTTATGATTTTTGTTATCTTGCGCGATCTCTACTTCCAAAGATATCCTGCTGGTCATATTTTGCCCTTGACTTTATCATTCAAGGTTAATTTTTTCAAAAGGGCAAGATCATATCTGGACGTAGAATTTTCCGGGCATTTCATTTCTGGAGTCAAAAGTAGGGGTTTCCATTTAAGAAAATCTAGTTGACCTTGAATGTCTATATACCCTGAAAAAAGCAATGCAGACAGGCGAGTAACTCCGCTGGACCACCCTCCACCCTAGACGTCGCTCCTCCCCCTCTATCAGGTAAAAACGGGCTCAATATGTTGAATACTCTAAGCAACATCCCCAAAACCCCCATATCGCTCCTCAAGCGATAGGGTTGCCAATGGCCTAGGATGACATTTCGACGAGACATCATTAAGAGTCGTTGAACCAGTGGCGGATACAGAGGGGCGGGGGCGATTATTGCTTCCCCTCAGCCGTGATTAACTACGCAACCAAATACAAAATTACGCAGCCATCAAAGACATGTTTTTAATATTTTTATTGAACAAAAAAAGCTATTATTCTAACACACATACATAGATAATTACCTATAACCGTAGGGCATTTACCTTTACGTCATTATACGAGGGTTGCTCTATACCTCCGTCGATCCACCAGTACGCAGAAAGCTGTTTCACGCTTATTAGCGATCATCAGTGCGCCATAGGTCGATTGACGAAAGTAGAGAGCATCAATTTTTCCATGTTTAATAAACATGTGAAAGATGTACGAGTAAGACAGAAGGAATTCTGCCGGTGCGCCATCTAGATACTCGTACATCTTTCACATGTTTATTAAACATGGAAAAATTGATGCTCTCTACTTTCGTCAATCGACCTATGGCGCACTGATGATCGCTAATAAGCGTGAAACAGCTGTCTGCGTACTGGTGGATCGACGGAGGTATAGAGCAACCCTCGTATATCGGCTTCACGCTGCGTGCGTCAAAATCCGCGCCTCTAGTGGCAAAAAGCGAGCGAGCCTTGTCGTTCCACCAAGGAGAGGTAAACTGCTTCTAGTGGCGTTTCTCTCTTTGGTTGCCGTCACCTTCGGGTACTAGATGGCGCACCGGCAGAATTCCTTCTGTCTTACTCGTACATCTTTCACATGTTTATTAAACATGGAAAAAATTGATGCTCTCTACTTTCGTCAATCGACCTATGGCGCACTGATGATCGCTAATAAGCGTGAAACAGCTGTCTGCGTACTGGTGGATCGACGGAGGTATAGAGCAACCCTCGTATATCGGCTTCACGCTGCGTGCGTCAAAATCCGCGCCTCTAGTGGCAAAAAGCGAGCGAGCCTTGTCGTTCCACCAAGGAGAGGTAAACTGCTTCTAGTGGCGTTTCTCTCTTTGGTTGCCGTCACCTTCGGGTACTAGATGGCGCACCGGCAGAATTCCTTCTGTCTTACTCGTACATCTTTCACATGTTTATTAAACATGGAAAAAATTGATGCCCTCTACTTTCGTCAATCGACCTATGGCGCACTGATGATCGCTAATAAGCGTGAAACAGCTGTCTGCGTACTGGTGGATCGACGGAGGTATAGAGCAACCCTCGTATATCGGCTTCACGCTGCGTGCGTCAAAATCCGCGCCTCTAGTGGCAAAAAGCGAGCGAGCCTTGTCGTTCCACCAAGGAGAGGTAAACTGCTTCTAGTGGCGTTTCTCTCTTTGGTTGCCGTCACCTTCGGGTACTAGATGGCGCACCGGCAGAATTCCTTCTGTCTTACCCCCTTTACGTCATTGTTCATAAGTCTTATCGAACAACACATAAGACCTTTTGAATCGACATTGGTCGCCCCCCCCCCCCTCAAAAATAGTCTGTACCCGTACCCACCCTCGCATTGAACGTGAAGGCATAAGATGGGCAGGACCAAAGGCCATCCTTACCTTTGCAACAAGGGCGTCACCAAGGGGAGCATTTTATCATAACTCTGTTGATGTTGCTTATTGTCAAATTCGTATTCGCCGCGTTTTCAACTAACTACCCAACCGCATTTAATTAGAATCTGTTCTAATAAATTATAAAAATTTTCGAGTCTATTAATTGTATCGCGGTTTCATATTTTGTACCTACTACCGTGCCTCCCCCCCTAGGTCCTAGGCTGGCACCGCCTTTGCTTTGCAATAAGGGTTGGAGTAAGGGCAGCTGCCAGAGAACTTGCTTGTAGGCCTATGCACTGGTAGCTCTTGCCATTCTTTCATTTAGTACTCCAGGCCAGGTCTAATATGTGTTTATACAGCGTAAAAACGTTGATCCGTGAGAAGTACCTTCTAGCTCTGATTAGGAATGTGAGTTCTTTTTCTGTGTATAAAATTGATCTTCTTGAAATATGTTTGTAAAAAAAACACCATCGGCTTCATAAATAAGTTCTATTTCACTTTTTCACGTTAAACGAGAACAATAAATAAAAGTTCCACACTGTATGTCTAAAATAAATAATTTGCAGACAGAATTAGCTATACGAGCACCCATTCTCCATGCTTTGTATGGTGAATGGTACTCAACATTCGTGGAAAATGTGATGAATGTTTTAAAATCTCGTTAGTATAACAAGAAAAATCTATTGAACAGCTCAACAACAAAACCAGTGAATGTGACCCAAATAAGTGTCATGAAGTCCCATTCGCTGATCATTCATCACATTTACCAAAATCTCTCATCACACTCTCATATGTGCGGTAACATTCACATAAATTGGATGATGAGTTTCGATTCACAGAAAGTTGTACTGCGAGGGTTCACAATAAGTTGCCAAAAATACATTTCAAGGATTCTAAAAGTAAATTTTTATTCAAAATATACAAAATGAAAATATTCCTGGGTTCTTGGCATACTGATAAGCTATGTTTGCAAACGAAGGGTAATATTTTTTTTGCTCGGGGATGATACCAGATTTATCCAAAATGAATTCTTAGTTGATAAGCACCATTGGTAGACAACTTATTGTGAACCCCTGTCTCATTAAAAGATTGAACTAAAATACATTTATCCATGTACACTGTACGAAAAAACTACGAGTCGTCAAACGGATTTGATGTGAGATTGGGTAACGGACGTTTCTACTTGGTGGCTGATTTGAGGTAAGCAATGAGGTCAGCCCGCTCTTGAGGCTTCTTTAGGCCAGCGAACACCATCTTGGTGCCAGGAATGTACTTCTTTGGGTTTTCCAGGTACTCGAATAATGTATCCTCATTCCACGTGATACCTGAAATACATATGTAAAAGACCAATGAGAAAGTGTTTTCTCAATACCAGCTTCACAATGAAAAACAATTTAACCTGTGTGCTTCTCACTGCAATATGGGTTTAAAAAAACTTGAGAAACACAAAAATTAGGTCAGTGCTCGGCATTTTTAATTATCTAAAAAATGTTGATTGACTCAGTACTTCCCACACGTTATGGTGAATTGGTGATACCAGTTTATTATTTTCATTTTGTGTGAAGCTATAGTCTTGAGATCCTTTTGTAACCAAATCATCGCTGCTAGGTCTTTCCTACACAGGTCAATGGTCAGCCTATTATGAATATTATATTAAATTTTTCAGTTCTTCAACCCACCCCCCAACCATCTCAATTTCGTCTTTCACTCCCACCCAAAAAAAGTAGAAAATGATCAGGAATCCCTAAAACGCCTAAAAACGAAATTTGAAATATTTTTATACTTTTCCAAGTGTTTTTCGATGTCTAAAAACCACACAAGTTTTAAATCCGCATCATGGTAGTGTCACTATTTCATAAGAATCAATCCAACAGTTTCCACATTACACAATACAGGACGAACTAAAGCAATACTTGTATGTATACATCAGAAAATTCCAACCATGTCCTACTGAAAAATTCTAATACCATTGGTTTCTATAGGTTACCCAATGTTTGGATGGCGATGGACCTAAAATTTTTTTCAGTTTTACAACCCTCATCCCACAACTACCCCAATTTCACCCCCCCATAAAAAACTAGAAAACGATCTGGAACCTCCAAAATGCTAAAAAATTAAGTTTGAGCTGTTTTTATATTTTTAGTTTTTTGATTGTTGCTGCGCCACCACTTACACAACTTCTAAAAGCCATATACGTTTTCCATCCTTGCTACAACACAAATACTCTGTCAAAATTTCATTAAAAAAAATTGAGTAACAGACAGGTGATGTTGGGATGGACCTATAAAAGTTTATTATACCACTAGGTCATTCTTTTACAGGTCAATGGACAGCCTATTATGAATACAAAAAATATTTCCGTTTTACAATACCCCACCTCTCAACCAACCCAATTCCCCCCCCCAAAATGTAGAAAATGATTAAGAACCCCTGTAAAGTTTGAAAACAAAATTGCCCTCCAAGCAAATCTAAACAATTCTAAATATATGTCAGAATATCACTACAAATAAGTTAGTAGTACCTGAACCACAAGTGATGATAAAAAGTCTATAGCTACTGTATGTAATCCACTTGTTACTTGTTAACATTTCTTTAAAAGATATGATATTTTAATCCCTCAACAAACCTGGTCTAAACAAATTTGCAAAAAGTTCTTCAAGTCAAAAAGAATAAACTTGTTTATGCACCTATAATGCAAAATAAATAAACACGTAATTCAGGTAGTAGTTATGGGGAGGTAAATCCAAGCAAGTTTAGCAAGTTGACAACTTTTGACCTTGTTTTAGCAACCCCTCACAAAGTAACAATAAAATCTTGATCACGTCTTAGTATACAAATAAACAAAATATCCACATACCTTTGCCAATGTTGGCTTCAGTATATGAGAATCCAGGTGACTGTCCTGTTTTCCTGCCAAAGAGTCCATTCAGGTTAGGACCAACCTTATGTTTGCCTCCCTTTTCTGTGGTGTGGCACTGAGCGCACCTCTGTACGAACAGTTTCTTGCCTTTTTCTACATCACCAGCTGGGATGCCCATTTTGCGATTTAATTGTGCGAGTTACTTAAGGGCTGCAAGGAAAAAATAATCAATAGGTTTACTATGAACTATTATTGTAAATCCAGATGCTTATTTTATAGAAGCTATAAGGCTAGAAGAGGCTATAGGTATAAAAAATGTTTCTGAAATACATGAAAGACAATGGGTCTAAGAGTTTCTTGGAATACCTTACTGTAGCATGTAGAAAGAAAAACTATTACATTAATAAATGTTGATATAACTATTATTTAATATTGATTAATGGTAAAGAGGTTACATGTTATCAAATGATATAATAGATATTTGATAAATTTATTAGATAAGGTGAAAAAAGGACAATTATTTTTTTGCCATAGGTACCTATGATTTTTTTCAGGATTTTGAAAAATGAGCAGAATTCATTGAAAACCATTCCAATAATGTAGTTAAGTAACTTTTTAGAAAAACCATGAAAATAATATAGCTTTAGTTTTGCTCACAAAAATGACTATTATATTCCATATTAGCTAAAAACTAATAAAAAACTATACTTTTCCTAACCGTTTGATCAAAATTCAATGAGTACAAGGCAAAGGCGGATTCAGGGGGGGGGGGCACGGGGGCATATTGTGCCCCCCAGAAATCCCAAACCACTCACTCGCACATAGTGTCAACAAAAAGGTCTGCATCAATTTTTTCAATATTGAATATATATTCAATATTGAATATTGGAATAGGATTCAGTATTTGTATTCATTAACATCTTCTTAATTCAGTATTTCCTAATTTATACTTTTTGTTAGATTAGATAAGAGGAAGCTTGCATTAGAGTATATTTAGGCTTGCTGGTAAATAAAGCATTCTTTGTATATCAATATACTTATTGTATTGTATCTCTATAATATTTGTTGAATATAAAACTCTTAAGTTAAATGAACCATCATTTGCATAATATTTAGAAAAACGCCTTTTAAATGAAATAAGAGTTCGAAAATACTGTACATGTACATCCTTATAATGTTATTCCCGAGGTTATTCCTTAACCTCCGATATACTAATTCTAAAATAATTAAAAGAGCACTCTTTACGTCTTTATGCTTATGCTTTAGAATAATGAGTTTTCCCTTATACCCCCGACCCTGTTAATGGTGCCCCCTCCTGTAAAAAATCCTGCATCCGCCCGCCCTTGGTACAAGGTACAAGACAAAAATCAGTGCAGTTTTTTATAAAAGGAGAATGAAGTTATGATGAGTGATGAGACTTTTGAAGATGGGTTTGGCATCAAGGTATTGATCTGTCTGATCAAAGAAGCCGTAACAACAGTTCAACAAGGCTCACATGGATTTATTCAGTTTTGTTTGAAAACTATGGTTTGATTCACTTTTGCTTTATTCTATTTGATATTTTGCAATGGGGGCCTTCAGTAGTTTAGTTCAAAAACAAGAACAGTATATAACATTTTTTTGTGACTTCAAATTTGATACTTGACCCTCCACGGTGTATAGGTATGTGTAATTATTAAAAATTAAAAATGGATCTATTCATTTTTGGAACTCCTCACTTGTAAGTAATATAGATCTTGCCAAAAATTAAGGTTAAAAACTACTTCAAGCTTAAAGAAACTGTAGTGCAGCTGTGCATCGCAAATACCTAAGTAAGCTGAAAATTGTTATATCAAAAATTATGACTCACACGTGGTTGCAAAGCTGTCTAGATTATTCTATTTTCACTATCAGTTATAATCTAATCACGATTGCGTAATAAAATCCCATATCTGATATGTAGAAAATTATCCAAGAATTCCATTTTTAAGTTTTCATGACGTCAGAGATAAAAGCTTGTGTAAATTCCCACGTGGAAAGTTTTACGGAATCCCAAGCTGTCAATCTTTGGCCAAGGTGGTTTCTTTGCCAATGCCAAACGATATGATGACGTAATGCACGTGATTACAGTTTAAAATTAAAGTCCTCATAGCTTTTGAGCAGAGTGCAGAGTCTGATCTTGAAATATAATGCTATCAATGAATACTAGATTACATTTTCATTACCATTGGGAATTAGGAAAACCTAGAGTACTATGAAATTCGAAACAGCATTCGATTTTTGAAGGTTATATAAAGTTACATCCCAACTAAAAATCCATATTAAACCTACAGAAGTACAGAGCCAGAATTGCTCAGAATATTGAATCATATCCCTTCCTGAGCCTTGTTATTCTATTAAAATACGAAATTTACAACTTAAAATACCAAACTATTCTTACATAACGTTGTGTAAAGTGCATAGTTTAGCAAGGCCAGCCTTGAAAAATCTGAATTTTCGCGAAAATGTTAAATGCGAATAATATCCCTAGATACAGATTATAGAAAGGAACCACTTACTTTATCACAGATGTAGTTTGAACACAGCAGCAAAAATGGCGCTAAACCACTTTTACCTACCTCGGTCAAGTGCACAATTTGAAATGAACAAAAATCCGGTACTATCTAAAAAATTCTTCAATCGATCCAAATTGCACATGACCCCGCCACTGCTGCCCACAAGGAAGATATATAGTTCAGTTATCGTCAGGTAGGTGGCTCGAAGCAGAAGGATTTATTTGAATGCTTCTAGAACAATTATTTCAACATGTATTCAACAAACTGGGACATATACCTTCAGATGCCTATATATTTATAATGTTTTAACGTTTTTAACTTTGTTATAGGTTTAAAATTGGAAACAGTTTATTCTGACATCTAGTAGGAAAGTACTTTAACATTGCGCATTCAATCAAGGATGCGACATTATTTACAATTTTCACTAATAGATGGCCAGATATACAGGAATCTTAAGTAGCAAGCGTGCTGTTTAAATCAATATTCGGTAGATGTCGAGCTGGATAAGTCGTTTTTTTAAATATGCTGGTCATATATACAATATAGTATTGCATGATGTAGTATATTATATAATGTTATAAATAAAATAAAGATTGCACGCTTTGTTTCTCATGAGACTAGAGGATTATTTAGTTTAGTATCTATTGTATTTCTTACAAAATCCTATCCTAGATGGCAGTACGATACATCTCACCACATCTCACTATGATCCGCATTATATGTTGCTAATATATACTTTGTAAGGTTTAGCTTATATACCAGTATTAGAAATATATAAGTGTACTCGCTTCGGCGGTACATATACTAAAATTGGAACGATACAGAGAAGATTAGCATGGCCCCTGCGCAAGGATGACACGCAAAATCGTGAAGCGTTCCACATTTTTTTGTGACTTTTTGATGCAAATCCCTTGGTTGAGGATCGGTGGTTGAGGCGTTGAGGGGAGGGTTTGAAGTTTGAATTAGAATCTGATCTGTGACAGTTCGTTTGTATTCTTTATGCATTCTACAACATACAACGTTCGTTTTTATCCGGATACCTACGTTATGAATTTTCATCCACTTATCTATAAACACCACTTACCTATAAAATAATAAAACAGCCTGAATTATTTGTTTATTATTATTAACAACGCCCACTAGATACCAACACTCAACTTGGAAATGTATGAATGAATAACTGCGAAAGAGTGCGAAGTTGGCTGTAAAACGTCAAACCATTGTCAAACGAGGTGTGTACAGGAGGGTGTACTGTACAGCATTTTTTATTTTAGAGGCAGTCCCAAAGCCCAAAGTGTGGTTAAGTTTGGTTTAGTTGTAAATAGTTTGTAGAGTATGCAAGGACTATATAGTAATATGGTATGTTATTATTATTTATTTAAATCGTATTATTTGTTGCTATAGTCCGTATAGTCGTAGATATCTTATTTACTTATTTACAACTACCGGTAATGGTAATAATAATTATTTACCTGTTGATTCACAAATTTCGGGTGCGTGATGATTAGGTATTACGATCATTACCGAGGGTTGAACGAATAAGGTCTAGGACATTCCTCAGATATTGTACACGTCAGAAATATAAGAGCTGTTTACATTTTTTGTGTTCCTACAGAGTGCCGACACTACAAAAGTCCTTCACAACTTCACAAGACGCCTGACGGGTCGATTGACCGTTTTCCCTTTCGGCATTTTTTGCTGCACTGTTATACGATCATTAGTGTAGTCAAAATTGTATATGTCTATGTATAATCAGATGTTAATGTACAATAAATAGATCAATGTATTTTGTTTTTATCTATTGCAAATTGGTATTTTCGATTATTTTGATCTCCTACCTCTTTCTGAATTATTGTAATATATATTTTGTATAGATAATTACGGCTTTATCATTAGTCAGGTCTACATAATAACATAACTGCACTATAGAAGTGTCCACACCTCAGAGTAACACTGATTGAGACCTAAAAGAAATGTAAACAACTCATATATATCTGATTTCTACAATACTAAGTTCAATTTTGTATTATTCTTATATATATATATATATATATATATATATATATACCTATACCTAATACATGTTCTATCCGGTTCCCAAAATTATTCAGGATTTGCATATTCCAAAATTAATTCAACAATAGGTATTCCAACACATTTTTTTGTCACGTCTCTAGTAGATTCCTGAATACTGTGTGTGCAGTGCATAGTGCATCAGTTCAAAATAACACTTGACGCGCAAGTTTTGTTATTGACGTCTGAAGGGAAATTAGCAAGTACCTGCAAATCAGCGCTAAAAAAATGTATGTTTGAGTAGATGCTACCGTGTGACATTGTTAATAGATGAGATAGAAAAACAGTTTGTACACAACATGTATCGGAACTCGTGACTATTATGCACTTTAGAGAATACAGACAGATATATTTTTAGTAAAAACTCTCTTATACATATGTATACGGAAAAATATTTTGAACATAGAGTCGTGAATTCGTCGTTATTGTTATCACGTCATTTTTTTACATCTAAGAATCAGTGATACTCAGAGGAGTTTATATCATCTCTGATGCTATTTGCCCATAGCACCCCCCCCCCCCCTTGGAGGGCCATCAACATTATTTTGTTAGATTCTTCACTTATAACTCCATACCATATAGGTGTATATCCCCGCTTTTAGGAACTTAAAACAAGCCCCAAACATAAAAATATATCAGATCTCATACTATTTGCCTATAATACCCCCCTTCTTCGAAGAAAGGTCACCAAAAATTAGTATTGGATTCACCAATGGCAAAGTTGGTTCTGGAGTGCCAAACTTCCAATGCAACTTTTGCTTGTCTGCTCTATTACTATCAACTATTTGGCTTTCTCTCAAAACGAAACCTTATGTCTTGGATACTTTGAGGGTGCTTATTACAAATTCGGCTGCTGTTTTGAGATTTAGTTCCATTCAACAGAAATCAAAATTTTCATATCCCCTGGATCTTCAGGTTTAAGTCAAAAAATCGAAAACGTTTATTTGGATTTCTCTCAAGACGAAACTTCGTGTCTTGGATACTTTCATGGCGCTTATTACAAATTCGACTGCTGTTTTGAGTTTCAGTCTAGTTTGACAAAAATCAAAATTTTCATATTTCCCGGGATCTTCAGGCTTAGTCGAAGAATCGAAAACGTTTATTTGACTTTCTCTCAAGACGAAACCTTGAGTTTTGGATACTTTGATGGTGCTTATTACAAATTTGCCTTCTGTTTTGAGTTTCAGTCTCGTTTAACAAAAATCAAAATTTTCATATTTCCCTGGATCTTCAGGCTTAGGCACAAAATCGAAAACGTTTATTTGGCTTTCTCTCAAAACGAAACCTTATGTCTTGGATACTTTGAGGGTGCTTATTACAAATTCGGCTGCTGTTTTGAGATTTAGTTCCATTCAACAGAAATCAAAATTTTCATATCCCCTGGATCTTCAGGTTTAATTCAAAAAATCGAAAACGTTTATTTGGATTTCTCTCAAGACGAAACCTTAAGTTTTGGATACTTTGATGGTGCTTATTACAAATTCGACTGCTATTTTGAGTTTCAGTCTCGTTTACCAAACACCAAAATTTTCATATCCCCCGGATCTTCAGGTTTAAGTCAAAAAATCGAAAACGTTTATTTGACTTTCTCTCAAGACGAAACCTTAAGTTTTGGATACTTTGATGGTGCTTATTACAAATTTGCCTTCTGTTTTGAGTTTCAGTCTCGTTTAACAAAAATCAAAATTTTCATATTTCCCTGGATCTTCAGGCTTAGGCACAAAATCGAAAACGTTTATTTGGCTTTCTCTCAAAACGAAACCTTATGTCTTGAATACTTTGAGGGTGCTTATTACAAATTCGGCTGCTGTTTTGAGATTTAGTTCCATTCAACAGAAATCAAAATTTTCATATCCCCTGGATCTTCAGGTTTAAGTCAAAAAATCGAAAACGTTTATTTGGATTTCTCTCAAGACGAAACTTCGTGTCTTGGATACTTTCATGGCGCTTATTACAAATTCGACTACTGTTTTGAGTTTCAGTCTAGTTTGACAAAAATCAAAATTTTCATATTTCCCGGGATCTTCAGGTTTAGTCGAAGAATCGAAAACGTTTATTTGACTTTCTCTCAAGACGAAACCTTGAGTTTTGGATACTTTGATGGTGCTTATTACAAATTTGCCTTCTGTTTTGAGTTTCAGTCTCGTTTAACAAAAATCAAAATTTTCATATTTCTCTGGATCTTCAGGCTTAGGCACAAAATCGAAAACGTTTATTTGGCTTTCTCTCAAGACGAAACCTCGTGTCTTGGATACTTTGATGGTGCTTATTACAAATTCGGTTGCTGTTTTGAGTTCCACTTTCATTCAACAGAAATCAAAATTTTCATATCCCCTGGATCTTCAGGTTGAGCCACAAAATCGAAAACGTTTATTTGGCTTTCTCTCAAGACGAAACCTCGTGTCTTGGATACTTTCATGGTGCTTATTACAAATTCGACTGCTATTTTGAGTTTCAGTCTCGTTTACCAAACACCAAAATTTTCATATCCCCCGGATCTTCAGGTTTAAGTCAAAAAATCGAAAACGTTTATTTGACTTTCTCTCAAGACGAAACCTTAAGTTTTGGATTCTTTGATGGTACTTATTACAAATTCGCCTTCTGTTTTGAGTTTCAGTCTCGTTTAACAAAAATCAAAATTTTCATATCTCCCGGGATCTTCAGGTTTAGGCACAAAATCGAAAACGTTTATTTGGCTTTCTCTCAAGAGGAAACCTCGTGTCTTGGATACTTTCATGGTGCTTATTACAAATTCGACTGCTATTTTGAGTTTCAGTCTCGTTTACCAAACATCAAAATTTTCATATCCCCCGGATCTTCAGGTTTAAGTCAAAAAATCAAAAACGTTTATTTGACCTTCTCTCAAGACGAAACCTTGAGTTTTGGATACTTTGATGGTGCTTATTACAAATTTGCCTTCTGTTTTGAGTTTCAGTCTCGTTTAGCAAAAATTAAAATTTTCATATTTCCCGGGATCTTCAGGCTTAGGCACAAAACCGAAAACATTTATTTGGCTTTCTCTCAAACGAAACCTCGTGTCTTGGATACTTTCATGGTGCTTATTACAAATTCGACTGCTGTTTTGAGTTTCAGTTTCATTCAAGAGAAATCAAAATTTTCATATCCCCTGGATCTTTCAGGTTGAGCCACAAAATCGAAAACGTTTATTTGGCTTTCTCTCAAGACGAAACCTCGTGTCTTGGATACTTTGATGGTGCTTATTACAAATTCGCCTTCTGTTTTGAGTTTCAGTCTCGTTTAACAAAAATCAAAATTTTCATATTTCCCGGGATCTTCAGGTTTAGGCACAAAATCGAAAACGTTTATTTGGCTTTCTCTCAAGACGAAACCTCGTGTCTTGGATACTTTCATGGTGCTTATTACAAATTCGACTGCTGTTTTGAGTTTCAGTTCCATTCAACAGAAATCAAAATTTTCATATCCCCTGGATCTTCAGGTTGAGCCACAAAATCGAAAACGTTTATTTGGCTTTCTCTCAAGACGAAACCTTGAGTTTTGGACACTTTGATGGTGCTTATTACAAATTTGCCTTCTGTTTTGAGTTTCAGTCTCGTTTAACAAAAATCAAAATTTTCATATTTCCCGGGATCTTCAGCCTTAGGCACAAAATCGAAAACATTTATTTGGCTTTCTCTCAAGACGAAACCTCGTGTCTTGGATACTTTCACGGTGCTTATTACAAATTCGACTGCTGTTTTGAGTTTCAGTTTCATTCAACAGAAATCAAAATTTTCATATCCCCTGGATCTTCAGGTTGAGCCACAAAATCGAAAACGCTTATTTGGCTTTCTCTCAAGACGAAACCTCGTGTCTTGGATACTTTCATGGTGCTTATTACAAATTCGACTGCTATTTTGAGTTTAAGTCTCGTTTACCAAACATCAAAATTTTCATATCCCCCGGATCTTCAGGTTTAAGTCAAAAAATCGAAAACGTTTATTTGACTTTCTCTCAAGACGAAACCTTGAGTTTTGGATACTTTGATGGCGCTTATTACAAATTTGCCTTCTGTTTTGAGTTTCAGTCTCGTTTAACAAAAATCAAAATTTTCATATCCCCCGGATCTTCATGTTTAGGTAAAAAAATCGAAAACGTTTATTTGACTTTCTTTCAAGACGAAACCTTGAGTTTTGGATACTTTGGTGGTGCTTATTACAAATTTGCCTGCTGTTTTGTGTTTCAGTCTCGTTTAACGAAAATTAAAATTTTCATATCCAGCGGATCTTCAGGTTTAAGTCAAAAAATCGAAAACGTTAATTTGACTTTCTCTCAAGACGGAAGCTTGAGTTTTGGATACTTCGATGGTGCTTACTACAAATTTGCCTGCTGTTTTGAGTTTCAGTCTCGTTTAAAGAAAATTAAATTTTTCATATACCGCGGATCTTCAGGTTTAAGTCAAAAAATCGAAAACGTTAATTTGACTTTCTCTCAAGACGAAACCTTGAGTTTTGGATACTTTGATGGTGCTTATTGCAAATTTGCCTGCTGTTTTGAGTTTCAGTCTCGTTTAACGAAAATTAAAATTTTCATATCCCGCGGATCTTCAGGTTTAAGTCAAAAAATCGAAAACGTTTATTTGACTTTCTCTCAAGACGGAACCTTGAGTTTTGGATACTTTGATGGTGCTTATTGCAAATTTGCCTGCTGTTTTGAGTTTCAGTCTCGTTTAACGAAAATTAAAATTTTCATATCCCGCGGATCTTCAGGTTTAAGTCAAAAAATCGAAAACGTTTATTTGACTTTCTCTCAAGACGGAACCTTGAGTTTTGGATACTTTGATGGTGCTTATTGCAAATTTGCCTGCTGTTTTGAGTTTCAGTCTCGTTTAACGAAAATTAAAATTTTCATATCCCGCGGATCTTCAGGTTTAAGTCAAAAAATCGAAAACGTTAATTTGACTTTCTCTCAAGACGGAACCTTGAGTTTTGGATACTTTGATGGTGCTTATTGCAAATTTGCCTGCTGTTTTGAGTTTCAGTCTCGTTTAACGAAAATTAAAATTTTCATATCCCGCGGATCTTCAGGTTTAAGTCAAAAAATCGAAAACGTTTATTTGACTTTCTCTCAAGACGAAACCTTAAGTTTTGGATACTTTGATGGTGCTTATTACAAATTTGCCTTCTGTTTTGAGTTTCAGTCTCGTTTAACAAAAATCAAAATTTTCATATTTCCCTGGATCTTCAGGCTTAGGCACAAAATCGAAAACGTTTATTTGGCTTTCTCTCAAAACGAAACCTTATGTCTTGGATACTTTGAGGGTGCTTATTACAAATTCGGCTGCTGTTTTGAGATTTAGTTCCATTCAACAGAAATCAAAATTTTCATATCCCCTGGATCTTCAGGTTTAAGTCAAAAAATCGAAAACGTTTATTTGGATTTCTCTCAAGACGAAACCTTAAGTTTTGGATACTTTGATGGTGCTTATTACAAATTCGACTGCTATTTTGAGTTTCAGTCTCGTTTACCAAACACCAAAATTTTCATATCCCCCGGATCTTCAGGTTTAAGTCAAAAAATCGAAAACGTTTATTTGACTTTCTCTCAAGACGAAACCTTAAGTTTTGGATACTTTGATGGTGCTTATTACAAATTTGCCTTCTGTTTTGAGTTTCAGTCTCGTTTAACAAAAATCAAAATTTTCATATTTCCCTGGATCTTCAGGCTTAGGCACAAAATCGAAAACGTTTATTTGGCTTTCTCTCAAAACGAAACCTTATGTCTTGAATACTTTGAGGGTGCTTATTACAAATTCGGCTGCTGTTTTGAGATTTAGTTCCATTCAACAGAAATCAAAATTTTCATATCCCCTGGATCTTCAGGTTTAAGTCAAAAAATCGAAAACGTTTATTTGGATTTCTCTCAAGACGAAACTTCGTGTCTTGGATACTTTCATGGCGCTTATTACAAATTCGACTACTGTTTTGAGTTTCAGTCTAGTTTGACAAAAATCAAAATTTTCATATTTCCCGGGATCTTCAGGTTTAGTCGAAGAATCGAAAACGTTTATTTGACTTTCTCTCAAGACGAAACCTTGAGTTTTGGATACTTTGATGGTGCTTATTACAAATTTGCCTTCTGTTTTGAGTTTCAGTCTCGTTTAACAAAAATCAAAATTTTCATATTTCTCTGGATCTTCAGGCTTAGGCACAAAATCGAAAACGTTTATTTGGCTTTCTCTCAAGACGAAACCTCGTGTCTTGGATACTTTGATGGTGCTTATTACAAATTCGGTTGCTGTTTTGAGTTCCAGTTTCATTCAACAGAAATCAAAATTTTCATATCCCCTGGATCTTCAGGTTGAGCCACAAAATCGAAAACGTTTATTTGGCTTTCTCTCAAGACGAAACCTCGTGTCTTGGATACTTTCATGGTGCTTATTACAAATTCGACTGCTATTTTGAGTTTCAGTCTCGTTTACCAAACACCAAAATTTTCATATCCCCCGGATCTTCAGGTTTAAGTCAAAAAATCGAAAACGTTTATTTGACTTTCTCTCAAGACGAAACCTTAAGTTTTGGATTCTTTGATGGTACTTATTACAAATTCGCCTTCTGTTTTGAGTTTCAGTCTCGTTTAACAAAAATCAAAATTTTCATATCTCCCGGGATCTTCAGGTTTAGGCACAAAATCGAAAACGTTTATTTGGCTTTCTCTCAAGAGGAAACCTCGTGTCTTGGATACTTTCATGGTGCTTATTACAAATTCGACTGCTATTTTGAGTTTCAGTCTCGTTTACCAAACATCAAAATTTTCATATCCCCCGGATCTTCAGGTTTAAGTCAAAAAATCAAAAACGTTTATTTGACCTTCTCTCAAGACGAAACCTTGAGTTTTGGATACTTTGATGGTGCTTATTACAAATTTGCCTTCTGTTTTGAGTTTCAGTCTCGTTTAACAAAAATTAAAATCTTCATATTTCCCGGGATCTTCAGGCTTAGGCACAAAACCGAAAACATTTATTTGGCTTTCTCTCAAACGAAACCTCGTGTCTTGGATACTTTCATGGTGCTTATTACAAATTCGACTGCTGTTTTGAGTTTCAGTTTCATTCAAGAGAAATCAAAATTTTCATATCCCCTGGATCTTTCAGGTTGAGCCACAAAATCGAAAACGTTTATTTGGCTTTCTCTCAAGACGAAACCTCGTGTCTTGGATACTTTGATGGTGCTTATTACAAATTCGCCTTCTGTTTTGAGTTTCAGTCTCGTTTAACAAAAATCAAAATTTTCATATTTCCCGGGATCTTCAGGTTTAGGCACAAAATCGAAAACGTTTATTTGGCTTTCTCTCAAGACGAAACCTCGTGTCTTGGATACTTTCATGGTGCTTATTACAAATTCGACTGCTGTTTTGAGTTTCAGTTCCATTCAACAGAAATCAAAATTTTCATATCCCCTGGATCTTCAGGTTGAGCCACAAAATCGAAAACGTTTATTTGGCTTTCTCTCAAGACGAAACCTTGAGTTTTGGACACTTTGATGGTGCTTATTACAAATTTGCCTTCTGTTTTGAGTTTCAGTCTCGTTTAACAAAAATCAAAATTTTCATATTTCCCGGGATCTTCAGCCTTAGGCACAAAATCGAAAACATTTATTTGGCTTTCTCTCAAGACGAAACCTCGTGTCTTGGATACTTTCACGGTGCTTATTACAAATTCGACTGCTGTTTTGAGTTTCAGTTTCATTCAACAGAAATCAAAATTTTCATATCCCCTGGATCTTCAGGTTGAACCACAAAATCGAAAACGCTTATTTGGCTTTCTCTCAAGACGAAACCTCGTGTCTTGGATACTTTCATGGTGCTTATTACAAATTCGACTGCTATTTTGAGTTTAAGTCTCGTTTACCAAACATCAAAATTTTCATATCCCCCGGATCTTCAGGTTTAAGTCAAAAAATCGAAAACGTTTATTTGACTTTCTCTCAAGACGAAACCTTGAGTTTTGGATACTTTGATGGCGCTTATTACAAATTTGCCTTCTGTTTTGAGTTTCAGTCTCGTTTAACAAAAATCAAAATTTTCATATCCCCCGGATCTTCATGTTTAGGTAAAAAAATCGAAAACGTTTATTTGACTTTCTTTCAAGACGAAACCTTGAGTTTTGGATACTTTGGTGGTGCTTATTACAAATTTGCCTGCTGTTTTGTGTTTCAGTCTCGTTTAACGAAAATTAAAATTTTCATATCCAGCGGATCTTCAGGTTTAAGTCAAAAAATCGAAAACGTTAATTTGACTTTCTCTCAAGACGGAAGCTTGAGTTTTGGATACTTCGATGGTGCTTACTACAAATTTGCCTGCTGTTTTGAGTTTCAGTCTCGCTTAAAGAAAATTAAATTTTTCATATACCGCGGATCTTCAGGTTTAAGTCAAAAAATCGAAAACGTTAATTTGACTTTCTCTCAAGACGAAACCTTGAGTTTTGGATACTTTGATGGTGCTTATTGCAAATTTGCCTGCTGTTTTGAGTTTCAGTCTCGTTTAACGAAAATTAAAATTTTCATATCCCGCGGATCTTCAGGTTTAAGTCAAAAAATCGAAAACGTTTATTTGACTTTCTCTCAAGACGGAACCTTGAGTTTTGGATACTTTGATGGTGCTTATTACAAATTCGCCTGCTGTTTTGAGTTTCAGTCCCGTATAACGAGAATCAAAATTTTCATATCCCGCGGATCTTCAGGTTTAAGTCAAAAAATCGAAAACGTTTATTTGACTTTCTCTCAAGACGGAACCTTGAGTTTTTGATACTTTGATGGTGCTTATTACAAATTCGTCTGCTGTTTTGAGTTTCAGTCTCGTTTAACGAAAATTAAAATTTTCATATCCCGCCGATCTTCAAGTTTAAGTCAAAAAATCGAAAACGTTAATTTGACTTTCTCTCAAGACGAAAGCTTGAGTTTTAGATACTTTGATGGTGCTTATTACAAATTTGCCTGCTGTTTTGAGTTTCAGTCTCGTTTAACGAAAATTAAATTTTTCATATACCGCGGATCTTCAGGTTTAAGTCAAAAAATCGAAAACGTTTATTTGACTTTCTCTCAAGACGGTACCTTGAGTTTTCGATACTTTGATGGTGCTTATTACAAATTCGTCTGCTGTTTTGAGTTTCAGTCTCGTTTAACGAAAATTAAAATTTTCATATCCCGCGGATCTTCAGGTTTAAGTCAAAAAATCGAAAACGTTTATTTGACTTTCTCTCAAGACGGAACCTTGAGTTTTGGATACTTTGATGGTGCTTATTACAAATTCGCCTGCTGTTTTGAGTTTCAGTCCCGTATAACGAGAATCAAAATTTTCATATCCCGCGGATCTTCAGGTTTAAGTCAAAAAATCGAAAACGTTAATTTGACTTTCTCTCAAGACGAAAGCTTGAGTTTTAGATACTTTGATGGTGCTTATTACAAATTTGCCTGCTGTTTTGAGTTTCAGTCTCGTTTAACGAAAATTAAAGTTTTCGTATCCCGCGGATCTTCAGGTTTAAGTCAAAAAATCGAAAACGTTTATTTGACTTTCTCTCAAGACGGTACCTTGAGTTTTCGATACTTTGATGGTGCTTATTACAAATTCGTCTGCTGTTTTGAGTTTCAGTCTCGTTTAACGAAAATTAAAATTTTCATATCCCGCGGATCTTCAGGTTTAAGTCAAAAAATCGAAAACGTTAATTTGACTTTCTCTCAAGACGAAAGCTTGAGTTTTAGATACTTTGATGGTGCTTATTACAAATTTGCCTGCTGTTTTGAGTTTCAGTCTCGTTTAACGAAAATTAAAGTTTTCGTATCCCGCGGATCTTCAGGTTTAAGTCAAAAAATCGGAAACGTTTATTTGACTTTCTCTCAAGACGGAACCTTGAGTTTTTGATACTTTGATGGTGCTTATTACAAATTCGCCTGCTGTTTTGAGTTTCAGTCCCGTATAACGAGAATCAAAATTTTCATATCCCGCGGATCTTCAGGATTAAGTCGAAAAATCGAAAACGTTAATTTGACTCTCTCTCAAGACGAAAGCTTAAGTTTTGGATACTTTGATGGTGTTTATTACAAGTTTGCCTGCTGTTTTGAGTTTCAGTCTCGTTTAACAAAAATCAAAATTTTCATATCCCCGGATCTTCAGGTTTAAGTAAAAAAATCGAAAACGTTAATTTGACTTTCTCTCAAGACGAAACCTTGAGTTTTGGATACTTTGATGGTGCTTATTACAAATTCGCTTGCTGTTTTGAGTTTCAGTCTTGTTTAACGAGAATCAAAATTTTCATATCCCCGGATCTTCAGGTTTAAGTCCAAAAATCGAAAACGTTTATTTCACGTCCTCTCAAGACGAAACCTTGAGTTTTGGATACTTTGATGGTGCTTATTACAAATTCGCCTGCTGTTTTGAGTTTCAGTCCCGTTTAAGAAAAGTCAAAATTTTCATATCCCGCGGATCTTCAGGTTTAAGTCAAAAAATCGAAAACGTTTATTTGACTTTCTTTCAAGACGAGACCTTGAGTTTTGGATACTTTGAGGGTGTTTATTACAAATTCGCCGGCTGTTTTGAGTTTCAGTCTCGTTTAACGAAAATTAAAATTTTCATATCCCGCGGATCTTCAGGTTTAAGTCCAAAAATCGAAAACGTTTATTTCACTTTCTCTCAAGACGAAACCTTGAGTTTTGGATACTTTGATGGTGCTTATTACAAATTCGCCTGCTGTTTTGAGTTTCAGTCCCGTTTAAGAAAAGTCAAAATTTTCATATCCCGCGGATCTTCAGGTTTAAGTCAAAAAATCGAAAACGTTTATTTGACTTTCTTTCAAGACGAGACCTTGAGTTTTGGATACTTTGATGGTGTTTATTACAAATTCGCCGACTGTTTTGAGTTTCAGTCTCGTTTAACGAAAATTAAAATTTTCATATCCCGCGGATCTTCAGGTTTAAGTCCAAAAATCGAAAACGTTTATTTCACTTTCTCTCAAGACGAAACCTTGAGTTTTGGATACTTTGATGATGCTTATTACAAATTTGCCTGCTGTTTTGAGTTTCAGTCTCGTTTAACAAAAATCAAAATTTTCATGTCCCCGGATCTTCAGGTTTAAGTCCAAAAATCGAAAACGTTTATTTGACTTGCTCTCAAGACGAAACCTTGAGTTTTGGATAGTTTGATGGTGCTTACTACAAATTTGCCTGCTGTTTTGAGTTTCAGTCCCGTTTAACAAAAATCAAAATTTTCAGATCCCCGGATCTTCAGGTTTAAGTCCAAAAATCGAAAACGTTAATTTGACTTTCTCTCAGAACGAAACTTGAGTTTTGGATACTTTGAGGGTGCTTATTACAAATTAGCCTGCTGTTTGGAGTTTCAGTCTCGTTTAACGAAAATCGAAATTTTCATATCCCCCGGATCTTCAGGTTTAGAACATACCATATTGTCAATGTCGTCTCTCGGTATATCAGACACGTTTCCCGGAGTATTCTGGATTCCCGGAAGTACCAAGCCGTTTAATTAATCAAATGGAAAACCTTACAACGGCATCACGTTGACTACATATATTCCAAATTGAATATACATCAGTTGTCTGAAGTTGCTTCATTCCTGAACTCTTATGTCAATCCATCTCTGTGCTTGTTCATCGAAAGTTCATAGGTGTTTATATTGATCCTTTGGTTTAAAACTTTAGTGTGAAGTTCAATAGGTAAGGTTTCTAAATTTAATTGACTCGTTAGTTTAAGCTTGTGTTGACAAGCTAATGGTTTGGAAAACCGATGGAAAGTAAATGTTTATGCTCCTTTGGACTTATACCCCTGTTTAATATAAGCAGATACAGAAAAAGTCTAATTATATACAATCAATTTATTTTTATTTTTTTATTTATTATGACGTCATAATATTACGGAAGATGATAAAGCCGCATCTATAAAATGCGGGTTCAGTCCACTTAGTTTTAACAGAAAAATAATGAAAGTTTTTTGCTAATTACTCTGCCACCCATGCACAGATTTGAGATTACGAGGCTAGAAGAATGCCAACAGAGAGACAGACAGACAGACCGACAGACAGATCGACAGACAGACCGACAGACAAACCATGAGACAGACCCACAGACAGAAAGAGACACAGACCGACAGGCAGACAGACCGATAGACAGACCGACAGACAAGCCGACAAACAGGCCGACAGACAAACCGACAGACAGGCCGACAGACAGACCGACAAATAGACCGACAGACAGACTGAAAGACAGACAGACCGACCGATGAATGACGTGGATTTTCGTTATGTAGGTTTTTGTAACGCCCCAAAAGCGTGTTATCTCAGAATCGATAGTTTTCGCGACCTATCGTTATGCGGAGTAAAATCGGCTCAATGTTTTTAAAAAAACTAATAGTCCCTCTATCTTGAAAACCAGTCCGTTTAGGACATGTTTATATGAACTTTTTTACTTGAACTTGTACTCAATTAATACAAATAGTACCACCTCGAAGGTAACCCTTGTATGAGGTATTGTGGCATCAACTAGAAAATTAGGGGTAATGACACCTCCCCTCTCCAAAATAATAAATATTGTTCCACTATTTTTTAATTAAACGTAATATTTAACATGTTCAACTCAGGCACGTATGCGGAATGTTATATAACGTTTATATATTGTAAGGCATTATAATGCCGTAAAAATATCCCCCATTCCGATGAATATTTTGTTGCTAATCCTGTAACGCCGCTAAAAATGTAACCCCCCATGAGTAACATTTTATATTTTTTTTATCCCCATCAAGAAAAAAATTTAGCGACGCTCTTGCTTGAAATTACGCTCTATAATTAAGTAACACCTTGTGTACTGATGTATCCTAGTGTATTTTAACCATTATTTGGTTACCCTATTGCACTAGTTGTCATAGGGGGGCCATGGGACCTGGCCCCATAAAATCTTGAACAGCTCATACCTATACTTTACTACATGACTATAAAAATTCTTATGTCGTATTTTTTATTTCATACCTATTTGCACCCTGTGCCCCCTCCCCCTCGACGAATAATATTTAATCGGCTGATTTTCCTCGAAGTTGGAACTTTTCTTCATAGTGCATATAGTACTCGCCAAAAGGAGTGATTTTGCTCAGTAACATAACACCGAATGTTTAGGGATATCAAGATATTGATCGAAAATGAAATCCGTATTTCTAATTTCGCCCCTGTGCGATTAGTTCAAAACACAGACAAAAAACGCAAAAACCCAGTTTACTGCAGAGCATAGATGTAGGTAGCAGCGCGAGTTTGACGACTCTGGAATGTTGACGTGCTACATCGCGACTTTAAAACAAAAATGGTGCAAATCGTATGACTAATAATGAACTGTTGGACATGATTTAAGTATATGTGAATGTGGTAAAAATGCCTCTCGGGCTTCCCGAGTGTATGCTAATCGTTTTCGATTTGTCTATCTCGTGCAAAGAGCTAGGGCACCGTACATTAACAAAGACAAGTAGGGTCACTCTAAGCTCCGCCCCCAATGTGGTCTTTTCAGCTGTGCTCTCAGATACTACGCAAGCTGGCGGATTCTGGCGCCCGGCGATCTCGAGCAGTAGCCGAACGCTAACAGCTGTGGTTTACAGGGTCAGTCCACCTAACACTACCTAACACGCGACACGGTGCACGGGATACAATCGGTCGGATCTACCGGGGTGTCTTATTGCCATTGATTTTTAAAATATCTGTTTTTAATACTTTAATTTTATTATTGACTTGATTCTTAAGTTTTTTAAATTCATTTTCCAAATTCGTGTTTCCCGGTTCTTTAACTTCTTCTTTCTTTTTAATTTTTACTCGGTTTTCAATCATTTCGAGAATTTCTTGATTTATCCAGGCGTTCTTTTCACGTATCTTATACGTATTTTTGAATTCCGAATCTTTTTTACAAGAAGTGATTAAGTCAATTAGTTCCTGAAGTAATTGAACTTCTGTAGTTTGAATATTCTTTTCAAATTTTGAGATGAATTTTTTATGATCTATTCTGTTTACTTCTTTTCTATATTCTGTCGCAAGTACTTTTACTTTTACACCTGAGGTTATTGACAACAAATTATGAATGATCAGACTGTTACTGTTACTTACTACTTGAATCGTACATTTGAGCTATTTGCCACACCAGTAGCTGCATCTGCAGTTATTGTGTTGAATGGTTTATTGAATAATAAATTATATTCTATCTATACTATAGAATAGAATTTCTATTGACCTCCGTATAAGTGAAGTGAACGTCGACCGTTGACGTCGATAATATCGCACAGTCGGATTCCCTGTAAGAAGACGAGATCGCACGAAGGGAACCCCTCTGAATTCGAGGCGGCTCGCATTTGTGAGACTCACATCAAAATCGGCACGGCGAGTGACCCCACTTGTCTTTGTTAATGTACGGTGGCTAGGGATACAGGATGTTTGTATTCCCATCATAGTCGACACTCTGGACGACCTAGACAACCTCGAATGGTCCAAATTGAAGAAGAAATAATTGGCTTCTTCGTCTCGCGACGCGAACTTCGAACCATATCTATAAGATGCATGGCCGACTTTACTCACTAGGCCGGAGCATTGAAATATGGCAACACTGGATATCGGGCCGAGCTTTTGTTTGTTGTGCAGTCAATAGTGTAATCTTCCAGAGTGAAAAATAAGATTGGAAGGTGATTTTTAATGTGTTTCTAATTATTTACCTGCACAAACGAAACTATAAAGATAAAAAGATGCCTGCAAAGTGTGTAGTACCAGGTTGCAATAGCAATTGGGGCTTCCAAACAAGGACATACCAACATAACCTTCCAGAGTAACAACGAAGAGCGGAAGGTGATTTTTAATGTGTTTCTAATTATTTACCTGCACAAACGAAACTATAAAGATAAAAAGATGCCTGCAAAGTGTGTAGTACCAGGTTGCAATAGCAATTGGGGCTTCCAAACAAGGACATACCAACATAACCTTCCAGAGTAACAACGAAGAGTGGAAGGTGATTTTTTAATGTGTTTCTAATCATTTACCTGCACAAACGAAACTAAAAAGATAAAAAGATGCCTGCAAAGTGTGTAGTACCAGGTTGCACTAGCAATTAGTGCTTCCAATGAAGGACATAAACAGAAGTGGGTGAAAGGTATTCCTCATAAGGGCTGGTTATATTTATAAGAATAAAGACAATAATTTACAAATATTTCAAAGGATAAGACCTATTTTAAACCACAATGTGGTACCTACAATGTTTTCTGAACCTCCCAAATATCACAGAAAAAGACAGTTAATAGAACTCATCTGGGCATGCCAACGACGGCATGCATCTGGGCATACCTACGAAAAGATTTGATAGTGAAAGGGAATCAAGACCAGCAAGAATGGCTTCACAGTGACCTAATAGTGAATTTTTCTAGCTCAAGTGACAATTTATAAAGTAAATTGAGTGTTCATTTAAGTGGAAGTGGAAGTGGCAGCAGGAAACAGGTTGCGTTTATTTTTTTTGTAGTGTCTGACTGTGATGAACCAGACATCAGATGTAAGTGGTATTAGTAGTAGTAGTTCTAAAAAGTATTTTTCTTAAATTATTAACCCAGATGAACTCTAATACATATAAAATGTAATAATTATTCTGAAACTATAAGCCAACTATTTGACAGCTAAGCCACGTTGCCACATCTAAGGCTCCGGCCTAGTGTAGAGTCGGCCATGATAAGACGCATGGGACTGAGGACCGCACCTAAAACTGTGCAGCGAACGAATAGTTAGTATTTTCTTACAATTTTTTTTCTTCTGCTGCTGATTCACCGACCGCTTTGTCATTTCAAAGGCAGTTGTCTCTGAAAAGGAAACTCCCAACTTTGAAAACACCTTGTATAAGAAACCTTTACCCCCAGAATAAGAAAAAGTATCCTTGATGAATTTTCTATGACCCCCTGTCAAGTAAGCTATGACCGCCAATGCCTTGTTGCAAGCAAAAGCCTCACAATTCTGACTAAAACCTGCCGGGATGTGGCTCTAGACCGTGGCAGGAAGTGTCCAGGCTCCCGTATCAACAAACGTTTCCGTCTACTTTTTCCGCAATGCGCTTCTCACTTCAGTCATAATTATTTGAATATGGTGTAAACAGAACACAAATTACAACTAGTTCGCTAACGATCCCTGCTAATTTTTCACATTTTTCTCGCGTGCCTGTACGTCGCATTAGCCATGGAATGCCGTGAAAAAACAAGTGAGCATCGCGTGGCGTCAGTGTCGTTTCAGTAAACTTGATTTCTATCGCGAAGTTCGGGAAATAGTTTGTGACAAGTGAAGCGCCGTTCTAAGTTTCTGTTTATCCGAAGTTTCAGACAGTACAGTTCTGGTTTCTGTATTCCAAGCTTTGTGTGTCTATAACAGTGGTAACATACTATGTAAGTCACTTTTTAGGACATGTATTTTTTAAAAGTTGGAATAGTCTTTCCTTTCTACCAGAGTATAGCGCATATTGTGGCTCATATTTCAATTACCTTACGATTCATAGTGTCGTAAATTATTCAAGAAAAAAATTTTCTGTCACGTTATTTACTAAAAATTCTTTGCTACAGGCATAATTTTGTAAAACTCATTGATGTACACGATTATGAAACAAGAAACAAAAATAAAATAGTCGTTCAGAAATTTCACCACACGTACCATTCAAAATTTTCTATCCATTCTGGTTGCTACATCTTTAACGTTTTCAACCTTTACCTGTCTGGGGAAAAATGAAGGAGTTCTGTAGCGTGCCAAGGTCTTCGCCCCCCCCCCCGCAATTTTTTTCTCGGGGCCCCCCTCTACATAAAAAAATATACTGCCTATACTGATTGGGAACGAAACACACTGTCTACGGAGATACTTCAAATCGGTATAGATAGAAAAAAATTGGTGTGACCTCAGCTTTATATTTTGATTTTTTCTTTCGACGTTTTGAAGAATAAGAATTCATGGACCTTACGTATAATATCATTATAATTCGATTAACGGCACAGATATGCATCTTGCCACTTGTTCTAGTCGTTCTGGATTCTACGTTTGACCACGATGTCATGTTGTCAAATTTACTCATACGGCAAAATATTTTTGATTTAATTATGGAAAATTACGGGGTATTCCGCCGCTATAAAATAAGTATAAGTATTATAGTTATTACTATGTAAAAAGCTTGCTCGAGATAGTCGAGTTTGATGGGGGGCCACCCGAATGCTCGGGCCCCCCTCGCACCGCGGGCCCTGCGTGCCCTTTCGGCACGCCACTGAAGGAGTTCTTGCGTTTGTGCGAAGCAACCTGCTCTAGAGCTCCTGCACTAGAAGGACTAAAGCTTAACCTCAAACCATTCCCCAAGTTCATTTGCTGCCTCTACCGTTCACCCTCGGATAACAACTGTACTGACCTCCTCCTTGATTACCTGTCCGAAAAGATCGACTTCCTGAACACTAATTATCCGTCTTCAGAAGTTGTCCTCTTGGGGGATTTCAACGTTCACAATGAAGCGTGGTTGGGCTCCAACAAAACTGACGCAGCCAAGGTTTGACATAGCTGGTGAAAGAACCCACTTTCTTTCTTTGTATCTCCTCTCACTCTACTAGCCTATAGCGTAGGGGATAGGAGAAATTCCTAAGGAACACCGGCATTTATTGAAAATACGTCTGATGAACAGCTTTCGACTACAATAAACAAGAGATCGGTCGTTCAAAAAGCTATTCAGCCACTGGCGCAGGCCAGATAGTTCTTATGTATAGCAAGCTTGACCAGAAGTCCTTCATGCCACCTTTTATCGAAGGCTTTCTATGTCAAGTGCAACAACGCGTGATTCGCCATGATTTCCAATAGCGCTGTTCCATAAGTGGATGACGTAGGTCAGGAGGTCACCCGTAGACCTATGCTTACTGGAGTCATACTGGCGATCATTTATGATGTTATTGTTGTCAAGGTATTTCAGGAGCTGTGTGTTAGTGACAGTCTCCATAACCTTAGCCATGCTGGAATCGTTCTTTTTGCCTTTCTTAGGAATGGGCTGAACGCAGCGAACCTTCCATGCAACAGAAACAGGGCTTGCAAAGAATAGGTGCAAGCTCAGTGACACAGTTTTTAAGGACTATGGCTGGAATTTGGTCAGGACAGGACCAGTAACTTTCTTTGTGTTTAGTTTTTGGAGAATATGCGATACAAAAAAAAGTTACATATGTTGTTCTTCAAGGAGCAGTGTGAATATTAATAGACATTTTTATTATACATTTATTTTTTCTTCTTTCATATAATATTTTATGGTGCCGATACATGCACGACATGCCCAATCCTTTTTCAACTTCTCATATAAAGCAATGTTTGAAAATATGCATCAATTGCGCCAAGAGGCGGCATCGATGGATCGATAATGCATTCAAACTCTTACTTCAGTTAGAAATAGCTTTCAACTTTATCTGTTTATCTAGGTAGGCGAAAGCTCTGCTGCTATTTTTTGTGATTTGATCAGGGCTTTTGACTATGTCGATCACTCGGAGTTACTCTGGATTTTGGGAAGGTATGGATTGAGGGGCATATGTTTTTAAAGTGGGTTAAGGAGTTTCTGTCATATCGACAGCAGTACGTTTCATTGCTAGGTAGTGAAAATACTATTACATCTAACACCTTACCGATAACTGTGGGGGTGCCGCAGGGAATCCGTGATGGGCCCTGTGCTATTTATCTTGGCATGGCATTACAGAGGGCTTAGAGAATACCCATCATACTATTTATGCAGATGATGTCTCATATAATTGCAAATAATCATCAGTCACAATCATGTGCTAGAGCATCAATGTGGCCAAGTGCTAGACGTTGCATTGAATTATTTTAATGAGCAGGGCTTATATTTCAATACGTTTAAAACGCAAATCATGCAGTTCCATAACCATCAAAAAGCGTAAATACCCTGAACATAAGCGTAAATGGTAATGCTATACAGACCACTTCAACTTCTAAATTTTTAGAAATTAATTTCGATGATACACTTTCATTCATTCTCGCTCAAAAACAAATTGTACGAGTCGTAGCTGGTGTATCTCAAATTCACTCCTGTCGCGAGATCTTTCCAAAATTGAGCATAATGACAATAACTTGTCTGCATATTTATGAACTGTACACTGAAACAAACGTTTGTTTTCGAGAACTGGAACAAATGTAATAAATCTTTTTGTCTGGTATTGATATTTGTTCGTTCTCATGATATAATATTCCTATGAAATCGCCCAATATAATGGGAGTGAAAATTATAACGCTCTTCCAGATGTTATAAATAGTTCGTCTAATATGAGCTCTTTTAAAAGAAATCTTAAACATTTTTTACTTAAAAAAGGTGTATTACTCATTTGCCCGGTTTGTGAGTTGAATTTTATCTATTTGTTGATTGTCTATCATTTTTGTATTGTTTTGTACTTTTTTTTAACTATGACTTTTTCCTATACTATGTACCATTGTTTTTTGGAAATAAACGATGATTGATTGATTGATTTCAGATTGAGAGATGGAAGATGAAAACCGCGATCCTCCAAAAACCCCTTCGAAAATGGCCGCGGAAACGGATGGAAAGTGTAGTCCGAAATCGCCGACCATACGCGCGTTGCGGAATCGCTTCCATCGAATGTTGAGCGCGGGAAATTTGAAATGTAGCAGTGCTTCGGATGCAGAGACGTCGAAAGGTCATCACAGCTTCGACGAAGACGCGCTGGCCTTCTACAAGAGTAGGTGAGAAAGAAGCTTTGTTTTTGAATTAATGTGGATCCAATTTGTTATTTAAACCCGTTTTTGTTTACTTTTCAATACTCGACTCGCCACAAAAACACAAAAAGAAGGATGATCTAAGCTTTACAAATTTTTATACTATGCAGTGTGTCCCAGCTAAAATTTGCCACCCACCTCTGAAATGATAAAAAAATAAAAATCGCCATGACACGTCTATTTTCATTTCGAGGGGGAGCTCTCCCACTGAATACATCATCATTGTGCCATCAACCTCCTCACCCCCAGCAACCCCTACTTCAAAATATTAAATGAGAGTACTACACTTGTGCTTTTGAAGGGAATCCTTTGAAAAATACAACAGTGTAATCGGATTGAAGATTCATTCACTGAAGTTGATAAAAAATGTGGTGAAAATAAAGTATTATTTCCACCTGAAACATTATCGTATATAGGAAAGGTTTCAAATGGGAGCCATTTTATTCCGTAGTCACTGCGGAGATTGTCCATAGAATCGGGCTACGTAATATAGGTAAACTTTGAGTTTCAAATGTCCCCATAAAAAAAGTCGAAGATATTTTGAATAGCGCCTGTACGTCTGTATGGAACAAAATGGCTCCTATTTGAAACTTTTGTTACGATAATATTTCAGGTAATAAAAATTATGCTTCATTTAATAATCACCATATTTTTTATGAACTTCCATAATAGCGAATCAATCATCAATCCGATGACAATGTTGTATTTGTCAAAGAATTCTCTTCACAATGATGTATCGGAAGTATATAAGGTCATTTAAGATTTTGAAGTAGGGGTTGCTGGGGTAAGGGGGTTGATGCGACAATGAAGACGTATCCGAGAGTTCCTCGATGATATACAAATCGCCGTGTCCCGGCGATGTTAATATTTTTTTGTATGTGTCTGTCTGTGGCATCGGAGCTCCCAAACAGCTGAACCGATTTTGTTGTTTTTTTATGAAAGGTGCCTCAGTAGTAGTCGAAGGTCAACTTTGTCCCTTTTTGCCGACCCCACAGAGCCAACGCTAATGCCGGCCATACACGCTCCGGTCTACCGGAGAGGTCTATACCTGTACAGGCGTACCTGCGCAGATAGGGCGGAGCGTGTATGGGGCTAGACCTGTACAGTATTTTGAACTTGCACAGGCGACCAGAGCAAAATCAAAAACCAATTATTTCAGGTTGCACCGTACGGTGAGCCTTTGCGTGTGTGGCAGCTCTCCGGTCGCCTGCGCAGGTTTAGCTAGTTGTCTTCTAGGGTTTGCCGAGAGTGGTAGTTGTTCGAATCGAGGTCCGACGGCATCCAAAATTATATATGGCCCTACCAAATCCAAATAACAAGAGAATATTTGAAGATTTTATTGAAATGTATAGAAATCATACAATCCTTTGGAAAGTAAACGGTAAAGAATATCACGATCGAGCTAAAAAAGAAACTGCCTATGTATTACTCATAAACTGATTAAAGGAAAATGAACTGAATGCTCATAGGGCGGCGGTTGTGGAAAAAATTAATAATTTGAGAAGCAATGTCAAGAAGAAGAAGAAGAAGAAGAAATGTGACTAGTCTTTGATATCTGGGGCATCTGTGGATGATGTACATCATATTAAATTATGGTACTATGACTTATTAGATTACATAATATACATATAATATACCACGTTTTACAGCACCTTTTCCGTTTTCTTCTAACCATTTTTTTTTATAATTATCTTCCAAAATTAACGGAAAACCTATCAGTGCCAGCACATGGTCGTCTTCAAGATATGCCATACCGAAACTAATTGAGGACCTCTCCGGCGTACCGGATCGCCCCATACACGGAGCTGACCTGTGCAGGTATACCTGCACAGGTAGACCTCTCCGGTAGACCGGGGCGTGTATGGCCGGCATAATAAATATAGTTAAAAAAACTAATTAAAAACAGGCTTCTGTTCTTCTTTAAATTCCATCTCCTAGCAGAGGTTGAGTGTTTTCTTGGCAATCCTGACTTTTGTTTGCAGCTATTCTAAGCAATAATTGAATCCAAACCAATCCTTCAAGTTTTCCAACCAAGAGAATTTTCGTCTTCATTTGCTTCTCTTGCTTGATTTTCCCTCAAACACGCTTTTATAGCACTAAAAAGTGCAAAACTATTTTTCTTTCCCCATCAGGGCGAGAGAGTTGGGGGAGGGGGGTACCGTTGTTGTTTTTGTATGTTAATTACCTTGCTGCTGATAAATTAACTGCTATAGTTCTTTCAATATGTAAAAACGCTAAATTATATTTCCCAACGTGCCTGAAACTTTTACTGCATATTTATTTCACGGAAAAAATATGAACTGTATAATTTCCTGATAAGAAAAAGGTATTCGAAGTTTCATATTCATGGTATGGTTATTTTAGTTATGGAGGGGCAGATATAGATTTTGATTTTATCAGTTATATCACTAAATTAATTTTCTTTAAACAAGTTTATTGAAATATATTGTTTTAGAACATATTGTAAAACAATTAAATGAAAACATGGGTATAAAAAACGATAATTGTTTTAAAATAGACCAGTAGAATTTACAACTTATTCCAAAACACTATTTGAACACGTTGTTTTACAACTGTCATTTGTCAACCAACGTTCCATTTATTGAATAGTAAAGTGCAGTAATTTATAATAAATATTGTTTGGAAAAAATACTGCTCATATTATGTACCATAATAATTGCAGGACGAATAGGCTTGGAATGTCGATGAAAAAAACTGCTATTGGAAGAAGGCCGCTTTATAAAAAGGTCAACGAAAAACGATTGAACTGGTATGATCTATTTATGTAAAAGCAGCTTTATGCTTTTAAAAGCTTTGAATGTCGAGTATGATACAACTGCTGCTTTACATTACAGATACCGAGATACCAGAATTTGCCATTCATGCTTAAGCCCTTTGTAACTCATTACATTATTGCTGCTTGCTTTTGCTTCATGATTTGTCAGGCTGTCACAGAAAGACATAAATGTCAGTTACATAGATTTGGGAGGGGAAAGGGAGAACATATCCCCCTGGGACTGAAAATAAAAAAGAACTATATCACGTCTCGTACTATTTGATTTGCTTAATGCATCTCCCAGGAAGGCCATTAAATTATCATTGGATTCACAACAAAAAATAACCATAAAGTATATCATGTCTCATTACTATTTGCCTATAATACCTCCCCACTACCGGACGCCTTTTAAAAGTTTTGTTGGATTCACCACAAACTTCAGATCCCCATCCCCCCTTGAAACTAAAAATTGAAAATATCATGTCTCATACTGTTTGCCTATAGCACTCCCTCCTCTGGAAGGCCGTAAAAATTATTTTTGGATTCATATTACTGATTTACATATTATGCTTGTACAGGGAGAACATGAATTTGATTACTTACTCTAGCGCTTTATTTGTATTCTAGCAATCAATTTACATAAAAATTATTACTTATTCTTTATTTACGGTTTTGAATATTACATAAAGCAATTGCTTCAAAAGCTTCCACACACACACATGAAGTGACCAAAACGTAATATGATGATCTGTTATTGTTATCCCTTACATTTTTTTTTGATATAGACATAAATATTTAAATTCTTTTTCAGGTCAGCTCTCGACGCTCCAAGACCCAGTTCTTTCAACGAAAAAGATTTGAGGTAAGTTCATTTTTCAATTATGAGATGAGAGTTTATACGTTTGTTCCTGTACATATAGCTTCTAGTAAACTGTGAATCAGAAACAGTAGATCATTACAAGTAGAAAACAGAAGCTGTAGCCCATATAATAGGGTGCCTAAACCATTGGTGATATGATGATAACAGCTTTTACTATATAATTAAAGGGGAGGGAGTCTATAAAAACATTTCGGATGTTATCACCAGTAAATAATTTATTGAAAAAGGCTCTAAACCATCGTATACTATCCATAACAATATATATTCGACTATCACAACAATATTATTAAAAATTAAAAAATATATCATAGGGGTAATAGAAACTATTGACGTATTGATTATGTATCATGAAATGCGATAAAGATATGGATCCTTCTTCCTAGTTCCTAACCTTATTATATTATAATCTCAATTCCAAACATTAAACTCTTCGTTCAAATCCAACTTCTATAATTTTCGACGATATAGTGAGTGTTTGACAACAATAACTTTCAATCAAAATGTGTATGAAAATGCGGAAAAACATTCAACTCTTTTTTGCTAAAACGACGTTTCGGTTCGTGTACAGCAGTTTATCAACACAATAAACATTTTTTATGTTTTTTAATCGAAGTCTTTAATTTTAAAGTGTCAAGAATAAAATATACAATGTGACAATGTAACAGGTTAAAAAAATAATCAAAAAACAAACCAATTTTAAAAAAGAACTAAATCCAGGTTACGTATCTGTTAGATGTTAAAATTAAGATGCATTCTTCTAGTCGCACCCAGAGTCGTTCATCGTGACGTGCAACGATATTTTTATTTTGTACCGCGAACGAGATGTGTTCAGGAAACCGCATCACCCACCGACGTAAAACAGTGAACTAGACACAGTGGAGACGTAATCACGGGCCTATAATTCGCGGACCTCAGATCGCGTTCGGCGGCGTTCAAGATGTGACCAGGACAGTCGCATCATCAGGCTGTCGAGGTATTTTTATTTTTAGCGTTTAGCATAGCCGTTAGCGTTATTTAATTTAATTATTTGAATAAATATTTTCAGAATTTTAATTTATTATAGATCTTAGTGGCTGGCTCTTTTAAATAAAGACGTATTACACCTTTGAAGGGATGCGACGCATCACCCGCATCAATGGACGCTACGCCGCTGTTCGTGTACTACCCAACATATCTTTCAAATTATTTTTTTTGTGATATCTATTGTAACTAAAACACCAAGTAGGTGAAATGATACAGGGTGTCCCAAAAAATAGTGTCAAGCGGAAGTCCAGAGATAGAGCACACCTAGAAGTATCTGAATCACCCCCATATATGTTATGCAATTTTTTGGTGTTTCCGAGTTATGGATTTTTTTCTGAATTTCAGACAATTCTCTACCTCAACAACTTAAAACTGTTCCAAAAGAAAAATTAAAATACTTTTCCAAATTATCTTTTTTGGTAATTAATCACCAAGAGTTTACTGTTCATACATAAAATAATCGTCTCCGTAACTTTGATGAAAGTCATAAAAATTTTAGTGTAAAGTAAAAAATTTACGATCTGATAATTATGACTTAAATCTTCGACTCGCAATTAAAAATCCAAAGAGGTGATTTCGTGACTTCTAAGTAGGTCTAAAGACTTCTCTCAGCTATCACAATCAATGAAAAAAAGTAGTACTTAATGGGGCTACTTTCGCTCCAATTGACCTTCAAAGACAAGAGGCGAAGATTTCTTGAAATTAGCGATGTGTTTTTCAATTCATCAATCACTTATCTTAACGCGTTAATAGCAGATTGATTGTCAGTACCGCAATAATAAACGTTAAAAACGTTGCATAAATTAAACATTTATTAAAAAAGATCCTATTTATTGCTAAAAAACCACAAGGAGCGCATTTTTCAAAACCGGCTTTTACCTGAGCGCCAACAAAAAGGGCTAACGCTAACGCAGTAAACGATAGCGATGTTGTGATGTCTTTTCAAAATGTGTCATTGCATAGGTTGTTTTCGTTGTCTTTATCCAGTCGTCTTGTCTGTCTTTGCGGCTTTAAAACGATACGCTTTTGTTTGGATTGGTGTTGTTTCTGTTGTCTGACTACTTGGCTATTCCTACGCACCTTGAGTGCACGACAATTGAATTTAACGGTGCTGTTTTCTGCAAGAGACTATGCATCAAATGGATAGGTCGTGGTGGACCCACTGAATGGCCGCCACGGTCACCTGACTTAAATCCGATAGAGTTTTTTGTTTGGGACTACTACAAAAAACTAGTTTATGCTAAAGGGTGTCAAAACATCAGCGAATTACGCAACAAATTAACTCAGGCTGAAGAAACAATAAAAACAATCGAAGAGCTTTTGTTAATTTAAAAAACAATTTTTTCAGAAGATGTAGATTATGCATCGAACAATAAGGTAGACATATTGAAAATTTCTTGTGAAATTTAATAAACTTAGTGAAGAAATTTGATAATTTCGTTTCATTTTACAATTATTTCCCACTTACAAAAAAGAAGTCGTACAAAGTGACACAGGTGGTCATCTATCGATATTCTGGTCGCACTGAATGTTTCTTATTGCGGCACTGACAATCATTCGGCTATTAGCGCCCTAAACTTAGTTATTGTTTCATTTAAAATCCCATCGCTAATTTCAAGAAATCTCAACGTTTTGTCGTTGAAGGTCGATTGGAGACAAAGTAGCGCCATTAAGTACTGCTTTTTTTAATGATTATGATAGCTGAGGGTCTGAAGAAGTTTTTAGACCTGTATGGAAATCATGAAATCACCTCTTTGGATTTTTAATTGCGAGTCGGTTTTTTCTTCTAATGTTGGTTGAAGTAGATTATATTTCACTCCTCTCATGACGTATCCTGTCTTGAGTACTGTAGTTTTCTTCTCTTTAAATTTAGCAATACTTCTCTTTGTTTCTTCATTCTTATTAATATCTACTGTATCGTTTGTAACTTTTTCCACCCACGTTATTCTCAAACTTCGATGGTATATCCACATTTCAAAACGATCGAGGGGGCGTTGACTATCTGTTTTCTTCATTGTCCACATTTCCATCCTTTAGTACAGTACAGAAAATATGTGGTATCTCATCAGCCGCATTTTCAATTCCAGACTTAGGTCCCGACTATTTAGTACTTTCATTTTCATGAAGGTATTTGTGGCTTTCTCTGTGCGTATTCTTATTTCAACAGAGCTATCGTTGTTTATTTATAGATGTCCCAAGAAAAGTATATCGCTTCACACGTTCAACAGCCAGGACTTGAATGTACAATAATGTAGTCTTCTAATGGGACATTATTGATGAAACCAACAAATTAATGATTTCATGGGAGTCGCAGATGAAACCAAACTTAGGTTTTGAACAAACTTAAAACCTGCATCAGGTTTTAGAACAAATTTGAAACCTCTTCATGACTTCTGGGCTACTGGCCAGGCGCCTCAATAGCTTCAAATATTGGCAATCCAAAAATAGAAAGCAACAGAAGTTGGCCTTTGTGGGTGGAGTGCAATATATACACTTCCACTGTAACATACATACATTACACTGAATTAAAAAACCATCTAAAGTTAGTTGCATCGATTGTATACTTTCCGATAAGAATTGGGCATTGCTTTTGAGTGACCGATCCAAAAGTGTTTATCTTCAAAAGTGACTATTGATATCGCAACAAAGAAAAAAGGCTATCCGTATTTGGAGATAATTTTTCTTGGTAAATTAAAATTGAGCAAAAGGGTTTACAAGGTTGGGCTATAGGAACACCAAGCAACCTGACATATTGCAAACACTGATGTGAATATTTCTTTTTTTCATTTTATTTGCTTTTAATTACTGTCCTGAATCCATCGTAATCTTTTAATTACATCCTTTGATACTCTTATCAGATCGTAAATTTTTTACTTTACACTAAAATTTTTATGACTTTCATGAAAGTTACGGAGACGATTATTTTACGCATGAACAGGTGATTAATTACCAAAAAGGATAATTTGGAAAAGTATTTTAATTTTTCTTTTGGAACAGTTTTAAGTTGCCGAGGTAGAGAATTCTCTAAAATTCAGAAAAAAATTCATAACTCGGAAACTACAAAAAGTTGCATAACATATATGGGGGTGATTCAGATACTTCTAGGTGTGCTCTATCTCTGGACTTCCGCTTGACACTATTTTTTGGGACACCCTGTATAACGTATAGAAAACTCTGAAGATGATTTCAACTTTACTTAATCGAAACGTCGTTTTCAAAAACGAATATCACTTGATACGTTTTATAGATGACTCTGAATGAGATACATACACATATTGGGCTTAAAAAAGTACTTACGTAAAACATTCGCATATGGTTCGAATATGGCAAAATAAACTACATATCTATAACGATATTAATGGCAACACACTTGACACGGAATGAGGATAGTATAAAGTCAATCGTACACGAAGGTGTACTCAATTATCAAAGATATATGATATACATATTATAATATTGGATTAAAAACAAAATAATACAAAAACTCTCTCATTTTTTTTCTTCCATACAAACAAATCCCGATCGTCAAACACGTTAGATTTTCTATATTTTTCTGTGTACGGAAATAACACTAAAACATCGTACCTTGAAATGTCTATAACGTATATGGTATTATTCTAATGTTGATAATTTTCGATTAATAAAATTCTTTACTGGAGAGCAAAGCTAACAGGGCTATGCTATGCTATACCTCCGATCTAAAGTAAAGATAATAAATATGATACAACATTTGCACCTAAATGTTTGAACTTTGATAAACCACCTTATGGCCTAAATATAGGTAAATATTGCCGGGATATACCTGTATTTTTATATTCTCTGTTTTACAACGATTCCTAAAAATAATTATTATTTTTTGTAATTTTGTCGTGTACATTTTCGATAACATTTATTAACAATGTATTATTGTATCGGTTACATATTATATCAATAAGTGCTTTGACGTGGTCAGTACTCCCAACTTTTTCTGCTTTACTCGTGTTTATGTTATGGAGGGCATCCTTTGTACTTAAGTACTACAGACTTCGTTGCTAAATGAAAGGAACTACTGTGATAAGTGAGATCCCGAAAAGGATACTTAACATAGACTGACTAGCTAGTTGAAGTGGCATTTAAATCTAAAACTGTAAAAATTTTTATTTTATTGGTGCTTCAAGCTTAGACCAGTTGTTTAACAGATGGAATAGTTAAAAATAAAAATGTTCCCAAATCTGTAGCATTATGGAATTATTTAAAAAGATATATTGTGTAGTTCTACTGAGCAACTTTTATTTAAGTGGTAATCTGTATCTAGTAACAAATACAGAATCTGAAAAGCCACATTCTCTTCAAACTTCCTATGTGTGAACTGTGAAGCAAAAGATCAGATCTGTTATTCCTTGTCAGTATGTCCACTGCACATTACTGAAATATTGGGTAATTTTTATTTTATTAAACGTTTAAAAAATTGGGAGTACCTTAATATATTATTTTTATATCATGTAGAAACAGTACGAAGCAGTATAATGAATCTTGTAGAGATCTAAACACATAGTAATGAAAACATGGGAGTCTTGGGAGAATTAGAGGAAATAACAAATGATCACAAAAGCATTACTGTCTCCTCAAACTGTGTTTGCTACTAAATTCACTTATATATCCAGATATGCCTTCTTTTCAAGTCATTGTTTAAGCACATAGTTTAGAAATTGACTTTGGCTGGAAGCACATATTTTAAGTAACAACCGGGAACGATTTTGACATAGACAGCTGTCAATTTCTTTATTATAGCTCACAACTCTCATACAACATATACTATAAGGGATAATGCGTTAAATAAAATCATTGTTTTATTCTATTTCTTTACTACTTCCTCTTGCCCCCTAGCATGCGACGATGATTTTTAGTGCATAAAACAAGATTCATGGTCTGATTGTATTAGCACTTCGTACTATTTCTGGAACACTCATAACGCTTTGCTTATACACATCTCATAACTATTAAAACATACAAAAGTGACATAGAAGAACTGTTTGTATATTTGTCAAGCACGGACTCTACAGGTCTTAAAAGCTGAACTATATTGCCAGGATGAGCAGTACCTATTATAGGAGATGGGCAGATCTTGACTGCATTTAAATTTTGAGAACCCCGGTACATAGTGGAAAATCTAGATATAACCTCATTCAAAAATGTTTGGAGGGTATAAAACTTGTCAGAAATGAACAACGTTAGTTTCAAATTGAATTCCAACAAACCTGCATGGCCGAATTTTGAAAAAATATATTTGTCTACAATTCGGGTGTACTGTAGTAACCTTAATGAATTTTTACCAACGAACCTCAACCTGGTCTTTTCGCTCTACTACTCTACTAAAAGGTAAATGTTTTAATTTTCGAAATTCAGACCAAGATAATTTGCTGGAATTTCATTACTAAAGTCTGTCCACTGAAGAAAAGGAGTAAAAAATTATTTCAAACCCATATTTTGGGGCTTTACTCAGATAAATCGAACTTAATTTTTCTGTTTACAATAACATCACTGCTCTCAGTATGCAGTTTTGTAGACGGTGTGCATATAGCCCTTGACCATACAGTAAAAATTTACATATATTGTGCATGGTTACTCCGTTTGTTCGGTGGATAAGGTATAATTCAATTTTGTCACTATTTTAACCCTCTGGTCATTCCTGAACAAAGCCATATCAAAATGCGAAAAATAACGGTCAGTGGTGACGTGGTATTGGGACCGAAGCCCCACCCACACATGAAACTCAGCACCGCCCACTTATGGAACTAAGCTCCGCCCACTTATGCAACGAATCTCCGCCCTTAAATGCAGCCAAACCCCGCCCACATGCGCAGCCCTTGTATGGCACAACGGAACTTGTTATATAGAGCACGTGATCTGAAGAACGTGTTAAAATATATCGCCTCTAACATTTCTGCTGGGACAGCAAATTGCACAACTTGAAGACCCGCCACCAGGCGGTAAAGGGGGATGATAGGTTGCGGGCCAATCTGGTGCTGGGCCCTTCGGTCTGATTGGCCTGGGCCAATGTGTTGCTAGAGGCCGTCTTCGAGGTCTCTTTCTGGCCGTTGTTGCCGTTGTTCAGCGCCGGAGATGTCATTTTTGACGGATGTCGAGTTGGAGAGTTCTGGAAATAAAAGCAAATATTAAACTAGATATTGTTATCGCCTGGATGGTCGAGTGCATCTTTTATAGCTCTAGGGTGATTTTCAAGCAAAACCCTTTTTAAATTAATAACTGCGTTTTTATTTCGTCGATACTTCCTACAATCTCTAAGTCTCCCTTGACTTGACATCCCTCTGACAGCCCCGTTTTGACATCGTGACATGACAGATCGACATTGACAGCTACAGTGGCGTACTTATTCTACTTATTTAAGGTACATACTTCAAACCAGATGCTAACAATATTTATGAGTTCTCTTTCTTAAAATATCAGTTAATCTAAATTAGTAGTTATTATTTTGACTCCATTGTAATTACTCAATCAATTTGTCTACAGCGCCTTTCTCAGCAATGTTGTCTTAGGGAGAAGGCTGTCCGTTTATGAAACATCGCGCTGTTGCTAGTTTTCAATATGGTCTCTTAATTTCCGAAACAGTTTTAACGATCAAGACTAAAATAATTAATAACTAATTCAAATGGTCGTCAAATCTATTTTTTTAATGCTATATATAATGTGTTTAACCTTAGGGAATGATCCAATGAATGCTAAAAAGTATATCCAAGTCACAGTTCACTCCACCACAGTCCAGTTAGCACTGATAAACGAAAAATAATGTTGCGTATCATCGGCAGATATATGACTAGTATATGTTTAAAACTCATAGGAATGGCTAATGTATATCGTAAATATCAAGGGTTCAATAACAGAACCTTGATGAACACTATAACATATTTTTTTTTCACTAGATAATTTACCATTTAATTCTACGCGTTCGGTTCTGTAACGCAGATCATCATCATAGTCACATTGTCTTAACAGATATGTTGTGAATTCGTAAAATGCATTAAGTCGGAGCTAGAGTATTGCAGGCACGAATATTATCAATAGTTTTGAGAACTATAGCTCGCCATCTTTCGCGATTTACTGTCAGTTCAGTGGCGCTCTTGATACTCATATCCAGCAGCTGTTTCGTCGTATCCACCCAGTGTGTAGGGGAACGGCCACAGCGCCGCCCACTCGGAGCATGACCCTGAACGACAAGTTTCTCCATATTATCGCTTCTGTGTATATGTCCGAAGAATGCAAGCATTGTCGTCGACACAATGGATGATAGTATCTTTGAATTATCGCAACACATACCTAGGATTTAAAAATTGTGGCTGCAAGCTCACAGAGGTTGATTCATCATTATGTAACAGAATTGGACATGAGGAAAGCCCAAAAAGTTTACTGACTAAACAACTTTTGCCAACATATCATGCTCTGCAAAGACAGTTCACCAATTCTTACATTATTTTGAATATGTATATTGATACAATTTTACTAACCTTCGCCCTATGTAGCCATTGAGAATATCTTGAGATAAGGCTATTTGATATTTTTCTCCACCTTACTTTCAACATGACTTGGAATTGACACGGTTTTTACTGTTGTCAGATTTTAACTGTGATTTCAGGTAACTTACAGGAGGTTGAAATTATTATTACATCAAATTCAATACAAATTCATTTAAACGTGTCGTGTCTGTACAAACAAAACATATTTTTTAGTATTTATAATCATTCATCTATCTATATGTTGCCATCTATGTCTAGTCCGGTAGTTTATAACCCCCTTTAATTCAAATTGACTTATGCAACCATTAGGGGCATTAGGTAAGGTGCAAATTGAGATACGTATAGCTCGTGGGATGTGACGCGGCACAGAAAGTCAATATAGTTAGGGTTGTGGAACTTTTTTAATGCCTATATGCTTCAGACATGGGAAACCTTGCCCATGCCTGAATGTGAAAATACGTATGAGCCTTACCCACTCCCTTTTCTCATGTTAACCGTCTGACGCTAGTCGGATGAGTTGTGACGGCTTGACGCTTCATTCATTTCGGAAAAGTCAACAATGGTGTTAGGAGTATGGTCTAACGTGTTTCTCAGTGCACAAGATACCGTGGAGCTCCAATTTGTTATTAATTTTTCACTTTTCTTCAATGGTTGGATTTTTCTCAACTTTTGATCGATTACTTAGCTAACCCTTAGACAACATATCACCAAAAAAGTGTTGTAATAAATTCATTAATTCTAGTAATTCTATTTTTGTGTCACTAAGGCCCGATTTTATCAACGTGCATAATTAAAAGACTTTAACAAAGCTTTTCTATTGGATGTTATTTAGCAAAAGCTTTCTATTGGGTATTGAGGGCTAAGTTAATAACTATCATCCAATAGGATTTTATCAATATTGAAAACAACACGTCAAAGCTGGATGACACTTTTGTCAAAGATATTTTAGAAATTCATGGATCAAAATCATAGCAGAATATCAGAACAAAGCGATTGATTTGAAAATTAATGCCACATTTTCCTTGTTAACATCATAATTATTGTATAATTACTAATTGCAAACTGCGATAATTTGTGATAAAAGTAGTAGGTACCTATATCAATCACAGCAACTACCTACCTTATTTAATAATTACAAATCCCAGATGGGTTATATGAAAATACATACTTTTATGAAGAATCAATCTTTCATTTACTGGATGCATGTTTGTTATAGCCCTTCTTATAGAAATATTCACAGGTGCAGCGTACACATTGTACATGAAATAAGATTATACTTAGCTATAAAATGGCAAGCTTTGCCGTTCTGGGGTTCTGGATAGGCAACTAGTAATGCACATACACGTTTCGGAAATAGCTGTAACTTTTGAAATGTAACGAAATGCTATTTTTACCTCTTTTTACTATAAAACAAAGATATTTTGCAGGTATTTATAATTATTATGGATAGTAAATTATTGTTTTATACAAATAATGCAGTGAGTGAATTTCTTGTCATCATATCATTTGATACACCAAGAAACTAGTGATCAAATGTACGGCTTCTCAGGAATCTGATTAGTTGAGATTAACAATTGTTAAACTTTTTGTTAATCAAGAAAATGCAATTTTTCACCCATTTAGGATTGAAAATAAGACTTGAAAAGATTCTAGATGGTTCACAATGGTCGATTGTATATGAAGTATGTAATTTTTGACCTTTTTTGAGGTAAACTTCAAGAGAAATCAATAATTTTCAGAGTACTTTGACAGATGCATGTTCTTGAAAGGGCTGCGCTGATTGGCCAAAGTCTTTGTTAAAATGTGCATGTTGATAAAATCGGCCCTTAGTCTATTTTATTGTGTAGTAAAGGACCGAATGTGATCGAATTTTTATTACGAGCAAGCAGAGATGTAAATGTAAAATTTGAAATTTATTTAGAATCCAGTCTCCTGTGAGGGGGGAAGGGGGGCTCGGGCTCGTACCCATTTGGAACTTGGAACCGCCTGTGGACTTCACTTATCTAAATGTGCATCGGCATATCAGGTTTAGTAAAAATTTATTCTGAATCCAGACACGCGCCTTTTGGACTTTTTATTACACCGACTTTGATGTACAGTACAAACAAGCAAGGTACCGTTTGTGACAATAAAAATTCCTATCTACGCACAGGTCGGCCACCAAGCTTTTTCGTACGATTCTAATTGTTTATGTGAGAATCATATGTAAATGCCCCGCTATTCGGGCAGTGTACAGCAATATTCTAAATTAATGTAGGATGCGTTATGTCGACTTACGTGACTTCGTGGGTCACCAGAATTTTATCTTGAATGTATCGCAGTTCAGGCGTGCTTCTTTTTCCTAATTTATTGTTCTTATGGTGTTTGCATACTGCATTTATATGTCTTTTATTGTGAATTTTTCATGTTATTCTATTCATTCATTTTTTTTTTTGCTTTTTTTGAAAGTTCATCTAATAGTAAGTGAATCTAAATTTAAATTTAAAACATTTTAAGTTATACACATCACTATCATTATATTATGATGAACAGCCCTAAAAATGATAGAATCATTAAAAAAATGAAGTCAAGTTGATTGTCTCAGTACTTCCCACACATTACTGTGAAACCAGTTCATTATTTTCCCATAGCACGAAGCTTTAGTCTGAGATCCCCTTGCAACCAAATCATCGGCAGCCCTCACCCTAAAATTGTCTTGTGCCTTATGTCTTTCCTTTACAGGTCAATGGACAGCCTATTATCAATACCACAGACTTTTCAGTTTTACAACCCCCCACACCCAACCACCCCAGTTGCATTCCCACCCAAAAAAGGTAGAAAATGATCAGGAACCCCTAAAACATCTAAAAACGAATTTTCAGTAGTTTTCATATTTTTCGTTTTTTTATTATTGCTACGCTGCCACTGACACGATTTCTAACAACCATACGCGTTTTGCATCCTCACCATGGTAGTAGTACTGTGTCAAAATTTCATTAGAACCAATTTAATAGTTTCCACGTTACGAAATACAAAACGATCTAAAGCAATAAATACTCGTATGTATACAGAAAATTCTAGGTCCCTTAGTTATCGCTGCACAAATTTCATCACAATCCATGCAGCGGTTGCTGAGATTAAGTAGCTAGAAAAACACGTATAGACAGACCGACATACCGACAGACCGACAGACCGACAGACCGACAGACCGACAGACCGACAGACCGACAGACCGACAGACCGACAGACCGACAGACCGACAGACCGACAGACCGACAGACCGACAGACCGACAGACCGACAGACCGACAGACCGACAGACCGACAGACCGACAGACCGACAGACCGACAGACCGACAGACCGACAGACCGACAGACCGACAGACCGACAGACCGACAGACCGACAGACCGACAGACCGACAGACCGACAGACCGACAGACCGACAGACCGACAGACCGACAGACCGACAGACCGACAGATCGACAGACCGACAGACCGACAGACCGACAGACCGACAGACCGACAGACCGACAGACCGACAGACCGACAGACCGACAGACCGACAGACCGACAGACCGACAGACCGACAGACCGACAGACCGACAGACAGACCGACGGAAATGAGTGACGTAGATTTTTGTTATGTAGACATCATAAAATGCCCAAAAAGTGTATTATCTCAAAATCGAAAATTTTCGCGATCACAACACTCCCCTCACCTATCAGTGAGGGAAGTAATTATGCTCAAACTCCAATAAGGAACCAATATTGCATTGATATATTTTTGAATGTAAGTTTTTCAGATTGAATTTGAATTTATTCGCCAGTGATGCGGTATAGAATAGAGAGTCAACCTCAGGATAAGTATGTTTTATATTATCACAACGTAATAATTGGAGATAAAGTGTACAAAGTCAAAGAAAACTGACGTTTAGGTATATTGTGTATATATACGACAAGCTAGCACTGTAGCTTTTCTCATAATCCCAGTTTCATGAATATGCAGACATGAATAGAAATTATATATAACTTTCACAGAAGTCAGACGACGGCGACAAAATTTAATTATGTAATTTCGGTAGTAAAATATGGTAATAAATGCGTCACTATATATCATAACCGTTTTCGTTTTCTTGTGAAACCGTGTATGTCTACATTTGTATATACGCTACTGTCTCAGTCATCCTTGTTACTTCTTATATAATATATATTATTATTATTATTAGTACGATAGGCTTTTATTAAACATATTCTATTTTTAGTAATGCAGTCCAGAAAAATAGATTTGTAATGCACTTATCATTGTTTTTTGACCAGTGTAATTTAACTGTTATTTTCTACTGCAATTCCATCCACCGATGTGAAAATTATCATACCATCCCATTTGAAAAATAAAAGTTTTTAACGTTTCTAACTTTTCAAATTTGAAAATTGCTAGTCTATTGATTTAATGTGCTTTTAAAACAACGATCTTACTGACACACAAATACGTTCTTTGCTGGTTTCAAAACGAAAACCGCATCTTTCTATCGCGTTTAGTTTCCGAGATATCAACGTTTCTTGTAAAGAGCAACAAACGTCAAATTTTGTAAAAATGGCTGAATAACTCTGAAAATAGGCTTCGTAGACATAAACAATGGTTAACAAACTGGACCTAAAAACCGATGCTGAATTCAAAAACGTAATAATATATAGGGTGTTCCATTTTAAATAAGGAAGTTGATGCCTACTTCCGATATATCCGGAAGTCTGAAATCTTTGAAATTATTTTCTAAATATAGAGCATTTGAAAAGAAACGTTTTTTATTTCAAACATTTTCGTCTAATTCAAACGGTATGGCCATTAGGGAGCACCGCGCGCTTATTGGACCACCCTGTATAAAAATATTTAAGGTGTTTCATTTAAACATCTAAATTTGAGCACGAAGTTCGTCGTCTTGACCATGTTACAAAATCATCGATTTTATTTATTATATGTATTTCCGAGTTTCTTCAAAATCTACTGCGTCAAATCTATAAGCGTATGCAAACTAAGGTTCCTGTTTCCCCTTGTATACTTATCTTCAATTGTCCGTATTTTCTCGTGATTTTCTGTATACGTTTGTTTAAAAAAATATATTGTGAAATAATCTGTCTGGCATCGATTTTTGCAATGACAATATTTGCACAGTATCGAAATCGTGCCTCGACGTTTATATCTATCTCATCGAAAATCGATGTGACCCAATGTGTATATAGTATTAACGCAACAACACTCTACTAGATTATATTCTTGCGTAACACCAGCGCCAGCGTTCACGTTTTATTTTTACTGGGTGATGGAATCCTTTAAAAATAAGGTTTATGCAAACAGGAATATTCGCCGCAAAGACATAGGACAAGCACCGCGTGTTTACAAACGTTAACCCAAAACACAAAAATGGAGTCAAGTTGATTGACTCAGTACGAAGTGTTCTGATACGTCCATAATTTTTTTTTCATTCACTCGTTTTACTTTTCAACATAAGCTTCTTCTATTTCAATAAATTTATTTACTCACGAATAAACCATTGAACAATTAAATCAAAATAACAGAAGACGTGGCAGACATAAAAGAAGGGAATAAAAATGGAGTCAAGTTGGTTGAGTCAGTACTTCTCACACATAATGATGATACCATTTTATTATTTCCCATTGTACGAAGCTATAGTCTAAAATCCCCTTGCAACTAAATTATCGCCCATCCGCCCGCAAGAACAACATCCAACACAAAAACCCTCGTAAATAGTTTCTCCCTCCTTAGGAACTTGGGCGCCACAGTTTTTTTCTGCATGCTTGAACTGGACTATGCGAAACGATCAAGAGCCTCCAACCCGTCTAAAAACGAAGTTTGAGATGATTTTATGTTTTTGGTGTTTTGGTTATTGCTGCGCCGCCACTGACACGGTTTTTCAAAAACATAGTCGTTTTCCATTCTCGCTGCGGTAATAAATTCTGTGTCAAAATTATATTAAAATCAATTCAATAATTTTCACTTTACGCAATATACATAGAACGAAATAGAGCAAAACTCGTATGTACAGATCACAAAATTGGTTTCTGCTATATCCAAGGCAATGTTCGGATGGACCTAAAAAAGTGTAATATGCCGCTAGGTATTTCTTCTACAGGTCAATAGACGGACTATTATGAATACAATAAATTTACTACTACCCCACCCAACCGACCCGATTTCACCCCACCCAAAAAAAGTTGAAAATGATCAGGAACCCGTGAAACGCCTAAAAACAAAGTTCGAGCTGTTTTCATATTTTTAGTTTTTTATTATTGCTGCGCCGCTACTGACACTATTTTTCCAAAACATACGCGTTTTCCATCCTGGCTGCGGTAGTAATACTGTGTCAAAATTTCATTAAAAGCAATTCAATAATTTTCGCGTTACGCAATATAGAACGATCTAAAACAATACTCGTATGTATACATCACAAATTCTAAGTCCCTTGGTCCTTATAATAAGCAAGGCAAAGTTCAAACATATCAATGGACAGCCCATTACGAATACAACAAATTTTTCAGTATTACAACCCGCCACCCCTCAACCACCCCAAATTTACCCCCACCCAAGAAAAATTAGAAAATGATCAAGAACCCCTAAAACACCTAAAAACGAAGTTTGAGGCATATTTGAAATTTTTCGTTTTTTGCTGATTACTCCGCTCTCTTACAACGATTTTCAAAATTATAGGAACATCACCTACTACGACCCCACAGCATAACGCTGCCCAAATTCCATCACAATCCATGCAGCGGTTACTGAGAAAAACGCGACAGACAGACCGACAGACAGACAGTCCGACGGAAATGAGTGACATGGATTTTCGTATGTACACATCATAAAACGCCCAAAAAGCGTATTATCTCAAAATCGAAAATTTTCGCAATCACAATACTCCCCTCACCTATCGGTGTGGGAAGTAAAATGAAGTAGTCATAGTGAGCAGTACAGGTGTCATGTATGGTATATCTGAGGCATCTAGATTCAAATCCGAAAAACGCAAAGCACTATCATTTAAAGACGAAACTACTAAATAAAAAAATAGTTTTATGTATCGCGTTCTTTTTTTTTAAATGTTTTGTTCTTGAAATCCCAAAATTAACTCAGTTTTTTGAATAAACGGAAGAATTTGTTCGCTTTTGTAACTAATATTTTTTTCTAATGGAAGAGGTTGCTTTTATTTTGTATTCACAAACATACAGGTATTTTTCGTTCATTATTACTTTAAGCTTATTTTTAAAATTGTTTTTAACTTTTTAGTCCGATGTTCCTTAAAAGCGTTTTTTTTGGTTTTTTCTAGACTATATTTATTTTTAATCAATTAGTTAACTTAATCATTAAATAATTTTCTTTTGTTCATTAAACTGTATTTATTACTACTCTGTGCAGTGAAGATGAACAATTATTTTTGATCAATATTCATAGCATAATCATTACCATTACTGCATAAATGGTAATTAAAACTCTCGACTTTCCTGAATAAATTTCACAAAAATATCAACTCCCAAACGGTTGGACGTCACGTCAAGCTCTACGCTAAGCCTGTGTGTAATATTGACAAACTTTAAGGTGTGTGTGCGCCATCTCTTAGTCAGCAAATACAAGCTCATAAGTATACAGGTATACAGCTAATAAAAATTGAAATAAACAAAGCTGCATTAGAAAACTTTTCCAGTACACTTTGATTATGTATCGGACGTTTGACACTTACATCTTGTCAAAATTGTCATATATGTGAACATACGTTAACACAAGGCTTGGTCTGACTTAAATATAATGAAATAAATGCCAAATGTAAACGAATCTTTACGCAGTGTAACGATAGATTGAATTGTTGACAAAACCTTTTCAAATTTAAACTAATAATTCTCGTTTTGATAAAAATCAAGGCTGTATTTCTAATTTGGCACTAATATAATGGCAAGGTCACGTATAAACAATTGCTTCTATCCAATTAGTCGTAGCAAACCTCATTAATTTATTTTCGTCTTATCTCCGAATGTTTCCACCCACTTATCGGAGACAGCAGCTGTTGAAATTTGACCACTACGACTCAACTAAATTATCGCCAGCAGGAAAAATCGGGCATGTGCGAACACGCTGAAACATTGACCTACATTTTATAATCGACCACTTAAAAAACACAATGTGTGTACCACAACAAGCTTCCGCGTTTATTTTAAATTGCATCAGCTGCTATTATAATGCATTTATCGCACGCAAAGTATCATTTTATTTATTAATTTGTCGGGTTTTTTGGGCTAGGGATGGACAGTATCGACTGACTCACTTGCGCGTGCAACTTTCCAACCCGCAGTCCCGAAGGCCGCCGAAGGTTTCCGATTATTATCTGATGGTGCCGCAATGGCGCCAAATTTGAGTCTAATGTACATTATTGCTTGTCTTCTACATGAATGATTTAAGACATCATTACATGAAGGGGCTCAAGCCAATTATTGGATAATGGATATCCTCTATTCTGAAAAGACGCTTCAACGAGAGGAAAAACGATAAAAGGTGCCTTTATTGACAGTTCAAAATGTAAAAAATTAAAGTAGGGCACTTTAGATAGATAGATAAATAGATAGGTAGATAGATAGATGTGGAAGATTATTTGTGGCTAAAAAATAATATATTTCGTGAACAAATGTCGAAATAAGAGTCTGAGTCATCCAATAATTAGTAAAATTTATTATCCTATAAAAAATTACAGAAACAAAAAAATTCTTTCTTAATCTTAAAAGTTAAAAAAATCTTTGGTCACTTGGGATTAGTGTATAAAGAGCAAGTGTGGTACCTACATACCTATCACTGTGTTTTGAATCAGTTGTAGAGGATTATTAGTGAAGAAGTTACAATCTGCCTCTAATAATGTAAACTTAATAGGTAGGTATACAGTGTGGTCCAAAGAGTGTGCAACAAGCATTTAGCTTGTGATTCCCAAAAAAATTTTAACCTCAGGTAAATTTCACAAAAATGCTTGAATTTAAATAAAGTTATACAAAATTAATTCAGTTTCAATTAGTATATCAAACAGTTTTACTAAAAAAAAAAAAAATTTTTGGGAGAGTTATTGCACTTTTTTCAAAAAAAATTTTTTTTCTCAGAGGAGGCCAAGTTTTGGTATTTAGGCATAACTCTTAATTCTAAACAACTTTTGTTAATAACATTTTGCTGAATTTTTGATAATAAGGGTACTTTACTCTTGTACAATTTTTATATTTTTTTATTCACCCCGTATACTGATGAACTTGGAACCATTCTAAGTGCACCTAAATTAGTTATCGGATATGCACCAACTTTTGGCAATATTGGATTTTTGATTGTGCAGCTAATAAAAAAAAATCCCATTTGTTGCACACTCTTTGGACCACACTGTATAAGGATGGTGGATGCAGTTCTGAAGAAATAACGTGGAAGTAATTCTCCCGTTACCTTTGCACCAACTTTCCCTTATATTAGATATACTATCGTAAAAAATGGAATGCCATCAAAAAATTTTCTCAATTTTAATTAAGAAATTATGATAGGTACCCAAAATGAATTTCAACTCTCACTAGCTAAATTTTCTGGGTTCAATACCAGTTAAGTAATGCCAATAAGAAGGAAGTTTTGGGTAAAGAAATTTCTAGACTTTTCTACACATAGCATAAAAGTAGAAAACATTAATTTCTTAAAACACTTTATTATATAATGCTCGACCTGGGTGGTGGATAAATAAGCTTCATAGCAATTTTATCAATATTATCTGGTTGAAAACATTACGAAAATAGAGTTCTTCCAAAACTACACACCTTTTTGAATTCTGCAAACCGCACACCGAACTGTCACTCAATATCAATTTCGGTAGTCATGACAACTGCGCATGCGGAACTGCGGGTTGGAAAGTTACACGGTCCGACTAGATGCAAGTGACTGATTCGGTCTTCTGGGTAGAGACTGTGTGGCTGTCGTAAATTGACCAGCGAAAAGAATTCGATGAAAAAACTAAGGACGTTGCTATAACTCTTAAATTTGTTCTGGATATCAAAAATTTAAATTATATGGTGTCTCGATTTATAATGTTCCCAATAATATACTCCATTCGACCATGGGCGTCGTTATTGTGAAGTTTGGGGGGGGGGGCAAGGTCATAGGTGACATATAAATATTTTATTAAGATTCAGCCGGTTTAAGCAAGATCACATGATGCATGCAGAGATAAAAACAAGATCTTTTTCTGCTGGGCAATGAGAAAATGAACTAAAATTTATGAAATATACATTTTATTGGTAAATAATATAGGTACAAAAAACAAGATCACCCTGTATATTCAAATATTAAAACAAGCTAAAAGATACAGGTACAAAACGATATCAAATTACGCATACAAAAATAAAAATAAAAATTTTTTTTCTGCTGGGCAGTTCAACTAAAAAATAAACTGCAATTTATGGGATATACATACACTTTGTTGATGATATATGTAGGTACGATGACATATTTCAGTTCTAGTGCACTTTGGAGACAAATAAGCCGGTTATTTATTGGCTACACTGTATATAACCATTGATTAACACATTTATACGAATACTTTAATCAATGATATAACGTGTGAAACGTTTACTTTTGGAATTGTATATCACTTGTTATTACAAAGGCCTTGATTCCACATATGATTCCGGTAATAAAACTCAAAAATAATCTAATCTGCCATAAATCAACACGAAGATGATTCAATAAGATATTTTTAATGGTGCACACCTTTACTGTGCCTGTTTACAGCACGCACGCAGTCAAGAAAATCAACACATGTGTATCTTGAGAATGATGTAATGACCCAAAACGAATCTAGAAAGCAAGGTCGATTTTTCTATTTTTATTTGATTTCTGCTGTTGACACTGGTGATCTATCATGCGGACCTACATTATTTTGTACGAGAGTGACAGTGAACTTCATAAAATATAGTTTAGTCCACAAGGAAAAATTAATAATACTTAAAAAAATAGCGTCAAGTGTCTTGACTCGGTACTTCCCACACATTATCGATGCTAAAAGAAATGGTCTTTCTCTATCCCTACACTATCCTAGTAGTAGACAATGATCAGCGACATCTAAAAAGGAAGTTTGGAATATTTTGAAATTTTTCGCTTTTTATTGATTTATCCTCGGCCACTGACAAGAGTTCCAACAACGATAGTAATACAGTGTCATCACAATCAAGTTCGTAGTTTCCAAGTTACACGCTATAGGATTATAACATGTATGTATCAAATATCAAATTATTCCACAGCTATTAAATTCTAAGGCAATGTTCGGATAGGTCTAAAAGTACACGATATCGCCATAGTCAATTTTTTCAGCGCAATGTAGAGTATTTTATGAATACAATAAATTTTTCAGTTTTCAAATCCCCCACCATTCCAATTTCACCCTCTCTAAATGAAATATGATCAAGAACTCCTAAAACATCCAAAAACGAAGCTTGGAGGCGTTCTGATAATTTTTTGTTTTTTACTAATTTCTCCGCCGCCAATGCACCGATTTTCAACATTATAGCAGCATTACCTACACGATCCCACATCATATCGCGACCCAAATTTCATTACAATCCATGCAGCGGTTACTGAGATTATGCAGCTACAAAAACGCCAATAGACAGACAGACCCACAGACAGACCGCCGAAAATGAGTGATGTGGAATTTCGTTATGTAGATGTCATAAAACACCCAAAAAGTGCATTTTTTTTACTTTTCTGCAAACGGCATTGACTGCATTGATCATTAGCCAAAAAGCGTATTATCTCAAAATCGAAGATTTTCGAGATCACGTTGGTGTGGGAAGTAAAATTGAAATCATGCTTTTGTAGCGAATGGAATTAAAAAAAAATCCTTACTTTCCACATATTTTAAGTTAGCGAATCTAAGTGAGCTAAGCCAGTTGTTTCTCAATAATAGTGTTATGAGGGACATATTAAGTATCATGCATTAGAATAGATTAATCAAACAAGCACATAGCTGTCTTTGAAGGCAATGAGCGCTTGTTGGAACTGCTCTAAATATTACCAAGATCAAATATTATCAATTGGATCTAAATTTATCCAAAAAATCCCAAAAAGCCTCACATTTTCAGAATAGTCAAAGATATCAAAATTGCTAAACATTGTTTTACAAATTTAAAAAATTTCCAAAACTTATCATTAGATGTCTGAAAAGATATTACCACGACTACTAAACTGTATTTAAAGCAACTTTAGAAGCAAAAAACAAAAATGTAACCTATTATGAGTGAATCTACTTGACACTAGTTTTTAGACCACTGCCTCTTACCTAGTAATATCTTACAATGAGGAAGTTGAAACTGATATCGCAAACTAACTGCAACAGATATTTTATTACCGGTGTAACATACAATCCTATATTATATTAATGTATTGTTACTAAATTGCGAAATATGAAACCATTAGTCAGAGTATTATTTTAAAAGGATAGTTCTCTATTAAATGCAGTTATATATATCACATCAAAAATCTGTATTGAAATAAGAATCTGTTCTCTCGGGTGTGGAATTGCAGTTTTTTATTGCCCTATTAGTATAATGAACCTTGTTATAGTAATATTTGAGAACCGTATTAATTTATCTCATATTTTTTATTTTCAATGTGTTTTACCTCAGAATCAAGGCCAATATGTTCATTTTGACATGCATTGCATACAAATCGAAACAAAAATTTGAACTGTAATTTTCTTTTTATTTGGATATTCGTTTTACTGAAATGTGTAATGTATTAAATTATTATTTATTATTAAATATACCTTATATAACATCATTTCACTGCAATGCCACTAACTTTGTAAGTAAGAACCATTTATACGTAAGATTGTAGCTTATTATTACATCATTATTTTAGACCTGAAGATATAAGTTTCCGAAAGCTAGCAATAAAAATAGTTAGAGTCCACTTTTGCCTTGATTGTCCATGTCCACCTTGTCTATGATGAAAAAAATTCAAATATTCTGAACAAAATCTAACTATCTGAGACAACCCACTACAAGATGTAAATTATACAAATAGTCGTATATTCGTATATGCGAAAACTCGTCTCTCATAATAATATCTTGTTGTACTAGATATTTGATGAAAGACAAACACGGTTTTAGAATGATGTAACATTTGCAAAAGCTCTTTCGATCTCGGTATAAGACATCTATATTTGCAATGGCAGTATCGTATCTGGTATACGCAATATCCATAAAGAGAATATGTTGGAATTTCCATAAAAGATGATTAGTCGTCAATAGGCGGGGAAGTATTTTAGTTCCTAAGAGGCTGGAGTAAGTGTTATGTTTTATGATTTAATATTAGTTTGAGAACTATAATGTATTATTTTGTAAAAAAACCGTTTTCTGGGTATTTACTATAACTGCGATATTAACTTTGATTTAATGCGCTTGACTGGATCAGAAACAAAATAAATCTATTAATTATTTAAATTTTAGTTAAGTAGATACCTAATTAATTTTATTATTTTAATCGTTTGAGTTAGGCCTTACTTAGTGAGAAAAAATGGAATCAAGTTGATCGACTAAGTACTTCCCACACACAATGGTGATACCATTTTATTATTTCGCATTGCATGAAGCTATAGTCTGAGATCTCCTTGCAACCTATTGCTAAACAAACTTCATCGCAATCCATGGAGCGGTCACTGAAAATACGAGGATTGAAAAAGTTCAACAGACAGACAGACAGACGTAAATGAGCGACGTAGACTTTCGTTATGTAGATATCATAAGATGTCCAAAATGCATATTATCTCAAAATCGAGAATTTTCGCGATCACAATACTCCCCTCACCTATCGGTCTGGGAAGTATAAGGAACATTTTATAAATTTGTACATTCTAAGGCCTTATTACCAAAATACTATACGTAAAGTGTAATTTGTGTGAATTAAAAAATTATAATAAAATGCTTTGTTAAAAAAATTACACATACAACATTGCTACTTAAGGTGAATAAACATCTGTATCAATACCAAGTCAAAGGGTTTGTTTGTAGCATATTTACTTTATTATATCTCTTAGTTAAAAATGTAGACTATGACATATTACTCTTGAATATAAAATTTATGACATCAACGCTAACAGTTCAAAATAATTTGGTTAATGATAAAAAGACATAAAACCTTGTGATTATTTGAAAAATGTAAGTTTATATTCTTTTATAAGACTTTTCATCACTTTCTTGTAACTCATTTCATTGGATTTAAATCTTAAATTGACCTAGAGATTAAGCTGCAGTCATGGTTCAATAAATCCATTTTGACTTTTAGACAAAATATTTCTTAAAATTCTTTAGTTTTCTATCGATAAATAAATCAACAATTGCATATTATTATTAAGGCATCTCAATAAACCTACCTATTTCTTTTAGTATCAAGGGAGCTTTTGGCCAAGAAACTAGTATAGATGACAAAATCTTGGGGTTGTGTCCAAAATTTTTGAAAAGAAACTGTGGGTCACTGCATAAAGGAGACTCTGGTGTTAACTGCCAAGCTTTCGGCAATGTTTATTGCCATCTTCAGTGCTTTAACGTTGAGGTTTGTCAATGAAAAAACAGCACTGCATTGAGTCAAAGACTTAAAATGCCAGCTCTAATACAAAATCGTCAAACAATTTTAAAAAACTTCTATGCTAGTATCGGTGTCTTCACAACAATTCGTTGACAACAAGCAGTTCAGGAACAAACGACATATAGGTGTAAAATTACAAAAAACACAACGACCTTTACATGTTAACATGTGTTTAAGTAACAGTCTTTGACACAATGCAATGCTGTTTTTTCATTGGCGAACCTCAACGTTAAAGCCCTGAAGATGGCAATAAACATTGCTGAAAGCTAACACCAGAGCCTCCTTTATGCAGTGACCTACAATTTCTTTTCAAAAATTTTGGCCACAACCCCAAGATTTTCTCATCGATATTTCATTTAGTGTATTCTGTCAACTTTAACTTAATTTGTTGAGAACTTAATGTAGCTGGATTTGCACGAAAGTTCTTCAATTCTCTAAACCAAAAAGCATCTTACCTAATATTTTCAATTGAAGATCCTTTTATCTAAGGTATTCTCAGTCACAGGTTGAAAATCAACCCTTAATCAATCCACAAAACGTAGTGCACTCGAGCTTTAAGGATGAATGAAACAAAAGCTTCTTCTCTATGAAATCTAGTAAGCGTAGTCGGGCACCGCACCGTCTGACGCACACCGACAGTCACTTGTTTCGATTCTGCTCGCGCTTTCGCTCGATATCCAAGCAGGCCGTGGCCGGCGACGACACAACCTCCGCCAGAACCGCGGATTTCCACGGAAAAGGCAACGCCGCGTGGTGGGGGGTGGGAAAGGGGTGTTTTGCGGTAGGGTAGCATCGGCGCGGAGGGAGGGGGAAGGTCACTGGGTCAACGGAACGCGGCGCTAGTGCGAACCGGACTCTTCCGGATTTCGGCAAATTTCGGAGGTTGAAGATGCATGCGCTGCACGTGTGAACTAGAAAGCTTCTTCTTTGCAATTCGTTATGGTTCAATGTCGTATGTCTTAGATGATAATCCAGTCGAAATATGCTCAAGGTTTCGCGGAAGTCGTGGAAGAGGTAACAGCTTTTGAGGATGGCATCGACTCGTGTCGGCGAAACGTTAAGCAGCGAAGCGCGAAGGTAATTGAGCGTGTCGATGCCGGCCGAATAGCTCAAGAACAAGTAATTCATCGGGTCATGGCTGCGAAGGACTTGATAGATAGACAGATTCTCTTTATTTTCAACATTTGGTCAAAATATGCTCGAAGTTTCCCGGAACTCGCCGAAGAGGTAACAGCTTCTGAGGATGGCAAATTAGTGTGTCGATGCAGCCGAAAGGCCCAATAACCAGCAGTTATGTACTATTATATATTTAAAGCAAAAAGGTGCAGCCCGGGCTCCGATACACCGGGTTATTGTTCCATTACCCAGTGACTACACCTCACACCGTGAGGAGAGCTATGACTGGGTCCGCGAATCGTGCGCCCTAAGTAGACGAAGGGACCCAATGCCTTCTGCATTCTGGCGGCTAAAGATGTGCCCCGCCGCACGGCATACCGGTAATGAACGCAGTGCAGACAGCAGCGTATTCCTCTTTTCACCTAGGGATCCAATGACCATAACCAGCAGGCTTAGGCCCATTTTCACAATCGGCAGTTAACTAGAGGTTAAAAAACTAGTGGTTAGCGAACACTCTGCGTTTCATAATTGGCGGTTTACGTCAAAAGCTCTGGTTATCCAGTAGTTAAGTTAACCCAAGGATAAAGTATGGGTCTGACGTTGTTGTGATGACACATAAGCTTGATTTAGAGGTTATAAAAACATGCATTTTGACGTCTAAAACATCGATTGTAGTCTGTTGTGACACAAGTCAAAAATATGAAAACAAAGGTTAGGTTTATTTGTCAAAGGGTTAGGTTGTATTCACAGAACACAATAATTATGGCAGTGCTCTGAGACCCATCCGTGCTGCCCACTTGAAAATAAATAACCTCAACCACTAGTTTTCTTTCTTAAGTGGGTGACACACATACGAACTTTAAGTACGCGGTTTTTAAGTTCGCGAACTTACTCGCCTCGACGTCGGTGACGCACGTGAAGCTGAAATCACTCATTTTGCTAATTTTACTAAATAAACAAAATTTTTAACAAACGCCAAACACAACAAGCGTTGCGCAGCGATGGCCTGCCGAAACAAAGTGGTGGCTCGCGGCTCGCAGTACGAGCCGAGACAAGCTACGAGCAAGATTTCAAACCAGTTGGATCGCCGGCGGTTTGCGCGACGGTTTCAAAGTACGCGCAATTACGGTGACACACATCAGGCGAAAAAGGTCGTCGAGCTATAAGTACGCGTACTTGCTCGTACGTGTATCACCCCTTTTAAATAGAATGATCCGATAACTACTGGTTAACTTCCATCTGTCGGTTAAGTGACTACCAGGGGTTACCAATATAAAACTGGGCCTTACAGTGTAGTGTTGCCAGAGCCTGCAAAGCTGTCCGAGGAGCTCATGATAATTGGTCCGCTTTTCCTCGTCCTTAGAGATGATGTTTACCTCGACAGGTGCCGAAGTAAAGAAGGACTATGTCGAGCCTGTTCGCCTGTAGAAGCTCGAGCGTGGGGAATGAGTAGTTTCATTAAATCCATTTCTCGTTCTCCACAACTGACTCTATATCCACTGGAGCATATGGCAGCACTGGCGTTTCATCTATACCGGATGAGTGCTTTAGATGATATATCAGGCAAGCGGGATAGCTAGTGAAGCAGTTCATCCTTATATCGTTAAACATGGAAAAGCTTATAAAATAGCATATAAATAGAATAAAATTTAAATTAAAAACAGATTAAGAACAAATAATAATATCAGTAGTGCTATCACAATATTTTTACAGTTTAAAAAGTGGCATTATCATAAAATTGGCACGAATTTACTAGATGATGGATATGGATGGAATGGATAAAATTCGTTCTTATTTGTTGGTGCTCTTTGTCCACTCTTGCCTCAAAAGCTGTTCCACATCTACGCTACCCTTTAGTGATACAATTTTTTGTGGGTAGTTTGCTGCTTTTTTTCTATCTAACTTCTTGGAGAGAGTTGCACTGATCCCAAAAATGTTCTGTCGTACTTTATTTTTGTACTTTCGTTTAAGTAGGCTTTGATTTAACGTTTGACGTTTGACGTTTGTTATTATACTATACTGATTACTGAAGTGACAGTGATTTGCATACCCTTTGAAAATAATGGAAGTGGAGCAAATAATATGCGATAACATTTTTATATTGAGACGGCCTAGGACAGAACCCTGAGGAACTCTGAAGGGAACGTTTTTATAGTCAGAAACATCTTTTAAACTTTTAACCCTCTGCCTCCTTCCAATGAGGCATGACTTGAAAAAGCACAAAAGGGTGTTAGATAATCCGTAATATTTCTTTTGGAGGACTCATCACGGTATTCCAAGCAGAAATATATGCGATTTTAGCTTGTGACTTTCGTATTTACGAAACTCAGGGATAGGAAGCACATTACTATCTACCCTGGCAGCCAGGTAGCATGGAAAGCACTGAGTGCTTGTAGGTTTACATCAAGGCTCGTTCTGCATTGTATTGGATAACTCCTCATACAAGATATGAGGTGTTAGTTATGTGGGTGCCGAGTCATGCTGGAGTTTGAGGCAGTGAAATGGCAGACGCTAGCACAAAGCGAGGGTCGATGAATAACTTCTTGGGTACTAAGCCGGCTGCGGGACTAGAAGCAGGTAGTACCATTAAAAAAACAGAAGTGTGATTGCAAAGTCAACATTTTATGAGATGACGAGGAATCTCCGGACATCGCCGACAAGCTGGTGCATTTATTTTAGGACCTCTGGCCAAGGTGGGATGGTTTTTTCTCTTATTGGACAGAAGCCTGCTAAGCTAACTTGTGGGCTTGCTATCTGAACGTCACTTGTATGTGATGGAGGTGGCAAGCAACCCGACGTGTGCTTGCTGTGGTGAGGAGGAGGAATCCTCGGCACACATTTTATCTCGCTGTGACGTCCTTGTGTATCACAGGAAGACTAGGTAGACGGGCCCTTGAATCTGAAGACATAAGTTGGCAGGACTAAAGGCCATCCTCACCTTTGAGATAAGGCGTGGTCTTGGCAACTAGAGGAGAGGTGCAGAAGGGCTTGCTTGTAGGCCTATGACTGGTGGCTTTTGTCACCAGAAAGCCTTCTTTCATTCATAATCCTAAAAGAATCCCATGATTCACCTGAGTCAAATGCTTTCAAGATGTCTAATATAATAAGGATACTGTGAAGGTGCTACCAGAAAATGCCGGAAAAAGGGCCGACTCGACGGCCAGCGGGATTCGAACACGCGCCTTCGAAATTCTGGTCCGGCGCTCTTACTGGCTGAGCCATGGCAGTCATGGCAATCCAGCCGGCGAAGCGGTCCCAAGAAGTATCGAATTCTCTTCACGCCCACTGACGGCTCCACCCCCGCCATCTTCTGGTAGTACGGAGCGGCTCGTATCTGTGCATCGAAGGAAATATGTTGGGTCAGCATTGATCTTCGACCGCGTTGGACATCAGATGTCACCAGGTCGAGCCAGCACAGGCAGCTCTGTGTAGGGAATGAATGTTATACCATGTTTCATACTATTGCCTGCATGTCAGGCGCTCAAATCAGGAATTTGATGGAGGTAAGAGCGCCGGACTAGAATTTCGGAGGAGTGGGTACAAATCCCGCTGGAAGTCGGTTCCCTTTTCCGGCATTTTCTGATAGCATTCTGATTTGCGGGCAATAGCATGAAACATGGTATAAGGATAGTATTGATATGGTTATTCAAATTACGAATAAAGTTATCTGTAAGGTACAGCATTGTAGTTTTAGTGTTCAGACCTGTTCGGAAACTGGACTGATAAACAGAATAGGTGCTCGTTTTCTTCAAATATTGAGTAACTTGCAAGTATACAGCTTTGTCTAATGTCTTAGATAAAGTGCAAAAAAGAGTGATATGCATTGAATCTGAGTGATCTGTGGATTTACCTATTTTAGGGTGTCGAATTATTTATGGCATTCTTCCAAGGTAAGTTTTAGACATTTTTTTGAACAGTTGTCCTGTCTATTTTTCTAATCTTGGGTTAGTGTTGGTGTGTGTAGACGAGCTTGCAAGAAGAGGCGCAAGCATGTCATTCTTCGGTCAAGAGTGCACAATATATTGATAGGCCTTAAATGTGAGTGATCTGTGGGCATTCTTCCAACGTAAGCTCTAGAAATTACTTTGACCTTTGTCCTGTCTATTTTTCTAATTTTATCAACCCCATTCCTTTCCTCTTCACGGCGATGCCTATGTTACTAGGACCATGTCACGACTAAACTTACAGAGAAAAATATTTACTTAGCTGGTCTATTCCCGCTTATGTTGTTATACAGCGCATTGCAATTCAAAACCTGGTTAAGTGCCAAGGTAAAGAAAGCTCTTTTCCAATTAACTCCGCATCAATAATTGAATTGACATGACCTAAAATAGCACCACCGACATTTTTCAAATAGTGTTGTAGGATGCTGCATTAGAATACTCGTTGTAACCGATCTTTCATATATTGAAATCTTATTAAAAATTAATAAATTTCATTTTCATCATGGTAGCCATGCGATCAACATTGGTAAAAAACAATATGTAAATAGTTGCATAATTTTCGCCTGACGTTTCAAAAAGCCATATAATTTAAAAATGCACAGAAGAAGGAGAGTAACAAATTTTTGAACATTTATTGTAACTAATACAGCTTTGTAAGTAATATAGCGTTTTGTACTTGTTTCACTTACTTCCTCAGCTAAATATTTTGAAGGTCTACTCAGAAAGTGCGTTCAAAATGTGTTTTTTCATTGACTTTTGGAGCGGTTTTAAATTCTATAAAACTATTGTGCAAGATTTAAATGAATACTGCCAATACATTATTTTGAGATAATTTGTTTTTGGACGCTTATGATGTTTGCATCACGAAAATCTGTCATGCATTTTAGTCAGTCTGTCTGTCTACCTGTCCTTCGGGCTACCTGTAACCATATTTCTACTAACGTATGTTGCAAAAGTTTTGAGAATTTTTTTCAAAACTCGGGGGGTAGTTTCACCGTTGGAAACAATTCAGAAATCGTTACCATGGTAACCAGTCTAGATCTAAACGTAACAATAAAACAATTTTGGTTATGATATATGTTATCAAAATGTACAAATTAGATATTCGGAAGATTACTTACAGTCTAGTTGGAAGACTTGAAAAAAAAGAAATAGTTCGCCTATATCAAAATCAAAATATTTCTGTTGCCACAATTTATCGAGCGATCCGTGAATGCGAAGAAGGTATTCCTTGTATAAATTTACCAAAAAGTGGACGACCAAGAGCGTTGAATGCTGCTACAGTTCAAAGAATGGTCAACAGAAGTGAACATCGAGTTGGAACTTTAACACGAAAACTTGGATGCATTTTTCACGTCAATGCTAGCACAATCTGTAGAAAAATGAAAAGAAATAACTTCAGATTCCTGAAAAGAAGAAAATGTCCAAAGTGTTCCCCAAAAATCAGTTAGAAAGAATTTCTCAATGCTGTCGCAATTTACGTCGTACTCATTTTGCTGGCAACATAAAAATTATTCTTGACGATGAAAAGTATTTCACATTTTCGAAGGTAATGATGATTTTTATAAAAGACATTTTGAAGTCTAGATAATGTAAAATTTGAACGAAAAGGATAGTTTGAAAACAAAGTGCTAGTGTGGTGCGCTATATCAGTCAACGGTATTTCACAGCCGTACTTGGACAAGTTAGGGCCGAAGCGGTTACCACAGAAGTCTATACTCAAAGCTGTTTGCCTAAACTACTCAATTTTATTAATACTTACCATGCTAATGACAATAATTATAATGTTTTGGCCAGATTTGGTTTCAAGTCATTATGCTTTGCGAACGAGAAACTGGCTAGAACAACACGGAATACCTTTTGTAACCCGAAACGACAACCCTCCCAATCTCCCAAGACTTATCGAAACTTTTTCGGCTCAAATGAGTGCCAAAGTTTATAAAAATGGCTGGGAAGCTCAAAATGAATAGCAGTTAAGAAGAAGAATAATGCTAAAGATCAGAGAAATTGATTTAGAATCTGTCCAATACCTAATGAGGAATATTAAGAGAAAATTGCGAGCCGTGGAAGATTATGGCCCATTAGCAGTACTTTAATATCATTTTTATATTAAGAAATATTGTTATTTCTTCTAGTTCTTGCTACAGTTCAAATATATTATTGTGAGAGATTTTTTAATTTTTTGAAAAACTTCTCAAAACTTTTGCAACATACGTTAGTGTGATCTCAGTAACCGCTCATAAAAGCACCGATCATATTTTTTTTATCGTCAGCGTCCCGCAAAGGCTGACTCGTCGGTGTTCATTAGATTTGAAATCCTCCACGTAGCAATCAGGAAACAAATTCCCCAGCAGGTCATTCCACAGCGACGAAGTTCTCCAAAAGAAGGAATGCTGAAGGAGACTGGTTCGGGGAGTAGGGACCTCGACCTGGTAAGGATAACCTCGCTCAGCCTCTCTAGTGTTCCTCGTTCGGACAGTCCTTAGTGCTATTATCTTTGAGAGCTCACTCGAACATCTTCCGTGATACAATCTGAAAAAGAGGGACAGGTCAGCCATCCTTCTTCGAAGTTCCAGGCTGTGGAGGTCCTTTGTGAGGTTAGGCGTATCGATTAGTCTAATTGCTCTCTTCTGGATAGTGTCCAGAAGCTTCAGAGAGTGCTTCGGAGCGCATCCCTACACATGGAAGCAATACTCCAACAATGGTCGGATCCGTGCTTTGTAGAGCAGCACTAAGGACAAAACTCCAAGCTTCTGGTATGCCGTTTTAGCAATACTATTGACGTGGTCATGCAAGGCCATGTTATTGTTGATGTTGATTCCAAAAAACTTGACGGAAGGTGACTCGACTATTTAGTGACCACAGTTAGTTGTTGCCTGAGTTTTCTGTACGTTAAACTGTATTTTATTCACTAATCCCACTCGACAATTGTTTTGATATCTACGTCGATCTGGGAGGCATACTGCTGTCCCCGACGTACCATCTCCTGGGATGATAGTGGCTTGCCTGGTTCCATGTACGATATTAATGTACTGTCATCTACGAAGCTGTAGATTGGATTGGATGTTATTTCCAGCAGCTCGTTGATGTACAGCAGAAACAGTGTAGGGGATACGACAGATCCCTGAGAAACACCGGCGTTCATTGATAATACCTCGGACGAACAGCCTTCGACTACAACAAACAGAGTGCTATGGTATCATATTGGGTAGGGGTTGGCCCCAAAACGATTCTTGGAATTAGTAGGTGCCAGGTCAATGTTGTTGCCCTGGACGACTGGGCTTACAAGGCACTGGCGAAAACCTGGTTAGAGGGAGATGGCTGCAGACACAGGCCATTGCCGGCTGAACAGACATATGTCACTCATGAGAGTGGTAGGGGACCCATCTGCTCCAGATACAAGGGGGAGCGTTCCTCTTCTGGGCAGAAGTGTTGTGTGTCGCACCACCAGAGTTCAGATATTCGGCACGATGGAGATCGGCGTCACTATATTCCGTGAGATGGTGGGACACACTGACTTTCGTCAAGAAGTCCGGTAGCTTCGACAAGGAGCTATCTGGGGCGTAGGTTTTTAGTGTTTTCAGTGTTAGTTCCGTGGGATTGGCAGAAAGGACCAAAGGTGGTCAACTTGGCTGGTTTAGGCTCCCCATCACTACTCACTACGTTTACATGCGGGAGTTCCAATTAGAACTGAATTCGATTCTGATATTGAATACTGCAAAATTTGGATCGAAAGCAAATTGAGTTTCAAGGTCGATACCACTCTTTTCTGTGATCGAATTGGACTGAAATCCATGTAAACGGGCAACCGTATTGAAAACGAATCGGCCATTGCTCATACGACCTGTCAAGAAAACCCCAAAGAAAATCTTGAAAACACAAACCTTCCAGAGTTCGAGTACTCAAAAAAAAACTAGGCTAGGTTGCAGGTTATGTAAGATTTGTAGATCTGTAGGTTAGGATAGTTTTGACAGCTTGCTCGCCAACCCCACGGAACGGATTCAAATCGCTGTGGGAACTAATCATGTAAACACATGAAACGCCAATTCAAATTGAATTCCCATATAAACGTAGTAACTACTACTATGGTGTCGTAGTAGGTAAAGCTGTTAGGTTTTTGTGAACTATTGTTTGGCAAGTGAAAGAATGCGAGGCAAAGGAATGCGGAGAAAAATAGGTCTGTTGTCAGATGTTCCGCTTGAAATATAGTTCACGATCTGCTACTTTCAGTATTTTCCTATAATGTTATTGAACGATAATAAAAATAATACATGTACTGCAATATACTTCGGGCAACGCCGTAGGCTGTCGTCCGCTGAATGGATGGAGTCAGCCGCTTTTCCGACTGTAGCCCCACCTCCCTTTTCGCCGCATCCATCTCTCGCATTCTCTGCCTGATCGAACAATATTGGGGACCGGATGGGTAGGCCGAATCTCCCGTGTGGTGCGGGATAGAATATCTCCCATCGTATATCCTGCGTGTCGTAAAAGGCGACTAAAGGGAACCGAACTACTGTCGGTATAAGCAGTAACCTCTTCTCAACCAACAGCTTTGGGTGGACGAGTTGAGAAGAGCCAGGACACCTTCTTGTCCTTGGGGTGAGAAATTGCCCCTAAAGGTGGATGAACCAGTAGATACCATCTGGTCAACGGCATGAGGATGCAGAAAGCAAAGGGGAAACTACTGCATTAAAGATCTTAAAGATATCCCAAGAGAAACTCGTAAAAGGAGTAAAATGAGTACATTTTACGAGTTCACAACATGTCTGTTAAGAAATTGTGACTATGATGATGATGGGTAGGCCGAATATTTTTCTCTTCGAGTGGATATGCCTATTCGAGTGAACTGTATTATCCCAGTGTCCACATCTCTATTCTCAAATGCACGAGAATAATTGCGGTGACGACATTCGCTCTCGTTCATACAAAAACTGAATAGAACCCGCCGAGACCCGTTCTGCGTTCTGCATCGTTTAGGATTTTTCGGCCACGTGTCCCGGTTAAAAATAATGAAGCCTCGGTCCGCAATTGAATAATGCTTTTCCGGTTTCCAGCATCCTCAACCTACGTGCGCGTCTCAGCGCCAGCCTTTATTTTTCTTGCTGCTCCTTTTTCAGACTCTAAGTTCCGGTCGATTGTTTTTTTTGGACAAAACTTTCCGCGACCTTCTTTCCTTCAACAAAACATTATTTTTACGCCTCATAGGCTAACATAGAAACCCAATTTTTGATAAAATTCGGCTGTATTATAATATTATTATTTATTTATTTTATTTATTTTAACGACTTTATTTGGGCGAAATTTAGCCTAAGGCTATTCTTACATTTAACCCATATATAAAACTACATTCTAAACTAACACCTAAACCTAAGCTAACAGGGAATGTATATATATATATTATAAACAGCAGTATTAACAGTAACACTGAAGAAAAAAAAATATCACTCGAGATTGAGCATTATGCTATCAATAAGATGTTTTTCATTTTCTTTTTAAATCTGTCAACTGGTAAAGACTTCAGGGTATTATCTATTGCATTATACTGTTTTGCGGCATTATAGGTGAAACATCTTTGGAACATTGCAGACTGGTGGTATGCAATTGTCGACAGACTTCCATGTCTCAGGTTAAGCGAATGAGTATCCCCTCGCGGTATAAGTTTTTCCATCAGGTACGCGAGAGTAGAGGAAGATAATATTTTTTAGTTATAGTCAGACAATGTAACTTAACCAGTTTACTTGTATTTAGCCACCCCAAGGTTTTGATACTTTCGGAGATATGATCATACTTTCTCAGCCTGAGAACAAACCTACAACACATATTTTGGATTCTTTGGATTCTTTGCTTTGTTAAATAATCTAAACATTGATGATAAACAATATCGCAGTACTGAACAATAGACATAACTAATGTTTTACAGAGTGTCTTCTTAATTGACGGGCTTAATATGCATTTGAGTGCATACACAGCAGCTTTAGTCTAAAAAATGATCTTAGGAGAATGCTTTTTATATGTGTACGATATCTAAGGTTTTCATCAATAATAACACCTAAAATTATATACAATGTGATTCATAAGTTGATACTTTTTTAAACTGTGTATCATCATCATCATCATCATAGTCACAATGTCTTAACAGACAAGTTGTGAACTAGTAAAATGCACTAAGTCGGAGCTAGCGTATTGCCGACACGAATATGATCAATAGTTTTAAGAACTGTAGCTCGCCATCGTTCGCGATTTACAGTCAGTTCAGTGGCGCTCTTGATACTAATGTCCAACACCTGTTTCGTCGTTCCACCCAGCGTGTAGGGGAACGGCCACGGCGCCGCCCATTCGGGGCGTGACCCTGAACTACAAGTTTCTCCATATTATCGCTTCTGTGTATATATGTCTGAAGAATGTAAGCATTAACGTCAATACAATGGAGGATAGTCTCTTTGGATTACTGAGCTCATCCAGTATGGAAACATTAGCTCAATGGGCGGTATAAGGAACTCTCAGCATTCTCCTCCACGTCCACATTTCTAAAGCATCTGTGCGAGATCTATCTGCCTTTTTAACAGTCCAAGTTTCCGAGGCATACAAAAATATGAAGAACACAAGAGACTGAACCAGCGACATTTTGGTAGCTTTAGTGATGTTATGGTCACGCCATATTCTAGTAAGCTTTGTCATGGCCAAACGTGCCTGTTGAATGCGCCGTCGAATCTCATTACTGTGTATAAAAGTCGTTGAAATAAACAATTTTTTCAAATAACTTTTTTCCGAAAACTGAAAAATAATCGAGATACAGAATGAAAAATAGTAAATCTGTGCATTAAGACGTACCTGGTCTGTTTATGTTTAGTTTTTTTGATAAAAGCTGCATGTCTTCTCTTTTCTGAATGGCTTTTTCTTCCAAAATACCGAATAGATCTCTTGCTGTGTTTTCGAACATTTTTGTCGCTTATACACGGTGGGGCATAATAATCAAGTGTTTTTAAAATTACCATAAAATTGTTAGTTTTTACGCTAAAAAAAATATTGGTAGGAGAACATAGCTGACAATATACCATTATGAAATATCTAAGTGCAAAAATTACATCTGGCATATGATGCAGCCGTTCACGAAAATTCCACTCCACTGTTTCCAGCATCTCTGTTGATTTTTTAGAGATTCCATGGCGTGACTTGAGTTACCCCCATAGAAAAAAATCACAAATTGATAAGTCGGGAGATCGAGGAGGTCATGAAGTGCCACCAAACCTCGAAATTAACCGATTTGGAAGCAGGTGGCGAAGAACAGCCATGGATGCTCTGGCGATGTGTGCCATGGCCCCATCTTGCTGGAACCACAACTCTTTGATATCCACACCTCTTCTTTGCAATTCAGGTATGAAAAAGGTATTTGCCATATGAATGTAACGTTCAGATGTTACTGTAAAACGTTACTCCAAAAAAATATGAGCCAATGATGCCACGCGCTGTTCTAGCGTCTACCGCTCCATGATGGCAAGTGGCAAGTAAAAAAGTGAAATGGTTTGAGTCAAGGAATGGATTGTAATAAACAGCGCGCTCCTCCCTCTTCTAATATATGAGTACTACTCAAACCAAAAACACTTGGTTTTGATGCCCCACCCTGTACTTCAATTTTATCGTTAAGCTTCACACCTTCAGATACTTCCTTGAAGCATTACTTACAGCATACAACATCGAGCAAATTTGCTTTTCGTACATTGGTATGTCCTTCAACGTGTTTGGATCTTTACAAACGTCATCAATGAAAATGTTCAGCATGGTAAATGTATCAGATAAGTTGCCTATTTTGCTGACGTAATCAGCACAGAAATCATTTGTGTTATCTCCGATATCTTGAGCGAGGACGGTGTTTTCTATGAACTGCTTCACAGGGATTTGCAATTTATCCAGAAGCAAAACGCTCTCTTCGTTCATATCCTTGAAAACTTTATTTTTGGACCGTGAACTGGAAAGGGACGGTTGTAAGTTATTCAAGGAAGCTTGAAGATTCGCAAATGACTTGAAATTGTCGTGATCCGGAACGCGCTCCTGGCTGCCAGACGTTAGAACGCACTTTTAGCGGTCACGCGACTGAAGATGGACATTGACGGCATCGCCGGATGATTTATAAAAAATTGTAAGGTCTGAGTATGAGTGTAATTAGTCGATGAAGTTCAGATAAGTAATATATTTGATTATTACTACATCATATATTGTTCAGATATTTTGTTATTTGTCAGATCATGAGTGACTTTTCATAGAGCAACTAATTCCATAACAGTTCCGTGTTCACAGCTAAAGATACTGTTTCGTAATGTTTTTGTGTTTTGTCACTTGAATAAAGTAGTGGGTCGTGGTAATGGTTGCCGTAGTTTGTTTATTGATTACGAGAGGGGATTGTTTTTGAAAAACGTAACAAGTTGGAGACCAAAATTTCAACAAAGGGGTTTTTGAGTCTTTTTCACGAATATCTGCAGGTATGTTGTCTTTTGAGTTTGTATTATTAACTAATGTGGACTGGCTACGATATTTAAAGTGTTTCACAAGGTTATACTATAACATCCTGCTTTTGAGACGATACTGTATGGCGTTGGGTCTCTGATTTCCGTCTACTTCTAGGTATTAGGTCCTGGAGCTTGCAGCTTGGTGGTGTTTAGGTGTATTTATTTAAATCCTTACTGATTTCTCTTTATTTATATATGATATTTATTTACGGAAGGCCGATAGCCCGGTAATAACCCAGGTCGGACCTATTCCAATTATCTCCTTTATTTACTCCTTTATATGGTTGGTTATATTTATTTATTTATTTATATATACTGATATTTTACATTTTTCCACATTCTATCCATATTTCTCTCCCTGACGTTGGACAGAGACCTAGCCCACCATGTATTATTATTATTATTTATCGTTTAGACTGTGAATGTTTATAACCATTTCTTTATTATACAAATATCAATAACAAGAGGCAGTTTACCACTATTATTAAGACATTTTTGAATCGTATATTTCAACATATCAATATAAATACTTCACCAGTAAAATATATGAAATACAAAGCACTCATGATTTGATAAATACAAGAATCAAGTAATAAAATCATATCATAAACACTCAGCACTCATGATTAATAAATACAACACAAATGTTAAGAAACAAATAATAAAAAACAATATCATAACTTTTCTGTGTTTTGATTTCATTCTCTCTGAGTTGGTACACATGCATGCTAAAAGAATCTGATTATCACGGGCACACATACAACATTGGGTTCTAAATTCCACCACTAGACATCTTGATCACTTTGGCTATTTCTAAATTGGGTATCGGTTTTGACAGTGACCAGTTGCTCACTACAAAATCTAGCCTTTCCGGGTATTATTCGCATAGTGGACATAAAAAATTCTGTTTCATTTCCTTGGTTAAGCTCACGCAATCCTCATGAACATATTTTTGGCAGACAACACACAGTCGCACATCAGAAATTTGAGCCATTTGACGCAGTGCAAAATACAAATATTGTTCATCGACCTTGTTAATTTTTTTCACTGTTGTAGATGTCGCTTTAGGTGTTGACTTAAGTCTAGGTTTTTTTATAGTCTGCCTCCCGCAAAGGTTACAAGCCGATGGCACTGTAGAAGCGTTGCGAAAGGAGTTTGTGCACATTAGAATTGAAACGCTGCAAGTTGTATCCAGCGGGATACAAACTTCCCAGCAGCTCGTTCCACAGCGTCAAAGTTCTCCAAAAGAAGGAATGCTGGAGGAGACTGGTTCGTGGAGTAGGGACCTCGACCTGGTAAGGATGAGCTCCTAGAGCCTTTCAAGTGTTCCTTGTTCGGACAGCCTTTGCTGTTGTTACCTGGTAGAGCTCACTCAAACATCTTCTGTGATTGAATCTGTAGAACAGGGACAAGTCAGCCACCCTTCTTCGACGTTCCAAGCTGTGGAGGTCCTTTGTGAGGTTAGGCGTATCGATTGCTCTCTTCTGGGTAGTGTCCAGAAGCTTTAGATAGTGCTTCGGAGAGCATCCCCACACATGAGAGCAATACTCCAGCAATGGTCGGATCTGTGCCTTGTAGAGCAGCAGTAGTTGCTCTGGTGTATACAGCTTCCTACAGCGGAACGAAACTCCAAGCTTCTGGGATGCCGTTTTAGCAATACTGACGACGTGTTCATGCCAGGCGGGTGACCCTCCACTTCCACTGTTGGTAAGCCAACGTTGATGTAGCTTTAGATGTGGTTGTGTCGTTACTAAAAACTGCTTTTTTGACAACAAGAGCTCCACTGTTTATGGCCTTCTGTCTTTCATTTGTTGTTGATTTGAGAACTCTATCCAGGGTCTTCAACATTTTTGTTATTGACTTATTCAGAAGTTCTTCCAAAGGAATATCATCTTCTGAATCAAAGGTAGCCACAAATGCAGGCGTATTTTGTTCTTCTGCTCTGTCATCATTGGAAGAGCTACTTGGAGTTCTTGGTCTTTTTCGGGTATTGGATGTTCCTGCTTTGGGAATGTTGATCTGGTAGGTTCGACGATGGGTTCTTTTGGTTCATCTCTTATGGGGGTGACGTCACTCGGAGCATATGGCACTTCCGAGCTCTGGATAAGCTCTGTCTTAGACCTATGGAAGGTCTTGAACTACAGTTAGAAGTGAACCCTTATCAACGACATGGAGAATATCGTGTTCCAACGAGGTTAGGTGGACGAGCTACTCCAGGGACAGAAAATGGCCCCATCTCAGAGACAACAACAACTACGACCGTCATACCAGTAGAACTTAAAAATTTCTCAGCTATAATAACTTTAATATACCCACCTTCTTAGATTCTCATCATTCTCACTCTTCGCATCTCATCTCATTAATAAGTGATTACTTACCCAGGATAAATTATAAACAAATGAAAACCCGTAATTCCTGGGCCAGTCCCGAACATTGATGTCATAAATGGACTAGTATCATGAATTTTTTTTGGTTGCATATGATAGAGTACGTCATAAAAAGCATCTCTTTTTTTTCTCCGTTTTTTTTGGGCACAGAAAAGCCGTAAAAATAGGGAAAATATTTGAATTCTCCTAGGGTAGTGACGTCACTGCCCTAAAGGCGAACAGCCAATCAAAAGACAGATAGATATGTGTGCGGTGTTGCCGCATTATGATGGCGCGCTAAATGACGGAGCTGTACGCGGGCTGGCTCATCTATCTTGTCTTCTGTTCCCGTCTGCGAGTCGGAGCTGTTCTTGGCAACAACGCACTACTGATGCTTCGCGCGGTTGGCACTGATTGGCTGAATTTGAATTCCTTTCTTTAAACTTTAGAAGGGGATTACTAAAAAAACAAAATGATGTAGAAAGTAACGAAATGCAGCAGTACGTTTATTTTTGTATGCACTAAGCGGTTATAACAATTAAATCATTGTTCTTAACCTCGTGATACTAATCTATTGATAACAATGTATTGTAAAGCCAAATGTTGAAAATAAAGAGAATCTATCTAGTCTACCTATTAACGGTCCCTGTTGTATTTCGGATTGAGTTTGTTTGAACAAACTTCCAATATTGATATTATTGCTTTGAAATGCTCATATTACAGTGTATGTTAAATTTTTTTGTTGACAGAACAGCCTAGCGTTTTTGCATAAATAATCTATTATTTTTGGTCCTCCAAATATACACAAATGCGGAATGTGGGTCAAACTGAGGAATACAACCCCTTGATAGGGTGATCAATACCGCATAGAAATTAGATGATAATGCTATAAAGCCGGTCATTGATCTCGCTCTATCTCTCTCTCGATTTTGCTTTATGACAACACTGTTCTTTGATGTATATCTGCAGTCGTTATATACAGGGTGGCCCATTTGTATTGGATGATCTTGTAAGATTAGAGCATCATAACAACCGTTTGAAAATCCTCTTGAAACAAGAACCCTTCACTAAAACTTCAGTCACATTTGTAGTATTATTTACCAAAGTACAATATGTTTGACATTAAACTGTTTTAGAATAATTGACATTCAGGAAAAAACTGATCAGTGTTCTCCAAACCGCAGATTGGATCATAAGTATTTCCAGGTTTTTATATGCTGTGTTGTTGCATCTTCAATGGGGTGAGGTATTGTCACATTTGTAGTATTATTCACCAAAGTACAATATGTTTGATATTAAACTATTTTAGAATAATTGACATTCAGGAAAAAACTGATCAGTGTTCTCTAAACCGCAGATTAGATCATAAGTATTTCCAGGTTTTTATATGCTGTGTTGTTGCATCTTCAATGGGGTGAGGTATTGTCACATTTGTAGTATTATTCACCAAAGTACAATATGTTTGACATTAAACTATTTTAGAATAATTGACATTCAGGAAAAAACTGATCAGTGTTCTCCAAACCGCAGATTGGATCATAAGTATTTCCAGGTTTTTATATGCTGTGTTGTTGCATCTTCAGTGGGGTGAGGTATTGTCACATTTGTAGTATTATTCACCAAAGCACAATATGTTTGACATTAAACTATTTTAGAATAATTGACATTCAGGAAAAAACTGATCAGTGTTCTCTAAACCGCAGATTGGATCATAAGTATTTCCAGGTTTTTATATGCTGTGTTGTTGCATCTTCAATGGGGTGAGGTACTGCCATGTCCCGGGATTGCAGTCATTATTCAAATTCAAATTCAAATATTCTCCGAAATTTACGTAGTACAGGGCGTTTACTTAAAAATAAGGAAAACAAATAAGGAAACCCACCGAAATCTTTATCAAGATTTGTACGTGGGAAAATTCCTTTTTCAATTTCCTCAATTTCCTCGTCATGACACCATATCGAAATGAAAAAATATAGGTATACTTGAAAAACATACAAAGGAAAATGAACATATCATTAAACAAAACTTTGTAGTGAGCAACTGGTCACTGTCAAAACCGATACCAAATTTTGAAATAGCCAAAGTGATCAAGACGTCTAGTGGTGGAATTGTATGTTGTATGTGTGCCATGGTAACCTGATTCTTTTAGCATGCATGTGTACCAACTCAGAGAGAATGGAATCAAAACACAGAAATGTTATGATATGTTTTTTTTATTATTGGTTTCTTAATATTTGCATTTATTAATCATGAGTGCTGAGTGTTTATGGTATGATTTTATTGCTTGATTCTTGTATTTATCAAATCATGAGTGCTTTGTATTTCATATATTTTACTGGTGAAGTATTTATATTGATGTGTTGAAATATACGATTCAAAAATGTCTTCATAGTAGTGGCAAACTGGCTCTTGTTATTGATATTGTATAACAAAGGAATGGTTATAGACATTCACAGTCTAAATAATAATAATACATGGTGGGCTAGGTCTCTGTCCAACGTCAGGGAGAAAAATATGGATAGGATGTGGAAAAATGTAAAATATCAGCATATATAAATAAATAAATATAACCAACCATATAAAGGAGTAGGTCCGACCTGGGTTATTGCCAGGCTATCGACCTTCCGTAAATAAATATCATATATAAACAAAGAGAAATCAGTAAGGATTTAAATAAATGTACCTAAACACCACCAAGCTGCAAGCTCCAGGACCTAATACCTAGAGTAGACGGAAATCAGAGACCCAACGCCATATAGCATCGTCTCAAAAGCAGGATGTTATAGTATACCTTGTGAAACACTTTAAATATCGTAGAATGATCGTAGCCAGTCCACATTAGTTAATAATAAAAACTCAAAAGACGACATACCTGCAAATATTCGTGAAAAAGATTCAAAAACCCCTTTGTTGAAATTTTGGTCTCCAGCTTGTTACGTTTTTCAAAAACAATCCCCTCTCGTAATAATTCAACAAACTATGGCAACCATTACCACGACCCACTACTTTATTCAAGTGACAAAACCCAAAAGCATCACAGAACTGTAACTTTGAGTCACAGATTGAAAATGACTATGGAACTATTTGCTCTATGAAATGTCACTCATGATCTGACAAATATCAAAATATCTGAACAATATATGATGTAGTAATAATCAAATACATTACTTATCTGAACTTCATCGAACAACTACACTCATACTCAGACCTTACAATTTTTTATAAATCATCCGTCGATGCCGTCAATGTCCATCATCAGTCACGTGACCGCTAAAGGTGCGTTCTAACGTCTGGCAGACAGGAGCGCGTTCCGGATCACCACAACTTCAAAACAAAAATTAACATAAAATCTTATAAAGAATACTCAGTCGTGACACTCAATCGAGAGTGACAGGATTGAGACCAGATTCGCTTGATAATCCACATTTCTCATGAACAATCTTCTCTAGGACTTTCGTAATTATTGAAATATTGTTCACTCATAACAATCGATCATATACTACTGGCTCTTATTTTGCACTTACCAACAATGAAAATGTTCCGTGCTCTGTATTCAGTAACATCAATTTTTGAGAACTGCATCAAAAACTATTGCATCCACAACATTAATATCGTACATGGAACCAGGCAAGCCACTATCATCCCAGGAGACGGTACGTCGCCGACAGCAACATGGAAAACAATTGTCGAGTGGGGATTAGTAAATAAAGTACAGTTTAATGTACAGGAAACTCTGGCAACAGCACTGACAAAGAAGTCTCACGTTGGCTTACCGACTGTGGAAATGGAGGGTTACCCAATAGTCGAGTCACCTTCCGTCAAAAGCTTTTGGGGATCAACATCAACAATAACATGTCCTGGTACGACCACGTCGTCAGTATTGCTAAAACGGCATCCCAGAAGCTTAGCGTTTTGTTCCGCTGTAGGAAGCAGTATACACCAGAGCAACTACTGCTGCTCTACAAAGCACAGATCCGACCATCGTTGGAGTATATCTCCTATGTGTAGGGGATGCACTCCAAAGTACTCTATAAAGCTTCTGGACACTACTCAGAATAGAAGAGAGAGCAATTAGACTAATCAACACGTCTAACCTCACAAAGGGCCTCCACAGCCTGAAACATCGAAGAAGGGTGGCTGACCTGTCCCTGTTTTGCAGATTCTATCATGGAAGATGTTCGAGTGAGCTCTCTCAGATAATAACACTAAAGGCAGTCCAAACGAGGAACACTAGAGAGGCTCTGCGAGCTCATCCTTACCAGGTCGAGGTGCTTACTCCCCGAACCAGTCTCCTCCAGCGTTCTTTCTTTTGGAGAACTTCGACGCTGTGGAATGAGCTGCCGGGGTATTTATTTGTCGATGGTTACAGCCTGCAGAGTTTCAAATCTAAACGTGCACCGACACTTATCCTCTCGCAGCGCTTCTACATTCCACAGGCTTTCAGCCTTTGCGGGACGCTTACCATAAAAAAATCACTAGAAGTTACAGTGTGGTTTGTGGAATTATTGGTCTCTGGATCTTTGAGGAAAATGGACTCCCCGTTACAGTGAATTCAGTTCAGTATGTAAATATGTTGTAGGCGTTTTTTCCTACCGCCATATCAGTTAGACTTGAGGGAAATTTGGTTCCAACAAGACGGTGCAACGCCACACACTTCTAGAACCTCCACCAACGCTTTTCAGAGCGCCTTATCTCAATTAGAGACGATTTGGAGTGATCGGCCCGCTCTCCCGTTTATATTTGGAGTTTATTGCCCATATTCACCGTAAGTCAATTGCTCGACTAGTTACGTAAACCTGGATTAGATTATTTGTTCACTATGCACCGGAAGAAAAGTTTGGATTAAGCATCAAATTAAATAATCGGTTAGCGGAGGTTGGATTAGCAAGTCGCATCCAATGACGTTTTGTCTAATTGTCACTTCTGATTGTCACCAGATTGTCATCGTGTCATCCTTTATAGTCTGTGGTATTTTCCGACATTTGAAACTCAGACGTAGCCTTTAAGGCGCTTTCCTTTTACCTGATTTATCTGATAAATCTCACTTGTGACGTCATGACTCATTTCGATGTACGTTCCTTTTGTCTTCTGAATCTGAGTCTAAAGTGAGATGTTTTTACCCCCACTTAAGCCCATCTGCACAAGCTCGAAAGGTAGATCAGTTGTCTCAGATCGTTTAGATGTCAAATAAATCAATAAATGGGGTTTGAATTGTTTGAAGTTTGAATTTTAGCGGGTTTTGTGGCGTATGGATAGTCGATAGGGTATGGTGAGCTACGAAAAACGTAAAAAAATAGGTTATGGAAAGGATCGACAGATTATAGAACCATAGCATATTAAAAAATTTCGAGGAATGACATTTAACTGCACAAACACGTTCCTTTAACTCATCTGAGCATCTGAGGTTTCCAACGGAGCTGAGCCATCTGATTTTTAAGTGATCTGAGTTAGTGCAGATGTAAAAGGAAAGCACCTTAAATGAGACAAACGCTTCTCAGAAATTCAAGATTCAAATTCAAACTGACAATTTTGACACTGTCACTGTCAAAACAGCCTTGCGAATAAAACATTGCCAATTTGGATTAGTTAATCTCTTGTTGGTGCATGGCTAGATGCCAAAGATTACCAAAACGTGATTATGGAACGAGGATTAGAATCGCCAAACGGTGATACGAATGTATGTGAACTGTTCAAGGACCTTACAAGGGACGTCAGCTAACAATGCGTTTTATTAATTTTTCAAAAAAGGTAGTTATGCTACCGCACCCGGTATAACTGTTGCACTCTCATCTCCCATATGAAAGGTATTGCTACTTATATGCTTACTAATAATTTTGTCATAATCTCTTCAAAATTTCAAGTACAAAATGTTTACATATTGGTAAATATGGTAAATTATAGCTTTCTATACTGCTGCTGTTTCAGTTATGGTCCAGGCCTATGGTCTACGGAGGACTAAAGAAATGACACTAAACGAGTATACCTATTCGGCCTATACCTCACACAGGGCATAGCGTTTGAGGTGGTGCTATTTTGTATTGCATTACAAAATAAATAAGCAAATAAATAAATACATGTGTGAAAGATAGGCGTGGCGTAATTATAACAAATAACCATTTTTTTGCAAAAACCTACATGGGTATTGCCTTCAATAAAAATATATTTAGAATCCACTGACTTCATCGATTATGGAATGGTGCAGTTTAAGGGTACAGTAATGAAACTAGCATTTGTTAACAAAATGTATTTATTTATAAATTGGTAACAATGCAATTTATACGGAAGCAATCATAATGTGTACAACAAATGCATTTTATTAAATGCTAAGTTACATTTACATGTTTGCTTCTAAAAACACACAGTCAAAATTACAGAAATAAAACTATCTACAAAACGTAGAAACATCGTAGTTAGTTTGTATGATAGCGACATCTAAACTGGGACAGACAGAATATGTTGACGCACACAAACTACAAGCAGACTGAAAAATATGAGATCATGAATAATATGATCTAGGAAACAATTGAATTACGTCAGTTCTTTGTTGTGTCTTATTCTATTGACATATTTATGACTTGACAGACTTTCTGAGCGCCCTAGCCCTAATATTCATCATCGTCCTTGTGATGAGCCATCTAGAGAATGCTGGGGATATACCTGTAAAGAAAAATCTATAAATCTAAAAAATCTATTAGACAAATATTTTATATGGCTTATGTAGGATCTTATTTGATATCAATATTTCAGTTCAAGGGTATTTATTCCAAGTGACTTTTTTGAGTGTCCCTCCTTATATCATTTGGATTTATTTTAAAAGCAATACAATATAATGTCAATGTTGAATGTTATCGTATATTTATCGATTGCCATACACGATGATTCAAAGAATTGTCCCATCAAGTCACATATTCACAGTTACAACGCCAGAGGATCTGAAGCATTGAGACCACCATGATACATACTATTTCAAAACAAAACCTTAAACATAATAATTTAAACACTTTCAAGAATAAAATCGAACAGCTGCTACTTGATTCAACTGTTTTTATTCCACACAGGAATATTTGAACTATAATATCAGCAGTTCTCACTGAAGTGTATACAGGGTGTCCCTGAATTTCCTTGACACGTCATATTCTCGTAACAAAAAAGTTCAAACGAATTTTTTGAAAGTACTACAGGGTCTATCATACCATGCTTAAAAAAACTTTTTTGTACTTCAACCCTTAAAACTCACCCCCAACTTTTGGTTTTAAAATAGCACCCAATAGTTCTTCCTAAACAAATTAAGCCTTTGTTTTATTCAAAATCTTGATGCGTACCTTTGACTTTATACGCAAACTTATTTTTTTCGTCAAATAATAAGCATAACACAAATAAAATAAGAATTTGCTTTGCTTGTATCTTAGTGTAGTTTAGTCCTGCCGTATTTGATCGCACATGGTATTTTTTATACTTGACAACTTATGAAAAAAATTGGCAAAATATCGGAAATTCGATCATGGAAAATCTGGAATATCGGCGAAAAATCAGTAGAAAACTAGAAAACCCAGAAAAACAGGAAGATGTAAAAAGTCTAGAAAATTCGGAAAAATGATGAAAAATTCAGAGAAATCGAAATAAATTGGGAAAAAATAGTGAGAGATTGTAAAAAATCTGCATAAACTCGGAGAACCAGGAAAATCTGTGTATAAAAATTCGAAAGAAATCGTAGAATATTGGAAAAACTGGTTGAATATGAGAAAAAATGGGAAATATGGGGGAGATATGGAAGGAATTTGAAAAAACCCATCAAGGAAATTACAAAAATCAAGAAATATTAGGGAAACCAGTGGTTATCGTTTAAAGTCTGTAAAATCTGGGAAAACCGGATAAATAGAAAAAACAATGTATCGAGAAATACTAGAAAAAATTGGGATTAATAGGGAAAAACATTTTGGAAAAATTAGAAATAATCAAAACTAAGAAACAATCCGAGCTAACGATAAAATATCTCCAGTATTCTAAATGAGGGAGCTTTAGCCTCCCTAGAAAGATATTCATATAAACGAATCTTTTGAATCAGATTCCGGAGTAAATATTCATTACAGTACGTAGAAAATACGCACCATCAATGAAATTGACGACTCCTACAAGCAAGGTATGAGGAAAGAATCCGGTGGTCTTTTCTCGTACTCCGATGGTCTTCATGGCTTCCGCGACGAACTTCAGAGGTGTTGGGGCCATCCAGGTGGAGGAGCGGATTTTGGACATGTTGGTCACCACGTATCCAGGCAGTAGGCATTGGACTGTTATACCGTATCTACAAAAATAATGAGAGTCTCCTGAATTGATGCACAATATTTATTAAGTAAGACGATAACTGCATGAAGTATTTGAGAATATTTATTTTCCTCTGAACTACAGTTCAGGAGAAAATAAGGTATACCTTGTTACCACAATATATGGCACTAACACCATGCAGATATCTGCGTGGTTTGGGCACTAGATGGAGGATTAGAGACTCTCATTCACAGCTTAGGCATACCTACATCTTAATACAATGTGTGAACCTGTAATAGGTTAGTTAGAAGGGCACCTGACAATACTGCTTTTGCATAGCTTGTGTTCATTTGGTGCCATCAATTGTGATAGTTAACAATGAAGGTGTGATACAAGGTTCTGACACATTTTTTTAAGTGTCCATATTCTATTTAATACTCAATATATTTCTGAAGTCTAAAGTCTGTCTTTATCATAGATTTATTGATATTCAACTGATAATAATTATCTACTTGGCTAAAACGGATTAGTCTGTCTTTTTGGAATTTATAATAGCTAATATATACCTAATATGATGGTTTCAAGTGCTTTAGAACAATTACTATAGATTACCTAACATAAACTTTTCTTGATTCCAATTTTGGCATCAGTTTTATTTTGAAGTGATTAGTTATATTAAGAGACAGTGAAGGTTTCTAAAACTTTCACGTTGTTTCAATAAATGCTTTTTATGTCTTTACCTTCATGCCTTACCAGGCAGGGCAAGTATTGTATTTGCAAAAAAATAATTTTAAAATAATGCCTGTTTTACAGCTGCTCAAAAATTCAAAGGAAGCTTCATAGAACATTGGCTGCATACAACACATTTCTAAGAAAGGCAAAAAACCGATCCCACCAACTATAGACCTGTGGCTCTTCTCAGCATCACGTCTAAGGTTATGGAGACTGTCATTAACACACAGCTCTTGAAATACCTGGACAACATAAACGATCGCCAGTATGACTTTCGTAAGCATGAGTGACCTCCTGGCCTACGTCATGGTCACTTACTTGAGGAGTGTTGTTGCACTTGATATATCGAAAGCCTTCGATAGAGTGTAGCATGAGGGACTTCTGGTAAAGTTTGCTGCTTATGGACTACCACCTGGCCTGCACCAGTGGCTGAATAGTGACCGTTCTCTGTTTGCTGTAGTCAAAGGCTGTTCATCAGAGGTTTTTTCAATTAACGCCGGTGTTCCTCAGGGATCCGTCTTATCGACTATACTGTTTTTGCTGTACATCAACGAGCTGCTGGAAATGACATCCAATCCAATCTACAGCTTCGCAGACGACAGTACATTAATATCGTGCATGGAACCAGGCAAGCCACTATCATCCCAGGAGACGGTTCGTCGGCGATAGCAACATGCCTCACATATCAACACAGATATCAAAAAAATTGTCGAGTGGGGATCAGTAAATAAAGCACAATTTAACGTACAGGAAATTGAGGCAACAACACTGACAAAGAAGTCTCACGTTGGCTTACTAACTGTGGAAACGGAGGGTCATCTAATAGTCAAGTCACTTTCCGTCAAGCTTTTGGGGATTAACATCAACAATAACATGTTCTCGCACGATCACGTCGTTAGTATTGCTAAAAAGGCATCCCAGAAGCTTGCAGTCTTATTCCGCTGTAGGAAGCTGTATACACCAAAACAACTACTGCTGCTCTACAACGCACAGCTTCGACCATCTTTGGAGTATTGTTCCCATATGAGGGGATGCTCTCTGAAGCACTCTCTAAAGCTTCTAGACATTATCCAGAAGAGAGCCCTTCACAGACTGGGTGAAGGACCTGTCCATGTTTTACAGATTCTATCACGGAAAATGTTTGAGTGAGCTCTCCTAGATAATAACACCAAAGGCCGTCCAAACGAGGAACACTGGAGAGACTGCGAGCGCATCCTTACCAGATTGAGGTCTCTACTCCCCGAACCAGTCTCCTCCAGCATTCATTCTTTTGGAGAACTTCGACGCTGTGGAATGAGCTGCCGGGGAATTTATTTTCCGACGGCTATAACCTGCATCCTCTCGTAGCTCTTCTACAGCTCATAGGTTGTCAGCCTTTGCGGAGAAAGAAATCATTTGTGTTTGGTTAGATGGTCATAGTTTTAAGTCGTTTGTTTTATTTCCTATATCTTTTTATCGTCGATTGAAGAAAATAGGGTTTTATGCACTCGCCCACAGCGAAATTAAAATGATTAATGTATTCCGAAGTCGCATTCCTAATATGCATGAAATAGTCGGATTAACTCAATTACTTCAATACCCTGATGCATCTAGTATTTTAATTATATTATATTATACAGGATGTCCCACGACGATTAAGACAAGTAATATCTCGGAACTGGGCAGTAGTAGGAAATTATAATTTTGGGAGTGTAAATTAGAGCAAATACAGTATACTTTCTTGTTATTGTGTCACCCAATGAGGTATTTGCTTTACATCACGTGACGTCCGATTTCAAAAATGTTGGCACTTAATGGGACACCCTGTATATTTGTGACTTTTTGTATTGCTTCCGATAAAACAATTCCAACAAACTAGCACACTTGGGGTCTAAAGTGATTAATTCAAGAGCTACAGGTACCTTAAGGATTGTACCACTACCATTGATTATAGCATGTACCCCTACAGTTAAATTATTTGGTGGTGTTCCATAATGGTAGTGGTACAGTCCTTTAAGTACCTGTAGCTCTTGAATTAATCACTTTAGACCCCAAGTGTGCGAGTTTGCTGGAATTGTTTTATCGAGAGGAACACAAAAAGTCACAAATATACAGTCCCATTAAAAATTTTGAATCTGACGTCACGTGATCAAAGACAAATACCTCATTGGGTGACACAATAACAAGCAAATATACTGTATTTGCTCTAATTTACACCATCAAAATTATAATTCGCTACTACTGCCCAGTTCCGGGATATTCCTTGTCTTGATCGTCGTGGACACCCTGTATACAGGGTGGGGCATAAAAACCAAGTGTTTTTGGTTTGAGTAGTACTCATATATTAGAAAAGGAAGGAGCGCGCGGTTAATTACAATCCATCCCTTGACTCAAACCATTTCACTTTCTTACTTGCCACTTGCCATCATGGAGCGGTTGACGCTAGAACAACGCGTGGCATATGGCGTGGCATCATTGGCCCATCTTTTTTTGGGAAAATGGGGTAACCGGTATAGTAACATCTGAACGTTACATTCATATGGTGAATACCTTTTCCATACCTGAATTGCAAAGAAGAGGTGTGGATATCAAAGATTTGTGATTCCAGCAAAATGGGGCCACGGCACACACCGCCAGAGCATCCATAGCTATTCTTCACTACCTGTTTCCAAATCGTTCAATTTCGAGTTTGGTGGCATTTCATGACCTCCTCGGTCTCCCGACTTATCAATTTGTGATTTTTTTCTATGGGGGTAACTGAAGTCACGTGTTTAAAGGGCCAAGTCCCGTACGTTAGACGTAGAGAAGGAAGCGATTCGCCATGGAATCTCTCAAAAATCAACAGAGACATGCTGGAAACAGTGGAGTGCATTTTTCGTGAACGGCTGCATCATATGCCAGATGTAATTTTTGCACTTAGATATTTCAAAATGGTTTATTATCTGCTTTGTTCTACTACCAATAATTTTTTTTTGAGTAAAAACTAATAATTTTATGATTATTTCAAAGACACTTGATTCCTATGCCCCACCATGTATTCAACGAAGTGGCACAACACAATGCGGTAGTTGAGGTAGTTTAGAATTTAATAGTAAATAAACCTGATTCCATTCGATCGGTTGAGGTAGTTTATAATTTGATAGTTGAAGAACCCTCTTGTCTCGCCTATGTTTGTTGCTATGAGATATCAAGATACAGTACGGAAGTGAGTACATAATCTACTATTAGCTTAGGCTCAGCTATTTAAGCTCATGACCGTACATTTTAAATGAATGACAATTGAATTTTAAAACTGGCCTTCTTAAGGGTCTAGGGCAAGGCTGCTCAACCTTTTGAAGTGTCGGGCCAAACGATGGATTCAGTCGTTAACGACGGGCCACTTACATTTACTGTTTCAGTTACTCTCAGGGCAAGCGCAATAAATACTCAATTATTAAGAAAATAAAATTGGATTATTGTTTATTAGGAACAAAGGGTATCTTATTCTAAAATCTAAATAAAGAAACAAAATTGAACTTAAATCTAGAGTAACTTGTTTACACAATCAATGTGATTTCTGCCATTGTTTGTCTTTTAATAATTTACTTATATTTGGCGACAAATCCGACGTTGACAGTAACAACAAGTCACAAATATGTTGCTCAGTTAAGAATGTGCGGTATTTATTTTTTACATAATTAAGATCTGAAAAAACTTTTTCACATACATATGTTGATCCAAAACTACTTAAACCTGTAACGCCAGGTCAGTTATTGCTGGAAATACTCCTTTTGGTACCAATTTCCAGAAATCTGCAAAATCTTGTGAAGAATTTTGTGCTTTCGAAGGCAATTTGTTAGCAAAAAGGTTTTTTAACGTATTATGATTTTGCTGTTCAACAAGTTCTAATTGAATATTGGCAGGATAAGTAACTATTTCAGCCAAACTTATTATGAAAGGATTTATAAAAATTTGTACATTTTGTTTTTTACTTTCGAAATCTTGAAATCTGCTCTCAAATGACTGTGATACTGATAAGCATTCAATTTTAGATTGGTATTTAGAGTAATTAACAGAAACAATATTGAGCTTCTCTTTCAAATGTTTTAGTGTGGGAAAGAGATCAATATTTTCTGTGGCCAAATTAATTGAAAAGAGATTCAATTTTGCTTTGAATCCACTTATCAAATTAAACATAGTCGGAAGTGAACAGTCTTTACCCTGTAATTTGAGATTAAAAATATTGAGATAATCCGTAATGTCGACAAGAAATGCAAGATCACTCAACCAGGATGTATTCTTCAGTAAATCAACTTCCAATGGTAAAGCCCCTTTCTCCTCTAAAAATTCCAACACCTGTTCTCGCAAGTTGAAAAAATGTTTCAACATGCTGCCTCTTGAGAGCCATCATACAGCACAGTACAGTTGTAACTCTCCATATTCTCTGATTTCTTCTTCAAATAATAACCTGAATTGACGTCTGCTAAGAGCTTTTGCAGGTATGTAATTTAAGCAGCGCACTACTGGATCCATAATGTCATTCAACTCCATATCCTTTGCACACAAGGCTTCTTGGTGGATAATGCAATGATATACGAAAATAAATTTCGACCTAAGAAATTCTGTAACAGAGCCACACAACCATTGTTTTTTCCTATCATTGCTGGTGCACCATCAATGCAAACAGATATCAGTTTGTCCCACGATAAACTTTTTTTTCAATGCATTCCTTAATTTTGAGAAATATGTCTTTTCCTTGGGTTGTACTTTCTAGCTGACAGACATCTAGTAGATCTTGCAATACATTCCAATTCTCGTCAACTCACCGTACAAAAATAGCCAACTGAGATCTACTCGTTAATTCGCAAGTTTCATCTAACGCCAATGAGAAGTATCTGCACGCTGCTACGATTTCTCGAATCTGCTCATTGATGTCAGCTGCCATTTGCTCCACCCGTCTCGTGAGAGTGTGCCTTGAGAGTGAAATAGTGTCCGCATTAGCTTTGACATGTTTATCATCACAATTTTGTGCAAAGATCGTCAAGGCCTCTTTAACAATCTCTCCATCAGAAAACGATTTCTTCTTTTTCGCTAAGAGCAAATAAATCTCGTAAGATGTTTTGACCATGGATTCAAGCTCGTCGTGCCTTTTAACGAAAATATTCTGTTGGTTAAATAGTTCACGTTTCTTTTACTTTAAAAAATCTTCTCGGATAGCACTACCAACAGGGTAATCTTTTTCAAAATTGTTATGATTTTGCTTATAATGCCTTTCTAAATTGTATTTTTTTGCAATAGCTACTGTACGGAAACATAGTAAACATGTAGGCTTACGCGCTTTGCTTTCAATAAAACAATATTTATTTTCCCATTCATCATGAAAAACACGATAGGCCTCCGTTGATTTCGAACTACTCGGTTTGCTGTGAGCCATACTGAAACAAACCATATTTTGTATCGGTATATTTTCCTTTTCTAAGTAATACGAAAAAATATTTGAGGCATCTAGTTTTAAAACCTGCTAAGACGCTCTCGCAACATTGTTTATATCTCAGAATGATGCTACTGCGATTTTTTTATCATACTGTTTTATGAAAAACGTTTTAGCGGGATTTGAAACTAGACTCCTCGATTTGGCACTCCATGAATCACTAACCTTTGACATCCAGTGTAAATACGAAATTGACAAAAACACAAATTCAAAAACTTCACTTTCAACAATCAGTTGAACTATAGCACGTACGCACTCAATTGTTCCTCGAACATAAATGAGACAGTAATGTGACGCAGACGGGGCCGATGACCGTATACGTTAGTTAGGATGCGCAATGCACAATATTCTGATCGCGGCGGTGGGATATCACTCCCCTCGCTGCGCGTAGCGAACTGATTCGAAGGAACTGACAGTTGACTTCAGAGAGGTTATAAAGTTTGAATCGGGATGTACTTTCGCGGGATTTTTTGAATCTGGTGAGTATTCTTAAACCATGCTTGCGCGGGCCACTTAAAAATCTTTCGCGGGCCACACTGTGGCCCGCGGGCCTGGGGTTGAGCAGCCTTGGTCTAGGGTATAGCGCGCGAAATTGAGAATTCAAGAATAGACGTATTCACGTGTTAGCGAGGAGGCGTAGCCGCCCGTTCCCTTTCTCCAGTGTGTGTGTCTAAGATGAGGGGAGATAAGTCCAAAAATCCAAAGGTAAGGTCAAAAGGTCCAAAGGTAAGGTCCAAAGGTCACCATAAAAATGAATTTAGTATTTCCAAGCTCCTGACGTTACCTTTAAACTTACAGTAATGACTCAAAGAGCAAATTGAAGAAGAAAGCTTGCGCTTGTGCAACTATTTAGCCTTTTTTTGATATCGTGTTTGGTTGTTAAATTACAGGCATTTATAGAATGTATGATTTTGCATTGCGAGTTTTTTTGCACATTGAAAAACTTTTTTGAGAAAATCGAAAATAGTTGTCATTCACTAAGGTCTTAACTATCGGCTTCTGAAATATTATATATGTAGTTTGAAAATAGAGTGAGTTATGCGAGAAATCGTGAGTCCGTGTTTTACATGGCAAATACGTACATATATGTATGAATGTGTGTATCCAGGCCCCTTAAAGCAGACCTAGCCTTACATTAAAACATTGTGATATCTCAAAAGTACTAACCTGGCATATTCTGTAGCCAAATCTTCGGAAAATTTGACGACATACGACTTGGTGGCAGCATACACAGTCAACATGGGGCTGGGTATTTGAGCAGCCGTTGAAGATATGTTCACTACCACCCCCTTGCGTCTTTCCACCATTCCTGGCATCACAATCTTGCACATGTTGGTCACTGAGTACACGTTGCAGGCGATCAGGTCATCATACAGGTGATCTGTGATTGAATGGGAGCATAACAGTTTTATATGATCCATAAAATATTTATTAGCCTTACTTAATCTTAGTAGTCTTGACATATTTTCAGCAGCCTTAAACCTTCAAGTAATAATTAGGTTACATTATAAATCATGATGTACATACACTAAGGGCCGGTTGTACAATGCAAGCTTAAGCTTCGGCTTAAGGTAAGCCGACGTTAAACCACGTCAGTTGCAAAACGTCCGTTGTACAATGCTGGCTTAGCCCCCCACTCCGCGCTTAACACGAGCTTACGTAAGCCGAAGCTTAACGCGAACTTAGCTGAGGTTTAAACCTAACATACAAGTGACATGATATATCAAGGATGAACCTTCAAATTGCTTGCAACTTTAGGTCATATTTTTTGAAAGATTTGTGTCTAATTTAACAAAGAGAGCAAATGAAAGAACTGAGACAGAAACGGTCGTTGCCCAAATTTGATACAAACTGTCATAAGTGCATAACCAAAAAAGGTATTTTTTCAGATCATTATGTCAGTACGTATTGCTTCATGGATGCCAACTGTAGTGAATTTCATTATCAACCAGGTTTAACTAAGCCGACGATTGTACAACGGGTGCCGACTTCAGGCCTGAGCTTAGCTAAGCTTAGGCTTAATAAAGCTCGTGTTAAACCCGCATTTGTACAACCGGCTCTTAACCGCAAAAATATCGCATCACACCACTTAAAATTTGCTACCAATGCGATACTAAGTTGTAGTTCGATTTTGGTAACTTTTTGCGTTTTATAGGTTATTTTTTTAAGACTATCGGCATAATCGCAATTTCATTTATACCGGGTGTAACACGGAAAATCCGGCGTTTCTTTCCGTATATCAGTATGGCTGGTCTTAATGATGATGATTACGCTGTAAGTGAGGTAAGAATGAAGATAAAGGCATTTTTAGCTTAACCATACACAGGCACTCCATGTACTTACTTCATACTTTTCTCCAATTGTACGTTGTACGTTTTAACCAATAAATATCCCACAAGTGATGCAAGTTATTCATTGAATCGTCCTTATTGCTAAATATAGGTGTATTTTGATAGTCTCTAACAATATACAAATTAAAAAATATTCTATTTCCTTTAAACAACCATTTTTGCTGCAAATTTCTGGATATTGAAGCAATTTTTTGTTTACAAAAATAGTCATAACTTTTAGGCAATGAGATATTCAGTAAGAATATTACTAATACGGTCCTGATCGCAGGATTGCCAATCAACACCACTAGTAAAAAATTAAATTTGAGATGCACTTCTTCGTCAGCTGATACCTATCAAATAGACGTCAAGCCAGTTTAAAGTATCAGGTAACAGAGTATACATACACTAAGCCGCAAAATTATCGCACTACACCACTGAAAATTTGCTACAAACGCTATGCTAAGTTGTAGTTCGATTTTGGTGACTCTTTTTGCATTTTATAGGTTATTTTTTTAAGAATATCGGCATATTCGCAATTTCATTATATACCGGGTGTATATCCTATCCTATATTATTCCCTAAAAGTTGGCATTACCCTAAAGGTTTAACTGGCGCTTAGAATATATCGCATTCAAAACTCGAATGTAGCCGCATGTTTTATAAGAATTTTATACAGGGTGTTTAAAAAAGATGCGGCAATATTCAAGGGGGTGACTCCTCAGGTCATTCCATGAAAAAAGTTCATATAAACATATGTCTAAAAATGTATGGTTTCTAAGATACAGGATGCTAATTTTTTTTAAATAACGTTTTTTTTTTTAAATAATTCTATCATCTTCTAACCGATTCTGCTGAAATTCAGTAGCGTTGTTTTTAGTAGTAAGGGGGTGATTTTGCCCTAACTAGAAAAAAAAATTATGTCCAGTGGCGTTAGAGGTGGCAATTTCGCAAACAATTCCAAGCAACCATCTACTTGTCTCTTTTGATGTAGTGTCACTATTTACAAATATACCTGTCGACCTGGCCATCGAATGCATTGAAAAACGTTGGAACGATCCAGAATGTTATACACCACTCCCTCTAAATGAATTTAAATCTGCAGCGAAGTTCTGCTTAAATACCACATATTTTAGATTTGAAGATCAATATTACTCGCAGATTTTTGGCACTGCAATTGGTTCACCGGTTTCGTCAACTATCGCAAATCTTGTCATGGAAGAACTAGAACAAAATGTTATTGATAAATTGACCATCAAACCTGCCTTCTATAAAAGATACGTCGACGACTGTCTACTCTGTATACATTCTGATCAAATTGAACAAACATTCGAAGTTTTCAATAATTTCCATCCCAGGCTACAATTTACAAAAGAAGTTGAAAATAATAAAACATTACATTTTCTTGACGTTACATTGAAGTATGACAGTGATGGTTATATTGAAACAAATTGGTTTACAAAATTAATATGGTCAGGAAGATACCTCAACTTCGATTCTAACGTGCCAAAAACATATAAAACCAGTGTAATAAATAGTCTCACCGATCGAGCCATTTTACTTTCTGACGTCAAAAATAGACCTGACAATCTCAAAAAGGTAAGGAATATCCTGTCCCAAAACAATTACCCCCAGCAATTCACAAACACTACTATCAAGAAGAGAGTTCATCAACTTTATAACCACCAGCAACGTTTGAATAATGATAATAATAAAAAGAAATATTTTTCAATGCCTTATACACCTGGACTCTCCGAAAACATTAAAAAATTTTTCAATAAGTTTAACGTAAATGTTGCCCATACTGCCACGACAACAACCCGTGCAGTAGTTTCAAACCTGAAACCTGCATAGCAATTTGGTTTATGAAATACCTTGTGAAGATTGCCCCAACTTATACATAGGACAAACTAAACAATATTTAAATAAACGCATATATAAACACAAGTATGATATTAAAAATAAAAACCTGAATTCTACCGCCCTCAGCAAACATGCTATAGAAAATAAACATACCATCGATTTTAACAACATTAGAACTTTATGCAAAGAGAAAGATTGGTATAAAAGAAACATCTTAGAGATGATACATATAAAAAAAAGTTCTAACAGCATGAATTTCAGGACAGATACAAGCAATCTTTCATGCATATATACAAATTTAATAAATGGAACATAGCCTATACTTTCTTCCATCTTATCAATATTTACCTTCCTCCCTCGATATTTAATTGTTAAAAAAAAATTTAATTGTAAATGTTAGTCATTTTGTACCTGTTTGATAATTCTGATATTTTATTTTAGTTTTAATACCTGAAGATGACGCCTAATAGAAGCGTCGAAACGTCGTAAAATTTTATATTTTGGAAATATAATAAGTGACCGTATCCCAAGATTGTTTTACTAAATAGTAATAATAACCTATAAAACGTGAAAAAGTCACCAAAACTGCACCATAACTTTAAAAGATACGTAGCGTCAAATTTGTAGCAAATTTTTGGTGGTGCATTAATTTTGATACTCAGTTTATTTTTTGGGTCATCATTTTACAACGTACTTTGGAACACTTGCGACAAATCTAAAGTTTTTCAAATTGATGTGACATTATATAGAATGTGATGTTTATCAGATCAACCGCCATGAGAAATCTTTACCTTTATCCTTGTTTTCTAAAAAGTACTCTGGATGTGAATAACTCATGCCCACGTTGTTGATCAGCACTCCAATTTCTAAACCAGTTAGTTGCTTATCGATGTCATGGTAGATGGAACGAGTGTCTGTGAAGTCTACGGCAATTGTTTTCGTCTCCACGTTATACTTCTTCTCTGCGAAAAAGCAAAAATTACTTAATATAGCGATCAAGTTCAGCCCCACAAGATAGAATAACAGTTAACAAATAAATTTGCGCAGTATGTTCCAGTTATAAACAAGTTTCACTTCAGGGCTCAGAATGACAGCTAAGGTACTCTGGTAAAATAGTAAATTAGTTACCTAAATCTTTAGCCACATCGTCAAGTTTTGATTTAGTTCTGCTAATCAGCACCACGTTTAATCCCTTCTTGGCTAGATGCTCTGCATATGCTTTTCCAATACCATCTGAAGCTCCGGTGACAACTAAAAGAAGACCAATAATTAACGATATAAAACTAGAATATCGTGACAAATCTAGATCTTTATTGTTTGATCTGCAGCAAGACCTCTTCTCTCAGATAAGAATAATTTTTATATTCTTTGCTAATAGAGAGAAGCTTGGAAAGTGGTTGGGAAACAATTATAATTTTTTTTGCCTTGTTCCTCGAAAATTAGACCATTGTGTACATGATACCTCATTTTTATCTGGATTTACATCAACTTTCCAAACTTCTCAAAAAACAACCTGTGTATTGCCTATGGTAACTAATTCTTGAATCGTAAATGAAAAGCAAACACTTTAGAAAAACAAGAGTTTGCTGCAACGTCATGTTTAAATGGTGTATACAGTTTTCGAAACCATAAATGGCTCATAAAAATCTCTCTCCTTAATGTTGTTTACACAACAAGCATAATCCCAAAAGAGTGGCTTTTGTCTACATCTGTGGCTATCTCGAAAAAGCCAAATGCAAGAGAGTGCAGCGGTTAAATAAACGGTTAAATCATATAGTAGAAGATCCGAATATAAGACGACCTTCACCGAACTGGTTAATGGATGAAAAGCATTTTATATTAAATTTAATATGTTAAAAAACATATCGCGAGTGGGTTGACTGAAAAGTTTCAGTCCAGGATATGATTAATTAAATATTGAAAAATTAATTTTTTTTAAACATTTCACTGGTTTGGTTAATAGACAAATCACATACTAATCGAAAGTATGAAGCCCATAGAATATGCAAACGTTAGGTTAGCTACGTTTTTCCCGTCCCAACTATAGGGTAGGCAGGTATAAACAGGTACATCAATAATAGTAATTTGCACCGGTGTGGTTAATGCATGAAACTTATATCAAAATAAAGATAATTTCATTGCAAACACGTCGATATAGGGTTGTCTGTAAAAAATCAGTCTGGAATTCCGGTTGTCAATTTTTAAAGATCAAAATATTGCAGCTTGTGAATACGTGCGCCAGAGAGGTCCGAGCGTCCCGTGTAATAACAAAGGACGCAGCATAGCAGCTGCGTGTAGTTCGGCCATTGAATAAAAAAGTGTGCGCATGTCATGTGTGTGTGTCATGATTGTTGTTATTTATAAACAATAAATTGTGATAAAAAATGGCTAAAATGTGTTTTCTGTGCAATTCGGACGATGATATTCTTGATTTTAACGACGAAACGTATAAAAACTGTTTGTTGAAATTAAATTTTCGAAAAAAGAAAAATTTTAAATACAGTGGCGTTGAGTTGACCAATGCATCACTTGATTTCGTAGGTTATCATGCTACGTGCTACAAAAAGTGACTGCTTTGGGTAAAAAACATAATGAAGAGTTTAATAACTCTCTTGGTGAGAATACGGTAAGTGCATAACAATTTAACCTTCAAAACTATCTTAGTAAATACATCTTTAAAATTTTCTTAATTGTGAAATAATGACATGGAAGATTCATAAATTTATACATTTTGATTATGTTTTATTCAAATAAATTATTTCAATTTCACGGACACATAACATGCGCACTCTCTTTCATTCAATGGCCAAGCTACACGCAGGTGCTATGCTGCGTCCTTTGTTAATACACGGGATAGTTCGCTCGGACCTCTCTGGCGCGCGTATTCAGTGGCAGCAATATTTTCATCTTTAAAATTCGACAACCGAAATTCCAGACTGATTCTTTGCAGACAACCCTATATCGACGTGTTGGCAATAAAATTATCTTTATTTTGATATGAGTTTCATCATTGATTAAAGTATTTAGGTGTTAATCAATGGTTTCATGCATTAACCACACCGGTGCAAATTACTATTATTGATGTACCTCAGTGTATATGTTTTGTGGATGTACCTGTTTATACCTGTCTACCCTATAGTTGGGACGGGAAAAACGTAGCCAACCTAACGTTTGCATATTCTATGGGCTTCATAGTTTCGATGGGTATGTGATTTGTCTATTAACCAAACCAGTGAAATGTTTAAAAAAAAATTAATTTTTCAATATTTAATTAGTCATATCCTGGATTGAAATTTTTCAGCCGACCCACTCGCGATATGTTTCTCAACATATTAAATTTAATATAAAATGCTTTTCATCCATTAACCAGTTCGGTGAAGGTCGTCTTATATTCGGATCTTAGACTAAACAATATCCGTTTTGCTGATGATACCTATTAACATCCAAAAGTAGCGCGGACCTACAAAGAATGATGGACAGAACTGTGAATAGCACTGAAGAAGCTGGACTTACACTCAATATCAAAAAGATAAAATTCAAGACCATCAGCAAAGCAAATGTCCAGCCAAGATTGTATGTTTGCAATGAGGCAGTCTAGAGACTGGTACCAAAATATCTGGGTATAATTTTGAATGAGTACTGGAGGACACTCTTGAGAAATAAAATCTAGAATCGGTCATGCTAGAGCTGCATCCCCAAACATGCTGTTACGTTTCTTCAATCCTTCCCTATGGGATGGAGTCGTGAACAAAGAACAAAGTTGAGTCTGAACATACTTGAGGCTTTTTAAGGTGGGTATATGTATAGGTGTGTGTGTATACAGAGTGGCCAATCGGGTGACGATAATAATTTTTTTTAGATAGCCCGTACCGAGACCTATCCAAAACACCCCCATGTATATGTACCGATTATTGATAGTTTTCGAGTTATGATTTTTTTTTTGAAAACTTAGAGATTTTCCAGTTTTTCCAAGAAATTGTCAAAAACAAAAACAAGAATGCTTTTTGGCTTTTATTTTTTTCTGCAATTATACTCAGTATTAAGTCTGTTTTAATATCCAATAAAGAGAACCTGTACATCCGAACAATAATTAAGTACATTTTGGGCCCAATGTTTGAAATCTCTGTTTTTAGTCAGGAGACCAAAACCTTTAAAATAAAATTAAAAATACTTATGCCTGGTTCGGGAGCTTCAAACTAATCTTAAAAACTTTGCAAGACATTGCATTTTCGAAATAATTATGAAAAAGTAGCACTTATGGGGACATTTTGCGCCGTACGTGAGTGTTAAAGGTAAAAAGGTGATAATTCACGAATTTCCAAAATGATTTAAAAAACTATTATTTTGCTTTATTATGACAAATTAAAGAAAAAAAAAACTCGTAACGACTACCAAACCCGATAATCATTGATGTTTTGAGGACTTTTAATAAAAAAACTAATACCCAAATTGTGATTTTTGAAGTGTTTTTGCTATGTACTATTGAACTTCTGCTAAATTAAGTTGTATGGAAAGTTAACAAAGGAAAGGGATAATAAAACAATAATCTGACTTTCAATTTGATGGCAGAATTACCTGGGAAGCGATGTCGTAGCATACGCCATTCCTTTCTTTCAGAGTAGCTTTTTGCGAGCTCATGTCGGCGAAGCGCAGTTGTGTTAATTAATTTTCGGTAATAGGCAAGGCAATGTTCGGATGGACCTAAAAAGGTGATTTATATCGCTAGGTCTTCCTTGACAGGTCAGTAGACAGCCTATCATGAATACAACAAGTTTTTCAGTTTTTCAACCCCCCACCCCCCAAACACCCAAATTCCACCCCCACCCGAAAAAACGCAGATCAAGAACCTCTAATACGCCTAAAAACGAAGTTTGAGGAATATTTGAAATTTTTGTTTTAATTACTCCGCCGCCCATGTACCGATTTCCAAAATTATAGCAGCATTACCTACTGAGACCCCACAGAATATTGTTATCCAAGTTTCATCACAGTCCATGCAGCGGTTACTGAGATTACGAGGCTAGAAAAACGCGTACAGACAGACAGACCGACAGGCAGACCGACAGACAGAACGACGGAAATGAGTGACGCGGATTTTCGTTATGTAGACATTATAAAACGCCCAAAAAACCTATTATCTTAAAATCGAACATTTTCACGATCACAATTCTCCCCTCACCTACCGGTGTGGGAAGTAAAAGGAATGGCGTATGCTACGATAACGCTTCCCAGGTAATTCCGCAATGGAATTAAAAATCAGATTGTTGTTTTATTATTCCTTTCCTTTGTTAACTTTCCATACAACTTAATTTAGCAGAAGTTCAATAGTACACAGCAAAAAGCATAGGTATCAATTTTACTTCCCACACCGATAGGTGAGGGGAGTATTGTGATCGCGAAAATTTTCGATTTTGAGATAATACGTTTTTTGGGCGTTTTATGATGTGTACATAACGAAAATCCACGTCACTCATTTCCGTCGGTCTGTCTGTCGGTCTGTCGGTCTGTCTGTCTGTCTGTCTGTCTGTCGCGTTTTTCTACCCTCGTAATCTCAGTAACCGCTGCATGGATTGTGATGAAATTTGGGCAACGGTATGCTGTGGGGTCGTAGTAGGTAATGTTCATATAATTTTGAAAATCGGTGCATAGGCGGCGGAGTAATTAGCAAAAAACAAAAAAATTAAATATTGCCGAAACTTCGTTTTTAGGCGTTTTAGGGGTCCCTGATCATTTTCTACTTTTTTTTGGGTGGGGGTGAAATTGGGGTGGTTGGGGGGTGGGGGGTTGTAAAATTGAAAAATTTGTTGCTTTCATAATAGACTGTCCACTAACCTGTAAAGGAAGACCTGGCGACATAAATAACTTTTTTAGGTCCATCCGAACATTGCCTTTGCCTATTACAGAAAGCAAAGGACTTAGAATTTTTTTTGATGTAAACATACGAGAGTATTGCGTCAGATCGTTGTAACGATGAAACTGTTGATTTTAATGAAATTTTGAAACGGCATTACTACCATGGCGAAGATGGAAAACACGTATGGTTTTGGTAAATCGTGCCAGTGGCGGCGCAGAAATAATAAAAAACTAAAAATATAAAAACAGCTCAAACTTCGTTTTTAAGCGTTTTAGAGGTTCCTAATCATTTTCTGCGTTTTTTTGGGTGGGGGTGAAATTGGGGTGGTTGGGGGGTTGGGGGTTGAAAAACTAAAAAAATTCTTGTACTCATAATAGGCTAACTACACTAACCTGTGAAGGAAGATCTAGCGACACAAATAACCTTTTTAGGTGCATCCGAACATTGCCTAGCCTATTACAGAAACTAAGGGACTTAGAATTTTCTGTATACTATACGAGAATTTATTGGTCTAAATCGTTTTGTATTTTGTAACGTGGACACTATTAAATTGATTCTAATGAAATTTTGACCCAGTATATTGTTACCGTGGTGAGAATGGAAAACGCGTATGTTTGTTAAAAATCTTGTCAGTGACAGCGTAGCAATAATCAAAGAACGCGACAAGTATGAAAGCAACTCAAATTCGGTTTTTAGATGTTTTAGGGGTTCCTGATCATTTCCAACCAGTTTTTTGGGTGGGGGTGAAAGTGAGGTGGTTGGGGGGGGGTGGGGTTGTAAAACTGAGAAGTTTGTAGTATCGATAATAGGCTGTCCATTGACCTGTGAAGGAAAGACCTAGCGGCATAAGACAATTTTAGGGCGGGGGGGGGGGGGAGGGGTTGGCAATTATTTGGTTGCAAGGGATCTTAGACTAAAGCTTCATGCTATGGGAAAATAATAAACTGGTATCAGCGTAATGTGTGGGAAGTACTGAGTCAATCAACTTGACTTCATTTTTTTTTATTAAAAGTGATTAAAACATCAATGATTATCGTGTTTATTAGTTGTTATGAGTTATTTTTTCTTTAATTTGTCATAATAACGTAAAATAATAGTTTTTTAAATCATTTTGGAAATTCGTGAATTATCACCTTTTTACCTTTAACAGTCACGTACGATGCGAAATGCCTCCTCAAGTGCTATTTTTTCATTATTATTTCGAAAGTGCAATGTCCTGCAGAGTTTTTAAGATTACATTGGAGCTCCAGAACTAAGCATAAGTATTTTTAATTTTATTTTGAAGGTTTTGGTCTGCTGACTAAAAACAGAGATTTCGAACTTTGGGCCCAAAATGTACTTAATTATTGTTCGGATGTACAGGTTTTCTTTATTGGATATTAAAATAGGATTAATACTGAGTATAGTTGCAGAAAAAAATATAAGCCAAAAAGCATTCCTGTTTTTGTTTTTGACGATTTCTTGGAAAAACTGGAAAATCCCTAAGTTTTCAAAAAAAAAATCATAACTCGAAAACTATCAATAATCGGTACACATATATGGGGGTGTTTTGGACAGGTCTCGGTACGGGCAATCTAAAAAAAATTATTATCGTCACCCGATTGGCCACCCTGTATAGGCATAAGGGCATATGTATATCCACACATAAGTTTCGAATTTTGCACATGTCTCTAGGTTTATATCTCTTCGTTATCCGCCCATTTACTTTGCATTTATTTATAATTATTGTTATTATCGGCTGGAAAAAGCACGACTCTTATTAAAGAGTTGTGAATTTAGGAAAACAGCACACTATCAGTCAAGACGCACGAAAATAGTTTACTTCAAGTTTGGATACGGTAATATCCAGTATTAAGAGTAATTTATACAGTCCATTGAGGTAGAGTAACTTTATAGTTTTAACACGATACATACGGGCAAGGTTATTAGTGCACGTGAGAAAATAGCATACACAGATAAGCTTGAGTTTATCGTGTTGGTTTATCAGGCTAATGAGCAAATATCATCGAAAACAATATACGTCAAAAAATATATCATCTTAGTATACATGTTTTCAACACATTTTTATTAGTTATGCTTGTATTTTTGTTTATTTATTTTTGTATCTCTGTCTGTAGCCGACACCTTTGGATTCGATTTTGACTTACTTTAAACGAACAAATTTGAGTTAAACATTGTACACTTATCAAGAACCTGTGGCAATGGACTAGTATCATGATTTTTTTTTTTTTTTGGTTGCATATGACAGAGTACGTCATAAAAAGCATCTCATTTTTTTCTCCGATTTTTTTTTTGGGCACAGGAAAGCCGTGAAAATAAGGAAAATATTTGAATTCTCCTAGAGCAGTGACGTTACTGCCCTAAAGGCGAACAGCCAATTTAAAGACAGATATGTGTGCTGTGTTGCCGCATTCTGATGGCGCGCGAAATGCCGGAGCTGTACGCGGGCTGGCTCATCTATCTTGTCTTCTGTTCCCGTCTGCGAGTCGGAGCTGTTCTTGGCAACAATGCACTGCTGCTGATTCGCGCGGTTGGCACTGATTGGCTGAATTTGAATTCCTTTCTTTAAACTTTAGAATGGAATTACTAAGAAACAAAATGATGTAGAAAGTAACGAAATGCAGCATTACGTTTATTTTTGTATGCACTAGCGGTTATAACAATTAAATCATTGTTCTTAACCTCGTGATTCTAGTCCATACAATAATTTATCAAGTTTGTCTCATTATACTGATCATGATCTGCTGAATTGAATAATAATTTAAGGGTAAACATTATTTGAAGATTCGATATGATGGTGAAGGTGCCAGTTGAATAACCTATTTCGCTTTTTTTAGAAATGGTAACTGAACATCAGTAGTTTATCTCCAACTTAAGTTAAACTTTCTACACTTATCAAAAAAGTGTGACAATACACTAATTTAATAAGTCTTATTATGAAATAAAAAGTTAAACATATAGAAAAAAATAAAAAACACGCTTGCAAAGCACTAAAAAGTGAAAAATAATTGTTAAAAACGTGTAAAAACGAAAATACTACATAGTATCATTGTTAAAAAGCGTGAGTTGCTAAATATACGAAACGTATGACTCAAAGCTCCACCATATTCTCTAAATTTAGCCCCCTCGAACTATTTTATGTTTCCAATCCTGTATTTATTTATTTATCGTATGGCTCAAAAACATGACAACAGTAAATATAGATTAAAAGAAAAACTATTATAACCTATACTAAAATAAAATATATACAGCTACAAACTAAGATACATAGTCTTTGGTATTTACAGGTTGATGTCAAGTTCTTTCAGCCACTTCAGCGCCAACGGTGTGGCTGTGAAGAACTCTTCTTCTCGCGATCCCTGAAACGCACGCAGTTCACATTCGCTCGTAATATGGTTTATAGTTTGGCGGGGCGCGCCACAGTCACATAAGGGAGATTGCACATAGCCCCACTTGTAAAGGGAGTCGGCACATCTGCCGTGGCCTGTTCGGACTCTATTAAGTTTTATCCACTCTTTCCGGGGTAGTTCTGATCCTGGAAGTAAGGCTGCCCCCATAAATGCGCATCGCGAGTGGTGTTCCGCAAAACCTTCCCACTGAGAGCGCCATTGGTTTAAGGAGTCGAAGTTGTTGGTTTTAAGCCCTTCTGCATCCCTTATTGGTGGTTGTCGGGATTTAAGTCTGTTTATTTGCAACGGGGGTATTGCTCGGTGGATGGGCAGTTTGTTGTTGGCCGTAATCTTGTTATACTCCCTTAGAAGGGCGTCAGTCCTTCGCAGCTGCGGTGGGGCTATTCCAGAGAGTACAGGCAGCCATTGAGTTGGGGTTGTCTTAACTGCGCCTGTAATAAGTCTCATAGTGTGATTTAGTTGGACGTCAATTAGTCTGGTATGATGGCTGTTAATCCAGACAGGCGCACAGTACTCAGCACACGAATAGACAAGAGCTAGTGCACTAGTTCGTAGAGTTGGAGCAGTGGCACCCCACTTCGTTCCACACAGCTTTTGGATAATATTGTTGCGTGTTCTGAGTTTTCCTGCAGTGTTTGCGAGATGTTTCTTATAGCAGAGGGTGCGATCTAACGTTACTCCAAGATATTTTGGGAAATGGTTATGCTTCAGGGGTTCGTCTGCAAAAAGTACCTGCAGTTCATATTTAGCTAGTTTGTTATTCAGGTGGAAGCAGGAAACTGCGGTTTTGTTGGGGCTCGGTACTAGTCTCCATTTCTTGAAGTAGTTGTTTAGAGCTAACAAGTCGCTAGAAAGAGTATGCTCAACGTTCTTGAAGCTCTTATCGGAAAAAGCTATGGCTATATCGTCCGCATAGCAAAACTTGTAACTAACTGTTTCTGGCATGTCAGATATATATAGATTGAAAAGTAAGGGGGCCAGTACTGAACCTTGTGGAAGTCCGTTGTTCAACTTGCGCTGCCTGCTTGCTTTCTCGTTTAGGATTACTTGGAACTTTCTGTCGCATAACATGTTGTTTATGAGTCTTGTAGTGGTCTGACAGGGAATCACCTGGAGCAACTTATATAGGAGACCCTCCCTCCAGACCGTATCGTATGCGGCAGTGAGGTCAACAAACGCCACTCCTGTCTTCATGTTTTGCTGGTAGCCTGCCTCTATATGCGTTGTGAGGGACAGTACTTGATCACAACAACTGCGACCCGGTCTGAAACCAGCCTGGGTTATCGGGACCCGGTTTAAGATAGTCGCGCTCAATCGGTTGTAGACGGCTCTTTCTAGCAATTTATAGGAGCAACTGAGCAAGGCTATAGGTCTGTAGCTGGCGGGTTGATCGTTCGGTTTACCGGGTTTTAATATTGATATGACCTTCGTTCTTTTGAATTCCCGTGGGAGGTTTCCCGTATTAAGGAGGTTCGTGAAGAAGAGAGATAGCCACACTCTTGTTTGCTGACCTGCGTGAATGAGAAATTCCGGCAGGACGCCGTCGAAACCAGGAGCCCTTCCAGGCCTAACATCTGATATGGCATTATTAATGTCTTCGATCGAGAAGGGTCGGGAAAACGTTGTTTGGGTAGGAGCGTTCCTCCTCAGTAAAGTCAATCCCTTCTTCACGCGTTTTGTATGCTCTCTATCAGAAGGTGCTCTTGACGTTTCTACAATATGCGCAGCAATCTTGTCTGGAGTTACTCCCGACGGTGCCCGTGTGGATGGCGTGCTTGAGCCTAGTTTTCTAAGAAGGCTCCAGGCCTTTCGACTTGAGTGTTGGAAGTTCATTTCCGACGTAGTCTCCTCCCACTTACGTCTTCGTGAGCTGTCCAGGGCAGAGATGAGTTCGTCGGCAATATCTGGATTGTTGGTCTCCTGAAAGTCGCCGTATAGGAGTTCGCACCGCTCATCCCACCCAGGGATATATTCCTTCCTGTATCCCCTAGGAATGGTCCTTTTTGCAGCGCTCATCACTGCTCCAACGAAACGTTTGTAATTGTTTGACGTTGGCGGTATCCACTGTACCAGCCGGTCCAGCTCCCGTGAGTAGTTACACCAGTCCGCCTTTGCAAGATTCCATCGAGGCCGAGGGATGGATCGTATTAGGGGTATTTGGATTCCCACCTCTAAGAAAACTGGCCTGTGTTGGCTGTGTGGGAAGGCCTCTGCGACTTTTCTGTTAGCTGGTATAGGGATCCCTTTCCGGTTGCAGCTCACAAAGCACAAATCAGGGTTACTTTCTGAGTTCCAGGCTGCTGATTTGAAAGTGCCTTTATCTTTGGCATCAAATACAAGAAAGATATCATTATCATCAGCCCAGTCAGCCAACCTTGTGCCATTTTCGTCACAGTCGGGGTATCTCCACCGTTGGTGGTGGCTGTTAAAGTCTCCAATATATATAGCCGGATGCTGTTGTACTGGAAGTGGTTGTTCAGGCCACTCCGCTGCCGGTGGCTTATATACGTTTACAATTGTGACTTCTCCCACTTTTACTATTACGCTGTGTATGTTGTTGTTTGTGTCATTGGAAATGAGTTGGGCATTGTCAATATTGTTGCGAATATAAGAGGCTACGCCGTAAGTATGGTGGTAAGTGGCTCCCAGTAATGTATAACCAGAAATGTGTCCCCGTCTGGTGAGTGATTCCTCACTGTCGGCGTGAGTTTCTTGGATCGCTATGACATCAACCTTATTGTCCAAAAGTAGTTTGGAGATGCATTCGCTTTTAGCTCTGCTTATGCTCTCCACATTTAGCTGACAAATACGAATAAAACTACCGATATTTCTAGTCTGTAAGTTTTTAGCACTTATGTTCGCCATGTTTTAACCAGGAAATCTCAAAAAAAATCTTTTTTTGAGTCTGGTTGCCAGGTTCGCTCTAGCTCATTTAGCGTTACCCAGGGTGCACGTGTAGCTTCCTGCTACGGACGCGAGCTAGTCTGCACCCCTCCAATCCTGTAAAAATGCTTAGGTGGTAGGAGATTTGTCAAATCAAGAGGATATTTTTGAAACCAACACTTATCCTGAGAGAATCTTATTATGCATATAAGAAAATTGAAATGCGTTATAATAATATGCGTAATTAGATTAAAGAATAATAATGGTAATAAAGATAAGCCAGTGCATGGAGTCTTGCAAAAACATTTAGAAGAGCATGGCTTGTCTAAGCAGTTGACCTTCTTTTTCCTAAGGTCTAGTGGGTTGAAATCGGAGACTGAGGATTTTATAATGGCTTGCCAAGACGGTGTCTTCAACATCCTGGTATACCATAATGGGGTTATAGGTGTAGATGTACCAAACACCCGTTGTAGAGCTTTCCGACAGTCGCCAAAGACGCTTATGCATCTCTTGTCGGCGTGTAAGGCGTACGCTGGGACGGCTTTCGTCCATCGGCTCAATGAGGCTCTACGAGTGCTCTACTATCACTTAAGGCACTCATGCGGTATTGATGAGTCACCGGTGCTGCCATACGCTCCATGAGATATAGAATCCGTTGTGGAAAACGGATTTACAGAAACTACTCGTTCCCCATGCTCGAGCTTGTACAGGCAAACAAGCCCGACATAGTCCTTCTCGACCACTAACAGAAGACGATGTTCATGTTCGTTATAGAGTTTTCAGCACCTGTGGAGGGTAACATCGTATCTAAGGAAGAAAAGCGAACCAAATATCAGGGGTTGTTCGGACAACTTCGCAGACTCTGGCCAAACTACACTGTAAGTCTGCTGATTATGGTCATTGGATCCCTAGATGGTATGAGGAATACGCTCCTCTCTGCACTGCGCAAAATGTCGGTGTGCCGTGCGGCGGCGCACAACTTAGCCGCCAGAATGCAGAAGACAGTCATCCTTGGGTCCCTTTGTCTACTTAGGGCGCACGATTCGCGGACCCAGTGATTGCTCACCTCACCGTGTGAGGAGTAGTCACTGGCTAATGGAACAGCAGCTCGGTGTGTTGGAGCCCGGGCAGCAATTTTGTGGTTCTTATGAAATAATAATTTATTTATCAACAATACAATCATTGGGGTAAATAAATCGCATGACCTACAGAAGCACGGAAGGTAGTAAGTAACCTTGTGCGTGAGGTTTGATAAAATAGACAAAATAAAATATACTGAAGAAGATTATGTAGAAAAATAACACGTTTTTTTACCGGAAAAATAGTTTGATCCTTCAAAAGTTATTAGACCGGGATCCCAGGCCCATTTTCACTACATACTACTAACAAGCTAATTTTGCGTGAGTAGCTTCATTTTGATGAGACGCCCAACTTTTTCCTCTACAAAAATTCTCGATTGTGGTAGCCAACAGGGGTAGCAAGGATGAAATTTGTTAATTTGACGAGTGCCAAAAATTAATTACTAACAGTTAGTTTTTCAACTAAATCTTAAGAATGTGATCAACCTTATTAGAAAAAATGTTTGACCTACAAAATCTATGGTTTGATCACATTGTCCCCCTCCATCCAACATGTACCAATAACAAGGTCATACAAATTTATTACTAACAGCCTGATTTTTTCACTATTGCTTCGATAATATTTATACAATTTGACAGCAACATTGTCCTACAAATCACGTGGTATGTTATCCTGGTCCTACGCTCAGAAGTTGTAGTACAAATTCCGGGTGTAAAAATAATTACTATCAAGTCTAATGTTCGTGGATAGCTTCGTTGCGATGAGACGCCCAACTTTTTCCTCTACAAAAATTCTCGATTGTGGTAGCTAACAGGGGTAGCAGGGATGAAATATGTCAATTTGACGAGCGTCAAAAATTAATTACTAATAGTTAGTTTTTCAACTAAATCTTAAGAATGTGATCAACCTTATTAGAAAAAATGTTTGTCCTACAAAATCTATGGTTTGATCATATTGTCCCCCTCCATCCAACATGTACCAATAACAAGGTCATGCAAATTTATTACTAACAGCCTGATTTTTTCACTGTTGCTTCGTTAATATTTATACAATTTGACAGCAACATTGTCCTACAAATCACGTGGTATGTTATCCTGGTCCTACGCTCAGAAGTTGTAGTACAAATCCCGGATAAATTACCAGAAAACTATGGATGGACAATTATTGACGGCAGGTACCAGTCCTATTGGTTTGATGGCCCCCAAAGTCCATCTTTTGACGAATTATCTTCCAACTCACAAGGTAACCCAATGATAATATCGTTATTTATAAATTGATTATTCGGCAATTTATATTGTTTATATTGTTACAGAGCCAGATATCACGAATAATGAAAATGAGGGAGATGAAGGAGATGAGATGTCAGATGAGTCTGATGCTGATTATATTAATTTTTGCATATATTAAAATAAAATTTTGCACTTAATACAGTAGATAATGAAGTTATTTCTTATAGATTTCAGCAAAGATTACACTTTATAATTATAATACAAGTAGAAAAATGACAATTCTTGTCGGACTAATGGTACATACCTGTTTTCTTCTGGGACATTATTTTCTTTGAACAGAGAACACAGTTAACCTATTATGTGATATTTTATCTTACAGTTAGTAATAAAAAAATGTGGTATTGACAACTTCTGAGCGTAGGACCGGGATAACATACCACGTGATTTATAGGACAGTGTCGCTGTCAAATCTTATAAATATCAACGAAGCAATAGTGCACAAATCAGGCTGTTGGTAATAAATTTGTATGAACTTGTCACTGATACATGTTGGATGGAGGGGGACAATGTGATCAAACCATAGATTTTGTAGGACATATATTTTTTCTAATAATGTTGATTACATTCTTAAAATTTAATTAAAAAACTAACAGTTAGTAATTAATTTTTGAAGCTCGTCAAATTGACATATTTTATCCCTGCTATACCCCTGTTAGCTACCACAATCTAGAATTTTGATAAACGAAAAAGTTGGGCGTTTCATCTAAAGGAAGCTGAGTACGCAAAATTAGCATAGTAGTAGTAGTTATTTATTATAGATTTCGGCAAAGATTACATTTTATAATACAAGTAGAAAAATCACAATTCTTGTCCGACTAATGATACATACCTGTTTTCTTGTAGGACATTATTTCGTTTGGTCAGATAACACAGTAACCTATTATGTGATATTTTGTCCTACAGTTAGTAATGAAAAAAATGGTCTTGTGGTACTAACAACTTCTGGTTGTAGGACCGGGATAACATACTACCATTGATTAAGGTATTAAGGTATTAACGGGAAGATGGGCCACTAGATGCTAAGATCACGCGCCTAATTTTTGTTCCTCCTGGAGTGTCGCCACCTATATGAGCAAAAATGTACCTCTACTGATACAACTTTGACAATATAACAACCATCGACTTTGATACGAATAAAGTATCCTACTTCCAACGATCTATCAACGCTACTTACTATTATCTCCGCCAGGTGTCGCTGACATTGGCAATTTGACATTTGACATAGTGATGGCAGTGTCATATTTCAATTGTTTAATATTCTGATGTTATTTGGAAAATTTGGGTCAACCACGATCAAAAAATATTGATTGATTGATTTCGATTTATCATCGTTTGTATTGAATTTTTCGCGATTTCGGGAAGCAAAATGGTTTACAGATGTTATTACTATAACTGTCCAAACAACAAAACTCGTAATCCAGAGATGTTCTTTGCTTTCCCAAAAGCAACAGCTATACGTGATATTTGGATCAAGAATAGTGGCAATGTGAATTTGTTCCAATATGTTGGAAAGTCTGACCCACTGCCAAAGCAATTAGGTGTCTGCGAACAACACTTCAAACAGAACTATATCCAGAGATCAGATACAAAGAAATTCTTGGTCAGACAGGCAGTACCGTACGTATGAGTATAATTCAGGTAAGTGCCTATACCATTGAAACCAAACTATTGCCTTCTATTACTCATCTACATCACTAAAAACTTGAAGCAATACGCAAATTTACCATACTCTGCCATTTTCTTAAGCCTATGGGGCATTCCACCACAACAATTTCAAACATAACGCTTTTGTATCTTGACTGAACTTATATACTGCCCAGCACCAATGCATCAGCAGAAAGAGTCTTTTCTTCAATGGTCTAATGTTGAATGCCTCAAAAAACCCAGTGATTCATTCTGGTTATTAGGACGATGTTGATACCTAAAATGGATATTGAAAACACCTTCTAAAAATGTTATTCCTACTCAAAATCAGCACCAGCTGACCAACTGCATCAAAATAACTAGGTATTTTTCAATAAATAAAACAAAAACTTTGTGAACACTTTTCAATAAACCAATGCCAGTAACATTTCTCAATGCAGTAACTCCAATTTCATGTTACAATTTAAGCTTGCTAAATATTATGGCAAACTGAGCAGCAAAATGAATTTCTTTTGAGAATTACTGATCCCAAGAATTTGGCAACAAACAGACAAGAGTGGTTCCAAGGCATGGCATAATCATTATAAAGATGTACGAGTGGCTGATTAATGGTCACTTTAGGTATACTATGCTCAAGCATTGATTAAGGTATTAACGCTCAAGCTAATGTGTGGGTTTATTAGTGTGAGTAACAGCATAAATCTGCCATACTTCTGGTATTTCGTTTTGTTTTGTTGACAGTCCAAGGTATCAATGGAGCATTCCAATGATCACTAAACTAGATGCTCGCAATTACAGCTATTTAGAACATGACAAACCGTATGGTCTCACTAAATTTCAGTTTAAAAAAAGTTGGTGAGAAAAATGCAGAAAAAAATGCTTGTTGTATTCTTAATTTCAAGTGGCTGAATCACTAGTGAATACACCTTCCTTTTTTTTCTTGTCAGAAAAAGTAAAAAACATGTCTACTTCTTTATTTCACTCAAAGTTTTACTGGGTGATACAAATAATTGGCCTGAACATTTTTTTATAATTTTATTTTATGTAAAATTAATACAAAAGAACAAGCATGTGTAATGTAGAATATCCTTGTTACATGATATTTATGTCAAGTCAATTTTTCCATGTTGTTATGTGAAGCGAGAACAATCTATCAAAAAAAAATAGTTTTAGAGATTAGAAAGAACCATCCATCCTGTTTTCGCCCATAAAAGCAAACTATACCTACTAAAACAGCCCTTATTTTGTTACAGGTTATGCACTCACAAAGAAGAAATGATAAACCACTACAGGTATGGATTATCGTACTGTCAGATGGTGCTATATCATGTGCTCATTGCACTTGTATGGCAGGATTAAGTGAAGTTTGCAGCCACATAGCAGCAGTTCTTTTCTTCCTTAAAGCACGTCCTAAAAGTGTCGGCCAACAAGAAAGCTATATATACATATTCTAAAAAAAAAGTTGGCATACACAGAGTTGAAGTATCATATTGTTATACATAACAAAATGACAAGAATTTCTGAGACATTAAAAACATTGTTATAGTTTATAGCTACTTCTAATATAATTAGGGACACTATTGTATGATTTAGCTACATTATATGAGAATCATCTATCAAAAACTGCATTTTTTGTTTAGGCATTGTTAGTTTCACAGAATTCCTAGTAATTGTGAGGATATAATTTACATATATCTAGTATAAACTTATGTGAACAATATAAATGCATTTGAATATGATGTACAGTTGTGTAAAAAATATTGAGACTAATCAAGGGGAATTTGAGATGGACTAACTCTAGCAATACTACGAGTGGTTTCTATCTCTACTGGGTGAAGTTGCGTCTTACCTTTTGTAAATGCTGGAATATGTAAGTGACCTCCTAGAACTTCAACTGAGTCTCTAATTAAAAAACCTCTATCTGCTAATATTATGTCACCAGGTATAATTAAATTTAAAAAGCCACAATTTTCTGTTAGATGCTTGTCACTTGTCCTTCCACCATAACCATCGAAAATGTAATTCCCCCACTTCTCCATGAAATACCTTACAATGGGCTAACATTCACCATATGTCACTCAGGTACAAATATTATTTAAAGAAGATTCTACAACTTTTTCAAAATATTGTGGATGTCTTATTAAATATTAACTTATTTATTTGTTAATTATAGTAGGATATTCCAATTTGCAATTTTTTAGTTTATCAATGTAACATGAAATCTCACGCTTTTTAAGTAAATAAGTGTAAATTTTAATAAATAGCTCAAAATTGTACATGGTGAGTAAACAAATTTTTCGAATTTGAGTTTTTTTTTAGTTTTTTGCATTTTCTGAGATTTTCTATAGTAATGTATATTTTTTTACATCATCAGAAAATAGAGATTTCAACGAACGAAAGGCTCCCAAACTTTTTGAAAAAAGCTGATATTTTGACGCGAGAATTTGTGATTGAAAAATGGGGTGCATTTTTTATCTTAAGGTCAAATAAGGCGAAAAAATAAATATTTTAAATCAAATAAATTACAGTGTATTTGGGACATAATAAGGGAAGTATTCACCAAATTTCGTAAAAAAAATATTTTTTTTGAAAAAGATAAAAATAAAGGACCAAAAACTTGGTTTTTTGAATTTTTCACCAAAATTTTGAGGTTATGTGAAAAAATTGATAACACAAGAGTTGTAGATCTTTTTATTACCTACATCTTTGCCATTCAACTTTTTTCCATAGGACTTGTAGTTTTGCCAGAAATCAAGATAAACAATTTTCTACCCTTAAAAGCTCACCCCCTCCCACTTCCCGATCTCGAATCGACCGTAATTTATTTTTCCTTTTATTCTTATCATATTCTCCTCCTTTTCTAATGAGTTTCATCCTACTGTAATTTTTTTTCACTTTTTATTATTTTTGAAGGCTTCGGCACTGGTCTAAGACAGCTTTTAAAGCAAATGTTGAACTCAGCATGTCAGTCCCGAGATGTATTATCTGTGGTTGTTAAAAATGAAACAAAAATTGTAAAGAAAGATGCAACTGTTTATCATTTAGAATAATAAAATTTTTGAAATGTATCCTGTTTCATTACCTCATCGATACGTTTATGGTTAATTATAATAATAACGTTTAAAATTATGAAGTAATGTGATTATTAAGAACATCATTTAAAATCAAATTTGTTAGCAACATCAGACATGAAATTTGTTTTGAATAAACATAACTATAATATGTAATATTTTCATTTTGATTGTGTGAGAAGCATACCCTATAATAATAAATAATTCATTTTAACTCCACCATTTATTAAAAAATATATGGATAGATAACATGAGCATTTATTGGTGCTGTTAGTATACACAGTATGTGGAGTAAAGTCAGCACACTCTTCGCCTCCTGGTATCGGTCTGCCTCTTCTGTCTCGAATGCTTGGGAAGCTGGAGAATTTTTTCCACACCTATAATGACAAAAAGGAAGCATTTTGAAATAGTGCGCAAATTATTCGAATAGAGAAGTGAATAGTCATAATGTACCTATTCCAGAAACTCAACTTTTAGGTTATGTCAAAAAATGAATGTATTAAATGATCCATTTTTTGAACTTGCCTATATGTACATAGGTATACAACTAGCAATTATTACCTACGGATGGATGTTTTTGCTACTTTAACATAATCCACCAAAGGTTGGCCACTACAACTTCATTACTTCTATATACTTCACAGATAAAACTTCCAAGTAAGAAATGCATTATTTTGGAGTATCAAGTGATAAAAATGCAGTATGACTATAACAACTATCGCTCTAGTGAATGTGATAACTCATGGGATAACTGTAATTGGCGAATAAACGTTTTTTTTTTTGCTGTTTTCAATATGCATTCAAGTTTTCATCATGCATTATCTCATGAATTACATCATTTTAATTGACAGATGTGCTTACCTGACAAAAAAGGTTCCTTAAAAAACACATCACAACAACAATTATGGTGAAAATGTCCAAGAAATTGTAAAAAACAAATAAAAGTCCTCAATTTCATATGGCGGTATACCGACAACAAGGTTATCAACCGCTGTCAGCTGATCGTTTGGAATTGGAACACAAAGCATATTTTCGAATGTTAGGTTCACCGACGATCCCGACCGACCCGTCGGTGGTTAGGTATGGGTCGTCTTACTGTGCGGCCTAGGTCATTGGCACTTCAAGGTCGTATTTTTATAGCTGGATGCTCCTTTGCTCCATCTATTGGGTATATTTATTATAAAGGATTCAGGAATTTTTGAAGCTTCTGAGATTGGCCAAGAGGGCGCCAGGTGACGGTGTCGTGGTTTCTATGAGAGTGAGTGAGATAGACTAGAGTGAGTGAGATAGACTGCGAGCGCGCGATTTTACTGTGTGGTTGTTCATCTTCCCCTAAATACTTTAATCAATGATACTACGTGATTTGTAGGACAATGTTGCTGTCAAATTGTATAAATATTAACGAAGCAATAGTGAAAAAATCAGGCTGTTAGTAATAAATTTGTATGACCTTGTTATTGGTACATGTTGGATGGCGGAGGACAATGTGATCAAACCATAGATTTTGTAGGACAAGCATTTTTTCTAATAAGGTTGATCGCATTCTTAAGGTTTAGTTGAAAAACTAACTGTTGGTAATTAATTTTTGACACTCGTCAAATTGACATATTTCATCCTTGCTACCCCTGTTAGCTACCACAATCGAGAATTTTTGTAGAGGAAAAAGTTGGGCGTCTCATCAAAATGAAACTACTCACGCAAAATTAGCTTGTTAGTAGTAAATAGTGAAAATGGGCCTGGGATCCCGGACTATATGGACTTGAAAAAAAAACACGCAGAACCCCTCGAAAAGGTGTTGTTGCCTTGGTTTCGCTCTTAGTGTAGCTTTCTTGTATTATCAAAGCAAAATAATACTGTTGGACAAAATGGCATACAATCAAGTTTTAATTTCTCTATGAACTTCCCAGGTATATGTTTTCGCATAAAAAATTACTAGTACGGTCACTAAGGAGTCCTATTATTATTTCGTTATTCTGGTTATGTAAGCAAATACAGTTGACGAGGCCTATTTGAAATTCATGCTGCGTTGATACATTTTTCGATGTAGGTTAAATATGTGTTAGCATTTTTGACCAGGTAATGAACCATTGTTTTCAAATCACTACGTAAGCATTTGGAACAGTTGGGTAAAAGTGGTGGACTATGATTTGCTGAACAATCATATAGTAATAATTAATATAGGGATATAGATATTTTACAAACTCAACAGCACCGCACAATATTTAATACCAGATTTTAAGTTCAGCTTCTTTATGATAGATTTCTGGGGAAAAATTGCAAGTTGACAGCAGCTGCATCATAAAATAATAAATGGAAAGCAATATAGAGGCTAAACAAAGGTTTTTGTTATAATTATAATAACAATTTCGTGGGACGTAGATTTTTGAAGTAATGATTTTTTAAGGTAATTTTTTTCCATTCCTCATGGGACAGGGTCCTATTAGGGTATTAGACAATATGCTAAGTCATACGGATAGTCAAAAATATAGTAAATGTTATGGAAGCTAACTGTGTCTACTATTTTCGGTAACCGAAATTCGGTTATAATTAAATATAATACTACACACTATCTGAATAATATAAATAGTAGGATAAACAGCAGTAGTTTAGTTCATAGGTGCAACATCAAAAATATGAGAAACTCCAAATGTTGCCCGAATATAATAAAATTTTCGCTACCACGTGAGTATTTAGTCGAGAAGGTAGCGTCAAATTTTCACGGTTGATTATACTGAACATTTTTTGACACTTTTAACCGTTGAAATTTTCTCATTTTGTATGGTGTCATCGATTTTTATCCAATCAAATCCAAATTGCACTGATAATTGGATTCGGCAGAACATTTTTTGACACTTGTCAAACTCAATTGTCTAGTTATAGCAGCCTGTAGTTGCACTGAATGAAAATACAAAATGAGGGAATTTCAATAGTTGTTAGGAGTGGCCAAACATTTTCCGCCGAATATCCCTCAGAAATTGACAAATTCCTCATAATTTTCTGGAAAATTTCTCAAGTTTGTTAGTTGGTAACTAAGGAACGAGCTTTCGATTTTCATAAAATTTTCTCGTCTATTGTAGTATTGTCAATGCCCTAGGGTTTACTACTACTGAGAATTTACAGTTTCTTGATTAGTTTTCTGTATAAAGAAGTAGGAAAGAATTTACTTGAGTAAACTCAAATGGCGCTCTCATTGTGGAATTTATTGGTATACAAATTTAGGTTTTTTTTAAACCGGAAGCGATATTGACAAAACCGGATTTTTCCCGGACTATTTTTCAGTCACTTCAGTCGGTGAGAGATAAAATGAAGAAAATGTATAATGTTAACCGACAAGACTCCGTGACCTAAGGTTCTGACAGTCTGCGTAACTCGCAAACTTGCATTTTGTTTCGCGGTACTTTAATGAAGATGAAAACTTGCAGACACTTAGTCGACGACATTTTCATCACGGAAAAATATGTTAGATGCAAAATTTATGTGACTTAACATGTTAGCTGCGCGTATGGTCTTGTAATTAGATGGATGGATTGAAGTTTCCAAAATTAATCTACCGATTTCACCAAGTACAAAAATAATCAAATTTGACTGAACTTCATAAGCTGACACATTTAGGGCCGGTTGTACAAATGCGGGTTTAGCATGAGCTTTGTTAAGCTTAAGCTTAGCTAAGCTCAGGCTTAAATTCGACATCCGTTGTACAATCGTCGGCTTAGTTAAACCTGGTTGATAATGAAATTCACTACAGTTGGCATCAATGAAGCAATACGTTCTGACATAATCGTCCGAAAGATTACGTTTTTTGGTTAGGCACTTATGACAGTTTGTGTCAAATTTCGGCAACGACCGTTTCTGTCTCTGTTCTTTCATTTGCTCTCTTTGTCAAATTAGACACAAATCTTTCTGAAAATATGACCTAATAAAGTGACAAGCAATTTGAAGCTTTCTTCTTGACATATCATGTCACTTGTATCAGGTTAGGTTTAAACCTCAGCTAAGCTCGCGTTAAGCTTCGGCTTACGTAAGCTCGTGCTAAGCTTGGAGTGGGGGGCTAAGCCAGCATTGTACAACGGATGTTTTGCAACTGACGTGGTTTAACGTCGGCTTACCTTAAGCCGAAGCTTAAGCTTGCATTGTACAACCGGCCCTTAGTGCTTAGTCAAACCGCAAATTCACAGCCTTCTGTTTTATACATGCTGCGATATTCAATTTTTTTCTATGATCTGCTTTTTAAAAAATGGTGATTCGCGCCAAACGGCTCATTTTAAGTATAATCAGTGATACAACAGTTCACACTATAATCGACCAATGAATCCAAATATGTAATAATATACAGGGGATTCTATTAAAAAAAATTATTTTGATAAGTGACACATTTTTTCGCCGATTTTCAATAAATTATAGGTATTTGAAAACGTGTATTCGCAGACTTTGCTTATCTACTACTTATCTAAATTTGCTGGCATAGATATAGCCTAAAAGAATCTAGAACACACAATAGGGTACTTGCAGAGGTCGTAAAATCGTTTCGGGATTATACATAGCGTAAAGAAAACCATATCAAGAAGCAGTAGGAAACAAAAAACATGATTTTACTGACGGCCAAAAAAAGATATTTGCAAAATAAAATAAGGATATATTCAAATTTTTCCACGTGACTTAAAACAAGGGCTGACGTCACAGGTATCTTATCGATATAGACAATCGATACTGCTACTTCCAGTTTTGGTACCGTGTTGTGTCTAGAGTATTTTTCTGGGATGATAAATATTTTTTTTAACATAGATTTTATTGCACTCTACATTTTTATTTGAGATATATTTTCCTATCTCAAATAGGAAAGTAGCTATCGTCCACCCACACATCGTTGATACACCCTCTACATGATCATGCGTGTAGCTGACATGTTGGTCATATACAAATTTTACAGCTAACATATTTTTTCGTTATAAAAATTTCACCAAATAACTATCCGCAAATTTTCAACTAAAATGTTTTTTGCCAGTCATGCAGGCTCTCAAAATCTTAGGTAACGGATCTGAACCGGTTAAGATAGACATTTTTTCTTATTAAAATCACGAAAATCTATACCTACTAAAAAATCCAGCCTCAATATAATCATTATACTATTGAGGCTGGATTTTTTTTGGTCTGGTAAAATTTGACGGCACCTCCCGGACCACTTGTAATATTACACTAACCTGCCCATTTGCCCATTTGCTTCAAGTTTACAGCATTCAGTCCTAAAGCGACAGCAACGAAGTTGTCATATAAAACTCTCCATAGCCACCTGAATAGTTGTACTCCCACTATAAATGTACATATCAAACCCACTTTGTCCAGGAGGCAGCCAGATGCACCAGTACCACTCATTTTGATGGCTTACAAAATGGACTGTTATTGATAAATGAACGCAGTTTGGCTTTGCCTAAAGTTTATTTCTTCTTAGAATGAAAATTTGTCTTTTCATATCAATCTACTTTCAGTTTTGGTACCGTGTTGTGCCTAGAGTGTTGTTCTGGGATGATTTCCTCCTCTTGTTTTTCAATTTCTTCTTCCTTGAGTGAGAACTTTATTCTTGGTTCCTAAAAAGATTTATTTAATATTATTCTAACGCTTTTTTTAATTAAATTTATCTCGCGTAGGTCCCAAAGCTTTGGAATATTTTATGAAAAAAAATACAGGGTGGACAATAAATGGCTAGTTTGTTCCTATAAAAAAAAATACGGGGCGGACAATAAATACCTAATTTGTTTCTTGAACGTTTTTTTAACTTGAAAAACATGTTCTTCATCTTGATCTTTTATCGAATGCTACAAATTATGCATGAAAATAATATCACACAAAAATCTATCTCTGGAAGAGCCACAAGGCTGAGGGTTTTTGAATACAGTTCGTATGATTTGAATGGCCTATACACATCTTATCAATACAAAAAATGGCGTCAAGTGTCATGACTCAATACTTCCCACACATTATCGGTCCTAACAACAAGTTATGAGTTCCCATATCCCTATAAAATCCTCATAAAAAATGAGACAATGATCAGGGGCCTTTGAAATATCAAAAAACAAATTTTGAGCGATTTTGTAATTTTTCGTTTGTCGTTGATTTTTCCTCTGCCACTGGCAAGAGTTTCAACGATAAACTGTTACCATTTCCTCCATCATGGTAGTTGTACGATGAATTTCATCACAATCAAGTTCGTAGATTCCAAGTTACACGTTGTATGATTAGAACATGTATGTATAAAATTATTCCACAGATATAAAACTCAACATTCGGATAGGTTAAAAAGCACATGATATCACCAAAGTTATTTTTTTCAGTGCAGAATAAAATATTTATGAATGCAACATTTTTTTTAGCTTTACAGCCGCTCACCCCCAATCAACCCAATTTCACCCCCACCCAAAAAAAAGCAGAGCATGAACAGGAACTCCTAAGAAGCTTAAAAATGAAGTTCGAGCTGTTTTTATATTTTTAGTTTTTTGATTATTGCTGCGCCGCCAGTAAAACGATTTCTCAAAACCATACACGTATTCCATCTTCGACACGATAATAATACTGTGTCAAAATTTCATTAAAATATATTTAATATTTTTCAGGTTATACGATACAGAACGATCTCAAGCGATACTCTTACGGTATCCGTCAGAAAATTCTAAGTACCTTGGATTTTGTAATAAGCAACGCAATATTTGGATGAACCTAAAAAAAGTTTACTGTGCCGCTAGATCTTTCTTCCAGCCAATACATAGCCTGTTATGAATACAATTAATTTTTCAGTTTTACAACTCCCCCCTTACCACCTAACCCCCCCAATTTAACCACCACCCATCCAAAAAATTGGAAGATGTTCAGGACTCCATGAAACTCTTAAAAATGAAGTTTTAGGTGTCTTTTATTTAGTTTTTTGTTTATTGCTGCGCCATCACTGACGATTTCTAAGAGCCGGTTGTAAAATGCAAGCTTAAGCTTCGGCTTAAGGTAAGCCGACGTTAAACCAAGTCAGTTGCAAAACGTCTGTTGTACAATGTTGGATTAGCCCCCCACTCCAAGCTAAGCTCGCGTTAAGCTTCAGCTTAGGTTCAAACCTAACCTGATACAAGTGACATGATATGTCAAGGATGAATCTTCAAATTGCTTGTCACTTTATTAGGGCATATTTTTTGAAAGACTTGTGTCTCATTTAACAAAGAGAGCAAATGAAAGAACAGAGACAGAAACGGTCATTGCCGAAATTTGTCACAAACATAAGTGCCTAACCAAAGAAGGTAATTTTTCAGATCATTATATCATTACGTATTGCTTCATTGATGCCAACTGTATAGTAAATGTCAATTATCAACCAGGTTTAACTAAGCCGACGATTATACAACGGGTGTCGACTTTAAGCCTGAGCTTGGCTAAGCTTAGGTTTAACAAAGCTCGTGTTAAACCCGCATTTGTATACAACCGGCCCTAAAAGTCGTACACGTTTTCTATACTTACCAAAGTAAGAACGAAGTTTGAGGAATAATCGGAAGCTAGTTTCAATATGAATTGCTAAAAATAAGTTTCCTGATATATGTAGATGTCTTTTCAGTTCATCGCGTTTCACTGGCCCATCATTAAAATTACATATTTTGAATAACAAACATTTTACTGACGTTTTGGCGAGCTCTGTAGCTTTTCTTTGACAAAAATTTAAGCTTTTGGGGCAGTAAAACGCGACGAAATATATTTGTATTAAAATAAGAGGAAAGTATCAACTCCAAAGCTTTTGGGACACATGTTAAAATGGAAATTTCCCACCAACTTGTTTTAAAATTTCTCAAAAATCAAAATACTAACCTATGCCTTTTGGATCACTATTCCAGGTCCTTTGTAGGTATTTTCGACCTACTATATTTGCGAATAAACTAAAAGCTTCAACACTTAATCCACCTTTTACACTTTTATCACACACCTCACATATAGGTTATCACTGAACTCGACCGAATTGCTGATAAGGGAGCGTTCAGTGGAAATGCCTTGCGCACATTCATCGACTGTTGCGAGCCATGTTCCATTCGTGGGACATTTTTGGAGGAATCGCGAGCCTGCGTGTTACTTTCATCGAGTGTTTGCTTGCCCCTTTCTCGCGCGACGCGACGCAAGGCGTCTATAGTACGGTCAATCCGGTGAAAGTTCCCGGATATTCAGATATACGCCAGTATTGTCGTGAGATGACGGAAACCGCTAACGTTTTTGAACAGTTTGGCAGGTCTGAATAGGCAGTTTGACATATTGACAGTTTTTTAATATTCACGACATAAGAATAACTGGAGTCGATACAGGGCATTTGATACGATGCGACAGGCAGGACTGCTATATGCACTTGTCGGCACGTGAATATTACAAAGTTTGGAACGGTTCAGAAACGGTAGCGTCAATCGACCCGATTTGACGTTCTTAGTCAAATGAGACCACTCCCAGACCGAGGAAACGCTCCGGTGAAAAACTACGCCAATTTGAAATTTAAGTACCTAAATCTAACCTAACCTAACCCGACTTGCCAAGTTGTTGAGGTCAATTTTCTTTTTATGGTCAGCCTCCGGCAAAGGCTGAAAGCCTATGGCGCTGTAGAAGCGTTGCGAGGGGATAAGAGTCGGTGCACGCCAGATTTGATACGCTGTAGGTTGTAACCGTCGGGAGGCAAATTCCCCGGCAGCTCATTCCACAGCGTCGAAGTACTCAAAAAGAAGGAATGCTGGAGGAGACTCGTTCGAGGAGTAGGGACCTCGACCTAGTAAGGATGAGCTCGCAGAGGCTCTCTAGTGTTCCTCGTTTGGACGGCCTTTGGTGTTATTACCTGGGAGAGCTCATTCGAATATCTTCAGTTCCACCATTCTTCGATTTTCCAGGCTATGGAGGTGCTTTGTGCTGTGTGTGTCAATTAGTCTAATTGCTTTCTTCTGGATAGTGCCTAGAAGCTTTAGAGAGTACTTGGGAGTGCATCCCCAAACATGGGAGCATTACTCCAACGATGATCGGATCTGTGACGTGTAGAGCAGCAGTAATTGCTCTGGTGTATACAGCTTCCTACAGCGGAACAAAAGTCCAAGCTTCTGGGATACCGTTTTAGGAACGCAGACGACGTGGTCGTGCCAGAACATGTTAATGTTGATGTTGATCCCCAAAAGCTTGACGGAAGGTGACTCGACTATTGGGTGACTCTCATTTCCACAGTTGGTAAGCCAACGTTGGACTTCTTTGTCAGTGTTGTTGCCTGAGTTTTCTGTACATTAAACTGCACTTTATCGATCAATACTAATATCCAGCCGACAATTGTTTTGATATCGACGTTGACCTGCGAGACATGTTACTGTCGCCTGGGATCACTGATAATAGATCCACTGAAAGACTGGACACTCTGTGTATGAAAATTTGGCATGGCATTTTTGACTGACATCCGCGCCATCTATTCGGGTTGCGTGTGTCACTACAATGCATTCAGGAATCGATTACAGGAACCTGTAGATATTCACGACCTAGGTCAATCTAAAAAGTTTGGTGTAGGTGACCGACGATAGGTGGGGTAGGTTACGAAAACAGCGGGCTTTTTGAAATACCATATAAGCTTATTCAGCCTCCAGACAACGTGGGAACTTGTCATAACAATTTACCTTACGCATTCATCACCTGTTTTGAAAATGGACCTGATTAAAAAAAATTAAAGCATTGATTCAAAAAAATGGAATTGATAAGTGGCGTAATAATAAATAAAACTAATATTGTTCACGACACATACTCCATTATTTTTTAATTAGTGTTTTAACAGTAGCTTGCATGGTTCCATGCACAATATTAATGTACTGTCGTCTACGAAGCTGTTGATTGGATTGGATGTTATTTCTAGCAGCTCGTTGATGTACAATAAAAACGGTGTAGGGGATAGGAATAGCCTTAGATAAGGGATATTTATCTTCAGATAAAATACCAAAATTTTGTATCAAATACTGTGGCCTTGAGATGTTTGCCTGATATAATCTGCACTAAATCATTTTCAACAGAAGAAAATATGTGAATAGTTTTTTATGTCGGATATTTTTTTCTATATAAAGATCGACTCTAAAAGCACTGACGATCGACTCGTCGATCTAAAACTAAAATTAAACTAGAAAATTAGAAATAAATATGGTTAAAAACACGCCTTTAAAGAACATCGGACTAAAATGTTAAAAATAATTTTTAAAATAGGCCCAAAACAATAATGAACGAAAAATTCTAGTATGATTGTGAAAAAAGCGTGGGTACTTTGTGCCATAAATCAAATATCAAAATTGAATTAAACGTATAATTGTCAGCCAGTATCCTTATACAAAGCCTTCAAGGGTTGCCATTGTATGTTACAAATATTCAATTCAATATTATTCGAAAATCGAGCGCCCGGTGTTTTTTTACAATCATACTAGTATTTTCCGTTGCTTATTGTATTAGGCTTGTTCTAAAAATTATTTTTAACTTTTTTCTTTGGATGTTATTTAATTTAGGGCCATATTCATAGTCATCTCTTGAGATACTTAAGCGTTAAGGGACTCTCAAGTGTGGCCATTCTTGAGTATCTGTTTTCTAGATAATATTTACGAGACGGTGGCGACATTGTCATAATTTAAATATAAGTCAATTTGTGATGCCTATGCCTACGCATTTTGGCGCTTTCTGTTATCTCTTTTTGCTTTGTGGCAGTATTTCGTGTTTTGTGCCGGACATTTTTCCGGATGTGACAGAAACTGACAACACCGTACTCCAAAATTAACCTACAAAATCGCCCCGACTGCAACGAAATGTCATGTTGATATGCCATGTTGACATTTGGTTACTTGAGTCTTAAGAGAAGAGAAGAGTCGTAAGAGACCCTCAGGTAGCTATTGCTGTCGAAATACAAAATCTTACTTAAGGGCCCTGAAGTATTAAAGGGCCCTGTTGAGAATTCTGTAGTGTAAAAATGGTTTTGAGTGTCATATTGACAAATGAATAATAAGGAACTTATCAAGATTTGGAATGGAATTCTGGCATGGGAAGCAGTGTTGAACTGCTATTATAAAAAAATAGAAATTGCCTAAAAGTGGATATTGAAGTTAATTCTAAATAAACACATGTCATATTGAACCGAAAACTTATACAAAGAGTCAAAGCTATACTTGACTGTAGGCAGTTATATTTCAGCAGTGTAGTGATATATCAAATTAAACATAAACAACATATGAATCCAATAGAACATACTTATCACAGTAGAGCCAAGGCTTCTTCAGTCAGTGTACCAAGAACATCAAAGACAGTGGGACAACGTTGTATTTTATATTTGGGCCCCAAAATCTACAATGTCATCCTGGATATTCGGAAACAAATAAACTCCACGGCAAAACTCAAAAAGGACCTCAAGAATTGGATTTTTCAACAACCAAGGCAAAAAATACACAAGATAATAGATATAAAAAACGAGTATATTATATACTGAACTAATAAACTGATAATATTTTCTCACTGACTACGACCAGTTACCGATTATGGAATATTTCACCTATTATTGTCTATTCACCTACTAAGACTTGCGAGATGAATTTGTGTAATACGTCTGTATGTATAACTGTATTTCTGTGCGAGTATGTAACCTTTAATAGATAGATATACACAATTATATAGAGCCGTATGATGCAGTCCCATTTTTTACTTCCCACACCGATAGGTGAGGGGAGTATTGTGATCGCGAAAATTATCGATTTTGAGATAATACGTTTTTTGGGCGTTTTATGATGTGTACATAACGAAAATCCACGTCACTCATTTCCGTCGGTCTGTCTGTCGGTCTGTCGGTCTGTCTGTCTGTCTGTCTGTCTGTCTGTCGCGTTTTTCTACCCTCGTAATCTCAGTAACCGCTGCATGGATTGTGATGAAATTTGGGCAGCGGTATGCTGTGGGGTCGTAGTAGGTAATGTTCCTATAATTTTGAAAATCGGTGCATAGGCGGCGGAGTAATTAGCAAAAAACAAAAAAAATTAAATATTGCTGAAACTTCGTTTTTAGGCGTTTTAGGGGTCCCTGATCATTTTCTACTTTTTTTTGGGTGGGGGTGAAATTGGGGTGGTTGGGGGGTGGGGGGTTGTAAAATTGAAAAATTTGTTGCTTTCATAATAGACTGTCCACTGACCTGTGAAGGAAGACCTGGCGACATAAATAACTTTTTTAGGTCCATCCGAACATTGCCTTTGCCTATTACGGAAAGCAAAGGAAAATTTTTTTGATGTAAACATACGAGAGTATTGCGTCAGATCGTTGTAACGAGGAAACTGTTGAATTGATTTTAATGAAATTTTGAAACGGCATTACTACCATGGCGAAGATGGAAAACGCGTATGGTTTTGATAAATCGTACCAGTGGCGGCGCAGAAATAATAAAAAAACTAAAAATATAAAAACAGCTCAAACTTCGTTTTTAAGCGTTTTAGAGGTTCCTGATCATTTTCTGCGTTTTTTTTGGGTGGGGGTGAAATTGGGGTGGTTGGGGGGTTGGGGGTTGAAAAATTAAAAAAATTCTTGTACTCATAATAGGCTGTCCACTAACCTATGAAGGAAGATCTAGCGACACAAATCACCTTTTTAGGTGCATCCGAACTTAGAATTTTCTGTATACTATACGAGAATTTATTGGTCTAAATCGTTTTGTATTTTGTAACGTGGACACTACTAAATTGATTCTAATGAAATTTTTGACACAGTATATTGTTACCGTGGTGAGAATGGAAAACGCGTATGTTTGTTAAAAATCTTGTCAGTGGCAGCGTAGCAATAATCAAAGAACGCGACAAGTATGAAAGCAACTCAAATTCAGTTTTTAGATGTTTTAGGGGTTCCTGATCATTTCCTACCAGTTTTTTGGGTGGGGGTAAAACTGAGAAGTTTGTAGTATCGATAATAGGCTGTCCATTGATCTGTGAAGGAAAGACCTAGCGACATAAGACAATTTTAGGGGGGGGTTGGCAATTATTTGGTTGCAAGGGATCTTAGACTAAAGCTTCATGCTATGGGAAAATAATAAACTGGTATCAGCGTAATGTGTGGGAAGTACTGAGTCAATCAACTTGACTTCATTTTTTTTATTATGTCTTATCTCTCTGTTATTTTAATTAGTATAAGCCCAACCACAAGTATTTTACTTTTTTGGGCATTCTCTCTGTTTATTGTTTTTTTATTGTTAGTGTTTATAATATACTTCATTCTTTTGTACTGGGAAGCAATAAACATTATTATTTAATCTGGAGTTTTTATGTATTGTAGTCAAGTGTATGTGTATTAACGTCGTCCCGAAAAGCTTCCCGACTTACCAGTGGAAATTAACGTCCCCACACGACCCTTAAAATCTTGATTTTTGGTTTTTTTTAAACTATCTTTATCGGACTATATAACGAAACTCGCGTCTGATTGTACACTGGAGATCGTTGAAGAGAGAAATTGTATGGGTATCGGTCGGAACAGCGAGCGATCGAACGCACGTCGTTCGTGTATGTGTGATTTTACCATCCTACACCTCCTTCGGCGTTGTTAAATACTTTCACTTGCATCTCTCAAGATTTCTATTCTTTGCAGAACATTCACCTGCCCGCTTATATTCGTACAGCATGTTTCGTTCCACGCTGTATTATCCGTGTTATGTGAACAGTATTTCTCTCCTTTCCGACCAATTACGTTGCGTAAAACGCAAAGCTTCCTTGTTTGCGTATCCCGAATCAATATGGCGTGTTTCATATTTCATATATAACATAATTTCAGTTTAAACAAATCATTTATTGAATTTATTATGTTACACAGGGTGAGTTTTTTATACCGGTTCGGTCGATAACTTCACTACTGTAGAAGATAGCGAAAAAAGTTGTATATACACGGATACGATTCTTGCTCAGAAAATATTTTGATTTATACAGGGTGATCCATAACTACGTGGTGATGCAAACATGTATTTTTTTTAATGAGACACCCTATATATTATTCCATATTCAAATTCTACTGATGTTTTCCGTTCTTCCAATATAGGATATTGCCACATTATACAGGGTATCTCAAAAGTTATGACCATTTTTATATCCAAATCGCTGTCAATTGAACGTACTGTATATCAAAAAGTGATTAATCAAAAATCATGTTTTTTACACGGATGGATAAAAAATATTATCAAGTTTTAAAATCGGCTATAAAAAAAGCCCGCGACGCATATTCATATACAGGGTGATGTAGAATGCAAAATCCAGATTTTTTCTTTTTTTCCAAATGTAACCCCCAATATTTCATTATACCAAAGAATTGCTTTTAATATGCTCTTTCATCTTTGTATAGCACTTGTTATATCTACGTCCGTCAGTTTCCGAGATGTTTCGATTTTTCGGTAAATTTAAAGTCTAGCTTCTATTTTATGTATTGAAATTTATTTATTTTGAGAAAATACTATCAAATTAATTTTTTATTTAAGGTCATGATTGTATTTGATGAAGTGAAAACCCTAAATCATCGAGATAATAGAGACAAGTATGCTGAAGGAACAATTTTGCAGGTGTGATGCATAATTATCAAACAGATTTAGCAGGTATGCTTTGAAAAAATGACGGTTTTCATAACCTGCTCAATAATTCAGTACAGGTGTGAAAAACGAGCTTTAAAAATTAATTTTTCCATTGAGGGAATTTAGGAGAATCTTTGAGAAATTGTCTACTTGCCTCTAGAATATATCAACTATGATTATTATGAACAGCAATATCCAGAACGGAGGCACTCTAGCACTAATGCGTTTGAAAGAATGAGGAATCGTTTTATTTGGACCGTGTCGTCGTTTAATATTTCATAGCCTACTTGACAGATCTGCTTCATAATTATGCATGATGTCTATAAAATTGTTTCCTCAGCACACTTGACCTATATTATCTCCTTAATCCAGTGTTTTGACTTGATCAAGTACTATTATGGCCTTATATTTTAGTTGTTTGTTAAGGAAAAATAAAATTTGATAGTATTTTCTCAAAATAAATAAATTTTAGTAAACAAATATAAGGTATATATTTAAAATTTGTAGAGAAATCGAAATATCTCAGAAAATAATGAATTCAGCCATAACAAGTGATATACAAATATGAAAGAGTATATTCTTTGGTATAACAAAATATTGGGGGTTACATTTAAAAAAAAGAGAGAAAATCTAGATTTCGCATTCTACATCACCCTGTATACGAATATGCGTCGCGGGCTTTTTTATAGCTGATTTCAAAACTGGATGATATTTTTTATCCACCCGTGTAAAAAAATGGTTTTTGATTCATCACTTTTTGATATAACTACAGTACGTTCATTTCACAGCGATTTGGATATAAAAATGGTTAAAACTTTTGTTATACCTTGTATAATGTAACAATACCCTATATTGTGAGAACGGAGATTATTAGTAGAATTTGAATATGGAATAATATATAGGGTGTCTCATTTAAAAAATGCATGTTTGCATCACCACGTAGTTATGGATCACCCTGTATAAAACAAAATATTTTCTGAACAAGGAGCATATGCGTGGCTGCAACTATATCCAACTTTTTTCGATATATAGTAGTGGTGTTATCGACCGAGCCGGTACTAAAAACTCACCCTGTATATAACGTCCCAAGCTAGAGTTGAAGTGATCAAGTGCAAGTGAAATAAGGATATCCCTGACCTTTCACCTATCACAGCTTAGAAAAATTTTGAAAAATGGACGGATCATCTAAAAAAATTAGAACCCAACGTTTTCTTAGGGTTTATCGTGAGATCAGGAATGAAATACATGCGTTTTGTCTTAAGCCGGCGCCACATATGTGGTATTCGGCGAGCAACGAACCCCGATTATTTGCTATTCGGCTAATAAAGCCGCGCCACATATGCGGTATTCGGCGAGCAACGAACCCCGATTATTTGCTATTCGGCTAATAAAGCCGCGCCTCATATGCGGTATTCGGCGAGCAACGAACCCCGGTTATATGCTATTCGGATAAAGGGCGATACGTGCTCGCTATTCGGCGAGCAAGGTTGAAAAAACGGCGAATATTGATATTCGGCAAATACCCGCATATGTGGCGCCTGCTTTAGGTTGCGCACTTGCACATATTACATTCAGGGTCAGGGTTACCAAATCTTCACGAGGCAATTTTTCAGACGAAAACTATCGTATGCAGGTGTGTGGATTCATTATTTCTAGGAGGAATGGGGCCGTAATGTTTTCAACAGTACACTCATTGGCACCAATACTTTCATGGCTTTGTACCCAAACTGAGATTTACAGCGTTGTGTGAAGCTATTAAGCTGAGAGTGTTGAAACATACTTGATGAGATCTCCTCCAGGACTTCAAGGCCTTTTGAGCTACCTAGGAGTCTGAGAGGATCAGATAGCCCTCATTTTCTACAATAAATATATGCCCTTGACCACTGATAATAGCCCTTGACCATAATATAAGTAATTTCAGTTTGACATATTTTTGCAGTTCCGTAGGTCAGAGGTCTCCCTCACCCGAAGATATGCTATACTGGGCGTTTCGGCTTTGACATTCTTTATGCTCAGAATCGCGACAAGCATACTTATAACCTGACAACATGCGATAAAGTATAGTATTCAACTCGTAGTAACTTGTTCATTTACAGCACTCGCCTACGATTCGTGCTGCAAACTGCACCAACGTCAATTTTTTTTTATATATATATAACTGAGCAGACCGCGCAGGCAGAGCCTAAATACCAGAATACCGCGGCTGCTGTGAAAGGGTTATGTTAGGGGAAGTTTGTTAGGGCCAATACCCGCAGGCCCAATAAATACATCTTCTGGCAGTCCATTCCAAGCCTTGGACACCCTGGGAATAAATATGCGGTTGTACCGCTCAGTTCTTGATGTATGAAGAACGACCGTCTTAGGATGAGATGCAGCGGTCGCACGGGTACATCTGATAGTCTGCGAGTCAACCGCAAAGCTTAACAGGGAGCCCATAAGACGGGAGCTTGTTTAGGAGAGCTGCATGCCACAGTTGATCGAATGCCTTTGAAATATCGAGAGCAACGACGTGAGCCTCGCCAAATGACTGGATGAGTTTGCTCCACACATGTGTGACGTAAGCCAGGAGATCTCCAGTTGATCTTTGGTGTCGGAATCCATATTGTCTGTCGTTGATTAAGTGATGGAGCTCTAGGTATTTAATGAGCTCTTGGTTGACGCATTTCTCCATCACTTTACTGATTACAGAAAGCAGAGCTATAGGTCTGTAGTTGGTCGGATCAGTTTTGGATTTCTTTTTTGGCACCGGCTGGATGCAAGCTCTTTTCCAGTCTTTTGGGAAAATGCCGGAATCGTAAGACATCCGAAAGAGGCGGGTAAATATGGGAGCGAGCTCCGGTGCGCACTTCTTCACAACAACGGAGGAGACCATGTCGGGCCCATTCGCCTTATTAATGTCAAGTGACTGCAGCACCTTCCGAACTATTTTTGTTCTGAACGTTATTTCGCTCATGGCTTGAGGTACTCTCGGTATGGATGGTAACTGGGCACTGGATGGGACTTTTACAGTGGAGTTTGCTGCAAATGTCGTGGCAAATATTTCAGCCTTGTCCTTGGAAGCAGTTGCTACTGTTCCATCCGCACATGTGATCGGTGGGAAGCTACTTCGAGCAGTTACCCTCTGTTTGTTTGACCAGAGTCCAGAAGGAGCGGCTGCCATTGGGGTGTGACATAACCTTCTTTTTTATTTTGGCATCGTATTGGCTTTTTGCATGTCGGATGGTTTCATTGTATCTGTTCCTGGACTCAATATCAGCCTGTCTGTTTTCGACGGTGGGGTTCTGTAAGTGAGTTCGGTGGGCCAGAACTTTTTGCAGACGAGCTGTGCCACAGGACTTGTTGAACCAGCCGTTAGAATCTGGTTTGTATGATTTGGTTGTATGCGGGACGTATGCTTCCATGTCGACATGAATAAACTCTGTGATTTCCGAGCAGACAGTTGATACATCATGTTTTGCAAAGCAAACCTCGCTCCAGGGAAAACTGGAAAAAAGTCTCTCAGACCTTCCCAGTCAGCATGGCCGCAGTGCCAGATTTTGCGGCTTGGGCGGATTTCCGAGGACACATCTGTCGCAGAAGGGAACGTATCTTCAACTAAGCCATGATCGGAGTTGCCTAAAGGAGACTGTATGTCGATCTTGTAGGGGACAGGGTGAGTAGTCAGAAAAAGATCCAGCAGGATCCAGTGAGAGGACACACGAGGAAAAAATGTGTTTTCTTTCACTAGCTGCGTCAGACCTTGGCTTATGGCAAATGCTTCGAGGGCTCATCCCCCTGCATCAGTTTTGTTGGAGCCCAACCGGGCTTCATTGTGAACGTTGAAATCCCCCAAGAGAACTACCTCTGAAGACTGAAGACGGATAATTAGTGTTCAGAAAGTCGATCTTTTCCGAGGTAATCAAGAAGGTCAGTACAGTTGTTGTCCGAGGGTGAGCGGTAGAGGCAGCAAATAAACTTGGGGAATGGTTTGAGGTTAAGCTTGAGCCACAAGACATCCTTTCTACCGGATTCTAGTGCAGAAGCTCTCGAGGAGGACGAGTTGCTTCGCGCAAAGGCAAGTACTCCTCCATTTTTTCTCAAACAGGAGTGACACTCGTAGAAATTTCAGGTGTTTTGTTGACGCCGAGCCGGAAATTTTTGTTTCCACCAGAAATAGTATGGCGGCAATTATTAGTCATTACCGCTCATTGAAAAATATACTATCATATAGTGTCAGCGATATTGGAGACAAATAACTACAATCTGTCCGTGGATTAACAAAGATTATGTTCAACTTGTTAGATAAGAATATTAAATTATAAATAAGAAGATTAAGCGCTAAGAAGATGAAATGGCAAATAATTACATATCCTTTGAAGTATCCGGTATATATCACTATAGAGAAATAAATTTTATTTTTTATTGCTGTCATTAATTAATAAATTACTCATATTATGACACAGAGTATGTATTTTCGTAATTTTAGTATTATCATCATATTTTTTTTCTAATTCAAGACATGGCATTAGCGTTATCTGTGCTTGTTCACAAAAATTAAACTGCTTATAAGTAGTTTTGGTAAATATTACGCTCTTTTGTAACAAACAGCCCTCGTATGTAAAACTGAAAATATCACAAGGTAGGCGCCATCTAGTGCAAAAAGGCCTAAGTGAAAGGTGTCTGTCATCTTGCGCAAAGGTAGAAATGACGAGAACATCGATAGCCGTAAATAGAATTCTCGTTGACTTTTCAGTGTAGTTAAATCATTTACTGTAGATGGCAGAACCATATTCGATCCGGTTTCAGACGTGCACCATACAGCGTTGCCAATTGACGCAGAACTCTGCGATTTCAGTAGAATTTTAATATACTTTTATAATGGGGGAATGGGGCGGGGCGTAGAGCGTAGAACAACTATTTGTTATCTTGTTACTTGTGCCCTCCTTAGTTATAAGTTATAACGTCCTAAGTACAATTTTTCAAATTTTCGGATTCCTCAGTAGCCCTACGCCATAATTATTTTACAATGATAACCGAATCTCTAAAATCTCAATTATCTCTGTTTTAACAAATTGTTGATGTTTTAACTAAGGAGGGCAGACTTGTATGCCCTGAAATGTTTTTTTGCTCCTTTTATGAGATTTATTAACGAATAAAGTAACACATAAAAGACAAACAGACCATAGGAAGACATGGAAAAACTTGTTTTTGGCTGTTATGTATACATTGTTGTGAGTATATATTTTTTGCTACGTTCCTCGGGGTGAAGTATCAACCCCATAATTTTGGGGTTTGATAGGCAGTAGCCTCCAGTTTGATCACGACAAAGCTATGGCTAAGTGCATGCTTAATTTGCGTTTCAAATTAAGTATATTATAAACCAAGAAGAGGTACATGTGATCGTGTTACGTGTTTCAAAGTATTCCACTTCCTTGGTGTAGAATCTGAAGAAAGAAGAAGTGGTGTTATATGTAACCTTGAAACAATGAAAATATTCAACTTCTGGGTCATAAGTTGCGATGGAAGTGTCCTATGTCCTAGCAAGCCTGAGGATATATTAGTCAAAGAAAGAATGCAAACAAAATACTCTTTTCCACAGTGGCGGATTTAGAATTTCTTCTAGGGGGGGGGGCGGTCCGACGCGCTATAATTTTTTTCTGAAGACCAAAAAAAAAACAGCTCTTAGCTCTTTGCTCTCAAAGCAGCTTTTCCTATTCCGTGTTTCCATTATTACACTTTCCACGACAGCTCTACAGCTCTTGGGGGGGGGGGGCGGACCAGTGCTGTCCCGGTCTGAAGAGCAAAAAAAAAAAGGTTGACTTTTGGTATTTGTATAAATATTATATGCTTCCGTAGAGTTCTAGCCGGGGCGTACGCCCCCCTCGCATCCCTCTAAATCCATGAGCATTGGTTGGGATCGATGTCACTCATATAAACATACAAACCGTCTATGCTGGTTATTAATAGTAAGGGATATCATAGCCTTAATGTACGAACATTGATTAAGGTATTTAGGGTACGAAGAGCAACTTGATGTACAAGATCTGTGATCTATCCACGATTGAACAAGGAGTATATACTCAGGCACCTATTCAGGATTTGGTTTTGGGGGGGGGGGGGGGATCCAGATTATGGGTGTCACTTGCTTGACTTTTCGGGGGGGAGGGTCCAGATTAGAGTTGCCACCTTAAATTTGGATTCGGGGGGGAGGGGGTCCGGACCCCCTGAACCCCCCTCTAAATACGTGCCTGTATATACTTCTTTATGTACTTGGAGCAGGTATTCCTGAAAGCTACATATCCTTTATTTAAATCGAAAGGAGCAAGATCATCCAATAGAATGAAGAAAAATTGCACATAAAATAATAGGATCATAGGGAGGGTTTTTTCTTTGATAGATACCAAAAATATGCCAGAAGACTCTTTTCACCGTGGCAGTTCTCGATGGAACATGGAACTCTTTCTTATATCGCACCATTTACAATATAAGTTTTTTAGGTACACATCATTCGATTTTTCGGGAATTAAGCTGCTGTCTCATGCTTTTTCTAAAGTTCATTCATGTTCTAGCTTTTTTTAGCTTTTACTTTTTTTAAAACCACACATTTGACGCACAGAGGATAAAATTTGAGTTTGTAAGCAAAATAGCTACCGCTGTTTTTCCACTTCTGCAAAAGAAGGAATGCTGGAGGAGACTGGTTCGGGGAGTAGGGACCTCGACCTGGTAAGGATGAGTTGGCAGAGCCTCATTAGTGTTCTTCGTTCGGACGACCTTCGGTGTTATTGTCTGGGAGAGCTCACTCGAAGATCTTCAACGATAGAATATGTAAAACAGAAACAGGTCGGCTACCCTTCTTCTATGGTCCAGGCTCTGGAGGTCCTTTGTGAGGTTAGGCGTATCGATTTGTCTAATTGCTCTCTTCTGGATAGTGTCCGGAAACTTTAGAGGGTGCTTCGGAGCGCATACCCACGCATGGGAGCAATAGTCCAATGATGGTCGGATCTGTGCCTTGTAGAGCAGCAGTAGTTGCTTTGGTGCATGCATCTTCTCACAGCGGAACAAAATTCCAAGCTTCTGTGATGCCGTTTTAGCAATACTGACGATGTGGTCGTGCCAAAACATGTTATTGTTGATGTTGATCCTCAAAAGCTTGAGTGAAGGTAACTCGACTATTTGGTGAGCCTCCATTTCCACAGTCGGTAAGCCAACCTAAGCAGCATTTTGGCAACCACATGATACACCAAAATTAACGTGTAAGTTAGTGTAGAAATTGGTTATTTATGGAACGTCACACTCTAGACCACCGGACAACATCGTATCAACGTTAAGCATAACTTTAGCTATACCACGGGTTGTTACGACCAACTAAATGTAGTTAATAATTTGGTAATTGCAATAAGGTTTTAACAACGTTTTAGTGGCAACTAGTGACAACTTTAGTCATATGAAACGTTTTGCCGACAGAGAGTCTACGTTATACGATATAACTGAGCCGTGGGTAATTTTTCAGTTGAACTAAGAACGTTGTTGCGTAGTCTTTTTTGCAACTAAGCTATTTTAACATTATTATGACAACAAGGGCATCAGTATAGAGATTACAAGTGATACGAGCCTTCAAATATACTGCTTTCTATTACAGGCATAAAAAACGATTGTGTCTTGTGTCGTGAACAAACTTTACAGACGTAAGCTTCTATGGACGGTGCTGAAAGCTTCATTTCAAACTCTTTCAACCAACAATCAAATTGGAGCTCAAATTCTGGGGAAGAACCTAAAGAAGAAGACTCCAATAATGAAAGGCGAGTCAATCTGGAGGCAGCAGATACTACTGAAGTGAAAAAATACTGCCTCAGAAAGTACAGTAAGAAAAAATAATAAAAACCTATGAGTACGAGAACGAGACCAAAGCCACAAAAACAAAATAGGTACAGTTTAACCAAAGCCCTATAGGCACATTCCAAATGCCAAAAGACAAAGCTGACATATGACAATTGACGGCTGCGACAGAGGGTGCGTTTGGAAAGGGAAGTGCGTTCGTCAGTTAACATAGTCAGTTTTTAGTCGAACCTTGGTCGGACAAACAACTTCAGTCGAATTTTGGGTATATACCTGGTTGTCTAGAGGACTATCGTTGAAAGATAGTCGATTTTTGGTTACTTGTCGTTCATAGTCGGGTTTATGTGGTTATACGCCGATTACATATTCACGCCATGTTTGAATACAATTCTCCTTCGAAACATGGTCGGCCATTAACACAAAGAGCATATGAACGAACGTTATACTGATGATTATGAAGTTTTATGTTAGTTTTTTTGGAAACAGTTCATAAATATTCCGTTTAGTTTGATTTTCAATGTAAACGTTAGATATTTTTTATCTAAATCAATTTTTTTAAATCCATTTATTTTTAAATTCTGAGAAATTCGCATCGGATTGAACGCGCGCGAGTTTTTTAGCATGAAGTTATACTATATTTGACAGTAAACTGGGATGCGTTGTTGAATTAAGTATACAAATTGTTGATTTATACCAACTTTATTTATAGGATATAGCCTGATCAAAGGAACAACACATTTCAATATCAAGATGGTAGTCACAGTTGTCAGAAAGTTTTGTCTAAGTTCCCATTCTGACCAGCAGTATTATTTGGTCAAAAGATTTACTATTTTTTTTAACAATATTGCAACTGTTATCTCCACACTAGAGGGCGCACGTGTGTAGGCGTTTGAAAGTAAAGTCAGAAACGAGAAACTTCAGCCTCCAGTTAAAAGTTAAACGTCGTGACAACCCAAAAATGATTGACCAAATTGGTGCAAAATGGGGTTGTTACAACGTTGTTTTGGAGTCGGCCACACAACTTGTGTGTAGTTGCGCAACTTTTTCAAACACGTCGTCACAACGTTAAATTGCTACTTGGGAACGTGAGACTTCTTTGAATTTGTGGTTCTTGGGTTTTTAGGCCGGTGTCGTTTAGCGTTAAAGCTTGACGTTTCGCCACCACGAGTGGATGGCATCTTCAGAAGCTATTTCACTTCGGCGACTTCCAAAATACTGACGGCTGGTGACGGCGGGGCTACCAACCAGGTAGCGTTGGTAGCCCCGCCCCTTCGCGATATGGTAGTGTCTTCAGGTCCTTTAGGATGGGTATCCATGTCCGGTTGACTTTCTGTGTTTCTTCTTTCTTTGAGACTTCTTTGTCAGTCTTGTTGCCTGAGTTTTCTGTACGTTAAACTGTACTTTATTTACTAATCTCCACTCCCCCACTTGTTATCTTAGATCCATACGACTCTAACAACAATGCCAGATAATATCTTCTTCTTCAAGTTCCATCTCCTAGCGGAGGTTGGATATTATCATAGCAATTCTAACTTTGTTTGCCGCTGTTCTAAATAGTTGATTTGATGTCATCCCAAACCAATCCCTCAAGTTTTTCAGCCAAGAGGTTCTTCTTCTTCCTTGGCTTCTCTTGCCCTTGATCTTCCCTTCCATAATGTTTTATAGTAGAGCCAGATAATATATTTGCTTACAAAAAATGAAAAAAAGTCATCCGTACATAAAATCTAGCCTGTCCTAACCATTGAAATAAGGCTTCGTACCATAAAAGCCCCCCTTAATACATAAATACGAGTACATATTATATTACTGTGCGATCAGATGTAGATATGTAGACGTACACATTCTTTTGAACAATAACATAATGGTTCTGAAAAAAATTAAAGCTACTTTGCAACAAAGTAAAATAAAACCGGTTCAAATCCACACGGTGGAATACGAATGCTCGCCCGTTTCCATTCAACTGTCCCGAATGTATTGCAATTGTTTACACAGCGGACTCATGGTCGGTTTTATTAATATTAATTGTGACGTTAAGAGGGATAATTGAGACTTATAAAGCCGCATGCTGCTGGTTCTCTTTTATATAGGCAATAATCTAATAATGTGTAATAAATGTGGGAGGCCTTGGAATAACGCCCGTACCGCATTCTAGTTAGTCACGGATCGAGCTGCGTTACCAAGGCATCGCTGTAAATAATCCATATTTACGCCCAAATGTCAGTTAATGTGACAAATATTGAAGCAAAAATGCAATACTCATGATACTATACTTTTTACTTCCATTTCCCTGTCAAAAAAGCTCCTTTCTCTGGGTTCTCGTCTGGGTCTCAGACTGCACAATCAGTAGGTATGCAGTGTAGATGAACGATCTTATTGCCTGCGTGATCGTTTGTCTTCGTCTTGCTACTTCAAGTTGGAATGACTTCTTGGATGAGCCTTATTCTAGAGGTAGGGTAGTTTCAAAAAATAAGATGAGACAGTTTTTGTTAGAGCATTGCTTCTACACTGTAACTGATTATTTAATTGTTGTTAAGGGCCGTATTCATAGTCATCGCTTGAGTAATGCTTAAGGTTCCCTTAAGTAACACTTAAGGGATACTTGAGGGACCCTCAAGTGTGGCTTTCCTTGTGTATCTGTTTCCCAAACAACGTCTACGATATGGCGGGATTCATTTGGCGACGTTGCCATATTTCAAATATAAGTCAATTTCTTATGTCTATGGCTATACAGTATGGTCCAATGAGCGCACGGTGCTCCCTAGCGGCCATACCGTTTAAATTAGACGAAAATATTTGGAATAAAAAACGTTTATTTTCAAATGCACATTTAGAAAACATTTTCAAAGATGGCGGACTTCTGGATATACCAGAAGTAGGCATCAACTTCCTTATTTTAAATGGAACACCCTGTATATTATTACGTTTTCGAATTCAGCATCGATTTTTAGGTCCAGTTTGTTAACCATTGTTTATGTCTACCAAGCCTATTTTCGGGGTTATTCCGCAATTTTTACAAAATTTGACGTTTGTAGTACTTTACAAGAAACTATAATATCTCGGAAACTAAACGCGATAGAAAGATGCGGTTTTCGGTTTTGAAACAAGCAAAGAACGTATTTGTGTCTCAGTAAGATCGTTCTCTCAAAAGAACATCAAATCAATAGACCAGCAATTTTCAAATTTGAAAAGTTAAAAACTTTTTTCTTCAAATGGGATGGTATGATAAGTTTCAAATCGGTGGATGCGAAATTAAATTCTCTTTCACGTTTATCTAGGCACATGTGGTTCTATCTTTGATGGTTTTCAAGACATTAAACGGTTTCGTAATTATGGCGTAGGAATTGGAAAAATCATAGGTGGCGTGGCTGGCAGACGAAACAATTGGCAGGAAACCTTTCATCCAAAGTGTTTCGACCTCTAATACTAAAATGTGCTTTCGCTCCATCTAACTGTAACCACATTATTCTTAAAACCTCCAGTGGTGAAGTATTCAACATTTTTCCAGATTTTCATTTAGAAAATTTTGTTTTGGAAAACATTAATTTATTAGGCGGTTTTCAATAATACCACCCCAAATGCTTAGACTCCATGCTGGTTGTCAACAAACTTCTCAAAATTTGAATTACCAAGTACGTTCTTTGCTTGTTTCAAAACCGAAAACCGTATCTTTCTATCGCGTTTAGTTTCCGAGACATTAACGTTTCTTGTAAAGTACTACAAACGTCAAATTTTGTAAAAATTGCTGAATAACTCCGAAAACAGGCTTCGTAGACATAAACAATGGTCAACAAGCTGGACCTAAAAATCAATGCTGAATTCAAAAACGTAATAATATACAGGGTGTTCCATTTAAAATAAGGAAGTTGATGCCTACTTCCGGTATATCCGGAAGTCCGCCATCTTTGAAATGATTTTCTAAATGTAGAGCATTTGAAAAGAAAGGTTTTTTTTACTTAAAACATTTTCGTCTAATTTAAACGGTATGGTCCCTAGAGAGCACCGCGCGCTTATTGGACCACTCTGTATATTTTGATGTTTTCTGTTATCTCTTTTTGTTTTGTGCCAGTATTTCGTGTTTTGTGCCGGTCATTTTTCCGGATGTGGCAGAAACTGACAACACCGCATTCCAAAATTAACCTACAAAATCGCATTGACTGCAACAAAATCTCATGTTGACATGTCACTTTGACATTTTGTTACTTGAGTATTACTCAAGGGAGCCACGTAAGGGACCCTCAAGTATTAAGGGAGTAAACGTAATAGGTTTCAAATGGTCCCATAGAAAAAAGTCTAATGATGTCAAATCAGCAAATCTAGCCTAGCAGGTCATTCCATAGGTCATTGCTATTGTAAAACGATTCTCAATAATACTACATTTTCGCCAAATACTGAAAGTTTCTCAAAGTTTCTTAGAAAAGAACTAAGTCAAGGATGGAACGACTCAAAATAATTAAACATTTGTAGCTTCCGCTAGACAAATCTTCAGTTTATAAGTCAAGAGTCAGTCACTTTTACATGCTTAGCCAACATCTATATTCTCGTTTTTGATACATTCACACATAAACCTCATTGCAATAAATTATATAGTCTTGGTAATGATTGTGTAGTTTTATTTTCAGATAATTTTTGTGATATGTGCTTTTCAATTTTTTAGTGGCCAACTGTAATAGCCAACTGAAACTGAATCAAAACTAAAATATTAATTTCTATTATTTAACAAAGGTAACATAATCATAGTATTCATAGCCAACTCTAACAAAAACCAGAATTTGACAAAAATATTATTTTACTACTTCAAATCGAAATAGCTCCATAACTGTTACATTTGGGTATGGGGAATGCTCAATAAAAGTGGAAGTATTTTGTAAGAACTTACTGACGCTGTCATAAAATACAGGGTGTTCCATTTAAAGTAACAAAGAAAATTGTGGTCGTGATTTTGGTTCACTCTGTATACAAAATCAAGGATAGCAGAAACTTGATCATTTTAGACAAAACTAGACAACTACGAAATTATTCTAGCATTGAGAATCAAGCCTCCAGTTATTGATTTTTTAACATACAGGGTGATGAGTTCATTAAGATTTTCACATAAATGTGGCAATATCTCTGAAAATATCCTGTATAACCTGATAAAACCATATATTTACGGAATAGGAAAAACGAGAACAATTCAATTTATTATTATTACAATTCTATCATGAGTAGAGCGCAGAGCGCTATAAACTCAAAATGCAAATAACAATTAGATACAATACAAATATAACTAAGCTAAGACACATCACGTACGCATATTGATCCAGTTATCGAGTCTGTTCTTGAACAAGTTCACAGACTCACTATTCACTACGCTAGACGGGAGCGTATTCCATGCATCAAATACTCTATTGGGCAGGACATGCTGTCTAACGGTGGTCTTGAAGGGTTCTTTTTTTAATTTCATTGAATGACCTCGCAGATGGCCAGTATTAAGGCAGAATAGAGATGACAAATCTACTCCGAAGAGCCCATGTAGTGCGCGCAAGGACGTTAAAACAATAGGGGGACGCAGCATGTCACAGTCTATCCTGTATTAATGGTGAAGCCAAAATATTTACGTCTGCCCTTTCTTTTGTTTTCTGTGAAATTGTTGAAGTTGTCAAAATGCAGTGCAGTGCATTTTTCTGGGGTATCACAACAAAAAATAATGAATCACCATAATAAGTGGAATTGTGTCGGTATACTGGGTGTTCCAGAATTTTCTTGACACGTGATATTTTCGCTTAATCCATGAAATCGTAAAAATAAATTAATTAAAACACATGTGTGGAAAATATTTTTTTTAATTTCATGAATCAACTAATAAAAAAATGTGACAACAAAACTAAGTGCAAAAACATGGAAAAGTTTTATGGCTACATCGGGCCGCGCCAACCCCGTGTGCAGGATGTGCCCCGCACACGGGCGCCAAAATTAACGATAATTTGCAGTAGGGGCATAAAAAGTAAGGCACTACGATAATTAAATTCAAGTAAAGAATTTATTTTTCCAGGCAAAATTGTGGATTGAAATTTGAAAAAACAAGCTAGGGGTGGATTCCAGGGGTTTAAGTAAGAAAAAAATGGTTCATAAGCAAGGAATGATAGGTCATTCACTACCCTTGAAACACCCACTTACTTTTCTTTTTTATCCGTTTTTGTTACAAAAATATCAGGCGTCAAACAAATCATCATTTCGTTTGTCTTATACACAATATTTTAAATAAAATGGGGATATCATTTAGGCAGGAAAACCTATGGGGTGCTATTTGAAAAAAAATTTTGGGGGTGAGTTTTAGGGGTTGATGTACAAAAAAAAATGTTTTGAATGCAAGGTATGATAGACCCTATAGTACCTTCAAAAGTACCACTCAGTACAGTTTTGTACTTATACCTTCGAATATTTACTTATGACATCAGGAGTATACTGTTTTGGTATTTTTTGAGGTTATAAAGACATCAGAAATCAAATTTATCATTGTAATTCGAAAAAGAATAATTTAATAAGTCATACAACCATTAGTAGCATCCGAAATATGTTAGCTAGGTACGCTTGAGTCGTACTTCCATTTAAAATAATAAAAAAATATATAGTACTAAATCACGTTTACAGATAAAAGTTTTATAAAGCCATACTCTGTCATGCTCAAAAGTAAAGACTATCATGAAGTAATTTTTATTGTAACAAACTGTATTGATAGAAATACATAAGTACCTAAGCATTGCATGTGCTCCGTTTGCAGTGGTTTAACCATTATTTTTGGCAAAGAAAATGATTACAACTTATTTCAAAGAAAAATATTAGTGGCTCGAAAATTAGTAGGTAAATTGGAAGTTACTACCTTATTAAATCAAATTAAGTGTATACATTTTTAAAGTAGCAGACAGGCAGTGAACAATTACGTGTTTTTCCTATAAACTTTAAAATTTTCATTAAAATCAGTCTTCCCAATTATCGATATATCGACAGCCTTCACATAAAAAAATAGTAACTGTGGCAACAATTATTTTATTCATATTTGTACACAAATTAATATTCGTTTACACACATGTCATGTAACCAATAGTAATAAAAAATGATTCTCCTTTTAAAAACAACTATTTAAGTATTTTTAATGTACATGTATATTTTAAATTTCATTTTAATTTTCGCAACATATAACGTATGTATATTAATTTAAATTACATAATGAGCTTGTGCCCCATTCTTTGTCATCCTACCATTATTTATTCAACAAAGCATATATTCTTCTAGTAGTCACAGTCACAGTAGGATTTATGTTGGGAAGCGTATAGCTTACATAGCTCTTACACTCGACTGCTTGGATCACTAAAAACAAAACAAAAAAGAAATATAAAAATTCAACATCAAATACATCATACGTCGATGTACTGCAAAAAGTGATAGGTCAAAAATCGACGATTTGACGTTTTTTGTACTAAACGACGATAAATGATTTTGTCCAAGTCAATACTCGAAAATTTTGTCAGTTTGGTTAACAGCTCGTTTTGACTAAGTCTAATATGTCCAATAACGTAGCAGGTAAAATGATCAACTTCACTACATTGTGAGACATATCACGTAAAAGTAACCGTCTTGACTATCACAGCTGGAATAAATCCCTCCCTGTAGATAAGAACAAGAAAAGCAATGCCCTGGAACCAAAATAGATCTGATTCAGTATTCTAGATTTAAATGTGATTGATTATGTTTATGTTTCTTATTTCAAGAAAATTGAAGTTTATTTGGACCAAGTCAGTATTAATATATTTTCCAACATCAAGTGTGACCAAGTCAGAAATATAGTCTAATTTCTTCAAGCTCTCTTTATAACTCGCAGTGAACATTTTTATGAGTTCTATGTTTTCTAACAAACACGTTGAGTGATTTGTTACTTAAATTATGATTACTTTCAACAGCCATTTACGAGGAACTAGTTTTCTGACTTGGTCACCTTTTTGCAGTATACCAACATTATCAACGATTATTATAAACAATGGTACAGTATTATGGGAATAATTAGAAATATCAGTATAAATCATCGAATCTATTAAGTGCTGTTGAACGGCGAAAAATTGCAAATGTGCCGGATATGATGATTTACTAAATAAAAGTGCTTCTACTGGTAGTACTGGTACTACTTAAATCACATAGCTTTTACACTGAACCCCTTGGATTCCTAGAAGCACAGCAAAAAATTAAACATCAAATACGGGACATAAATAATGGCACACTATAGTAATAATACAGGTAGGTCATAAGAATTTGAAATAAAATTTAGATTATTATAATATTTTTAAAAAACACGAATTTGATATATTCTGGGATTTATCCCATAATGAACGAACGTATAATTTCATAAACTTTATATTTGTTAAAGAAGTTTTTGGACAGCTGCCACAGCACGACAGAAAACTGACTCAGTGGATGTAGAACTTTTATATTTCTTATCTAACTTATCTAACTCAATGAATATATAGCAAATAAGTGGTTGTAAAGTCAAATTGTATCTGTATATGACTATTATATTGAGCGTCTCTGTAAGGATTTTTGAAAAATTTCAAGTTCAGCATGGATGCCTTCAGTTGTGAAAGTCTTTCAACATTAATTTTTTTGTATGATCTTATGTGTTTACAAAAAAATACCCCAGCCCAATATTACATGTTCTGAAAGACTCTTTATGCTCAGTAGTATTTATTATCATATAATAATCATGGACTTCAGAGATAATGAACCTCGTTATTTTTTTATCACATTATTAAGCCAAAAATCAGAATGAATAAAAGCACACAAAAAGACAAAGTAACGGAAAATGGACTTTCCTGTTGTATACAATGTAACACCAAAAAACCCTCAAAAAGCCATATTGTGCTGACAACTTATATGTTTAATACAACTATAATTAAAAAAAATACCTCTTAGGAGCTGGTTCACCACAGATCGCTTCTTGAGAAGCACCAATAGCAGATAAGAAAGCTTCCTTCAAGGGGTAGTGGCACCTAAAAATTTAAATCATAATAAAATTATAATATTAACTACATAATTATAACTTGATAAAACAATTATAGATAAAACATTCTATTTGTGATAGTAACCATTTTGACCATGGAGACGAGACAGAAGAATTTAAAAGTAAAAATATTTCCAAAAATAAAGATACTAGTGGTGAACAACAAAATACTGTTTAGCAATATGTTCAAAAAACAATTTTAGATAAAATATTCTATTTGTGATAGTATCCATTTGACCATGGAGACAGAAGAATTTGAAAGTAAAAATATTTCCAAAAATAAAGATACCAGTGATAACAACAAAACAATATGTTAAAAAAATACTACACAGTAAAGTAATTTAGTGATAAAAATTAGAACATTATCATAAATAAACAGTGTAAGGCGCTATTAATTGTATGTAACTGCCTTTGTACATTTTTTCACATTGTTTTCAAAATATAATTGCATACTTTATGCTCCAAAAAAATGTATCTCTGCAAGCGGTTTACTGAGCAAATCTATGAATGACATGCAAGTATATATATCTCTAATAAAAAATATATTGTATGTGTATTAAATATATAAATAACAGTCAAAAATCAGATCAAATACAGGCACACAGCAAAGAATCCTTGAAAAAGCAGTATATTTCATATATTTTTACTAAATAAAAAAGGTAACTCTTTGCAGCTGGTTCATTACCACTACCTTCTTGAGAAGCACCAGTATTACATTTGTGTGCTACCTTCAAAGGATGGTCTCTATATAAGAATTGGAATTATGGTTATCATTATGACTATATAATTATAACATTATAAAACAATAGATAAAACAGTCTGTTTGTGATATTGCCCATTTAGACAGTGGTCAGAATAATTTACGAGCAACAAAGTTTCAAAAAATTGAGATAGGTACAAGTGATGAAACACAAAATACTCTTCTGGGAAATGATTAAAAAACTATACACATTAAAATAATTTTGTGATGAAAATTTAGAACAAAATAAATGATATTACTGTTAAACAGTAAAAAATTATTAATTGTATGTAATTATTTTTGTACATTTTTTATTTATTTATTTTATTATATTCAAAAAATAAATAGTATTGAAAATAAAACAGCCTATAATTTATACTCAGTATATGATGCTAAAAACTAAAGATCACCTTAAAATAACTAGTAAGAGTAACAGTTAAGGTCTTTCAACAGTTTATCAATTTAGGGTTACTATTACTTTTTACTAAACACTTGTACCTATTTTATCTTTTGCTCTAAAATAATTACACCTCATTATTCAATTCACCAACTAGATTTTTTACTCACTATTCCTTATTCAAACCTCAAAGAAAAATTACATTACAAGTTTTACAACTTGTCTCAGCAAAAGTATACCCTTGACACTAAAAAAAGTTTCACATGCACCTAGATGGCATATCGTAGCATTTCATAACTCCAATTAATTTTCCTGCATTAGAACCATAAAGTCTACAGTTCAGCAGCCTATCTGCTTTGACACCATTATTTAGAATAATCAGACTAAAGACTGTGCTCACAGATATAATGGATTTTCTTGGATTATTTCCAACATAACAAAGATGTAAGAAAAACATGCTTCTTAGAATGTAACGTTGATTAAATTATATTTTTTGTTACTATATCAGATTCTAAATCCTACATATAATGTTAAAGTCTAATTATTTATATATAGCTACTTACACTTTAAGCTGTTTTCTATCTTCTTCCTTGGTATACAAAGTAGGCACCACATTCTTTTTCAAACGCTTCTTTCCGGATAGTGTGGTTTCAAAGTCATCGTTAGTAAAATGTTCTGAGCAGACTTCTTTTAATTGTGGTAGGTCTGTTTCAGTCACTCCCATTACATCAAACCACTTCCTCCTCAGAACAATATCTTTGGTAATACTGAAAAATATGATTAATTATAGAAAAGCTCAAAAAAATGATACTTTAACTTATTTTATTTTGTTAAATATGAAAGTAACACTCAAGCTAGGTTTATTTATATGTACAGATATACAGATATATACAGATATGTAGGTAAAATAATATGACATAAATATACATATATAAAGCAGTACCAGTCCAATAAATTTAAACATGCATAGATTAAAAATATTCTATACCTATGGCAACAGTAGCAAACTGGATGAGGTGTTTAAGAATATGAAAGTAACACTCATCAGGCTAGGTGTGTTTATATGTAGGTACAGTTGTGTATAGTATGTGATATCGATATCACTTTCAAAATATCTATGTAAAATAATATGACATTATAATTATATAATGCAGTACCAGCCCAATAAATGCAAACATACCAAAGTATTCCCACATGACAATAGGAGCAAACTGGAGGTGTTTAAAATAAAATATAAAAATATGAAGCCCAACTTTACTGTTTATAGACACCTTATTTGAAAGATCCCATATGTACTGTATACTGTTATTTTCAAATGTACCCCAGCAGGTAGCACATAGGAATGAAATTAGAGGTTTTACCCATGACTATTTTCGGATCGTCAGCCTGTTTTTGGGGCCTATCAGGTGATTAAGCACTGAAACACACTCAACACTACTCGAACACAAAACAGATACCTACGAATGTACGGTCTGTGTTACGATTATCTAGAATTTGAAATGTTGGAATTCACAACAGAACAATTTATACTCGAACACAAAATAGATTCGAATAAGGTTTAACGGTTCTCAGGAATTTCAAATATAATTGAAATTCACACCCGTTGACGTTCCCTGGTCCGGCGCTCGGACGGTACAGGGTTGCCGGTGGAATAGCAAGAATTTCTCGCACCTTTGTCGAGTGGGTGGATCAACATAACCTCTTCGTTTAATGACGCGATGTTTGGGGCGAATTTGACCGTAAATCTACTTAGAAATTTGCCCAGTTTGGCAACCGTAGAAATCCCATGGCAACTAGCAATGAGAGCCCAGCGGCGTTGCCGTGTTGACATATGAAAATTTCTTCATACTATCAAATATTGCAAAAGAGCGAAATTAGACTCTGATCCTAACGTTTTGCATATATAAAAATCATTACATCAATTCACTGTTCATAAATATATTATATTATTATATTAAATATGATATTTTGTGTTCATAAGCTTGCTTGTTTCGCTGATGTTTTGTGTTCATAAGCTTGCTTGTTTTCTTAGTTTTACTTAGAAAAATGCCTAGTTTGGCAACTTTGCAATGCGCTTAGAATGTGACTATGCAGCTTCAACGCGAAAAGTAAATAGCTGCGTCCGGCGTCCCCCTATTGTTTTAACGTCCTTGAGTGCGCGATATGTAACGATCAAGTCACCTCGAGCACGTCTACTCTTGAAAAGTTGTAGATCTAATATTCTTAGCCGCTCCTCGTACTATGGACGTCTTACTCCATATGATAATCTAGTGGCATTCAAGTGCATTTCGATCACGTTGCAAGGTAGGGCTCCAAACGGGTCCAGCGAATTCGAGAAGAGGGCGAACATAGGTTTTGTATAAGAAAGAGGAGACAGCAGTGTCACATCCACGAAATCCACCAATTCGGGATAATATATAGGGCGTTCCATTTGAAAAACACAACTTTGGTATGCTGCGGTTTTATCAATAACCCCTGCATATTATGAAATAAATGACCTACAACTTTTAGTTTTTTTTTGTATCTCTCATAATAACGGAGGTATCAAACCTCGGAGTATAATTTGATCACCCTGTATGTGTGACTATCAATAGTTTCAAATATCTACATTGCTTTTACTTGTAACTGCCCTGTAAAGATGCATCATTAAATAGATAAATAAATAAATATTTTTACCCACGTAATGTCAGTAACCGTTGCAGTGATATTGATGAAATTTGACGATAGACATACCAGATCATTTATAAATCAATAAATATATCAATACCTCGCTACAGAAAACCATGTTTTAGTAAACCTCAAAAACTTTCGCCATTATCGTAAAAGTCCCACATTCTTAATACATCAACTCTATATGCCATGCATCCAATCTCATGACCTTAGCTAGCAGATTTTTCGCTGGAAGCATTGATTAAAGTATTTAGTAAATGTGTTAATCAATGCTGGAAGTTATGTAACGGAAAAGCCTTGACAAACAGGCAATTACAGATCAGTGTTAGTTGTGTGTTGTAAACCACCACCAGTAAACATTATGTATCTGTACTCTACGTGTACTATCTAGTAAATAATTATTGGAAATTGTTCTTTAACAGGGCCGGCAACGCCTTGCACCTTCAATTGTTTATAAATTAAACCATTCAGGTCGTGAATCACGCCGCCATGCCACGGCGTAAAGGTAATTGAATTTTATTGACTATCAGAATTATAGTGTCAATATGTTGATTTCTTGTATGATCGATAGGAACACATATATACACTCATGGACAAAATTATCGATTTTTATAAATATTCAAAATTTTTGGTTGCAAAAATAAATTTTGGAGAATCAAGTTATTTGTAAGTTGATTGTCTCACTACTTCCCACACATAACAGTGATATCCCTTTGTATGAAGCTGTAGTCTGAGATTCCCTGCAACCAAATCATCGCCTGCCTGTCCTCAAAAAACATCCAACACAAATACTAGTACCTAATTAGTTTCCTAAATCTCTCAGTAGGCACTAAAACAGCACAATTTTTGTTTTGCGAGCTTCAACTGGACGAAACGAAACAATCAGGAATCCTCAAATTGCTTAAAAATGAAGTTTGAGCTATTTTAATATTTTTAGTCTTTTTATTATTGCTGCGCCGCCACTGACATGATTTTTGAACACTATACGCATTTTTCATCCTTGCGACGGTAATAATACTGTGCCTAAATTTCATAAAAATCAGTTCCATAATTTCCGTGTTACTAAATTCAGAACGATCGAAGGCAATACTCATATGTATACATCAGAAAATTCTAAGTCCCTTGATTTCTGTAATAGCCAAGGCAATGTTCGGATGGACCTAAAAAAGGGTGTTAAGTGTCATGTATAAACACAATGAAAAAACATTCGGGCGATGACAGATAGTTCAGTCAGATATTTTTCTTTAATGAATCAATCATCAGAAGCTTTTTAAAAACAATAATAATCATAACGCTTACCTGAACAAACATAAAACACGGGTGGTCCTTCGACAAACACGAAGTCAACTTGGGATTTACCTAAGATTAATCGAAGGTAACCCAAGCCCAACAAAGGGTTTTATACAGCTAGGTATTTCCTTCACAGGTCAGTGGACAGCCTATTATGAATAGAACAAATTTTTGAGTTTTACAACCCCCCCACCCCCTAACCACCCCAATTTCACCCCTACCCAAGAAAAAGTAAAAAATGGCCAGGAACGCCTAAAACGCTTAAAAACGATTTTTTTGTTTTTTGCTAATTACGCCGCCACCCCTGCACCGATTTTCAAAATTATAGCGGCATTACCTACTAGAACCTTACGGCATACCTGTACCCAAATTTCATCACAAACCATGCAGCGGTTGCTGAGATTACGAGGGTAGAAACACGCGAACATAGGCATACCCACAGACAGATGTCAGACCGACAGACCGACAGACCGACGGACCGACAGACCGACAGACCGACAGACCGACAGACCGACAGACCGACAGACCGACAGACCGACAGACCGACAGACCGACAGACCGACAGACCGACAGACCGACAGACCGACAGACCGACAGACCGACAGACCGACAGACCGACAGACCGACAGACCGACAGACCGACAGACCGACAGACCGACAGACCGACAGACCGACAGACCGACAGACCGACAGACCGACAGACCGACAGACCGACAGACCGACAGACCGACAGACCGACAGACCGACAGACCGACAGACCGACAGACCGACAGACCGACAGACCGACAGACCGACAGACCGACAGACCGACAGACCGACAGACCGACAGACCGACAGACCGACAGACCGACAGACCGACAGACCGACAGACCGACAGACCGACAGACCGACAGACCGACAGACCGACAGACCGACAGACCGACAGACCGACAGACCGACAGACCGACAGACCGACAGACCGACAGACAGACAGACAGACAGACCGACGGAAATGAGTGACGTGGATTTTCGTTATATGTAGACATCATAAAACGTATCATCTCAAAAACGGAAACTTTCTCGATCACAATACCCCCTCACCTATCGGTGTGGGAAGAAATTATTATAAACAAATTTCAAGGCCCAATCGTTATTATTATCAGGATAAAATGTTAAAAAAATATGCTGAATGTTGCGAAAATTAAGAATATTTACGTTATACTTAAATGCTAATTAGACCCCATATACAAATATTTTGATTAAAATTAGACCATAGTTAGTGTTCCCTCCTCGAGCCGTAATTACTGCTTGCATTCTTCGCTGTATGCTACTAAGTAGGGTTTGGATATAATCTTGAGGAATAGCGTTTCACTCCTCTTGAGCAGCAATCCTGAGCTTTTCTATCGACTTGAACTAGATTTCTTCTTCGTGTGTGGTGTTTAAGATAATCCCACATATGAGGCGTATAGAAAAAAAGAAAAAAATAGTAGTGACTATAAAAAATACTCGATAATTATGACCAAAAGTTTATTACGGACCTCAAGGTAGTAAGGTGATTTTTTCCCTAGCATTTATAAGAGAGGATGGCCAATGTATAACTGGCCAATTCAATCCTCAAATATTTTGGGGGACGCCAGACACCTTGAGATCTGCACAAATAGGAATTTGAGGAAAGTACTGAAGTAAGCTACTTGATTCCAATTTTTTTAATGTTATACTTGCACACATGCTGTTTCCGTCCCACATTGCAGTTTGCAGATGTAGCGAACGTATTTTTAGCAAGTCTGATTAGCATCTTATGAGAAAAATAGGTCGATGAATTATGAATATGTAACTTGAACTGTTTTCACATGTGCGCAAAATGTGGATGCTTCGTTCATTTAACCAAGAAAGATAAAAAGAGTAATATTACTGTTCAATATGTGTTCATTTAGAAAAATTCTCATATTTCTATTTATCTCATTAACAGGATGTTGGGTGGATTCTCAGGCAAATATTTTGCATTTCTTCCATCGGTGATTGTTACTGATCATAAAATAATGACGCCATACATTGAACCAGTATAAAAATGTACATTAAATTAAGAACGCAAGACATGACGCTTTGTGCGAGAGCACGAGAAGGCAGGTAAAGGGTTTCAGAGCAGCAATACGAGCAGCCGAGGAACTCAGCCTCACACTCGACTTCACGCGGAAGTGTCAGCAGTCTATGAAATTCGCTCCCGCACAATCCGATGCGTAGAATGTTCTACAAACATCTAGAAGAGCATGACTTATGTCTGAGCCTTCTCTTTCCTAAGGTCTACTGAGTTGAAGTCGTAGACTGAGGGCTTTAAAATACCTTGCCAAGCGTTGTCTGTAACACTTTGTTATACCGTAGTGGGGTTATGAAGTTAGATGTACTAAATACCCCATTGTAGTGCTTGTCGGCAGGCACCAGACACTCTCGTGCATCTCTTGACGGCGTGTAAGACGTATGCCAAGGTAACCTACGTCCTTAGGCATAACGCGGCTCTACTATCATTAAAGGGACTCATACGGTATGGTTGAGACATGGGTGCTGCCATACGCTTAAGGAGCTATAGAGTCCGTTGTGGAGAACAAGAGATGCCTAATTTACTGGAAGTACTCGTTCCCCACGCTTGAGCTTGTAAAGGCAAACAAGACCGACATAATTCTTCTCAACCACCAACAGAAGACGATGTTCGTTATTGAGTTTTCGACACCTGCCGAGGTGAACATCGACTCTAAGGAGGAGGAAAAGCGGCCTAAATATCAGGAGTTGCTCTGGCCAGACCACACTGTAAGTCTAATGGTTATGGTCATTGGATCCCTACGTGGAATGAGGAATACGCTGCTCTTCGCACTGCGCAAAATACCGGTGTGGCGTGCGGCGGCTCACATGTTAGCCGCCAGAATGCAGAAGGCAGTCATCCTTGGGTCCCTTCGTCCACTTAGGCCGCACGATTCGCGGACCGAGTGATTGCTCATCTCACGGTGTGAGGAGTAGTCACTGAGTAATGGAACAGCAGCTCGTTGTGTTGGAGCCGGGGCTGCACTTTTTTGTTTTTTAAATAATATTTATTTCAAGGCATCATTCAATCAGTGCATATTCCAGTAAAGTGAGTTTGAGTATGAGTTGGAATTGCAGATAAAAGTGGGTATGCTCGATTTGGTCGTACTTCTAATGGATTAGGTTCCTGTATACGAGGGTACTTCAATGAGTCCTTAAAAAAAGCAGAAACATATTTTAATAGTATTTTTCATTTTTCAACATTACATACTATGTATCTCTTTTCAGATCTATACATTTTTCTAAGCACTTTTCACATTTTTGTGAGTTGTAAAAAGTAGGATAATGCTAATGGAAGCACCCCAAAATAGGCGACGGTTTCCTTGTTAGGCGCAAACCTTTAACCGCCAAGCCATTGATTCAAGTAGTGAAATAAGAAAACGTCACTGGGCGCTAAACCTGGTGATTGCGGTAGATTCTTTTTATAACTGGTTATGTTAGGGAAAGTTTGTTAACGCGGGACTTGAATAGGCCAACACCCTTGGTCTAAAAAGACATCTCTTGGCAGTCAATTCTAAGCGTTGGATACCCTGGGAATAAATGTGCGGTCGTACCGCTCAGTCCTTGAGGAATGAAGAACGACCGTCCTAGAATGAGGTGCAGCAGTCGCGCGGGTGCCTCTGGCAGGATCGGTGAGTGGCGAAATTATAGAGGATAGCTCGTAGGAGCAGACCCCGTTAGAATATCGGTCGAAGAGTGAGAGGTCACTAACCGCACGCCGGTGAGAAAGTGGCTGGAGGTGGCGCGTCAAGGCCGAGTCACCAATTAGTCCAATTGCCCTTCTTTGGACGGCGTCAAGTATAGAGAGGATAGTAGGAGCAGCAGCTCCCCAAATATGAGAGCAGTACTTCAGGTCAGATCATATCTGGGCTTTATATAACATGAGGATAGGTTGTGAGGAGTACTTTCTGGCTATGAATAATAGGTTTTTTCCCAGCAGCTGTTGCAATGGCCATAGGACACTAGCGCGCCATGGTCAGATTGGTCCTAATCCCACCGGTCAGAAGCGCGCAAAATATTTCGATCACCAGATGGGCCATTTTTTGCGATCTTGCTAATAGTTACTGAAGAATTTGTAGAACTCCAGTCAGAGGTATCGTTACTTTTGACTTGACAGAAATGAACTACTTTTTTATATTATTAAATGCGAAATTTTGTTCTGAACATAATAAGTTGACCTAATCACTATGAATAGATGCAAATAAAGAAGTTGGTGTTGTTAGCAGACCGAAATGTCTTTATAATACCTCAAAAAATTTTAATTAATCAGAACGTGTTCTAATTTGTCACAAATTTGATCGATTTCTTGACGATGTAAAAAAAAGTTCGAATAATTTACCTTCACAGCTTGTTTTTTGGGAGCATCATGGTTGTGCTCATTATTTCTTTTAAAAACAATCTCTTCCAATTGATCCATCAGCAAAGATGCTATGCATCCTCTTCTAGAGCATCTGTAGGCTACACCACGGCTGGTTTCTTCATCTCTTCGGAACGTATACTCTTCAAGGACTATTAATTTCTTCCCTTTCACACTTGACGCAGGCTCCATGATGTAAAAGTACAACACAAACAATACTTATAAACAGCAACTAAGGATTACAAACTACTGAAATACTTTCATTAAGGGTAGTTTTATATACCTACAGAGGCCGGATAGTCATCTAAAATAATCTAAGAAGTACAGCCTGTCAAGTGTCACAAGAGCCGTGAGAAATATTAAATAGACAAGGATAGCCAGAGACGAGAGGATATGAAATAACGTGTGCGTGTGAGACAGCGGCGAAATTCCCAAGTCTCTTGCTACACTTGTCAGGTTGTAACTGTAAGCTACCGCAAGTCGTAAAAAGACAGATGAAAGTTCGCAAGAATAAAAGGGATGTGGCCATTAGGAATAACCAAGCTTAATTTTCTTTCGGCGCGCAAGTGACCGGTGCCGATTTGTAAACAGGTAAAAATCAAACCGCGCGCGCTCGTGAAGGATCACCGTTGCAATTGACGCGTGTTCGTGTCTGAAATTTTCTGCAATGTTGACTTAGAACTGGATGCTGACTTGGGAACTTCTTACTTGATGGCGTACAGTGTCTTGAAAGCATTAAAGCTTACCATATTCTTGAGCCCCAAGCGGTAATGGTCTCCAGAACCTTTGAAAGCGCAGCAGTCGCTTCCAGCCCTCTGCGTACCAGCTGGAGCTCCAAGTCCATAATTTTGGGCCATCTCGACTGCGCAGTGTCTTAGTGAAAGAGGAGTATTTTTTTCAGGCAAGGGCTTTTTCCTTTATTGCTTCACTCTTAAAACTCTACTGTTATTGTTTTCTCTTTTAATGTAGATGACTCCACGAGCATCCCCAAAGACCGTCAACGTTGCTAGCCTGCTTCACAGTCTTCGCCTTCTTAGCAAGCCGTTCGCTATTTAAATGAACCCATCTGTGAAAAATGACCTAGTAAGCTCAGGCCTCCGCAAAAGAGGAAACGCAAGATAAACGCCGTATCATCCGCTTAGACAAAAACACTAATATCAACCGCAGTTGCATAATTATCTAGCAGAGCAACAGTTATTAATAAATTGCATTTACCGCGGCTGACTGGGTCCGAGTGTCCTTACCTCTTTGCGAGAGCATATCCGCTTTCGGACTTGCCTCCACATCGTGGCTCTTGACGGGTTGCTCAGAACAACCCGAACCCGTTGCAGTCCACCTCGAAACCGCGTTCGATCTAGACGGCCGTGCAACAAGTGCTAGTCGCGCGATCGAGTCAGCGCCGCCTTGGTTTCGTCGATCGGCCGATCGATCCATCTCGGGTGGCTGTGGACGCGCGCGTAGGCGGATCGCGGTGAGAGTGAGAGCGCTCCTCTTTTGTTTCCGGCACGCCCGAGACGCGCTTTTGTTTCCGGAGGAATGTGCGATGTGGTGCTTAGTAGGCGTTGAGCTCGATTTGAGTATTGAGGGCCGGTACTGAAGGATTATAGTGGATATTAAGGGATAGTTTTAGTTTGAGTGGTAAGTCAATTTTTGATGGTTGCAGGATGGGCCTCTATGGTTTTTGTTAATTTTGAGGGATTATTACAATGAAATGTTTATTTAAAAATCTTCAAGAACTATCATTCAAAGTATACGTATTCCGTTTTGTTCAATATATGTATCCTTTCGCTTTAATCACTTGTCATAAACTCGATAGCCTGGTGACTACCACTGTTTAGCGTTGTTGAGCTCTAGATACGACTGAAATCTTCGACCTCTAAATTATTTTTTTAATTCAGAAGATAAATGGAAATCACATGGAGCGCGGCCGAGAGAGTAAAAAGTGGGTGAACCATAATATCCACCCCTAATTCTTCAACTGTTTGTTGGCAAATCGTTGATTTGTGAGCCCAAGCATTGCTGTGAAGCAGCGTTTAACCGAAGTCTTGATAGTGCGGCCATTTTTGGTTTAATTTCACCTTTTGACTGTCCTCAGCTCTCACGCGAGATTCAAAGACTATGCCGAAAAGATAAGGCTCTTATCTACAGCAATAATTGTGCAGGGAAATAGAGATGCATGCCAATACTGATCATCCGAAAGAGATGTTTTTTAAGGTCAAATGCCCAAACCCAAATCTTGGGCTGTTAAAAATCCTGAGAAACAGCTAATTACCAACTTGCCTGAAGTTATTGAGGTATGGCGGAATTATTGCGAAAATCTCTACCATGAGGATGGCCTTCAGGCCCTCTCATTGGATTTTGAACATGAACCAGGATATTCTTTTGTCTGAAGTAGAACATGCCCTCAACAGGTTAAAAACTAGTAAAGCTGCAGACATTGGGTGATGACGGCATCTCTCTTTTATATAATGTTTATAAGAGGGTCTAGTCCTCCGGTGTTTGGCCAGATGAATGGTACACATCCATTTTTGTTCCAATTCATAAAAAAGGATCTCCAACAAATCCAGACAATTACCATCTGATTTCATTAATCTCTCATGCAAATAAGTTCTACTATACTACAATCTTGTTTGGATGGTTTTATTGGCTGGCAAATTTCTCAGGCGCAGGCAGGTTTCGTAAAAGGACGCGGTACGCGTGTACAGATCTTAAATTTAAGACAAATTATTGAAAAAGCCAGAGAGCATCATTTTCCAATTTCTATCTATTTTGTGGACTATTCTAAGGCGTTTGCTAACGTAAAGTGGCCTAAACTATGGGAAATCCTTATCTCTATGGGAGTTCCTTTCCACTTAGTATTTCTCATACAGCATATATGTCTAGCTCGGCTCGTGTAAGAATTGATGGTAACCTGTCTGGTCAAACAGCAACCAGAAAAGGAGTTGTGTATTTTCTCCGATGTTATTTAATATTTACTCTGAATTTGTGATCAGACAGGTATTGGACAACTGAGGTGGCGATATAACTATTGGCGGAAGCAAAATATCCAACTTAAGATTTGCTGACGATGCAACCCTTATTGCTGCTTCTCAGAAATAACTAGTAGCTCTATTAAACATTTTATAACAACATAGTGCAGTATATGGTCTTGGTATTAATGACAATAAGACCAAGGTTATGATCGTAGATAGAGAGCACGACAGTAGTCGAGAAATAAAGTCAGTGGGCCGTTGTGAAGTAGTTCAAAGTTTTATATACCTCGGTTATTTGGTCGACAATTCGGGTAGCTGAGAAAATGAGATTCGTCGGCGCATTCAACAGGCACGTGTGGCCATGACAAAGCTTACTAAGATCACTATCATCACTAAAGCTCCCAAAATGTCGCTGGTTCAGCTCTTGCGTTCTCCATATTTTTGTATGCCTAGGAAACTTGGACTGTTAAAAAGGTAGATCGAGCTCGCATAGATGCTTTTGAAATGTGGACGTGGAGGAGAATGCTGGGAGTTCCTTATACTGCCCATCGAACTAACGTTTCCATACTGGATGAGCTCGGTAATCCAAAGAGACTATGCTCCATTGTGTCGACGAGAAGCGGTAATATGGTGAAACTTATAGTTCAGGGTCATACCCCGAGTGGGCGGCGCCGTGGCAGTTTCCCTGCACGCTGGGTGGATACGACGAAACAGTTGCTGGATATGAGTATTAATAGCGCCACTGAACTGACAGTAAATCGCGAATGATGGCGAGCTACAGTTCTCAAAATTGTTGATAATACTCGTGTCGGCAATACTCTAGCTCCGACTTAATGCATTTTACGAGTTCACGACATGTCTTTTAAAACATTGTGGCTATGATGATGATAATGATGCAGTGTCCCCAAACATGACAATGTGTGAATGAAAGAAGGAAATAGACTTTCTGGTGGGTAGAACCACTAGTGCATAGTCCTACAAGCGGGCCCTTATGGTCCTCACCTTACCATAGTTCCCAAGTCCAGTTCCCATCGCAAAGGTGAGGATGACCTTGGGTTCCGACCACCTTTGTCTTAAAGATCAAGGATCCTTGAACCCAGTATAGTCTGTCCATGATGTCCAAGGGTGTCACTGCGCAGAATGTGTGTGGAGGACCTTTCCTCCTTGCTACAGCGTATACACGTCGAATCGCTAGCCACCCCCATCACATACAAGTGAGATTTGAAGGTGTTATGGCTTCAACTTGGCCAGAGGTCATAAAATAGGTTCCCTAATTTGACAGAGATGTCCAGAGATTCCTCTCCATGTTGATTTTGCAACCATATCTCTGTTTTCCTTCTAAAGGTGCCTGCTGACCGCTCCAAAGCCGGCTTAGGACCCAGGACATTATTCCTCGACCCTCGCCTTGCGAGCGCGTCCGCCATTTCGTTACCTCAAACTCCAGCATGTCTCGGCACCGCAGTGTAGTTGACCAGTTTACTAAGTTGATCTAATTTACTCCAACTTTTATTTTATTTATCTTTTGTAAAGACCCTGGTGTATGAAACGTGTGCCCGTAATTGTTTCTCCAAGAAACAATTTCACCTAATTGCGTTTGTGCTGACAGGACGCCCACAACATGGCACATTAGCATTATTCAGGAACCATATTAAAATACCAAAACACTACTGCCTACACCGTACACACCAAACGCATTTGCATCTCACAAAGTGAGACAGTCCATTGTCTTTTCATCTTTTTCTACTCTCTGCCCTCTGCATCACATTTTACTCAAATGGCTTGTGCAATCCGAGATCTGTATACATATTTCAGTTTAATTCCAATGTGATCAGAGAGGATTTCAGCCTACATTTTTTCCTGAAACATGATCTGCGCACCTACGGTATTTATAACTGGATTATGTCGACACTAAGGATGATAATTGATCAATTTGGATGTTTGTCGAGGTAACATGTTACGAGGGTGGTCCAATAAGTAGCCGGGCCTGTTCTATAGATGGCGGTAGGTGAAAGAGATCACTTTAGTAGAAATTATATGGCACTAATCTCTCAAAAAGTTAGTCTGCTAAAACCACATTAAACGACCCTTATTGCAGGCCGTTCTCTGCTCCGGGTAGTATCTGAATAAATATAACGAACACACAAAAAAAGAAATTCTCAAGTCAAGAATTGTGATATTCTTGTAAATACATACTCACAACAAGAATATCGGTTCTCACTATACGAAAGAATATTTGATGAGAAAATTATAGAAAAGAATAATATATTTTTGATTTATATACTTATTTTAAAGAAATATGCTCCAAAAGAAAATATAATTTTCTTTGCAACCAAAGTTATAATAATTTAATAACAAATATTTCATATGTTTATATCAAGATTATAATTTTTTCCAGCGGTGCCCAGTTTACTTCTATCAAGAATATAGACAGCTTGCAAATGCGACCCTTCATTAACAATATGATAATCTTGGTTTGAAAATGAACGCTGTTTTACAAGCACATCCTATATTTGTATCAAGTAAATCATTTATTTGACGTCTACCAACGTCGGAGTGCGCAGACGCCCAGCGTGTCACGGATCAACTCTAACCTCTTCACCCTCTCTACTCAACAGCCTGTTGCCCGTCTGCGTCGGTACTTCTCCAAGAATAATAAACCCTCTGCAACAGTTTTAATGTAAGGCATATTTTCTGTCAGATGCAATTTTTAAAGAACTGCAAAGTTTTGAGGAATATTTAGGATGGTGGTAAAATTGGTAACTTATTCTCTCTCACAAAATTGTAAACTTTCTTTGGCTGGACATAGAAAAGGTTTTAACACTGAATCAACAGAAACCCTATTTGAAAATAGTGTGCCAAAATATTTTCTATTTGAGACCAACAGGATATTCTAAATGACAGTGGTAAAATCTAACTCAAATCACAAACAAATTATGATTTATTGATTTAAACGAATGGTGGTCTATATTCATTGATACTAATACCACATACATCTGATGTCTGGTTCATCATAGTCAAACACTACAAAGTAAAAATAAACGCAACCTGTTTCCTGCTGCCACTTCCACTTCCACTTATATGAACACTCAATTTACTTTGTAAATTTTCACTTAAGCTAGAAAAATTCATTATTAGGTCATTTTGAAGCCATTCCTGCTGGTCTTGATTCCGCTTCACTATCAAATCTTTTCGCAGGTGTGCCCAGATGTGTTTTATTAGAAATGTATTTTTCTGTGATATTTCGGAGGTCGAGAAAACATTGCATGTACCACATTGTGCTTTAAAATAGGTCTTATCTTTGGAAATGTTTGTAAATTATTGTCTTTATTCTTATAAATATAACGAGCCCTTACGTGGAATACCTTTCACCCACTTCTGTTTGAAATGCTCTTCTTGAGGAAAATTGAACACCCTAATTTGCCCCCCTTTGCAGACATCTTTTTATCTTTATAGTTTCGTTTGTGCAGGTAGATAATTATAAATACATTAAAAATCACATCCCAATCTTCTTTTTTACTCTGGAAGTTTACACTAATGACTTAAAAACAAATAAAAGCTCGGCCCGCTATTCAGTGTTGCCATATTTCAATGCTCCGGCCTAGTGAGTAGAGTCGGCCATGTTCAACGTCGAGCAGGCAAACTCTCTCTTGCACTTTCGGGAGTGCAAGTGCTTCTCAATGATTGCGACTCGACGGAATCTCATTTTGACTTGTACGTATTTCTATTTATTTCCTTATTTTTCATTTGCATTCTCAAATAATATTGTTTTGGATTGCATTTATTGTACATTTTTCTTTCTTCTTTAATATTAGTGGTTCTGTTCTCAACATCTGGACGTAACACTGTACATTGCATAATAAATGTTTCTGGCTATTAAAGAAGATCGACTTTTTGAGAGATTAGTGCCATAAAATTTGCTGCTGGGTATATCTCGAACATTTTTGATGATATCACGACCCTTCTTTTAAAGCTAATTGTTGTTATTTCGGTTTTTTGGATGATAGAGGGTCAACATGAAAACACAACTCTAGGTCAAATTTGCCAACTTTTTGAGAAATTTATTCTCTTCTGAAATTTATAAGATTTTTTTTTAAAATATTGGTTTCCGCTATTGCTGTTTAAAAAATGTGTAATACGAAACAAACACCTTACATTCATATTACTGATAAAACTTAAAAACTATGATATCTTGTCCTTGTCTAACTGGATGTATAATATGCACAGTTTAAGGTTTAAACTGTGAGGCGTTAGGTCTAAGAATTATTGATTACTTCTCTCCACCAGCAAAGGCCCTTTCACACCACAAATGTTACACCCTGTACACAACACCACACTGTTCGCTACCCTGTACAATATTGCAACTTGTAACAACATCTCATCATGAAGGTGCTCCACGTCTGCGGCCAGAAACAAAGCACCACCCGTGAACTTTAATTAAATTGGCCATTTTTTCTCTAAGTTGCCATAAAGGCAAAGCCAAAGGGTGTCTTTCACCCTGTGGAGACCGTTTAATCATAGGAGGCGGTGGTATAGCAGTTTGCGAGCCGGCACCCGCTGTTTATGAAGGGCTGAGGCAGTTTGGGTGACGAATGCCGCAATGTTATATTGAAAACGGGAACAATTTTGCAAGTACATGGGTAGAGAGGCTTCAAATAATGTTAAAAATGTATTTTATTATCAAAGCATACTTGACAATATATTTCTAACAAAAAACATTTTTCACGAATGTCTCACTGACATATTGAAGAATAATCATAAGGCATACAATGTACACTGTAGTGAGCAAGAGGTCACTGTTGAAATTGAATGCCATATTTTGAAATATTTAGTGTGATCAAGTCTTCTACACCTTTTCCATTTGTTAATCAGAATGCGACAGTTGTAATTCAGGAAGCCTCTTTATGTAGATCAGAACAATCTTGTGAAAATCAGAACAGACATCGAAAATCAGAAAGGATTCAGAAGGTATCAATTGTATATGAGAAACCATCAATTGCAATTCAGAAGGGGTCAAATGTAAATTAGAAAGAAAACTACATGCTGTAGTGAGCAACTGGTCGCTGTCAAAACCGATACCAAATTTAGAAATAGCCAAAGTGATCAATAATAAACAACATATAAAAGGGCTGGTTAGAGGAAACGTATGGTTCGTGAACGCATGATCATAACCCACTTCCACCTACGGTAAGTGATAGGCCGCCTCCGGGGACAGTCACCTTGGTTTCCACAACCATAAAATAAATATCGTATATACATAAGAGGATCAGTAAGGGTTTAAACAGATACACCTAAATAAGACAGAGTTGTTTCTGTTCATCATCAGCCTGCAATCCCTCAGAACCTAATACCTAGAGTAGACGTAAATCAGAGACCCAACACCATATAAAGTCGTCTTAAAAAGCAGGATGTTATAGTATACGTTGTCAAACACTTTAAATATCGTAGCCAGTCCACATTAGTAATAATACAAACTCAAAAGACAACATACCTGGAGATATTCGTGGAAAAGACTCAAAAACCCTTTTGTTGAAATTTTGGTCTCCCGCTTATTGCGTTTTTCAAAAACAATCCCCCCATCGGAAAAATTTTCATACGTTATGATATTGTCGTATTATAATCCTAACCTAAATATAAAATAACAAACTACTAAAATAATTGTACCGGGTTATTCACGTTGCCTGACACGGAGCATTATGGCTAAAGTATTTGATAAAAAAGAAAATAGTAATTTCGGATTAAGATTGTACTTTAAAAATATTTTCATGTTATAAAGGGTGTCCGCAAAACACGAAACGTATCAAAGTTGTATTTTTTTATTTAGATTCCTTGGTGAATTCTAGTGTGACTTCATGTATCACACATGGGACTTAAAGCGAACCGTTTAGGTGTAAATCACCATTTATGGTATAAGTAGATATCAGGAAAAAAATGAATATCGCAGAGATTATAAAATTTGGAAGGCTGTGACTTTGCCGCGTTACTAAGCATGAAATGAGTCAGCCTTGTTGAGACTGTCAAATTTAAATTACGTTTATGCTTGCAGAAATCGGTCGATTAATTAAGGAAACTTGGATCAGAGATAACTTGTTTTTTCAAATTAGAATACCTATTTTTATACAGTTAAATGTAGACTTGATAACCTTTCCAATCGTGTAAAGTTGTGAATATCAATCTCTGGTAGTTTTCATTTAATTTTAAATTTTCAAACAAATCGGTGTTTTTCAATTTTCCTACCTATAAGCAGGCCATGGAATATAAACAAAAACTTGTTCAGATGGAAGAAAACAAGTAACTTAGAAAAAAGAGACAGACAAATTGGGGTAAAGAGACAAGATTATAAAAATTCCTTACAACAAATCAACTCTCCCAGAAACAACGGCGATAACATCTCTAAGGTCAAAGAGAAGCTGGAGTATGACAGTAATAGATACTTTTTACAGTCTACTGGCTGCCGCAATTCACTAGAGGTTAAAAATTTCCAAGACAATTAAAAACTCTGAAATGAAACAAAAGCAACCAGCGATTGTTGTTCCAACACGCAATTATCAATCACATGTAATAGTAATTTGCATCAAAGGAACAGTATCTCTGACTGGAGCCCTTCTATGTTTTCAATATCCATTAGCAATATTGCAAAAAAGGAATACTGACAAATCAAATTCAAATTTTCTGCCATTTAAGTTGTTTTATAATCTGAATAAATTTTAATTCATTCTTCATCTTCTGCCTTCTTGCTAATAGGTATTGAAGAATCTCCAGCACTCCAGTCAGAGGTACTTTTGACTTGCAGAATTGCATACATTTTTTATTATGAAAATAATAAACTGCCTACAACATTCTCTAGTAGTTTTCATTTCATTTCAAAAACTTTATTTTGGAAATTGCCAATATCTAGTACATTGCAGTAGCTAGAAGGCCGTGGAAAAATTCCATTTCTGTCGTACTCCAGCATCTCTTTGACTAAACATATGTTACCGCCGTTGTTTCTGATTAGAGTTTGTTTGTTGTGAGTAATTTTTAAAATCTTGTCCCTGTAGTCTAGTTTGTGTGTATTTTTCTGTTGAGTTAGCTGTTTTCCTCTACCTGAACAGGTGTCTGTTTATATGGTCTGCTATAGGTTGCTTATAGCTTGGAAAATAGAAAAACACCGATTTGGTTGAACATTTGAAATTAAATAAAAACTCCCAGAGATTGATATTCACAACCTTATATCATTAGGAAGGTTATTAAATTCTACATTTAACCGTATACAAAAATTCGCCATTCCCATTTGTTTCCTTAATTAATCGATCGATTTCTCCAAGCATAAACGTAGTTCAAATTTGACCGTCTTAGGGCTGGTTTCTCAATGTCCAGTTAAATGTTTATCTAGAAGTTAACGGTTATTTGTCAGATAAATTGTTTAAACAATTAAAGGTTAGACTAACGTATTCACGTAAATCTTATCTGACAGTTGTATCCATAGAAACGCCAACTGGCAGCTATCTATCTGACACTTTTAACTGGACATTGAGAAACCGGCCCTAACTTAGACTGACGCATTTCATGCTTAATAATACGGCAACGTCACAGCCTTCTAAGTTTTATAATCTCTGTGATATTCAATTTTCTTCTGACATCTACTTATACCGAAAATGGTGATTTACACCTAAACTGTTCGCTTTAGATCCCATGTGTGATACATAAAGTCACACCAGAATTTACTAAAGAATCAGAATATGCAATAATATATGGAGTGTTCCATTTAAAAAACACAGGTTTGATACGTTTCGTGTTTTGGGGACACCCTGTATAACATGAAAATATTTTTAAAATGTAACGTTAATGGGTACCTATCCATCCGACATTATTATTTTATTTTTCACTAGATACTTTAGCCATAATCCTTCGTGTAGAGTAACGTGAATAAACCGGTATATACCTAACACATATATGCATATTAGAAATGCAAATTTCTATTTTTATAGATAATAATTCTAAATTGAAGCAAAGAAACCAAGGTTTACTTCCTAATCAGACATATATGATCGTTAAAGTTGCCCTATTTGCTTTATTATTAGATTACATTTTGATGTCACTGCTAATTTTATTCAGCACTATATTTTTTAACACTACTTTTCCCAGACGTCAAAACTGAATGCGTGGCTGGCCCCCCGGGCCCCCCCCTTATATACGCCACTGAAACAAACTATGGCAACCATTACCACGACCCACTACTGTATACAAGTGACAAAACCCAAAAGCATCACAGAACAGCATCTTTTTCTGTGAACACGGAACTGTTACGGAATTGGTTGCTCTATGAAAAGTCACTCATGATCTGACAAATAACAAAATATCAGAACAATATAGGATGTAGTAATAATCAAATAAATTACTTAACTGAACTTCATCGAATGACTACACTCATACACTTATAACAATTAACAAATTTGTATCGCTTCTCTTTTCTACCAACTTTCACTGCCGTCAATGTCAAACTTCGGCAGCCTGACAGCTAAAGGTGCGTTCTTGCATATGGCAGCCAGGAGCGCGTCCCGGATCACCACAGTACTAAGTTTTAAGTGAGGTACAGGTGCAAGTATCCTGCGTGTGGTCAAAACAGTTTCCTATGTAAAAACCAATTTGTTTGTTTTCTACATAGACAGTAATCGACGAGGGTAGAAATTTAGTGGTTGGTGGTGACTGTACTCGCGCAGTGCAACATTCCACAACTTTTCATGGTACAGCCCTTGCTCTTGAATCAATGCATGTTGGACTGTACCAAGTTACAATAAGATTTATAGAGTTCTATAATTTAATCATATTGGTCGTTTATATAAGTTTATTTCTTTTGTATATTGCTCTCCATTCATGTAATAAATTTTTTATACCACATTTTGGATCAATTTAAAGTCTGTTTTCTTACTTTTGAGTTCGCGTCTTATTTCCCTTTCATATTTGATGAAACAGGAATTGCGCAAAAGAAAAAATTGTGTTCTACGATTTATTTTCAAGTGTTTTGGCAATTCAAATAGTAATAATAAGTGAGGGCATCCGGATTTATTTATGATTTTGTTTACTTATTTAGGAAGTACGTGGGTATAGGTTAATAGCACTAATCAAAATAAGAAGAAATAGGTGGCAAAGTTCCAATTTTTTCTCCTATTTAGCGCTTTTTTCTTATGTCCTATGATTAATGTTTCAAATTTGGAACATGAATCATTTTTTAGAATCTCTACAATAAAGTTTTAAAATTGTCGTGTGTTACATTTTATTGAATAGGCTACAATTTAATCCTTCAGAACTTTATTGTGGAGCACCCTGTATGCAGTAACCTCCTATTTGTGACCACTGACAATGGTAACATGATTTTTTAAAATTTGATACATTTATGTCACAGAAATGTATGTCAAAGTTATGTATGTCAAAATTTGAGGTCTAGAAAATGTTATAAAGGGTTAGAATGGTACATGCGTAATGAATTGTAAGAAACACCCACGTCTACAATTTATGGGTGATTCTACCACAAGAAAATAAATTGTCAGGAAGAATAATGGAAAACGCATATCCTGGTATGTAAACTTTAACGTTCTTGATACCAAGTCAATGTTTCTGAACCTTTCAGTATTTGTGACCCAATTTTGAATCATACTAATTCTCATCGCGCCCCCCTCCCTCTTTGAGGTGTGTTTTTGAATTACAGCGTCAGTAGCTAAACTCTAAACTTTTCTTGGTGTCGATTTACTGTCACTACATCAAAAGGCACTCGTTGAATTTGCACAATTCTCTTGACCGCTAGAGTTCGTTTTAGCGAAACTCAAAATGAGGGTCGGGAGGGGTCTCAATAAACGCGGATGGATGCCCTGAGTCGAACGATACCACTCCTAGACTGAGGAAACGCCCCGGTAAAATTCTATGACACCTTAAAGTTTCAATACCTAACCTAACTTACGCCAAATGGTCAACTTATTGGAAGCCAAATTCGGTTTGATTGGTGTTTAAGTAATTGTTAATGGACTCTACTTGATTTCCTGAGTCGAATTGGACCTCTCCCTGATTGAGGAAACGCTCCGATGAAAATCTGCGCCACTTTAAAGTTTCAAACCTAACCTCAAAATGACTTCGATATTTCGATGATTTTTCATGAAATATGTGGTCATTTCGCATGATGTGGTAGGTACATCATGCGAAAGCACTAGATGAGTATAGCACAATGATACCATCCTAAAATGGAAAATGAACAAGTTATGATACTTTAAATGTTTACGAAATATGAATAACTGAAAACCATCAGGTTAGTTTATGTTGAATTAGGTTTGTGCAGACGTATAACGGGGGGCCTGGGGGAGGGGCGCCCCCCAGACGTCACTGTCTTCGAATATTTTGAATAGTCTAAGCAACAGGTTCCGCAGGTAGGGTTCTCACCTGTTCGGTTTTTTCATAGCGTGCAGGGGTAGGGCCCAGAATCACCTTATTTTGGTTCATTTGCAATTGCGAATCAAAATAAGTGGTTGTACAGTCTAGATTTGATACAATTTGAGTCAAGACATCAAGCCGAGACGCTTGACCTTTTCTATGTTTTTTTTATGTTAGGTAAGATATAGGAATTTGCGAATTTCAAAGTAGCGTAGATTTTCACCAGAATGTTTCCTCACGCTGGTAATGGTCTAGTTTGACTCAGGACTTCAAGCCAAGTCGATTAGAACCCATTTCAGCTTCAATAAATCAACTAGTTTGGTGAAGTTACGTTAGGTTCGGAATCTTGAAAACGCTGTAATTTTTCACGGGAGCGTTTCCTCAATCTGGCAGTGGTATCGTTCGACTTAGAACGTTAATCCGCGTTGATTAACATCAATCTCAACCTCCATTTCGAGTTTCGCTAAAACGAACCTTTACCCGAAGTTCTTGAACACTTGTCTTGACTCCAAAATTTATATGATTTTTAAGCAGCTTCATATTCACGTTTTTTTTCACATCACGGTGAAATTAACCTACTTAATTTTTTTAACAAACTTGATAGCAATGTTAGCTTACAACTACTTAATTCGGTTGTATTTGTGACTAATTATTGCTTCACTTGAAAAAGTATATAGTCTGCAGATCAAAAAACACCCAAAAACGAGTATAAAAGAACACTGAAAAAATAAATACAAGAGAACATGTCCATTTTTGTAAGCCCTTAAAAATATTACAATAGCAATGATATAAAAAAATCAGGGCTGTTGCACAGGTTTATTAATAAATATCTTTGAAATGGTCTCTGTTAAGCCCACGAAGTTTGAATATAGCCTTCTGCCAAACACCCTGTATATTATAGATGATCACAAATCTATACTATACTATTAAATATCATCATCATAAGGCGCTTTCCTTTTACCTGATTTATCTGATAAATCTCACTTGTGACGTCATGACTCATTTCGATGTACGTTCCTTTTGTCTTCTGAATCTCAGTCTAAAGTGACATATCTTTACCCCCACTTAAGCCCATCTGCACAAGATCGAAAGGTAGATCAGTTGTCTCAGATCATTTAGATGTCAAATAAATGAATAAATGAGGTTAGAATTTTTTTTAAGTTTGAGTTTTAGCGGGTTTTGTGGTGTATGGATAGTCGATAGTATATGGTGAGCTACAAAAGACGTAAAAAAATAGGTTATGGAAAGGATCAACAGATTATAGAACCATAGCATATTACAAAATTTCGAGGATTGACATTTAACTGCACAAACACGTTCCTTTAACTCATCTGAGCATCTGAGGTTTCCAACTGAGCTGAGCCATCTGATTTTTAAGTGATCTGAGTTAGTGCAGATGTAAAAGGAAAGCACCTATAGTCACAATGTCTTTACAGATATGCTGTGAACTCGTAAAATGCATTAAGTCCGAGCTAGAGTATTGCCTACACGAATATGATCAATAGTTTTGAGAACTGTAGCTCGCCATCGTTCGCGATTTACTGTCAGTTTAGTGGCGCGCTTGATACTCATATCCAGCAACTGTTTCATCGTATCTACCCAGCGTGTAGAGGGACGGCCACGGCGCCGCTCACTCGGGGCATGACCCTGAACTACAAGTTTCTCCATATTATCGCTTCTGTGTATATGTCCGAAGAATGTAAGCATTCTCGTCGACACAACGGAGGATAGTCTCTTTAGATTACCGAGCTCATTCAGTATGGATGGGCGGTATAAGGAACTCTCAGCATTCTCCTCCATGTCCACATTTCAAAAGCATCTATGCGAGTTCAATCTGCCTTTTTAACAGTCCAAGTTTCCGAGGCTTACAAAAATATGGAGAACACAAGAGACTGAACCAGCGAATTTTTGTAGCTTTAGTGACGTTATGGTCACGCCATATTTTAGTAAGCTTTGTCATGGCCACACACGTGCTTGTTGAATGCACCGTCGAATCTCATTTTCACAGCTACCCGAATTGTCGATCAAAGTACCGAGGTACACAAAACTTTGAACTACTTCACAACGGCCTATTGACTTTATTTCTCGATGATTATGATGCTTTCTATCTACCATCATAACCTTGGTCTTATTGTAGTTAATACCAAGACCATACGCTGCACTATGTTGCTCTAAGATGTTTAATAGAACTACTAGTTCTTCCTGCAATAAGGGTTGTATCGTCAGCAAATCTTAGTTGGATATTTTGCTTCCGCCAATAGTTACACGTCCATTCCAGTTGTCTAATACCTGTCTCATCACAAATTCAGAGTAAATGTTAAACAACATCGGAGATAATACGAACATCCCTGACGAACTCCTTTTCTGGTTGCAGTTTGACTAGACAGGTTACCATCAATTCTTACACGAGCCGAATTAGACTCGTAGAGTTGCTGTATGAGAAACACTAGGTGATAAGGAACTCTCATAGAGATGAGGATTTCCCACAGTTTAGGCCACCTTACGTTATCAAACGCCTTAGAATAGTCCACAAGAGTCCACAAGGCAGATAAACACTATTAAATATAATACAATATTTATTTTCCAAAAGACAATACAGGATGGTATTGGAATCGTGATAGTGGAAACAAAGCAAAAAAAAAAAAATTGAATTTGGAGTTCTAAATAATACAAAAATTAAGGATCCTACGAGCATAAACTAAATCTATGAAATATTACAAAAATTCATTTAAATTGTATATAAACTCCTCATATTCACTGCTACCCTGCAGACACGCAATCGAGCTACAAACCTCGTTTATTTTGCCTTGACTGTAAGGGGGTCGGTTTTGTAAACAAGATTCGCCGACATGCCTTGTCGACGAAAGGTAGGAGGGAGATGAAGGAAAGCGTGAAAGGGTTTGAAGGCAAGGTAGGATTACACCTTCCGAGCAAATTAATTAACTGATGCTCTGGGACGAGCCGTCCGAAGGAAGGGGGGTGAGAGGGAGTGACGAGGGGGGGTCCATGGTTTCGCCTTACGGTAGAGTATTGTAATTAGAAGCGACGGATCTTTTTAGGTGGGAAGGGATTCAAAGAGACAGACAGGCAACTTGATAGGTATTGATAGGCGGACTAAGGTCGCTGGGTCAAAGGCGAAAAGGTCGAGGTACAATCTGATATCGTGCCAAAAAGCGAATGCTTTGGGGAGTTTCTTAAGGCCGGTCTAGATCATACGGTTTGTACAACAAAACGTAGCGCGTGGATAGGAAAATAGTATAGTTGTAGCTAAGGCTTCCAATTTTCGGAATTGGGATCCCGTCTTGAGATCCCGGGATAAAAATCGAGATCTCAGGCCCCCGCCATTTTAGTATTAACTCAAACAATTAACTAAATTCTAAAACAGTAACAGCAATGATAAGAATGCAAAAATATAATAAACAAAAGTACGTTTTTATTAAAAAAAATACAAAGTAACATATTTTCACTTTTGAAAACTACCTAAATATTAAACTAAATCAACTTTGGTTATAAAACATAAAATCAGGAACAGGAACTAAAAATAAAAATAGAAAAAAAATGTTTTATTCAAATAAGCAATTAAAATAATTTTTAAGTATTTGCTACCTCGCTTAGTAATAACAAAATATGCCCTTAGAAAAACCAATAGTCTAGGGTCGAGACTTTTAAACGCGATCTAAATTAGTTCGCAAATGAAATCGCTGAATAAAAGCCTATTTTAGCTCCCACACTCGTTAAGTAGATGTGCAGGAGCTGTTTTTTGGCTCGCGAAATTTTATGCCTCTGTAGGGGGCCCCGAGAAAATTCTTTCGAGGGGGGCCCGAATTTGAAGTATCAGTACATGCAGACGTTGGCTACGTCTTTCGCTAATTTAGTAGTAATGGTAATATGTGTCTTTATTTTATTTTAGCAACAAGGTCACGTTACAAATTTATATTGGAAGCGTCATTTAAACAGAGTTGTTCTTTCATGCAACCCCCAATTTAACGAGAACCACACGCGTTATATGAAAGCTTCAAGTCCAAGAAATATAGTGACAGAGACAAAAGGACACAGGCGTATTAGATTTTGGTAGAAAAATTCAAATAAATTGATAACGCAGATCGAGAAACAGTTGTAAGAAATTTAATGCTGAGTTTATAAGAATGAAATTGATCATCCGTTCATATAATTCTACCTATGAATTGAACTAACAATTAACATCTCAGAATATGGTCAACTTTTGTCTTTTCAACTAAGAATAAACAATTTTACTATTCTGTGCATGCGTTTAATGTGTCTTGTGGAGACAACAAGTTTTAGGCAGGTGCGCTGTCCCGAGATATTTTTTATATTAGATTATATCTATGCATTCGATCTCTTGGTATTTGTCATTTCATTTTGTTTTCATGTTTTGTTTGTGTTCTGAACTAAAATCAATTGGTATTAATCTTAATCCTTAGTTGAAGTTTATAAACACATTCATAATTGTTAGTTAATTGCTAATTCTTAATCCTTAGTTTAGTTGAGTTTGCAAAAATTCTTAATGGAGTGTTTACCAAAAAGAATTAGCAAAAATAAATGTCGACTTGAGACTGGACAGTACGAGATCTACAAGCCATATGTGTGCTATTTCGTCTTGTTGTACTTCTTAAACGATTTAATAGTTTTTCCAATTATTAGATTGATCACGTAATTGGGATCTTTAAAAAAATTAATTGTTTTAAAAATGTTTTTTTAATATATGATTAATAATATTTTCTGTGAATATTTGTATATACCGGGTGTCCCAGAATTTCCTTGACACGTGGTATTTTCGTAACGAAAAACGGTTCAAGCAAAAACTGAGTCGTACTTTTGAAGGTACTATAGGGTCTATCATACCATGCATTCAAAACTTTTTTTTTGTACGTCAACCCCTAAAACTCACCCCCAACTTTTCTTTTTCAAATATCACCCCATAGGTTTTCCTACATAAATGATATCCCCATTTTATTTAAAATCTTGTGGTACCTTTAATTTTATATGCAAACTTATTTTTTTCCGTAAAATCATAAGCATAAGACAAATAAAATGATAGTTTGTTTGACCCCTGATATTTTTGTAACAAAAACGGATAAAAAAGAAAAGTAAGTGGGTTTTTCAAGAGTAGTGAATGACCTATCATTCCTTGCTTATGAATCATTTTTTTCTTACTTAAACCCCTGGAATCCACCCCTAGCTAGTTCTTTCAAGTTTCAATCCACAATTTTTTTCTGGAAAAATGAATTCTTTACTTGAATTTAGTTATCGTAGTGCCTTACTTTCTATGCCCCTACTGCATTTTATCATTAATTTTGGCGCCCGTGTGCGGGGCACACCCTGCACATGGGGTTGGCGCGGCCCGGTGTAACCATAACGCTTTTCACGTTTTTGCACTTAGTGTTGTTGTCACATTTTTTTTATTATTTGATTCATGATAATAAAAAAATATTTTCCATACATGTGTTTTAATTAATTTATGCTTACGATTTCATGGATTAAACGAATTAAACGAAAAAAATTAACGATGAATTGCAGTATGGGCATAAAAAGTAACGCACTACGATAATTAAATTCAAGTAAAGAATTCATTCTTCCAGGCAAAATTGTGGATAGAAATTTGAAAGAACAAGCTAGGGGTGGATTCCAGGGGTTTAAGTGAGAAAAAAATGGTTTATAAGCAGGGAATGATAGGTCATTCACTACCCTTGAAAAACCCACTTACCTTTCTTTTTTATCCGTTTTTGTTACAAAAATATCAGGGGTCAAACAAATTATCATTTCATTTGTCTTATGCTTATGATTTTACGGAAAAAATAAGTTTGCATATAAAATTAAAGGTACCACAAGATTTTAAATAAAATGGGGATATCATTTATGTAGGAAAATCTATGGGGTGGTATTTGAAAAAAAAGTTGGGGGCGAGTTTTAGGGGTTGACGTACAAAAAAAATGTTTTGAATGCATGGTATGATAGACCCTATAGTACCTTCAAAAGTACCACTCAGTTCTTGCTTGAACCGATTTTCGTTACGAAAATATCACGTGTCAAGGAAATTCTGGGGCACCCGGTATAGCAGCTACCCATCTAGCAGATTTAAGTATCGTTATAAATATTTGTATGATATGTATTTAGGATCAATTTATGACTGACTGAGGTGGGATACTAGAGTTCGATTTTTATTTTTGTTGTTGGACTACTTCTAAACATTTGCATTTATTTACACCTCAAGTTTTTTATAAATTCAAAAATGTTTTTTATAAATGTGTCATACAGTATTAACATTTCGTTTTCAACAAAGATAAAATCTCATTGGTTGATATTTAACTATAGCTCTCAACAGGCACGTATGCAGGATTTGGTTTTTGGGGGGGGGGTCCAGATTACGGGTGTCACTTGTTTGACCTTTTGGGGGGGTCCAGATTAGAGTTATCACCTTAAATTTTTTGCTGTCGTCCGGCGGGGGGAGGGGGTGCAAAACTTTGTGGATACCATTTTTTAGATGGCATTATATAAGGTTTCGGGGGTCCAGACCCTCTCGACCCCCCTAAATACGTGCCTGGCTCTCAATATCCTATAGAATTCTTCCCTCAGACAACATCCAATAGAAAGTGTTTAGAGTAGAAAGTAGTACTTTTTCTATGACTGCATAACAAATAAAAATAAATACAAAAAGGCATAATGTAGACGCTCTATTTTTTCAACGTTTTTATCTCTATCAAACTGCACAGACAAAACGTTATAGAAAACGCGGCGCCTGGACCAGCCTTTACGTGACACAACATCCTATGTTGATAAACTCCACAAAAACCATAGAGGCCACGAAAAAACGTCCCTTATGTTCGTTGTGGCATAACGTAAAACCTTTTTTCAGATACGTCCTCTTCATACCGAACAGGATCTTGTATCACATAGTGTTGTGTTGTGCTGAGGATCGTCTAAGATATTGTGCGTAAAGTGTGTACTTTGTTGATGCGTGCGCGTTAAGATGTCGACATGGTGTTGCAAAACGGAACTTTGAGTTTGACCCGGCGTCAGACCCTTCGACCACCTGTCGATGGCTCTGAACCACCGCAAGTTCCGGCTAGAGGGAGATTCATATCGGCCGGTACCAATGGGAAAAGGTAAGTGGATATTGACTCATAGATAAGACAAAAAAGTTTAATGCAGTCCTTGTGCTGGTTATAAGTTATTATTATTATTGTGTCTTTATTGTTTCTTTTATTCACAAAACTCCCATTTTGGGCACTTTTACAGGGTATCTCGGTTATTTTTGAAGATAGACAGTTGCGGTTTTCGCGATAGTGTGCTACTTCTTTGTGAAACTAAATATGCCGTCAACAAAATTATCATGGCCCTCTTGGTTCTTGAGATGCACGATGAAATCGAAAACTGTCGATTTTGGGACCACCCACGAGATAGCGAATCTCGGTTGTTTTTATATCTTATTGAAAATTTTAAAGAAGAGCCTTATAGGATTTTTTTCTATAGAATCTAGCGGTGTAGTTTGGATTTTTCTGACTCCAACCATTATTCAGTTATGAAGCAAACATCCACAGAAAAAAGTACTGTTGCGTTTCCAATTAAATGTTAGTATTTGGATGTCTTTACATCGCTTTAAATATATTTACAGTTGTTTCAAATCCATGTCATTGAAAGAATTCAATCCTTATATTCGAAGTAATCACAGGTATGCCAATAAATTCAAAATAACTTTATACTCGTTCTAACGATATGTATAATCCTTCTAATATCAGTACTGACATATAATGCAATCAAAACATCATTTTGTTTTCGACATTTACCCTATGTTCCATTTAAGCAAAGCATACAATGGTTGTGTTCAACGGGACTCTGCGCTAACTAACCGATGAACAACAAACTGTCAAAAAAGCGCCAGTCAGTTTGGTTAGCGCTTTTAGAAAGCGCTATTTGGTTAGCGAAGCGGCACAAAACTAGAAAAAGTTATTTGTAGTTCTGAGGGAAACTGTTACCTTTGTTTAGTGTCAATTTAATATTAGGATTTGTGATTTATAGCCTAGGCTTTTGACAATAGGGATAATAAATATTAAAATATGGAAATGGATATGACAGTTTTATCACGTCAAAAAGAAAGTCGTTCAACGGTCACACCTAGCGCCTGCAGGCGCTTCCACGCATAGCGCTTTTGGGCTAAGTCCCACTGAACACACCCAATGTATTCGATGTACAAAAATTATTACTGCAACAGCAGTTCATGATAATTCATCTGATAAAAATTAATTTTGTTTCAAAAGGTACATATTACGGGAACAATAACCTTTCAAAACGTTGTCTATGCCGTTAAAGAAATTGGTAAGTAGTATTCATAACAACAACATCATATATCGAATTCAACGGTCCTTGTTGTTCGCTGAACTATAATCAGTATTCGGCGGGATGTCCAGATTCAATGAACGTAAAAAGAAAGAACAGGGGGATCATCTTAGTGTTATTATCGGCGCCAACCCGCCAACATGGACGAGGTTGTTTTGTTGTGTTTCTTTGTGTTGTTTCGGTGTTAGCCGTCTTGTGTCATCTCGTGGTGTGATTTAAATGTGTCCAGTTATATATTAAATGGAGAACCTACTGAGAAATTGGGGCTTAGAAGAGCTAACACCCACATTCAAATGTAGGTATTTAGATTAGTCAGACAGTTACATTTCAGGTAAAAGTGCAGCAACTGTTGCAGGCTTATGTGCAATTGTTATATCATGCTCCTTATAACTTCATACAGAATCACACCATTAAACATCCAAGCGAATCGATCAGCTGTCTTCGCAATAAAATGTATTGGTCCAAGGAAAAGAAAGTGGTTTAGATTGAATTACCAAACACAGATTCGATTCAACGACAGGCTGCGATTGAATCATTCATTGGAATCGAATGACATCTTGTGGTTGAATCGACAATACGATATAATTCGTTACCAACTATACACTTCCCATTGGATTAAACATCGCTGTATTTGAGGAATGCTGAGTGTAACGTCCCATTGAATTCAAGCGTAAGTCTTTGACAAAACGACAGATTTTTCTTGTATATTTTTTAAATGGAACACCCTGTATATTATTTTTTAAATCAATCGGAAATAATGCAGGCATTTCAAAAATATATATTAGTATTAGGATATTTTGAAAATTACGCTCAAAATTAGAGTTTACTTGATTTGTAGCAGTAGGCCGTGGTTAATCAACTATAAATAATATGCATTTAAGCAGTTATTACTTTACAAAACACTCTTTACTTAAATTAAAAAAAAAACGGTATTAAAATACTTTTTTCGAAATAACAATGTCTTATTAAAATGATAAATATTGTGTTGTTATAACGTTGAGTAGGTAGTGGGCTATGACTCATCTATTAAAAACAAAAAAACAAATCTGTAAGAAACTTACTCTAACATAACCTTTCCACAGCAGCCGCGGTACTTTGGTATTAAGGCTCTGCCTATGCGGTCGGCTCAGTTATAAAAAAACTGATGCTTTTGTAATGCAATCTGATCCTTTATCAAATTCTGCTGGAAAGGTGTAGTATAAACGCCCCTTAACGCTGACCGAAGAGGTCTCAGATCGATTTTACACTCATAGAGAATAGCGCAGAAACAACAACGTACGTAAATTAATCCAAGTACCATACAGTTCATTCGCTATCTCGGTAACATGCAATAAAATTGACCGGCCGATATAGGATTACACCTCTTGGGAACGGTGTGTGAGAAAGCCATTAAACAGCATCATTCAATAAGAATATATTTAACACTCACTGGAGGATCGTTTGGCTGTCACTTCCTTATTGCCCTCACCAGTGTGTTTTTTCACCTGGTGCTAGATGGAAATAGTGCTCCCGCCATAAAATCCATTTGTACATGAGAGTTTTATGGTTGAATGGCTCACCCACTACTTTATAACTAAGGGTGTTTCAGTAGGAGCATAAGCCTTTAATTGCTTGTCATAATGACATGGGATCGGTTAAAGGTTGACATATGGGAGTTAGGAGAAGATATCCTCATCCTCTCATCTCTCATCCTCATTCTGTATTCTGTATTTGAAGGAGGATGATCTGCCAAATACTCAGTACCTCGCTCAGTACTCAGGCATCATCGGACCCCTTGTGAGAAAGGTTTTTTTATGATCAGCCGCCCGCAAAGGCTGAAAGCCTATGGCGGTGTCAGTGTCAGTGCACGTTAGATTTGAAACACTGCAGGCTGTATCCGTCGGGAAACAAATTCTCCGACAACTCATTCGATGGCGTCGAAGTTTTCCAAGAGAACGAATGCTCGAGAAGACTGGTTCGGAGAGTAGGGACCTCGAACTGGTAAGGATTAGCTCACAGAGCCTCTCTAGTGTTCTTCGTTCGGACGGCCTTCGGTGTTATTATCTGGGAGAGCTCACTCGAACATCTTCCGTGATAGAATCTGTAAAAAGGGGACAGGTCAGCCACCCTTCTTTGATGTTCCAGGCTGTGAGAGGTCCTTTATGAGGTTAGGCGTATCGATTAGTCTAATTGCTTTCTTCTGGATAGTGTCCCGAAGCTTTAGTGAGTGCTTCAGAGCGTGGCCGTACACATGGGAGCAATACTCCAACAATGTTTGGATCTGTGCCTTGTAGAGCAGCAGTAGTTGCTCTGGTGTATACAGCTTCCTACAGCAGAACAAACCTCTTAAGCTTCTGGGTTGTAGCAATACTGATGACGTGGTCGTGCCAGGACATATTCTCCAAGAGCTTAACTGAAGGTGACTCGACTATTGGGTGACACTCTATTTCCACAGTTGGTAAACGTGAGACTTCTTTGTCAATGTTGCTACCTGAAATTTCTGTACGCTAAACTGTATTTTATTTACTAATCTCCACTCGACAAACGTTTAACTACGTTGATCTTTGAGGCATGTTGCTGTCGCCGACGTACCGTCTCCTGGGATGATGGATGATGGTTCCATGCATGATATTAATGTACTGTCGTCTGCAAAGTTGTAGATTGGATTGGATGTTATTTCCAGCAGCTCGTTGATGTACAGCAGAAACAGTGTAGGGGGTAGGAGGAACACACAGCTTTTGGTGTTGATTCTGTGGGGTCGGCAAAAAGGGTTAAAGGTGGCCTTCTCGCCAGGGGTTTTTTATAACCAAGCAGACCGCAAAAACGAAGCCTAAATACCAGTAGCGCGTCTGCTATGAAAAGGTTATAGCAGGGAGAATTTGTTGACGCGGGACTTGAATACGTCGACACTCGTAGGTTCAATAAATGCATCTCCTGGTAGTCTATCCCAAGTTCTGGATACTCTGGGACAAAGGTGCGATAGTTCTCGCGGATGCATATAATAGGTCACCCACCGCAAGTAGGTGAAAAAAGAAGCTGGGAATGGCAAGTTAAGGGTGGGTTACTGAATAGTGGAATTGCCCTTATCTGGACTACATCAAGTATAGCCAAGGTAGTAGGAGCAGCAGACCCCCAGATATGAGAGCAATACTCTAGGCCAGGTCTTATTTGGGCTTTATACAGCGTAAAAGGGTGGGATGGTGAGAAGTATACTACTCGCAAGTGAAATCCGAACACTGAGAAGGAAAGTGTTGTTTTCTTGAACTCATTTGCTATAATTAGGTTATAAAAAAATACAACAGGTCAATAATTGGTGGACCCTCCATGTTGACGTATGCACTCTAGCCTACGCGGCATGCTCGTAATCTGGTTGCTGATAAACTCTAGAGGTACAGCCTCCCAAGTTTCCCTCATAGAATGTTCCAGTTCGTCCAAAGTGATCGGATGATTGGGTAAATCGCCTATGTATCGACCCATGCAACCCATACTTTGTCAGTTGGCTATAAATTGGGTGATAGTGGAGACTAGTGAAGTACCCTGACCTCATATTCTTACAGAAACCTCATCAATATCCTTGCAATACGAGGACGTGCATTATCTTTCTGGAAGAAGCCCTCTTCGAGGACTTGGGTATATTGAACGGCAATTGGTTCTAACACCTCATTCACATAACGTTGTGCAGTCTTTGTGCCACGAATGACAAGTAAAGGTGACTTGCTGCGGAATGCACTGGCACCCCAAATCATCAAACCCATAGGACGATGTACATAGTGTTCAACAGCAACACACGTCGTTTACCCCGTCGTCGTCTTACGCGTTGGCGTCCATCATGTGCTCCCAGACACAATCTGGACTCGTCGGAGAAGGCCGTCAGATGCCGCACTCAGCATGCCATTGCCGGTGTTCTTGGCATCAATCCAACCATTGGCGACGATGATTTGCAGTGAGTGGAAGCACTAGATGCGGACGAGATGATCCTAAGCCAATTTCACTCAATCTGTGGTACACTGTGCGGGTTCAAATGGGCTTCTCTATAGCTGCATGCCAAGCGTCAGCAGCAGCTCGAGTCTCGAAGGGCCAGTAGTCGTAAATAACCATCTTGCCGGTCTGCAGTTCTTCTGCGTGCTCCAGAACCTCTAGCTCGCTGCATTCGCCTCTGCGATCCATGCGTATCATGCTGCTACAACTGTAGCCACGCTACGCCCCATGGTTACAGCAATTGCTCTGAAAGAAGCACCACGTTCTCGTTGGCCTACAATCCGACCCCGTTCAAAGGGGCTTAACTGCGTAAACTGGTGCTGTCGTCTTCTAGGGGGCATCTTTCACACAACCAATTAGTCTCTAGCCACATTTGCGAAATATATCATCATTTTTGAATCGACAAAAGGCCATGCTTTGTTTTTACACGTCTAGAGTTTTTTAGAGGTGCCATGTAGGTGAATAGCGTCTGAATGAACAATGTGTATAGAAATCGTACTGCCAAGCTGTGTACAAATTTTCAATGCTAGTATCCCTTTTTTTTTCTAGGTGTTCGGATTTAATTGGCGAGTTGTATATTTTCTGATGTCCCAGCTTTTTTCCAGCAGCTGTTTGAGGAATTGAGGAAACGTGTTCAGGTCATTATATTTTTTGTAATGTTGACTCTTAAAAGCTTGAATGAGTGACTCCTTGTTAGCGTCTGATTGTTCCGTAAAATCGAGTGCTCGCTTGAGCACTTTTTGTTTGAAAGTGTATAGTAAGGGATCTTGGGAGCATTGAATTTTGCCATATTTTTGCCACCAAGCGGTGATGGTCTCCAGGTCCTTTGACATCGAAGCAGCTGCTGCCAGTACTGTGACCTGCAAATCTGTGGATAGACAGCGGGTCATTGATGTGGTGTGTGTGCCTCCCCGTCACTACTATTACCTATTACACTTTGAAACCCCCCATATTGTAACGATATCTGGCATGGGCGTGCCGCATTGCACACGAAAGCGTAGGCTCAACTAGATCCGTGGCGTTTTTACGTCGTCGCGTCGGTCGGGCTGATTTGCATCGCGAAATGGACACCGACAATTATCTGGATACGTTCTAGTATATATCAACTTTTGATAACTGACCGCAGCGTATTTCACCGGAGCCCGTTATGGAAATTGCAATAGTTCATTTTACGAGCGCGTTCGGACGGTGCGTTACGCGAATTGGGGTTTCGGGGAATGATTGGCGCTGTTGAATAGTGGGTCACGGATGGAGAGAAAACCCATATAAAGCTTATACCGGAATTTTTTTAAATGTTTTATAGTTTGGTGGCGAAGAGATGTAGTTCCAAGATTCTTTGAAGAATGAACTATTTAAAAAAAAAATATGTTAAAATGTAACATTTTTACTCTTTTCTTTGAACGCCAAGTGGACTATATGCCTTCCAAAGTTCAAACATGAACCATCCTTAACCCTACAATACTAACCTTATCTTTATACCTATTACTACTAACCTTCGTAGAACTTACTACTTGAGAAAGGATCACAATTAAAAAAAAAACGTTTTCATCGTTTATTAACTTTTACTGAAAATTGTTCATAATAAGAATATTTCTGAATACAAATATTAACAATAACAAGAAAAATTCCATTTTTAAACTGCAAGACATACAGCAAAGAGCAGATGGTCTCCGCAAAAGGACCTTTTGGAAGTGCTCACATTAGCGCGTCGCCATTCTAAGTTTTTTGAAGGACAGTGTTGGCACCTTGCACTCTTGTTTGGACTAGGAGTGGCTCTATCCTCTGATCCATCTTGGTTTAATGTATTCTCTATAATTAATCTTAGCGAGCGGGTTAAAGTTGGTCAGGTTTTCCGTTGTCCCAACCATGGTTTTATTAGCTGTTTGGATGATAAATACATAATTTTTTTCTCGAGATGGTCCTAGCTCTTTGTTTGTTGGTTGTGATTACACACAATCCATGAATTCAGACTCAGATGGACTAAAGGCTTCTTGAACACTATACTCGCTCTCGGAACCACTATACAACGCACTCTATTCTCCTCATTTTCACCGGGCAATAATCCTGCTAAACCTTGTTTCGCTTCTAATGGTAATTATCTTTGTCATATCCCATTTGTTAGCTTCCATAATGTTATATTCTGAAAAAACTTAGAAACTAACGATATTGACAAAAAATGATCAAAATAACGCTAAACTGTTCTTATGTTTAAATATAACATTTATACTAACCTTCGTAAAATTTACGACGCCGTTGTCCAAATAAAACTATTCCAATTACCTACTATCAAATGCACTTTGGGTCACTAACTTACTCACACCGATCTAATAGAAGATTAGGCGAGCGTACAAGGTCAAGGGCTAAGCCGCGTCGCTAAAATTGCAGACTAAACTAAGTCTCCTCGTAAAATTTACGATGGTTAGTATTCTAGCGTTAAGCTTAGTTCAGATGCACACGACATCCGACGAGATCCGACGCCGACGGTACGAAACTGTTCCTATTGGTCGTGTGCATCTGAATTAAGCTTTAGAATGTGACTACTCCATTGTCGTATAATAAAGAGGGATGAATGCCCTTCCTCTGTCTACAAACAGAACCTCCATTTTTTATTGACATTGACAGATGTTTGTTTACATTTGATAGAAACGAATTTTTCTGGAATCTTCTGACAAAGTGACAGAACCATCACCTCCAATAGAACGACGATGGTAGGCGGTCGCCAGTGTTGCTAGATGATATATAGTAAAATACAGCGCGAAGACTGGCTGGGAGAATTTTTCAGATACCATAAATAAAATTAATTACATTTGCATAATTTTGTAAAATATGGAAGAACAGTGCTATCAGATATTTTTAGTTTACAAAAAATTAATCTTAATTCAATATAAAAGTGAAAAACTAACAACAGATAGTAAAGTTTACAATAAATTATCATAATTAAAACTCTGCAAAATTTCAACAACCTGACAGTCTTGCTCAATTCAAAAATATACACATTCTATCTGCATCAGGTATGATAATAACTTTTTATTGCTTGATTTCTCAGGCGGGAAGTTCAAGAGATTTAAATGAGTTCCATTTAAATGCATGCTTTTAAAACCCTATTTTTATTCTACATGTGACCAAAAAAAATTGAACATTATTATAAACTGGATGCAGTCCATCCATTTCAGCGATTAAACAGGTAATATCGATAAGTTTTAAAACACCCCACTGGCGATATATCTGCAAAATTTCTGTAGTAATTAAAACTCACCGTCTGGTGTATTTTTTCACTTCTGTGTCATCGGCGTCGACCGCTATGGTCATTAGCCTCGTGTTCTGTGTAGGCTTTGTTACTGTTTCCCGGTACCACTCTACTAACAGCACTGTTAATTAGAAGCCAACAGTGAAGGCTCAGGTTGGGATTCTTAGCTGAACTTTTTTTATGGATATTGATTTTTGATTGAAGAAACCAGAAATAAATGTCTGCCACTAACGAGAAGTCTATTCAAAGCCGCATCAACAAACTTCGCCTAAACTAAACTTTTCATAGCAGCCGCGGTACTCTGGTATTTAGGTTTTGCCTTTACGGCTCTTAGCTATAAAAAACGATATTACTTCCCACACAGATAGGTGAGGGGCTCGGTGAGGGGAGTATTGTGATCGCGAAAATTTTCGATTTTGAGATAATACGCTTTTTGGGCGTTTTATGATGTCTACATAACGAAAATCCATGTCACTCATTTCCGTCGGTCTGTCTGTCTGTCTGTCTGTCTGTCTGTCTGTCTGTCTGTCTGTCTGTCTGTCTGTCTGTCTGTCTGTGTCTGTCGGTCTGTCTGTCGGTCGCTTTTTTCTAGCCTCGTAATCTCAGCAACCGCTGCATGGATTGTGATGAACTTTGAGCAGCGGTATGCTGTGGGGTCGTAGTAGGCAATGTTCCTATACATTAATCGGTGCATAGGCGGCGGAGCAATTAGCAAAAAAAAAAAAAAATAAATATTCCTGAAACTTCGTTTTTAGGCGTTTTAGGGGTCCCTGATCATTTTCTACTTTTTTTTTGGGTGCGGGTGAAATTGGGGTGGTTGGGGGTGGGGGGGTTGTAAAATTGAAAAATGTGTTGCTTCCATAATAGACTGTCCACTGACCTGTGAAGGAAGACCTGGCGACATAAATAACTTTTTTAGGTCCATCCGAACAATGACTTGCCTATTACAGAAAGCAGAGGACTTGAATTTTTTCTGATGTAAACATACGAGAGTAGGTATTGCTTTAGATCGTTCTATATTGTGTAACAAGGAAACTGTTGAATTGATTTTAATAAAATTTTGACACGGTATTACTACCGTGGCGAAGATGGAAAACGCGTATGATTTTTACAAATCGTGCCAGTGGCGGCGCAGAAATAATAAAAAAAACTAAAAATATAACAACAGCTCAAACTTCGTTTTTAAGCGTTTTAGAGGTTCCTGATCATTTTCTGCGTTTTTTTGGGTGGGGGTGAAATTGGGATGGTTGGGGGGTTGGGGGTTGAAAAATTAAAAAATTTATTGTACTCATAATAGGCTGTCTACTAACCTGTAAAGCAAGATCTAGCGACACAAATCACCTTTTTAGGTCCATCCGAACATTGCCTAGCCTATTACGGAAACTAAAGGATTTATTTCTGGATACATACGAGAATTTATTGGTTTAAATCGTTTTGTATTTTGTAACCACTATTAAATTGATTCTAATGAAATTTTGACACAGTATATTGTTATCGTAGTGAGAATGGAAAACGCTTATGTTTGTTAAAAATCTTAATTTTTTGGTTCCCACATGGCTTCGTAGGTTATTTTTTTTTCATTTCTTCTTATTGGTCGGTTCCTGGTTCCACTTCTCTTTTTCTATTGTGTTCGATCTTATTCTACTTGCTGTTTCCACCTGCTTTTCCGTCTTCCTCTCATTTTCTTCATATCTATCTCATATATCTGTATCTTTTTTGGTTTCGTGTATCCGACATTCTTGCTCTGTGTCCTAATCACCTTAGTCTTCCTCTTTCACTACTCGGTATCATTAATATGGAAGTAAAATTCTATTCTTTAAGACCTATTAATCATTCACGTAGTTATGAAGTTAGTTATCATAAAACAAAAGCTGTATCCGGAGCAGCTATGCAATGATAAAAGACTATAGAGGTAGCCGAAACGTTGAGAAATAGTTTTATCAGCAGATGCGGTTTTAATTATGAGTCAGTTTATTAAAACTAATTGAAGAGCTGCCATAATTGATTGGTTATAGGAATGAAGCTATATCCATAAAGCGCGGAGTCTTCAAAGACTAATCAACAAATAGCTTCAGTAGGTAATTAGATGGGACTACAAATAAAAGTCAAAGATCGTAGTGATAAGCAGAAATCAAATCAGATGATAGATATAAAGATTCAAGGGATGTCTGTATCAAGGGTTCTGACATTTAGATTGTTAGATTACAGATGACTTGAATCCAGATGTGGAAATACGGGCAAGAGTTGAGATGATCAGAACAGCATTCTTGAAAATGGCGTAGTCTGCCAAGCGATAAAACTCTGAATGGCCAAATAAGATACAGTTTCGTCAAATGTTCTCTTTTCCCGTGCTTCTGTATGGAACCGAAGCGTTCTTCATTGGATGGAGCTGATACATTTAGAACTTAAGAAGAAGATAGGAATAGAAGAGAAAACATAAAATTGAAGAATTTTTAAAAAATATTTCAACTCATTAATGACCTCAGTAATCTTCACATTTATTTGTTCACATGACATACTGACACGAAAACGATGAGTACATGAGTGTTGCAGACCGCAGTTCACTATGTTTATTATATTGGGATTTATGTCATATAATACTCCCATCAGTTTTAATGATGCCGGGTTTTCCGATTAAAGAGCATGATTCACTGCAGTGTTAAACTCATAAATGTAACGACATTTAATATTGCAGATACTACCAATAATCGATAAAAGATGTGTCATGATTCATTTTACGTTAAAATGAATGAAGTGGTATTTAATGGCCGTATTAAAGATAGACAAGTATACTCGTAACTCACCAGTGTGATTCATGTAACTTATCTTGTTTCATTGGAAATAACAGTTGTCCGAGAAGCATTGAATTTATTATGAATACAAACATGTCGGATGTAAGATTAGTTTTTTAACCACATTGATCAATTTTTTCTATTAAGGATAAATATGAAAATATGATCGGGTTTTGGTTTGAAAGATAATTGGGGAAAATGGCGATAAAGGAAATGCCATCCGATGAAACTTTAGTGGTGACCTAAGAGACATTAGAGCTATCTAAATAAACGTACAGACGATATTGACTGTGTCATATAAGTCGTGAACTTAAAAGTACTTAACATCATCCGATATATCACAATATAGATATTATAAAATATAAATAAAGAAATAAAGCATACAGTTATAACTAAAAAATGGAGTCAAGTTGATTGACTCAGTACTTCCCACACCTAATGATGTTACCATTTTATTATTTTCCCATTGCATGAGGCTAAGGTCCGAAATCCCCTTGCCACCAAATTGTCGCCCACCTGCCCGCAAAAAAGCATCCATCACAAAAACTCTCGAAAATAGTTTCTTGCCTCTCCCTCCTTAGAAGGTAGGACGCCACAGTTTTCTTCTGCATGTTTTAACTGGGCGATGGGGAACGATCAGTATCGTCCGCCGTCTTAAAACGAAGATAGAACTCCTTAATATTTTTATTTTTTTTATTCTTTCTGCGCCGCCACTGACACGGTTTTTCCAAAACATGCGGGTTTTCCATCCTCGCCGCGGTAGTAATGCTATGTCAAAATTTCATTAAATTCAATTCAATAATTTTCGCACTACGCAATACAGAACGGTCTGAAACAATACTCGTATGTATACATCACAAATTCTTAGTCCCTTGGTTTCTATAATAAGCAAAGCAATTATCGGAAGATAACGAAGATAGAGCTCCTTAATATTTTCATTTTTTTTATTCTTTCTGCGCCGCCACTGACACGGTTTTTCCAAAACATGCGTGTTTTCCATCCTCGCCGCGGTAGTAATGCTATGTCAAAATTTCATTAAAATCAATTTAATAATTTTCGCACTACGCAATACAGAACGATCTGAAACAATACCCGTATGTATACATCACAAATTCTGTCCCTTGGTTCCTATAATAAGCAAAGCAATTATCGGATGGACCTAAGAAAGTGTACTATGCCGCTAGGTTTTCATCCACACAATTAATTTTTCAGTTTTACAACCCCCTACCCCCCAACCACCCCAATATCACATAAAGTGGAAAATTATCAGGAACCCCTAAAACAGTAAGTAAGTGTATCAATAGTATTTACGTAAGATGCTAATCAAGAGGATCGTTTTTAGTTACATTTAAGACTACTATTAGCAATTATATCAATAATGGCATGTATTGTACTTTTCAATAAATTAATAGATTCTTATTCCATTAGAATCTAATACAAAATGTTTCTAGCAGTACTTGAATGGGTCTCATGAAGTCTATTGTATAGTCTTAGATATAGGTATAAGTGATTTCCGATGATTTGATTAAACTATAAACTTCTATCTTGTTTCATTTTTATGCTGACTTTGTGTCAAATTTGATCTGTTTTTATATTCCTGAATTCTTAAATGTAATCTGACGAATGTCTAGGATCTTAAAATACAATATTTTTATAAAAAAAATGCTCCAGCTTTCAAAGAATGATTTTTTGACATTATTTTTTTATAGTTTCTTGTTCATCACCACGCCAAATGTTTTGGAGGAGTAACGGTTTATAAAATATTGAAATTAGTTGAATGGTCTTTTAGTTTCTGATTCGCTCAATATATGAAGATTTATACAGTACACGGGATACAGTCATTCATTCTATAATGAATTTTATTCACCAAATAACGTAAATATATTTCTGGCACGTTATATTACATAGAACAGATTAAGTACTACCATATTAGTCATTTATAATATACATACAGGGTGTCCCACGACGATTAAGACAACCAATATATCGGAGCTGGGCAGTAGTAATGAATTATAATTTTGGGGGTGTAAATTAGAACAAATATAGCATCTTCTCTTATTATTGTGTCACCCAATGAGGTATTTGTTTTTGATCACGTGACGTCCGATTCAAAATGTTTAATGGGACACCCTGTATATTTGTGACTTTTCGTGTTCCTTCCGGTAAAACAATTCCAACAAACTGCACATTTGGGGTCTAAAGTGATTAATTCAAGAGCTACAGGTACTTAAAGGATGGTACCACTACCATTGATTATAACATGTACCCCTACAGTTAAATTATTAATGGTAATGTTTCATAATGGTAGTGGTACAGTCCTTTAAGTACCTGTAGCTATTGAATTAATCACGTGTGCTAGTTTGTTGGAATTGTTTAATCGTGAAGAATACAAAAAGTCATTAAACATTTTGAATCGGACGTCACGTGATCAAAAACAAATATCACATTGGGTGAGACAATAATAGGAATGGATACTACATTTGCTCTTATTTACACCCCCCAAATTATAATTCCTACTACTGCCCAGTTCCGATATACTGCTTGTCTTAATCGTCGTGGGACACCCTGTATAAATGTGCACATAACTCAATTCATAGGTCATTGATGCACGTCAACAGGTATTATTTGAGTGAACACTGATAATAATGAAATTATTAAGGTAAATAGAAAATACTATATATACTATATAAGGTGAATATTGGAAATACTGTAAATACATATATAGTATACTATTTGTATATCATTTGAAAATGGCAGTGAAGGCATGCAACCAAGTTAATCCACATCTGATCACAACTGAGGTAGTGGAATTAAAAAATGAACTTAAAATATTTGTAAACAAATTGGTTTCTTTAGCGTTCTTAAAAAAAGTAATTGAATTGATAAAAATAAATCGGCGTTTTGTGGACAATAGAAGAAATTTCTTGTACTATCAACAAACATATTTTACCCAGTCCTGGGATACGATTGAAGAAGAGTCAGTTACCAAATTCCCATTCATTATCGACAACTCCCCCACCTATAGCTCTATGTATACATGAAAAGCGCCTCTATCAAAATGCAAAGCTTTCGCTTTATGGTACCCTCGCAGCTTAAAAGCAATTTGCATCTGAATCTGAAAGGACAATTAATATATGCCCAAGCATTAGCTTCAGTTGCGCTAGGGGTGACTTTCCCAAATCCGGGCATATCGGGTATTCAAAGAGGGATTTTAATTTTCCGGTAGAGCAGGTCTGATGGAACTAGGTGTAAATGTACAGGACATCCATCACTTTTCGTGTCCTTATGACGTCGTCTCCTGTCAAAGGTTGGCGATCCAAATAGCTAACGTAGTTCTAGACCTTTTCCAGCTGTAGTTTCTAAAGCATCAAGTGATAATTCAAAACGGTCAAGTTAATTTTCCAACTCGTCAATTGTAAATTCATACTGACAGGTATAAATTAGGTCTGACAGTTTGGAATTACAAGTGACGAGTTGGAAAATTAACTTGACCGTTTGAATTACTACTTGACCCTTTAGAAACTACGGCTGGAAAAGATGTAGATACAGTCATGCGGAAAATGTTAAGCGATGAGCAACCAAACCGTCTTCAGATGTTCAGATATTGGAGGAATACTTGTTGTAACCTGAATTGTCCTCATATAGTTCGTACGAGAGTCTTCCGTTGCACAGGGCTTAACATGTTTTCATATTTTTATATTTTTTTTACTTCCTAACCAAATTGGCGCTGTATTCAAGACTATGGAGTGTATTACCTCGTACAGAACTGCTCTTTTCGAGCTGCTAGGTCCTGTTAATTTAGCAGGATTCTGGTTAAGGTCATCATTTGGCTCTAAAGTATATCCCCCAAAGGTGGAGAGAGGTGAGAGTGGTCTTCATGCCTCAACCAGGTAGAATGTACTACACCCTACTGAAAGCATTCCGACCAACAAGCTTAACATCGTTCTTTCTCAAGGCGATGGAAATGCTATGCGAGAGGTATATAAGAGATGAGGTCCTGATTCATGTTCCACTTCATCCAAATCAACATGCATATACTCCGGGCATCTCCACCGACTCGGCATTACATCAAGTAGTTGGCAGAATCGAGAGATCACTGAAGAACAAAGAATCCACCCTGGATGTATTCATAGATATTGGGGGAGCGTTTGACAAAACAACATTCTCAAAAATTAGCCAACAACTTCAGGCTAGGCAAGTACCTAGGACTGTGAGCGAATGGATACTTAGCATGCTCTCCAACAGAGCAATAACAATCAAGGTAGAGGAGATTTCTGTTAAAGGTGTTGTCAGCAGGGGTTGTCCGCAGGGAGGTGTTCTGTCACCACTGCTTTGGTACGTGGTTCTGGATACTCTCATCAATCACCTCAACAGCAATGGACACTACACAATAGCATATGCGGATGACATAGTCATGGAATGAAGGTGCTTGCTTACTCCGCAAGAGGGAGATAAATTCATACATTTGGTTCACAGAAAAATCGGAAAAATGAAGGGTACCGGCTGGATTCGAACCAGCGTCTCCGGCTTTCTAGGCCGACGCGATACTACGGTCGCCCGCATTGCAGCCGATATACCGCGTCGACGACTTGATATCGAATCCGTTGATCCCCACCACTCCCCCGTATTTCTCTGCGAACCATGCATTTCAGTCCTCCAGCCGGTACCCTTCATTTTTTCGATTTTTCTGTGAACCAAATGTCTGACACAGTCATCCTGCAAACAGGTAGATTTAAGAACACATTAGGTGAACCAAAGTAGCACTCAAATCAATAGAAAAACAGTGTATAGAACACTCTTCTTCTTTCATGTGCCTTGTCCGGACTCCTTGACGTTGGCCATCACTATGGCGAGGGCATCTCTGTCTTGTGCTACCTGCATCAATTCCCCCACTGATCTTATTCCAGTCCAATCACGGATATTACGTAGCCACGAGTGTTGTCTCCTCCCAGGTCCTCTGCGCCCCTCTATTTTTCCTTTAATCATAAGTTGGAGTATTTGGTATTTTTCTCCTCTCAATATTATGACCCTGATAGGCGATTTTGCGGCATTTAATTGTGTTTAGTATCTACCTGTTGGTATTGGCTCTTCGAAGGACTTCCGTATTGGTGACGTAATCCACCCAAGGTATGCGAAGCATTCTCCGATGCAACCACATCTCAAAAGCCTCAAGACGATTCATTGTACTAAATTTCAATGTCCAAGATTCCAGATCGTAGAGGAGTACCGACCAGACATAACACCGTGTAATTCTTCGCCGTATTTTGAGGTTCAGATTGTCGTCACACAGAAGTTGTCTCATTCTATTGAATGCTGAACGTGCCATTTCTATTCGGCGTTTTATTTCTACGTCAGGGTCTAAGCATTCTGTAATGATACTTCCCAGGTATTTAAATCTATTTTGTTGTGGTCTGTGCGGCTGAATACCATGAATTTGGTCTTGTTGGCATTGATTTTTAGGCCGTATCTCTCACCCACTTACGGAAGCCGAATTGTGATATAATAGAACACTCAATGTAGCCAAAAAGCTCCCATGCCCGATTGATCGAACGATGGTAAGAACTACAAGGATGCCGATTTGCCAGGGAACCGTTGCAGGTTTTGGCATGGCAATATCCAAGAAGTACTTGGCGCTGACCAGACCAAACCTACCTACGTCTCATGGTAGAATTCCTGACTGGCCATTGTCAATTCAGGAAACACCTCCACACTATGGGGCTAAGTGACACACCGATATGTAGAATGTGTGAAAGCGAAGACGAAACTGTGGAACATGTCATATGTGAGTGTTCATACTTATCTTCTATTAGAGGGTGTGCGTTCGGCGAGTCTTGGCCTACACCTGCCCACATAAGGGAGATATCCCCTAGCGACTTGTTCACCTTCCTACAATTGGCAGGATGGATGATGACCTGAGAAAACAGCTCCCTGGGTGGATGCACAATGGGCCAGTTGTGGGCTAAGTGCATTGAAACCGCTTATTTTCTTCAGTCTACAGATACAGAAGGTCTAGAATTGCATCCAGGTATCTCAGCTGTCTGACTGGGGTAACAATCTTAACAACAACAAGTAATAAATCTTTAGTCGACTGTTACACAACCCGTACTAGGCTGAGTTGCAAACCCGGAACCATCAACGAATTAGATAGTGGTAGAACATAAGCATAAAACTGATCCCTCTTACTTTCAGATATACGCAGGTAATAAATTGATTCTATTAGAATAACTGGCACTGAAATTCCGGTGTTATCTTAGTAAAAGTGTTGTTTTTATACTAATAACTTCATAAGTAAAAGCAGTTCGCCTAAAATTGCCGTTTCTCTATTAATTGAACAATAATAATGAATCACATGGCATTCGTTCAATTAGGAAAAAAGAAGTCATCGATTAACAAAAGGTGTGCAGTAACTGTTACGAACAGTTGGGATAGAAAATGAATCTATTCAATTAAGTTTGTAAATTATTTTTTTGATTTTCTAAAGCAAGCGGTGTACCAGCTGTCAGAACAATTTTCTACAATTTTGTGACAGTACTGAATCAAGAGTTTCACGTTTTCAAACCCAATATAATAAGGAAGAAATGTGGTATATACAGAGAAAGCATTTGGGTTTGGGTTCCTGATTCAAGACCATTTATACAGGGTGTCCCACGATGATTAAGACAAGCAATATATCAGAACTGGGCAGCAATAACGAATTATAATTTTGGGGTCGTAAATTAGAGCAAATATAGTATCTTGTTTTATTATTGTGTCACCCAATGAGGTATTTGTTTTTGGTCACGTGACGTCTGATTCAAAATTTTTATGACTTTTTGCGTTCCTTCCGATAAAACAATACCAAAAAACTTGCACACTTGGTGTCTAAAGTGATTGATTCGAGAGCTACAGGTACTTAAAGGACTGTACCACTACCATTATGAAACACTGCCAAAGTAATTTAACTGTAGGGGTACATTATGTTATAATCAATGGTCGTGGTACCATCCTTTAAGTACCTGTAGCTCTTTAGAACCCAAGTGTCCGAGTTTGTTGGAATTGTTTTATCGGGGGAACACAAAAAGTCACAAAAATACAGGGTGTCCCATTAAAAATTTTGAATCGGACATCACGTGATCAAAAACAAATACCTCATTGGGTGACACAGTAATAAGAAAATATACTATATTTGCTCTATTTTAAACCTCCAAAATTATAATTTGCTACTACTGCTCGGTTCCGATATATTGCGTGTCTTAATCGTCGTGGGACACCCTGTATAAGTACGATGCGTACAACAAGTGAAACCGGAGGCAATAATTTTTATTTAGTTTTTTTGCAAAAGTACGTTTTTCAGGAAACTATGAACATGTTCAAAATATTTATGGTCACACATACATCAGAATACCGTAGTAAGAGTAACTGTCCTGTGTTGGCTCCAAAACGTGGAGATACCTGAGTAGGGATCTGGCCTAGGATATCAAATAAAGGAACCAGGGACAATATGGAATGAAGAATTGTGGAAGATATCAACGCTGAAGAGAGTAGGGACGGAGATCAAGCAGAGGAACTGGAATTGGATAGGTCACATTCCTCGAAGAGAAAGACACATAGGAAGTGACCTGGAGAAACCAGTTACAGACGAGGCAAGAAGAATGGGCAAGACATGCGACATGCGCTTGCGAAGAATAGATGAGACTTGCGTCAGCTTGTAGAGGCCCTTGGAATGATGGGACTATGTACTAGGTACAACCACTACAAACCAAGAAAGATAAATAGTTTAACTGACAACCACGCAGCTCTAGAAGCTCTCGAACACCTGTGAGTCTAAGCTGCTCTGGAATTGCCTCGAAAACCCTAAACAACTGGCAAAGAAAATCCAGATTACGCTCTGGTGGATGTCAGGCATGAAAGAATCGGAGGCAATGAGAAGGCAGATGAACATGCCAAAAAAAGGGCTGAAATCCCTTTCCTAAGATCCGTACCTCCTTGTAGAATTATGAGAAGGTACTTGAAGAAGGAACTATATCGATGGGAGGAAAAACATGCCAACACAAAGACAGGCTTTTTATGGTCAGCCTCCCGCAAAGGCTGAAAGCCTATGGCGCTGTAGCCCTGTGAGAGGATAAGTGTCTGTGCATGTTAGATTTGAAACCCTGCAGGTTGTAGCCATCGGAAAACAAATTCCCCGGTAGCTCATTCCACAGCGTCGAAGTTCTCCAAAAGAAGCAATGCTGGAGGAGACTGGTTCGGGGAGTAGGGATATCGACCTAGCAAGGATGAGCTCGCAGAGCTTCTCTAGTGTTCCTCGTTTGGACGGCCTTCGGAGTTATCTGGCAGAGCTCACTTGAACATCTTACGTGATAGAATCTGAAAAACAGGGCCAGGTTAGCCACCCTTCTTCGATGTGCCAGTCTGTGAAGGTCCTTTGTGAGGTTAGGCTGTGAATACTGCCCTTAGTTCACTGTTTACGTGAGGGCATACAATAATGTATTGCTGATCATGATGTGTGTCGTGTATATCCTATATCTATTAGGCTATTAAGATTCTATTTTGATTTCTGAGGATTGGCGACTCTGAAATGGGATATGTGAATACGATGGTTGCGGTAAGCAATAAAAAATAATTTGATTGCCTTTACAACAAAGTTGCAGGCTATCCTCGCAGATGATTGTAATGGGATGTTACGGTCTATCATTTCGGATTGTAGTTCTTCATTGTTAGGTCATTTCTTCTCGAACTTGAGTCGGCTTTACGAGCTTTGTCATTTTTACAGATGTTTTATAGAACCGGTAATTCCTTCTTGTTATCGGTTGTTATTTCTGCACTGACGTTTGTCCAGCTGAATTACTGAATAGGTCAGAATTACTAGCTCAACTTCGCCATCGTCGTTCTTTTGTAGTCACACGGGGTCTGTCTAGAAAGTAGTAGGACTGATTTTTTTTCGTCCAAACTGAAAGATAGTGGAGATATGCAGGGTTACTGGTAACTCGACCACTTTCCTGCAAGAGGTGATAGAGGGACTCAAATGTAATAGATTTAACCCCCCATACGTAATTCCGAAAACCGATAGTTTTCGAGATAATTAACATTTAATGTTTTTCAACCAAATGTCCAAATTTCCACACTAGATTCTAAACTAAGAAAAAAACCTGTTGTTGATTCTGATAATTTTCATTTTAGTATTTAACTAACACATACACAAAGCTAACTTAGTATTAAAATGTTTCAAAATACTAAACAGTTCCAAACTAAATACAAATATAAAAATAATCAACAAAATTTTTACATTCACCGTGAAACAAAATTATCTAGCTCGAAAAAAATTATACAAACGGTTGAACAAATCGCTAAAAAAACTTTCCTACCTAATAACCTTTTCAGAAAGATTATAAACAGCAATGAATAAAAATCACCTATTCAAAAAGAACGAATGACAGTACAATCATTATATTGATAACTCAGTTACATACTAGAATGTTTGCAAATGCGGTCGATGATTTTATCCAAGTAAAACAAATTAAATCCACTCAAAGTTTCTAGAGTCTTGCTCAATGTGTTGCCCTTGATTTCGGATACAAGTACGGATCCGCTTCCTCACTTCGGTTTTTGTAACCAATGCCTTCATGTGACCCCAGACGTAAAAATCAAGAGGTGTCAGATCTGGGCTCCGCGCAGGCCATGGGATGGGTTCACCCCTCCCTTTCCATTTGTTCGGGTATGTGTTGTCCAACAGCTGCCAACTGTGATACGGTAATGTGCTGGACAACCATCATGCTGAAATATCATGTTGATGATTCTATATTATGTTGATGAATTTTGTTAAATAGTTACTTGTGGTTATACTGTCATTCTTGTCCTTGGAATAGGCCATCAGATAAGGAAGTTTTTAAAATAATCTGTTTGATTGGTTGTGTATATTTTTTTGAGCTAGGCAATTTTCTTTCACGGTGAATGTAAAAATGTTGTTCTTTATTTTTTAAATAATTGTATGTAGTTTGAAACTGTTTAGTATTGTTACACATTTAAATACTAAATTAGATTTGCGTATGTGTCAGTAAAAAACTAAATTGGAAATTACTAAAATCGACAGCAGGGTTTTTTCTAAATTTGGGATGTAGTGTGGAAATTTGGACATATCGTTGAAAAACATTAAATGTTAATTAGCTCGAAAACTATCGGTTTTCTGTATTACGTATGGGGGGTTAAATCTATTGCATTTGAGTCCCTCTATCACTTCCTGCAGGACAGGGTTCGAGTTACCAGTAACCCTGTATTAGAGCTAGTCAAGAACAGAAAAACAGGATAGATTTAATTATTATTTACTGGCCTTTTTATAACTGAGTAGACCGCGTAAATACCAGAGTACCGCGACTGCAAAAGGTTATGATAGGGGAAGTTTGTTAATGGGGGACTTGAATGGGTTAACACCCGCAGGTCTAGTAAATACATCTCTTGGCAGTCCATTCCAAGCCTTGGACACCCTGGGAATAAATGTACGGTCATACGGTCTTGATCTACGAAGAATCACCGTCTTAGGATGAGATGCAGCAGTCATCTGATAGGCTTATCAGTTCTGCATACTTTTGAGCCACTGCGACCGCAATGATGTATTGTAGTTAGCCCTTACTGAACATTTAAAACAGTTTTAGGAACCGTAAACATGGGCTTCTTTGGCCCTAACGTCCTTCTTTGGCCCAAATGAAAACAAAACAAAATCGTACTCTATAAACATATTTGTGACGGTATTTAAAATTCTTCCGGCTCATTCCACTAGGTAGCGGCACCATACAGGCTGTCTGATAAGTCCAGTAGTTCCTTTGCTGTCCACTAGAAAGCAGCACCTATAGTTGTTTGACTAGTGAAACCACGTGCAATCTTTACCTCCCAAACTTCCATTTACAAAAAACGTATTTCTGGTCGAACAAATCTGGTAAGCGCCCCCTATTAAACACTTTTCCTTTCTTTAAGCCGTACTCTAGTTACAACACTGTTAAACTCAACAAGTTTTTTTATTTTCATGTTTTTTTAAATCAGACCCGATAATCTATAAAAAAACGTCCTACTTTGGCCCAACCCTTTTTGGGCTAAAACCCATAATATTAAGTTATGAATTGCTATAAAATTTTATTTTCGTATTTATATTGCGTATTCTCGTTATCAGCTTGTTTAGGATACTGCAAAATACTTCCTGGAGGCCCAATATACACTGGCTATAGCAACGAACAACTTCTAACTTGTCTAGAAGCAATCAGATCTGGTGATATGACGCAAAGGCAGGCAGCTGATCATTTCAAGATACCCCTATAAAAAACAAGTTGAAAAATTTGTTTTCAAGTTTACCAGGCCATCCAACAGTTTCTTCGCAAGAAGAAGAACTAGCATTCTCGATGAACTAGATTTAAGATTCATCATAAAATCTTATTTGACTGGGCAGTGGAAGACTGTGCAGTGTTTTTGTAACTGTGTTCCAGCACGTGACTGGGTCAAATCGTTTCTAAAGAGACATCCTCAACTGACTGTAGAGTTTTCGTCGAACATCAAAAGAAATCGTACTCAGATTCATGAACAAATCATCACAGACTGCATTGAAAGTCTGAAAGAGGTGGTCAAAGATATTTCACCTGATAACATTCATAATTATGACGAAACTTCATAACATTTGATAATATAATCTTCGTTGAAGAGCTTACTTTAATCAATATCCAAGTCCTTCTTTGTCCATACCATTTGTATCATGCTTTTAACGACAAAAATTGACTTGGGACAAAGTTACCCTAACCGCAGGATAACATTGACCCAAAATTTAAAAAAAATATATTAATTCAAAAAACGTTTTGTAAGTAAAAAAAAGGATTACTAATAAGAATATAAGATATTATAGTTGTAAAAAAGGTTACCAGAACTTCTGGGCAGTGAAAACAACAGTTTCTAGAGAAAAGTACATACAATAATTACTGAAAAGTGGGCCAAAGTAGCCCGCGTTTACGGTATTTTATAAACCTTAAACGGGTTGATAACGGTAATATTATTGCTGATGATCAGTTTTATATAAGTTATTCGAATTAATGAAAACTACGGGAAATTATCGGTACTGTTTCTTTACAAATCAAAAATACAGATTATGTTTTATTTTCATTCATTATGTTAATTTGCTATGTTCATCATGTTATGTATATATTATTCGCACTTTGAAGGCTACTTCCTTCAAGGAGGGGCGTATCTAACACGGGTGTTGGTTTGCTTCCCTTATTTCTGGTGCTAGTGTCATCTTTTACAGATGTTCACCATCGTATGCTTGCATCTAAAGCTTCTGGACACTATCCAAAATAAAGCAATTAGTCTAATCGATACAACTAACTTCACAAAGGACCTTCACAGCCTGGAACATCAAAGAAGGGTGGCTGGCCTGGCCCTGTTTTACAGATTCTATAACGGAAGATGCTCAAGTGAGCTCTCCCGGATAATAACGGCGAAGTCCGTCCGAACGAAGAACACTAGAGGCTCTGCGAGCTTATTCTTCCCAGGTCGAGGTCCCTACACACATAAAAATAATTTCTTAGATGGAGCACATATGCTTTAATTCAAGTATACCATAACTTCCCATACGCGCAAAGTTATGCTAATCTCAAAGTGAGAATACAATATCTTTGACCATATAAGGGTTAGATTGAGAAAATATCTTTAATGCAAAACCGGGAAACTCTTGATAGTAAGAATACCAAAATCTTAAATCAAGCATATGGTAATTTTGACAGAAGTATTTCAGAATCTTGACTGAAGTATTTCATAATCTTAACTGGGAGCATTTCATAAACTTGACACAAGTAGCTCGACTTTATTCTAAAATTGTGATATTCTTGAATGAGGAATCTAGCATTATTAATTTGAGCATTAAAATTCTTCTATGAGCATGTAAACATTTTTTTGGACAAATAATTCTGCAAAATTTCTTAAATCACATTTGGTATACTTAGTACTTATCTAGGAACACCTGAGTCAGGTGTTTGCATCCCAATTTTTTTAATAGCGCATTCATGGTTGGATAGATCCAGTGAAAGAAGCTGATGGGAACTGGGACGCGACTCAAATGGTGGTGGACCGGCAGATTCGATGACTGATGGTTGACGGTAGTATCACGGGTATCACGTGGCCGCAATGGCAATTTATTTAACAGTTTGACTAGATACTATTATGTGCAATTATGCAGGATCCAGGATGCAGGTATAATGCCACGGTGCTAAAGACGGCGGCGAATGCGACAATCTGAAAACCGATATGGCGGCGCGGACGCGGACGGGCAACATGCTGTTGAGTAGAGAGGGTGGAGAGGTTAGAGTTGACCCGCGACACGCTGCGTGCCTGCGCACTCCGACGTTGGTAGACGCCAAATAAATGATTTACTTGATACAAATATAGGGTGTGCTTGTAAAACAGCGTTCATTTTCAAACCAATATTATCATATTGTAAATGAAGGTTCGCATTACAAGCTGTCTATATTCTTGATAGAAGTAAACTGGACAGCGCTGGAAAAAACGATAATCTTGACATCCAATTATGAAATATTTGTTATTAAATTATTATAGTCTTGGTTGCAAAGGAAATTATATTTTCTTTCGGAGCGTATTTCTTTAAAATAAGTATATAAATCAAAAATATATTATTCTTGATACAATTTTTCGATAATTTTCTCATCAAATATTCTTTCTTAGAGTGAGAACAGATATTCTTGTTGTGAGTATGTATTTACAACAATATCACAATTCTTGAGAATTTCTTTTTATGTGTGTACTCCCCGAACCAGTTTCCTTCAGCATTCCTAATTACTAATTACTAATTAACTAGTAATACGAAGTATATACTATATACAAAAATAAAAAAAACAAAAAATAAAACTATTTCATGTTTTAGACAAGTGTAGGTCAGACACGATTTAATAAATAAATGGGAGTAGATAAAAAACATGTTCCCCAGCTGTTGTTCCATTTTACCTCTTCAGCTCTGTTAAGTTTACGTCCTTGCGATATAATCTGACCAATCGACTGGTCGCATGTCCGCACAGAGAACAGCAAATACCAACGGAAATAAATTTCAGTCCAGATATCACGGCGATAAAAATCCTACGGAATAATGAGCGTTTCCTTTAACATATTATACGATATACGCATTATATATGCATTCGAACCGCAATATATCTACCGTCGAGATATTGTGCAATTCGACACACCTGTGCTTATGTTATACGTGTATCGATTGGAAAGAACACATGGAAATGGCTGCCGTAGTAGTGTTTCGATTAGATTTCAATTAGGTTAATTTTCCGATATTAGAAGTAGAATAAAATAAAAACTGAAGAAATATTCGCTATGCACGCAAAGGGGAACAACAATAGCCGTTGACACGCGTTTGGGATAAATTGGACATCCTCAAAGCACCGTAGTTTTGAAAATTTTGGAAATTTTAGAAATATTGCAAATTTTGGAATTTTTGGAAATTTTGAAAATGCTGAAATTTCTGAAAACTGAAAATTTAGTGGAACGAAAGTTGCTTGCTTACTCCACAAGAGGGAGATAATTCCAATCATTTGGTTCACAGAAAAATCGAAAAAACGAAGGGTACCGGCTAGATACGAACCAGCGTCTCCGGCATTCTAGACCGACACGATACTAACTACACCACGGTTCCCCGTGATGCAGCCGATATACAGCGCCGACGACATGGTATCGACTCCACCAACACCCATCACTTCCCCGTGTCTCTCTGCGAACCATGTATTTCAGTCATCCAGGGAGATCTCGTCGGCTGTTGGGTGAGTGTGAATCTCCCACCGTTATTTGCACGACAGCCCTCTTTCTTACTGAAGTACGACTCCTCAGTCGGCCAGGAAAGGTGCTTGCTTACTCCGCAAGAGGGAGATAATGGGGTATTTTCCGAACATAATCTTATGACGGAATATTGATGTTACGTCCCCAAAAACCATGTAACTAACATTTTTACTTTTTACTGTGAACGCGAAGTGGCTTAAAAGCACCTGCAAAGTTCAAACATAAAATTTCGTGCCAAAGCTGTGACGTAATAAATATAAGCGTGACGTAATAAGTCTTTCGTGGAGCTATCCTTAGAATGTGACTGTACCTTGTCATCATACCTACTTTTCTCCATCTGCAGACATAACCTCCGCTTCGTATCGATATTGACAGATGTTTGTTTACATCATTTCATGATCTATCTTGAAGCGTTTTCTGGCGGTCTTAGGTATTCGAATACATATTTGTCACGCATTAATCACGGACGTCATACACTTCAGCCAGCGCTAGAATTAACAGTTTTGAAAACACCTCAGAAACGGCGCCAAATTTTAAACAAGCAACCTACCTATCTAGTTTCGATTTATCTTTGTGACAGGATATACTTGGTAACATTTTGGTACTCGTATTTATTAATATGCCTATTATTATAGGCAGTGAGAATAAAAATATTACTGTATCATCACAATAAAACCAAAATACATAATTAGAAAACTTTTAATAATTTAAAGACAAAAAAACTGAAGTCGCTTCCACATCATTATGGGTAGGATTTTTCGACACTTTCCATCATCTTTCCATATAACATCAGAATTTTGAACCGCAGCCTTTGTTGCTTCACTCATTCCATATTCAGTATTTTCACTAGCTTGATGCTGAATTTCTTATAGATATTTTTTTAGCGAATACAGGATCTATGTAGAAAGAAATATCGTTTTGAATTAACAAAATGAATCAGGAAGTTATATTTTACCTACCCTGCAAAGACTTGTATGTTTCCAAATCGACGGTAATTAAGAACGACTGTCCCAACTGCACTTCCATCATGTCTTGTTCTATTTCGCTGTTGTGTTGGTTCATTCGAAATTTTTGAAATTTCAAGACATTACGATGACAGGCGATAATTTTAGGTTATGTTGGTTTGGAACTACCGTTCGGTTGGTTTTGAATCGTTTTGAATACATTTTGAAATATTGTTACTATGACGTCATCGTTTCAACGCCAGAACGACTGTATTTGAAACGCGTACGAATACGTTTTGAATGCATGGGCGCCAGAAAACAGCCTTGGTTAAATGAGATACCGAGACAGTCGTGACACCAGGGGAGGTTATGTATGCATGACACTAGTGACACATGATACTACGACACTGACAGATATGATCACTTGACGGACAGATTTCGAACCGGTCTGCGCATGACGTCACCGTGTGACAAAAGTGTACAAGCACATGGCGCCAAAGCATTGATTTTTAAAAGTTTTATTTCGTTTCCTGTTATATCTGTCTTAGATATTTAATATTCATACAAAATGAAAATAGTTCATGCACAGTATAATATAAACGATACATATTGCTCTGCATCTGAATAAAAAATTGGTGAAATAGTTATATAGAGAATTGACATTAATCGACGCCTAACCCGTTTGCAGTAGTTCCGAGCGTTCTGAATTTCAGATACAAAAATTTGAATCTATGTACTCAAAAAAAATTTACATTGTGCAAAAAGAACAGAGCCAGAGCGGTCTGGACGTATTTTTCTGAAATCTCATATAAGAGGTTGATTGGAGTGCCTAGTGAAACCATCCTTTTGTGGGAAAATTTCACGGGTAGGGGGTGGAATTTTTATATACTCCATTCAGGAGCCTTTGATTACCGTTCTTATTTTTTATATATAGATTATGATGTTGCGTCACCAGCTCTTCAAGCCAATTTGCATATGTATTTACTGTATAATTCTCTTAATAAAAGGTAGACAAGAAATAAATAACATGATTTTGTCATTAGAGGTTTTTAAAAATCATGAACAAGCATAATGGCATTATGTTTATGGCGAATGAATATTGACTTTTTTCTGCTAATGATTGGTGGAAAAATACATTACCAAATTTTCTTATTTTTTATTTATTCAAATATATGTCACAACCGCGTATATGTTAAACATAAAATAAAAACATATCACAATACAACAATACAATATGTTTCTGGGCATTCTATTTAGCTAGTACAGGTGAATTCTCGTATACTAAAGATTCCTAGTAATAACAGGTTTTTCCTCAATTTTTTTCAAAATGTTTTCACACGATGAATCTGTTTACTAATATGTTTGAATTAAAAAGTTTGATCCACTTGTAGTGATGGTTTCAGATGGCCTGGGTATAGGGCGCATTATTTGTTGCTCTCTTGTGTTGTAGTTAGGTATTGATTCTGTATATATGTCTATGGGGAAATATATTTTGGACAGACAATAAGAACTGAAAAAGGGTGAATAAGAGCATATAGAACTAGCCTTTCTCTATATGAACTGAAAATGGAATATCAAAATACCTGTAAATCTCCAACCATCTTCTAGCCCATATTTATTTTATGTAGCTTTTTTTTAATTCCAAATAGGAAAGGCGCTATAGGAAAGCTGGATACACCGTCGCAGGACCCTGTATACTTATTACTTTATAGTATTTAACAATGTTAGTGAATTTCAGTTTTCTAATATTCGAGGTCTCTCTAATTCCCCTATCAAGAATTCGTATTCTGAAATACATTTTACATCTAAAAAACAAGCTCATCTTTGCTAAGTCAGTCACATATACATTCTCTGATAATTTGTTTAAATTCGCAAGATAGTTTTTTTTTCAATTTTCAAAGCGTTTCCATTATAGTTGGAGAGAAGTATCTGTGCAATCTGGGATATAACCCAGTTTCTCCTTATTTTTCAACTTAAATGCAATGAAACCTGCGAAATTTTCCAAACCATCCCAAGTAGCGGTAGTGTGACGAATAGTTTTTACTTTTTTATTATTACATCCCACAACCACACAATAAACCATTGTTCAAATATGTGTTAAACTCCAGAATCGCAAATAATTAATGTTTTATCAAACTTTACTACGGTAAACGAGTAAACTCAAGAAAATAAACTGAAAATGTTCGGCTATAATCTGTAACTAAACGAGTAAACAAACCCCGTTTGTCACACGCTGACGTCACAGGTGGAAGCGAGACGGAAGACATCATGCGCGTGAGCATACCTTCTAAAGTCGTAGTATCATGCTAGTGACAGGCTGTTAAAGACGAGTGTTGCAGAATGGCGAGTAAACTGATAATTACATAACAATGCAAAAAATGGAAAGCTGTGCAATATAACATTTATAGTCTACAAAAAGGGGGAAGCTAAGTAAACATAAAATAAAGTTTACATCCTTTATAGAAAAACTATGCAAAATATTAACAACGTGACAACCTTGAATCTACGCCCAATTCAAATTAAAACAGTCACATTCTATCTACATCCGGCATAAAAATCACTTTTGATTGGTTGATTTCTTAGGCGGCAGGTTTAAGAGATTTAAATGAGCTCTTTTCAAATGGATGATTTTCAAAGTCTACCTTTACTCCACGTGGGCAGAAAACAATTGAGCAAACACTGCCATCATTACAAATTAGATACAAGCAATCCATTTCAGCCATTAAACAGGCAAGTTGGAAAGTACCCCATTCCAATCATTTGGTTCACAGAAAAATCGATACCCTTCATTTTTCCGATTTTTCTGTGAACCAAATGATTGAAAATTTAGTGTTTTGAAAACACAGGCACAAGTATAAGGGTGTGCCCCTTTTTGTCCTATCTAGGTAGACGTTCGGTGTTAGTATGTAGCAGTAATGATTCTCTTTCGCTTTACAAACCCTTTATCATGGATGTACCTAACAACCTACTAGTCATACATAACATTTACAAAAAGTAATGATGGATGGCACACTCATAATAGACAAGCAAAAAACTACAACGTACAATGCCTGTAAATTCCGTATCAATCACAGCACTCCCTTTGATGATACGCCCTACAACCTTCAGCCCCATGAATTACGTTCAAACTCGCCATCTGCCCGACGTTGACCACAAAAGAGCCATTTTAATTACCCTTAATTGATAGAATTTACTTCGAAATTAACTCCTTTGAACTCCATGCGAAGGGAAACATCTGCTCACCTATAAAAGGGACTGACTCGGACTGAGTATTACCGACCAGTTTTGAGATTAGAGAAGTTATACTTTAAAATTGGATTGGAAAATACGCTTTTCTCTCTCTCTCTCTCTCTCTCTCTCTCTCTCTCTATACCATATTATACACTATACAATTAATTCTCCACAATATGCGTTGAGACATATATTTCGACTTTTTTCCTATTTTGGCAACTTGTTCCTCGTTTCAGCGTTCAGGTCTTCAGCAAATATACAGGGTTATTCACGTTATTCGACACGGAGCATTATGGCTAAAGTATTTGATAAAAAAGAAAATAATTTCGGATGGATAGAGACCCATAAAGGCTACATTTTAAAAATATTTTCATGTTATACAGGGTGTCCCAAAAGCACGAAATGTATCAAAGTTATGTTTTTTTAAATGGAACACCCCATATATTATTGCATATTCAGATTCCTCGGTGAATTCTAGTGTGACTTTATGTATCATACATGGGACCTAAAGCGAACCGTTTAGGTGTAAATCACGATTCTCTGTATAAGTAGATATCAGGAAAAAATTGAATATCGTAGAGATTATAAAATATGGAAGGCTGTGACTTTGCCGTATGACAAAGCATAAAATGCGTCAACTTTGATGAGACTGTCAATTTTAAAATACGTTCTTGCTTGGAGAAATTGATCGATCAATTAAGGAAACTTCGATCAGCGATAACTTGATTTTTTCAAATGGGAATGCCTAATTTTTTTTATACGGTTAAACGTAGAATTTGATAACCTTTCTAATGATATAAGGTTGTGAATATCAATCTCTGGTAGTTTTCGTTTAATTTTAAATTTTCAAACAAATCGGCGATTTTCAATTTTCCTACCTATAAGCAACGTAGCAGGCCATGAAATATAAACAAAAACCTGTTCAGGTAGAAGAAAACGACTAACTTAGCTGAAAAATACACACGAACTAGACTAAAGGGACAAGATAAAAAAGTATGCAGTTCTGTCAAAACTCAAGTCAAAAGTACCTCTGACTGGAGTTCTGAAAATTCTTCAGTACCTATTAGCAAGATCGCAGAAAATGAAGAATGAATTAAAATTTGTTCAAATTATAAAACATAACTTAAATGGCAGAAAATTTAAATCTGATTTGTCAGTATTCCTTTTTTGCAATATTGCTAATAGATATTGAAAAATAGAAGGGCTCCAGTAAGAAGTATCGACTTCGACGCAAATTAGTACTTTTTTACACCATTACATATGATTGATAGTTGCGTGCTGGCACAACAGTCGCTGGTTGTTTTTGTTTCATATCAGGGTTTTTAATTGTCTTAGAAATGTTTAACCTCTAGTAAATTGCGGTAGCCAGTAGACTGTAAAAAATATCTATTACTGCCATACTTCAGCTTCTATTTGACCTTATAGAGATGTTATCGCAGTTGTTTCTGGGAGAGTTGATTTGTTGTAAGGAATTTTTATAATCTTGTCTCTTTAGTCTAGTTAGTGCGTATTTTTCAGCTAAGTTAGTTGTTTTCTTCTACCTGAACAGGTTTTTGTTTATATTTCATGGCCTGCTACGTTGCTTATAGGTAGGAAAATTGAAAATCGCCGATTTGTTTGAAAATTTAAAATTAAACGAAAACTACCAGAGATTGATATTCACAACCTTATATCATTAGAAAGGTTATCAAATTCTACGTTTAACCGTATAAAAAAAATTAGCATTCCCATTTGAAAAAATCAAGTTATCGCTGATCGAAGTTTCCTTAATTAATCGACCAATTTCTCGAAGCATAAACGTAATTTAAATTTGACACTCTCATCAAAGCTGACGCATTTTATGCTTAGTAATACGGCAAAGTCACAGCCTTCCATATTTTATAATCTCTGCGATATTCAATTTTTTCTTGATGTCTACTTATACCGAAAATGGTGATTTACACCTAAACGGTTCGCTTTAGGTCCCATATATGATACATAAAGTCACACTAGAATTCACCAAGGAATCTGAATATGTAATAATATATGGGGTGTTCCATTCAAAAAAACCTAACTTTGATACATTTCGTGCTTTTGGGACACCCTGTATAACATGAAAATATTTTTAAAACGTAGCCTTTATGGGTCCCTATCCATCCGAACTTATTATTTTCTTTTGTATCAAATACTTCAGCCATAATGCTCCGTGTCGAATAACGTGAATAACCCTATACGATCCTTCGGCATATAGATATGATCTCTTATAGGTAATACGCGATTAATATGTGAAGTTGTTAGATTGCTAAAAAAATGCATGAGTGCTATCTTCAGGATTGTGATTTATTTTGACTTGTACAAGAATTTGAGAAAGCATTAAGTTTTGTTTTTATTCTGGCTTAAAGCCGAGAATATTGTTTCCTCCAATTTTAAAATCTAGCGATCTTAGGTTCAATCCACAAGTAATGAGATACATACTTTTTTAGCCTTACGAACCGTGACAGTATCACTTAAGTATTTTAAAATCCACAAAAGAAGAAGAGAACAACAACCTTCCTGCTGTGGGTGTCTTGGTAAGGAGAAAAGATACTCGGGCAGAAACCAAAGAGTACAGAAAAGCAACACAGGACAGTACGTGCATTATGCCTCAAAGCACCCAACATCAACGATGAAAGGTCGATCGAGCCAAGAACATTTGTAATACACAACAGAGGTTGCAAGAAGAACTACTCCATATTAAAGATCTATCAAAGAATACATATCCCAAGAAGTTAGTGTAACAGTACAAGATAATGGTACCAGCAGAAATATCCGTTCTGAGAAACATAGGCATTTACTCAATATACCATAATATACCATACGTGAAAGGATTATCAGATGAAGAAGAAGAAGAATAGAACAAGAATATAAAATTCAAACACGATTCTCAAGAAGCACACCTCTCCGGAGTCTACTAATGAAAACAAAACCCAAGAATGAAGATCAAGAAACTAAAAACTGTATCTGCAAAATGCCATGTAAATGCGGCAAAGTAAATATTGGAGAAACGAAAAGATCTCTAGGATCTAGGAGTGAGACTTAAGGAGCACCAACTCAACATCCAGCGAACAGAGACAGGAAAGTCCAAAATAGCAGATCACGCATGAACCGAGGACGCAAAATTATTTGGGAAGACAATTGTGGCAGTCCCTAATAAGAAATATATAAAAACTTAAGTTGGACTGAATAAACTTGGACACAAACGTAGGTCGCAGTGACCATCGAACGGCCACGTTAGTAAGAACCGACGCCACTGTACCAGAACACCACGACGACCTATCAGAACAAGAAGAACGCCACGTTATCGTGAGCTAGAAGGAAATACATAGCAATGGAAAGAACATGTTCACCTGAAGACAATTGATAGTAGATCAATCAAAACATTGTACTGAAAAATTGTATATACAATGGAAGCCCGAAACAAAAAGTTTACTTTTGTACAACCGAAAAATTTTTAATATTATTTGAAGGCCCGATTTTATCAACACGGGCATTTTAACAAAGGTTTTGACCAATCAGAGCAGCCATTCAAGAACATGCATCTGTCAAAGTTCTCTGAAAATTATTGATTTCTCTTGAAATTTACTTCAAAAAGGTAAAAACAGACATGCGTTATATATAATCGACTATTGTGAACTCTCTAGTATCTTTTCAACCCTGATTTTCCATCCTAAATAGGTGAAAACTTGCATTTTCCTGTTTAACAAAGAGTTTAGCAATTGCTAATCTCAACCAATCATTCCACAAAACCGATACATTTGATCACTGGATGAAATGTACTGTTAATTTAATGATAATGATGACAAGAAATTTAAATTACTTACTGCATTATTTTGATAAAACAATAATTTACTATTGATAATAATTATAAATACCTCCAATATACCTTGTAGTGAGCAACTGGTCACTGTCAAAACCGATGCCAAATTTAGAAATAGCCAAAGTGATCAAGACGTCTAGTGGTGGAATTTAGAACCCAATGTTGTATGTGTGCCCGTGGTAACCAGATTCTTTTAGCATGCATGTGTACCAACTCAGAGAGAATGAAATCAAACACAGAAATGTTATGATATGGTTTTTTTATTATTTGTTTCTTAACATTTGTTTTGTATTTATTAGTCATGAGTGCTGAGTATTTCTGGTATGATTTTATTACTTGATTCTTGTATTTATCAAATCATGAGTGCTTTGCATTTCGTATATTTTACTGGTGTAATATTTATATTGATATGTTGAAATATACGATTCAAAATGTTTCAATAATAGCGGTAAACTGGCTCTTGTTATTGATATTGTATAATAAAGAAATTGTTATAAACATTCACAGTCTAAATGATAAATAATAATAATAATACATGGTGGGCTAGATCTCTGTTTAACGTCAGGGAGAGAAATATGGATAGGATGTGGAAAAGTGTAAAATATCAGCATATATATAAATAAATAAATATAACCAACACATAAAGGAGTAAATAAAGGAGATAATTGGAATATCTAAAATGTAAGCATAGTATAGCAAGCATAGCAGCATAGCAAGCATGGTATATAAGCATATAAATAGATCAGTAAATAAATATAAACAATAACCAACATAAAAGGGCTGGTTAGAGGAAACCGTATAGTTCGTGAAACACGTGAATCAACCCACTTCCACCTTCGGTAAGTGATTAGGCCGTCCCGGCAGTCGCCACGGTTTCCACAACCATAAAATAAATATCGTATATAAATAAAGGGGATCAGTAAAGGTTGAAATAGATACATCTAAATAAGACAGAGTTATCTCTGTTCACCACCGGCCTGCAATACCTCAGGACCTACCAAGAGTAGACGTAAATCAGAGACCCAACACCATTTAAAGTCATCTTAAAAGCTCGGATATATAGTATACATTGTGAAACTCTTTAAAATATCGTAGTCAGACCACATTAGTTAATAATACAAACTCAAAAGACAACATACCTGCTAATATTCGTGAAAAAAACTCAAAAACCCTTCTGTTCAGACTTTGGTCTCCAGCTTTACGTTTTTCAAAAACAATCCCCCCTCGTAATTATTAAACAAACTATCCACAAAACTATGGCAACGATATCACAGCCCGCTACTTTATTCAGAGACCAAACACAACAACCAAAAGCATCACAGAACAATATCTTGTTCTGTGAACACGGATTGACAATTAACACAGAATGAAAGAAAAGGAAAGAAGCATTACAGAACAGTAGTACAGAATCACAGATGGAAAATTAATATAGAAAGTCACTCATGATCTGATACATAAAATATCTGAACAATATATGATGTAGTAATAATCAAATACATTACTTATCTTAACTTCATCGACTAATTACACCCATACTCAGACCTTACACTTTTATAAATCATCCGTCGATGACATCAATGTCAAACTTCGCTCACGTGACCGCTAAAGGTGCGTTCTAACGTCTGGCAACCAGGAGCGCGTTCCGAATCACCCCAACCTTTGTGTTATAGTGAAAAAGGGTAAAAATAGTATTAACCTATTAACATAGCCCTCAATACCCAATAGAAAGCTTTTGCTAAACAACATCCATTAGAAAAGCTTTGTCAAAGTCTTTGTTAAATAATATGCATGTTGATAAAATTGGGCCTAAATGTACCATTCGACGATACGAGTATTTGGACATTTTTCGAGTTGTTTTGCAAAAACGCGCATCAATTATGAAACACCGTATAATCGAAGCCCAAAATACTTTATCTCAGTCATCCAAGTGTTCGCCCCTGTAGGATCGTGCGATGACCCGTGTCACCACCGTAAATCATGACCCGTGACAAAAAGTCATAATATAATACCCCTGGATGCACCGTAGGTAGGTACGCTGGGCCGCAATCAACTGTAAAGGACCTCGCGACAATTACTGGGGATTGTCCGGTTGGCGAGGCTCGCATGCAAATCGACGTTACTCTTTTGTCACATGGCCATCTGCCCTCAAAACAAACAACGCTAAATCATCCAGCGAGAGGAAGAGTTCTTTGTGTGGACCGGACGTAATCGATTCCTTAATTGCGAACTGGTTTGAACTGGTGATGATCAGTCACATTGTCATTGCGGTTTTCTGATTGCTGTGATCACGACTAGGGTTGACAACTATCTTATCCATTTATCTGGACAAGGGTTATTTGAAAATTAGGGACATTCGGTATAAATTCTGGACTTCTGAGACAAAAACAACGAATTCAAGTACTTTAACAAAAAGCTGTTTTCAATTTTCTTCTGTTGTATTTGGTTGTATTTGATTGTTTTCTGTTACGTTTGGATGTTTTCTGTTGTATGTAGTCATTTTCTGTTATTTTCAGCTATTTCCAGCTTATTTTCTGTGGTTGCTGCTTTCTGTTATTTTATGTTGTATTCGGTTGTGTTCCGTCGTTTTCTATTGTTTCCAGCCGCTTTCTGCTCCTTTTCTGTTGTTTTGTGCTGTTTTTTGTTCTATTATGTTGTATTGGGTTGTATTTGGTCGTTTTCTGTTGTGTTGGGATTTTTTCTGTCGTATTTAGTCCTTTTCTGTTGTTTCTGTAATTCAACAAAAAAGTGTCCAACGAGGATTTTTTGGGTAAAAATAGTATAGGAATGTAGAAACTAAGAGCTAAACATTTTATTTCGAAAGTGCGTATATTGCAGGATTAGTTGAAGGAATATAAAATATTACAACTACTAGACAGTATCAGCTGTAACACTTCATTTAAGAATATACTTTTTTTTCACTTCTTGCTGCTACCAGCTTTGTTACCTCTTATCTCCGGAAATATGGTGTTGTAGGATGCTGGACAATGCATCCCAAATGGTGGACGTCCACCTAAATGCAGGATGGTTGCAACCCTAATCACGACTTGATTCTACTAGTGAATACATCATAGTTAAAAAAAAATTGTGTAAAATTCAACATTCAACCTATACTGTATTCACAGCCAAGCTAGACCAAATGAAAGTAAGCCCGCGTGCGTGATGATCTCATGTCGGTAGGGTCCCTAATAGTCCAGTACACTATGTGTGAATTGTATGTTATAATCCGGCAAGTAAAAACCCCCAAGACTGACTGGAAATCAGATCCAAATATGCGATGTCAAGTGTTCATTGCCTAAATGATCATTTCAAACTAGCAACTGGCTACTTTTAAGTTGCAATGGGTTAATACGGCAACTCTCTTAAATAGTAATATAAAATTCCATAATTGCACTGGACTATAGCCGGCGCGTTCGCAGATGGCAGCGGACAGTAGCCACGCTAATGTTGCATGCGACTGTTTATGTGAAGTCTATCTTGGGATTGAATATACTGTAAAATCTTGAGTGGCGCATCTAAAACTATATATCTGCTATTGAGTGTCAGATATAGCATTTTAAAAAATTATTAATTTTTGGGCATCCTCGTCAAGTTATAGAACTAGTTTTAGGACCTCTGGTCAAGGCAGTGCGGTTCTATCTCACGTTGGCAGAAGCCGGCTAAGGTTACTTATGGACCTGGCCATAACACCTTCCGACGTCACTTGTATCTGATCCCTTCAAATAGTTGTAATACGTTTTTATTAAAAAATGTCACTAAGGTCTGTAATGAACTAAAATTCTGACAATATTTATTCAAATACTTAAAATCAATTATTGAACGTATGTATTGGTCGAGATTTATAGAGAATACTAAGAGCTATGCTAAACGCTAAAATAAAAAACATCTCTACAGCATGATGATGCGAGTTATGCGACTGTCCTGGTCACATCTAGAACGCCGCCGAACGGCTTGTTGTTTTATGTCGGTGGGTGATGCGATTTCCTAAACGCATCTCGATCGCTGTAGAAGTTCTGTCCTAACAAAAAAAATGTGTTTTTTCATAGAAATTAATATCTTTTAGAATCAATTATAAAACAAGGGTTTCATTCATAATTCATAATTAAAAGTAAAAAATGCTTAATGGCTCTCCCAGGATCAAAAGATGCCGGAGGTAAAATACCTGGCCGTTCGGATCTCCGGGTGCCAGGTGGTTCGGGGGGAACATTAAGCGAAGTTTGTTTAAAAAATTGTGCTACCACTCCTCGTCAGGCTAACAACAGAAGCCGTCCTTCGCAGCAACTTCGCACTGACGACAGGCCCGAAGGCCAGAGAAACTTTTTCAGAGCCGACTTTACAAGTATACGAGGTCTTGCCTCCAACATAAACTCTGTCCATCAACACCTTCAGGCAGAGAAGCCACACATTCAGGCTCTTACGGAAACTCAAGTCGGCTCTTCAACAATGGATAACTGCTTTAGATATCCCGGATATGACTTATACACCCGATTTAGACGTAGGTTTGGCGTATGCGTGTACGTTAAATCTGGGCTTTCTTGTCATCGAGAAGAAGAGCTCGAACTGGAAGGATTTGACATCATATGGCTCAAAATATCTTTACAAAATCATTCCAAATTTATATGCTCCATTTATAGGCCACCAAGCAGTAACAACTGCAAAGAGCTCTTCGAGAAGCTTTCAGCCACTGTGGACGCGCTGCAATCAGATCACCCTCATCCAGAGATAGGCTTTCTGGGTAACTTCAACGTTCACAACTCATACTGGCTGAAACACTCAAACAAAACGGACGACGAGGGACGGGAGGCTGAAGCCTTCGCTATCAGCTGCGGCTTGGAGCAGATAGTCAAAGAACCAACAAGGATTCCCAGCCGTCATGGAGATTTTGCTAGTCTGTTGGACCTATATCTCACAACTGCTCCAACGGTCTACACAGTGAAGGTAACCGCCCCACTGGGATCGTCTGACCACAACACCGTCTCGACGCTATGCAGAATGCATTCTCCAGATCTCTACCATGCAAAGCCTCGTCGGATCTGGCATTACGGATCAGCAAAGTGGGACGACCTAAGGGAGTCCAGTCCTTTCCTTGGAACGACGTCTGCTTCAAGTCACGAGGCCCATCAGCGCCCAAGAAATAACAGAGGTATTCATATCCGGCATGGAAGCCTATATTCCTCATGTCGTCAAGCATCCCTCCAAAAATAAGCCATGGTTCAATCAGCGTTGCAGAGATGCTGTTACCTCTAAAAACCAACATCACCGAGAATGGAGGAAAAATCCAAATGCTGAGAGCCACCGCAGTTTTATCGACGCCAGAAATCACTGTAAGCGCGTGATTGACAGCAGCAAGGAGGAACACAACCAAAAAATTAAGAACAAGCTCCTCTCATGTCCTAGTTCGTCCAGAACAATCTGGTCTGTAGCTAAGGCTGTTAGTCAGAACTTTTCCTATTCGTCAATACCACCCTTGACCAGAGAGGACAAATCCATCGCTTCTGCTCCTAAAGAAAAAGCAGACATCTTGGGGAAGCTCTTCGCAGCCAATTCTACTGTAGACTTTCAAGGAAGTACTCCGACCACCACCATAAGCGTGAACTCGAGAATGGCAGAGGTCAAATTTCAACATCGAGATGTAAAAAGCATCCTCCAAAAACTGAACACCAATAAAGCTACTGGTCCTGACCAAATTCCAGCCATTGTCCTTTAACGCTGTGCCGATGAGCTTGCACCTATTCTTTGCAAGCTCTTCAAACTTTCGTACCAACGAGGCGTGTTTCCCGCTTCGTGGAAGATTGGCTGCATACAACCCATCCCTAAGAAAGGCAAAAAAACTGATCCCACCAATTATAGACCTGTGGCTCTTCTCAGCATCATGTCTAAGGTCATGGAGACTGTCATTAACACACACCTCCTGAAATACCTGGACAACAATAACATCATAAATGATCGCCAGTATGGCTTTCGTAAGCACAGGTCTACAGGTGACCTCCTTACCTACGTCACTCACTTGTGGAACAGAGCAATAGACAATCATGGCGAATCCCGTGTTGTTGCACTTGATATATCGAAAGCTTTCGACAGAGTATGGCATGACGGACTTCTGGCCAAGCTTGCTGCTTATGGACTACCACCTGGCCTGCACCAGTGGCTGAATAGCTTCTTGAACGACCGATCTCTGTTTGTTGTAGTCGAGGGCTGTTCATCAGACGTATTTTCAATAAACGCCGGTGTTTCTCAGGGATCTCTCCTATCCCCTACACTGTTTCTGCTGTACATCAACGAGCTGTTGGAAATAACATCCAATCCAATCTACAGCTTCGCAGATGACAGTACATTAGTGTCGTGCATGGAACCAGGCAGGCCACTATCATCCCGAGAGACGATACGTCAGCGACAGCAGCATGCCTCACAGATCAGCGCTGATATCAAAACAATTGTCGAGTGGGGATTAGCAAATAAAGTACAGTTCAACGTACAAAAAACTCAGGCAACAACACTTACAAAGAAGTCTCACGATGGCTTACCAACCGTAGAAATGGAGGGTCACCCCATAGTCGAATCACCTTCTGTCAAGCTTTTGGGAATCAACATCAATAATAACATGTCCTAGCACGACCACGTCGTCAGTATTGCTAAAACAGCATCCCAGAAGTTCGGAGTTTTGTTCCGCTGTAGGAAGTTGTATACACCAGAGCAACTGCTGCTGCTGTACAAGGCACAGATCCGACCATCGTTGGAGTATTGCTCCCATGTGTGGGGATGCGCTCCGAAGCACTCTCTAAAGCTTCTGGACACTATCCAGAAGAGAGCGATTAGACTAATCGATACGCCAAACCACACAAGGGACCTCCACAGCCTGGAACATCGAAGGAGGGTGGCTGACCTGTCCCTGTTTTACAGATTCTATCACGGAAGATGTTCGATTGAGCTCTCTCAGATAATAACACCACAGGCCATCCGAACCAGGAAAACTAGAGAAGCTCTGCGAGCTCATCCTTATCAGGTCGAGGTCCTTACTCCCCGAACTAGTCTCCTCCAGCATTCGACGCTGTGGAATCAGCTGCCGGGGAATTTGTTTCCAGACGGCTACAACCTGCAGCGTTTCAAATCTAACGTGAACCGATACTTATCCTCTCGCAGCGCTTCTACAGCGCCATAAGCTTTAAGCCTTTGCGGGAGGCCGACCATAAAAAAAAATTCAATTGAAAGATGTAAATAAATCATTCATTCAGATTCAATAACAACTTGTCGGTGGATCGACAACAAGATTTAGTTAGATACCAAATATACTCTTCCCGTTGGATAAAATATTGTTGTATTCCAAGAATACTGAATGCAAGCTCTCATTAAATCAGTGCGTGAGCATTTGATGAAACGACAAATTTTTCTGTGATTGGAAAGTTCTCTAACATTTCTTATAATCCCTTTTCAAGTAGATGTACTAAATCTGTTCAGCAGCAACATGACCCAAATATTTTCATCGCGTATAAAAAGCTTATATACGCATTTGCTCTACAAAGCGACCTCTCTTTGCATCTGTTTTTCATCTTCTCAAGATCTCAAGTCTCCTCTTAACCTCATTAACATGCACTTACAAGTTTGCGTGTAGACTGTACAGACTAGGAACCGTTCTATAGCAAAAAGTGAAAAATACCTTGTGCTCTGCATTTACAAAAAAAGCAGACGACTGCAGAATGCAAGAGATGCAAAAAAATGGCGTCAAAACGTTCGCTTGATTTTGCATGTTATACGAGCTTTTACGTAACTGTTACGGTAGTACATATATAAATGGATACGCGGAACTGGGTTAGCTGGGTCGCGAATCATTAAGGCCTTTTCAAGATGCGAATGCACAACTGATTTACACAGATATTACTGAATAAGATGCAATCAGAGGCGGCGGAACTGCGTGGGCTGATGGGTATGTACAGGGTGGCCGGTGGTCTACTAAGAATGTACGCTGGCAATATCTCGGTAACCGTTAATCATACAATTTCGAGCAAACACATTTTTGCTATTATCACAGTGTATGTATTAAACCAGTGGCAAATCTCCACAGCAAAACGAACGTACGCGTTGCGACCTACTGAGTCGCCATCCAGGCCCTCGATTCTTGAGTTCGATAGAGTAGAACGCTCCCTGGGGAGCGTTCCCTCATTTGTTTCTACTCCCTCGTTTCAAAACGAGACGTTGGTATTCTTGAGCAGAAAGGAGGGAGCAAAATGATATCTCCTCGTTATGCGGGGTTGCCAAATGTAACAGCCAATTAGAAACGATTATTATTTGACACTTGAAGCACGGAATATACCCTAGCTTGGAATACGTGTGTTTTGTGTATGCGAGCTTCCTCTTTCGTTATGGTTGAAGTGTTATGTTTGTGTTAATAGTATTTTCTTGCCTTCTTGGCCAAAACATTCTAATGAATTTTTTATCAGACAACTCATATGGGTCTTCTTTATGTAGTACATCCACACCAACATTCAGTCGTTCTGCAGCATCGACAATGTCTTCATTTATTTGGTCCCCAATTTTTGCATTTGCCATGTCCAGGTTTAAAAATGAGAAAATACAAATACCTTCAACGTTCAACTATTTGCGACTTTGCGAGGCTAATCCATTACAAAACATCACTTGGAACTGGAAATAACAGACCAACAGACCAAGTCATTTTACTAAAAACAAGTGGAAGGGAGCCAATCATATGCCTTCCCCATTTCGTTCTATTGCAAATTGTGAGAGATGTATTACTGACTCCTTGGGGACCACTGTTCACCTGTCATTCATTTCAAGAATACAGTTTTACTTAACACCCCAGCGGACACGCCCACTTTCTCTTAGTTGTTCTACTCCCCGCATTTCAAGAATAAGGGTCCAGTAGGGGATATGTGGCGATACCTAGTATGTTCCAAACCTCCGACCTGCCATCGGTGTCAAAGTAAACGCGCGTTCGCAGATCAACGGTGTCGCTTTTGAGATTCGCCAATGGTCTAATACATCATCATCATCTTAACAGACATGTTGTGAACTTGTAAAATGCATTTACTCATTTTACGAGTTTCTCTTGGGATATCTTTAAGATCTTTAATGCAGTAGTTTCCCATTTGCTTTCTGCATCCTCATGCCGGTGACCAGATAGTACCTACTGGTTCATCCGCCTTTAGGGGCAATTTCTCTCCCCTAGGACAAGAAGGTGCCCTGACTCTTCTCAACTCATCCACCCAAAGCTGTTGGTTGAGAAGAGGTTACTGCTTATACCGACAGTTGTTTGGTTCCTTTTAGTCGCCTTTCACGACACGCAGGACATACGATGGGAGATATTCTAACCCGCCCCCACACGGGGAGGTCTAATACATACACTGTGCTATAATCGTCATAGTATCATAGAGTAGACTATTGAATTATCCGAGCTAATGTGGGCTGTACCCTATTAGCTCGGATAATTGGCGGGTCGGATAATCCGGATTTTTATTTAATATATTTTTTGAAGGTGTATTATTTAATAATGAATACCAATACATAAGTTAAAATGTTTACTAATAATTTTGTCAAACAAACGAACAACTAAAGACAAAATACACATGTATTTAAGTACGTAAGTTGTAAATCTTTTTAGGCCTAATGCTCGAATAATCCGGTGTCTCTGTTAATACAGCTTTCAACGGCGGTGTTAGTTAACTCGGATAATCCAGCGATCGGAAGATAGAGAGTCAGATAATCGAGAGTCTACTGTATTATTAATATTATCAGTTAAGGGGTACACACATTTATACACATGTATTTGCCATGTAAAACACTAGTTCGCAAGTAAACGCACAACTCACTTGTTTTTCAAACTACAAGCATTTTGTTTCGGAAGGTGATAGCTAAGACCTTAATGAATGACATCTCAGAGCAATTTTTTCAAAAACTTTTTTAATGTACAAAAAAACCCGCAATGCAAAATCATACATTCTTCAAATATCTGTAATTTAACAACGAAACACGATATCAAAACAAGGCCACCGAAGTGACATAGCGCAAGTTTTCCTCTTCAATTCGCTTTTTGAATCATTACTGTATGTTTCAAGGTAACGTCGCGTCAGGAGCTTTTAAATGCGAAATTAATTTTTATGGCGACCTTTGGACCTTTTGACCTTACCTTTGGACTTTTGGACTCCTCATTTTAGGCACACATACCGGAGAAAGGGAACAGGCGGCCACGTCTCCTCGCTAACACGGTAATAAGTATTTTCTTTGACTCTCAATTTCTCGCCCTATACCCTAGACCCTTAAATCAGCCAAAAGAAATCGCTGGAAATTATTTCCAAGTTCCGCTGGCGATCTGTTAGAAAGACATCTTTTTCCCAAGAATATGCAAATTAAGGTATATTATAAATTGTACCATCGTGTAGACTGGACAATTTTCGATTTTTTTTTTTTGGTAATTATTTTTTGCTCTATCCTGTAAGATGTAGTGGTAGGGTCAAAAAAGTTTTTATTTAAATGCCAATAATTTTGGTATAGGTTAACGGAATTAAACAAGCTAGGTCTCGTTTGAACGGCCTATTCTTACCTAATAATCCTCTAGATAAAAACTATTCAACTTTATTTTGACTTAGTAGGTACAGGGCGGTATTTGAAACCATAACAATTATTAGATATCATTACGAAAATTTTAAATGATGGCTATATCTCTTTTAATACAGGATATATAGAGGACTAAATTCTCAAAAAGTCAGCGCATTATTCAACTTACTAGCTGTTTTCAAACTGGAAATATCAATAAAACTATAGTACTATGACAAGTGTGTTGTGAGTTTCTATAGAGATATAACCTCCATCACAACGTTTTAGTAATCATTCTACAGATAAAATTTATGTAAAATCACTAGAAATCATATTGTGACTTCCTCAAATAACCACCAGGTGGCGTAGCGCAAATAACTGCTACATCCAATTTTCATACGATTACCGAGATATCGCCGGCATCCATTCTTATACGGTGGTCGATTTCTATGGTCCACCCTGAATTAGTTCCACAGAGCTCTGCACAAAGTTTTCAGTACTCTTCCACCATCAGGGGGAAATACCTAAGAACGAGGTTTGAGCAATTTTGACATTTTTCGTCTTTTGATGATGTGGTGAAATAGATCACAATCAACTTCGTAGTTTCCAAGTTAGATGTTATAGGATTATAATATGTATGTATTAAATCAATAGAACATTATCTAAAAAGCACACGATATAACAAAGTCAATTTTTTGAAGTGCCTAAAAATAAAGATTGGAGGGGTTGTCATATTTTTTTCTTTTTCATAAATTTCTCCGCTCCCAATGCACTGATTTTCAAAATTACACCAGCCTCACCTATTGCGACCCCACAGCATCACAATCGAAAGACAATCCAAGTGAGATTACGCGGCTAGAATAACTCCAATAGACAGAAAGACCGACAGACAGACAGAAATGATTGACGTGGATTTTTGTTATGTAGATATAAAAAGCGCCCAAAAATCATATTATCTCCAAATCGGAAATGTTCGCGATTACAATGCTCCCCTATCAGTGTGGGAGCAGAATGCGGAAAACGATCATGAATCTCCAAATGGCTTAAAAGCGAAGTTTGAGCTGATTTTATATTTATTTTTTCTGGTTATTGCTGCACCGTCACTGACACGATTTCTAAAAACCATACGTGTTTTCCATTATCGATACAGTAATAATACTTTGTCAACATTTAATTTCCAGGTTTCACAATACAGAACGATCTGAAGCAATACTCGTATGTATACATCAGAAAATTCAAAGTCTCTTCATCCAGCGGTAACTGAGATTATGAGTCTAGAAAAACGCCAAGAGGTAGACAGAGGCCGACATGCAGACAGACTGACAGACCGACAGACAAGTAGACCGACAGATCGACAAACACAATAAAACGTTCAAAAAGCGTATTATCTCAAAATTGAAAATTTTTGCGATCACAATACTCCCCTCACCTATCGATGTGGGAAGGAAAAGCCCTATAAATCGGCAAAAATCGGTAAGGCTGAAAAAAACCGAAAATAATCTACAATAAACCAAAAACAAGTAGCATAAATATATACAGTAACATCGCAAAAATGTTACTTCAGTTCCTATAGTAAGTGCTCTACAAATTTCATTCACAATTTCGTAGCGATCATACCTCGTATTCCCCATTCCATTCTGATACGACATCGCATTCGTATTCGACATACTAATCCTTATTTATTTTCGTTTACAACAGTTACATAGTCGATTTAACAAACTATTCATGACGATGGCCAATGAAAACAACCACCGTATTGTGTATCGGTACGACTTTATTACAGCCATTGAAAGTGCGCTTGATCCTGCATAATGTATGCCTTGAACCAACACCAGCTAGCAGTGGCAGATGCAGCAGTCGGCATGAATCAAATATTGTTATCCAAGGTCCTCCCCCTGATATTGAATACTTGTACAGAGGAAGGTGTTTGTGTTTGTTCAGTTTGGGTACACGATTTGTTTGTTGGGATTAAAGGAATCATCACATGGTTGATAAGATGACAACAACTGTACCGTAGTCGAGACGAGATAGGCTGGTGGTGAGAGCAGCTCTATAACTGATATTCCAGGTTGAATTGAGGTAATTTATAATAATAATACGTCTTTATTCGGCAAAAATACGCTAACATGTATGTAAAAGAAGAGAAAAATGTATACGTAAAAATGCTTGCCGAAAGGAAGAAGTTCCATGAATATATTTGACATTCCTTAACAGAATGAACGAAAAAAGCTAAGGTCCAATTAGTACCCGAATGAGTACTAATTCTCTATGAAATTTATTCGGGACTTTAGGAAAGTTGCAAAGTATAACAATTATCTTGCAGTTCTTTATAAATTATTTTTATATAAACTAGATATTTCATCCTCATCATAGTCACAATGTCTTAACAGACATGTTGTGAACTCGTAAAATGTATTGAGTCGAAGCTAGAGTATTGCCGCCACGAATATTATTAATAGTTTTGAGAACTGTAGCTCGCCATCGTTCGCGATTTTCTGCCAGTTCGGTTGCGATCTTGATACTCATATCCAGCAACTGTTTCGTCGTATCCACCCAGCTTGTAGGGGAACGGCCACCGCGCCGCCCACTCGAGGCATGACCCTGAACTACAAGGTTCTCCATATTATCGCTTCTGTGAATATGTTCGAAGAATATAAGCATTCTCGTCGACACAATAGAGGATAGTCTCTTTGGATTACCGAGCTCATCCACTATGGAAACGTTAGTTCGATGGGCAGTATAAGGAACTCTCAGCATTCTCCTCCACGTCCACATTTCAAAAGCATCTATGCGAGCTCGATTTGCCTTTTTAACAGTCCAAGTTTCCGAGGCATACAAAAATATGGAGAACGCCATATTTTAGTAAGCTTTGTCTTGGCAACACATTTATAAGTTCTCTATTTTAGAATATCAGTTAGTCTAACCTGGTTTACCAATTGTAGAAATGGAGGCTCACCCAATAGTCGAATCACCTTCCGTCAAGCTTTTGGGGATCAACATCAACAACAACATGTCCTGGCACGACCACATCATCAGTATTACTAAAACGGCATCCCAGAAGCTTGGAGTTTTGTTCCGCTGTAGGAAGCTGTATACAACAGAGCAACTATTGCTGCTCTACAAGGCACAGATCCGACCATCGTTGGATTATAGCTCCCATGCATGGGGATGCGGTCCAAAGTACTCTTTAAAGCTTTTGGGCGCTATCCAGAAAAGAGCAATTATAGAATAATCGATACGCTCAACCTCACAAAGGAACTCAACAGCCTGGAGTATCGGAAAAGGATGGCTGACCAGTCCCTGTTTTACAGATTCTATCACGGAAGATGTTCGAATGAGCTCTTCCAGATAATAACACTGAAGGCCGTCCGAACGGGGAACACTAGATAGACTCCTTACCAGGTCGAGGTCCTTGCTTTCCGAACAAGTTTCCTCAAGCATTTCCTCTTTTGGAGAACTTCGACGTTGTGGAATGGGTTGCCGAGGAATTTGTTTTCTGATGTCTACAACCTGCAGCGTTTCAAATGACCATAAAAAATAGTTTTTTAGTATTTTGACTTCATTGTAATTATTTAATAAATTTGTCAACATCCCGTTTCTCAGCACATGCGTCAGTGTTATTCAGATATATAAAAAGACTTACGTCACTGTCATTATAGCTTTCTGGGAATCCTGTGAGTTTTTAAAACAGCATGTTGTTGCCAGTTTTCAATATTTTCTCTTAATTTCCGAAACAGTTCTACCACGACTAAAATAATGAATAACTAATTCAAACGGTTCTCAACCCTATTTTTTAATGCAATGATATAAATTACATATTCCTGGTAATATTTTTAAACATTATTTATATTTGTATCTACTAAGATATGTTTATTTGACCTTTAATAACTTTCTGAAATGATCGACAAGAAGTTTTAAACATTCGAGGGTAGATACCTATGTAATTAAAGTTATCAAAACTGAAAAAAAATATCATCTACCAACAACTCTCGTTAAGAACGCTTAAACGTCATCAACCTTTTGTCGTAAAATTCTATACGTAGGTGGCTTGCTACGATCAAAGTTACATCAGAAAAGGGTTGCGTTTTCAACTTTTTCCAGAATTAGTGCCAAGTTGCGTCATAGCTGGATATTGTACAAGATTACCAGTGTAATAATCATTATCGCCAATAACGCTTTGAGTTAATACTGTTCTAGATCATTGAGTTACTAGAAGGAAAACAAGAAAATCAGTTAGAAACTTTGTCAAGTAGTTTTTTTGTTCGCATCATTGAAAAATAATAGAGAATGTTTTCGTTAAAGCTTTACGAGCTCTTATTTCGGTAGTTCAGGAACTTTTTTTCTATCCTGATCGTCGGTATCTAATATTGTTAATAAAATCACCGTGGGACACGGTCAAACATTATATTTCAAGAAAAAAAAATTCCCTTTTTCTTCTCTATTTAGATTTAGACTGTCCAATAGTCACATATAAAAATATTTCTGCCAGGTGGTGCTGGAAATTTTAATCTTATGGAGTGTCTCCATAGTTATATGTGACTGTTCTGGTATAATTTACCAATCTAAACCTGAAGATGATGTAAATATTAACGTCGAAACCTCTTAAAAAAATTACATTTTGTTCTTGAAATATCATGTTATTGTTATTGCAGTAATAGTGAAACGGCTAAAAAAGCTTGTGAGGATGATTCCAAAATAGCCTATTGCCTCCTGTTCAAATGTATCTGTTTGTATGTAGGAAATTGAAAAAGCTGAAATTAATCCGACCAAAAGTGCACTACCGCCTAATGTGGCATATGAAATATTTAAGAATAATTACTGGGGTGGCTGTGAAGTAATATTTCGTATAAATAATAATTTTTTCAAAGCGTTGCATCGACTTATCTCCGATTATCAACGTTTTCTGTTTATTGGGCGATTTTTAAGTTATTTTGGATTCTATCAGGGCATAGAATAGACTAGATAGAATAGAATATAATTTATTGACGGTTACATTATAACATGTTTAAAGTCACACATGATCAGTTTGAGTTTGCATTAACACTAACAAAGTCTACAAACTCCTGTGTGGAATAAAAACCATGATCTAAAAGTAAAGACCGAATTAACATCTTAAATCTAATCTGTTTGATAAAGTTATGTTTACATTTATGAAGTATTTTCTAACTAGGTTGTATAACTGCGCGCTGCGGGTCAATCTTATTTCGTTTGGAAATCTCAATCCGGGAGTAATCGCTTCTTAAGGTATTTGCCGTCCAGGTACTATAGCTATGGATGTCTGAAGACTTGGTCTACTTGGGCAAGTTCATATGTACATGCAATACATTCTCCAAAATTATTATGCACGGCAGTGGTAAAATTTTGTGCCTACTCTCTACATGGGCCATACATTGTAGTGCGATCAATAATCCGGACGGCCTTCTTTTGATGAACGAATACCTTATTTACCCTAGTGGAGTTACCCCAGATTAAGATACCATAAACACTAGTGGGCAAAAATAAACTCAATTGTCTTAGCACATATATCTGTGAACAGATTCGGAAACACGTATAGGTTATGTGATCATGCCAGTTTAAGCCTGAGTCAAGTACTACACTCAAGAATTTGATTGGCTCAGATTTTTTCTGTAGTTTGTCGGAACTAAAGAACTATAGTTTGGTTCTTGACTTCGTTCAACTTCAGCTTATTGCTGGAAAACCAGTTCTTTATCGCATAGAGAATTGAAGAATAGACTGTGCTTAACAATTCCACAGGATGGTGAAGTGATGTGTGATTTGCAAGAGACAATTTGGGGGTGGTGAGGGCAGATTTTATCCTTGGGAAGAATGTAAACCCATAGTAGATAATAACAACGTTTTGCGAGCACACACATGCCTGCTAGAGCATGGGCTTTGCTTCTTCTAACCTATCCAAATTCGTCGTTGTATACCGATATATCCTCGCACATATACATTGACCCTCACTCCCATCCTGACATCGAAAAAATGTCATTTGAGCATCAAATTAACCAACGACATCGACCGTAATTAATCTAATTGAGTTCCATACGTTCATAAAAATCCCTGTTCACCTGGGATGAAGCCTGACTGCATCCGGATTCGAATTAACTCGACCGTGCCGGTGTGTGCTGCTGTTTATATTTAAATTCTGTTCGCGGTAATGCCGTAATCCCCTGAGCCTTGACGGAGATGTCACCCTACATTTGCTGCTTCTGTCGTATTCGTGGTTTTCGTATGATATACGTATATACCGCTGACCTAGTGCACTTTTAGTTCAGGTGGATTAGACATGGGTGTCTCAAAATGGTCAGATTATTTTCAGAGCTATTTAGAGACAAACGAAGGGCAGTAGACTGGTGAAGTGAGTGAAACATTTGTAATATGCTCAATTGCCGTTACACACTTTTCGGACAGCCAGGCTGCATTGAAAGCACTGTGCTCCAGTCGTGTTGATTCAAGACTGGTATGGAACTGCATGCACCTCCTCAACAAACTCGGAACGGCAAACAGGGTAACCTTGATTTGGGTTCCGGGTCACAGCGGAGTGGAAGGCAATGTATTGGCCGACGCGCTAGCAAGAGGAGGAACTGAATCTGTGTTCATAGGACCAGAACCATTTGCGGGCATTGCAAAAAGCACCGCTAAAAAGACCATCTCAGACTAGGCAGTGAGGGGCTACTGCACTCGAAGGCGTTTATAAGATACCCCTCGAGTCAGGCCCCCCGGGGATCATGGAATGTAAGACGAACGATCTTCGCATTCTGGTTGGTCTGCTGACGGGACATGGTCGTCTGAGGAACGATATGCGGAAGTTGGATCTTGAACAAACTTCAGACTGTCGCTTTTGCTGCGTGGAGCTACCGAAACAGCGGAGTATATTCTTTGCTCCTGTTCAGATATGGATAATGCTAGGTTCCAGACATTCGGATTTGCCCAACTGGAACGCCATGACTTCAAGGAAGTTTCACCCTTCACGTTGATCGCCTTCGCAAAGAGGTGCGGACTGAACGGTGAACCCTAAAAAGGTGTGAGCCACAATAGACACAACTGAGTCGCACTCACTTTCAACCTAACCTACACACTGTAATGTGCTTGATGTTTACCGAGTCCTTAGTCTTTCATGTTCAAAACTTGGTGTATATTGATCTCACCTTGTTACAAACTATAGATGTATCTTATATCTAACCCGCATCATATTAACATACTTAACACACTCATTCTGTTTATAAACAATTTTACCTAAACACATACATAATTGTTTTCCAATACCTTACGCACCAGACTGGTAACCTCCTTACGAATTGGAGCAATAAAATATACTAGGTGATACCAGTTACCTTCGCTTTACTAATCTACATCACAAACCGTAATCTACTAAAAATATACGTACATTAAAACTAGAACAAATACATATCAATTATGAGGAAATATTATCTACCGTAATGATTATCTACAGATTGCACAGAAAGTCCAAAATGGACATTTTGAAACAACCATCTTCGCTTGGATCTTGGACATACAGCACTACTCGAAACACTATTGGTAATATCCATTACGGTCTGTCAAAAACAGCAAGACTATCTGGAAAAAGAGTATATACAGCGGAGCTATTTGCTATTCTTAAAGCAAAGGAGTTCCTCATTGTGGCTGAACTGATACCTATATATGGTGGGCCAATAGTGAGTGGACGGAAGATTGTGGGCTTATTAAAAAGTATTTCAGACATGTGTCACTCGATTATGGTAGGGACACTCGAGAGCTATAACGTAAAAATATTTTCACTTACATTTTGAGGTTTTTCACAGCCTATTAGCTACTTCCAGTCAGTAAAAATTTTTAAGTAAAGGAAAACCACCAGCGATTGTTGCTGGCACTAGAATATCTTCTGAATAAAATTTCAAATTCAATACCTTAAAGAAGTGGTCATTTCCGTAAGTCAAAAGTAATGATACTTCTGACGGGAGCACTACTTAATAGCAAAATCGCAGAAAATAAAACACAACTTAGTTTGTCAAAAATACATGAAATAAATAAAATTACCTCATGGAGTAATACAAAATTCTAATCAATTCTAATCATTTCAATCGATGCTCAGAATGCTCCAGTTAGAGATATCTTCACTTTTGACTTAACGGAACGGAAGTGACTAATTTTGTATCCCATGTGAAATTTAATTCTGAAGGTATTAGACTGTGAGAAAAATCGCTGAAACTGTTGACAGTATTTATATCGACAATATTCTAGCTTCGACTTAATGCATTTTACGAGTTCACAACATGTCTGTTAAGAGTTCACAACATGTCTGTTAAGACATGTTGTGAACTGATAAAAAAAACTGAAGCAGCTGTAATCAAGTGAATTAGTGGGTATGAATATTTTACTCCTCTCGTTTTCCCAATAGGTTTGGCCTATAAGCCGACTTGCCGAGATGCGGTAAATTTCACCCTGTTTACCTCAACTCTATTTAATTTGTGAAATGATCCTTGACTCCCTACGGTCCCGCAAAGGCTGCCTGGCTGCCTAACGTTTAATTCCATTTGGGGCACACGCAGCTAGCAAAGCAACCGCAGGGACGGATTTAGATAATTTTATATGTCAACTTCACGTACGCATCACACTGTTAAACCTCCAAGGGCCAGAAACCTGGCTAGAACCTATATGTTGCTTAAGTTTCAGTTATATCATAATTTCCATTAGCTATTCAGTGCATTTCAATGAAAACTACCCATCTTGAATGATTTTAAACAAGATACTTTTATATAAAAATGTAAAAATAAGTCAAAAATTATTTGAAGAGGGATGCCTGGTTACGTGCCTATACATGATATGTAAAATGAACTGTTTTGGAGCTACAGTTAATTTCAGTTCAATTACAGAAACGATCACAGTTAAAATGCGTATCCTAAGTCGACTTCTTTGACTAGTCAGGTCAACTTACGATGTTATCCTGGTTATTAGAAATCGTAGAACTGTGGTGTTTCGAATAATTTTGATTGAGCTCCCAATAATGCCGTTGACCCTCCCAATGCACTTCAATAAATCAATATAAATGTTGGGCCATTTATCTCCTGTATCCTCTACACACCTTTAAACCTCCAAGCGCCAGAACAAATATGTTGCTTAAGCCTCCGGTATAGCAAAATTGCCAAAGCAGGAACGATAACATTCAATACTTGGGGGTTTTTGAACATGTAAATTTTAAAAATGCTAGCAACAATATTGCCAGATTTACCACTTTCACGTTACACGTTATAATTTTGTTGTTTTAAATGGAATGTCCCATTTATTTATGTTGCAATGAATTGCGCATGTCGAACGTAGTAAGGTCTCATCATTTTAAAATTTTGTTTCTAATAATTACCGAGATACCGCAACACCCATTTTTTAGTTAAATATCTCCAAAACTACCGTAGCAGTTATTATAGATAAGTCACTTTAGTTAGATCTGTTTTTCCGTATTATAGAGAGTCCAAGAATATTTACTTATCCATCACTTCCTCAAAACGTGTTTATGTTGAAAGCTATGAAGCTCTTATCAAAACTGATAATTCATTCAGTTTTTTTTTAGTTCTGAACAAAATATTCGTTTAATGTTTGAAAAAGTTTTGGTTTAGAAAATTTTGCTACAGATTGCCCCAAAATAAGTCCTACAAATTGCATCCAAAACTTACGCATATCCCTTCAAAACACCAAGGAACTGACGTTTCTTAAGTTAGCAGAACAAGGTCAGCAGAACAAATTAATGATAACACCACAATTAAAGGCTAATTAAAGGCCCTAATGAGAATTTAACGTTTCACTTTTTTTAATAAAAATCTCATGTTCTGAAATAGTGTTAGCATAGCAGCCCTGTATATAATGGTCATAATTAAAAAAAATGATAATCTCATTCTGAAGAGCTAGTTGAAGGCTAACTAAATGCCCTAATAAGGATTTTTATGCTCCACCTTGTTTAGTAAAATTCGCATGTTCTGCTAACTTGAGATAGAGTTAGCAAAGCAAGCCGGTATATAATGATCATAATTAAAATATTATAATGCCATACTGAAGAGCTAGTTAAAGGCTAATTAAATGCCCTAATAAGAATTTTAATTCTCCACTTTTCTTAGTAAAAATGGCATGTTCTGCTAACTTTACATAAAGTTAGCAGAGCAACTCTGTATATAATCATAATTAAAAAATTATATTGCCATACTGAAGAGCTAATTAAAGGCTAATTAAATGCCCCAATAAGAATTTTTGCGCTCCACTTTTTTTAGTCAAAATGTTCTGCTAACTTGAAAACAAGCCTTTAATTATTGTTGGTGGTCTTATCAGTAATTTGTTCTGCTAACTTTAGGGACATGGGGAACTGTGCAGCTCACTATACATTAAGTTTCTCTAATTTTTTATTGGAAATTTTTTTATAGTGTTCTTTTTAGATATAATTCTGTGACAGAGATAAGTCAAAGTGATAACCTTGATTTTTTTTTCAGGTAAGAATCAGGCTAGCAGAAATTAAGGGGTAAGCATTCCAAGGCATTAAAATAACCTAGTTTGGAAGCTTAGCAGGACTTTTAGTTTTTAAGTTTCAGGGAATGTATTACTATAGGTACCTCTGCACCCTTCTTTCCAATACTAATTCAGTAATAGCTAAAATAAATCCTACAAGATATGAAAATATCAATAATAACTTTTTATGTGGTTTTTAATTAACATTTAATTACAGTAGCACAAATAAGTACCAAACAATTGATTCTAGTGATTTTTTACACAGGGATTCAGGTCCATCCGTAAATGTGACTCACAAAGCCAAAATTCTAGAACTAACTGAAAATCATAAATCTCCGAAATTGTTACTAACTTAGCAAGCACAACAATGGGATTTGGTGCAGTTTATGAACTTTTTAATAATGAATTTGACATATGTCCACAATAATAACGGGAAATATAAACTCTAAGTGTCTTCTTCCCCAAAAACACCAGTTGCAAGGAATTATTTCAGAGTTTTTCCACCTTAAAGATATTGAGTCCGACTCTGTGAATAATCCAATTTCAGCTGAATTGTCAGCACGTTTGGTTTATGGGCGAAAGAGACATCTGTCCTCCACACTAGGACAAAAGAGCTGATTGGATTTTAGACAATAGGCATTTCGATGTACTCATCAATCGTTCTAATCATTCCAGAAGTGGTTTACTATTCATCTGCTCTAGAAAGCAAGATTCGAGATTTGAAAAGAATCATTAACGATTTCTATTGTCTATAAAGTTATGCGATTTATGATGTTTCAATTGATGTGATTGATACTGTTGATCATGTCCACTTAAAAGGCTGTCACCTTGCTGTGTTTGATTTTGATACAATACATTTTTTGGCCGTTTTATGATAGATAGATAGATAGATAGATAACTTTTATTCATGTGCGCCTGCAATACAGGATATGAAACGTCATAAAATGGTAGCTACAATATTACATATTATTAAAATCCTAAATATATCATCGAACTATTTGCTATAGTCGTAGTACTCTTGCAAACTATAAAACCTGTTTTCTATTAGGAGACGTTTTACCTCTTTCTTAAACTTATAGATGTTATTTATTTGTTTGATCTCATTAGGCAAACTGTTATAAATAGTGCTACAAATGTATGTGGGATTGTGTTTGTACAAAGATAGGTTAAAGTTCTTAATATGAATATCGTTATTATTGCGAGTCCTATGGTGGTGTATTGTGTGATTCAAGCTAAAATTATCTGGATTGATTCTCACAAAAGTACAGGCTTCCATTATTAGAATTGACGGCAATGTATGTTGTGCTCGGTAAAAAGAGCGCGGCATGATTGTAATGGCCCAAGATTAAACATTAGTCGAATTAGTCTCTTTTGTAATATGAAGATTCTATGCCAACCTGTTGCTACACCCCAATATAAAATTAGATACTTTAACTGGGGAAAGGCTAAGGCATAGTAAATGCTTAACAAGTATTTCTTGTCAACCACATGTTTTAGGTTTCTTATTGCAAAGAACGCTGAATTGAGCTTTCTTGCTACGTGATCAACATGGCCGTGCCAGCGTAGCTTGTCGTCAATAATTAAATCTAAGAACTTGTATTCTGACACCCGTTCAATAGGCTGATTATTCAAACTCACTGTGATATTCCTTTCTTCCTTTCTATTCGTTATTAACATAAGATTCGATTTTTGGATGTTAATGACTAATTTATTTTCGTAGGTCCAAAGATAAAACTGCTGAAGTAAGGAGTTGGTTCTACTTTCCAGTTCATCTAGAGTGTTGGCCCTCAGAATAACTGTTGTGTCGTCCGCGTACAAAACTAGCGACATTTTGGTACACAAAATATAGTTATCTAGGTCGTTGATGAATAAAAGGAACAACAGTGGTGATAAGATACTTCCTTGCGGAACTCCATAGTTAATTGGCATTTTCTTCGAGAGGTGATTACTAAGCCTAACCCTAATTTGCCTGTTAGAGACGAATGACTGTATCCAGGCATCTAGGGGGTGTCTAATACCTAACTGATTTATTTTGTTAATGAGAAAGCGCTGCATAACACAATCGAAAGCACGACTCAAGTCAAAGAATAATATGGCCACATAATTGCTCTCATCAATTGCTTCATACGCGAAAGATAGTAGGTTAAACGCTGCAGTATTAGTTGAGTGATTAGTACGAAAGCCATGCTGACACTGCGATAGTATGCCTTGCTCATCCACAAAACTGTATATTCTATTTGATACTATTTTTTCAAACAGTTTAGAGAAAGATGATAGTAACATTATTGGTCTATGGTTCTCTACCAGGTCGACATCACCCTATATATCTACAATATGAAAATCAATGTCCTCTATTCCGACTACCTGTTGGTGGCAGTCTTTTGGTTGGATTTATTCTCGCTGCATAATCTCAGCCTTTACATCCGTATTAGGCGATGCTGCTGTTTTGCTGGAAATCGGCATTTCACGTAGTCTTGAAATTTTTAAGTCTGTTTTGGTTGTGAGTAATACTCTTCAAAATCAGCATCAACATCTGTAGGCCGCTTTAGAACAACCTTGTATCACCTTCTAGGAGAAATTTATTTTGGACAACACGTTGTTGCCGCGCTAAATAGATGGAAGATAGAAAACAAAACATCCTTGTTATTTACGCATAAGAATGTGATATTGTCCAGAAGGTTATGCACGGAGATCAGATCTTGATACTTTCTATTCTATTCCAATCACCACATCGTATGAAAAAAGATTAGGATCAGAGGTTAAAGAATTTTAAATTAATGAAACAAGCGATAATACGCCACCGTAGCTAACTAAATTAATAAGAATTCACATATACGCGTACGTACCTCAAGGTCGACATTTTCTAAGGAAAAAATTGTAGACCTTTGCTCCGCGATATTCATAAACATGCTGTAAGGGGTAGTGGTCGCGTATGCTCATAGGCGTAGTAAGGGAGGGAAACCCCTTAAAGACATTGCGGACCTACTAGAATAACTCAAGGATCAACAGAAATATCCAAAATGCTAGATGTGTCGAGTACCTCATTAAGTGAGGTTAAAATAATGCCTCCCCCGTGTGAAAGTTGGCCTAACAACTAAATCATCTACATTACAAGGGAGTGTATATTACGAGGGCCTATGATTAAGGTTAGCCAACTTTTTTTTCCCTGGGAACCGTCCGACAGAACTGCCTCCATTAGTATTGAAGCCTTGAAGCTTACTCTATTATAAATCCTTATGTCGACACAGTCAGATGCCTTGATAAAACCACACATTGTTTCCAAAGTTTTTTTACTTCCATAAAGACATCCAGCTGCGTCTTCCACAAGTTGCAGTAAGGCCTTAGCAGTTGAAAAACATCTTCTAAAGCTACACCAACTCCTAATGGACCAAAGTAGCTCACTAGTCCTTTCCTAAAAGCCATACCGGGTCCTACTAAATAGAAATCTTTCATCAAAGTAGGTCGCTAGTCTTTCTTTCATAGTGATCTTGAAGATATTACCTGTGGTCCTGTGATAGAAATTAAAGCTGTAAGTCTATGATTGTCTGAACTATCAAAATAACCTTTTTACATAATCATAGATACTTAAACCTCTTTCAGGCATTTGTTAAATAGAACTGTGAATGGCTCAGTAATAATTAATATCTATAACTGATGAATTTGTGGTTTTTGGGTTTTTAGGCCGGCGTCGTTTAGCGTTAAAGCTTGACGTTTCGCCACCACGAGTGGAAGGCATCTTCAGAAGCTATTTCACTTCGGCGACTTCCAAAATACTGACGGCTGGTGGATCTGCTCCTGTATTTATAACTGCTAATGGTGACGTGGCCCAACCAAGTAGCGTTGGTAGCCCCGCCCCTTCGCGATATGGTAGTGTCTTTAGGTCCTTTAGAATGGGTACCCATGTCCGGTTGACTTTCTGTGTTTCTTCTTTCCTATCGAAATTATTATGATGTTTTGGTATTTCGATGGCTTTTCTGTGAAGTCTGGCATGGTATGAAGACGTTGCGGCGAGAACCTGAGTTTCTTCAAACTTGATCCTGTGACTTCCCTCCTTAATCGCATGTTCGGCTACCGCTGATTTGTTCGTATGGCCTAGTCGACAGCTAGCCTTATCCTTATGTTCTGCAATTCTTGCGTCTATAGATCGCTTCGTTGTTCCTATGTATACACTCGCACATGTGCATCGTATGCGATAAACCCCCGGTGTTGTGAGTGGATCTCTTTTATCCTTCACTGTTCCCAAATATTCCTGTATCTTTCTTGTGGGCTTGGCGTTTTCCTTTCGTAACATTTTGCCTATTCTGTCTGTTATTCCAGGCACATAGGGTAGAAAAGCTTTTGCTGTCGGTTTAGGTTGTGGTTTTGCCCTATTTCTTTTCATTGTTCTTGTTATTTCCTTTTCTGTGTAACCATTTGCCTTAAGAGCATTCTTTAGATGTTCCAGTTCGGTGTCGAGTTCTTCTGGTTCGCACACTTTTCTAGCGAGAGGTCTGACTGTATATCGTTCATATATATTTTTACGGCCCCTTTAAAATTTTCATCGGCGGTTATGAATGTATCGCGAACCAGATAACATCCAAGGAGAGTTCTGCTAACACATAGATGCAGAAAGATAAAAATTATAATTAAATTTTGTAGCTGATTGCGATCGATTAATTAAATTCCAAATATTTTAGTTATCGATAGGTTTTCATATAGTAAGAAACCTCGGGTGCCATATGATACATAAAGCGGCATTGAAACCATAATACCAAATTTGTAAGCTGCTGAGAATTGAGCTTATTTTTGTATTTAAGTCAATGCGCGACAATTTGGATACTTGATTATAACCCTTTTCTGTCTCAAGGAGACCATATATCTAGCACGTCACTGAATTCCGTCAGTCTGTCGGTCTATCTGTTGGTAAGTCTGTTGGTCCGCCTAGTCAATAGCATTTATTTAGTCGCATAATCTAATTAACAGCTGTACGGATTTTGATTAAATATAAAGAGGATTAGGCATATTTTTTAAAATCAGTAACATTGACTGAGCAACTAAAAAACCTTAAAAGTCACTACAGTATATTCAATCCCAAGATAGACTTCAAATAAAGAGTCGCATGCAACATTCGCGTGGTTACTGTCCGCCAACGTCTCCGAACACGCCAGCTATAGTCCAGTGCAATTATGAAATTTTATATGTCTATTTAAAAGAGTTGCCCTATGAGCCCATTGCAACTCAAAAGAAGCCAGTTGCCAGTTTGAAATGATCATTAGGCAATGCACACTTGACATTGCATATTTGGATCTACTTTCCAGTCAGCCTTGGAGATTTTGAATTGTCAGATTATAACACACAATTTACACATAATGTACTGGATTATTAGGGACCCCACCGACACGAGCCGATCACGCACGCGGGCTTGTTTTCATTTGGTCTAGCTTGGCTGTGAATACAGTATAAAACTCCTACGAACTTTGTTTATTGTGGTTCATCGTCTTTTAACCATTCTTCTTTGGGATTATGTTATTCAGCTCAACCCGAACACTTGAAAAAAAAATTAATGCGGTTCATGAAATGCGGCAGGTATAAAACAATAATAAAGGAACACAATACAACAAGTCAATAATGGGTAGCCCCACGATGTTGACGAACGCACTAATATAGCTTAGACGGCATGCTCGTTATCTGGTTGTTAATAAACTGTAGAAGTACAGCCTCCCAAACTGCCCTCACATCATGCTCCAGTTCATCCAGCGTGATTGGGGTATTAGATAAATCGCGAATGAAGTGACTCATTCAATCCCATACTTTCTAAGTTGGCGATAAATCGGGTGATCGCGGAGGCCAGGTGAACACCTTGCCCGATCTCAGCTTCCTGTAGGAATCTCATCGACACCATTGCAATATACACGCATTGTCAACTGGTTCTAGCACCTGATTCACATAACATTGGGTCATCATTGTGCTACGAATCTCAAGTAAATTTGACTTGGCACCCCACACCATCAAGCATGTACATGGCGCTCAACAGCAAACTTGAGATGCCGTTATTCACCTCGTCATCGTCTAACGCGTGTAAGTCCATGGTGTGCTTCTAGGTCACCCCTAGGACTCGTCGGAGAAGGCCGTCTGATGCCACGCAGCATGCCAAGGTGTTCTTGATGACCATGATTTGCAGTGAGCGCAAGCACTAGATGCGGACGATATGATCTGAAGCCCATTTCGGGTAATCTGTGGTACACCGTGCGTATTCGAACGGACCTTCCTATAGCTGCATACAGCTCGAGTGGATCTCATTCTGCCTCGAAGGGCCACTAGTCGTAGATGACGATCTTGCCGATCTGTAGTTCTCTGACGTGCTCCAGAACCTCTACATCGCTGCATTCGATTCATGCTGCTGTAGCCGCGCTACACCTTATAATAATAATAATAATGAACACATTTATTGAGATAAAACTCAAAAGGATCGGGTATTGTATAAACATTTTTCAACCCCACCTTAAGCAATATAAATAGAGTTCAATAGAGATAAATTTAAAAATAATACAAACACTTTAACGAGACCAAACAGTATCAAAGGGAAATCATTAAATCATTACATAGTAGTAGAGTTCAAGTGACATGAATTTATTAGTTACATAAATTGGAAATAACAAAAACAAGAATCAGAAACATAAATCACAGTGGTTATGGTTAGTGCACTTGCTCTGAAAGAAGCACCATGTTCTTGTTGGCCTGTTCAAAGGGGCTTAACGGCGTAAACTGGGACTGTCGTCTTCTAGGGGCATATTTACACATCCAACACATTTGCAATAGATGTTGTGGTTTTTGGACCGACAAGAAGTCATGCTTTGTTTTAACACGTCTAGAGTTTTTTTGGAGGTGCTATGTAGATGAATAACGTCTGAATGAACAACGAGTGTTAGTGAAATGTACCGGGTGCCTCCTCATAAATCGCCACCTTAGTATCTTTTTTATTTGAAGAGATAGAAAAAAGTTTTTATTTGAAATTTTTATAGTTTTCTTTAGTGATTTAGAATTAGATACGAACAAAAAGGGAAAGTAAGAAAAAATCCTGTTTTTCGTATAAAGTTATGTTTCTAAATATTATATCACGAAAAGAAATATGTGTTTCTCTTGTTTTAAAAAACATACGGTTCGTTCACCTAATTTTGAAAGGTTCTGAAAATATTTAGCTTCAAAGTTATGTTTTGTCATTCTGACATTTTGCCAAGACAAGGCTATAAAACCTTCATATAAGAACTTTTTTCTATCTCTTCAAATAAAAAAGATAAGTGGGATGGCGAGTTATGAGGAAACACCCAGTACTAGAGAGGGTACTACAGAGCTGTGCTGCCCTCCTTAGTTAAAACGTCCTAACTTCATTTTTTTCAATTTCCGGATTATCACTTACATTAGTGATTCAATGGCATATTTATCTATTCCCCAATGTAGAACGTCCTAACTTCACTATATCCCTGCCAGAATCGCTTAAGTACATTGTCCTATATTTAGAAAATACGGGGGTCCAAACAAAAAACGTCCTATCTATGAATTACAACAATAAAACGTCCTAAGTCAGGAGTTAGGATGGTTTAATGTAGCATTCATGTTAGCGACATTTGGTTTACTTCCTAGCGCAGAACGTCCTATCTATAATTTACAACGATAAATAGTCCCAAGTCTGCAAGTTAAGATGTTTTAACTTAGCAGTCCTGTCAACGATACATATTTACTTCCTAGTATTTCAACTCTTAGGACAAACAATTGAGTTCATATCATTAAATTTTTTATCCACCAAAGAACAAAAAGGAGGAATAATAAAACCTCCTTGTTTCACTCAACATAGGGGTATTGATATAGAAAGCAAGGCAAATTTAATATCAAAACTTAAAGCAATCATTCCACAAAATCAAATGAAATTTTGGGAAGAATTAGTTCCCTCAGAAACCGAAAATGTTGAATATGAGTGACTAAAAAGCATTATTCTGTATAGTTGTACTGTAGTTGGTAGTTAGTTGAAATAATAAATATTGTTGTAGTTGAAATAATAAATATTTGAAAAACTAACCCCCTATTATTCATTATTTACTGATGGGACAAAGTTAAAACGTCCTAACTGTTAATTTTTTCCTTTTTCATTTTTTCTCTTTAAATCCAATGAAGATAATCTTTTTTCCTCATTGTAACAATTAGGTAATCTATCATACAATTTTCTAATGAAGTAATCTCAAACATTCAACCCGTAACGTGGACTGCATAATTGATTTTACAAAACCTCAATTATCTCAGTTTCTACAAATTGTTAGTTAGGACGTTTTAACTAAGGCGTGCACTAAGGTGTGCACTGCACACATTTTTAATCCGAATATCCATCTTTTTCTAATCTAGGATTTGAATTGCGAGTAGTATACCTATTTTTATGGCCAGATCTTTGACATATAGGTACTGTCGTTGATTTAGTTTTTGGAAAATAAGAAAACACACTTAAACATATAGCTTCATCATCATAGTCACAATGTCTTAACAGACATGTTGTGAACTCGTAAAATGCATTAAGTCGGAGCTAGAGTATTGCCGAAACGAATATTATCAATAGATTTGGAAACTGCAGCTCGCCATCGTTCGCGATTTACTGTCAGTTTAGTGGCGCTCTTGGTACTCATATCCAGCAACTGTTTGGTCGTAACCACCGGGCGTGTAGGGGAATGGCCACGACGTCGCCCACTCGGAGCATGGCCCTGAACTACAAGTTTCTCCATATCATCGCTCCTGTGTATATGTCCGAAGAATGTAAGCATTATCGTCGACACAATTGCGAATAGTCTGTTTGAATTACCGAGCTCATCCAGTATGGAAACGTTAGATCGATGGGCAGTATAAGAAACTTCCAGCATTCTCCTCCACGTCTTCATTCCAAAAGCATCTATGCGAGCTCGGTCTGCCTTTTTAACAGTCCAAGTTTCCGAGGCATACAAAAATATGGAGAACACCAGAGACTAAACCAGCGACATTTTGGTAGCTTTAGTGATGTTACGGCCACGCCATATTTTAGTAAGCTTTGTCATGGTCACACGTGCCTGTTGAATGCGCCGTCGAATCTCATTTTCACAGCTACCCGAATTGTCGATCAAAGAACCGAGGTACACAAAACTTTGAACTACTTCACAACGGCCTATTGACTTGATTGCTAGATGATTATCGTGCTCTCTATCTACGATCATAACCTTGGTCTTGTTATAGTTAATACCAAGACCATACGCTGTACTGTGTTGTTCTAAGATGTTTAATAGGGCTACGAGTTCTTCCTGAGGAGCAGCAATAAGGGTTGTATCGTCAGCAATTCTTAAGTTGGATATCTTGCCTCCGCCAATAGTTACACCGCCATTCCAGTTGTCCGATACCTGTCTCACCACAAATTCAGAGTAAATGTTAAACATATCGGTTACGTACCCTTAAATATTCTTGCATATCAATTAAAACTACCCGACAGTTTTGCAGAAATTATTAATACATCTGAAAAGACGTAAAATTGCGTTTCCGCTTTTCTCGTATCCTTTTCATCCCTTCTGCTTCCGGAATATCATAATGATTGTTATCCTGAAGAAGACACAAACAGACCAACAAAATGACGTTATTTCTGAAAGAGGTCCTGAGACAATCCACAATCGTTTATTATTTCGAACTTGACAAAGGTTAATGAGTTTCGTGTACATAACAAAGCTTTACCGAATTAATTTGGGATTGTTCCCGTTTATCAAAAGCAATGAGTCAAGCTCAACGCCTCGGACTCTTGTGACCAAACGACACCACTTTTCGAAAAATCGACTTTGCTAGTGATGTAGGTCGAGTTGTACTACATTTTAAAAATAATGACTTTTATACAGGGTGTCTAATAAAAGTGTGACATATCAAAGTTATGTTTTTTCAAATGGAATACCCTATATATTATTACATATTTAGATTCCCGGGTGCATTTTAGTGTGACTTTATGTATCACACATGGGACCGTTTAGGTGCAAATCACAATTTTGGGTATAGGTAGATGTCAGAAAAAAATTGAATATCGCAGCTATTATAAATCTTAGAGGACTGTGACTTTGCCGTGTTACTAACCATGAAATGTGTCAGCTCACGTTAGACGGTCGGGTTAGAATTACATTTGTACTTGGAGAAATCGGTAGATCAATTAAGGAAACTTCAATCAAAGGTAACTTGATTTTTTCAAATGGGAATGCATAATTTTTTTATACGATCGAATGTGCGATTTGATAAGCTTTCTAACGATATGCAGTAGTTTTGATTTAATTTCAAATTTTCAGTAAAATCGGTGTTTTTCACTTTTCCTACCTATAAGCAACTTAGCAGGCCATGAAATATAAACAAAAAACTGTTCAGATGGAACAAAACAACTAACTTAGCAGATAGTTACGGACGAACTAGAGTAAAGGGACAAAGTTATAAAAGTGACTTACAACAAATCAATTCTAACCAGAAATAGCAGACATAACACATATAACGTGAAAAAGCAGCTGGAGTACGACAGAAATGGGTATTTTTCACAGCATACCGGCTATTACAATATTCTAAAGATTGACGATTCACAAAACCATCGTGAATTTTGAAATGAAAGGAAATCTATCACGTAATGTTGCTGGCAGTTTAATAGCTTCAGTATAAAACTTAACATTTCATGATTTAAAAAAATAGTAACCGATACCTCTGACTGGAGTTCTGCAAATTCCTCAATACTTACCTATAAGCAAGATCGCCAAAAATGAAGAATAAATTAAAAATCTGCTCAAATTATTAAACATAATTTACCTGGCAGAAAATTAAAATATGATTTGTCAGTATTCCTTTTTTGCGATCTTGCTAATAGATACTGAAAAATTTAAAGGACAACAGTGAGAGGTATCATTACTTTGACTTTGACGGAAATGACTACTGTTTTATACCATTAAATGTGAAATTGCATTCTGAAGATATTAGACTGACGGCAACGATCGCTGAAAGTTTTGCTTTCATTTCAAAGTGTTAAGTGATTTTGGAAATTTTTAATTTCTAGTACATTGCAGTCGCTAGTAGGCTGTAAAAATTATCCATTTCTGTTGTACTACAGCTTCTCTTTAACCTTAGACATGTTACCGCCGTTGTTTCTGGTTAGAGTTGATTTGTTGTGGGGAATTTTTATAAACTTGTTCTTTTATTCTAGTTCTGCTGGATCTTTTTGCTAAGTTAGTTATTTTCTTTCATATGAATACGATTTTGTTTATATTTCATGGCCTGCTAGTTTGTTTATAGGTAGGGAAATTTAAAAACACTGATTTCATTGAAATCTCGAAATTTAATAAAAACTACCATAAATTGATATTCAAAACCTGACACAATTAGAAAGCCTATCAGATTGCACATTTGATCGAATAAAAAGAATTATACATTCCCATTTGAAAAAATCAAGTTACCTTTGATTGAAGTTTCCTTAATTGATCTACCGATTTCTCCAAGTACAAATGTAATTCGAACTTGACCGTTTAACGTAAGCTGACACATTTCATGCTTAGTAACACGGAAAAGTCACGGCCCTCTATGATTTATAATAGCTGCGATATTCAATTTTTTTCTGACATCTACCTATACCCAAAATTGTGACTTGCACCTAAACGGTTCACTTAAAGTCCCATGTGTGATATATAAAGTCACACTAAAATGCACCCAGGAATCTAAATATGCAATAATAAACAGGGTGTTCCATTTAAAAAAACATAACTTTGGTATGTCACGCTTTTATTAGACACCCTGTATAAAAGTCATTATTTTTAAAATGTAGCCCAATTCGACCTACATACACTTGCAGAGTCGATTTTTCAAAAAATGGTATTGTTTGGTCACAAGAGTCCAAGGCGTTGAGCTTGACTCACCCTGTATAGTACAGGTAGAATAAATCAATAATAGTAAGAACATATCAATAGTATAACATAACATGGATTGAAATACGACTCTATCATAGCCATGAGGAGAAATTAAATGAGAAATTAATTTTGCCTTTATGATAGGGTAGAGAATTGGAAATATACGTCTGTTCTCTGTACAGGGTGGTTCTAATAAGCATGGATGCCGGCAATATCTCGGTAACAGTTAAACATAACTTCGAGCAAAAAACATTATTAAGTAAATCGATTAAGAGAAATAGCTGAAAATTATTTTTTAGTTCCGCAAGCGGCAGCTGGGAGGCGTAATTGTTACGATCAATCAGAATGACGGCTTATTTTCTAAAAATATTCGAATAAAGGTATATTCAAATATCACCATCATGTAGACTCGATAATTTTCAATTTTTTATGGTGGAAGGGGAACGTCAAAAAAGTGTTTATTTAAATGGCAATAACTTTGGTGAAATTTAGCGGAATTAAACAAGCTAGGTCTCGTTTGAAAGAGCTGATCATATCTAATGGTCTGTTACAAAAACATTTTAGTTTATCTTGACTTAGTAGCTACAGGGCGGTATCTGACATCGTAACAATTATTAAGTATTGTTACGGAAATTTTAAATGTTTTGCTATATCTCTTTTAACATAGATACATAGAAGACGAAAATTTTGAAAGTTCAGCGCAAGATTCAACTTCCCAAATATTTTAAAACCGAAGATATCAATCAAACAAGTATTATGACCACTGTTTTGTGAGTTTAAGGAAAAATTGGTACTCCAGAGGGATAAAGCCTCCGTCACAACGATGTAGTAATCATTCTACAGATAATACGCAAGTAAAACTACTAGAAATCATATGTTGACTTTTTGAAATAACCACCAGGTGGCGTAATAGGTGCCAATAAGTGCTGTGTTCAATTTTCACAATAATGGAACCTTTAAAAAACAGAGATTTTGAATATTGAAGAGAAAAGAAGTAAAGAAACTCAATCCCCACAACGCTGGGGCAGTGGAGACGTAGGGTAAAGAGTATAAGAAAATGGATGAAAATCGAAGACAGCTTCAACTTGAACATATGTGATATGACAGTTCCGAGAAAGAAGCGGATTCACATGACCCGCTCTCTAGTTAACTTCTTGACATGCCGAATGTAAACAGATTTGTTGCAATACTAGTGATGCCTAAGGTCATCATCATCATAGTCACAATGTCTTAACAGACATGTTGTGAACTCGTAAAATGCATTTACTCATTTTACGAGTTTCTCTTGGGATATCTTTAAGATCTTTAAATGCAGTAGTTTCCCATTTGCTTTCTGCATCCTTATGTCGTTGACCAGATGGTATAATACCTACTGGTTCATCCGCCTTTAGGGGCAATTTCTCACCCCAAGGACAAGAAGGTGTCCTCTTACGACACGCAGGATATACGATGGGAGATATTCTAACCCGCCCCCACACGGGTAAATGCCTAAGGTGCTAACCAATTATTGAAAATGAGCAAAAAGATACGGGCGGAAAGTGAAGCATTTAGGATTATTGAACTTTATATGGATCATGAATGTTTATAGAACGTGATCAAACCTATACATATATAGGAATACTCCAATACGATTAACAGTTTTTGGGTAAATAGGGTACTTGCAGAGGTCGTAAAATCGCCTCGGGAGTATACATAGCGTATAGAAAACCATATCAAGAAGCAGTAGGAAACAAAAAACAATTTTTTACTGACGGCCAAAAAAAGATATTTGCAAAATAAAATATGGATATATTCAACTTTTTCCACGTGACCTAAAACAAGGGCTGACGTCACAGATATCTTATCGATATCGACAATCGATACTGCTACAGCGCAGGTCAGTGAGATTCAACTGCGCATTCGACTAGAGATGAATGATGATCTGAATTCTTTAACAATGCGACTCAATTTATTGATACTCAAACATATTTGAAACAGGCAATTAACCCACTAGCATTTTCGTTGCAATACATTTTTATATCTGATAGGTATCACAGTCCATCCTGTTTGTGACCGAGATTCGCAACTAATCGAGGCCATTATTTTATTTCGGCGCATCCCATTATGAATGAATCCAAAGATAGAATCTAATTCAAGCACATCCCTACAAAGTGAATTAGTAATCTAGCCTAACTTTTATTCTTTTTACTTTTGTGTGTGACTGTGTTTTGTGGTTATAATGATCAATGTCAAAATGTTAGGTTAGCACTGGCTTTCGATATCGAATATCAATACCTTACATCCCATCACTATGCGATATTACTGACGTCAGAGGTTGTTTGCGCGGGATTTTCCGGCATTTGAAATAATTTTTGGAATATCTCTCACAGCCGATTCCAAAAAACCAAACAAGTGATTTTGTCATGTTTACTAGGCTCTAAGGAACGCGTAAATGACATAATATTTTTTTCTGCAAGTACCCTATTGCTGCAGACAATAATATTAACGAATTTTCAACCGTGGAGGCAGGACAAAAACTAAACGCTTGCGGAACACATACAATCAAGAGATACAAAATACTGATAAATTAATAAAATTTGAGATGGATGGAAATGAGATTTACGACCACGAAGAGCCATATTATTTTGTAATTACCTAACTAGTGATACTACACCTTTTCCAGCTGTAGTTTCTAAAGCGTCAAGTGATAATTCAAAACGGTCAAGTTAATTTTCCAACTCGTCAATTGTAAATTCAAACTGACGGGTATAAATTACACAAGTTTAGTATAGTAAACGCTTATACTAACCTTGGACTTGGGATAGCTAACTGGTATGCATCTACTTGTAATACTAGCTGTTACTAGCAACTATACCAATGAAATTCTGCACTTGTTGATTTACGCTAAAGTATCATATAAGCGATAAGTGGGGGTTAAGCGGTAAGCGGCCTTTCGAAGGGGGGGGGGGCAGTTTAGTATATCGACGAGTGCTCTGGCGCTGGGGTCTGCGCACCAGAAACAAAGCCCTCCTTTTCGCTTGGCGCACTATTCTAAGCAGAAGTATACGCGATTTTAGCTTGTGCCTCTCGTGGTCACGAAATTCACGAAATTACTACTATCTGTTCTGTCTCTCTAAGATGACACTTCACTTATGTAGGTGTCGGGTGCCAGGGCATGCTGAAGTTTGTGCTAATGAAACGGCGGACGCCCTCGCAACTCCACCAAGCTAGAGACCTTATTTCAGGACCTCTGACCAAGGTGGGGTGGCTCTATCCCTCATTGGATAGAAGCCGGCTAAGGTTACTTGTGGGCTTGCTATCTGGACATGGTATCACAGGCAGACTATACTGAGTTCAAGGGTTCTTGAGCCTGAAGATATAAGGTAAGCAGGACCTTTGCGATGAGGGCTGGACTTGGAAACTAGAGTAAGGAGAGGTGCAGAAGGACCCCTTTCTAGGCCTATGCACTGGTGGCTTTTGTTTTTTTATTTCTCTTTCCTTTCATACCAGTGAAAACGTCGATTTACACTACGTTTTCACCACAGATGTGCTACGAAAATGCGCGCAGCGAGGATGTGTAGCGGAGCTGTGATACGGTGTGCATCAACAGCAGACGTCCCTTGCCCACATGTCTCGCAACGTATTTCTGGCGCACAAGCGTGAACTCGAGAATAGCAGAGGTCAAATTTCAACATCGAGATGTTAAAAACATCCTCCAAAAACTGAACACGAATAAAGCTACTGGTCCTGACCAAATTCTAGCGATTGTCCTTAAACGCTGTGCCGCTGACCTTGCACCTATTCTTTGCAAGCTATTCAAACTTTCGTATCAACGAGGCGTGTTTCCCGCTTCGTGGAAGATTGGGTGCGTACAACCCATCCCTAAGAAAGGCAAAAAAATTGATCCCATCAATTATAGACCTGTGGCTCTTCTCAGTATCATGTCTAAGGTTATGGAGACTGTCATTAATACACAGCTCCTGAAATACCTGGACAACAATAGCATCATAAATGATCGTCAGTATGGCTTTCGCAAGCACAGATCTACAGGTGACCTCCTTGCCTACGTTACTCACTTGTGGAACAGAGCAATAGGAAATCATGGCGAATCCGTGTTGTTGCACTTGACATATCGAAAGCTTTCGGCAGAGTATAGCATGAGGGACTTCTGGTGAAGCTTGCTGCTTATGGACTACCAACTGGCCTGCGCCAGTGGCTGAATAGCTTTTTGAATGACCGATCTCTGTTTGTTTTAGTCGAGGGGTGTTCATCAGATGTATTTTCAATAAACGCCAGTGTTCCTCAGGGATCTGTCCTATCCCCTACACTGTTTCTGCTGTACATCAACGAGCTGCTGAAAATAACATCCAATCCAATCTACATCTTCGCAGATGCCAGTACATTAGTGTTATGCATGGAACCAGGCAAGCCACTATCATCCCAGGAGACGGTACGTCGGCGACAGCAGCATGCCTCACAGATCAACGCAGAAAACAATTGCCGAGTGGGGATTAGCAAATAAAGTACAGTTCAACGTACAAAAAAATCAGGCAACAACACTTACAAAGAAGTCTCACGATGGCTTACCAACTGTGGAAGTGGAGGGCCACCCCATAGTCGAATCACCTTCCGTCAAGCTTTTGGGTATTGACATCATAATAACATGTCCTGGCACGATCATGTCGTCAGTATTGCTAAAACGGCATCCCAGAAGCTTGAAGTTTTGTTCCGCTGTAGGAAGTTGTATACACCAGAGCAACTGCTGCTGTTCTACAAGGCACAGATCCGACCATCGCTGGAGTATTGCTCCCATGTGTGGGGGTGCACTACGAAGCACTCTCTTAAGCTTCTAAGGGGTGATACACGTACGAACTTTAAGTACGCGGTTTTTAAGTTCGCGAACTTACTCGGCTCGACGCGGTGACACACGTGAAGCTGAAATTACTCATTTTGATAGTTTTTCTAAATATACAAAACTTTGTGCAAACGCCAAACACAACAAGCGATGCGCATCGATGGCCTGCAGAAACAAAGTGGTGGCCCGCGGCTCGCAGTACGAGCCGAGACAAGCTACGAGCAAGATTTCAAACCAGTTGGATCGCCAGCGGTTTGCGCGACGGTTTTAAAGTACGCGTACTTACGGTGACACACAGGCGAGAAAGGTCGTCGAGCCATAAGTACGCGTACTTGCTCGTACGTGTATCAGCCCTTTCTGGATACTATCCAGAAAAGAGCAATTAGATTAATCGATACGCCTAACCTCACAAAAGACCTCCACAGCCTGGAACATCGAAGGAGGGCGACTGACCTGTCCCTGTTTTACAGATTCGATCACGGAAGGTGTTCGAGTGAGCTCCCCCAGATAATAACACCAAAGGCCGACCGGACCAGGAACACTAGAGAAGCTATGCGAGCTCATCCTTACCAGGTCGAGGTCCTTTCTCCCTGAACCAGTCTCCTCCAGCATTCCTTCTTTTGGAGAACTTCGACGCTGTGGAATCGGCTGCCGAGGAATTTGTTTCCTGACGGCTACAACCTGCAGCGTTTCAAATCTAACGTGAACCGACACTTATCCTCTCGCAGTGCTTCTACAGCGCCATAGGCATTCAGCCTTTGCGGGAGGCTGACCATAAAAAAACATCTTTCGAAACACATTAATAGCACACATTCCTCGTCAACCTGCCGTATGTTGTACGTACAGAAACTTCACTCCACTAAGCCGTTTCCACCAGAGCTGTGCTGAGCGAGGCGAGGTAGTTCAAGCGATGTTAAAAACACATTCCTCGTAACACATCCTCGCATATCTTTAGTGGAAACGCAACCTTACATTTGATATCCGCACATATGGGGGCTAAGATTTGGGATGTTGGGGAGGATGCAGTTTTTAGAGTTAAACCGTCTGACTCTATTTTTTGCACCTCTATCTGAAAAGTATGCTATATATCCTGTAACAATCTGCTGTCGCACGGCAACTGCAAACCGACGACCGACAGGACAATGGAACTATAACTAACATGACAAAAGATATATAATAGTTGTTACCGTTTACCTGTTAGACAGAACGTATTATTTGAGTGCGGTCGTCGTTCATGGAAACAACGCAACGGCTGAAGAGCTGCCGCTGCCGCTGCAATGACGACAAAGAGGAAGACTGTTATTATACAACTCTGCGAGCCAAGTATACGACTGACTCTTTGGCTTCGGCTTCGGCTGTGGCTGATATCGTCCAGCGACATCACAATACGCCGGCATCGTACCCCCCAGGGGTAATCGTAGATCTTTACGCGAGGCTACACGGGCCTCTGTTATCATGCTGGATGAGATACCTGGGTCGTTCTTGAAGTAGTCTTAAGCAACCAATAGATATGGTGCCAAAAATAGACGTGACAATCTCAAAAAGGTAATGAAATTCACTTGCGTCTGGCCGGACCGTGCAACTTTCCAACCCGCAGCCCCGCATGCGCATTTGTCATTAACAGTGACAGTTCTGTTGTTCTGTGGGGCGGATACAAATTGCAGCCGCGGTTAGGGTATAATCCTTTATAAATCTCAAAGGTGACCATAAAAGATGTTGAAAATTGCAGCGAGGGTCCCTTATCGGCGTAGTCTACCTGTTTAGAAGTATTCTAATAATTAATTTGGATTTGTATAACAAAATATTATATAAAAATAATATTATGTGACAGGTCAAATTAATTTTTATCTAAAGCAACAAGTTGGTGGCATTTACTTACCTACTTCTGTTAGTGATCTTGAAAACTATATGACATCACAATGACTTCTTTAAATTACAAACCCAAAATTTTATTCGCACTTATTGTTATAGAGATTTTGCAATTCTCTACTTAACTAACTAGAACTTAACTAGAAAAGTTAATTTCTTGATACATATTTCCATTACTTTAAGCAATTTCGACAATATCAACAATTATTGTGACAATTTTGATACTTTTTTGCAATTTTCGGAAGGTGATAATATACCCAATGCGCGGTTTTTTTTTTAGACTGAAACTAATAAATCCTTCTTTTGTTAGAGCAATTAATAACAAAAAAGAAACGATTGACATTGAAAGAAAATTATACTTTTCTAAATTGTTAATTGTTAATAATAAATAACATTATGTACAAACATGTTCGTAAATCGTCTTAGATCAATATATACATAAAAAACCATAATTACTAACTAAGGTTCTCATCATAAAAATGACATACACTTTTTATATATTCTAATCCACTTATCCTATTTTCATTGAGTAATAAACCTAGGTATTCTAAGATTCAAAAAATCTTGCTTCTTTTTAGTTGTTGCATTTGGAGTGTGCTTTATTCTGACACTGTTCATTTTAATGTATGTGTCTGTTTGAGTATTTATCAAAGACTCTCAAAAATAAACAATGATGGATGGCTGTTATAAAAACTCCTATCCCTAACAGAGGGTCGTCCGCTGCAATTTACATGTTTACCTGAAATGGAAAAATAACCAGCCGCTGCAATTTTCATATCCCGGATTAAGAATACTTGACCATCGCTGCAATTTACAATCGCTGGTTCTGTGTGCCGTTTGCAGAATTCAAAAATGTGTGTTGTTTGTTTTCGTGGTGTTTTCATTTTCTGTATCCACCATCCAGATTCGGCAGTGGTGTTTTGACAAATGTTTTCTACTTTTGTGCTATTGTGTAGCAAAGTCTAGAAAGTCCTTTCCCCAAAATTTCCTTCTTATTGGCACTACTTGACCAGTACTGAACCAAGAAAATTTAGCTAGTGAGGGTTGAAATTCATTTTGGGTATCGTAATTTCTGTCGCATATGTTTCATTCAAATTGAGGATTTTTTTGAAGCATTCCATTTTTTTAAATTAGTATATCTAATATAAGGGAAAGTTGATGCAAAGGATACATAGTGAGGAGAGTTTTAGTCCTCCAGAATTGGGGCCGCCTTTCTTATACATTACGTTTGTATAATCAGAGACAGTTTGTAACTTCTTCACTAATAATCAACAACAACTAATCTAAAACACAGTGACAGGTACACACATAAAAAGAAATTCTCAAGTCAAGAATTGTGATATTCTTGTAAATAAATCCTCACAACAAGAATATCGGTTCTCACTCTAAGAAAGAATATTTGATGAGAAAATTATAGAAAATTTGTATCAAGGATAATATATTTTTGATTTATATACTTATTTTAAAGAAATATGCTCCGAAAGAAAATATAATTTTCTTTGCAACCAAGGCAATTTAATAACAAATATTTCATAATTTTATATCAAGATTATCATTTTTTCCAGCGTTGTCCAGTTTACTTCTATCAAAAATATAGACAGCTTGCAAATGCGAACCTTCATTTACAATATGATAATCTTGGTTTGAAAATGAACGCTGTTTTACAAGCACACTCTATATTTTGTATCAAGTAAATCATTTATTTGACGTCTACCAACGTCGGAGTGCGCAGGCGCGTAGCGTGTCACGAGTCAACTCTAACCTGTCCACAGTGTCCTCCCTCTCAACTCAACAGCCTGTTGCCCGTCCGTGTCTGCGCCGCCATTATCGGTTTCCGGATTGTCGTATTCGCCGCCGTCTTTAGCACTGTAACGTAATACCTGCACCCTGGCCTGGATCCTGCATAATACCCGTGATACCACCGTCAACTATCAGTCATCGAATCTGCCGGTAGTGCTGGTCCACTGCCATTTGAGTCGCGTCCCAGTTCCCATCAGCTTCCTTATTACTGGATCTATCCAACCATGAATGAGTATTAAAAAAATTGGGATGCGAAGACCTGACTCAGGTACTGTTCCTAGATAAGTACTAAGTATATTAAATGTGATTTAAGAAATTTTGCAGAACTATTTCTCCAGAAGAATTTCTACATGCTCATAGAAGAGTTTGAATGCTCAAATTAATACTATTAGATTCCTCATCCAAGAGTATCACAATTTTAGAATAAAGTTGAGCTACTTGCGTCAAGTTTATGAAATGCTCCCACTTAAGATTATGAAATGCTTCAGTCAAGATCATGAAATACTTCGGTCAAGATTACCATATGCTTGATTTAAGATTTTGGTATTCTTACTATCAAGAATTTCCCAGTTTTGCAATGAAGATATTTTCTCAATCTAACCCTTATATGGTCAAAGATATCGTATTCTCACTTTAAGATTAGCATAACTTTGCGCGTATAGGAAGTTATGGTATACTTGAATTAAAGCATCTGTGCTCCATCTAAGAAATTATTTTTATGTGTGTATAATATGTACTACACTTGCTTTTTTTACAGTAATTCAAAGGGACCAGACATTTTTTTACTCTTCGCTTCTTAAGGACGAATTATTTTTTTCTACAATTTTTTAAAGAAGATAAATTTTACTATTTATTGGACGACTCAGACTTTTCTTTTGCAATTTGTACACGAAATACATTATTTTTTAGCCACAGATAATCTTCCACATCTATCCCCAATTCTATGTTGCAGAAAGATAGAAAACTTTTGCATTATTCATTAAAATGCCCTATTTCAATTTTTTACATTTTGAAGTGTCAATAAAGGCAACTTTTATCGTTTTCTCCCCCGGTGAAGCGTCTTCTTAGGCCAGGCGCGCACTTGCGATTTTCTGTCGCACGATTGTTTGATCGCCAAAATAAAACGCATAAAGTACAACGGGACTCCACGCACTTGCGACAGAAAAATAGCAGCGACTAAAAAGATGCAACCAGCCCTATTTTTGCAGCGACGCGATTGTCGCAGATTGAAATGAACCATACGGACAAACATGAACCTGCGCTCACTCGCTACTGTTTAAACACGCTTCTTGATTTGCGGACCGTGGAATACGTGTATTTTGTACTTTGTGATGTCATCTAGTGTCTTGATATCTTATTTTTGGTCCAATAATATTAAGTAGTTCATTGAAACTAGCTATGCTCATCCGATCATATTGAAAAAAATGTTTGGGATAATCACACAAATCATGATGAATTTTGTGGAATTACCCTTTGAGCACCCAGGTCACAATTGGATGCACCCAATACTTCTCACGCCGTTGTTCTCTAGCCTTTGCACGTAATAATAAAGCCATCACACAAGCTGTTCTGACGGAATCCATTATACTTCTGCGGTCGGTTAGACGCAAGTGCGCGCATATCTAATTTTACTGGCGATTACGATTTTTCAGTCGCTGCGACAGCAAATCGCAAGTGCGCGCCTAGCCTTAGAATAGCGAATAGCCATTATCCAATAAATGACATTAGCCTCTTCATGTAATAAAGTCTTGAATCACTGATGTACAAGACGCTAGATTTAAATTTGACGCCGTTGCGGCATGATCGGATAGTAATCGGAAACCTTCGGCGGCCTTCGGGACTGCGGGTTGGAAAGTTGCACGGTCCGGCTAGACGCAAGTATGAAATGCCCGTCCCAAAACTACCCTCCCCGCTTCACAGTAACAACCGTCAAGAAGAAAGTTAACCAAATTTATAACGGCCAGCAACGCTTAAATAAAGAAAATAATAAAAAGATATACTTCTCAGTGCCCTATAAAGCAGGGCTTCCCGAAAACATAAGTAAAATCGTGGATAAACATAACATACACGTTCCTCATACTGCCGTTGCAACAACCCGTGCTGTATTTCCAAATCTAAAACCACGTTTAAAAAAAAGCGTGCATAGTAATTTTGTTTATGAAATCCCTTGTAAAGACTTCCCCAACTCATGCATAGGGCAAGCTAAACAATACTTAAATAAACGCATACAGGGTGAGTCAAGCTCATTGCCACGGACTTTTGTGACCAAACTATACCACTATTCAAAAAACTAACTAAACTAACTAAATTGTCTATTTCCAAAAGATGAAACCAAGGTTTTTGTATGCTTTTGCTATAATCATATTGGAGTCGAATAACACTCCCAAATTCCTGTATGTGTTTATTCGTTGAAGCTTATTGCCTCTTATCTCAAGGTCAATAGATAGCGGTTCAATTTTACTTGTGAACGTCATTGAGCAACACTTATCAACATTAAAGGATATACTATAGTTCTTACAAGAGTCACGTACAAGGACTAAATCTATTTGCAATTGTATACGATTATCTACAGTATTAACACTTTTAAATAACTTAAGGCATCAGCATAGAGCGAATACTCACATTGCAGTTTCTTTACTATATGAATAATGAAAATCAAAAACAATAAAGGCCCAAGAACTGAACCTTGCGGTATACCTGATGTAGTCAATACAGCATCAGACGTAGAACATGGGTGTTCTATACATAAATTTCTACCTTCAATGTACCATCTGAAAAGGTCAAGAAAGCTTCCAGTTACACAACACTTGTCTATTTTTTTTTGCAAGATTCCGTGGTGCAATTGGTCGAGAGCTGTCGAAAAATCGGTGTAGACTACATCAACCTGTTTGTTATTGTCCAATACAGCCGTTGAATATTGCTTAAGCCATGCCAGGTTACTATTCTTATAAAAATCATGTAGACCGATTTACATGATAAAACAAAACATCGAAAAGTGCAAGCTCAAATACTAGCCAGATTACTCAAAATAACAACTACCCTGTAGTTTTCAACAAGCGATCTAACACCATTTTTAAAACCAGGTACTATTTTTGATTTTTGATAATGCTACTTTCATCTTGTTCCCTTCTGACCCTCGTAATATCGCAATCCTGCAGCACCTAGATACATGCAGCGGCACAATGATCATTTGTTAAGGCATTCGTTGTATTATTTGGAAAAATCCTGCAACTTCTTGACACTGGCACTGCCGTAGTGCCTGATGGGTACACAGCTGTAGTATTTATGCCATGCACTATCTAACTGGGCTTTCATGTAAATTACTTCCTACCATTTATAACGGTCCAGTGCACTGCTTGATCCCTTATCTCTCTCTTATCGATACCCATCGGTTGAATATGATTATAATATGATTAGAAGATCATCGGTATTTCTGTCGGTAGGGAATATTGTTCAATAGTAGATTATGTAGCAAGCTTAGAATGAAATTTGATATGAGTGGGAGCTTGAGTCATTGAGCAAACACTTTGACATACTTGAGGTGCCACACGATAGAATGCCAATAGTCGTGGACACCTAGACCCCACATAAGACCAACATTAGTGACAGCTTGGAATGGACTCTAGGAGAACGTTGACATATGTGGGACTGCAATAATATCCTAGCGGACAGAGCATTCCGCTAGGAAAATACGCTTCGGTATTTCAGTCAGACGTGTACGCCGTCCTGCACTGTACAAGGATAAATTATGGGCGATCCTACAGAAACAAGAGAATCGCAAAGCTTACAGACAGTCAGGCTACACTTAGGGCACTAGAAGGTAGTAGTAGTATAGACGTTTATTTAGCATACATTAGCTATTTACAGAAAAATAGTAAAATAAAAAGAAAAAATAGAGCTATGAGTACAACTCATGAGTTCCACTAAACTTATTATTATATATTATTTTAAAATAAATATATATATTAAAATATTACATGTTAAAGTTTACCTATACATAGATTCCTAGGAAAGAGGTCACATATGATCACTCATAAATAGTTCATCAGTCTTTTTTTAAAAACAATAACATTTGGAGAACATTTTATAAATAGCGGGAGTTTATTATATTCTTTCATCCCATCATCAAATACACTTCTTTTGGTTATTGATAATTTGGTAGGTCTTATATCAACATGATGCATCTGTCGTGTGTTGTAGCTATGCACATTGCTTCGGTATTGTATATTCAAATATAAATAATCTGGACTTAGACCATTAACAATTTTATAAATAAATATAAGCGTCCGTACTTTAATATAATCCTCTACAGGCTTCCAATTTAATATTTGTTGCATATTGACTATATTACTATATATATTACAACCCAGCAACAACCTCATGCATTTATTTTGTAACAATTGCATTTTATGCAAATCAGATTTATTACACATAAATAATATCGATGAACAATAATCAAAGTGAGGTTTGATAATTGTATTGTAAACAATATGTTTTGCAAATCGTGACAGATGTTTGCTAATTCTGTACAAGAAACCAATTTTTTTTGAAATTTTTTTTGATGTGTAGTCAACATGCTTACTAAATCGCAAATGTTCATCTATAACGACTCCCAAGTATTTAATTTCAGTTACCCGTTGTAATCTTTCACCACTAAGTGTAACACCAATATCAGACTGTATAACTGACCTATTCGAAATTAGCATGTATTTTGACTTGGTAGTATTAACTACTAGCTTATTATTATGAAACCATTTGCTTAAGTCTTCCAAGGCTACATTTATTATTTTTAAGATTTGGTTCACGTCAGTTCCAGGTAAATATATGATTATATCATCTGCAAAAAGGTGCATGCTACATTCTCCAACGTCAGCAAAGAAAATGTCATTGATAAAGAGTATAAATAGCAGGGGTCCCAACACACTTCCTTGAGGTACACCATGCTCAACCAAAATTTTATTTGAAAATTTATCATTCACCTTAGTGACTTGATATCTTTGAGATAGATAGGATAAAAACCACTGATGAACTCTATCTGTTATGCCAAAATATATCTCAAGTTTCTGAATAAGCAGTTTTCTATCGACAACTTCAAACGCACGTTTAAGATCGATGAAAACTGCAACAATAACATGTCCTTTATCTAACGAGCATCTAAAATCATTTATTACTTTTTGTAGAGCAGTTTCACAGGAATATTTTTCTCTAAATCCTGACTGATTGATATTCAATAGTTTATACTTGCTAACATGCTCACTAAGCTGCATATATACACTGAGTTCCAGGAGTTTTTCAATATTAGGTAGTGTATTTATTGGTCGGTATTCTTCTATCTTGTTTGTTCCGGAAACTTTAGCAATTGGTACTATAGTTGAAGTTTTTAGTATATCAGGAAAAATACCGGTTTCTAAGGAGCTATTTATTATATGCAATAGAGGATACCCAACAACAGGAAAAGTTTCTTTAATTAATTTAAAATCAATTCCATCACATGAATGTTTATTTTGTTGCTTAAATAACAGACTTCGTAGTTGAGAGAGATTGATAATATTAAATTTTGAGAAATAACAAGCTGGTCCTCGTACACTATTGGTAAAGAGTGCTTTACTATTTGGTAAATGAGATACCGTGCCGAACATCGAAGTGGCAACAATATTGCTAATGCTGTTTACAAAAAAATTACTGAACTTCTCTTCTAGGTTATCACTTATTTCCGTACCTTCGTGAATTATTGAATGAATTGTACTGTGATCTTTAGTGCTTATTAAAGTTTTGAGAGTTTTCCACATATAAGTGGAATCGCCTCTAGCCTGATCAATTCTGCTTTCATAAAATTTATTTTTAGCCATCCGTATAGCTCTTAGCGCGGAATTTCTTTTCTCTTTATAATTTTTCCAATCATCTATAACTCCTGTCATTAAAAATTTATTATAAGCTAAATTCCTACTATAGATAGCAGCTTTAACGGTATCGTTAACCCATTTGTTATTATTTATTTTTTCAAGTTTACTTGTTTGGGGACACGTGCTATTTAATACTGCATTTATATTACTGAAAAAATTATTGAATATCTGGTTTACATTCACAGATCCATATATCCAGTCACAATCAATCATTGCGCAACATATTTTATCATAATCAAAATTTCTACGTAAAACTATTTTATCATACATAGGTTGCTCCAGATTTAGATTTAGTGCAATCGTTTCATGATCCGATATTTTATGGTCAATAGAAGAAACGTCAATATCATAGTTATTTGAAAAAACTAGATCAATAATACTTGCACTCTCATAAGTTATTCTCGTGGGGAAATTTACAAATTGCTTAAAACCTGCAAATTTGGAGATATAGTCTAGTTTTTTCTTATATGTATCTTCACACAAATCCCATCTTATATTAAAGTCGCCCACTATTACACAAATCTGGCTAAGATCCACGTTTCCGAGAAAATGTTCAATGAATTCACAAAATTGTATATGGCTTGCATTCGGAGAATGGTACATACAGCCTAAGTTGATTGTGCTACTTGAAATTCTAATTTTCAATAACAAAAACCAGTAATTCATTTCATAAGAAACATTTTGCACTACAAAGTATTTACAGCAGTTCATAACATAAATAATGACACCACCTGTGTGCCTACTTACTGAATTGCATCTTATAGTTGAGTAACCTGCGATAGCTATTTCACTATCGAAAATTGAATCAGTAACATGAGTTTCACTCACACACACCACCAGGGGCTTCAAAGTAACTACTAACTCACTTATTTCGTCGAAGTTTGATAACAAGCTTCCAGCATTGAGATATAGAATATCTTGCTTTTTTGCCTGGAGATCTAATTTCTTTCGCTGGTGTTGTTGCGATTCTTGTATAAAAAACGAGATTCATACTTGTCAATGGCAACATGTTTGGGCCATATATCTGGGTCCTTGAACTTATCCACCAGGTCAGCAGGCACAGATACTTTGAAAGACTTATACAGTTCAGGATATTTAGACCGCATCTCATCGCATCTGACATTATCAATTCCACATGAATTCAGATGAGTTTTCAAATTATCTGCCGTCACGTCCAGTGAACACCTGAACACATGATAATCAACCAATCTCATAACGCCTTTGAAGCTAACTTTATTATCAGCATTTCCATAAATAATGTTACGCCGCCTATTCCTCCTCCTAGGAATCTGCCATTTCTGGTTATCATCAGCAGCATCTCCATCACTCCTTTCAGCATCAGTGTTATTTTCTGGTGGTTCATTTTGCGATGAGCCACCCTGTATAGATACAGCTGATTGTATTCTCGTTTGTTTACCATCCTTATGGTTAATCTGAGTCACTTCTTTTTTATCAATTACCTTTTTTTGCCTATTTTCGTTTATTTGTCCTGGTTTCGTTGGAATTTTCTTTTCAGTGAGCGATGATACGCTATTACTAATATTTTTATTATGATGCAAGATTTCCGTTTGCGTTTGCAAATTTTTTGTCGTTAGCAGACTAATTAATTCGATATTAGATTCTTTGAGTATGGTTACCTCATTTCTCAATGTTGGTATCTCTTCCTTCAGATTTCGGAAACCATTTTCAATATGACTTTTTATTAGCTCGGTAAATTCCTCGCTTTTCAAAAAGTCAATTACAGCATGATTCACTCGGGTTGTCATATTCCATCAACTTATTTAACGTACACGTAAAAGCCGTCCGTACTGTTTCACGGTCAAGACTGTACTACCCAAGTTACGTCTGCTCTAGTCCAGGAATGTCTACAAGAAGTGGGAAGACTGGCAGAATACAACAAAGTAACTTTGGACTGGGTGCCAGGACACTCAGGCATAAGGGACACTGAAAGGGCGGACGAGTTAGCAAGGCTAGGCTCGTCTGCTGTATACATTGGAGCAGAACCCGCCCTGGGGGTGCCTAAAAGCAGAATCAGACACCAGGTCGTAGAATGGATGAAACATCAGCACAAGGAGCAGTGGAACTTGTTGCCAGGATGTGTTCATGGAAAAACGTTCATTAAAGCTCCATGCAAGAAAACAGCTGAAACACTGCTCTCCTTGAGTAGGAATCAGCTCCGAATAACGACGGGTCTCCTCACAGGACATTGTAGCCGGAAGGGCACTTGAATAAAATGGGACTCTACAATGGAGACCTCAACTGCAGACTGTGTGGAAGAGGGAATGAGTCACCCCTAATGTGCTGTGTGAGTGCAAAGCGCTAGATCACAAGAACAGCTCTTTGGGAAGACCAAGCTAGAACCAATGGAGTAAACTTGTGCAGGGATCTAGATTGCTGGAGTGGATACTGCAAATGAGATGAGTAATAATACAATAGGCCTTAAGGCTTAAGTATTGACGGGAACAGTAAGGTCGGATGGTTTCTAAAAAAAAATAATATCCTAGACACTGGCGAAGACCATCAAGGTAACATTATCTTTGGTGCCTAATCACATAGGAGTGAGTGGAAATGAGAGGACCGACAGGTGTGCCAAGGAAGGTGCAGAACTTCATCTTATCGGGCTAGAATCAGCATCTGGTGTATCTTACAACACGATAGGGACAGCTGTCACCAGATGGGTGTCATATAAGCACCAGAAGCGCTGGGAGAGAGTGATGGGGAATGGTGAGTCCGTGGGTCAGTCTAAGTGGATATGCTGACAGTACCCTCGAGTACTTATGCCACAGGCGCTTTCAAATTGAGCAGGAAGGAACTACAAAAAGTGGTTGGATTTATAACTGCAAAAGCTGGGCATTGATGTGGCAAATTCGTTATGCAGAAAGTGTGGTAGAGCAGAGGAAACAGCTACGCATGTTATCTTCGACTGTCTTGCCTGAGTGAAAGCAGGAACTTCTATCTAAATGGATGCCATGAAGGAAGTCAAGAGAACAAAGAGCATAGTCCAATGTATCTCAAAGTTCACAATGAACTTAGGATGGGACTCCTTTCGACTGGGGGTGCACAATAAGCCTTAAGACTGACCGGTAACTATTAGGACAATTGAACCCTAACCCCCTCACTATTGAAAAAACTCTCTGATTTTTAACATGCTATGTCTTTTTTAAGCACCGTCGAAAAGATCTGGCACTGTAGACTGTTATGAATTATTTTGTTTTAAAGGCTACTATACCAGATCGAAGAAAAAGAGCGCAAAAAATTCATGGTGTTCACGTGCTCCCGATATTTGCGAGACCTGTTTACACGGTAACTACCGACGCGACGGTAACAGTCAGCCATTCCTGGAACGACAAATGGACGGTGTCGTACAAAAGTGACGTGAACTACCGATCTGTTGTTTTGAGAGAATTAGTTCTGTATTAAGCTGCCTTCTGGACTCTTCTAGTTAAAAAACACCCTTATTATAATTCTTTATATTCAAATAAAATTAGGAAAAAATTACCAAACCCGACATAAGATTTATTAGTGGAATGGACCACCTATCTACCCAAATAAGCTGAAGTACGCTGAGTTTAACAGTTGTTTTTCCCCAATCTCTGAATCTGAATCACGACCACTTCTTCCAAGATGTTTTCAAAATCTTGACTTTGGAGATTCTTTCAAATGAGAGATGATTATGCAAAACGTGAGTGAGCTTGAAGACCAGCTTAATATTGTGACCATCGTAGAATTTTTACCATATGAGTTTCTTAACAGAAGCATGTTTATTTGTATTTACATATTTACGTGAGCAGGAACCAACTTGCTTTTGCGTACGCATACTAGCTTCACATTCTAATCAAATATTGAAATAACCCCTACCTGGTCTGCCAACGAATATACCTTCAAAGAGTACGTTCAACCTGATCTTGTACAGTTTTGATATCATATTTCATCTAGCAATCTGTAATAACGACTTAGTTTTTCAATAATGGTGTACACCATATATTGTGGATTATAATACTGCTATATTTATGCAGCGGAGAAACAAGAAACAAAAAAATTTGATGTTTATGTGTTTTCGATGTTTGGCACACCTGTTTAGATCACAATATGTCCTCAGCCATATTATGAGGAGGCGTTGACAAACAGCTGAGTATTTGATTCTTCAAGAAAGGCGGCCTGTTCTCCAAATTTTTCGGTGCCAGGCGTGCGCTTAGGCATTGGCATTTCCAAGTGGTGTAAGCTTGCCTCTGACCAAGCCATGAGGACTCACTCTTTGCTCCACTGTTTTCCCGTTTGTCCGCTGGATGGATATTAATGAATTTCTTCATTAGATTATTGCTTTGACAATATGGAAAAGGAACTTGCCCACAGATGTCGCCAAAATGTGAACAGTGGTTCAGGACATTTATGCTCAATGTAGAATCAAACGTCCAGGTTTTGGTATCAAATAAAAGATTATAACCAAAATTATGTTAAATTCCTTATGGTACAATGCCATCCACATCGTGTTCGTTTCAAAAGGCGGTTTGCTGTGGTGTAAGCTTGCCTACGGCCAGGCGACAAGAATTCAGTCATCTTGCACGTGATCACTCTTTTTATTCGCTGGACAGAGAATAGTTCTACCATGGATGGTTGGATTTCTAAATCTTAATCTATGTTTGAGGTGATCCGGGAACTCAAATATTTATAAACGATTACGGCGATTGTAAATTGCAGCGATGGTCAAGTATTCTTAATCCGGGACATGTAAATTGCAGCGGCTGGTTATTTTTCCATTTCAGGTAAACATGTAAATTGCAGCGGACGACCCTCTGTTAGGGATAGATGAGATAATGGCTTTGTTCTAGCATTTATGACGAATCCTATACATTCGTTTGAATGTCTAAAGGGCAATAAAGAATTTGAATTTGAATCACATTTCCAACTGTTTCCAACAGTTTCAACCGTGTGGGTGTGCGCAGTAACAAAATTATCTGACGATTTCGTCACTGCGCACATTCAAACGGTTTGAAACCGTTGGAAATATGATGCTAGAACATTACTAATAATTACTGACCGCGACGGTACTTTTCAGTACTGTACAAAATTCTTCAAGCAGCTGTTTACAATCCATGGACTAAAGAATGGACATTACATTGCATTGGTTTTCATATTGTTAAAAGACAAGTTATTAACATCTTATGAAAAATGTTTTGCTATTCTCAAAAATATTTGTTGTAAAGACAGTTTAAATTTAGAACCAACAACTGTAGTGATAGGTTTTGAAAAAGCAATACACACTGCAGTAAAAAATGTTTGGTCTGAAGGTCAGATTGTTGGATGTCGATTTCACTTAGGTCAAGCGTGGTGGCGTAAAATACAAAGTCTAGGTTTAGCGAGTGAATACAAAAATTTGACCGATACTGGTAAATGGTTAAAATATACATTTGGCTTACAATTTGTGAATCCTACAGAAGTAGGTGACGCTTATGCTTTTGACTTGGCAGGAATTCAGCCTGCTGATGCAAGGGTGTCTTCATATGCAGACTATTTAGTCGAAAATTATATATCGGGGCATTCTGAGTTTCCTCCAGAAATTTGGGCAGAACACTCTACCAACACATCTCGCACTACCAATGCCTGTGAATCATTTCATGCGCACTTTAACGAGAGTTTTTATAACAGCCATCCATCATTGTTTATTTTTGTAGAGTCTTTGATACATACTCAAACAGACACGTATATTAAAATGAACAGTGTCAGAGTAAAGCACGCTTCAAATGCAATAACTAAAAAGAAGCAAGATTTTTTGAATCTTAGAATAGGTTTACTCAAAGAAAATAGGATAAGTAGATTAGAATATATATTAAAAGTGTATGTCATTTTTATGGTGAGAACCTTAGTTAGTAATTATGATTTTTATGTATATATATATACTTATGTAAGACAATTTAAAAACATATTTGTACATAATGTTATGTATTATTAACAATTACCAATTTAGAAAAATAGAATTCTCTTTCAATGTCAATAGTTTTTGTTTTATTATTAACTTCTCTAACAAAAGGGTAACTTATTAGTTTCAGTCTAAAAAAACCGTACATTGGGTATATTATCACCTTCCGAAAATTGCAAAAAAGTAACAAAATTGTCACAATAATTGTTGATATTGTCGAATTGTCTAAAATAATGGAAATCTGTATCAAGAAATTAACTTTTCTAGTTAGTTAAGTAGAGAATTGCAAAATTTCTATAACAATAAGTGCGAATAAAGTTTTGGGTTTGCAATTTAAAAGTCATTATGATGTCTATGCCACCGAATTGTTGCTTCAGATAAAAATCAATTTGAGCTGTCAGATAATATTATTTTTATATAATATTTTGCTATACAAATACAAATTAATTTTTAGAATACCTCCAAACAGGTAGACTAACCGTAATCCACCCCTTGCGGCTACGCCGATAAGCCGATAAGGGATCCTCGCTACAATTTACAACATCTTTTATGGTCACATTTGAGATTTATAAGATTATACCCTAACCGCGGCTGCAATTTACACCCGCCCAACGATTATATTATAATGTAGTTTAAAAAACTAAAATACGCGCTCTTAAAGAATTATATGTTAAAAATCATTTTTAAAATAAGCGTAAAACAATAAGGAACGAGAAATACTAGTGCGATTGTGAAAAAAGCGTCGGGCTACCTATTTACGAATAATATGGTACAAAGCGCCCACACTTTTTTCATAATCATACTTTTTTTGCTCAGTATTGTCAGTTTATTTTAACTGCAGCGGTGTTATGTGATTTTTCGAAGGCTTTTGACTGCGTTAATCACAGAACGCTGCTGCGGAAGCTTGAAGTCTATGCTTTTCGGGGTGTGGCACTGGAGTGGTTCGAGTCTTATCTTTCCTCAAGACTCCAGTGTGTCTTAGCGAATGGCAGAAACTCTTCTGATCATTTTATTAAGCATGGGGTCCCTCAAGGATCTGTGCTGGGCCTAATTTTATTTCTTTTATATATCAACGACTTATTTCATCTTGATATATCTGGAAAGTTCACTGCCTTTGCTGATGATGCTACTGTGATATGGCACAAAGATGAGGCAGAAGATCTGGTCCAAACAATTGCACGTGAGATCGTTGTTATCAAAACCTGGTGTGATTCAAATGGGCTTTCATTTAACTTTAAAAAAAACACAAGTTCTTGGGTTTCGTGTTGATATCAATGCCATCGTTTGTGAACAATTTTCCATCAAAAGCTCTGAATGTATTAGGTTTCTTGGATTGCAGCTTGACGTTGACCTTAAATTTCAAAAACATATTATCAGTTTGAACAAAAAGCTTGCATCAGGTTGTTATTGCGTACGAGCTGCAGCAACAAACTCGGGCATCTCGATTGCTAGGACAGTTTTTTTCGCGGTGGTGCAATCCCATCTGTCCTACGGTCTACCATTTTGGGGCTGTTGTAGCCAGTTCCTTTTCCAATCTGTCTTTAAGTTGCAAAAACGTGCAATACGATATATTGTAGGTGCTTCTTGTAGAGATCCTTGCAGACCGCTTTTTATTCGTCACAAAGTCCTTACACTGCCATCTCTTTTCATATTAGAGACTACGAGCCTAATACACAAACATCGTTCTTCATTCTCCGACCATCAACAAGCTTATGCAACTCGCCGAAGACATGACACTCCGCTACCACCTCATTCTACCCTCGTGCGAAATTCCATAATATACAATAGTGTGAAAATATATAACTACTTGCCATCGGATATTAAAGCAATCCCAAATATTATGAAGATCCGTAAAGCGTTAAAAAAAATAATAATAACACAAGCATTCTACTTGCTGGACCAATATTTTGAATTTTCCTTCACTCAATGAGTTAGTCAATTATTGCCCCAAGTGTTTGATGAACATAAAAATAACCTTCATCTATGGGGTGTCAGTAAAATTTTTAATTTGTGAATGTCTGACTTTTAAGTATTTTATTTATATTTATGTATTTGTATTTTAATTTATATGTATATGTATTTTCATTATGTACTTTTACATAGTTATTTGCTTTGTCAATAAGATTTTTTATATATCTTTGGCAATAAAGCATGTTAACCAACCAACCAACCAATTAATTTTAACTTTTAATCCCATGTTCGTTAAAAGCGTGATTTTTAGTCTCCTTAAACTGTATTTATTTTTAGCTTTTCAATTAAATTTATTATTAAAGCGTCCTTTTTCAGTTCTTTTAAACTGTATGTATAAATATTATGTGTAATGAATATGAACGATTGCTTTTGATCAATATTCATAGCACAATCATTACCATTACTGCATGAACGATAATTAAAAGTGTCGACTTTACTGAATAAATTTCACAAAACTATCAACTTCCAATCAGTTGGATGTCACGCCTTTTAAACTCTCGTTGTTACGCCTCTCTGTAATATTAACAAACGTTAAGCTGTGTGCGCCATCTCTTCAGCGGATACGACCGCTGGTCCGACGGATCTGAACTCACATACCTATAAACAAACACTTTACATTTTTTACTTATAAATTTTTCGTCTTCGTATGAATTTTAGCCCTGAAGAAGGCGTAAAATAAACGCCGAAACGTCGGCTCTTTGTGCGCAAACACAGTGGGGCTTTTTAGTGAGCGTGCAAGGGCGTGCGAAGGCGTACAGTACCGCATGCAGGCTAACCTGCTCAACTGAGTTTTCGACCGCTTACCAGCGTCGGAAGCCCGCTTGAATGCCTTTATAGTAACAGAAATTTAGTTTGCTACCTGGTTTCGTGCCGGTCGAATATGAGTAGCGATAAAGAATTACTTATAGCTTCAGTGTTTGCGAAAACCTCTATTTGGGATCAAAGACACAAGCTGCACTATAACCGCACTGCGGTAGAAAAATGTTGGAAGGAATGAGCATTTAATGATGTCATAATTATCTTATACCTGGCGTGCCAGCCAGGTATAAATCTCAAAATCGATAATTTACGCGATCCAAATACTCCCCTCACCTATCGGTGTGTGTCGGAAGTAAAAGCTATTCTAATGTTAATGTTTAAATAACAATGTACCCGACCAATGATATTACGAGACCCAAATATATAACGTTAGGCAATTGTATTTACTACGTACTATCACTTAGTATCAGAGATATATTCAAATGAGCATAACACATTTTTACACAACCACAATACTAGATGTAGGCTAGGTACCACAATAATTCCCAAACCAAACAAATCAGTCATGCCTCATATGTCATATCTCAATTTAGCGCCAAAATGATACAACACTTCTACGTTTTGATACCAAAAACTTGTTTACAAAGCGATTCAAACAGTCTCTACCAGAGTGGATAGCTTCCTTAATACGACGCGCACAAGAATTCGTTGAACATGTACAGTATAAGTTACATTTTCATCTGATTGACAAATTTCAACTAAATGGTTCTAATGTATATGATGTGAGTCTACATATGTATGTACTAATAGTTCATTTGACAACTTCCTACCACGGATTTATCACAAACCGCTGGTTAAACGAAAAAACGCCAAGACACGTCGAAATATTTGTCCAGACAGACAACTTTTTAACCAAAAACTATTTCATCCCCTATTGTACCCTCTAGCCCCTCAGGGGAATAATTTCCAGTGTGTTTGCAACTGTCTCTCATTGTTTCGCCAACATTTTGAAGCCTTATTGCATGTTCTATACCGTGTCTAGATGCGACTGGCCAATCTTTGTACTCTTTTTCTTGTCTGTTTTCACTGTACCATGCACTGGTGTGCTTGACTACGTGCGGAACCGGCGCCGGCCTGCTTCTACCTGCCGAGGGGATTCGGCGTGGGCCAACGCACCCCAACGCTCTCCAACGCTCCTATAAGCCGCTACTGTGAATGCCTACTTTGAGTTAAATCCTCCTACTTTAATTTATTCCAAAATCCGAAGAAATCTTTTCTACTAACAAATCAACAAACAGACATACAGGTGAAGCTAATAAAATCGTTTTAATAAGATTTACCAATCTCAGACATGGATTTCATCTTTAAAGTACGCATATTAGCATACTGAATCCTGAGATTTTGTAACACAATTTCCAATTCAAGCACAATGCAACTACTCACAACATGTAATAACCAGAGACGGGGGAAACGAGATCGAGGAAACAAAGAGAATGAAATATCGCGAGCAATAAAAAATTACATAGTGCCAGTCCGTCGACATTCCATTTTAAAATATTATTGCACACATTTGCTGCCGCTAATAATAATGATAGTGACCAGATAATTAATCTCTTGCTAAACCAGCTCGATTGTGTGTGAGAGCGTGTGTGCGAACGTTTTTATTGCCCGACAGATAAAATAGGAGCAGTGAGCACTGTACAGCAGTGGCTTAAAGTATCGAACGGATAGCAGTGGCTGCAGGTGAATTTTTACAATGGTAGACTAAAAGGGGTGAAACACGTACGAACTTTAAGTACGCGGTTTTTAAGTTCGCGAACTTACTCGGCTCGACGCGGTGACACACGTGGAGCTGAAATCACTCATTTTGATAATTTTCCTAAATAAACAAAACTTTTAACAAACGCCAAACACAACAAGCGTTGCGCATCGATGGCCTGCCAAAACAAAGTGGTGGCTCGCGGCTCGCAGTACGAGCTGAGACCAGCTACGAGCAACATTTCAAACCAGTTGGCTCGCCGGCGGTTTGCGCGACGGTTTTAAAGTACGCGTACTTACGGTGACACACAGGCGAAAAAGGTCGTCGAGCCATAAGTACGCGTACTTGCTCGTACGTGTATCACCCCTTTAAGAGTCGGTTTTTCAATATCCAGTTAAAGGTGTCAGATAGGTACCAGCCAGTTAGCGTTTCTATAGATACTTCTTCTTCTTCATGTGCCATGCTTATTTTAAGCGTTAGCGACTCCCTTTTCTACGATACTATAGATACAACTGTCAGATTTACGTGAGTTCGTTAGTTTAACCTTCAATAGGGTACTTGCAGAAAAAAATATTATGTCGTTTACGCGTTCCCTAGAGCCTAGTAAACATGACAAAATCACTTGTTTGGTTTTTTGGAATCGGCTGTGAGAGATATTCCAAAAATTATTTGAAATGCCGGAAAATGCCGCGCAAACAACCTCTGACGTCAGTGATATCCTATAGTGATGGGATGTAAAGTATTGGTATTCGATATCGATAGCCAGTGCTAACCTAACGTTTTGACATTGATCATTATAACCACAAAACACAGTCACAGACAAAAGTACAAAAGTCAAAAGAATAAAAGTTAGGCTAGATTACTAATTCACTTTGTAAGGATGGGCTTGAATTAGACTATATCTTTGGATTCATTCATAATGGGATGCGCCGAAATAAAATGATGGCTTCGATTAGTTCCGCATCTCGGTCACAAACAGGATGAACTGCGATACCTATCAGATATAAAAATGTATTGCAACGAAAATGCTAGTGGGTCAATTGCCTGTTTCAAATATGTTTAAGTATCAACAAATTGAGTCGCATTGTTAAAGAATTCAGATCATCTCTAGTCGAATGCGCAGTTGGCAAACCTTTAGCAGTATCGATTGTCAATATCGATAAGATACCTGTGACGTCAGCCCTTGTTTCAAGTCACGTGGAAAAATTTGAATATATCCTTATTTTATTTTGCAAATATCTTTTTTTGGCCGTCAGTTAAGTCATGTTTTTTGTTTCCTACTGCTTCTTGATATGGTTTTCTTTACGCTATGTATACTCCCGAGGCGATTTTACGACCTCTGCAAGTACCCTATTGTGTTTTGTGCCTTGTGTCACAACAGACGATAATCAAAGTCCATCGATGAATTAGACGTCAATGTCAACATACATGTTTTATGTTTTTATAATCTCCAAAGCAAGCTTATGTGTGATCGGTTGACCACAACGAAGGTCAGAGATAACCCATACTTTATCCTTGGGTTAGCTTAATTACTGGATAACCAGAGCTTTTGACATAAATCGCCGATTATGAAACGCAAAGTGTTCGCTAACCACTAGTTTTCTTTTAACCCCTAGTGAACTGCTGATTGTGAAACTGGACCTAAAAGAGTAGACTTAGGCTCAGGTTCACAATCGGCAGTTAACTAGAGGTTAAAAGAAAACTAGTGGTTAGCGAACATTTTGCGTTTCATAATCGGCGGTTTACGTCAAAAGCTCTGGTTATCTAGTAGTTAAGTTAACCCGAGGATAAAGTCTGGGTTATCTCTGACGTTTATTGTGTTCAACACATAAGTTTGCTTTGGAGGTTATAAAAATGCGTTTTGACATTGACGTCTATGACGTCAATGGATTTTGATTATTGATTCTGTTACCTGATAGTTTGAGCTTAATTCAGATGCACACGACATCCGACGATGCAACGTTACGAAAGTGTTCCTATTGATTGAAATATTCAAAATGATGTCAAATCAAAATATTTCAACCAATAGGAACAGTTTCGTACCATCGCCGTCGTATCATCGGATGTCGTGTTGCTGACGAAGAAGTGCAACTCAGATTTAGTTTTTTAGTAGTGGTCTGAATTGGCAATCCTGCTGGTCCGGACTGTCTTAGTAATATTTTTACTGAATATCTCATTGCCAAAAAAATAATGACTAATTTTGTGGACAAGAAATTGATTCAATATCTAAAAATTCACAGCAAAAATGCTTGATCGAAACAAATACATTTTTTCGTTTATACAGGATGGACCAATAGTGCGTGGATAGAAAATTGTGGGCTTACTAGAACATATTCTAAAAATCTGGTTATGGTCGGGAACCTTAAAGGCCACACCCTAAAATTATTTTTACTTAAATTTTGGTGTTTATACAGGGTAATCCATATCAAAGTTACATTTTTTAAATAGAACACCCTGCATATTATTGCATATTTGGATTCCTTGGTCACTTTATGTATCACATATGACACTTAAAACGAACCGTTTAGGAGCAAATCAGCATTTTTTATATAAGTCGATATCGGAATAAAGTTGAATATCGCAGAGATTAGAAAACTTAGAAGGCTATGACATTGCAGTGTCACTAAGCATGAATTGCGCCAGCTTAGGTTAGATGGTCAAGTTTTAATTATTCTTATACTTGGAGAAATCGGTATATTAACTAAGGAAACTTCAATCATAGCTAACTTGATTTTTTCCGAATAGGAATGCATAATTTTTTGTATACCATCAAATGTAAATTTTTATGTCCTTTCCTATGGTATACACACAGAATAGAAAACAACCAGCACAATAACTCAAGATGGCGAAAATTACACGCGCAACCCCACTTTTGGAGGGTTTTTTTATAGAGATGCTAACGATACTTCGATACTTCTGCACTAATATCGAGTATTTTTGTCATCGATACTTTTTGAGGCATTCCAAACTGGTATTGATACTTTTGTATCGGTATCGAAAATAATTATATAATTATTGAGGGGTGTAATCAGTTGCACAAAATGCTCTGTACGAACCAAACGCGCCTATTTGGCTAGAAAATATCGAGTTGCTACCGGTATCGATATTTTCATTTTCGCATCTCTACCCAAACTTCACAGCCGTAAAATCATCCATAAATCATCCCAAGGTCAAATTTTGTGGGAACCATTTTTACATAGGAAATCCTCAAAGATAAAATGCTGGTTGTTTATTATGCTGTGGTATACAGTTGTCAACTCAAACTGACAGATATAAATCACACCTGACAGCTTGAAATTACAAGTGAGATCCCTACTCCCCGAACCAGTCTCCTCCAGTATTCCTTCTTTTGGAGAACTTCGACGCTGTGGAACGAGCAGCCGGGGAATTTGTTTCCCGGCGGCTACAACCTGCAGCGTTACACATCTAACGTGCACAGACACCTCTTCCTATCCTCTTGCAGCGCGTCTATAGTGCCATAAGCTTTCAGCCTGTGCGGGAGGCTGACTATTAAAAAATATTTTGTTCATCGATTATGCTCTCAGAGCATACAGGTACATACATGGTTTCAAGGGATCTCAGACTCATCTCATGCTCTGGGAAAATAATAGAATGTTATCACCTAATGTGTGCGAAGTACTGAAGTGATCAACTTTACTCCATTTTTTTCTTCAAGTCAGGCCCATTTTTTCTTAATTTGTTCCTTCAAGTGCTCCAACAGTGCTATGTCTCTTTTTATTATTTAAAGTTTTTCACTAAACGTCGAGCAACATGCCTCACCTTAAATTCTGATTTGTATACTGGCTACAACTTTCAACACTTGTTGCAACAATCGTTTTCATACATACATGGTGACATAATTAATGGCATTCACATAATCATAATTAACTAATACAAATACGACCGACAAAAGTAATTTTTTAAAATCATACGCCAAACTACTTTCAACGCGACTTAATAAATGGGTTTATTAATCCGTAATACGACTTTATATCGCCAATAAAAGCAGGTAAATAGATCTACAAGTAGTACCTAACTGGCGGTTCTTAAATGCTTGGCTGATACCATATTTGATTTGAATTATATACAAGGGGCAACCAAGAAAATTCGACAGTCTTACTGCTGAAAATAATATAACAGAGCAATTTATTGAAAATCATTGTTGTTGCACTTGACATATCGAAAGCCTTCAATAAAGTGTGGCACGAGGGACTTCTGGTCAAGCTTGCTGCTTTATGGCATTGGCTGAATAGCTTTTTGAACGACCGATCACTGTTGTAGTCGAAGGCTGTTCATCAGACGTATTTTCAATAAACGCCGGTGTTCCTCAGGGATGTGTCCTGTCCCCTACACTGTTTCTGCTGTACATCAACGAGCTGCTGGAAATAACATCCAATCCAATCTACAGCTTCTCATTCAACAGTACATTAATATCATTCATGGAACCAGACAAGCCACTATCATCGCAGGAGACGGTACGACGGCAACAGCAACATGCCACACAGATCAACCTAAATATCAAAACACTTGTCGAGAGGGGATTAGTAAATAAAGTACAGTTTAACGTGCAGAAAACTCAGGCAAAAGCACTGACAAAGAAGTCTTGCGTTGGTTTACCAACTTTGGAAATGGAGGTTCACCCAATAGTCGAGTCACCTTCCGTCAAGCTTTTGGGGATCAACATAAACAATAACATGTCCTGACACGACCACGTGGTCAGTATAGCTAAAACGGCATCCCAAAAGTTTGGAGTTTTGTTTCGCTGTACGAAGCTGTATATACACCAGAGCAACTACTGCTGCTCTACAAGGCACAGGTTCGACAATCGTTGAAGTATTGCTCCCATGTATGGAGATGCGCTTTGAAGCACTTTCTGAAGCTTATAGACAGTATCCGGAAGAGAGCAATTAGACTAATCGATACGCCTAAACTCACAAAGGACCTCCATAGTCCACAGCCTCGAACATCGAAGAAGTTGGCTGACTTGTCCCTGTTTTACAAACATATTCTATCACGAAAGATGTACGGATGAGCTCTCCCAGATAATAACAGCGAAGGCCGTCCGAACGAGGAAAATTAGAGAGGCTCTGAGAGCTTATCCTTATACCAGGTCGAGGTCCCTACCCCCCGAACCAGTCTGCTCCAGCATTTCTCCTTTTGGAGAACTTCGACGCTGTAACGCAGTCACTTATCCTCTCGCAGCGCTTCTACAGCGTCATAGGCTTTCTGCCTACCTAGTTTATTTTTAATCAAAAAATACAATAAAGGTGAGCCATACTCGAAGGGAGGTTTTATTATTTTATTATAAATAGTGATTCTTGCAAACATTGAAAGGTGTTTTAAAACTTGCGAGTATATTTTTTGAAATTTTCTTGATAATATAGTCACAGTGGCTGTTGAAATTTAGACAGTCAAATTATGGTGATATACGTGTATAAATTATAAACAGTCCATAAATTCTCTCAACTATACAGGGTGGGCCAATAGTGCGTGGACGGAAGATTGTGGGCTTACTAAAATATATTTTAGAAACCTGTCACTTGATCATGGTAGGGAACCTTGAAAACATAAAAATAATTTCACTTAAATTTTGACGTTTATACAGGGTGATTCATATCAAACTTACATTTTTTAGAATGGAACCCCCTACACATTATTGCATATTTGGATTCCTTGGTCAATTCTAGTGTGAGTTTATGTATCATACATGAAACTTTAAATGAACCGTTTATGCGCAAATCACCATTTTTGGTATAAGTAGGTATCAGAAAAAAAAATATCGCAGGGATTATAAAACCGTGACTCTGAGAAATCAGTAGATTAATTAAAAAACTTCAATCACAGATAACTTGATTTTTTGAAATGGGAATGCCAATTTTGGTTTGAAGAATCAAATGTAAAATTTGATTACCTTTCTAACGACATACGTTCTCGATATCAATCTTTTTTGGTTTTCATTTTATTTCAAATTTTCAGTCAAATCGATGTTTTTCAATTTTCCTGTGTGCAAGCAATCTATCAGGCCATGAAAAATAAACAATATAGAAGAAAACAACTAACTTAGTAGAAAGATGCAAACGAACTAGAGAAGCGAGGCAAGATCATGAACATTCCTTACAACACATCAGCTCTAACCGGATACAACAGTGGCAAGATATCTAATGTCAATGAGAAGCTGGGTATGACAGAAGTGTTTGTTTTTCACAGCCTACTAGCTATTGAGATCTACTAGAGCTTGACAACCTTCCAAAACCATTAACAATTTTGAAACAAATGGAAAACTACCAGCGATTTTTGCTTACAGTCTAACATATTTAAAATGAAATTTTACATTTAATGGGATAAGGAATTAATCATTTGCCATTTAGTTAAGTCAAAAGGGAAGATATCTCTAACTGAAGCATTCTGAACATTTATTGAAATGATTGCTAGAATTTTTTAAATACGCTATGTTGTAATTGTGTTTATTTCATGTAGTTTTCTACAAACTAAATTATTTTTCAATTCAAACAGACTGCAATTCAAGTTTCATTTTCCGCGATTTTGCTAATAAGTAGAAGTACTTACTGAAGAATTTGAAGGGTTCCAGTCTGATTACTTTTGACTTACGGATATGGCTACCTTTTTATGGCATTAAATATGAAAATTTATTCAGAAGACAGATATTCTACTGCCAGCAACAATCAGTAGAAGTTTTCCTTTGATTAAGTATTTTTTTACTGACTTTGGAAATTGGTTAATAGCTAGTAGGCTGTAAAAAATGAGCGTACTTGTTATCGCTATTGTTTCTGGCTAGAGCTAATATTAGGTTGTAAGGAATTTTCATAGTCTTGCCTCGTTACTCTAGTTAATTTACATCTTTCTACTAAGTTAGTTGGTTTCTTCCATATTAACGGGCTTTTGTTTATTTTTCATGGCCTGCTAGGTTGCTTGCACGAAGGAAAATTGAAAAACACAGATTTGACTGAAAATTTGAAATAAAATGAAAACCAAAAAAGATTGATATAGAGGATGCTACATCGTTAGAAAGGTAATCAAATTTTACATCTGATTCTACATATAAACTAAAATATGCATTCCCATTTGAACAAATCAAGTTATCTGTGATTGAAGTTTCCTTAATTAATCTACTGATTTCTCCAAGTACAAAGAGAATTCAAATTTAGCCGTCTGACCTAAGGTGACGCATTTCATGCTTAGTTGTACCGCAAAGTCACGGCCTTCTATGTTCTATAATCGCTGCGATTTTTTTTTCTAATACCTACTTATACCAAAAATGGTGATTTGAGCCTAAAAGGTTAGTTTAAAGTTCCATGTATGATACATAAAGTCACACTAGAATTCACCAAGGAATCCAAATATGCAATAATATATAGGGGTTCCGTTGAAAAAAATGTAAGTTTGATATGAATCACCCTGGATAAGCGTCAAAATTTAAGTGAAAATATTTTTACGTTATAGCACTCAAGGGTCCCTACAAGGATCAAGTGACAGATTTTTGAAATATTTTTTAGTCCATGCCCTATTGGCCCACCCTGTATTATGAGAAAGAAAACTACGCAAAACGCTAAGACTGTTGGATAAACACTAAGTAAAAACAGGCGAAACTCCATGCATTGTATCCATTCAGCGTTTAATGAATAAATTTCCAAGAAGCAGCTTTAGTGATTAACCGCTAGCAAGAGGATTTATTTTCCCCAAGAGCATCCTCGGCTGCATGAAGTTCAAAAATTTTTAATTAAAACGTTATAAACCTTCCTTGGAAGAATCAACCCCTATATTAAATTCTTTCAGTGTCGCTGTGAGACAATGCCGTTGTTTTTGCTCGCCTGTGCATTGTGTTCGGTATATGAGTTGCATATACAGCCGACAAAATTCCAAGGAGCTCAAAGGGCTGAATAGGAGTATTGTATTTGAATTTATGAAGCGCTTTGGAAGACGTTTGCTTAGAAAATTGTTCGTAATAAGAGGAAGGTACGAGGACCTAGGTGTCAGAAAATAGCAAGACTGATGCTATAGTATAATCAAAATTTATTTACTAATACAGTCACAGTTTTAAGTCCCAGTCTCGTTTAAAGAAAATCAAAAATTTCATATCTTTCAAATTTTCAGCTTTACTTATATCTAAAAAAATCGATAGTCTTTATTTAGCTTTATATTAAGATGAAACCTCGTATTTTGGATATTTGAGGGTGCTGATTACAAATCCGCTTTAAGTTTAAAGTTTCCGTCTAGTTTGACGAAAATCCAAAATTTCAGATCTTTCAAATTTCCAGGTTTATCTAAAAAATCGAAAACCTTTATTGAGCGTGCTATTCACAAATACAGTCGTAGTTTTAAGTCTTTGTCTGGTTTAACGAAAATCAAAAATTTTGGACCTTTCAGCCCATAAGGTATACCTAAAAAATCCGAAGTCTTATTTGGCATTCTATTAAGGGTCTAGGGTATAGCGCGCGAAATTGAGAATCCAAGAAAAGAATTATTCCCGTGTCAGCGAAGAGGCGTGGCCACCTGTTTCCTCCAGTGTGTGTGTCTAAGAAGAGGGGCGATAAGTCCAAAGATCCAAAGATAAGGTCAAAAGGTCCAAAGGTAAGGTCCAAAGGTAAGGTCCAAAGGTCACCATACAAATGAATTTCGCATTTCCAAGCTCCTGACGTTACCTTACAGTAATGATTCAAAAAGCAAATTTAAGAAGAAATTTTACGCTTTGTCATCTATTTGGCCTTTTTTTGATATTGTGTTTAGTTGATAAATTACAGACATTTGAAGAATGTATGATTTTGCATCGAAAATCTTTATTAAGATGATACCTAATGATTTGGATAATTTGCGGGTGCTGATTACAAATCTGGTGGCAGTTTAAAGTTTCAATCTCGTTTGATATAATCAGGTCTGCTTAAAAAAAAAATCTTTATTTAGCTTCCTATCAAGATGAAACCTCTTGTTTTGGGATAATTTTAGGGTGCTAATCACAAATACGGTCGCAGTTTTGAGTCTCAGTCTGGTTTAACGAAAATAAAAATTTTGAAATCTTTCAGATTAGGTAATAAGGTTTACCTGAAAATTGAAAATCTCTATTTGGCATTCTATTGAGATGAAACCTAATGGTTTTAAAAAAAATGTTCAACTGGTTCAGTAGTCGAGTTTTAACAGTCAATTTCAACAAGACTCACTTTGTTCCATTCGCATCATACGCAAACGGCTTACCGAAATACACCAACTTACAAATCAGTTGTAAACAGGTAGCTTCTATATCAATGGTCACCAGTATCAAGTACTTAGGAATATATCTAGATTGCCATATCAAATGGAAAGAGCATACCGAATATGTTGTCAAAAAGATTCGTTACGTTATAAGCAAATTTAAACTCCTTTCCACTATACTTACCTATGAGCAGATGGTCATTGTATACGAAGCACTTGTTCATAGTCATATACGATATTGTATTGTGGTGTAGGGCGCAGCATGTAAAAATAATATAAAAGCAATAGAAATTATACAAAAACGTTTAATAAAAATTTTATATAAAGTGAAATGTACATATCCTAGTGACTTGTTATTTTCTAAAACAAAAATTCTAGATATCCGCCAAACATTTTTCATGTCATTAGGTATTTACCAATATAAGAAGGGGATACAAAAGTAAAAACATTCTTATCTGCTCGGATAGCCAAGCGTCGATTAAAGCTCTTAACGGCTGCCAAATCAAATCCAAACTCGCCTGGGAATGCTTAGAAAACCTCAAACAACTTAGTGCCATGAACAAGGTAACCCTGAAATGGGTGCCAGGTCACAAGGGAATTGAAGGGAGCGAAAAAGCAGACACCTTAGCACGAAACGGATCGGCATCCAGCTTTACCGGCCCCGAACCGGCGATAGGCATTTCAAGGTCTTTGGTAAAAACTACGATAAACCAGTGGGTGCATTCACAGCACCTAAAATACTGGCAGTCACATCCAAAGTTCAGACACAGCAAGCTGATGGTGAAACAACCCACACCAAAACTAGCTGAAGAGATCCTAAAACTAAATAGGAAAGAAACTAGGCTAATAACCGGCCTCCTAACCGGACACTGCGGCCTAAGAAAACATCTACACACATTAGGGATCTTCAAAGAAAACCCAATATGCAGACTATGTGACGAGGACGACGAAACAGCCTCTCACATAATCTTTGAATGTGAGGCTCTACGCTGGTGGAGATTCAGACTGATAGGGCCCAACAACCCCAAATCACTCCCCAATCGAGATATCGTGAAGAGACTCTTGGATCTTATCAAGGTCCCAAAACTCTTCACGGATTAACAAACGCACAGGACAATACAATAAGCCAATGGCTGCAGTGTTGGGGCTACCTAACCCGGCCTGTACGTTTGACCCCCCTAACCTAACCTAACCTACCAATATAAAAATAAATCAAACTTGACAAAACACGAACATAAATATGACATAAGATATGCATGTAATGTTGTACCAAAAGCAAGAAAAAATACTTTATTACGATGTCATACATTTCTTGCTCCAAGACTATACAATGAGATACCAGAAAGCATAAAATGTCTAGTGCCTTTAAATTCATTCAAGTATGGTTTAAAACAATGGGTAGTAAATAATAAGCGCATTAAAATTCACCAACTTGTAGACATATGCAATACCTATTATTACTGATATATATGGAATACATAATATTTAAATATAAATATTCCTGAATTAGCCCTTATTTGTTGTTTCCATTTTATAATAATTACTTATCCCAAGCACAAGTTTTTAACTTTTTTTGGGTCACTTGTTGTTTATTGTATTTTATTTATTTTATATTTACAATAAACGCTATACTACTACTACATTTGAGGATGCTGATTGCAAATATGGCGGCAGTTTAAAGTTTCAATCTCGTTTGACAAAAACCAAAAATTTCAGATCCTTCAGATAATCAGGTCTACTTAAGAAAATCGAAAATCTTTATTTAGCTTCCTATTAAAATGGAACCTCTTGTTTTGGGATAATTTGAGAGTGCTAATTACGAATGCAGTTGCAATTTTGAGTCTCAGTCTGGTTTAACGAAAATAAAAATTTTGAGATCTTTCAGGTTTATCCAAAATAATAGAAAATCTTTATTTGGCTTTCTACTAAAATGAAACCTTGTGTTTTAGATAATTGGACGATCTTGATTACAAAACCAGTCGCAGTATTGAGATTGAGTCTCAATATTCAAAGGAAATATGTAATTGTAAATAGGGTGAGTATTCTAATTCTGAGGGTTACCTTCACTATAAGTTCTTTGGATGCTGCAAAACCTTGATCCCATGTAATAATCTGATTCAAATTTAATGAAGAGAGGATTCTCTAATCCATTAAATAAATTGACTCTAATCTTATTACAAAGGTCTGATGTAATCTTCTGCTTTATAAACTTTTGAAAAACTGTACTAGCATTTGGGGTCAATTAGTAGGTGTAATAATTACCTCTATACCTACATGTATTTTCATCCTTCCTTACTGTGGTGCTCTTGTATTTGAATGAAACAGAATGCCTCTAGATGGGAAGATTGAGATTGGGATTGAGTGGAAGAATGGTAATCTTTCCCAAACTCCGCCTAAAAGCAGCAATTAAAATGCTGAATTCAATGGTAACATCAAGTATTGACGGGCTATGCCATTCATCTGAATCTAGAAACGAGTGTACAATACTACAGGTCTTAGACTTTTTGGATATTTTTTGTAATTTTTCGTCTACCATATATGCGATCTGTTCGCTGGGACAGTTTTGTTTGTACGTATTTCAAAGTTTCAGTACAGTTTGTACTGATTGTTTTGAGAACTGATATCTGTGTGTACTTACAATATGGATATGTGTTTTTTTTGTTTCTTTGTTGTAGCTAGTTTTTGGAGCATGACAACTCACATCTGAATTTAGGAAGGACTGTATAATGCTCTTTTGGATTATAGAATTTCGTCCTGGTCCAACTATTGCACCTGTGGTGTATGTGTGTTTGGTTGTAAGGCCTGAAATGTATATAATGAGGGAGACAATAATATTTTGTTTTGTTTCCAGTTTCTAGTTTATTATTGTCATTTTGTGTCCCAAATATCCCTTATCATTTAGCCTAAATTGTCAAGTAGCCAGAATTTTGAAAGTTTTTCTTCTTATACTTCAAGATAGGTTTCAGATATTTTATTTCTAGCTGATGGGACCATTTGCTAGTGCCATTCAAAAAATAAGTCTCTTCTTTCGGTACTTCCCTTAGGAAAGAAGCGGCAACATGTATGACGTCTGTGTTTACCCCGAGCAAACATCAACTAATGAGCCCACACTCTCTTACGTACACCCCCGCTTGGAAAAAGGTACTGTGTTCTCTGTAGACACCGTTTGTAGGGGTGACAGCGTGTGTTCGTGTGCGATTTTCCGAAGCAAAGCATCTGATTGCGGTTGACGCGCAGCTACGAAAAGTGTCTCGCTGGGGACTTGCCAAGAGACGAGCATTAGTCCAGACACCGGTCTTTTTGTTCCGTTTGTTAGACGAAGAAAAAGAAATCGGATGCGGAGCGACATGTGAAGTAGTGAGCAAAGCGACGTTTATTTGCGATATCGTAGGAAGAGGAAACTTTTGTGGGTCTATTGCGCAACGGCGCCCCACGCGATTCGAGAAATTTTCTTTATCAATGTAAAGAGGATAGTCTGTTATGTGATTTTCAAAAATAAAATTTGCGAAAGAAGCACGTTTTTTGGAGAAAAAAATTATAAAACTGTATTTTTAACATACTTCAGTAACGCACGCGCACAGAACAATACAATTTTAGAAGTGAGATACTGCTTGACAGATGATAATAGATGCGGTGTTGCTAACATTTGCTCTATATTTAACATCGCTTCGACGATAGATGTACTAAAATTGAAACGTTACAGAGAAGATTAGCATGGCCCCTGCGCAAGGATAAAACAAAAAATCGTGAATCGTTCTTCTTTTTTAACTATCTAAATTTAAAGATATCTTATTTCAAATGTTCCTTTGTTTCCAGCTGGTGTTTGTGATTAAGCATGGCCGACTGTACTCACTAGGCCGGAGCATGAAATATGGCAACACTGAATCTGGGGGCCGAGTTTGCATTTGTTGTTATGTCATGTGTATTCTTCCAGGTGCAGAAAATATGGTTGGAAGGTGATTATTAATGTGGTTCTAATTATTTACCTGCACAAACGAAACTATAAAGATAACAAGATGCCTGCAAAGCGTGTAGTACCAGGTTGCAGCCCAGTAGAGGACTACCAAACCATGGCCCAACATAACCTTATTCCAGATTAAAAAGAACGTTGCAAGGTGATTTTTAATGGGTTTCTACTTATTTACCTGCACAAATGAAACTATAAAGATAAAAAGATGCCTGCAAAGTGTGTAGTACCAGGCTGCACTAGCAATTGTGCATCCAATAAGGGACATAAACAGAAGTGGGTGAAAGGTATTCCTCGGAAGGGCTGGTTATATTCATAAGGATAAAGACAATAATTTACAAACATTTCAAAGGATAAGACCTATTTTAAAGCACAATGTGGTACCTATAATGTTTTCTGGACCTCCCAAATATCACAGAAAAATACAGTTAATAGAACTCATCTGGGCATGGCCTGGGGCATACCTACGAAAGGATTTGATAGTGAAAGGGAAATCGAGACCAGCAAGAATGGCTTCACAGTGACCTAATAGTGAATTTTTCTAGCTCATGTGACAATTTACAAAGTAAATTGAGTGTTCATTTAAGTGGAAGTGGAAGTGGCAGCAGGAAACAGGTTGCGTTTATTGTTATTTTGTAGTGTTTGACTACGATGAACCAGACATCATATGTAAGTGGTATTAGTAGTACCTAATAGTAGTTCTAAAAAGTATTTTTCTTAATTTATTAACCGAGATGAACTCTAATACATATAAAATGTAATAATTATTCTGAAACTATAGGGCCACTATTTGACAGCTAAGCCACGTTGCCACATCTAAGGCTCCGGCCTAGTGTAGAGTCGGCCATGGATTAAGTATTATTGTTTGTTTTATTTAGTTTGTATATTAGCTTTTTATGTAAAATCGGTGGCTCTAGTAGTGTTTGTAATTAAGCTTTATTGTTATATTTGACCAATATCTGCTCCAATAAATCATTGAAATGTGCGACTGACGTTGGACCGTTGCCACTAAAAACCGAACAGGTGACAATCTTACCTGAGATCAGTTGGTTAGAGTTTTCAAAATATTTGATAACAGTAACGTCTGGAGGGGGGGGCGAGACCCCCAGGCCCCCCCGTAACCACCTGCTACAAGCCTAATTCAACCTAAAATAGCCTAAATTCAGATATCTTTTATATTTCACCCAATCTAGTAAGTATATTAACACCAACTTCAACCTCGATTTTAGTTTCTGCTAAAACGAAATCAGGTAAAACTTAATCCCTTCTGAACATCCGGGTATGAAATTTTCAAAATGATTTGTTTTTCATCTTTTCCAAAACACATTGACTGAATTTTTTATGTTTTACAGTTACTAACCTAAAATTGCAATTTCACAATTTCGTGAAGTACATTAACTGATAACTGCTGCTCGCTGGCAATACCGCATCTTTGTGACACTATTGAAGTCTGTCATGCGGATTTTCGATTCTAAAATTGTCATGCAATGCTCGGGTACATTTTGAAAATATGGTGACAATATCGAGTTTTAACTTTTTTTTTTTCAAAAAATGCTTTCGCAAATTTTCTTCTTTTAAAGTACATAATAGACCATCCCCTTCAATTCAAATATGAAATTTTTCCAAATTACGTGGGGCGTTGTTGTGTTGTAGCACCACTTCTTTTGTTGCTTGAAGCAAATTCATATGAGAATAGGGGAATCATTCTCAAGTTCTATCACTAATTATTTAATTAATCATTGACAAAACGCTCATCTGTGAGTCGGAGCATTGTCGTGACGCAGTGACCAATCGAGGTCTTGATAAAGAGTCCTGGGTACATAGCAAAAAAATTACTTACATACATTTAATAACGGTTTTAAAAGAGTTATCACCATCACCTTCAGTGTTGCTTCCCTTGCACAGTTTAATCATAATCATAAATCAAAGTAAGTTGCCGACAAATTGTCACTTGATTCGTTTTTTGTTCATCGGTTGTCACTCTTGGAATCCATCTTCATGAACGATGTGGTAAGTTGAACCATAAGACAAATTATTGACGTTGTCAAAAATTCGTTTAACACCAATCGGCGATCATTCTGTACCAAGCGTTAATATTCTGCACTTTGTGATAGTTCCAGACAAGCTTCACCTTCAACTGATTTGAAGCTGTGTCTTTAAACTTCGTGTTTTTTGCCGGACATTTTTTCGGTTGTGACTGAAACTGACAACATCTTACTCCAAAATTAAGCTACAAAATCGCCTTGACTACAACAAGATGTTATGTTAACTTCAGACATTTGGTTCACAGAGAAATCGGAAAAATGAAGGGTACCGGCTGGATTTCATTTTTCCGATTTTTCTGTGAACCAAATGTCTGAATTTATCTCCCTTTTGCGGAGTAAGCAAGCACCTTCATTCCATGTTATGTTAACATTTCGTTACTTGAGTATCGAACGACTGTGAAACACAAAAGCCTACTTAAGGGACACTCAAGTATTGAGGGACTCTTAAGGGGCCTGGGTATACACAGTTATACATATGTATTTGCCATGTTAAAACACGGATTCCCATTTCGAACAGAACTCACTCGTTTTTCAAATTACATTCACAGTATTTCAGAAGGTGATGGACAAGACCTTAGTGAATGACAACTATTTGATATTTTCTCAAAAAAGTTTTTTATTGAGCAAAAAAACTCTCAATGCAAAATCATACATTCTTCAAATGTCTGTAATTTAACAACCAAACACGATATCAAAAAAAGGCCAAATAGGTGACAAAGCGCAAGGTTTCTTCTTCAATTCGCTTTCTGAATCATTACTGTAATTTTAAAGGTAACGTCAGGAGCTTGGAAATGTGAAATTCATTTTTATGGTGACCTTTGGACCCTACCTTTGGACCTTTTGACCTTACCTTTGGAATTTTGGGCTTATCTCCCCTCATCTTAGACATACACACGTGAGAAAGGGAACAGGCGGCCGCGCCTCCTCGCTAACCCGGGAATACGTCTTTTCTAGGATTCTCAATTACGCGCGCTATACCCTAGACCCTTAAACATCAACTGTGAATACGGCCCTGAGTCACTAAAACCCGAGAATAGCCACCACAGAGAAGCGACACAGCAGGGACCGATTTTCATAACGCATGCGCGGGGTTATTGTGGACAAATGTCAAACCCCACTGTACACTGGAAGAAAAAGTTACATTTTCTTGAAAGTATGTGTTATGAAGTATGTGTTATTTTTTTCAGTCTAATATTGTGGATACGCAATAAATACACATCACAACTCATAATAAATTCTTATAAAATTTATTATTTTTTTCCGTGTAACAAATTATTAAATTGACGAAAATATTTTTCTCAGTGTAATATTGTGGATGCGAGTCAGTTCAAGCCGACTCAAGGTTACTAAATAATGACCCGCTGAACATCAAAGGTGCCGACAGGTTGTGTCGCTTCTCTGTGATGGCTATTCTCTGCTAAAATGCTCTACATCGTGATAAGCTATCGTCTGGATACGCAATTCTAATCATTTCAAAAGTTTCAGTTGGTGTTTCATCCAACACAAAATTCCAATGCATGAATGTCATATAGCTAATGCTTGAATTTCTCTATTATTAAATTAAAATCTCCCATCTTCTGGAAAAAGCACCTCAAAAGTGTCTGTATGGAAAACGGTCTCATCGAAACTGTGCTACTCTTCAAACTTGGCCGACATTCTCCATTCTTCTGAGGCTTCATTAGCGTTTTTTCTGTAAGAATCTTGGATTAATTTTCATTGCGCATTCACAAGTAAGGAATCATAAGTACAATATACCAGCCATGTTTTTATACTGACATATCCTGATGCCAAAGAAATACTGAGGGCTAGAAAAAATAATTTTACTATTTCTTGTTTGGAAATCTTCTAGAAAGATGCTAAGGACGGAAAATGTAAGGGTGAAGTTTTACTTCATTTCTTATTAAATCCAAGTGAAGTCGATTATATCAAATGGTGGTGCTTTATACATTTTGTCGCTAATGCTTCATGGAAAATGAATTACGGCTTCTGACAGGCTTTCATAAAGAATTCTGGATATTGATTGAACCCCATTTTATCGGTTGTTCAAACAACTTTGGTGTTTGCCTCTAAAATAAAGACGGGGACGGGGGTGACTGAAATTTCTTTTTGGGCCTTGATTTTGTTACGCTCATTAACGTCTTACCCAAAGCGGGGTAAGACGTCAATGATTACACTAACTTCAATGAAGTAGATTTACTCGGTACCTTTTTCGTAGGTTAAGGGTACGCAGACAAAAAAATTGAGATCTCCCAAACCCAGCAACTATAACGTATATGTATGTATTTTGAATGTACGTACATGTACATGTACATTCAAAATACAGGGTGTCACAGTTTGGGAATTTTTTTTTTATTAATTTCTTAACGATCATTGAGCCGATTTTTTTGTAATTTGGCAATGCTATCCACTGAAATAAGACGCTAATTCGGCATTGACTAGAAGGTAATTGTCATTTCCAGTGGCGTCTCGGGAGGCAGTCCCATGACTGGTATTAGGAAAATAATGTTTGCCATGAAGAAATTAAATGTTATTTTTCAGTTTGAACAGATAAAAACACAACTTCTTTGTCTCTTGATATCTATTCATATCTTACGTTGTTTATGAGGAAAAAAATAAAAGCCACTTTATAGCCTGTCGAAAAACATGTTACAAGTTAACTTTATTCTCCACATGATACTCATTGGGCCTCATTGCCTTCTGATGATTGAGTAGTTTTAGGCTAGACTCCTATTATAATAATTGTGAGAATCTTGTATACTGTAAAATAAAAGTCGCGTATTATTATTATTGTAAGTCATTTTTTAATGGAAAAGTAATAAGGTTTAACAGGATAGACCTGTTTTTACAGATGTTGTAAATGGCCACCTCTATATATTCAACATTTTTATTTACATTTTTTTGGATACTAGTATTAGTCTCTCAAGCTATTATTATTTTTCATTTGTTATATTAAAAATTGGCTTATTATCATGTGAAGAGCAAAGTTTTTCGACATGCTGTGAATTGTTTTTTTGCCTCGAAAATAAAGCGAGGTACGAAGAGATATCAACAGACAAAAAAGATGGGTCTTTATCTGTTTAATTTGAAAGACAACATTCAATTTTTTTAATGTCAATGGCAACCGAAAATATAATTATGTATGTAACTTTGACACCCTGTATCTTGAAAACCAAACTCTTCAGGACACATGTTTATATGGATTTTATACTTGAATTTGAAGAAATAATAGTATATTAGAAAAATACAATGGTTTTATGCGGAGACAATCGAGCAACATCATCAAGCTGATGCTGAATTACTTGATAAACATAATGTTCATATTACTTTTGGGATGGTTCAAACAAACAAAACCGTTGTTTACCTTTTCTCTTTCCTATTCGAATTCCTTGATATGAATTACTGTATTAAAATAAGTATTGAATACATTTTTGAAATCGTTTTGTACTATGTTTTTACCAAATTATTTTTTTTTTCAGGTGAGCTTTGTTTCACAGTGGCTTCTGTTCAACTTTTATGGTAAGTTTGCTTTTTGTAGTTAAGACACCGCGAAGGAAAATAGAATAGAATCAACGTTTCTAGAGTGATTACAGCCAAGTCCAATTGAGGTTTTGAATAAATTTTTTTTTTGTCATAAATGGAAAGATCATACATAAGTTTTGTAACAAAACTGTTTTTATTTTCTCTTTTTTCGCAATAATTCAAAAGTTATATCAAAATAAAAATGGGTTTTTGAATCGAGTACCGAAAACACGCCGACGGCTCTCGAACCCGTGTGACGTCACGATGGCGGTAACGATGCTCCTTTGACCAACGACATCCTACTCCAATACTAGATTCTAGATTCCCAGCCAATCGCGAAAATACGTACTGCTAAACTGTTAACTAGTGTATATTTGTTGCAACACAGTTGATGAATGAAGTTTGCAGCTCGAAACGAAATCTACGATCGAAATAAATATGTTTTTGAATGTTTGAAGTTGAAGTCAGATTACAGATTCCAGTAAGTAAGTACCTATAATCAAATATGTTTCGTTGAAAAGATCTCCTCAATCGGAGGATAGCCTAGTGGTTGGAGAGTCCGATAGTGGATCTGAGGGTCTTTGGGGTCTTTGGATCGAACCCCAGGCCTTCCAATTTTTTTTTAATTTTTTTTTTCAAAAAATTTATTGATGTGCCTTTTGCACTTGTTACGCACACTTTTTACGATCAACATAAATATGTGTTTGAATTAAATTTTGTTAGACATATTACTTGCACTACACAGTGCTTGTTAAATTTTTATGAAAATTTAATATTGTTAAGCTTCATTGCCCAAAGTTAAATAAATAATAATACCAAGTGATAAACAGAATGTGATTACGAGTTTGAGTTACTTTTTTACATTAAAAAACTTAAAAATGAATGAACTGAATGGATGAAGGGATTTTGTTTTATTAACCAACTATTACATTTAACAAAAAATATTGACGGACAAACCTCATTTCCACTGATTTTTTGAATTGCCCACCGCCTCCTGTACTTAGCTTTTGCACTGTGCAGTGCAAGTAATATGTCTAACAAAATTTGATTCAAAGACATATTTATGTTGATCGTAAAAAAAATGTGCGTAGCAAGTGCAAAAAGCACATCAATAACATTTTTGATAAAAAAAAATAAAAAAATAAATTGGAAGGCCTGGGGTTCGATCCAAAGACCCCAAAGACCCTGAGATCCACTATCGGACTCTCTAACCACTGGGCTATCATCCGATTGAGGAGATCTTTTCAACGAAACATATTTGATTATAGGTACTTACTTACTGGTATCAACTTCAAACATTCAAAAACATATTTATTTCGATTGTAGACTTCGTCTCGAGCTGCAGACTTCATTCATCAACTGTGTTGCAACAAATATATACTAGTTACCAGTTTAGCAGTACGTATTTTCGCGATTGGCTGGGAATCTAGAATCTAGTATCGGAGTAGGATGTCGTTGGTCAAAGGAGCATCCTTACCGCCATCGTGACGTCACACGGGTTCGGGAGCCGTCGACGTGTTTTCGGTACTCGATTCAAAAACGCATTTTTATTTTGATATAACTTTTGAATTATTGCGAAAAAAAAGAAGACATAAACAGTTTTGTTATAAAACTTATATATGATCTTTCCATTTATCACAAAAAAAAGTAATTTTTTTCTTAATTCAAAACCTCAATTGAACAGACAACGATTTTTAACTTGCCGATGAAAATATACATCTGTATACTACTGATTATGTCAATCTTACAAGCATTAAACTGTCGAAGCATGTTCAATTTTCTCATACACGAAATTGTCTATGGACGAATGAATCTTGAGCATTCCGTGTATATGACGTCAAAGATGTCTGGCCCGCACGCGATATTTATAGGTCGTAATCAATTTATGTTCTATATCATTCCTATCTCCAATAAGCTCCACATATTCTCAGCGGAATGGCCTTTCCATCGATCTATTTGAGGCAGAATGTGATGGAATATACACCTACACATGCTTTGAAATTGGAGTTGAATAATTCAAGGTAATCCATACCCAAGTTTAATCTGGGATTTGATGGAATCACATCGGTCACTCTATCAATCCCACATTCACGTTGTGTCATTTATATCTTGCAATATGGGCGAAAAAAAACGTCAGGTGAAAATATTCGTCAAGTAATTAGACTCGGTACCTACTTCATTCTTCGAATTCTTTGAAGAATCTTTGATCTTTCGTACAATAAACATTCATCACATCTACTCAACCGTAGTTCAACTGGCGAGAGTGCCAGAGTAGCGATTTGGAGGTCTCGGGTTCGAGTCCCGCCGACGCTAACTTTCGCGACGTTTTCTGGTACGAATTTGAATCGAGAAATACACATGCGGATAAAAGAATGAAAATAAAAACAACAAAAGTATTGTTATTCATATAGAGTGCATCAGTGCATTGTTTATTAATCTTTAGGAGTTGATTGATATTTTTACTATTTGATGACAACTTAATTTTCACTTCCTACGGAGAGGGGAGAATTGTGATCACTAAAATTTCCGATTTTGAGATAATATGTTTTTTGGGCACATTATGACACCTACATAACGAAAATCCACGTCAGTCATTTCCACTGTTCTATCTGTTTGTCTGTTGGCGTTTTTCTAGCTTAGTAGCGGTATGCTGTGGGGTTGTAGTAGCTAATGCTGCTATAATTTTGAAAATTTTCTACCTTTTTTTAGGTGGGGGTGAAATTTGGGGTGGTTGGAGGTTGGGGGGCTGTATTAAGAATATGTTATCCATTGTGAAAGAAAGACCTAGCGGCACAACACACTTTTTTAGGTCCATATGTACATTGCTTGCTTATTACAGTAACCAAGGGACATTGAATTTTCTGATGTATACGAGTACATACGACTATAGTTTTAGATTAGATCGTTCTGTATTGTGTAACGTGTAAACTATTGAATTGATTTCAATGAAATTTTGACAGAGTATTATTACCGTAGCGGAAATGAAAAACGAAACGAAAAACTTAAAAATACAAAATAGCTAAAACTCCATTTTTAGGAGCTTTAGAGGTTCCTGATCATTTTCTAATTTTTTTGGTGGGGATAAAATTGGAGTGGTTGAGGGGTGGAAGGTTGCAAAATTGAAAAATCTATTGTATTCATATGTAGTATGTCCATTGACTTGTGAAAGAAATACCTAGAGACATAATACACGTTTTTAGGTGCATCCGTATATTTGCTTGCCTATCACAGAAAGCATTCAACAGGCACGTGTGGCCATGACAAAGCTTACTAAAATATGGCGTGACCATAACATCACTCTAACAAAATGTCGCTGGTTCAGTCTCTTGTGTTCTCCATATTTTTGTATGCCTCGGAAACTTGGACTGTTAAAAAGGTAGATCGAGCTCGCATAGATGCTTTTGAAGTATGGACGTGGAGAAGAATGCTGAGAGTTCCTTATACCGCTCATCAAACTAACGTTTCCATATTGGATGAGCTCGGTAATCCAAAGAGACTATCCTATATTGTGTCGACGAGAATGCTTACATTCTTCGGACATATTCACAGAACCGGATAATATGGAGAAACCTGTAGTTCAGGGTAATTACCCGAGCGGGCGGCGCCGTGGCCATTTCGCTACACGCTGGGTGGATACGACGAAACAGTTACTGGATATGAGTATCAAGAGCGCCACTGAACTGACAGTAAATCGCGAACGATGGCGAGCTACAGTTCTCAAAACTATTGATATGTTCGTGTCGGCAATACTCTAGCTTCGACTTCATGCATTTTACAAGTTCACAACATGTCTGTTAAGACATTACGACTATGATGATCACAGGAACCAACGGACTTTAATAATTTTGAGATGTATACATACGAGTATAACCTTAAATTGTTCTGTATTGTGGATCATGGAAATGATTAAATTGATTTTATTGAAATTTAGATGCAGTATTACACTTTGGCGAGAATGGAAAGCGTTTATGGTTTTTAGAAATCATGTCATTGGCGGCGCAGGAATAATCAAAAAAACTCAAACTTCGTTTTTAGGCGTTTTAGGGGTTCTCGATCATTTTCTACTATATTTTGGGTGAGGGTGAAATTCGGGTGGTTAGGGGGTGAGGGATGGAAAAACTGAAAAATCTGTAGTAATAGACCGTCCATTGACTTGTGAAAAAAAGACGGCATATCGCACCTTTTTTGGGGCGGGTGGGCGATGATTTGATTGTAATGTGTGGGAAATACCTACCGAGTCAATCAACTTGAATTCATTTTTTGTCTGAGGAAGAAAATCGTCCGATGGAAGTGCTACCTTAAAAGCTGTAAGATATAATTAGAATTGGCTACTGTCTATAGAGATTGTAATTGCTCTCTCCGTTACAATTGTACAGCAAAAACTCATTAGTCCGCCAATCTTACAAATCTGTTTGGAAATTATATCAAAGATATTATGCTCATAAATTATAATTGTAACTGTAACCTGCAATAAAGATAATTGAAATGAAACAATCTGCATTGCTTGAAAATGTCTTTCATACATCATAAGTATTTATTGTATATCAAAATAGAACTTCCTGAAGCGCAAACCGACACCATCAGTACTATTTAAAAAGTGAAAGAGAAAGTGGGAAATAATTCTTAATATAAGCAGAAAATGATAAGGGACGAATAAAAACCAGTATTTTTTTTACTCCTGTATAAACATAATCGACTGCTCTGGTCATTAGCGAAGTATTCCTTGAAGGCCTTGTTACTGTTTCCCGGCGCCACTCTAGGAACAGCACTGTTAATTAGAAGCCAACAGTTAAGGCTCAGGTGGGGATTCTCCCTGAGCTTTTTTAAGTAAATTTATTTCTGGTTGAAAAAAGGAACAGTAAAGCAAGCATTATTCTGAAAAAAGCATTGTGCCATATTCCTCGTATACCAAACCATTCAATTACTGATCAAGAATATAGTAAAATTTAATGCTTCCAAGAACCAGTATTGTACGCTATCAAACAAGAAGTGCTCAAGCAAAAACCCGGTTCTAAAGAACAACCAGGCTCCGCCAAGGAGTCACTCATTCAAGGGGTCAACATTACAGAGAGAACATCTGATCTGGCACGAACACGTTGCGTCAATTGCAACAGCTGCTGGTAAAAAGCTTGGGTAGGTATTTAGAGCCAGAAAGTACTTCTCACCATGTAACCTCCTCACGCTAGATTAAGCCCAGACCTGGCCTGGAGTATTGCTCTCATGTCTGGGGAGCTGCTGCCCCTACTACCCTGTCTATACTAGATGCCGTTCAGAGAAGGGCAATTCGACTAATTGGAGACCCGGCCTTAACGCGCCACCTCCAGCCACTTTCTCACCGGCGTGTTTCTGATGACCTCTTACTTTTCTACCAATATTCAAACGGAATCTGCTCCTCTGAGCTATCCGCTATCGTTCCGCCGCTCACCGCTCCTAGCAGATACATCCGCGCGACTGCTGCATCTATTCCTAAGGCGGTCGATCTTCATACATCCGAGCGGTACAACCGCACATTTATTCCCAGGGTCTCCAAGGCTTGGAATGGACTGCCAGGAAATGTATTTATTGGGTCTGCGGGTGTTGACCCATTCAAATCCCACGTTATAACTTGGCTAACATAACCCTTTCACAGTAGCCGCAGTATTCTGGTATTCAGGCTTTGCCTACGCGGTCTGCTCATAAAAATAATTAATGATAAGTGGGATATTTTTATTGTTCTATAAATATAACTGGGCAGACTATGTCTGCTGTGAAAAGGTCATGTTAGAAGAAGTTTGTAACGCGGGACTTTGAATATCGTTACACGAGTGAGAGGTCATCAACCGCACGCCGGTAAGAAAGCGGCTGGAGGTGGCGCGTCAAGGGTAGGTCACCAGTTAGTCAAATTGTCCTTTTCTGGACGGTATCAAGTATAGACAGAGCGGTAGGGGCAGTAGCACAGTTATGAAGGCCAGGTCTTATAAAGTGTGGGCCAATAGTGAGTGGACGGAAGATTGTGGGATTACTAAAAAATATTTCAGAAAACTGTCACTTGATCATGGTATGGACCCTTGAGGGCTATAACGTAAAAATATGTTACATTTTGACGTTTAATAGGGTGATTCCTATCGAATTTAGGTGAAAATATCTTAATTTTATAGCCCTCAAGGATCCCTACAATGATCAAGCGACTGATTTCTAAAATATGTTTTAGTAAGCCCCTATTGGTCCACTCTGTATGGATTTATATAGCGTGCGGAGGTTGGATGGTGAGAAATACTTTCTGGCTCTGAATAGATACCCAATAATGTCGGAGAAAATACCAATCCGTCTACCATGACAGAGGAAATCTGCGGACCAACCGCAAAGCTTAACAGGGAGGCTATAGGACGGAAGCTTGTTTAAGAGAGCCACAATCGATCGAATGCCTTTGAATTATCGAGAGCAATAACGTGAACTTCGCCAAACGAATGGCAGAGTTTGCTCCACACGTGTGACGTAAGCCAGGAGATCTCCAGTTGATATGTTTTTAGACGACTCTGTATACCTTGATAGTTGATTCGATTGCAAACTGCATGCAAGAACGGTAAAAGGAAATACTTTATAGGGCGTATACATTATAAAGAGGATCAGATTATATAGCTATTTCACCGTTTGATGGTTCCTCATAGTCCAAACAATTTCGATCTATGACTGAATTCTAATTCGCAATCGAATTTACTGTCGATCGTAAAAGTTTATCTCTGACGTTCGATTACGTCGGTGAATGGGCACGAGCGCTATTCTGATAATTTATGTTCCTCTTCAACCGTTTGTTGCACTACTCGAAATAGGACGTATTTCAGATGTAGTTGCTATTCTATACAACCGGAAGCGTAAGAATTTCTTAGGATCGTCAAACGCGGAATCTTAAATGTTCATGTCAAAATTGGGTTTTTGAAAACATTTTTTTTATATAATTGCAAAGATCATATATACAGGGTGTTTCATAAGCTGGGACTTTTTTCATACAGCGGTTAGTACTCGCCAAAATGAGTGTGTTTTCTCAGTAACATATAAATGAAATATTTAGAGAAAACAAGATACTGACCATTAAAGAAATCCTAAATTCTCCGTCCGTCCCTGGGCAATGGCTCACCATGTCATAATATCACAACAAATAAGGCAGCGCCAGCGGTGCCGGCGTCGGTGAGAAAACACTAAAACAGGCGGTTCGTCATACGTCGCGTCGTAGTGTACGAGAGTGCTTGACTTGCTGCATCTGACGATCGGATTTTAAAAACAGCACAAACGGCGCACGCTTATAACAATAATGAACTGGTACACATAATTTTAATGTACGGTGAGTGTGGTCAAAATACCGCTGCGGCTTCGCGAGTCTATGCCGATCGTTTCCCTAGCCGTGCTCACCCTGCACCTCGTCGATTTGTCTCGCTCGTGCAAAGAGCTAGAGACACAGGATATCTGAAGAAGAGATCGTAAATCGTACCTTTACCTGTAAGACGCCTGCGACAGGACCGCCCTTACGACTTCGTAGCAACCAAATAGTGAGTACTTGCTTGAATTTTTTTTACTGTTTTGCTGCTGGTTCACCGTGCATTAGCTTTACCGTTTCAAGGACCGTTGCTTCTAAAGAGGAAAGTCCCAACTTTTAGAACACCCTGTAGATTTTCCTTTTACTTCCCACACCGATAGGTAAAGAGAGTATTATGATCACGAAAATTGTCGATTTTGAGATAATACGCTTTTTGAGCGTTTTATAATGTGTACATAACGAAAATCCTCGTCACTTATTTCCGTCGGTCTGTCTGTCGCGTTTTTCTACCTTCGTAATCTCAGTAACTGCTGCATCGATTGTGATAAAATTTGGGCAGCGTTATGCTGTGGGGTCGCAGTAGGTAATGTTCCTATAATTTTGAAAATCTTTATACGGGGGGCGGAGTAATTAGCAAAAAACGAAAAATTTCAAATATGCCCCAAACTTCGTTTTTAGGCGTTTTAGGGGTTCCTGATCATTTTCTGCTTCTTCTTGGGTGGGGGTGAATTTGGGGTGGTTGGGGGGTGGAGGGTTGTAATACTGAAAAAATTGTTATTTTCGTAATGGGCTGTCCATTGATACGTGAATGAAAAACCTAGCGGCATGATACACTTTTTTAGGTCCATCCGAACCTTGCATGCTTATTTTACAAAAGCCACGGGACTTAGAATGTGCGAATTATACATACGAGTATTGTTTTAGATCGTTTGATATCGCGTAACGCGAAAATTGTTCAATTGATTTTAATGAAATTTTGACATAGTATTACTCCCAAGGCGAGGATGGAAAACGCGTATGTTTTGGAAAAATCGGGTCAGTGGCGGCGCGGCAATAACAAAAAAATAAAAATATAAAAACAGCTCAAACTTTGTTTTTAGACGTTTTAGGGGTTTCTGGTTATTTTCTACGTTTTTTTGGGTGAGGGTGAATTTGGGGTGGTTGGAGGTGGGGGGTTGTAAAACTGAAAAAATTGTTGTTCTCATAATGGGTTGTCCATTGATCTCTGACTGAAAAACCTAGTAGCATAATACACCTTTTACGTACATCCGACATTGGCTTGCTTATTATAAAAACCAAGGGACTTAGAATTTGTGATGTATACATACGAGTATTGTTTTGAATTGATTTGAATGAAATTTTGACACAGTATTACTACCGCAGCGAGGATGGAAAACGCGTATGTTTTGGAAAAATAGTGTCAGTGGCGGCGCAGCAATAATAAAAAAACTAAAAATATAAAAACAGCTCAAACTTCGTTTTTAGGCGTTTTACGGGTTCCTGATCATTTTCAAATTTTTTTTGGGTTGGGTGAAATCGGGGCGGCTGGGGGGGTGGCGGTTGTAAAACTGAAAAATTTGTTGTATTCATAATAGTCTCATTGACCTGTAGAAGAAGTACCTAGCGGTATATTACACTTTTTTAGGTCCATCCGAACATTGGCGGCCTATTACAGAAACCAATTTTGTGATCTGTACATACGAGTTTTGTTTTATTTCGTTCTATGTATATTGCGTAAAGCGAACATTATTGAATTGATTTAAATGAAATTTTGACGCAGAATGTATTACCGCAGTAAGAATGTAAAACGACTGTGTTTTTTAAACACCGTGTCAGTGGCAGCGCGGCAATAATCAAAAACAAAAAATATATGGGGGCTCTTGATCATTTCGCATGGTCCAGTTGAAGTATGGAGAAAAAACTGTCGCATCGTAGTTCCTAAGGAGGGAGACGCAAGAAACTATTTACGACGGTTTTTGTGTTGGATGCTGTTTTCGCGGACGGGTGGGCGATGATTTAGTTGCAAGGAGATTTCAGACTATAGTTTCATGCAATGGGAAATAATAAAATGGTATCATCATTATGTGTGGGAAGTACTGAGTCAATCAACTTGACTCCATTTTTTTTTCGTAAAAATCCTGAACAAAACCGAGCGCCTGTGACGTCGTAATGTTAGTTTTCACTCATTTCAGTTTTTTTTAAACAGAGATAAGTGCAGTGTTTTGCTCTAATGATGAATGCGTCAGACCTAAAGTGTCTGGAACACAATCTAGTGCCTTTGGGCAATACATGATTCTCCAAACGTGTAAATTGAGGTGTTGAAATCTGATATTTCTAGTACCACTATCAGTAGTAGTAGTCTAAAAAACAACATTATATCATCTCCAGCGGTAGTTTCAAAAGGATCAAATTAAATTTCTAAAGCGTCAATTTCATATTCAAACTGACAGGTAAACATTACCAGCATAATATCTCTGAGGATTTCCTATAAAAAATGGTTCCCAAAAAATTTGACCTTGGGAGGGTTTATGGATGATTTTACGGCTGTGAAGTTTGGGTAGAGAAGCGAAAATGAAAATATCGATACCGGTACCAACTCGATATTTTTTAGCCAAATAGGCGCGTTTGGTTCGTACAGAGCATTTTGTGCATCTGATTACACCCCTCAATAATTATATAATTATTTTCGATACCGATACAAAAGTATCAATAACAGCTTGGAATGCCTCAAAAAGTATCGATGACAAAAATACTCGATATTATTGCAGAAGTATCGAAGTATCGTTAGCATCCCTATAAAAAACCCTCCAAAAGTGGGGATGTGCGTGTAATTTCCGCTATCTTGAGTTATTGTGCTGGTTGTTTACTATGCTGTGGTTTGAATTTACAATCGACGCTTTAGAAATGTAATTTGATGCTTTTGAAACTACAGCTGGAAAAGGTACAGTTTGTACAACAATAAAAATATACAACAGCAGTATTATATAGAAAAATTTCAAGAAACCAGCTTGAGTGGAGATACAAAATTCCATGGCAATAGTTTAGAATGATAAAATAAACACAAAATTGAAATATAATGAGATAGAAGGATTTCCATGTATTGAATTGATTTATTGACTTTTCATCATTAAATACACACGATTTTTGAACAAAAGTAAATGAACTTCGTCAACCTGCTATTTACCTTTGACTATTGTCGTGCCGGTGTGCCATGTCTCAGGATTGTATTAAAATTTGAGGAATTTTATTTTATTTATTTTTTACGTATTTATTTATTTGGCGGAAACTCCATTTTTACAATTATTGAAGACATTCAAGTTTACACAGTGGCAAAAAACTAATGATATACCTATAACAAACAATACTAAACTAAGCAAATTAATGGTAACATGGAAATTTGTATAAGAGAATCAACAGTAAGGAGAAGGGTATATCAAACTAACAATATAAAAATATATGATTACCCAAAATCCAATTCCAAAAATTTTGTGGGTTATGCAGAAATGGTTATCTTTAGTTATTGTGACCCAAGAGGTTTAAAGTCAACATTGCAATACCTACGAGGGGGAGGGGTGTATAAAATAGCTTCAACATTATGACGTCACAACTATGGTGACAAATCGTCGCGCGTTCATAGTCACGTGATTTTGTTTACAATTTTATCTAGTTTTAATTGTTTGTGATTATTGAAGATTAGTGAGGTTTTTTCGCATTATATATCAATATTATTATTAATAAATTTTCAGCACACATGAACAAAATCAGTAATTTATTTTTCAAAATCCCAATTATAAACATGTCACATTACAAGTTATTATTTATTGCTTGTATTATGAATTATTTTTAATTTCTAGTGCTATACAAGCGTGTTTTTCAGTTTTTAAACTATATTTTTTGTAATATAATGTCTTGTGCATCATGACAATATATAATAAATAGTTACTTCCACGTTGCTTTATACTACAGTTCAGGTCTCCTTGTTTAATGATGAGTAAAACAAAACAATATCGCCCATACATTCATATACATAAAGAGCTTACTGCGATTGAACTAGTTTTTGTTAGCTTTATGATGCAGTTGGCTTTCTTCGTTCGTTCGTTTTTCTTCGATTGTTTTTTCTGTCTTCTGTGCGCAGCAGTCGGTCGACTTGTTGTGTAAATAATATTGATGAATGCCTGGTTACCTTTGCCTTTGAGCTACTGGATGAGAGGCATTTTCTTTGTTCTCGTATGAAAACTCGATTGATTTTACAAGTGCTTTTGTTCTCGACACTACTGACGTTTAATATACAGAGTGATGTAGTTATTGATGTCATTCAATCTTTCTGTTTTGTTCAAAAAATTATTTTGACTAGCTAACATGCGAGAGAGAAGTCAGTTTAGGGTATAGAGACAATTATATGGTTTTATGGATTGATGAATGCCTTTCAATTACTGAATGAAACATGTCTTCTTTGTTCTCATACGAAAAATCGATTGCTTTTGCAAGTGCCTTTGTTCCTGAAACCTGTTGTGGTTTCATATTTAAAGTGATGACGTTGTTGATGACATTCAATCTGTGTGTTTTGTTAGATTATTTTGACTAGCTGACTTACAGGAGACGAGTCAGTTTAAGGTTAAGAGACAATTTTATGATTTTGTGGTTTGAGGTATGCCTAGTTACCTTTTTTTTGAGCCACTGCCTGAAAAGCATTTTTTTACTTCCCACATCGATGCGATAGTGCGTTTTATGATATCTACATAACGAAAATCCACGTCATTCATTTCCGTCGGTCGTTTTTCTAGCTCGTATTCGTAGTCTCAGTAACCCCTACATGGATTAAGGTACATTTTGGGCTGCGATATGCTGTGGGGTAATGTTGCTATAATTTTAAAAATAGGGGAATTGGAGGCGGGATAATTAGCAAAAAACAAAAAATTTGAAATATTCCTCGAACTTCGTTATAAGGCGTTTTAGGGGGTTCCTGATCATTGTCTACTTTTTTTGGGGTGGGGCGAAATTTGGGTGACTGGGGATGAAAGGTTGCAAAACTGAAAGTTTGTTGTATTCATAATAGCCTATTCATTTTCTGTGAAAGAAACACCTAGCGACACTTTTTTAGATCTCCCCGAACATTGCCGCGCTCATTACAGTAACCAAGTAAATTTTCTGATGTATGACTATTGCTTTGGATCGTTCTGTATTGTTCATCCTGAAAATTATTGAATTGATTTCAACTAAATTTTAATGCAGTATTATTACCGTGGCAAATGCGTTGGAGCTAAATTCTGTCAGTGCGGTACAGCAATAATCAAAAAACCAGAAGTACAAAAACAGTATCAAACTTCGTTTCTAGACGATGTGAATGTTTCTGCTTCTCCACATTTTTCTTCCCACAGCAATAGGGGGTAGGGGGTAGATTGTGATCGCAATAAATTTCGATTTTGAGATAATACGCCTTTTGGGCGTTTTAGAATATCTACATAACGAAAATACACTTCACTCATTTGCGTCCGTCTGTCTGTCTATTGGCGATCTTATGAAGACGTAATCTCAGTAACCGCTTATTGGATTGTGATGACATTTGGGTAGCAATATGCTGTGAAGTGGTAGTAGGTAATGCTGCTATAACTTTGAAGAGAGGTGCATTTGCAGCGGAGACATTGGTAACAAACAAAAAATTACCAGAACGCCTCCAAAACTCGTTTTTAGACGTATCAGTATTTACTTGGAGGGGGTGAAATCGGGAGAGTTGAGGATCTGAAACCTCAAAAATTTGTTGTATTTCTAAAATACGTTGCGGTGAAAAAAATGTCTTTGGTGATATTGTATTCTTTTTAGACCTATCTGAATGTTGCTTTTAAATTTTATACCTGGGGTATAATTTGATACACATACATATTATAATCCTATAACGTGTAACTTGAGAACTACGAACTTGATTGTGATGAAATTGTGACACTGTATTACCACAGTGGAGGAAATGGTGATACGCCACATCATTGAATACGTCACAAGATGCTATTTTGTTGTAGTTGTTCAGTTCCTGTATCCATACAACTTTTCTGTATATGACATTTAACATAAATGTGAAAAATAGTTTGTTGGTTTATTTGTACTTTTGTAATTTCTTGCAATGATTTATCATCAATAAGGACTGTTTAAGCGTTTTACAGTGTTTGAGGATTTTACGTTTACTGATGTCTGTTACCGCTATTCTAACCTAAAACCGTCATTTTTCCAAGTTTTGTTGGAGAATTTGGCATGTTGAGCAGTTATTATTAATTATTTTCATATTTTAGCATGACTGAGAAACACGTCGTAAGCTTCAGCTCAATACACGGCTTTTATATTTTATAATCCCTTATGGGTTTTTAGGTTGGATTTGTTTTTGTTTGGATACAGCACGCTGACATTAACAGAAGTGACGTCAGAGTTATGTGGCGTATAGTGTATTGCTGTAGGAACTCTTGCCAGTGGCGAAGAAGAAACCAACCAAAATCGACAATCGACGCCTAACCTCACAAAGAACCTACACAGCCTGGAACATCGAAGGAGGGTGGCTGACCTATCCCTGTTTTACAGATTCTATCACGGAAGATGTTCGAGTGAGCTCTCCCAGATCATAATACCACAGGCCGTCCGAACCAGAAACCCTAGAGAAGCTCTGCGAGCTCATCCTTACCAGGTCGGGGTCCTTACTCTCCGAACCAGTCTCCTCCAGCATTCCTTCTTTTGGATAACTTCGACGCTGTGTAATCAGCTGCAGGGAAATTTGTTTCCCGACGGCTACAACCTGCAGCTTTTGCGGGAGGCCGACCACAAAAAAAGTTTGTAAATCGCCCAAACTTCGTTTTTAGATATGTCAAAGGTGCCTGATCATTGTCCAGGACAAGGGTCTGTGCACATTAGATTTAGAACGCTAAATGTTGTAGCTGTCCGAAAGCAAATTCCTCGGCAGCTCATTCCACAGCGTCGAAGTTCTCCTAGAGAAGAAATGCTGGAGGAGACTGGTTCGGGGAGTAAGGATCTCGGCCTGGTAAGGATGAGCTCGCAGAGCCTCTCTAGTATTCCTCGTTTGGACGGTCTTCAGTGTTATTATCTGGGAGAGCTCACTTGAACACCTTCGGTGACAGAATCTGTAGAATAGGGACAGGTCAGCCACCCTTTCTCGATGATCCAGGCTGTGGAGGTACTTTGTGAGGTTTAGGCTTTCAATCAGTCTAATTGCTGTCTTCTGGATAGTGCCTATAAGCTTTAGAGAGCGCTTCGGAACGCATCCCTACACATGGAAGCAATACTCCGAAGAGGGTCGGATCTGTGTCTAGCAGTAGTTGCTCTGGTGTATACAGCTTCCTACAGCGGAACAAAACTTCAAGTTTCTGTGATGCCGTTTTAGCTGTACTGACGACATGGTCGTTCCAGGTCATGTTGTTGATGTTGGTCCCCAAAAGCTTGTCGGATGGTGACTCTACTATGGTGAGCCAACGTAAGACTTCTTTGTCAGAGTTGTTGCCTGAGTTTTCTTTCTACGTTGACCTACCGCCCCACTACTCACAGAATATAGAATAGAATATGTCTTTATTTGATCATTTTACATTGCATATAACTTCTTTACCCATGGGGCGTTGATCTTGTCAAATAGTACTTAAACTAAACAAATTAAAATGAAATGAAATAAATGATCTATACAGCACTTAAGTTTAGTCAAGTACATAATACGGAAATATTCTATAAAAATGTTTAATGTTTACATATATTTACGTAGGCATTTAAAATAATTTAAAAATATAAAAAAAATATATTAAAGAAAGAATATGATACAACATAACATTAGCTTAGTTTTTTTTGGCAACTGGCTTGTAATAGGTGTACAACAAGAAAAAAAAGGGAAAAACTTGCTCTTATACGCCCCTTAGTCTTCCAAGGTGTGAGCTGAAGAACTCAGTGCAGTTTCATATTATTTTAAAGAGGTGCGGACTGTACGGTGAACTCTAAAAAGGTGTGAGCCACAATAGACACAATTGAGTCGCAGTGGAAGGAGGCAGCTCTGCCCCACTCACTTTCAACCTAACCTAACCTTCATATTAAATTTCCTTTTATTTTTATTTATATTGAAAGTCCCTATTATATTGAAATTGATTAAAGCGAAAATTTGTCGAACTTGTGTGTACTTCTCTTCCACTAAAATTGGAGATAGAGCTGGCATGTGAGCATAACGTATGGTTTCGTGCGTGCGCGATTAGGAGCGAGAGCAAAGGTCCGTTACCGTTAGGTCTGAGTGTGACTAGCGAGGAGTGTAGCACTGTAGCTGGAGGGGCAATTAGCAGAGCAACGCGCACCGTGATTTATTTATCAGCAAAACTTCCTGCGGATTTCTGCCATTAAACATTTAACGAGAATTTATAGGCCCCTGCCAGATTGCGGTCGCTGGATGCATGCAGATCTACACACGAGTGCTGTGTAATGACCCGTCCAAATTGGCGAGCCGGACGGCTCAAAAATGGCGATATTATGAAAAATGGCGGTTTCTGTCTTGATTAATCTACCGTCATTGCAAGGATTCCCAAAAACTGTACAGTTTTTTCGCCTCCACCACTATAAAAGATGGTTTCAAAATTTCATTACAATCGGGTTAGTAGTTTCCAAATTAGAGACCGCAGGAGTATGTGTCAAATAATTCTACAGGTGTACCGTCGAATGTTTGGTTAAGTCTAAAAATGTGGACAGGTGAGGTAGACCTCGTTCTAGGAACTTCTTCGGCTAAAGTGGTTGTTGTTCATCCCCTGTAACAGTAACTGTGTAATAATGTCATAACGTGAAACTCTAATGCTACCACAATAAAGAGCATGTTTTCACTTCCCACACCGATAGGTGAGGGGAGTATTGTGATCGCGAAAATTTTCGATTTTGAGATAACACGCTTTTTGGGCGTTTTATGATGCCTACATAACGAAAATCCACGTCACTCATTTCCGTCGGTCTGTCTGTCGGTCTGTCGGTCTGTCTGTCTGTCTGTTGGCGTTTTTCTAGCCTCCTAATCTCAGTAACCGCTGCATAGATTTTGATGAAATTTAGGTAGTGATATGGTGTAGGGTCGTAGTAGGTAATGTTGCTACAATTTTGAAAATCGGTGCATAGGCGGCGGAGTAATTAGCAAAAAACGAAAAATTTCAAATATGCCTCAAACTTCGTTTTTAGGTGTTTTAGGGGTTCCTGATCATTTTCTACTTTTTTTGGGTGGGGGTGAAATTGGGGTGGTTGGGGGGGTGGGGGGTTGTAAATCTAAAAAAATTGTTGTACTTATAATGGGCTGTCTACTGACCTGAGAGAGAAAGACCTAGCGGTATAATACACTTTTTTAGGTCCATCCGAACATTGCCTTTTGTATTACAGGAACCAAGGGACTTGGAGAATTTTCCGATGTATACATACGAGTATTGCTTTAGATCGTTCTGTATTTTATAATGTTGAAATAACTGAATTGATTTTAATGAAATTTCGGTACAGTATTACTACTTTGGCAAGGATGGAAAACGCGTATGCTTTTTAGAAATCGTCTCAGTGGCGGCGCAGCAATATTAAAAAAACTAAAAATATGAAAACAGCTCAAACTTCGTTTTTAGACGTTTTAGGGGTTCCTGCTCATTTTATACTGTTTTTTGGGTGGGGGTGAATTTAGGGTGGTTGGGGCGTGGGGGGTTGTAAAACTGGAAAATTTGTTGTATTCGTAATGGGGTGTCCATTGATATGCGAATAGAAAACCTAGCGGCATGATACACTTTTTAGGTCCATCCGAACGCTGCATGCTTATTATAGAAACCACGGGACTTAGTATTTGTGATGTATATGTTAGGAGCAAACACAGATTTCGGCCAGTGGACGGAAAATATGGTCAAAACGCGTTTTGGCTGCTACCGTTTTGCCAATGTCCGAATTATCGCTTTCCGGCTGTTCAATGTAGCCCAGAACGCGTTTTGGGTCAACTACGATTGCCAGAACACGTTCTATATTCTACTACGAATAAATAAATCTCAATTATTTGCCGTGTTATGTTACAATATTTCCTCTGAGATTAGAATCCATAACTAAAATGAATAAAAATGAATAAAAAGCACTTGTAGATCTTAGGTCCGTGAAAAAAAACTGAAAGAAACATATCTCACAATCTCTTATGTCCAGCTCCCACATGAGCGGAATGAATAATGTCAAATAATTCGTGGGTCATGCAAAAATAACGCAGTTGGGCTGTCTCGTCTGTCCTTCTTTCAATTAGCTTTTCGATATAGCCAATTTTTGAAATATCATACCTTTTCAATCGTTGTCTTTGTTTCGCAGATATTGTATCACCGTTACTTTTACAAGCTTTTGCCGCCTTTACCACTGTGAGTGTTTGGTCGCATCTTTCTCTTGTACAAATATTACTACGATCATTGCTACCACTTATGACTTTTTGCAGTTCGTCATTAAAAGATAACCTTAGGACTTCCATGGCACTCTCTAGCTACTGTCTAACCCGCACAAAGATCAAATACTAAATGAATACACTAGCTCCAGAGGTACCGTTTACAAGCTGAGACACTCACAAAATCCACCACGCGTTATGGAAATCGCAGTAGAACAGGACGCGTTTTGGCAATCGTAGTTGAGCCAAAACACGTTCTGGGCTACATTAAACAGTCGGAAAGCGATAATTCGGACATTGGTGAAATGGTAGCAGCCAAAACGCGTTTTGGCCATATTTTTCGTCCATTGGCCGAAATCGGTGTTTTCTCTTAACATATACATACGAGTATTGCTTTAGATCGTTCTATATTTTATAATGTGGAAACCACTGAATTGATGTTAATGAAATTTCGTCACAGTATTACTACTTTGGCAAGGATGGAAAACGCGTATGATTTTTAGAAATCGTCTCAGTGGCGGCGCAACAATATTAAAAAAACTAAAAATATGAAAACAGCTCAAACTTCGTTTTTAGACGTTTTAGGGGTCCTGATCACTTTATACTTTTTTGGGTGGGGGTGAATTTAGGGTGGTTGGGGGGTTGTAAAACTGGAAATTTTGTTGTATTCGTAATGGGCTGTTCATTGATATGCGAATGAAAAACCTAGCGGCGTGATACACTTTTTAGGTCCATCCGAACGTTGCATGCTTATTATAGAACCCACGGGACCACGAGTATTTGTGATGTATACATACAATATTGTTTTAGATCGTTCTAGATTGCGTAACGTGAAAATTGTTCAATTGATTTTTAATGCATATTTACTGAAGAGGGAGACGTAAGAAACTATTTACGAGGGTTGTTGTGTTGGATGTTTTTTTTGCGGGCGGGTGGGCGATGATTTAGTTGCAAGGAGATTTCAGACATAGCTTCATGGCCTTCATGCAATGGGAAATAATAAAATGGTATCATCGTTATGTGTGGGAAGTACTGAGTCAATCAACTTGACTCCATTTTCTTATCTTGAAAACGTTACAGCACATGCCGCAAAATTTTCAAAGTGGCTGAATAAAAATTCATAAAAACTAGCAAATTTTCGAACCTTAAAATAGCAGTAACTGTCACAAAAATGATCAAAATAATTTCAAGCTTTACTGTCATAAAGAGGTTTTTGTTTTTCATCTTTTGGCCCACTTTTGGTGCAAACATATGATATAATATTGAGAGGTGGTGGGGGTTAGTTGGAAAAATAATAATGTAACATAGCATTCTCTTTTCAGGAAATGAATCAGGTGATAATTTTACCTTGGAAATGATACCTCGTACGTTGATTTCGGTAAAATTTGCGAAAACGGACCATTTCTAATAACTTACCTGTCCTTTGTCGGAGAAGTTAAAAAGCAGCATCTTGATTAGGCGGATTTCTAAAAACGAAATAATTTTTTTTATCTACCGAGAAAAAATGTTTTCAACGTTTCATTACAATCAGGTTAGTATTTCCCAAATTAAAGACAGGGGGAGAATGCATCAAATTATTCCACAGTTGTACCTTGTAATGTTTGGTCGGTAGTCTAAAAAGCACGGATAGTTGCACGGATTCCAAAAAATTTTATAATTGTTGTGCGTCTACTAAAAAGTATATCAATTTTTGCAATGTTTTTCCTATATTGAGCAACCCACGCTTTTTGCAAAATACTAGAATTTTTCACTTTTTAGTGCTATAAAAGCGTGTTTGTATTTTGTTTTCTTAACTATATTGATTTTTCACTTTTCTCAGGATAATAGCAAAATATCATATTTTCACCATTTCTTGAGAAGAATATAAATAAAATACGTTCGTCTAAAGCGGGTCAAATTCGAGTCCAAAGGAGGAATCATACAAACATACATGTGTGCTAATAAAAGCGTGTTAAAATGGTGGTAGCTATCTTAGAAAACAGGAATAAAAGAAAACAGGAAAACCGGAATATGCGAAAATATGGAAAACTGAAAACCAGAAAATACTAAAAACTTAAAAATCTAACAACTCTGTAGCTCATGAAACACGAAAACAGAGTAGCGGGAAAACTCGAAAACTGAAATATCTGGAAACCTGAGAGCCTGAGAACTCTGAGACCGAAAAAAATACGAAAACAACGGAAACGAGTCGATTCTGAGATGTAGAGAAATTATAAAATGTCAAAAAACATTTTGAAGTTCTCTCAATCTGTACGGAAGGTTTATTTGAAAACTTTCCACCCCGGATTTCTCGAAAACCACTGATTAAAAGAAAAAGCGCTGAGACAGGTCAAAAGATTTGTCAAGGAGGACAGCTTTTTAACCAAAAACTACTTCATCCCCTCTCTCCATTAGGATCATCCCCTTAGAAATTTTAAATGACAAGGGGTATTGAAAAATATCGTGTTTTAAAGGTATGTCGGAGTACTTTATTTTAACTTTAATTTTTTATAATCGGTCGATTAGAATCTTTATGTATTTTAAATTTTTCAAATAGAATACAAAAATACATAAAAATAACACTTTTTATTGCAATAAGCGTTTAATGTTGCCCATTATTGGCCAAACAATGATATAGATAAATTCCTGACCGGCAGTTGCAAAAACATGTGGAATATCATGATAGCTTTCCATAATGCGTTGACGGAAGTCATCCAAACTGATCGTCAGATGATGGTAGAATGAGATGTAGTAGTTTTTGGACTTGGGCATTATTTTTAATAGCCAGCTCAGTTTTGTACATCAACTCTCTGCGGTAGGATCAAGTCCTTGTAAATGATTTGTTTCGTCAAATGTTGTACTGCTACATTCGCAGGCACGTATTTAGGGGGGGGGGTAGGTCTAGGGGGTGATCGAAACCTCCCCGATACGTTATATAGTGCTGCTAAAAATGCAAACGTCTAACGGTAACTCCTAACACCACCACCCCCCCTCCCCTAGGTAACGAAATTTTGTTTTGCTGATCAAGTCCCAATCAAGCAAAATTAAAAGATCCCAACCCTAATCTGCGCCCCCCTTCCCCCCCCCCCCCCGAACGTAAATCCTACATACGTGGTGCCTTTTTTTATGGTCGGCTTCCAGCAAAGGTTGAAAGCCTATGACGCTGTAGAAGCACTGCGAGAGGATAGGTGTCGGTTCACGTTCGATTTGAAACGCTGCAGGTCGTAGCCGTCAGGAAACAAATTCCCCGGCAGCTGATTCCACAGCGTCGAAGTTCTCCAAAAGAAGGAATGCTGGAGGAGACTGGTTCGGGCGGCCTGCGGTGTATGTTGGAGTAAGGACCTCGACCTGGTAAGGATGAGCTCGCAGAGCTTCCTTAGTGTTCCTGGTTCGGACGGCCTACATCTGGGAGAGCTCACTCAAACATCTTCCGTGATAGAATCTGTAAAACAGGGATAGGTCAGCCACCCCCCTTCGATGTTCCAGGATATGGAGGTTCTTTGTTAGGTTAGGTGTATCGATTAATCTAATTGCTATTTTCTGGATAATATCCAAAAGCTTTAGAGAGTGTTTGGGAGCGCATCCCCACACACGGGAGCAATACTCCAGCGATGGTCGGATCTACGCCTTGTAGAGCAGCAGCAGTTGCTCTGGTGTATACAACTTCCTACAGCGGAACAAAACTCCAGGCTTCTGGAATACCGTTTTAGCAATACTGACGATGTGGTCGTGCCAGGGCATGTTTTTGTTGACGTTGATTCCCAAGAGCTTGACGGAAGGTGATTCGACTATGGGGTGACCCTCCATTTCCAAGGTTGGTAAGCCATTGTGAGACTTCTTTGTAAGTGTTGCTGCCTGAGTTTTTTGTACGTTGAACTGTACTTTATTTGCTTATCCCCACTCGACAATTGTTTTGATATCTGCGTTGATCTGTGAGGCATGCTGCTGTCGCCGACGCACCGTCTCCTGGGATGATAGTGGCTTGCCTGGTTCCATGCACGACCCTAATGTACAGTCATCTGCGAAGCTGTAGATTGAACTGGATGTTATTTCCAGCAGCTCGTTGATGTACAGCAGAAACAGTGTAGGGGATAGGACAGATCCCTGAGGAACACCGGCGTTTATTGAAAATACGTCTGATGAACAGCCCTCGACTACAACAAACAGAGATCGGTCGTTCAAAAAACTATTCAGCCACTGGCGCTAGTTGTTTTCTACAGTCTTTTGCATTCAAACCACATTATTTCTCCAAAAGCATACATTCTTTACATGTTCCAGCCGGCAGAGCGAATTATGATCACAATATTTTTTTCTATTGAAATCAGCCAACATTCAGTCTTGGTAACCATCGAACAGATCGTCATGATAAGTACTCGTGAAATGAATCGACACAAAAGCTTAGCAGATTCTGAAAAAAATACATAAAAAGGTGATTTGGTATTCTTCCTTCCTTGCAATATTTGCTATACCAAATTTAACACACCTGCCTCTCTCTCTCATCCGGTGAAGAAAAAACTGACTTTATACACGAGGTAATCATTTTTTACGCTTAGTTTAACACTACGAAATCACCGTAAAATTGAAGTAAACTATAATTATACCACGGTGACAGGCTCAGAGAGCAACGACTTTTGAACGATAATTGTTTGCTTAAAAGGAAGTCGATAGTCATGGACTAAACAAATCTTCTACCCATTTATGCGTGTTACTAGAGACATTTTGATGAGGGCTCATTTTGTAATGATACAACATTCTCCTTCCATATATTATACCAGAGGTAGAACATTTGACCTCCAATGGGCCACAATTCTTATGTATCTGCACCACTACCCTTTCACTTCCCACATCTATAATAGGTGAGGGTGTAACAATAAAAGCGCTGCTTGGTGATGAACCATCAACCAACATATTGCCCATAGCAACCAGCAGCTCAATCAGATGTGTGTGTGATGGTGATGGTGGGTGTGTGTGTGTGTGTGTGTGTGTGTGTGTGTGTGTGAGTCTAGCTAGCCGTCAAAAGAAATGAAAACAGGACAACAATGGTTTAATAAAGATTTATTTCATATATACGAATGCAGTACATATTTATATTTTATCTAATTTTTTCAAAAACAAGAACCTAGCTTCTGTGGGAAGTCCATGGTGTAGTTCTCGTGGTGCCCTTCCAAGAGAAGGTGGCACCCCAAAGAAGGGTGATGCCCCGGAGAAGCGGTGGGGCTCACATGGTGGCACCCCAAAGAAGGCTGGATTTCTTCAAAAGGAGTTTGGGTGGTGTCACTGCAAAGAAGGGTGATGCCCCGGAGAAGTAGTGATGCTCCAGTGGTCTTGATGGTGGCACCCCGAAAAAAAGTGTGGTGCCCCTCCAAAGAAGTGTGGTGCCCCTCCAAAGAAGAGTGGTTTCCTCGGTTACAACGTAACTTCCACACACACACAAAAATTGTCTTACAGAGGCATAGCTATTTTATGTGTTCACTGTTCGAGTTCAGAACTGGAAAGGGGAGAGGTATGTGTTTCGATACAAAAGGAAACCTTGGTAGAGAGCGAGAGCATACCCCCCACTCATTAGATTTTCCCAAAATTTGTGCGCAGATTGTATATATAATATATAATAATATTTCCAGCTGAAAGAAATAGAGATGAGAAAAGGAAGAAGTAAAAAGCAAACAGTTATGAAAACGTTACTAGTATGATGAGGAAATAGTTGCTGAAAATGGAAGTTCTAAACTATTTGTGTATGGTATCCAAGTAAATAATATAAAAATAATTTTGAAAATGGTTGAACCGCTACAAGGGAAGTATTGCGATCGCGAAAATTTTTGATTTCGAGATAATACGCTTTTTGGCGTTTTATGATATCTACATAACTAAAATCCTTGTCACTAATTTCTGTCGGTCTGTCTGTATGTGTGTCTGTCTGTCGATCTATCTGGTGGCATTCTTCTAACAACACCTCGTAATCTCAGTAACCGCTGCATGGATTATGACGAAATTTGGGTAGCGATATGTTGTGGGGCCGTAGTAGGTAATGCTGCTATAATTTTGAAAATTGGTGCATGGGTTGATGAGTAATTATCAAAAAACAAAATATTTAAAATATTCCTCAAACCTAGTTTTTAGGGGTGCCTGGTTATTTTCTAGGTTTTTTTGGGTGGGGGTGAAAATGGGGTGATTGGGGGGTGGCGGGTTGTAATAATGAAAAATTTGTTGTATTCATAATAGGTATTGACCTATAAAACAAAGACCTAGCGGCAAAATAAACATTTTTTAGGACCATCCTAACCTTGCCTTGCCTATTACAGAAACCAGGGAGCTGATGTATACATACATACAAGTATTGCCTTAGATCGTTCTGTATTGTGTAAAGTGTAAATTATTAAATTGATTTAATGAAATATACTATTGCCGTGGCGAGGATGGAAAGCGCATATGGCTTTTAGAAATATTATAGTGGCGGCGCAGCAGTAATCAAAAAACTAAAAGTATAAAAACGGCTTAAACTTCATTTTCAGGCATTTTAGGGGTTCCTGGTCATGTTCTATTTTTTTGGGTGGGGTGAGATTGGAGTTGTTGGGGAGTAGGGAGTTATAAAACATATTTTTTTGTATTCATAACCCGTAAAAGGAAGCCTTGGCGTGGTGTGGTGGTGACAATATAAATAAAAAAAGACGGTACAATATACAAGCAGTTCAAACTCTGTTTTTGAGTACTCTATGGATATCTGGGATTTTCAAAAATTTTTTTGACTGGTTAAGATTACCGAGGTAGGATGGAGTCTTAAGGGGGATGTTCGGAAACCCCGGAACACCTATCATTGCCCTTTAAAGATATACCTACTGCTATTATAATTTTAAATATCAGAAAATCTGCATGCCATGTGCTTAGGATATCAGTTGAAGATTGCAGAATGAAAACCGTTTTTGCTTTTGTTATTTTTTGCGAGCGAGAGGGCGATGATTTGGGTGCAAGGGGATATAGCTCCATGCCATGGGGAAAGAGTAAAATGGTGTAATCGTAAATGTGTGGGAAGTTCGAAGCCAATCGACTATCGAGATTATTACTTTTAATTTCTTCTACAGGGTGTCCCAGAAGTCAACGTCAAGCCGCAACGGGGTGACAGGATTGGTTGTAACTATCATGACAAAAATCGGAAAAAAAATCTATCCCATGCAGTTTGAAAATTATGGGCATTTAAAGAAAACCTAGAAATGTTATTTAGGGTTACTGTTCCAAAGTTTAAATGAACAAAAATAATAAAAGTAAACCACAATAACCGAAAAATTGTTATAATTTGACCAAAGTTCTAGGTTTTTTTAAATGCTCATAATTTTCAAACTACATGGGATAGATTTTTTTTCTGATTTTTCTCATGTTAGATACAACCAGTCCTGTCACCCCGTTGCGGCTTGACGTTGACTTCTGGGACAACCTGTATATGTGACCTGCTTTTTATTACTTTTTCATATTATTAGATCTGTTGTGTGTAGGCACATGAGTACACTAACACCAATAAACTATAATTATCATTTTGATGGATATTTCATATCATACAGAAAAACGTACGGAAATCAATATCGTATATTTATCGTACAAGAGACGATATTATGGTATTTGCACGGTTATTATCGTAGAACTGGCAACGCTGTCCTCGATTCATTTCCATTTCACGGCTTACCAACCATTCATATTGCCATCGTTATTCAAAACGTAGCTCGACCTAATACTTGAACGAATATATGCGAAGTATTCGAGACCCAGTGGGAGATTGACTCGTCCTGTTAGGTACAATTTACGACATGCTGATAATTCTTGTGGCTTGTGGATCTCCCATAGTCTCTAACAGTAAACCGATATGTTTTATATGAATGCTAATGATGAATGGATAGATGGATGGCTATATTGATTTGTGACTTTGGATTCTTTTTACGTATTCTATACATGGGTATTGATAATGTATTCAGCTTAATGCGGTTATGTATTTACCTACATAGATATAACAGTATAAAAGCATTTAGTTTAAGAATCATTACCAGACATTTATTAGATATTAGGTTAGCTTTGTTTGTTTGTTATAGAAACAAATACAGGGTTGGGATAAGGTATGAAACCAAGCAAATATCTTTGAAACGGAAAGGGTGATATTACTGAAAGTTTGCAGCTGAATGTAGTGACGCATAATGCATCCGAAAACATCATGTATGCTGTATGAATGTACTTCCGGTCTAACCGGAAGTACCGTCAATGTTTTTAATTTAAATGGGACACCCTGTATATTTTTGCAGATTTTAATACATCTTTTTTTTACGAATACATCTTTTTTTTACTAATACGTCCAATAGTGGATTTAGTATTTGCTTCTGTAAAAATAGGAGAGATAAAGCTTTTTTATTTGTCTCACAAATTCGTCCGTGACAGTCTGCGGTATTCCCGTATTAGGTAAATTTTTAATATTCCCAGTTGAATTAAAACGTTTTAGTGTTTTAATCACCCTCGAACGTGTTATAGGACTCCTGTCGGGAGGTAAACCATTGAAAATTTGACACACTTCTTTACGAGTTCTCACGCGATCACCAAAACCGATCATCATTAACACCCGTATGCACCGTTTGGCGACTCTAATCCTAGTTCCCTAATCGCGTTTTGCTAATTTTTGGCATCAAGCCATGCACCGTCAAGAGAATAACTAATCCAGATTGGAGATACGGCAAGGTTGTGTTCGCAAGATTGTTTTGACAGTGACAGTGTCAAAATTGTCAGTTTGCGGCGCATAGTAAACAAGTAATCTAATCCAGCTTTACGCAACTAATCGCGCAATTGACTTACGGTGCATACGGGTGTAACACTTTAAATGGTCGGCATTTTAAACATCTGAAATGATAAAGAAGCTTTATCTTTCCCGTTTTTACAGAAACTAATACTAAACCCACTATGGATGTATTCGGGAAAAAAAGATATATTCAAATCTGCAAAAATATACAGGGTGTCCCATTTAAATTAAAAAAGTTGACTTGTACTTCCGGTTAAACCGGAAGTAGATTAATAGCTAACATAATGTCTTTGGGTGCATTATACGTCACTACACTTGCCTGCAAATTTTCAGCAATATTATTCTTTCCTTTCCAAAGTTATTTGCTTGGTTCCATACTTTTATCTCAACCCTGTATATAAAATACATTACACATTAACGCTGTTTGTAAATAAAAGAGTAATGCCACAGTAGATCTGCAATAGAAAATACATTATTACTTGTCTTCAAAAAGTCTTTGATGCTGCAAGTCATAACCAGATCAGTTTCTTATATGACTTAATTGAAGGAGATTATTTTGTTGTAGATGGTAGTTTGTTATAGAAAGTGGTGCAGGTATAAATTAAACTTGTCAGTTTGAATTTACAATTGACGAGTTGGAATATTAACTTGACCGTTTTGAATTATTACTTGACGCTTTAGAAACTACAGCTGGAAAAGCTGTAGTGGGCCTGTCAGGTATATGCTTTGACATTTTAGAAGAACTGTCATTACTAGGCGTACATTTGTTTAGTATGTTATTTTAATTGAAAATCTGGGTGTTCGATGACTCAATGCAGTACGTTAGTCAATTTATCTGCTCTGAGAAGCGCAAACATCACTTTTTCCAATCAGTTCCGGGGTTCCACAGGGTAGCGTATTGAGACCCTTACTATGTATTCTCTTCACGGCTGACCTACCCACAAAGGATAACGTCACTATAGCTACGTATGCTGATGATACTGCAGTACTATCAGTGCATCCTAACCACATGGAGGCATCAAATCAGCTACAAAAAGCCTAGCCGATACAGAAGCTTGGCTCAGGAGGTGGCGTATCAAAGCGAACGAATCAAAATCCGTCCATGTAACGTTTACTAACAGGAGGAACAACTGTTCGACTGTATCTCTAAATGGCCAGAATCTACAACAACAAGAATGTGTAAAATATCTAGGCATGCACCTTGATCGACATGGAAAAAACACATCTTTACTAAACGGAAACAGCTAGGGCTGAAACTTCAAAACCTATATTGGTTGATAGGTCACAGATCCTCTCTATCGTTGAGCAATAAGGTCTTGATATATAAGGCGATAATAAAACCAATTTGGTGTTATGGTATACAACTATGGGGATCGGCCTCGAATTCTAATATCGAAATACTGGAGAGGTTCCAAGCCAAAACATTACGACTCCTAACCAAAGCTCCATGGTATGTTCCAAATGAATTTATCAAGCGCGACTTGCAGATCACATCACTGAAAGAAGAAGTGTCAAACATCGCCGAGAGGTACAGAACTCGTCTTCAAGAGCATCCCAACCCATTAGCCAAACACCTTATGCAGCACCAGGGCAGCCGCAGGTTGAAGAGACACATCCCAAGTGATCTTCCAGAAAGATTTGAGTGAATGTGTGTAGTTCCCAGTGCTAAACTTTGTGTATGTGCAAAGATGTAAGATGAAATAGTTACTGAACTGCTCCCTACATGTTAGTGTTAGTGCAACAAACTTTTTGCTCATTGTGACTAGTTTTACAGATAGCAAATCAATTGGAAGTTAAATTAAAAAAAAAATAAAAAAAATCTGCTCTGCTTGGTCCTTGATCTGAACTGCCTCGTCTGCTACCATCCGGTGCAGCTTATCCTGTTGTCGTCCTTTCTCCATTGCTGTCAGTGGCAACGTCTCGTGATACTTCTCTGTATTATGATTTTTTTCCCATAAGGGGTCGAAATTCACGTTGCTTCCAATCGTAGCCATGAAGAAGCCATCAAGTGTCTCCCAAACTCCTTCTTCATAATAACTACGGCTTTTAACTAAATTAATTATAAAAAATATCTTGCCGTCAAATTCTGCCACTTCTGCCAGTTCCCCTGTATACCGGGCATTTTATATCCTTGCATAATAATTGGAACTAATTGACAAAGCTTCCCTCGTCTATGGAATGGGAACGAAGTTCCCAAACAGAACGCGATATTTCCATGACATCCTCTATGAGCAAATGAGTCGGTACATACATTGTCATCATACTAGATCGATTGAGGCAATTTCCTGTCCATCAGGTAGGTGGATGTGTTTCGCCATGCCAACCTCATTATGTTTCATAGCACCGCTCATACACGGGGTGGCGTACAGTGGGGTAGTTTAGACAAACACTTTACAAAACGTACCCAAATGTGTGTGCGAACAGAAATACAAAGGTGTTTTTAATGTCACCTTTACTTCATTCATATTGTTCTATACAAATACATAGTGTGCCACTCTGAAGGCTATGCCTTGTGTAGAGTATTGGCTGAAATAGTTTATATACAACTGAAATTTATGTCTCTAACCTACATGCTGCTACTTCGCCTCATTCCATCTGCCACTGGTGTTTGAGTTGCTTCATTTTACATGTCAGCATATCTGCGGGATATACGTATGGACCTCGTAGCATTCATAATATCTAATTTCTATTTGTAGCCTTTTTTTCACTGGTGATTTTGATCGTAATATTTTGAAGTGACATTATGACATTACGTCATATACTTCATATATATGTCACTGGATTAAAAGGGGTGATACACGTACGAACTTTAAGTACGCGGTTTTTAAGTTCGCGAACTTACTCGGCTCGACGCGGTGACACACGTGAAGCTGAAATCACGCATTTTGATGATTTTCCTGAGTAAACAAAACTTTTAACAAACTCCAAACACAACAAGCGTTGCGGATCGATGGCCTGCCGAAGCAGAGTGGTGGCTCGCGGCTCGCAGTACGAGCCGAGACAAGCTACGAGCAAGATTTGAAAACAGTTGGCTCGCCGGCGGTTGGCACGACGGTTTTAAAGTACGCGTACTTACGGTGACACACAGGCGAAAAAGGTCGTCGAGCCATAAGTACGCGTACTTGCTCGTACGTGTATCAGCCCTTTAAGAGATTCCAAATCTGGACACAAAATATAAAAACATTGTGTTAAGTACCCGAAGTATTTATCTATTCCTAAGTAGGTAACAAAAAACACAAACACAAAATTTTGGGAAACATATTTATTTTCCAACAGTCTCTTTTCAGCTCTATACTTTTAAATACGAATGAGTTCGATGCCGTTTTTATAATAAGAATTGTTTTCCTCCTCCTCAAGATATTTATTCTTCCCCTTTAGGTGTGATCCCTACTCTAGAGGTTGGTAATCACGAAAGTAATTCGAATTTTGGAAATCACTAGATAGTGACTGTCTTTCTTTGACGTTGAAAAATATTTGACCACTGAGCGACTGTTTTGAGTTTGGGATCAACAAATTATATGAGTGGGCTAAATCTGGAATATAATGAAGTAGCAATTGAAACTCTGTTAGACCGCTCTTTTTCAGTCGATCATTCTGTACCGACTTGTACCCATTATTTGACGGTTGTAAATCAAGGAAAATTTTATCTGCATTCTGATAAGTTCATAACTTTCATTATTATTTATTTGTGACATACTCTAGAATTATGCATTACACTAAATTTTGACACTTGCTTTTTTATTTTCATGACATACCAGTCAGCGGTTTTTTCTATACCTTCGACTCCACTCATTTTATATGCTTTTGGTATACCGTGCTGGGTTATGGGCGTAGATTGTATCCAACATCCGTTATGTAGAGCCAGCCGACAGGCCGGTGCCAAAGACGCTTGTCCATCTATGCTATGTACGGTGGGACGGCTTATGTCCATCGGCACAACGCGGCTCTACGGTATAGATGAGACACCGGCGCTGTTATACCCTCAAGGGGATATGAGAGTCCGTTGGACAGAACGAGAGATGCCGGATTTACTGGAACAACTCGTTCCCCACGCTCGAGCTTGTACAGGCAAACGAGCCCAACACATTCCTCCTTGACCACCAACAGAAGACGATATCGACATAAAGTTTTCGACACTTGCTAAGGTGAACTTAGTCTCTAAGGTGGAAGAAAAGTGCACCAAATATTAGGAGTTTCTTGGACATTGATTGGATCCCTAGATGGAATGAGGAATATCCTGCTCTCTGCACAGCGTGCAATGCCGGTATGCCGTGCAGCGCCACTTATCTTAGCCAGAACGCGAAAGGCAGTCCTTGGAGTCCCTCATTCTAGGTTTGGACGCACGATCGGGACCATCGAGAGCTACCGGGCCTGATGGTGCTGCGTGTGACGTCACACCAGACGCCGCACGTATCTACAAGGATTAACAGAGAAATTCCAGCGCTACGAGCATTTTCTTGAAATATTGAGAAAACGGTCAAATATACAAAAGTTATGTGTAGGAATGAATTTATAGGAAATTGAATTTGTGATGAATAGAGCCAGTTATCTATTTAACTAAAATCGTTTGGACGTGAGAAGGTTAAAAGTTGGACTTAAACGCACCCAAATGATACAAAATTATCTATTATTCACAAAATGATGTACATAGTCATATTATAGCTGTCATGATTGCAGTAGCAGTAGTAGCAAAAGAGGATATAGGAGCTGTAGTATACAGGGTGTGCCAGAATTTTCCTTGACACGTGATATTATTCTCCTAACAGAAAAAGTTCAAACGAAAACAGTGGATTTTTTGAAAGTACTAAGGGTCAATCATATTATGCTTTCAAAACATTTTCTTTGTACTTCAACCGTTAAAACTCCCCCCAACTTTTTTTCATGTAGCAATCAATACTGCTACACAAAAAAGTCTTTTATTTTATTTAAAATCTTATAGTAGCTTTGATTTTATACACAAACCTATTTTTGCGTAGTCATTATTTAAATAAAATAAGGATTTATTTGAGGATTAATATTTATTTATAATAAAACAGATAAAAATGAAAACTAAGTGGGCGTTTCAAAGTACTGAAGAACATATAGGACATATATCATACTTCGAAAACAAATTTTTGTACTTGAACCCCTAAAACTCACCCCCAACATTTTCTTCAAATAGCTGCCCACAGCTTTCCCGACATAAATGAGGTCATTGTTTGTAGTGCCTTTGGTTTAATACACAAAATAGTTTTTTTTTCGTAAGGTCAAAGCATAAGATAAATAAAATACGGGTTTTTTCAGGCGTAACATTTTCGTAATAAAAAATGATAAAAAGACATTTGTTTTCGAAAGCATGTATTATAGGTCATTCAGTACCCTTAAAAACCCCTTAGTTTCCCTTTTCATTAGTTTCTCGTGTCAAACAAATTCTTATTTTATTTATACTACTCATCTTTATGATTTTACGCAAAAAATAAGATTGCGTATAAAATCAAAGTACCACAAGAGTTTAAATAAAATAGGAGTTTTCGGAGTTGGCTTGCAAAAAAAATGTTTTGAATGCATGCACCTTACAGTAATTGTTAGGCGGTATTTTACAAAATCTGTGAAGACAATTTAATCTTAGCTGGAGGAACTATTGAACTACAAATCTCCCTTCGAAGTTTTTGATGCATATTACAGAACAATCCTTTATCGTGAAGATATCTCGATGTATAGCGCGTAACCACTGATTCCGTTTCATTACATCTTTTTGAAATTACAACACATAATGAAAAATCCCTACGGGTATTTGACGATTACAAACGCGATCGGACGGTCGCTCGGCGTCTCGCGTGACGTAGACGCTATGGTGGGGATACACCATCAGCCCCGGAAGCTCTCGATGGTCCCGGCACGATTCACGAACCCAGTGATTGCTCACCTCACGGTGTGAGGAGTAGTCACTGTGAAATGGAATAGCAGCTCGGTGTATCGGACCCAAACTGCACCTTTTTGTTTAGAAAAAGGAAATAAATTTCTTCATTAGCTAGTATTCATACATTTGTGAGAATCAACAATTGAGGCGAGGTTCAGCACATCCCTGATGGAAGGTTGTTCTTCTACCTAATCCTAAAATACAGAAAAAAAGGAAAGATGACGAAGTATACAAAGATCACGTAGCATGTTTCTTACCGTCTTAACTTCGATTTTCTCTGCTTGCTCATTAGAATTTGTGCGAGCTTTGTTTTGAGTATAATGATTTACTAGATAAGTTCCTCAAGACCTCAGGAAGGTTGCTGTCTAACGATATTATAACTAAAATATCTTTTAGTGTTCAGTACTATGTAAAAGAAGGGTAAGCAAGCCAACAAGTTTTTTTCACATTTCTTATCATTGACAATTTTCTGAAGCTTTTTAATTCTTAGTCATCCATCATAGCTTTTAAAGACCATCTTGGCTTCGGAAGAGCACACCCAAGTTTTAAAAACGAGGAATATGATTTTTTGGTTTTCGGAAAACTTCACATAATCTACCCCACTGCTCAGCTATAGTGCCGGCGAGTCATTTGCAAATGGCGACGCGTATGTACAGAACTGGATAGAGTCAATTAGTGAGCGCTAATGGATATGCAATCAATTTACCAATTCTGTGAATGGGACGGTGCGCGAGGTGACAAATTCCGCTGTATGCTGGATGCATACAGCGGAAATTACAGAATGACCTTTTTGCCGTTGCGTGGTACGTGGAGGACTATCCCAGCTAGCAAAATAATCGGAACGAAAGAAAATAAATGGAAAAGTTTACACTGATCCAGTACTTGGCGGGGAGGAGAAATATATTTATTTATTGTAATACACCACCAACAAATGAATGAATTATTGGTGGGACAGTAGTTGTAGTAGTTTATGCCAAGTAAATAACACAATATCTTTGGTGCTCAAGAAAAGTGACATAACTCATAAAATCCATGTTTTTGAATTAAGTAAATGCTTTTCTGTCTAGATTTATCGGAAAAAATGTCTCAGCGATGTCTCTTAAATTGACTCAGAGGTCGCAGAGTGTCGTTTTTTGAATTGGCCAATAATTTGTTGTGTCGAGTAGTCTAAGGTGCTTGGATGCATGCTTTGAAGAAAAGTGGCCCATTTTGCATTGAGTGATACCTACATATTAGCAATTGTCTAGAAAAATAATTTGTTTTGTGTTGTTGGACGGCTTACGGAGCAGAAACGTGGTCTCTTTTAAAGTACGAACATTGAACCGCATAGAAGCACTTGAAATGTGGACACTCCGGAAATTCCTCCGCATTCTCTGGACTGCACATAAAACAACGAAGAAGTACTGAGAATCGCTGGCGTAAACAGAGAACTTCTTGATATTGTCAAACATCGGCAAATATATTACCCTGGTCATATCCTTAGAGGTGCCAGATACTCGATACCCAAATTGATACTGCAAGGTAAGATAGAAGGCCGACGAGGTCCGGGGAGGAAACAGCACTCTTGGCTTCGAAATATAAGAGATTGGTGCGGAATAAGAGATCCCGATTCAGACAGGCAGAAAATGGCACCCTACATATGATGTGAGAATAATACGAGGGATCGCCGACGTGCGGAATTGCACAGGGCACACGAAGAAGAAGAAGAAGGACGGCTCCTAGGACAAAAAACCTTTTTTGTTATCTTTTTGTTCCTCTACAATATGAGGTGTGATAGTGTGCAGAATGTGAACAGAAAGACGAGAGCACATTGCGAGAATCCATTCTGGGGGAACGTTGGCCTTCCATGGCCAAGTTGAGAACTCACATGTTTTTCAAACTACATACACAGTATTTCAGAAAGTGATAGTTAAGACCTTAATGAATGACAACTATTTCCGATTTTCTCAAAAAAGTTTTTTGGTGTGCAAAAAAACTCGACAATGTAAAATCATACATTCTTCAATTGTCTGTAATTTGACAACCAAGCACGATATATTATCGAAAAAGGGCTAAAGCAGTGACACAGCGCAAGATTCCTTCTTCAATTTGATTTTTTTTTTTGAATCATTACTGGAAGTTCAAAGGTAACGTGAGGAGCTTAGACATGCGAAATTCATTTTTATGGTGACCTTTGGACCTTATTTCCTGACCTTTGGAATTTTGGATTTATCTCCCCTCATCTTAGACATATACACTAGAGAAGGCGAACAGGGAATACGTCTTTTCTTGGATTCTTAGTTTTGCGCGCTATACCCTAGACCCTTAATGGGAAACCCACTAAGGTGCATCGCTACATTCCTCTCTAGGTTAGGATGGCTTAGCCTCTTCAGTTCTGAGGGACTTTTGGAAGGGTGCGTGGGCCTCAACTGTTCCTTTCAATACATAATACAGAAGTCAAGGAGTCTCACATTTAGGATGGAAAAGGCTTCTGAAACAACACTAATATAGCCTAATAAAGGCTATAGACGTTTTGCCCTATCGGAAAAAGAAGCATCACAAGCAAATTGTTACCATTAATAATTGCAAAAGTTAGTTTCTCTTAAGCGGCCTACAGGCGTTGATGCATGCTACGATGCAGGTATCGACTTCCACGTTTCATGATGCAAGTAGCAGCTGTGTAGTACTGAATCAAGTGTTTGGCATCAGTTGCGACCTGCAGCGATGCAGAGTCTGGAAAACCATTTTGGTCAGTGAGCCATGACGCCGAGGCGGTGACGCTGATGCAGGTTGCAAGTGTTTCAACGTGTATAGTATTGCGTCGATGCAAAGAAATAACTCTACCCTACTATTGGCAATTCCAAAAATCGATGAGACCTCTAGCGGCAAAAATCTACACTGACAAAGCAGGTACTCGAATTTCGGACGGCACACAATTAACATGCCATTAACCGTTTATATGCCGTTTATGTTTCTTCGTTCAGTCGTGTTTTCGAGTTTGTGCTTTGTTAATTGGTATATAGTGTATTAGAATATTTCTTCGGACCTTCTTCATACGCTATTGTCAAGAATATGGCATCTACATCAGGCTTCAAATCAAGAAAGTCTAGCAAGTTTAATACAAACTGTAGTGTTTATGGTTGCCACTCCAAAAAAGACTATGATAAGAGCATTCATTGCCACGCATTTCCTCCAAAAGCGTGTCACAGCGTGCCGGATACCTGCTATCCTCCATATTTGTTTACAAACGCCAGCGCCCTCATCGGTAATTGGAATCGCCAATTCTTGTGCTGCATGAAACGTGCATAAAATATCAAGTTGATTCAGCGCCGGTACTCTGTAACTTAAAGAGATAGAAACGTGTTTCTATCACCATGACGACCATGACGATCGGGCAGTTTCGGGTGCCTCTCACCTTCATGTCACCTACTACGCTGACATATTTACGAGGCCACCCGATCCTATAGTATATAGTGCATAGAAACACGTTTCTAAGTTACAGAGTACCGGCGCAGCAGGATTTGAGTAGGAACTTATGCAACTGATGCAAGTTTCATGAAACCTTGAGTCGATTCATGAATCGCATCAACGTCTGTAGGCCGCTTTAGAGAAAATTTGTTTACACATCCCCATTTTGGGTACTCGTCATCGCGGCAGTATTTTGTTCTATTTACCTCTTCCGAGGACACATCTTTTGCTATTTTTTGTTTTTAGATCACTCAAAATAACGTCGAAAATAACAAGAATACGTTTTGGAACAGTAAAAATAACCACATTTTTCGTCATTTGACATTTTAATTGTAGTGCTCATGTTCACCTTTAAAGCGCTAAACTATCCTCATTATCTTACTGATTATGGCTGAAATCCTCCAAAATATTATTGGAAGAGGTCACCCAATTTTCTTTTTCCATAAGAATATGGACTACTATAAATTTGAGGTTTAAAATGGGTGGAAGCTTGGATGGTGGAGCTGCAAAGCACTCTTTCGAGTGCAAAACATTTTCTGTTCCTTGTCAAAAATAACAGAAAAAATGTTTTCCTTATTTTCCAGAAATAACGGACCTTCGTTATCGCTATTGGACATCCATTACCAGAAAAACCACAACCACGAAATTCGTTGCTTCTGGTAACCCAAAAACTCCCTATTCTCTTCACTTTATGTTATGTGCAATGTCTGTGAAAGTGCAAGTGAAGTTCACGTTTTCTGTTGCAACAATGAAATTCTTAGGTGTTTTGTAATTTTGGTTGACTGCTACCGTCTCAGTTTATTTTGTATAGACCTTTGATCATTTTCTGCCTGGAGTAGTCTGCTCAGGTTATAGTTATACAGGGTGTCCCACGACGATTAACACAAGCAGTATATCGGAACTGGGCAGTAGTAGTGAATTATAATTTTGGGGGTGTAAATTAGAGCAAATATAGTATCTTTTCTTATTATTGTGCCACCCAATGAGGTATTTGTTTTTGGTCACGTGACGTCCGATTCAAAATTTTTAATGGGACACCCTGTATATTTGTGACTTTTTGTGTTCCTCCCGATAAAACAATTCCAACAAACTGCACACCTGGGGTCTAAAGTGACTAATTCAAGAGCTACATGTACTTAAAGGATGGTACCACTGCCATTGATTCTAACATGTAACCCCTACAGTTAAATTACTTTGGTAGTATTTCATAGTGGTAGTGGTACAGTCCTTTAAGTACCTGTCGCTCTTGAATTAATCACTTTAGACCCCAAGTGTGCGAGTTTGTTGGAATTGTTTAATCGGGAGGAACACAAAAAGTCACAAATATACAGGGTGTCCCATTAAAAATTTTGGATCGGACACCACGTGACCAAAAATAAATACCTCATTGGGTGACACAATAATAAGAAAATATACTATATTTGCTCTAATTTACACTCCCAAAATTGTAATTCGCTACTATACTGCCCAATTTCGATATATTGCTTGTCATTGTGGGACACCCTGTATATAAATAAATAAAAAAGCTTCAGAGTAAATATGTCAGCAGTCATTATTTGTTTTACTATATCGCAATTCGCCAATATACGTGATCGGTTTAAAAACTAAAACGTAATTCTGGTTATGGAGGCCATTGCATTCCTATCCTACTAAGGAGGAACGGCTGTATATGTAATATAGTGGGTGGGAGTGGCAAAGCAATACACAGAACGTTTTTAAAATTTTCTTTGCTAATGGCATGTGGTCTGAACTAGCGCTACTTTGTTCATCACGAAGAAATTTAAAAAATGTCTGTAATATAACGGATTTATCACATAATGCGCTGAAAGGCTGTACGTTGTAAATGTTCTTAAGATTATACTAAGATGAGATGATGAAGTGTTCACTTTTAGGATCTGTGAGCTTTTAATGTTGCATCATCGCATTTTATAGGCGGTGATATGCATGTGTTTGTAAATATCTTAGAAACAATAATAAGATATTATACACTTGTTAATGGTTAGAGGTCGGATTATTTAAAAAAAAAAAAAATTGCTACTAACGACGTTTTGGTTTATTTTGCCTTAAACCATATTCAGGTTGATTACTATGCCCTACAATATCACAGTAAATAATACAAAAGGATTATTAAAGCGTATAAACAATTACTGTAAAATACAAACATAGCGCGTCGAAACTACTTCTAAGCCATTCAAAAGTACTCGTAGAATGGGTGGTATCGAGGGTGCACAAGTTATCAGGGAAGATTTGAAAATACAAAAAGACAACAAAACAGACAAGAAAGCAATATGCTTTAAAATATAAAAAGTTTGGGGAAGATGCAGGAATTATTTGACGAAATTATTGTATGGTACTGAGTTTATCAACATCATTTCTGAAGTTTAAGGATTTTTCGTTATTTTTTATGTGGATTATTTCTTTAATCTTGTGGTAGTTATTTTCTTTGTCCACCACTTGCGTGTGATTGAAATCAAAAGTATGTCCTACCTATTTCTCGTGCATGTTTTGAAAGAGCAGTGCTGTCTTTATTATTTCTAATATCATTTTTGTAATTTTTGATCCAGTTTTTTTAATACTGTTTAGTTTGGTCAAAATAAATTCGCTCGCAGTCAGCACAATCATTTCTGTACACAACATTAGTTTGTTGCCAATTCTCAGTTTTTTGTTTCAATTTTGAAAATAATTTCTTAGTTGTATTAGAAGATCGATATGCTATTTTTATGTTATGTACTTTCAGGTATTTCTCTCTTCTATTTCTAAGTGCAGTGATGTAGGGTAAACTGATATATTTTTTGTTTCTGTTAAGTACTTTTTGGTGTTGTGGTTCACTATAAATGCTATGAATTTTGTTTTTAATGACTTGAAAAACTTAGGAGGGTAGTTATTTTCAATCAGAGTATTTGTAACTATCTCCAAATTGTAGGAGTATGTTAAGCTAAACCATGGTAAAGATAAGTGTTAGATTTTGCTGGCTTAAGGTCAATCAATCAATCCTTTTAACCTCCTTGTTATCGATATATTGAGTAGTCGAGATGATATGTGAAAAAATCTCAGGAAAAGAAAAATGGATTGTAGAATTGAAAATAACATGACGATGATGATGAAGTGGACGAATTAAATTTAATTTTGTATGGGGTGCCTAGACAAAAGTTTGAGAGGGTGGAGTATTCCGATAAGTTTAATGACGAGTCAAAATATTTTGAGCGATACTAACAATTACTATGATCCAGATGCGGTAAAAGAAATATCCTACTTAAAACAAATAATAGAAGAGAAAGAAAGAATAATATACCATTTAACGAACGAAAATAGAAAACTACAGGAACAATATGATTTAATAACATCAAATATCGTGGAAAAAGATTCAATAGTAACAACTTTAGAAAAGATTACCAATAGACTAGATGCAATAGAAACAAGATCAAATGAAACCAGAAGTTATTCACAAATTTTGAAACAAAACAACTATGAACCCAAAATGAACAGAGAACCACTGAAAAGCATTGTTGTACTACCTGCAACAACACAAAGTTCCAGTGATACCAGGAAAGACCTTTGTAAGAACATCAATTTATCAAATATAGGCGTGAAGGTTGAAAAAGTGCAAAATTCGAGAAATGGAGGAGTTGAAATTAAAGTAACCGAAAACTATTACAATAAACTGAAAAATGAATTAGAACAAAAAATGGCGAACAAATACAATATATCAGGAACAAAACAAATTAAACCAAAAATCAAAATTACAGGTTATAAAAGCAAAGAAAAGCCCACAGAAAAGGAAGTAGAAAGCGAACTAATATCCGAGAACCATTTAATCAACAAACGTGACATCGAAATTACCTTTATAAGATACATTCAAGACCGACACAGCTACACAATTTTTGCAGAAGTATCCGGTGAGCTATATAGGAATATCTTTCAAAAGATGAACTCTAGGGTACTCCTGGATTGGCAAAATTTAATAGTATATGAAAATAATGAGGTCATGCAGTGCAGAAGATGTTTTAAATTTGGACACACGGAAAGAAGATGCCGAGGTATTGAAACATGTGCTAAGTGCGGCCACGGACATGCCGCTGAAGCATGTGAAGTTAACTGTTTTAAATGTGTTAATTGTACAAACGCTAATAGTAAGTACAAAACAAATTATGATATAAATCATTCGCCTACAGACAAAAATTGCCCTACTTATAAGTACTTTCAGGAGCAGTATTTGTCTAAGATAATCTTTTGAGCACATACTGCTCTTGTTACTCATTTTACAATAGTTCTTTTTTACATAATGAATAGTTATATAAACACTTTTCAAAATCATTCTGTTAAAACAAATATCGTTCAAGACGCGAATAAATTTAATGAGTGGTTAGATATTTCTAACGTAAAGCTTAGCATATACAACATGAATATCAGAAGCTTAAAGCATAATTTTGATTATCTTATGATATTTTTAAGGCGCATAAAACGTGATTTTGATGTTATAGTATTAACTGAGACATGGAACATTTCAGATATGTCACTGTTTAATTTAAGGGGGTACAATATGATTTATAATAATGCTTCATACAACCAGAATGATGGGATTGTTGTATATATTAGCGATAAATTCAACTATCAATATGATATCATCACGTTGAGTAATAGTGTTACAGCTTTAGATTTAACCGTAACAGTGGATAACAAATCTCTCAAAATTACATGTATATATCGATCACCATCAACGGACTCATATATGTTTGTTCACAGTTTAGAAAAATTTTTACAAAGTAAGAAAATTGCAATCCACAAACACCACATTATTCTAGGTGATATAAACATTAATATATCACGAAATACCAAATTGTCCAATGAATACTTAAATTTAATGGCGAGTATGGGTTTTCTGTCCCATATTAACGAACCAACAAGAACTAGTAATAGTGTAGGTACTTGTATTGATCATTGCTTTATAAAAGATTCTTCAAATAACTTCAAACATATACCTTTTATTATCAAAACTGATATAACCGACCATTTTCCTACAGTCATTCTTCTATGTGCAACACAACTTGATCAAAATCAGTTTTACTCAAGTAATTCTGAAAGGTATAAATATTTTGTAGATAACAAAAAATTAATGTTAAACGTTCTGTTGGAAACATGGATGGAAGTATGCTCAACTAATGATATAGACGATGCTACAAATTTACTCGTAAAGAAAATTCAGTGTTTGATAGCAGCTAGTACAAACAAAGTCAAAATTAAACGGCATGAAAAAGCTAGAAATCCTTGGATAACAACAGGGCTAATAAAATCTGCGAACAAAAAGGATCACCTCTATAAAATTATGAAAACGTCTCCAACCACGACTAACTCTGATGCCTACAATCAATACAAAAATGTTTTTATTAAATTAACAAGAGAAGCAAAACGGAATTATTATTTAAGAAAAATACATAACAATAAATCAGATCCAAGAAAACTTTGGTCAGTAGTGGATGATTTGACGAAACAAACTGATAAGAGAAATAACATTTCTGAAATCAGAAACGTTAATGGAACATTAACAAAGGATATGCAAGAAATATCTGATGAGTTTGTTAGTTTTTTTACTAGTGTAGGTGAAAACTTGGCGGATGATATTATAAAAAAGGGAGTCAGGGAAAAGTTTCCACAAAAACGAGTAATGAGCTCCTTTTTTTTAGAAAACGTCAGTTCTTCAGAAGTACAACATGCTATATTTTCTCTAAAAAATAAGAAAAGCCCTGGTTTAGATGGGATTAGAGCTGAACATCTAAAACTAATTGCACAGCATTTGGCAGACCCACTTACATATTTAATAAATCGTTGCTTCCAGCTAGGTAAATGTCCAATAGCATTTAAAACATCAGTCATAACACCTGTATATAAAAATGGAGATAAATTAGACGTATCTGACTACAGACCGATATCTCTGTTATCAAATCTAGGAAAAATTTTTGAAAAACTAATTCATTATAGAATATTACAATTCTTAAATAAAAACAACATTATGAGTTCAAACCAGTATGGATTTACAAGAGGCAAATCAACAACAGACGCAATTTTGTCGGCTACGAATGAAATTATCTCTAATATTGATAGAAAAATGCCTACTATTGGTATCTTTGTTGACTTAAAAAATGCGTTCGATACGGTGAGCCACAGTGAACTTTTAAAGGTGATGGAAAGATTGGGATTTAGAGGAACATCACAATTATTATTAAAAAATTATCTCTCAAACCGTACTCAAATGGTAAGAATCTCGAACAGTTATAGCAAGGAAATGTTGATTAAATATGGTGTCCCACAGGGAACAGTACTGGGCCCGCTTCTATTTAACTTGTACCTGAATGATTTATTTGAAATTGACAGTATTGGAAAAATAATATGTTTTGCGGATGACACCCTCATACTATATAAAGCTGACGACTGGACAATATTAAAAGAAATTATTGAAAAAGATTTTGTTAAGATTATTCAATGGTTTGATACCAAAATTTTAACAGTAAATTTCAAAAAAACCAATTTCGTTGCCTTCACTTCCTATGCTAGATTTTTACCTTGCTATGACCACCTCTCCATTAAATACCATGCAAAAAAGACTGACATTAGTAGGGTAGATAGTATGAAATATCTTGGGGTATATCTAGATTCACATTTAAAGTGGGATAAGCAAATTTTATATGTGATGAAAAAAATAAGATGTGTAGCATATAAACTAAAAATTCTATCCAATATTCTAACAGATAATTTCCTTAAATTATTATATCATGCTTTAATTGAAACACATCTAACATATGGATTACCAGCTTGGGGATCTGCCTGCAAGACATATATTTCTGAATTAGATATATTACAAAAATATGTGCTGAAATCTATATTTCATAAATCTAAGCTCTATCCGTCAAACGATTTATACCAAGAAACAAAGATACTCGATACTAGGCAACTTTATTTCTTACATATCTGCAATTTATTCCACAAAATCTGTGTTGATGAAATGAAACATAAGCATATACATCTATATAGCACGAGGCACAAAATATCGTCATCAAGCTTAGTTCGACCACACAAAACAATATTCCAACGATCATTTATGTACCTAGCTCCGAAATTGTATTGTGCAGTACCATCAACCATAAAGGCCCTCAAATTTGGCAAATATTTTAAACAAAAACTAAAGGAATGGATTTACTCTGTAGAGCGAATGACTATACATAATATTATTAATCGATAAAAATTGTCCTAGTAATATTGTGATATGTATATTTGAAAACATTTAATTTTTTTTTATATCATATTGTATATCCACGCACAGGCAACGCCTACTGTGGATTTATTTATATTTATTTACTACACTGTAATATAATAATTAAAATATTATTATTATTATTATTATAACTCACTTTTTTCGTCGATTCAGGGTACGAAAGCTACAGCTGTGTATATTCTAATCCTGATCGAGGATGAAATTGAATATCCCTATGACATAATTCATAAAACCGACAAATTTACGGCAATACTATACCTTTTCCAGCTGTAGTTTCAAAAGCTTCAAATTACATTTCTAAGGACCGGTTTCTCAATGTCCATTTAAATATTTATCTGGAAGTTAACGGTTATCTGTCAGATAAATTGTTTAAACAATGGAAGGTTAAGCTTACGAATTCACGTAAATCCTATCTGACAGTTGTATCCATAGAAACGCTATCTGGCATCTACCTATCAGATACTTTTAACTGGACATTGAGAAACCGGCCCTAAGCGTCAAAGACCAGCAATTACATACGCACGTGCGGCTTGGTGTTTTCTCGCCAAAACGCACATGCGAACCTTCAGGTTGTGCAGAGCAGGACATTGCGTACAATTACTAATGCCCACCGATACTCTTCGCAGGTATCTTGATATCCCTTACTTGAGGGATTACATTAACACAGGCGCAACGACGTTATAGCCAAGCAGAATCGCACAGCAACCCTCCGTTCCGCGAGTCAGTGGATTATACAGTCGAGTAAATTCGCAAGCACACAAGGCCGCGTCTCGCACTATGATCAGAATCAAATCGAGCAATTTTGGAAACAATTATTAAATTTTTGCCCTTTTAGATATCAAACCCAAAATTAACCCATTTGGCTAAGCTCTTCTCCTTCCTTCTTTCCTTTCCTTTTCTTCCCTTACTTCTCCCTGACTTTGTCTGGTCTCTGGGCAACCAGACCTGAGAGCAGTGATGTTAACTCGTAGGGAAATTCCCTATTCGTAGGGAAAAATCGTCTTAAAAACAGATGATAGGGAAAAAGGGACAGAAATTTGAGAAATTCTATTTTGTAGGGAAATTTTTATCTTCAGGGTACGACGTACAACACCGTCTCAACTAACGCGGACCCGTCCTTTTGGATTCAATGCACAGAACTTGAAATTAGTGAAGGGGCAAATGTCAAAGTAGTTTTTAGTTCTGTGTGCTCGCGGCTCATGAGATTCTTGTTATTATTAGCAGACCAAAAATAATATGGTATTCAGAAACCTAGTTGTGCAAAAAATGCAATAGGCCTCAACACCATTTTTTGTACAACAGTCGTAAAAATGTATTTGAGAATAAGTCCGCCAAAAAAATGGCCGTCTAGGCGGTCGGCGGTGGTATTCTCCTATATTTACAAATGGAAAGAAAGACCATGGCCTAGAACGTGCTTAGACACGGGACGGCCATTTTTCTAGCGGATTTTATTAGCAAATAGTGTACAACTCTTCACTTGTCATCGCTCTGTGTGTCTGTGGTTGTTGGTAAGTCATACACAAAACGACAAAACATTTATAAAAAAAACACAGAAATAGTTACGTAGGGAAATGTAGGGAAATTTTCAAGTTGGCATAGGGAAAAGTACGTTTGGAGTGTTAACATCACTGCCTGAGAGACCGATCGACCGACACGACAGTAACTAAGAGCAAAGGACCGCTCTGACAAACATTGACGATTTGAGCGTCAATTGTAAATGCAAATTGTCAGGTATAATTTATACCTGTCAGTTTGAATTTACAATTGACGCTTTAAAAATTTAATTTTATTCCTTTGAAACTGCTGCTGGAAATGGTATAGTGTGGCACCTATGATTCAGCTTCTGATGTTTCTTCGGCTTTGTGTAACAGTTTCCTATATAGCGGATTTTTCTGGAGTCCACAAAAATGTGAATGTCATTCTAGTCTGGGACATAGAACATCACTCATCACAAAACTATAATGTTTGCGATGTTGCCAATCATTTGCAATACTCAGATAAGCTTCATTTACGATTACCATGGTGCAAACCATCTTCACCTCAAGCTTCTCATAACTTAGTTTCATATTAAGAGGGACCGGTGCAACTAGCACTGAACCATCTAACCGTAGAAATACGTAATACCATCCTAAAATAAACAACAGTTTTTAAGATTGTCTAATCATATCATCGCCCATAAAGACCACTCGCTAACTGTACCCAAAAAATCTTCGTTGACTCGCAGCATCCAAGAATGCGTTCCTACTCCCAAGAACACCCGGTATACACCTAATGCCTGTTTACGTTGACCGACAAACACCCAGAACGCATCCCATCATCCAGTTTTCGACCTTATGCAGGATGCATTTTGAAGCGACCGCCTCTGTTGCGACACCGTCCCGCTGTATACTTCTCCGATGCGTTGTCTCGCCTGGAATTCAAGCCCGTTCCAGCTGTTGGCCTAGTCACGGCCGGCGTTCAGTCGTAGGTGGCTATATCGTGCATGAAAACAGTTGATTTTGACAGATCGCTAGCCGCGTACGCGCCAATCTTTTGTTTACATTCGGCCTGCTGCGTTTTTTTCGTTCGAAAGGTGACGATTTGGATCTAGTGTGTGCGAAAAGGAAGATTGAACAGTTGACTACCGGTTTGTGGTTATTTATTTTGTGTGGAATGTGCGTTGTCTTTTTCTCGGCGATGTTTCTGTAGAAGCGCTCGAGGAATGTTGAAGATTCAAATGTTGGAGCAGCTGGTCAGCAATGAAACGACTGGGTAAGCTGTACAATAATGAATGAATGACTGAACTTTAGTTAGCAAAACTAGTTAACACAGTAGTCACAATGAGCCTTCAGTGCAGTGTTGACTTCTAATTAACGGTGCTGTTCCTAGAGTGGCGCCAGGAACCAGTAACAAAGCCTACACACCACATTAGATTCCTGTATTATTTGTTCAATATTAAAAAAAATTAAATTACTAGCAATTACTTCATCAATGTAACGTATACTCTTTGCCCCATCATGATTCACTGTCTCTCTAATGAAAACCACATATACCTACATGAGATAAACTCTCTATTTATATTTCGGTGACCATAATGGTCTTTATCAAAGTGAAAAAAAATTGAATGACATTGTTTGACAGCTGTTACAGGAGACACATTTTTGTTTCTAACTAACTTCTTAACTAACACTGATTCGAGAGTCTTAAAGAACACAAATTTACATTATTAAAGAGTCTAAAATGATAGCTAGAAATATATCATATTATCTCATCGCAGGTGGCTATATCGTGCATGAAAACAGTTGATTTTGACAGATCGCCAGCTCGCGTACGCGCCAATCTTTTGTTTACATTCGGCCTGCTGCGTTTTTTCGCGCGAACGGTGACAATTTGGTTCGAGTGTGTGCGAAAAAGAGGATTGAACAGTTGACTACCGGTTTGTGTTATTTATTTTGTGTACGGTTGGCTGTGGAAATGTGCGTTGTCTTTTTCTCGGCAATGTTTCTGTAGAAGCGCTCGAGGAATGTTGAAGATTCAAATGTTGGAGCAGCTGGTCAGCAATGAAACGACTGGGTAAGCTTTATAAAAATGAATGAATGAATGACTGAACTTTATTTAGTAAAAGCTAGTTAACACAGTAGTCACAATGAGCATTCATTGTTGGCTTCTAACTAACAGTGTTGTTCCTAGAGTGGCGCCGGGAACCAGTAACAAAGCCTACACACCAAATTAGATTCCTGTATTATTTGTTCAATATTAAAAAAAATTAAATTACTAGCAATTACTTCATCAATGTAACTTATACTCTTTGCCCCATCATGATTCACTGTCCCTCTAATGAAAACCACATATACATGAGATAAACTCTCTATTTATATTTCGGTGACCAAAATGGTCTTTATCAAAGTGAAAAAAAATTGAATGACATTGTTTGACAGCTGTTACAGGAGACACATTTTTGTTTGTAACTAACTTCTTAACTAACACTGATTCGAGAATCCTAAAGATCACAAATTTACATTATTAAAGAGTCTAAAATGATAGCTAGAAATATATCATATTATCTCATCGCAGGTGGCTATATCGTGCATGAAAACAGTTGATTTTGACAGATCGCCAGCCGCGTACGCGCCAATCTTTTGTTTACATTCGGCCTGCTGAGTTTTGTCGTGCGAACGGTACAATTTGGATCTTGGATTTAGAGTGCGCGAAAAAGAGGATAATAAGTTGACTACCGGTTTGTGTTATTTATTTTGTGTACGGTTGGCTGTGGAAATGTGCGTTGTCTTTTTCTCGGCGATGTTTCTGTAGAAGCGCTCGAGGAATGTTGAAGATTCAAATGTTGGAGCAGCTGGTCAGCAATGAAACGACTGGGTGAGCTGTATAATCATAATTTATTTCTTTTTTGAATGACGTCTGTATACACAATAAAAAAATAGTCACACTAGATGGGATCATCCACAAAATAAGTGTAAATTTGATCTGCTGAGCAAAGAATTTATACAAGCTGTAGAATTATTTTTCTTGGAGGTAAATAGTTCTTCAAATGTCCTTTGAAGATACTCATTATGGGTGCGTTCTGTATATGGTCCTCCAATTTATTAAAAACTTTAAAAGATTTCTGATATAATGCAGATCCATGTCCTTAGCTGGTATCACTAGATCCTGAGTTCTAGTTGGATATTCATGCTCTTGTTTCTTCTTATTTCTATAGACAAATAAAGCTGCTTCGTATGGGTAGACAGTTATTAGCTACTGTCAAAATTTTACGTTTTTACGACATGGTGTACGCCAATGAAGTTTGATAATTATTATTTGAGTAGCATAAGGATCTGTAGCATGAACATTTTCAACATATTCAAGTTACAGTTCCACTTTAAAATGCCATATCGGATGGGACAATGAAAAATAACACAATCCTGTCTATTATCAAAGTGAAAAAATCATTTTGAATGACATTGTTTGACAGCTTTCAAAGGAGACAGCTTTTGTTTTTTTTTTGTAACTAACTTCGTAAGTATTAATGATTCAGGAATCTTAAAAGAACATAAACTAGGATATAAACTGATATATTCTCATCGTTGAAGAATCCAAAATGATAGCTAGAGATACATTAGATTATCTCGTCGTAGGTGGCTATATCGTTCATGGAAACATTTGATTTTGACAGATCGCTAGCTCGCGTACGCGCCAATCTTTTGCTTACATTCGGCCTGCTGAGTTTATATGTGCGAACGGTGACAATTTGGATCTAGTGTGTGCGAAAAAGAGTATTGAACAGTTGACTACCGGTTTGTCGTTTGTGGTTATTTATTTTTTGTACGTTGGCTGTTGAAATGTTTGTTGTCTTTTTCTCGGCGAGCGATGTTTCTCTAGAAGTGCTCGAGGAATGTTGAAGATTCAAATGTTGGAGCAGCTGGTCAGCAGTGAAACGACTGGGTAAGCTGCATAATGTAGGAGATAATAACAGTAAGTGATCATTCCGGGCGTATCTTTAAAACAATTAATAAGGTAGTAATTCAATCAATAAACCATGACCAAAATAAATTAAGTAAGATCACAATGAAATATTAAAACGACAACTTATACCAGAACTACCTAATCTAACATCAATAAAAGGTTTGGCCTGTGTATCAGGAAGAGCGCTCGAGATGACACATCTGGAAATTAAATAAGAAGATACCTGAGTAATCAATTCATTGAAGAAGAATAAATTTTAAAAGTAAGCTGCCTTAGGTTCGATTAAAGATCATGACGTTATTTTATATTGGCGTGATTCCCATAACCTACAGGTTAGCAATGGTTATAATTTAAACAAATAAATATAAATAGATGCACACCAATTAACTCTTTAGAAACACCAAATAGGTAGATAAAATAATATAATAATAAATTACAGAATAATATAAAATCTCCATCTCAAGGATCATCGGTATTAAGGGTCAACTCGCGAAATACCTCACCAAGAGATCAAAACAACTAGAACGGAGAATAGTTATCATGATTACCGTGACGCCTAACACAAAGATACTAGGGGTCGACACCAAAGTATCCACTCTTTTAAACTAGTTAAATACGAAGGGTCAACTCGCAACGCACCTCGAACTTCGGGATTATGTTATCTATTTTCATGTAACAATAACAAACACTCAATAATTGAATTACCAAATCACCAATGATATAAATGTGTGTATGAAAGTTTAGTCAATTGTCTAGTAAACTAGTCGTCAAATGAATTAATAAAATAAATCAACATATCAATGAATAAAGATACAATTAGTAGAATTGAGTAAATACTCTGTGAGATAAACTCACCCAAGTTGTTGCGCAGTCAGTAACTGTTCACAACGTCTTGATTGTAAGAAATACAAGTGGGTACTACGTACATAGAAGTTATTTTGCCAAAATAATAGGGTGAAATGGTCGTAATTCTGAGCAGGTATAAAATAAACATACGCAATTTCAGACCTTATTATAATATAACGGACCGCATAAATTGTTGTGAAGCTCATCAGACTGTTTACAAAAATAGTATCGGCCGGATATTGATTATTATCTTACCCTCGATTGAAATTCTTTCTGTCTTAACACTTTAAGGCATCGTTTTTACGGTGTACGTTTAACTACACTTTTGGATAATAGTATTTTTTGAATTATAAAATTTTCTAACCCTGACAGTAATAATGGATGAATTAAAAAACATTATTTAGCTAAAGCTTGTTAACACATGAGTCACAATAATATCACAGTAAACAAACACAATATTGCATAGCAAATACATTACTCTCAACCATTTTTTGAATTTTTTATATTCAGAGACAGTTTATTATACATTTTCAGACTTTCAATCAACAACGACTTTTCCATTGATTTGGAATGATATCAGTCTATACAGTAATGCTCTTTTGTGTTTATGTTATAGGCTGTGACATCCATTTTCTTACACATACATTTTCCAAAATAATTTGGTGCTTTCATATTTACAATTGTTATTTACGTTTTGTTGACCTCAGTGGCCTTAAAGTAAAAAAAATAACTTTGAATATATGCATAATATTCAGTCCTAAGTAGATATTTTTTTAAACTGTGTATATAAGTCGTGAAGATAAATAACTTTTTCGAATAATGAAAACTGAAAAATAAACGAGATATTTAAAAAAAGGTGATCTGAGCTTGTGTATCAAGATGTATCTAGCCTGTTTATGTTTAGTTTTTCGCTCCAATTGGTTTGTATTGTCGATCAAGCATTGTACTTGACAATTAGTCCACTAGTAGTACACTAAAAGTTGTTTCATAATAATGTGCCACTTTTAGGATTGACTCATTTAAAATAAACATCGATAGACAAAAAGTGGTTAGTATCTGAATGGTATAATGCCCAACCGATTTGACAAACAAAAAACTAAACATGAACAGACCAAGTACGTCTTAATACACAAACCCAGATATACTTTTTTATTCTGTATCTTGCTTATTTTTCAGTTTTCTGAAAATAGTTATTTGAAAAAGCTGTTTATTTTAACGACTTCTATACAAAGTAAAAAAAAGTATCATCATCATCCTGTATAATACTACAAACAAGATAAAATCAGTACACATGAATGTTTACGAGAAATACATCACACCTACATATGTATATAATGATTACACAGTTTCTGCTTAAAAGCGCGAGTTACGTCAATCATTCATGTGTAAATAATAACATCTCTAGTTTAAAGTCTGTCTCCTCCGGTGTCCCTCAGGGTTCCTTTTTAGGAAGAAGAAATTTAATAATCTACAAATATCTGACGAACCAAAAATTCAAACATCAACTTGGGTTTAAAGGACATTATATCTAATTTGTTACAACGGACTTATCTCAGTCTTAGATTAGGGAAAAGTTGTACGAAAGTATTGTTCTTCCAATCCTTAGCTATTGTTATATTGTATATTTTCTGTGCCTTGATCAGGCCTCGATCAGGCCTCGATCAGGCATCTTCAAGTCGCCAAAAGAATTGCATTCGCTTAATTTACGATTTAAGGAAGATTGACTGTGTGCCCTCCATTTACTACTCATACCGTGAGGTGAACAATCACTGGGTGTGCGAATCGTGCGCCCTAAGTAGACGAAGGGACCCAAGGATGGTTGTCCTCTAGGGCTGCTAGAATGTGCACTGCCGCACGGCATACCGGCATTTTGCGCAGTGCAGAGAGCAGCGTATTACTCATTCCACCTTGGAATCCAATGACCATAACCAGCAGATTAGAGCATAGTCTGGCCAGAGCCTGCGAAGTTGTCTGAGTAAGTCCTAATATTTGGTACACTTTTCCTCCCCCTTAGAGACGATGTTCACCTCGGCAGGTGCCGAAAACTCTATAACGAACATCGTCTTCTATTGGTGGTCGAGTAGGACTATGTTGGGCTTGTTTGCTTGCTCGAACGTGGGAAACAGTCCTACGTTTTCTTATTCTATCGTTTGAATATGGCTCTAAAAAATGCTTCTTTGTAATCTTTTAGAGTCCGAAGAACTGTCATCACCATGTGTTACTCCCTGTATAATAATAAGCCGCACAGAAACGTAATTCCGAGAGGAAATCGATTATTATCTACTCGCGATATTTTAACGATCATGCAGTTATAATAAGAAATGAGACAACTGCTAGAACATTTTCTTTCATAAAGTTTTTATTAACGAAATATAGGTTATACGTTATATAGCTACATAAAAAATATCTAATCTAGCTTTGATTAGAGAGCAGAGAGACTGTCAAGGTTTTTCTAAGGTAGGTATATAATTTCCTTGTATAAATTGCTTGTACAGACATCGTGTTGCTGCATTAAAATTGTTATGAAACTGTTGTCCATAATAACGCTTTGAATAAATGTTTTTAGTTAGAAGCTCTACATCATAGTAATACGTGCTTGCAAACAAGATAAGAAAATGCATAAATTTAATTGACGGATATTTAAATATTTTCGCGCAGAATAGCCATACTCTATACTTCTCTATGGTAGTATGCGGTGTAGTTGATATATATTATATTTATTTATTCATTTATTGATACTCAGTACAAGCACCTTGATGATAACTACAAGTAAAGACTAGCTAAAATATAAAATTAGGATTCACCAACTTTTCAATTTTTTTTCTCTCGTGGGGGGTGGAGGGTGCATCCTTCATATTTGCGGATTAGAGTTTTTGTACGGCATTTTATAACGTTTCGGGGGGGGGGTCCAAATTAGGGTTGTCACCTTTTAAATTTACTATAGTCGGAGGGGGGGGGGGGGTTGACGTTGAGATAATACGCTTTTTGGGCATTTTATCATGTTTATATAACGAAAATCCACGTCTTTTAAGCCTCGTAATCTCAGTAACCGCTGCATGGATTGTAATGAAATTTGGGTAGCGATATTCCGTGGGGTGTGGTCGCAGTAGGTAATGTTCCTATAATTTTGAAAATCGTTGCGGGCGACGAGTAATTAGCAAAGAACAAGAAAGATCAAATATTCCTCAAACTTTGTTTTTAGGCGTTTTGGGGGTTCCTTATCGTTTTCTAATTTTTTTGGTGGGAGTGAAATTGGGGTAGTTTGGGGGGCAGGGGTTGTAAAACTGAAAAACTTGTTATATTTGTGATAGCCTGTCCACTGAGATATGAAAGAAAGACCTAGTGTCATAATAGACTTTTTTAGGTCCATCCGAACATTGTCTTTGCCTATTACAGAAACAAAGGAATTTTCTGATGTATATGTTAAGAGCAAACACCGATTTCGGCCAATGGACGAAAAATATGGCCAAAACGCGTTTTGGCTGCTACCATTTTACCAATGTCCGAATTATCGCTTTCCGACTGTTTAATGTAGCCCAGAACGTGTTTTGGCTCAACTACGATTGCCAAAACGCGTCCTGTTCTACTGCGATTGCCATAACGCGTGGTGAATTTTGTGAGTGTCTCAGCTTGTAAACGATACCTCTGGAGCTAGTGTATTCATTTAGTATTTGATCTTTGTACGAGTTAGACAGTAGCTAGAGAGTGCCATGGAAGACCTAAGGTTATGTTTTAATGACGAACTGCAAAAAGTCATAAGTGGTAGCAATGGTCGTAGTAATATTTGTACAAGAGAAAGATATGACCAAACACTCACAGAGGTAAAGGCGGCAAAAGCTTGTAAAAGTAACGGTGATACAATATCTTCGAAACAAAGACAACGATTGAAAAGGTATGATATTTTAAAAATTGGCTATATCGAAAAGCTAATTGAAAGAAGAACAGACGAAACAGCCGAACTGCGTTATTTTTGCATGACTCAGGAGTTATTTGACATTATTCATTCCCCTCATGTGGGAGCTGACATAAGAGATTGTGAGGTATGTTTCTTTCAGTTTTTTTTTCACGAACCTAAGATCTACAAGTGCTTTTATTCATTTTAGTTATGGATTCTAAGCTCAGAGGAAATATTGTAACACAACACGGTAAATAATTGATATTTATTTATTCGTAGTAGAATATAGAACGTGTTCTGGCAATAGTAGTTGACCCAAAACGCGTTCTGGGCTACATTGAACAGCCGAAAAGCGATAATTCGGACATTGGCAAAACGGTAGTAGCCAAAACGCGTTTTACCATATTTTCCGTCCATTGGCCGAAATCGGTGTTTGCTCCTAACATATACATACGATTATTGCTTCTGATCGTTTTTTATTGTGTAACATGGAAGCTATTGGATTGGTTTTAGTGAATTTTTTTACGCAGTATTAATACAGTGGCAAGGATGGAATACGTTTATGGTTTTTAGAAATCGTGTCAGTAGCGGCGCAGCAATGATAAAAAACGTAAAATTATAAAAACAACTCAATCTTCGTTTTTAGGCGTTTTAAGGGTTTCTGATCATTTTCTGCTTTTTTGGGTCGGAGTGAAATCGGGGTGGTTGAAGGGCGGGGGCTGTAAAACTCAAAAATTTGTTGTGTTATCAATTGACCCGTAAAAGAAAGACCTAGCAGCATAACACACTTTAGTCGGGCGGGCGATGATTTGTTTACAAGGAGATCTCAGACTATAGCTCCATGCTGTGGAAAAATATCGCCGTAATGTGTGGGAAGTACTGAGTCAATCAACTTGACTTCATTTTTAATAACACGTATCGTAAACATATTTTTCAAATGCTTTAAACTTTTTCGATTTCATTACTAAAATAAGTGCTTGGTGACAAGATATTAGAAGCATATTCCAGGTGTGGTCGCACTACAAAAGAACAAAGTTGTATAATTGTTTGGATGTTCCTATATCTTTGCTATTACGCATGCCAACACATTAATGCTGAATATAAACTTTTAATGGAATATCGCTCTCATATCTTTGGCTTCTTGACACCTCTTTAGTTTACAGTTTCCAATGTCTATACTCTATAAGTACATTTACCTTTCGAGAAAATAAAACTACGCAGGATTTTTCAATGCTAATAGACATTTTATTTTGTAAGCCAGTTCATCACTAAGCTCAGGTCATTTTGAAGCGGAACAGGATCATTCCTGTCATGTATTGGCCTGAATTCTAGACTAGGTATAGAGTAGACTTCATTAACCATTACATTATAGGTATATTTACAGTCATTCATTTCCAGCAGTCTGAGTTTGATTAGTACTTACAGTATACAAATTGTTGTATGGAATAAAAAGAATCTTAATAGTAAGGACTTAATTAAGTCTTTGAATAAAAATGTTTGTTGTCATAAATAGAAAGATCATACATAAGTTTTATAACAGAACTGTTTTTGTTTTGTTTTTTTTTTCGCAATAATTCAAAAGTTATATCAAAATAAAAATGGGTTTTTGAATCGAGTACCGAAAACACACCGACGGCTCCCGAAACCGTGTGACGTCACCATGGCGGTAAAGATGCTCCTTTGACCAATGACGTCTTACTCCGATACTAGATTCCCAGCCAATCGCGAAAATACGTACTGCTAAAGTGGTAACTAGTGTATATTTGTTGCAACACAGTCGATAAATGAAGTTTGCAGCTCGAGACGAAGTCTACGATCGAAACAAATATGTTTTTGAATGTTTGAAGTTGAAGTCAGATTACAGATTCCAGTAAGTAAGTAAGTACCTAATCAAATATGTTTCGTTGAAAAGATCTCCTCAATCGAAGGATGACCCAGTGGTTATAGAGTCCGATAATGTAAAAAAAGTAACTCAAACTCGTAATCAAATTCTGTTTATCACTTGGTATTATTATTTATTTAACTTTGGGCAATGAAGCTTATCAATATTAGATTTTCATAAAAGTTTAACAAGCACTGTGCAGTGCAAGTAATATGTCTTAACAAAATTTGGTTCAAACACATATTTATGTTGATCGTAGAAAAAATGTGCGTAACAAGTGCAAAAAGCAGATCAATAAAATTTTTGATGAAAAAAAGAAATAAAGAAAAGTTGGAAGGCCTGGGTTTCGATCCAAAGACTCCAAAGACCCTCAGGTCCACTATCGGACTCTCTAACCACTATAGGCTGTCCTTCGAATGAGGAGATCTTCTCAACAAAACCTATTTGATTAGATACTTATTTACTGGAATCTGTAACCTGACTTCAACATCAAACATTCAGAAACATATTATTTCAATCGTAGGCTTCGTCTCGAGCTGCAAACTTCATTCATCGACTGTGTTGCAACAAATATACACTAGTTACCAGTTTAGCAGTACGTATTTTCGCGATTGACTGGGAATCTAGAATCTAGTATCGGGGTAGAACGTCGTTGGTCAATGGAGCATCCTTACCGCCATGGTGGCGTCACATGAGTTCGAGAGCCGTCGGCGTATTTTCGGTACTCGATTCAAAAACCCATTTTTATTTTGATATAACTTTTGAATTATTGCGAAAAAAAAGAAAACAAAAACAGTTTTGTTATAAAACTTATATATGATCTTTCCATTTATCACAAAAAAAGGACTTTTTTTCTTAATTCAAAACCTCAATTATCTGTATAAATCTATATTTATCTAATACATCTATGTTGACATTGATGTAACATTGCATAGATGCAGAATCAGAGCTCGGCGCTTGAGAACGTATTTTTCTAATACCCCATCTAACACTGAGAGTCCATGGCGTCCATGCGAAGTGTACATGTTTTAAACATAGTGCGCATAGGAAATGACGTATTTTTGAACGCATTACACATTCCGTCGACGACTGCGACTCGACGTTTTGTAATTCCGGCCGTCGTTTGAAAGAAAAACACAGGATTGCTATTTAGAGAAGTGAAACGGATTTGGCGGTAGCGTATTTAGGTTTCACTTACACACTTTGAATACTCATCAGTAGTTTTATTGCTTTCAGCGAGGTGAATTGAATCGCTTTGTGGACTTTCAGTTACAGAGACTGCGACAGGAGAAATAGAGGCTTATCCACAGTACCTAGTGTAAACGAGGGAAGGTAGAGGGCTTTGGCCACTTCCCCACAAACGGGGGAAAGAGCCCAGACGGAACATATGATTTTCTATCGTTTTATCACGTTTTTCCACCAAAATTTTTCGTTTTTCCACTTTTTATAGGGAAAAGTGAAAATCAAAATTCTGGGATCACTTCACACAGCCCAGAATTTTTCAAGTTTTTGTAAAGTATGAACATACACCGCTTCTGCGTCGTTTTTTCATGTTTTTCCACAAAAAAAAATCGATTTTCCTCCTTTGGTTACCGAGAACAATGAAGATAAAAGATTCTGATATAGCCCAAAATTTTTCAAATTTTTATAAATTTTGAACTTTCATCGTTTTTCCATCGTTTTTCCACGTTTTTCCAACAAAAATTATCGTTTTTCCATCTTTGGTTAATGAAGAATATGCTAAAACAATGCGGTCTGCGTTTGCGAGAAATACAAATAAAAATGTATCGCATTATGCTAGCTTCCAGTACCCTGGAACCATTTTTTATCCTTCCCTGGGCTAATTAGTGCTGCAAACGAGTGTCTTAACAACACTTTTGAGATGTTTTTCCAACAAAAATTGTCGTTTTTCCACCCAATGAAGAAAAAAAATAAAAGCGATACAAATCAGACCCTTTTATTTTTTTTCTCGTAAACGTTGGGTGTGAAAACGAAAATTTTTGTTGGAAAAACATCTCAAAACTATTGGCAAGACACGTCTGTACAGCACTAAATAGCTCTGACAAGGGTAAAAAAGTGGCGGATAAAATTTCCAGTCCTCACGACTAACAGTATACAGGGTGTTTACGATCTTAGTACATTAATTTGGAGGAACGATAGATGATGATATTTCGAACCTGAAATCCTAGTACCATTTCACTAGTTAACGCATAGTTAAACAGAAAAAAATTAAAATAGTATGACTGCAAAATCACAACCCGACAACATTGGCCAGTATTCACCCTAGTTTCTCTCAGGTATTTTTGGAGATACTCACTATCTAAACAAGTGTATCTCTAGACTTGTTGCCACATATTCTGTGTTATCAGAAAATGTTGCGATTTTTTTTGAAACTTCAAATTTGGGATATTCATATTATATTTGTGCTACAAGCATTACAATGATGTGTAATATTCGTACTTTACATAACGGCATTAAGGTCGTAAACACCCTGTATAAATCTGATTCTTTTATTTATTTTTTCTTGTGTGGAAAAACGAAAATTTCTATTGGAAAAACATCTCAAAACTATTTGTAACACACGCAAGTACGGCACTAAATAGCCCAGACAAGGGTAAAAAAATGGCGAACAAAATTTCCAGTCCTCATGGCTAACAGGATATAAATTTGACTCTTTTATTTGCTTTTCTCGTGAACGTTGGATGGAAAAACGAAAATTTTTGGTGGAAAAACCTGGTAAAACGATGGAAAATGATATGCTGAGACTTTTTCTCATTTTCCAGAAAAATCTTGGCAAACTTCACGTAGGTCGTCAACTTGTTCAGCTTGGAGGAACTGAAAGATGCAGCAAATATATTGACAACAGCAAAGGCACCCGGCCCGGAAAATATACTGCCGGAGATCATAAAGGGAACGGTCGCCGCCTCCACCGCTTTCCTGCTAAATCCGTTAAAAAGAGCTGCTCACGTCTCAAACCTTCTCAGAGGTTTACAGAAGAGAGCCAAGGTATGATATAAAGGCGACAAAACTCCAGGGCTCACATGTCTCATATATGTTTACTGGATGCTATAGGGAAGCTGCTCGACATAATGATCTTTCAGAGGCAGTCCGATTTTCAAACCAGCAGAGGTGCCACAAGGGTCGGCACTTGGACTCACTCTCTGGAACATCCTGTATGGTATGATATTGAAGCTACCGCCACGGCTTAACAAACAATCAGCTCTCTTACTCACGGTCCGTTCCACAGCATAGAAAACAACCAGCAGAATATCTCTGAGGATTTCCTATATAAAAATGGTTTCCACAGAATTTGACCTTGGGATGATTTTACGGGTGTGAAGTCTGGGCAGAGATGCGAAAATGAAAATATCGATACCGGTACTACTTCGATATTTTTTAGCCAAGTAGGCGCGTTTGGTTCGTACAGAGAATTTTGTGCAATTGATTACACCCCTCAATAATTATATAATTATTTTCTATACAAAAGTAGCGATACCAGCTTGGAATCGCTCAAAAAGTATCTAAGATAAAAATACTCGATATTAGTGCAGAAGTACAAGTATGGAAGCATCGTTAGCACCCTACAAAAAATCATCCAAAAGGGAGGATGCGCGTGTAATTGCCGCCAACCTGAGATATTGTGCTGATTGTTTACTATGCTGTGGTCGGTTCCTTTGAGATGTTGTAACGTGTTGCAAATATATGACGTCAGTGACGCCATTTTGGTATAGTTTCATTCGCCCTGACAGGGGCGGAGTAAAAAACAGTGTACAACAGGGCAGAATTAATAAATAATACTCAACCTACGCGGTGTACAAGGAAGGTAAACATTAAAGATAACATAAAGTTTATGTGGTCCTTAATGTTTACCGCCCAAAAAGTACTAGATTTGCGCTGTGATCTATATTATTTATCTCTATACTCATATTCTATGTAGATAGCCATGACCCTGCCATGCCGTCGCCGTTGAAATCTATCTTGAGTGTTACTTAAAAGAACCTTAAGGGGCTTGGATATACACAGTTCTACATAATATGTATTTGCCATGTTGAAACACGGATTGCCATTTCGAACAGAACTCACTTGTGTTTCAAACTACATACACAGTATTTCAGAAGGTGATAGTTAAGACCTTAATGAATGACAACTATTTGCGATTTTCTCAAAACAGTTTTTTAGTGCAAAAAACTTCGCAATGCAAAATCATACATTCTTCAAATATCTGTAACTTAATAACCAAACATATCAAAAAAAGGCCAAATAGGTGACAAAGCGCAAGCTTTTTTCTTCAGTTTGCTTTTTGAGTCATTACTGTAAGTTTGAAGGTAACGTCAGGAGTTTGGAAATGCGAAATTCATTCTTATGGTGACCTTTAGACCTTACCTTTGAACCTTTTTACCTTAGCTTTGGATTTTTGGACTTATCTCCCCTCATCCTAGACACACACACACTGGAGAAAGGGAACGCTAACACGGGAATACGTCTTTTCTTTTATTCTCAATTTCGCGCGCTATACCATAGACCCTTAAGTATTACTCAAGAGGGGACTATGAATACAGCCTTAAAACCTTTCTAGGGGGGTTTGGAATGAAGTATGTAGTTTTTGTTGGTGACGTGTATGAGTACTACTTACATTTAGCCGAATTTAAATTTTTGTCAAGTTCCCTATTACTGTACTACTATGCCTCCTGAATTAAAGTTCTAAATCGCAACTATTTTTCTTAATCTAATCACACCTCTTGTGAAACGTACTGTTGTATTGCTGTTCTATAGCACGTGCCAAGGAAAAACCGTCTCACGCTACACATCCAAGCAACAGATTTCCTCATACACTCCATTTATGCTGGGTAATAAGTAGAAGATTACCACACTCGAAGCTGTAATTAGCATTTTATCTGCCATCCCAGACAGACAATCATTTGTACATACGCGCACGGAGCGGTCTGTCTGTCTGTCCGTGCTTGCGTATGGCATCACGTACTCGTAACTGTAATGACCATTGCAAATGTATACACATGTGCATATTCTATATGAACTGCCACTAATTAATTATGAATCCTTGAGATATTGCATGTAAGATCCATGATAGGGATAGTTGTGAAGAGAATTTGCTTCAGCACTGTCGGACATGCAACTTCATGGCAGCCTCAGGTAGATTTTCAGACCAACTTTGACAAGATGTTTAAGATAAGTAATATATCTAACTGAAATGATCAGATATGTGGGACACATATACATACAGGGGTCCTAAATTCCTAAATATGAGTTCTTAAGACTAAAAATGAGGGCCAAAGTAAAGGGTAAAAGAAGACCGGGTAGAAAACAATGTTCATGGATGAAGACACACTGCTTAGAACTGCGAAAGATACAGAACGATTAGCCGAAGTTGTAGCCAACCTTCTATAAGAAGATGGCACCTTAAGAGGAAGAAGGAATGATCATAATAAAAATATCATATAAAATAGCACTCACAGTCTAAAGCACAGAGTTAACATCTATAGAGGGAGTGTAAACAACAAAATGCACAGGTCGCTGACCAGCCAACATGTAACGGAAATTTTGACAGCTTGAGGGCATTACCAGTAGCGTGCGACTTTATATTAAAATTGGATGTTCATTAATAGATTCAATTATTACTGTGATGTTACAAACTGATACCAATAAGTTGTATTAATATTTAGCTATAGTATTTGTATTAATATTTAGCTAGAGAGTTACTCTTATTATAACTTCATTGTAACAGTTGATAATTTATTATTACCATGAAGTGTTTTTCAAAACATATCTAATAGAGTTCTGAAAGGTAGCCTGTTGGAATGGCTGCATCGTGTTTTTACTTCAGCAATAAAATATAATAATTGCATTAGGTAATATCCAGTTCTATAAAATTCTCAAAGATAGATTTTCTGTAAGTAGATGTGGCATACATTTTTGCATTTCACGTCCTCAAATAGTTTAAAAAATGGAATTGGGAAAATTCATGTTGATTGACATTAATGTAATGCGTGCACAAAACATACATTAAACAATCATTATTATTCCTCAAACTGGAGTGAAGTTACTTTTGTTCCCACAGTTATCCCCATATATTACGCTACTGAAAGCTAAAATAAAACCTATACTCACCTATGATAAGAAGTGTTCACCGATTCGTCACTATTACAGCAAACTATGCACCTTTTATGTTGTCTCATCATGCAATTATGACAATTTTGTTCATAAATAATTTAATTCACACCACAAATAGTCACAAAGTCAGTCAAATATACACTAAAATCACAGAAATCTCGACACACGCAATAACCACAACTACAATGACAGCCACATGACAGCTTAAGGGCACGCCGATTGTAGATTGCCAGATTTACGACATATTAGAAGTTATTGCGACATTCCGCTATGAAATTTACCATTTTTGAGATTTCATTAAATTAATACAAATTATCTTCACGTAAATCAGTTACATTGCAAGTATATTGGAATGTATAGTTAAATACTCAGTTAAATAATTTGTGTTCAAACTGCGGAAACTGCCAGATTTTGAAGAAACTGGAAGCGGACGAAGAAGAGTGGCAATAGCGCTATAGATGTTGGCTGGCCAATATCCAAATTAGGCTCCCTCTAGAGATGTTAACTCTGTGGTCTAAAGGCAATATTTTGGCGGTCCGTTTGGCTAAAGGGGTTGCCAAGAAAAAGTCTTGGAGCTTAAACCTCTTTTTGTCATGTCCTCCAGAGCTATGATAAGCCTTTTTAGGCTTCCTTGGTGTTTCAGATATGCTGTTGCACTGACACATGTTGTACTGATCATCGCTTTGTCACTCCGTAATTCATTTCCGACTTGAATAATTTCGCTAATAAGCTCTTCGCGTGTATTTGTCACGTCGACATAAACTTTCTGTTTCATTATACCCCACAACAAAAAATCAAGTAGAGTCAAGTCCGGTAAACGCGGTGGCCAAGCGATTGTTCCCCCGGGTCCAATCCACGGCGAATATCGTTCATTTAAATGGCTACTAAATGGGAGGTGATTTGTCGATAAAACGTACTGTATTTCGTCCCCCTAAAGGCTCCGACTCCGATGACCAGACACATTGTATATGTTACGCTCAATAGCCGAATTCGGGCAATGCCCGAAAAAAATACGCAGAACTAGTTTTGAGCAAGATATATTTCCCAAACCCGAAATATTAATTTCATTCGGCTATTGAGCATTACCAAATAGGCAGAACTAGTTTTGCGCATCTTGAAATGCACAGAACTAGTTTTGCGCAACTTGTAATGCAAAGTACTAAGGGGTGATCCAAATTTAGGGTGTGATTCTATTTTTGGAATAAAACACAAACTATTTCGAATCTTTTGCAATCCTTTATTGTATTGCAAACATTGGCTCTTACCATTTATACTAGAAAGATAACATCGGGCAAATCGCTTCCGCGACCCTGCTTGCGGTACATAATTCTGCGACTGATATTCCTTATAACATTTTGGCATACATGAGGTTGTATTTCACCAATTACACGCCGGATTTCGTCTTTCAACTCCGAAATCGTTTTGGGATTGTTGGCATAGACTTTTCCTTTCACGTAATCCCAAAGAAAGAAGTCCAATGGGGTTAGATCGCAAGATCTTGGCAGCCAACCAATATCACCTTTCAACAAGATTAAGCGATTGAGAAATTTGGATTTCAAAAAACCGATGGTTTTGCCTGCATTGTGACTCTTCGCTCCATCTCGTTGAAACCGCATGTTGTCAGTATCCTTGCCATCTAATATCGGCCACAAAAAGTTTTACAACATCGCTCGGTAATTGATGCCACCCACGGTTGCCGCTTTTCCAACCGGTTTTTCCAAGAAATACGGCCCAATCACTCCTTGCGCTGAGAATCCAAACCAAACAGTGATCCGTTGTGAATACATGGATACCTCTGCATACGTCCTTGAATCTTAATCGCTGTAGTAGCGGCAATTTTGCCTGTTGACGTAGCCATTCAAATTAAAGTGAGAATCGTCACTAAAAATGATTTTTTCGTAAAAAGGATTGTCACTTGACAGCTGCTCTAAGATCCAGTTAGCAAACGTTCGACGTCTTCTGTGATCATTTGGCAATAGTTCCTGCGTCAAGTGTATTCTGTACGCATGGAGACCCAAATCGTCTTTCAAAATTTTCCGCAGAGAGCCATAAGAAATGTTGACTTGCTGCGAACGTCGGCGAATGGAGGTTGATGGACTGCCGGCGACACTCTCACGAATTGCTTCAATGTTTTCGTTTGAACGCACTGAACGCCGATGCGGAACATGTCGCAGGTCACATAACGAACCAGTTGACTCGAACTGCACCATTTTTTGTATAGCCTCCTCAGATGGTCGATCAAATCGACCTTATTCACTTCGGAGTTTGCAAAATGTGGTTCTCACAGAACGCGAATTTTCGTAATAAGTTTGAATAACTTTAACACGTTGTTGCACGCTAAACGACGACATAATTACAAATAGTATTGACTGAAGATGTTAGATGTGATATCTGAAATGTCAAACGATTTGACGTTTAGAAAAAATTCACGTTTGGTTTCCTAACCCTAAAGTTGGCTCACCCGTTAGGTTATTTTGGCATGGTGGCATTTAGAATTGTAGAGGGGATTTTTTTTCGATACATTGTTGATACATTTTTTATTGCAGAGACATGAAGGTTAGGTTAGGTTAGGTTCATTCAATATAGTGAGGTAATGATCTTTTGTCATGAGATTATGTTTTTGTGTACTTGAAGCTTCAAGTAGCCGAACTATACACTACTCAGATGTTACAAAAAGTCCACTAGCTTGTCTTGTCCGTGGCTCCATGGATGACACATTTGTTGTACGGTATATGTACACTCCGCATACTCCTCTTCTGTTTCGTTAACGAACCACCATACTTCTAGGACATGTTCCGGCATCTTGTGTCAGCGTCGCATATATGCATACCTCGCTCCGCAATTAGTTTGCACGGGAAAAAAGCTAGAGCTGCTCGTTAGGGTCGTGGTAGTACCTATCCGGTACCGCCAGCGGTTGCGATACGATACGGAAGCGCTGGTTTGCAGTAGGCTATGAGATGGGACGTCCATAAATTATTATAACCCTGTCTGATCTGTGATCGGTGTCAGCGGCTTTGAGATGGACTGACGATGCACAGAGCATGTAATTAAAATGAGTTGAAATTGGAGATGAAGATTGTGTGGTAAAAATCACAAAGATGGTTGAGAATATGGAAATTTGACAAAGCAAAGATAGCAGCAGAAGTAGTAGTTTCTCCTTTATAGAGGGTTTAGGAAATCTGCTTGATCGCAGGACAGAAGCACTTTCACCGGGATGCATTTATACATTCCGTACATGTATACGGCACCTAGCATAATCCCATTGGTCAGATTTGAATTTTGAACCAATCAAGCTGTGAGTGCCATACGCGAGTATGGAATGTAAATGAGTGCTATATGCACTTACGGAATATAGCACTTAATGCAGCTGAAAATTTACAAAGAGGAAAGCGAAAACCATTTTTCAACTATGTATTAAACTGCAGTAAACTTTATTACAAATTATGTTATAGTAGGGTGTATAATTTTTGTCCTTCTTTACAAAATATTAAATGTAATAATTGCAAAAATCTGGTGCATTAAGTTAAGTAAGTATTAATCTTCAGTGGGCAAAGAAAACATACATTACTTACAAGAATAAAGACATAAAAGAATATAGCAGAACAAAAAGAACGTTATATAAAGTCAGTGGGATGAACCATGCATTGGGTTTATTTGTTTTAATATTTTGAGATAGATTAGGTACGTTTTTTCTTTGGCCTGAGTCAACAGGTTGGATCTATATTTTCCAGGACTTAGTTCAAAATATTTATAATTAGGAGATAATTTTTCCCCAGCATGCATGGCGATTTCAAACATATACGAGTATAACATATACAGAGTTACTGGTAACTCGACCACTTTCCTGCAGGAAGTGATAGAGGGACTCAAATGCAATAGATTTAACCCCCCATATGTAATTCCGAAAACCAATAGTTTTCGAGATAATTAACATTTAATGTTTTTCAACGATATGTCCAAATTTCTACACTACATCCCAAATTTCGAAAAAACCCTGCTGTCGATTTTAGTAATTTCCAATTTAGTTTTTTACTGACACATACGCAAATATAATTTAGTATTTAAATGTGTTAAAGTACTAAACAGTTTCAAACTACATACAATTATTTAAAAAATAAAGAACAAAATTCTTACATTCACCGCGAAAGAAAATTGTCTAGCTCAAAAAAAGATACACAGCCAGTCAAACAGATTATTTTAAAAACTTCCTTATCTGATGGCCTATTCCAATGACAAGAATGACAGTACAACCACAAGTAACTATTTAACAAAGTTTATCAACATAATACAGAATCATCACCAACATGATATTCCAGTATGATGGTTGTCCAGCACATTACCGTATCACAATTCGGCAGTTGTTGGACAACACATACCTTCGCCCAGATCTGACACCTCTTGATTTTTACGTCTGGGGTCACATGAAGGCATTGGTTTACGAGACTCCAGTTAATACTACTGACGAACTAAGGCAAAAAATTATCAATGCGGCGGAGGAGATAAAACGAACTTTTTCAACACGAGTTACAAAAACCGAAGTGAGGAAGCGGATCCGTACTTGTATCCGAAATCAAGAGCAACACATTGAGCAAGATCTCTAGAAACTTTAAGTGGATTTAATTGGTTTTACTTGGATAAAATCATCGACCGCATTTGCAAACATTCTAGTATGTAACTGAGTTATCAATAATGATAGTACTGTCATTCGTTCTTTTTGAATAGGTGATTTTTATTCATTGCAGTTTATAATCTTCCTGAAAAGGTTATTAGGTAGGAAAGTTCTTTTAGCGATTTGCTCAACCGTTTGTATAATTTTTTTTGAGCTAGATAATTTTCTTTCACGGTGAACGTAAAAATTTTGTTGATTATTTTTTAAATATTTGTATTTAGTTTGGAACTGTTTAGTATTTTGAAACATTCTAATACTAAGTTAGCTTTGTGTATGTGTTAGTTAAATACTAAAATAAAAATTATCAGAATCAACAACAGGTTTTTTTCTTAGTTTAGGATCTAGTGTGGAAATTTGCACATTTGGTTGAGAAACACTAAATGTTAATTAACTCGAAAACTATCGATTTTCGGAATTACATATGGGGGGTTAAATCTATTACATTTGACTCCCTCTATCACCTCTTGCAGGAAAGTGGTCGAGTTACCAGTAACCCTGTATAACCACCCTCTCTCGCTGCAATCGCAAAAATTAAAACAAGAGTCCAGCCATAGCCATACGTTTGACTTGCATATAACTATATTACATTCCGTAAGTGCATACGGCACTGATTTACATTTCATACACGCGTATGGCACTCGAAGTTTAGCGCTCAACAATATTCAATTCCGTGAGTGCATATGGCACTGATTTACATTTCGTACACACGTACGGCACTCGAAATTTGATTGGTTCAAAATTCAAATCTGACCAATTGTGCTAGGTGCTATATACATGTACGGAAAGTATAAATGCCACCGGGATGTGTGTGTGACCGACGTTGTACTAGCTTGAGGCCTTTATAATACTCAATTGCGTCCACCCGACATGCCACCACGACCCGACCGATTAAAACCTGCTCCTTGATTTCTTACGTCCAAACTCTTATACCACTCACAGAATCCTCGTGGAATGACATAACAACAGGGCTGGTCCAAGCTCGTTGATCTTCACCGGTTCTATTTGGCGGTCTTTTGTTGTGTTTGGATGTTTTCTGTTGTATCTAAACGTTTTCTGTTATTTCCAGCTGTTTCCAGCTTGTTTTCTGTTGCTTTGAGCTGTTTCCTGTTCTTTTTCTATTGTACTCGTAAGGGACCCTCAAGTAGGGTTTCGAAACAAAACCTTACATAGGGACCCTCAAGTATTAAGGGACCCTTGGGTATCGACTATGAATGCGAACCTGAAGTATCCCTTGAGTGTTACCTAAGGGAACCTTAAGTATTACTCAAGGGACAACTACAAATACGGCCCTAAATCACTTAAGGACTAATGCCTCAAGATTTTCCGCATATTCTTATGTCTAGGGTGTCTAGAGGGCAAGTCGGGCCTTATCAATTCTGTATCCAGATGTGAGTTGAAGGTGAGTCTTTTATCCAATATAGAACCAATGCGAACTGGATTGACTCTCCCGCTGTTTTAGGTAAGCGGAACTTGTTTAGTTTTCGTCTTTTAGTAAACGGAACAACAACTGTAAAATCCATAGATCTTCTCGGGTTTTAGGCCGTCGTCTTTTGGAACTTCTTCCTAACGTTTCGCCAGCACGAGTGGCTAGCTTCTTCAGAAGTCGGTGTTTCCGGATCGAAATCTATCTGACAACTGATTGTCACTGTACCCTCGGGCGCAGGTCATATTTATACTTATACTTATACTTATATATACTTATATATATTTTATATTCGTTATAACGATATGTATAATCCTTCTCATACCAGTACTATAATGCAATTAAAACATCCTTTTGTTTTCATAATTTACCCTATGTTTTATTTAAGCAAAGCATACAATCTATTCAATGTACAAAAATTATTACTGCAACAGCAGTGATAATTTTTAACCAAAACGTTTTTTAAAATATGCATACATGTGTGGTTTGTGTTCCATTTTAAAGCAATAAATTCGATAAAGCTGGACGTTCTGCTGCATGAAAGCCCTTTTGACTATTTTGGTGTTCTGATTGATGTACAGGTTTATTTTGTTATCGACGTATGTCGACTATAGAGACAAATTGCGTAGCATTTGAAATATCGTTACTGAAATAATCAGATCTGCTTTTTTACGAATGGCAAAAGCTTTAGTATTCAATTTGAGTACGGCCTTTAATATATTGTTGAAACTACCAGCACATTAACGAAAAGATCAAGATAAAACAGTTTTTGTATTTAGCAAAAGTAAACTTCATTATAGTCTTCAAAAATAACAAACTGAATGATAATACAGGTAAAACAATTAAGATCAAATTTAGTTCTTCAACAACACCTTACAAATAATTTTAACAAGCATTTGCTTTTAGTTACTAGACCTATCATCCAATGAAGTTGCAGTGCTTTGAACTGAAATCCATCTAAACATCTTCCAAGAGTTAAATTCAAATGTTTAATTAGTCTCAATCGGTTATACATCAATTACCAAACTACTTTTAAACAGGTAACACTATCGATATAACCATCAAATGCTTAAAATGTGTTCTATAGCTCACGCTCCAACAGTGACATAAGTGTGGTTAAGATAAAGTTATCAACAGTTTGTTAATAGAGAGTTTTTGGTCAGTCACGGCAAACGACAATTTCGTTATGGTTATGGTTAACTTTGTCGTTAATAACGATAACTTTTCGTCGCAAAATGTAGAGTTTTTGGACGCGTCAGACTTTAAGGAATCGAACTGTCAGTACTGTCACCGTTGACAAGTGTAGGAATTTTAGGTTAATTTGGACATTCTAAACAAAATACGTGATTAGAACGGATTGTGCCCTAGACGTCGATTGCGAGATAAATTATCATTTAGAAAAGTATGGAGGAGATTATTGAATTAGTGTATATATATACGATGACGTAGCAAATGTCACATAAAAATAACCATAAAAGCACAAATAACGATACCGCTAATCTGACGTAATTAACCACGTCCGTTATGTTTAATAAAGTTAACTGTGTGTCAAATCGTTACTGCGCAGACTCCAAATAACGATAACCACGATTTCAGTGACATATGTGCGGACCAAAAACTCTCTATTATTATAAATTTAAATCGTACTATTTATTGCTACGGTCGCAGATAAAGTCGTAGTGGTAATAACTTGTTTGTCGATCTCGCTTAAGGCTCGTGCTGCAAATTTCAACTGCGTGAGTTATTACAGTCATTACCGTTTGTTGACCAACATCCTATCCTGTTCGGCAGAAGTCCACCCATAATTATTATTTACTTATAGTATAGGTTTTTAGATGAAAATAGTGCCTAGGATTACAGCAGAGGCCTGAATGTTGTGTTTAAATTTAGTGGTTTCCAACTAGTTGTAAAACGTATTTTCTATTTAGTAAGACATACTGAGCCATGTCAATGGTTTTTCGGATATGCTAAATGCATATGCATGCCAAATGCTACCAGACAAATACTACCACAAAAAAATACATTGACCTGCATATTTCTTCCGTCTATAAGCATTGTCTATTTTTTAAATCTGTTGTATAAAAAAAGGGATTGACTGTTCTAAGCTTATCATTTCCAAAACATAACACAGAAATGATGTTCCTCTACAATACTATCATCCAGTGACACATACTGCACTGAAACCTTTCAAAAAAGTACCAAAATCAGAACCACAGCATAATAAACAACCAGCATAATATAAAAATGGTTCCCACAAAATTTGACCTTGGGAGGGTTTATGGATCATTTTACGGCTGTGAAGTTTGGGTAGAAATCCGAAAATGAAAATATCGATACGGGTACCAACTTGATATTTTCTAGCAAAATAGGCGCGTTTGGTTCGTACAGAGCATTTTGTACAACTGATTACACCCCTCAATAATTATATAATTATTTTCGATACCGATACAAAAGTATCGATATTTCAACACCCTGTAGATCGGTAATGAAGCGTTTGCGGACCTATGCTTATTTGAAATTTTAGTCCTTAAAAACACCAGAAGATCTCCGTTAATTTGAATATAATATTTAGGAACATCCTGTATAATATAAAAAATTAGTTTTTTAACTTTTAAGCGGCAGCATATCAAACATTTTAGAGTCATTGTTTCAGCATTTTGTATCGTTTGTTAAATATACATTGTTACAAATTTCATGTATTTCTTCATGACAATTTTAAACGTTTTTAATAGAAAAATATAATGCGTCAATATAAGCGACAACGAAATCTGTTGATACACTTTAGCTAGAGTGTGTACTATAACTATGTACATGATCTTGCCAATATTCTATTGTCAACAAACGCTTCTTTTAAAACTAAGCGCCTCCTCACAGGAGTCTGTTGCCGATGTGGTCATTGGAACGTCACTAACGGGTCGTTTGATGGTCGTTTCGAGACGTCCGTTTTCAATATCCTTGTTTTCAATCGCATGGGATCAAAATGGAAGTATAGTTTGAGTCGTTCGTGCATTTTACGTGGTAAATATTTGAGCTAATCCTGTCAAATCAATATTGATGTTATAATTATATGTAGTAATATGACGACATTATAAGCTTCTGGAATCCAGGAGCTCCACGTGTACCCATTAAATAAGATAAAGGTCTAGGGTTAACTGAAACTTATCATTGATCATTGAGCCACCCTTACATAAGGAAAGAGAGGGGATACCGCGTGCCTGTATGATGCTATATGAACTAGCTGTGACAGAAAACGAATAGCTGTCAAAATTTTGGTGAAAAACAAATAATTTGGTACCTTAGTATTTTTTTGTGATATTGAGCGTTTTTAAGGCCAATTATTGTAAAATATTGTGGTGTGCATAACGGTAGAGTGTGCAGCTTACAGTTGTAAAAGGCACAGCTGTAGGAAGGAGCCAGGAATCACTTTTCACAGGAAATTTCTGTTCATATTTTTTGGTGTATTCGAAGTTTATGCAAATATCTCGATATCTAGTTCAGAGATATATATGTATCCAAAATATAATTTCAAATGTACCACTAACATTTAATCATAATATTTTTGAGCATGTAAAGTGTAAAAATTATATTTTTTAAGGCATGTTTTGGTTCAAATACAATCACTTTTCCAGTAACGTACCTGTTATAGCTTACTTTTTGCAAGACAAGATATCGGTGAAATGGAAGTTTACGGTTAAGTTGATGTTAATTACTTAAATTTGCACTGTGAATGGTGAAATTGGCCGTTCAGAACTCGTGAATAACAACTTTTAATAAATTTTATTTGAAAATAAGTTATTTCTTCAAATAGCTTAACCGTAGTGTTGATCCCATTAGTTACGGCACTGGGACTAGCGCTTTGGTACTTTTTTGTAACAGAGATGTCAGCCGCGCGTTCTGTTCTCTCTTTTTCTTTGTCTAAGAATTCACCGGTATTTGACTATAAACGCGTCGACCAGATCGACCCATGTGCGGATGCGCTAACAGGTCGCATCGTTTTCTCTCATATCCACTGATATTTAGTTTCTTCAGCAAATAATTTTCATCCTTTCGTCGTAGTATTATACTTTTTTCGAGTGCGGCATTCAGAACACGCTATTGTTCGTCTGTAATAAGTGTGTGAGGCTGACAGTTGCCTATTAGCTTTCTATCACTTTCATTGTTTTACGCTGTAACAATACCTTATTTATGTCAATAACGACCGTTCTTTTTCAAATTAAGCGAAAAGGAAAACGAAGCCAGATTCCTTCCTTTTATATAAAGGTGACTAAAGGGGTCATTCGAATACCTTCTAACGTTTGTGTGAGATGTGTGAGATTATTTTCGTTGTTTCAATTTCGATACACTTGATTTAATCGAGTTTCAAGTCAATACCGTGACAATTCTACACAGATAGCAGACAAGCGCTATTGGCTTTGGATTTGCGTTGTGGTAATTGATATGTTTTCGTTTATTTTCTAAGCTTGTCAGTCATTTGTGTTATTGGTATTTACTACTGTATTAGATTTTTATCATATTGGAATCGTATTGAAGCTGTGTTGCTACGTTAAAACCGGTAAAGGTATGCTGTCCGCCAATGTGCGAAAAATATTAGTTGCAGAAGAGAAGGAGCGACATCCCAAAAATGTACTGAAGTCCAATGCCATTTTGAGTACCGTAAACATGGGCTATTTTGGCCCTAACGTCCTTCTTTGGCCCAAATGAAAAAAAAAACAAAATCGTACTCTATAAACATATTTGTGACTGTATTTAAAATACTTCCGGCTCATTCCGCTAGGTAGCCGCACTATACAGGCTGTCTGATAAGTCCAATGGTTCCTTTGCTGTCCACTAGAAAGCAGCACCTATAGTTGTTTGACTAGTGAAATCACGTGCAGTCTTTACCTCCCAAACTTCCATTTACAAAAAACGTATTTCTTGTTGAACATGTCTGGTAAGTACCCCCCATCAGACAATTTTCCACAATTTTCCTTTCTTTAAGTCGTACTGTAGTTACAACACTGTTAAAGCAACAAGTTCTTTATTTTCATGTTTTTTTTTTTTAAATCAGACCCGATAATCTTTAAAAAACGTCCTACTTTGGCTCAACCTTTTTTGGGCCAAAACCTATAATATTAAGTTATGAATTGCTATAAAAACCTCGAAAAATTTTATTTTCGTATTTAAATTGCGTATTCTCGTCATCAGCTGCTTCAAGATGCCTTCCCTGGAGGCCCAATATACACTGGCTATAGCAACGAACAACTTCTAACTTGTCTAGAAGCAATCACATCTGGTGATATGACGCAAAGACAGGCTGCTGATCATTTCAAGATACACCTATAGAGTTGGAAAATTAGTTTTCAAGTCCACCAGGCCATCCAGCAGTTTTTTCGCAAGAAGAAGAACTAGCATTCTCGATTTAAGATTCATCATAAAATCTTATTTGACTAGTGCAGGGTTTTTACAACTATGTTCCAGGACGTGACTGGGTCAAATCGTTTCTAAAGAGACATCCTCAACTGACAGCCAAGTTTTTGTCGAACATCAAAAGAAATCGTACTCAGATTCATGAACAAATCATCATAGACTATATTGAAAATGGGAAAGAGGTGGTAAAAGATGTTCCACCTGATAACATTCATAATTATGACGAAACTTGATAACATTTGATAATATAATCTTCGTTAAAGAACCTGTTCTAGTCAATATCCAAGTCCTTCTTTGTCCATACCATTTGTATCATGCTTTTAACGCTAAAAATTGACTTGGGCCTAAGTTACCCTAACCGCAGGCCCAAAATTAAAAAAATATATATTAATTCAAAAAACGTTTTGTAAGTAAAAATAGGATTACTAATTAAAATTTAAGATGTTGTAGTTGTAAAAAAGATTACCAGAACTTCTGGGCAATGAAAACAAAATTTTCTAGAGAAAAGTACATACAATAATTACTGAAAAGTGGGCCAAAGTAGCCCGCTTTTACGGTACCTATAATCCGATATAGAATATGCCTAAGCAGATAGATGCGGAACGATTGTTAGTATCGCGTCCTGTCGATCTAATTGACGCATAGAGTACCGACACAGCATAGTAAACAACCAACAGAATATCTCTGGGGATTTCCTATATAAAAATGGCTCCCACAAAATTTGACCTCGGGATGATTTTACGGCTGTGAAGTTTGGGTAGAGATGCGGAAATGAAAATATCGATACCGGTACCAACTTGATATTTTTTAGCCTCATAGGCGCGTTTGGTTCGTACACAGAATTTTGTGCAATTGATTACACCCCTCAATAAATTTATATAATTAATTTCGATACCGATACCCCTACTCGATATTAGTGCAGAAGTACAAGTATTGAAGTATCGTTAGCATCCCTACAAAAAAATCATTCAAAAGTGGGGACGGCGTGTAAGTGTCGCCAACCTGAGATATTGTGCTAGTTGTTTACTATGCTGTTGTACCGATATGTAGAATACTATGGAAGTATATATGGAAGTAAGATTGTCCAATCGAGGTGCAGCTAAATAAATGTCATTGTTAAAAAGACGCATCTGTATTTTCTGTCATCGATGTGTCATTTTTTCTATGGATATACGTAAAACACCTTGTGCGTGATATTAATAAAATATATTTTTGTTCTAGGTAAGCAACATCCGAATGACAGAGTACAACTATATGGTAAAGTAGCTGTTTTAATACATCCAAATATTACTACGTGAGTAATATAATTTATTATATTTCTTTTCCAACCACGCTAAGTCACCGTCCACGGAGGAATTAAAAATACAGTCATAGTTTAACCAACTAACTAACTAACTATTCCTTGTGTATTATTAATTGCATGATAAATAATAAAGTACAGCTCTGAAAATTTGCACTACAAACGGAAATACAGTAATGTTCGGTTATAACGAACTTCATGGGACCGGCGAAAACAGTTCGTTATAAGCGAAGTTCGCTATAAACGGTAAATAAAAAAAGATGTGTTATTTTTATTAATCTATTTGTTAATACATAGATATGAGGGTACATAAAATATATTTTTTTTAATGTAGTAGATACATGAACAACTGTCCTTAAGTCTAATTTAAAAAGTCTTTTAAAATCTTTTATTTTAGTTTGTTTCATTTTTGTGAAATGAATATCATTAATTTGTAATTCTACTTGGGCTAATTGATTAAAAATACTTTGCGGAGTATTTCGTGACTGGAGAAAATAACGTTATCAATATGGTGAAGTGCCTCTGAGGTGGTTGGAACTGGTCTCAACTCTGTAATCACAGGTTCTTCAGCTTGTGCCTCCTCATCGTTATCAATATAAACTGAAGAAGACACAGAAGCGACAATGGCATCATCATTAAAGTATTCAACACTTACAAGATTATCATCAATACGGACAAATTCATTGAACTCATTTTCAGAACAAGGAAGGTTGTCTAGAATATTGTTATCATCCTCCTGTCCAACTTTTTTCAGCCATTCGACTAATGTCAAGTCATCATGTGAATCCAAATCATTTTCTACTTTCAGGAAACCACCGTGTTGAAAACAATAAAAAATTGTTTGTTTTGATACCCTCCGCCATGCCATATGAAGGAAGTTTATTCCATCTAAGATGGATTATTTTAGGATTCGGGGAATCACCAGCGGTGAAATATCGTTTCAGGTGCCTTGCGGTCGAAATAATTCGGTAAATCCCCAGCGATAAAATCCCGTTTCAGGTTGGTTATAAAACACATATCTTACGACAATATCAAAGTTTCAGGTTCGTTTTATCCGAAAGTTCGTTATAAAAGGGTTCGTTATTTGCGGAAAAATTAACACAGGTTTAGTAATACCGAAGTATCGAATACCAAATTTGGTTCGTTACAAACGAAAGTTCGCAAAAAGCGGGTTCGTCATAGGCGAAATTACTGTATCATAAGAAAGTAGGAAAAAAATGGAGTCAAGTTGATTGACTCAGTACTTCCCACACATTACTGTGATATCAGTTTATTATTTTCCCATAGCATGAAGCTTTAGTCTGAGATCTCCTTGCAACCAAATCATCGGCAGCCTTCCCTCCCCTAAAATTGTCTTATGCCGCTAAGTATTTCCTTCAGAGGTCAATGGACAGCCTAAAACATCTAAAAACGAAGTTTGAGTTGTTTTCATACTTTTAGTTTTTTGATTATTGCTATATACGCTGCCACTGACACGATATTTAACAAACACACGCGTTTTCCATCCTCACCATAGTAATAATAATGTGTCAAAATTTCATTAGAATCAATTTAATAGTTTCTACGTTACAAAATACAGAAAATTCTAAGTCCCTTAATTTCGGTAATAGGCAAGGCAATGTTCAGATGGATCTAAAAAGGTGATTTATGTCGCTAGATCTTCCTTCACAGGTCAGTGGACAGCCTATTATGAATACAGCAAATTTTTCAGTTTTCCAACCCCCCACCCCCCCAGCACCCCAATTTCAGCCCCACCCAAAAAAACTCAGAAAATGATCAGGAACTTCTAAAACACTTAAAAACGAAGTTTGAGCTGTTTTTATATTTTTACTTTTTTTTATTATTTCTGCGCCGCCACTGGCACGATTTATAAAAACCATACGCGTTTTCCATCCTCGCCACGGTAGTAATACTGTGTCAAAATTTCATTAACATCAATTCAACAGTTTCCTTGTAACACAATATAGAAGGATCTAAAGCAATACTCTCGTATGTTTACACCAGAAAAAATTCTAAGTCCTCTGGTTTCTGTAATAGGCAAGGCAATGTTCGGATGGACCTAAAAAAGTTATTTATGTTGCTAGGTCTTCCTTCATGGGTCAGTGGGCAGTCTATTATGAAAGCAACAAATTTTTCAATTTTACAACCCCCCACACCCCCAACCACCCCAATTTCACCCCCACCCAAAAAAAAGTAAAAAATGATCAGGAACCTCTAAAACGCCTAAAAACGAAGTTTGAGGAATATTTATTTTTTTTGTTTTTTGCTAATTACTCCGCCGCCCCTGCACCGATTTTCAAAATTATAAGAACATTACCTACTACGACCCCCCAGCATATCGCTGCCCAAATTTCATCACAATCCATGCAGCGGTTACTGAGATTACGAGGACACAAAAACGCGTACAGACAGACCGACAGACAGACCGACAGACAGACAGACCGACAGACAGACCGACAGACAGACCGACAGACAGACCGACAGACAGACAGACCGACGGAAATGAGTGACATGGATTTTCGTTATGTAGACATCATGAAACGCCCAAAAAGTGTATTATCTCAAAATCGAAAATTTTCGCGATCACAATACTCCTCTCACCTATCGGTGTGGGAAGTAAAATTCTCAGAAGTGCCATTTTTGTATTTTTTTGTCGATATATTGTGGACCGTCGCCGTCTCCCTGCACGCTGGGCGGATACGACGAAATAGTTGCTAGATATGAGTATCAAGGGCGCCACTGAACTGAAAGTAAATCGCGAACGATGGCGAGCTACAGTTCTCAAAAGTATTGATAATATTCGTGTCGGCAATACTCTAGCTTTTACGAGTTCACAACATATCTGTTAAGACATTATGACTATGATGATGATATTGTGGACTAGTTTCACCTATTTCGATCGCGCACTTTATGCTGAGATAAATAACCAAGAACAAATGTCATATTGTCCGCTCTGACAAACTATATCGAACTGAAGGAGTCTCATTTTAAAAAAGAAACTCACAAGCTTAGATTTTTGTGCATTTCTTTCCTTCTTGAGAATTTTACGTAGCCATATCGAAGGCCTTCCCTGTATACTGGCAAATATTATCGAAATATTCGTTTCGGAGGACGGTCGTCGATGGACCCGACCACAAAAATAACCAGAATGTAAAAGAGGCATCTGCCAATAAGCTGCTTGATTTTATATCAGTCAGAATAGCTACAAAAGGGTACGTAGCACGTCTCAGCAATCCATATCTAATTTATGGTTTTCTTTGTAGTCTTTTACTTCCCACACCGATAGGTGAGGGGAGTATTGTGATCGCGAAAATTTTCGATTTTGAGATAACACGCTTTCTGGAGGTTTTATGATGTCTACATAATGTCTGTCTGTCTGTCTGTCGGTCTGTCTGTCTGTCGGTCTGTGTGCGTTTTTCTAGCCTCGTAATCTCAGTAACCGCTGAATGGATTGTGATGAAAATTGTGCAGCGATATGCTGTGGGGTAATAGTAGGTAATGTTCTTATAATTTTGAAAATCGGTGCATGGGCGGCGGACTAATTAGCAAAAAACAAAAAAAAAATATTCCTCAAACTTCGTTTTTAGGCGTTTTAGGGGTTCCTGATCATTTTATACTTTTTTTTGGTGGGAGTGAAATAGGGGTGGTTTGGGGGTGGGGGGTTGTAAATCTCAAAAATATGTTGTATTAATAATAGGCTATCCATTGACCTGTAAAATAAAGACCTAGCGGCATAATATCCTTTTTTAGGCCCATTCGAACATTGCCTTCCAGAAACCAAGGGACGAATTTTCTGATAAATACATAGGAATATTGCTTTAGTACGTTCTGTATTGAGTAACGTAAACGTTATGGAATGGATTTTAATGAAGCTCTGTCACAGTATTAGTACCGCGGCAAGGATGGAAAACGCGTATGTTTTGGAAAAACGCCTTAAACTTTGTTTTTAGGCGTTTTAGGGGTTCCTGATCATTTTCTACTTTTTTTTTTGGGAAGAGGTGAATTTGGGGTGGTTGGGGGGTGGGGGGTTGGAAAACTGAAAAATTTGTTGTATTCATAATGGGCTGTCCATTGACCTGTGAATGAAAAACCAAGCGGCATAATACACTTCTCTAGGCCCATTCGAATATTGCCTTGATCAGTATAGAAACCAAGGGACTTAGAATTTGTGATGTATATATACATGCATAGGAGTATTGTTTTAGATCGTTCTATATTACGTAACGCGAAAATTATTCAATTGGAAAAATTGTGTCAGTGGCGGCGCAGCAATAATAAAAAACTAAAAATATAAAACAGCTCAAACTTTGTTTTTAGGCGTTTTAGGGGTTCCTGGTCATTTTCTACGTTTTCCAAGGAGGGAGATGCAAGAAACTACTTACGAGAGTTTTTGTGTTGGATGTTCTTTTGCGGGCGGGTGGGCGATGATTTGGTTGCAAGGGGATTTCAGACTATAGCTTCATGCAATGAGAAAACGATAAAATGGTATCATTATTATGTGTGGGAAACACTGAGTCAATCAACTTGACTCCACTTTTTCACTGATGATTTTGACCGAAATATTTTGATGTGACATTATAAGGCAAAACAACGTTTGACGTTTTTTTATTCTTTGTCGATAAATTGTGCTTCGTTTGAGCACTTTATGCTGAAACAAATAACTAAGAGTAAATGTCACATTGATCGCTCTAACAAACATTGACGAATTAAATTGGAGGAGCATCAATTAAATAAAACCCTCAAGCTTAGTTGTTTTAGCATTTCTTTCCTTCTTGGGCATTTTGCGTGAGCAGGTCCAAGGCCCTCCCTGTATACTGGCAAATATTATCGAAATATTCGGCTCGGAGGACGGTCGCCGATGGACCCAGCCACAAAAATAACCAGAATGTGAAAGAGGCATCTGCCAATGAACTGCTTCATTTTATATCAGTCAGAATATCTACAAAAGGGTACGTAACACGTCTCAGCAATCCATATCTAATTTATGGTTTTCTTTGTAGTGTTCTTCACTGATGATTTTGACCGGAATATTTGGATGTGACATTATAGGGCAAAACAACTTTTGAGATTTTTTTATTCTTTGTCGATAAGTTGGGCTTCGATTGTGCACTTTATGCTGAAACAAATAACTTAGAGTAAATGTCAGATTGATCGCTCTAAGAAACATTGACGAATTAAATTGGAGGAGCCTCAATTAAATAAAACTCTCAAGCTTAGCTGTTTTTGCATTTTTCCTTCTTAAGCATTTTGCTTAACCATATCGAAGACCCCCCCCTGTATACTGGCAAATATTATCGAAATATTCGTTTCGGAGGACCGGACGGTCGCCGATGGACCCAACCACAAAAATAACCAGAATGTAAAAGAGGCCGTGCAGCAGCACCGAGGAAGATGAGTGCACAGAGTAGACAGAGAGTCAACGAACTCGTTTTCAATGTAAATCAGCGCACTGGCACTCTTGTTGCCACCGCATACACTCACTCACACACCCTGGGGTTTCGAGAGCGTACATGGCTTAATGGGGTTTTTAAACAACCGAAAATTGCTGCAACCCCTTTGGAGACGTGCTCTCATGCTAAATGGGTGTTTTGCATATTTCTCATTATTGCTTGTGGCGTTTGTGAATTAATTGCTGTTGATACAGTGTATACTTAGAGCTCAGAGTAACAACCGAACATAGAGGTAGTAAACAAACCACTCCAGCATGGCGTGCTCAAAGCCATCATCCTTGACACTTCAGCCTCCAAACATTGCCAACTAACCTGAAAATTTTTCCAATGCAACCCATGTTACAAACACTGCATTGCACTGTCCCATCTCGAAAAACTGTTAAACTACACTCGAATATAGCACAGCAAGTCGGTAAAGCTTCACTACAGTTACCAACAAATAGCGAATTCGGTTTTACTGACCAAGCATAAAAGACGCACAGACAAAACAAAAGTTTGATAGTCGAGTTTTACCGTAAAACAAATCGCAGGAAAATTATATTAGGCGTTGCCAGCTCCTCAAAATTTATGTAAGACCGAATTTGCGTTTATGATGAAGAAATATGCAGTAACGCAGTAGAGGTCAACATATCTATTGATTTTGCTGTAATCATTCCTGAACCATCAAAATACCGTCTTTTTTAACCTAGAATGGAATATTTCTTGATACTATACAATTAAGACGATAGTAAATAATTATGATTGCCGTATCTGGTAGTCAATATGACACCGTAAGAAAGGATGTCGGCCTATTAAAATTAGTTGTTTACTACCTCTGTGTTCAGTTGTTACTCTGAGACTTATTACTCACGAAAGTTCTTGGTAGACTAACTAGTTTTTACTTCCCACACCGATAGGTGAGGGGAGTATTGTGATCGCGAAAATTTTCGATTTTGAGATAATACGCTTTTTGGGCGTTTTATCATGCCTACATAACGAACATCCACGTCACTCATTTCTGTCGGTTTGTCTGTCTGTCTGTCTGTCTGTCTGTGATATCGCGTAACGCGAAAATTGTTCAATTAATTTCAATGAAATTTTGACACAGTATTGCTACCGCGGCGAGGATGGAAAGCGCGTATGTTTTGGAAAAATCGGGTCAGTGGCGGCGCGGTAATAATAAAAAAACTAAAAATATAAAAACACCTCAAACTTTGTTTTTAGGCGTTTTACGGGTTCCTGATCATTTTCAATCTATTTTTGGGTGGGGTGAAATCGGGGCGGTTGTGGGGTGGGTGGTTGTAAAACTGCAAAACTTGCTGTATTCATAATAGTCTGTCAATTGACCTGTAGAAGAAATACTTAGAGGCATATTACACTTTTTTAGGTCCATCCGAACATTGGCTTGCCTAGTACAGAAACCAATTTTTTGATCTGTACATACGAGGTTTGCTTTATTTTGTTCTATGTATATTGCGTAAAGCGAAAATTATTGAATTGATTTTAATAAAATTTTGACACAGAATTTATTACTGCGGCGAGATTGTAAAACGACTGTGTTTTTGAAAAACCGTGTCAGTGGCGGCGCAGCAATAATAAAAAACCAAAAATATAAAATCGGCTCAAACTTCGTTTTTAGACGGCTTGGAGGCTCCTGATCGTTTCGCGGCGTCCAGTTGAAGCATGCAGAAAAAAACTGTGGCGCCCTAGTTCCTAAGGAGGGAGACGCAAGAAACTGTTTACGAGGGTTTTTGTGTTGGATGTTGGTTTTGCGGGCGGGTGGGCGATAATTTATTTGCAAGGTTATTTCAGACTATAGCTTCGTGCAATGGGAAATATTAAAATGGTATCGTCATTATGTGTGGGAAGTACTGAGTCAATCAACTTGACTCCATTTTTTTCTGCTTTGATAAGTCTAATCAGATAGGTATCTACCCTGGAAAATTCAAAACTACTTATCGGTCATTTCAGAATGTTATTAACGATTGAAAATAAATCAGAGTTTAAACATGGGCCAGATTTGTTTTTACTTCCCACACCGATAGGTGAGGGGAGTATTGTGATCGCGAAAATTTTCGATTTTGAGATAATACGTTTTTTGGGCGTTTTATGATGTGTACATAACGAAAATCCACGTCACTCATTTCCGTCGGTCTGTCTGTCTGTCTGTCGGTCTGTCTGTCTGTCTGTCTGTCTGTCTGTCGCGTTTTTCTACCCTCGTAATCTCAGTAACCGCTACATGGATTGTGATGAAATTTGGACAGCGTTATGCTGTGGGGTCGTAGTAGGTAATGTTCCTATAATTTTGAAAATTGTTATACAGGGGGCGGAGTAATTAGCAAAAAACGAAAAATTTCAAATACGCTTCAAACTTCGTTTTTAGACGTTTTAGAGGTTCCTGATCATTTTCTACTTTTTTTTGGGTGGGGGTGAATTTGGGGTGGTTGGGGGGTGGGGGGTTGTAATACTGAAAAATTTGTTGTATTCATAATGGGCTCTCTAATGACCTGTGAATGAAAGACCTAGCGCCATAATACAATTTTTTAGGTCAATCCGAACATTGCCTTGCTTATAATAGAAACCAACGGACTTAGAATAATTTGTGATGTATAGTGTGATGTATTGTGATGATGTGTGTTGTTTTAGTTTTAGATCGTTCTTTATTGCGTAACGCCAAAATTATCGAATGGATTTTAATGAAATTTTGACACAGTATTACTGCCACGGCGAGGATGGAAAGCGCGCATGTTTTGGAAAAATCGTGTCAGTGGCGGCGCGGCAATAATAAAAAAACTAAAAATGTAAAAATAGCTCAAACTTTGTTTTTCGGCGTTTTAGGGGTTTCTGATCATTTTTTACTTTTTTTTGGGTGGGGGTGAAATTGGGGTGGTTAGGGGGTGGGGGGTTGTAAAAGTCAAAAATTTATTCCATTTATAATAGTGTCCATTGACCTGTGAAAGAAAGACCTAGCGGCATAATAGACCTTTGTTAGGTCCATCCGAACATTGCCTTGGCTATTACAGAAATCAAGGGATTTGGTATTGGTAGGGGTAGGTATTGATGCAGGTCGTTCTGAATTTAGTAACATGGAAATTATGGAATTAATTTTAATGAAATTTAGACACAGTATTATTACCGCGGCAAGGATGAAAAATGCGTATGGTTTTCAAAAATCGTGTCAGTGGCGGCGCAGCAATAATAAAAATCTAAAAATATAAAAATAGTTCAAACTTCGTTTTTAAGCAATTTGGGGTCCTGATTGTTTCGTTTCGTCCAGTTGAAGCTGAATTGTGTCGTTTTAGTTCCTACGGAGAGATTTAGGAAACTATTTACTAGTTTTTGTGTTGGATGTTTTTTGACGACAGGCGGGCGATGATTTGGTTGCAAGTGTTATGTGTGGGAAGTACTGAGTCAGTCAACTTGACTCCATTTTTTTTACTTCCCACACCGATAGGTGAGGGGAGTATTGTGATCGCGAAAATTTTCGATTTTGAGATAATGCGCTTTTTAGGCGTTTTATGATGTCTACATAACGAAAATCCACGTCACTCATTTCCGTCGGTCTGTCTGTCTGTCTGTCTGTCTGTCTGTCTGTCGGTCTGTCTGTCTGTCTGTCTGTCGCTTTTTTCTAGCCTCGTAATCTCAGCAACCGCTGCATGGATTGTGATGAAATTTGGGCAGCGGTATGCTGTGGGGTCGTAGTAGGTAATGTTCCTATAATTTTGAAAATCGGTGCATTGGCGGCGGAGTAATTAGCAAAAAACAAAAAAAATTAAATATTGCTGAAACTTCGTTTTTAGGCGTTTTCGGGGTCCCTGATCATTTTCTACTTTTTTTTGGGTGGGGGTGAAATTGGGGTGGTTGGGGGGTGGGGGGTTGTAAAATTGAAAAATTTGTTGCATTCATATAGACTGTCCACTGACATGTGAAGGAAGACCTGGCGACATAAATAACTTTTTTTTGGTCCATCCGAACCGGTGATCCGAACATTGCCTTCCTATTACAGAAAGCAAAGAACTTAGAATTTTTTCTGATGTAAACTTACGAGAGTATTGCTTTAGATCGATCTACATATATTGTGTAACGGAGAACCGTTGAATTGATTTTAATGAAATTTTGACACAGTATTACTACCGTGGCGAAGATGGAAAATGCGTATGGTTTTTATAAATCGTGCCAGTGGTGGCGCAGAAATAATAAAAAAACTAAAAATATAAAAACTTCGTTTTTAAGCGTTTTAGAGGTTCTGGATCATTTTCTGCGTTTTTTTGGGTGGGGGTGAAATTGGGGTGGTTGGGGGGTTGGGGGTTGAAAAATTAAAAAAATTCTTGTACTCATATTAGGCTGTCCACTAACCTGTGAAGGAAGATCTAGCGACACAAATCACCTTTTTAGGTCCATCCGAACATTGCCTAGCCTATCACGGAAACTAAGGGACTTAGAATTTTCTGTATACATACGAGAATTTATTGCCGTTTAAATCGTTTTGTATTTTGTAACGAGGACACTATTAAACTGATTCTAATGAAATCTTGACACAGTATATTGTTGCCGTGGTAAGAATGGAAAACGCGTATGTTTGTTAAAAATCGCGTCAGTGGCAGCGTAGCAATAATCAAAGAACGAAAAGTATGAAAACAACTCAAATTTGGTTTATAGGTGTTTTAGGGGTTCCTGATCATTTTCTATCAGTTTTTTTGGGTGGGGGTGAAAGTGAGGTGGTTGGGGGGTGGGGGGTTGTAAAACTGAGAAGTTTGTAGTATCGATAATAGGCTGTCCATTGACCTATGAAGGAAAGACCTAGCGACATAAGACAATTTTTGGGGGGGGGGGGGCTGGCGATTATTTGGTTGCAAGGGATCTCAGACTAAATCTTCCTGCTATGGGAAAATAATAAACTGGTATCAGCGTAATGTGTGGGAAGTACTGAGTCAATCAACTTGACTTCATTTTTTTACTTACCTATACAGAATGGAAAGCGACGTTAAGTTCCATTTGTCTACCAGTAGCTTCATGAGGGCGATTCCGCTGTAGACGATTCCTAACATCAAATTCTGAATCGCAGTTATTGTTGCTTTTATTAATGTCAGTACAAAGAAAAAGGCCTATATTTAATACTAAAACTAGTTTTTGTGGTCCAATGTCTATATTTAAGCTTCTGTCGTATACAGAAATGGTAGCATTCATAGATTAGCTGCTGCCTGAAAATGGGCAACTTGCAATAACTAGCCCGAAATGGCGTTACACACAATACAATACAATACAATACAATAATTTATTGGTGCTATTGTACACATACATGGTACCTACACACGTCACACAATTGAAAAGTAGTTGATCTGCATATACAAATTCTCAATTTGTAGACATACTTATATAAAGAGGATATTATGTATAAGTTAAAATACATACACAAACAGATTAAAATTCTCAATTAAAATGTAAAGTCCAAGAACTCTTGGTATGAATAAAACGCTTTGTTTATTAAAAAAGTTCGTACTGTCTGTTTGAAAGAATTAAAAGATAAATTTGTGATTTCAACCGGTAACTTATTAAAATATTTTGGTGCTATGATCTGTAAAGTTTTTTGACTTTTTGTTAATCTGACATAAGGGATTATTAATTTACCCATATTTCTAGTATTATAATCATTACTAGACAGGTTTGTATTTGTGTGTAAAAATTGTTTTGCATGCACGAGTACCTCATATATATATATTGAAGGCAATGTGAGTATCCCTTTTTCTATAAATTTCTGTCTGCAGTCTTCTCTGTATTGCATAGAACATAGGATGCGAAGCGCACGCCTCTGTAAAGAAAATAGACGATGCCAATCTGAGCCCTGTCCCCAAACTAAAATACCGTATGATATGAGTGAGTGACACAATGCAAAATAGACTGACCTCAAGGCATCATTGTTCAGTTCATAAGACAAGTTTCTCAGCAGAAATATATTTTTTGTTAAGCGTTTCGCCGTTTCCTCAATATGCTTATCCCATCTTAGTTTTCTGTCTATGTGTACTCCTAAAAACTTTACACACTCTGATGTTTGCTGTGAGTCTAAGTCTTTCAAAGAAAAAATAATATCTATCGTTTTATCCGAATTTAAAATTAATCTATTGTTATTAAACCAGATTTTGGCATCTGACTGTGCAAGAGCAACCTTCTCAGAAAGCTCAGAAAGGTTTTTACTTTTTACTGATATTGTGGTGTCATCTGCAAATAAAATGTAGTTTCCATCCTTATTATCTGGTAAGTCATTAATATAAATTAAGAATAGCACAGGTCCGAGGACAGATCCTTGCGGGACACCGTGCTCAACAATTTTTTCATCAGATGTCCTATTTTCAATTTTGACTAGCTGTTTTCGGTTGCTCAAATAGGATTCCAGTAATTTGCACGAATCTGTCGTAAATCTATATGATCTGAGCTTTCTGACAAGAACGCTATGTGAGACACAGTCAAAAGCCTTGCTCAAGTCACAAAATATGGTATGTAAGTATTGTTTTTCTTCAAACGCCTCTGTGATATCTTCTACCAGCTTCAAAATTGCTAGGGTAGTATTTTTCTGTAGCCTGAATCCAAACTGATTTAGAAAAAACAAATCATTTTTTTCAAAGTGAGACACTATCTGAGCTACTAGACATTTTTCATAGATTTTGCTGAAAACAGGCAGTAGAGATATTGGGCGGTAATTTGTTATATCATCTGAATCTCCTTTTTTAAAAATAGGAATAACAACTGCACGCTTCAAGCAATCTGGAAATATCTTGTTTTCTATACATATATTGATCAATTTGGTAAGTGGTACAATAATTAGATTTTTAATATTACTTACCAAAAGAGTACTCATGCCATAAATATCTTTGGAAGGTTTGATTTTTAGTGAATTAATAGCATCCCTGACATCATTGAAAGACACCTTATTAAAACTGAAATTCATATTTGATCGAACTGTACTGTTATATGAGTTTGATTTATTTTTTTCAAGATCTTCCAGCAGTTTTTCAGCAACTGAACAAAAAAAATTGTTAAATTCATTGGGGTCCTTAGAGTTCTGATTAATTGATAGGCTGCTTGATTTCCTAGCTCTATTAACAATTTCCCACATAGCTTTAGTTGGGTTACTTGATCTCCGGATAATCTGTTCATTGTAATTCTTTTTTGCTGTAATGATGGCGTGCTTATATGTTTTTCTAAATTCATTCAAAGTATGTTTCAAATATTCAGATTTAGAGTGTTTGTATAGATCATTGAGAAAATATAGATATTCTCTCATTCCTCTAAGTTCATCGTTGAACCAATTTGAATTATATGTCATGTCAGGTCTGCAGGGTAAATTTTTTTCCGGAAATGCTTCATGTAAACAGCTTTGCAATTTATGGATGAAGAGTTCAAATTTATTATCACAATTTAGTGAACTGTCTTGAATGAAATCCCAATTTAATTTATCTACTAGATTGAAGAAAACGAACTTACCATATTCAGTGATAGGTCTGCACACTATTTTTGATGATGTGACAGGCGATGTTTTTGGAGGCTGAAAAATTATTTTTTGGCCCAGATGGTCGGAGCAGAACTTCGATTCAACGGTTGCTATACATGAAGTTATGTTGAAATTTATGAAAATATTATCAATACAGTGATCATTTCGTGTGTTCTCTGTTATCATTTGTTGAAACCCAAATGTTGATAATAAATCTAAGATAGCTGAACAATGTCTACTATTGGTACCAAATTTTATATTGAAGTCTCCAGCAATAATAATGTTTTTATTTGATAAGTGACTTAAGGCATCATCTAAAATCCTCAAAAACGTGAAATGATCCTCGCTCTCAGATATCACAATTGACGGGGATCTATAGATAGAAATAACATGTAAATCATAATTTTTAAAGTAGCAGCATGAGATTTCACACTGCCTTTCAATAGACATTTTATTCACTTTGTTAATAGCTGTGCAATTTATGTTACTTTTGGCCAGTATAAGACTGCCTCCTTTTAATAATTTTTGTCGTGCAAAGCTAGAAGCAATGGTGTAACCTGATACATTTAGAGATTCTATTTCGTTATTTGTGAGATGATGTTCAGTCAAACAGACAATTGATATCTCAGAGTCATTCAAAAAAGCCTCCAGTTCTTGGATTTTGTTTCTAATGGACAGTACATTTATATGAAGGAGATGAAGTGGCTTGATACTGTGGTCAGTTGTAGCTGCCGCTGCTGCATGAGTCCAGGTTGAAGGGCTTTCCTTGCTATGGTCAATGTTCTGCCGCTGTTCGCTTGTCAGCCATGTGAAGTTGTCCGTTTCCTCGAAAAAATCGATAGGGTTTGATCAGGCATCCTTTAGGCCAATAGTCAGTATTGAAAACCTGCTCTACCAGGTCCTGGTCTATTTTCAACTTGTATGATTCAGTTCTACCGTTCTTCCATTTTGGTAATGACTCAACTGAGATATCATTATTCGGAAAAGCCTCGTCTAGATGTTTTCTTATGCCTTCGATGCCTGTACCAGGGGTAATTCTACCTACGTACACCCATGTCTTACGTGGGACCGCCTTGATATGCGTAGAATTTCTACCGGTGCCGAAGACAGGTTGTGGTCTATGGTTCTTCTTTCTTCTTTTCTGTTTATTTTTATTATTTTGTTGCACATCTAAATCTGTATATGTATTTTTCAATCTCTCGTAATCACCAAAATCAATTCTTTTAGCAGGTTGCTTTTTATTTGTATGTTGATGTTTACGCTGACTTTTCCTGTCGTTTTTGTCTCCATTTGTTTCAGTTTTTTGTTCTACTACGGTAGAACACGATGCGTTTGAACTGTTTGTGGAATCAAGATCCACCTCACTCTCGTCGTTTATGGATGGTTTGTTTTCTGCTAGTTCTTGTTCCTCAATTCCACTCACGAGTTTCGTCTGATTTTCTAAACTGGAAATCTTCTGCACAGTTGGACGGTTTGACGTTATATTTTGCCGCTAGTGGAAATAATCCTCTATTCGCTCATACAAAAAGATGTAACTAATTGTTATTATTTTTTAAGTATTACTGACTATCAGGCGCCACTGCTAGCTTGTTGCACCCGCGATACGAAAGATATAAAAGTTAAGTTTTCTCACAGACATCATGGGTTAATGCTTTGAGACTTTATAAAAGTAAGAAGAAGTTACAGAGAAACTTAAGTCATTCAAAAATTGATATGTGCTCTAAGTGGGATTAAAATAAAAGTCGACTCAAATTGGTTGCACCCGCTATCGCGGGTGCAACATTTTTGATCCCTATAGTTGTGATGTCATTTATATTAGTTTTTTTTATTAATTAAGACTTTGGCTTTAATACGGGCTATGACTGGGTTAATTATCACCGTATAATAGGCGAATTTGTTGATATTTCGCTGTTTTTACTTTCCACACCGATAGGTGGGGGAGTACTGTGATCGTGAACATTTTCGATTTTTGGGCGTTTTATGATGTCTATATAACGAAAATCCACGTCACTCATTTCCGTCGGTCTGTCTGTCTGTGCGCGTTTTTCTAGCCTCGTAATCTCAGTAACCGCTGCATGGATTGTGATGAAATTTGGGCAGCGATATGCTGTGGGGTCGTAGTAGGTAATGCTATAATTTTGTAAATCGGTGCATTGCCGGTGCAGCAATTAGCAAAAACTGAAAAATTTCAAATATTCTCCAAACTTCGTTTTTAGGCGTTTTAGGTGTTCCTTATCATATTCTACTTTTTTTGGGTGGAGATGCAATTTGGGGTGGTTGGGGGTGACGGGTTGTAAAATTGAAAAATCCGTTGTATTCATAATAGACTGTCCACTGACCTGTGAAGGAAGACCTAGCGACATAAATAACTTTTTTAGGTCTATCCGAATGTTGCCTTGTCTATTACACAACTGACGTTCCATTTGAAGACATTCTTGCAAAATTAGAAGCAACAGAGAAGAAGTTTATTGGCAATCATATTTTTACGGAATTTTCCGCAAATATCGACGTATTTGAAAGGAAATAGTCAAGTAATGTGAAAAATAAGTATCATAGTTAGTCATATACAATTTTGGTCTCTTGTTTAGTTTATACGTATGTTTAAAATGATCTTTATGTTAACTTAAGTTAGACGCGTTGCACCCGCGATTATTGGACGTTGCACCCGCGATTGCTGCAAAAGCGAATAATTAAGAGTTTATTTTTGTTCTCCATAAGTCTTTTGTTCAGCTCAGCTATTTGATTTAGTGTCTTCAAAAATCTGGAGGCATAATATAATAAATGTTTCACAATTAACAGACTTATGTGTTTTTGTACTCCGATCTGGAAAGGTAGGGCCAATTTTGTTACACCCGCGATAGCACTTTAAAGCTCCGTGGTGAATGCTATCATATCTTATTTGAACTTTTTTAGCCAAATCGAAAGAGAATAGGTTAGAATGTAGTTGTTCAGAGAACAATTTCATTAAGCCTGGTTTTATTCTATTCGTAAAAGCACTTGATATCAGTAAAAATGTTACACCCGCGAGAATGGAATCGCCCATATCATATGCATATGCAAAGTAAAACCGATTGACTAAATCTTATCTGAATAATAACCGTGACTTTTGTAATATAAAAATTTGAAGAATTTCCTTTGAACAGCTTCCACAGCGTGTATGGAATCCTGGTGGACTGGTGCCTACACTATACTACAATATTCTAACTTACTTTTAACGAAACTAATATATAATAACCTCAAAATCTCAACGTTGGCAAAACTCGACCAATCCCGTGCACAATATCCCGACAATCTAGACGCTCATTGTGTTTTTTTAAATGTGAATTTAATATCAAAGCGGTTACCTAGATCATTTTGTGTCTCACACCTGTCCAGCCATTGGTCGTCTACAGAATAATTATTAAATTTGGAATTTTTAAAACGAGAGAATGAAATAACTTTAAATTTGGAGGTATTTCACTTTAAGGAATTATGAGTCAACTTTTCAGGAACTTTAGTTAATAAATTTTGAAGCGTTGTGCAATCATTAACTTGGGTAGTTTTGTTAAAGAGTTCAAGATCATCCGCAGACATCAGGTGCATACGATCTATTTGTTAAGAAAGATCATTTATGAAAATGAGAAACAATAGAGGTCCTAAATTTGAGCTTTGAGGCACACCTGCTGCAGCAGCACAGGCACGGACGTATGCAGGATTTGGTTTTTGGGGGGGGGGGGGGTCCAGATTAAATTGCCACCTTAAATTTGCTCTCGTTGAGGGGGGGGGGGGGTGCAAAAATTTGTGGATTCCATTTTTTAGACGGCATTATATAACGTTTCGGGGAGGAGGGTCCGGACCCCCTGGACCCCCCTCTAACTACGTGCCTGAGCACAGGGTGCCAATCTTAAATCACTGTATTTATTCTATGAATTGTGTACGTCCAATCAAGTCACCTTGAAGAAGATAGAGTAGAGGAGAAGATAAGCCAATGGATGATAGCTTTGATAAAAGTAAAAATGATCAATAGTATCAAAAGCTTTATGTAGGTCTGTATATACAATGTGTCCGGTCATCGGTGTCGAAGCCTTTAGGGGGATAAAAATGTGTTAATTTTTATCGACAAAACACCCCTCAAAAGTAGTTTTTCTCCCACCATAATAAAATGGCAGCCATTTTGTTTTTTGTTTAATTGAAGCACGAGTGTTGTACTAATTTAGGCATAGCTTCCTAAATAGAGGTCATACAAACACAAAATAAGCCTCATTCGATAGCGAAACATGTTGACCATAAACTCATGGTAAATCTAAAATGATCATGATAAACATTTTCCAAATTTCATTTCATATCGGGACAAAAAAAAATGTTAAGACAAAATAATTATGTAATTTTTTGCGTTTTTTTATAATTTCAGATTTTTCAAAAAATTTAATTTATATTTTTGTTATTTCTAAGCTATAGTACATGGTGTTTCCTAAAATATATAGCGATACATCTTAGCCCTAAGTAAAGTAGTTTAGAAGCTAAGATGATTTGAATATCACCCTTTATCAACAGTTGAGAAGGCAACTAAATAAAATATTTAGTGGTCACAACATTTATTTTGGGCAGAAAGAGACAAATGTTGCAACCATTGTTCGAAATGTCCTCCTTGGTGTTGCAGACGTGCTACATGTTGCGTAGAATGACTAACCATCGCTTTTTCATTTCGTAGTTCATTTCCGACTTGAATAATTTTGCTAATAAGCTTCTGGCATGTTTGGTACGTCGACATAAACTTTTTGTTTCATTGAACGCCACAAGAGAAAATCAAGTAAGGTCAGGTCCGGTGCACGAGGTGGCCAAGCGATTGTTCCATCGCGTCCAATGCACGGCGAATATCGTTCATTTAAATGGCGACGCTATGTCCTGGCAAAGACCGTAATGCGGAGAATTTTGAAAATTTAGAAATTTTTGAGAATTTAGAAAATATAAAAATTTTAAAAATGTTCAGCAAATCGCAGATAACTTCCGCAAGAATCTTAATTGATTAGAATTTATCGATAAACCATAAGTTCCACCTGTTGTCAGGAGCCAGAAAACACTGAACAGTTTGTTGTAGTCTTTATTCGATATTTTTCGATTGGTATGAACCGTAGTTCATTTCCGACTTGAATAATTTGCTAATAAGCTCCTCCACGTCGACATAAACTTTATGTTTCATTGTACGCCACAAGAAAAAATCAAGTAAGGTCAATTGATTAGAATTTATCGATAAACCGTAAGTTCCACCTGTTCTCAGGAGCCAGAAAGCACTGAACAGTTTGTTGTAGTCTTCATCCGATATTTTTCGTATGGTATAATAACTGGAAGAATCATTTTGGCGACCATACCATTCAATTATTATAGAGACGGTCAATAGCATGCGGAATAACATCAAAGCTCATGTTATGCAAGTTCATTAATTATAGCTATGATAATGGATTGTCAAGACAATTCATTATTCAGGCCACACACGATTAGCTAAAAATACTACATCACAATTTATGCAATAAGATAATCTAACAATGTATTTGATGTACAGTTTCCAGTGGTTATCAATTCGAACAAATGAATATTTTGAGCTACGTGCATTGTTGCAATGCAAAGGTGCTAGCACCAGTCATGTGCAAGGGACACTCTGTTATCCTGTCGGAACTGCAAAGGGATGTCCCTTTCCTACATATTATTATGAGGAGTGATATATAATCTCTCCTTCATATTGGTTCGAATGCAAATTTGCCGTGGAGTATCCTACAAGATTAGAGGGAAAGTCAAGCGGCAGACGAACTTGTATTCCAAGCATAAATATATGCGATTTCAGCTCGTGCCTCCCGTATTCATGAAATTCAGGGGCTCAGGAATTACTATCTGCTCTAACAGCCAGGCAGCAGTAAAAGCATTGAGTGCTTGTAAGATTGCATCAAGACTCAGGAAGGTCTTGGATGACATTTCGGCACGACATCAGATGTCATATATGAGGAGCTTTCACGCAAAAGTCAACATGTCCACTTTTAATAATTGTTCAGGAAACGCAATGTTTAAAATAATTGTGTAAAATATTTTTTTTGCTGCGAACTGGTTTATTTTGGGCAAAAAATTCATTCATGACATTTTATGTTTAGAGTGAAACAGTCTATCGGAAATAAATTTTTAAACGATAAACAAATAATAAGGCAAAAAATTGCGTTGGAAATAAATTTGAGGTGTTGCGTTTTCCACCCCTCACAACCATGGGGTAAACCAAATAAATTACTGGCTAAGTGTCTTCTTGGTAGTAGAAAATGTGAGGTTAATTTCAACATTGTAACTGTTTTAGTGCTTCACAATTGTTAAACAAATTTTATGTACCCCCTTTAAGGGGCTGTATCTTAACAACGATGCTCCAATGAAGTTTCTTTATATGAAGGATCCTATCTTTTTTTCGATGAGGAATCACCCCCTTAAATGTTTTACACTTGTTTAGTAACACCTTGTATTTTATTCCTACAGTGGTTTATTTCCAGTGCTGTGACCTTGGAACATTCATATTTTTTCCTTTACGTCTACACTTTTTTGGCTGCAAGTTGACATCAGGCATTTTGTTCCTATAAAAGGTTAACAAATATTTATCACTGACAAACAGAAAACATTTGAAAAGCAACTGAAACAAACCTTTCACGACAATGCAACTCCCGTTTTGTGTACTTCTTCTGCCTTTCACGAGTTTCTCCGTTACCCTCCCGAACTGATATATCATTTCAATCCATCCTCGAGTTTTTACAGTAATAAACACAGCCAACAGGCAAATCTAAGCAACAAACGGTTTTCGGTTTTTGAATGAGTTTGGGGTTATGCCGCCCGTTACCAAGACTACTCAACCTAAATTCCAGGATTCCTAAAATCGCATCGCCATTTCAGTTAACGCAAATCATACTTACATGTCTGAGTGTTCAGAACATAGGCTTTCCTTGCATAAATGTCGCCACGCAGCTACAAAATAAATGTATTCCTCCACATAGACAGGCGTGGGTAGTCTTGTTGAGTTTTGCATGAATTCCTAGATCTGTACCAATGATACTATTAGGGACTTGTTAGGTTTTGTTCGATTTTCGATGAAAAAACTCCTGTAGTAGGATTTGTTGCATTTTGTATGAATGCTTAATATTTCCGTGCTATTATATGATGGATTTGTGTAATATTGCTCGGAATGGATAGCCAATCCATAGGCATAGGCAGATATCATCTTAAACTACATAAATTCATACATAACTCAATTTGCTATGAAGTTGGACTTGTTCACTTTTGCGTGGAAGCTCCTCATATGTGACAAGGTGAGGGTTGAGGCATAATTTCCTGGGTCCTCAGCTGGCTGAGAGGCTGGCAGCTAGCAGGTACCAGGAAACAAGTGTGGTTGCAAAATAAACGTCTTATCAGATGGAGAGGTATCTCTGTCAAGATAGAGGACTTATTTCAGGACCTCTGGTCAAGGTGGGGCAGTTTTGTCTCTCACAAGACAGAAATCGGCTAAGGTTACTTTTGTGGGTCTGCTATCTGGCCAAAACACACACAGGCGTCATTTGTATGTGAGAAGGATGGCAAGCGACCCAACGTGTGCACGCTGTGACAAGGTGTAATAATCCTAGGCGCTCATTCTATGTCGCTGTGAAGCCCTTGTGTGTCACAGGCAGACTATACTAGGTTTAAAGGTCCTTGAACCTGATAACTATACTAGGTTCAAGGGTCCTCTCTCCTCATTTGATTCATTTCATTCATTCATGTGCTTTTGACTATTCAGTCATATGTAAAGTAAAATTGTGAAATTCACAACGTTGAAAGTATGTCTTTAGCTCACCAGCTATAATCCTGATGAAAAAAGTTTTGCTAGAATTTTTTTCCTGAGAAATTTGCACTTATAACATTTAGTTTCGGTACTATTGCTGTTTCATTTATTTTTCACTTTTTTAATTTATTTCGTTTCAGTGAGGTTTTGAATTAAGAAAAAAAGTACTTTTTTTTTGTTATAAATGGAATGATCACATATAAGTTTTGTTATAAGTTTTATAACAAAACTGTTTTTGTTTTCTTTTTTTCGCAATGATTCAAAAGTTATATCAAAGTAAAATATAATGAAACCGAAAACACGCCCACGGCTCCCGAACCCGTGTGACGTCACCGTGGCGGTAAGGATGCTCCTTTGACCAACGACGTCCTACTCCGATACTAGATTCTAGATTCCCAGCCAATCGCGAAAATACGTACTGCTAAACTGGTAAGTAGTGTATATTTGTTGCAACACAGTCGATGAATTAAGTTTGCAGCTCGAGACGAAGTCTACGATCGAAATAAATATGTTTTTGAATGTTTGAAGTTGAAGTCAGGTTACAGATTCCAGTAAGTAAGTACCTAATCAAATATGTTCCGTTGAAGAGATCTCCTCAATCGAAGGATGGCCCAGTGGTTAGAGAGTCCGCTAGTGGAGTGGATCTCAGGGTCTTTGGATCGCAACCCAGGCCTTCCAACTTTTTTTAATTTTTTTTATCAAAAATTTTATTGATGTGCCTTTTGCACTTGTTACGCACATTTTTTCTACGATCAACATAAATATATGTTTGAATCGAATTTTGTTAGACATATAACTTGCACTGCACAGTGCAAAAACTAAGTACAGGAGGCGGTGGACAATTCAAAAGATCAGTGGAAATGAGGTTTGTCCGTCAATATCAATCGCCATTGATTTTTTTTTAAATGTTTTTTTTTTGAAACATCGTTTATTGTTGTATACTATTTACATAACTACAAACTTTTACAATTCTCTAACCAGTACTGAAGGTTCTGGCCTCGAGAATAATAAACTATGAAATATAAATCAACAGTGCGTATTATTTGTTTTTCCTTAACTAGGTTGTACTTAGCTACATCAAATACTTAGCTGTGTGGCATATACTGTGCTTAATTAAACTATATGTTTAGGTGTTGCTTTAGTCTATATAAGAAGCTATTATAATATTGTTTAGATCTTATTTCAACTGGTAACCTATTATAAGCTGTAGACGCAGATTGCATTGGACAATTTAAGGCTATATTTGTGCGACTATAAACAGGATATATATTGTTTTGTGACCTAGTAAAATGAAAGTGTATTTGACTTGTAAAGTTGAAATTTGTATTACTTTTTTGTCTACCGTTAATTATTTTATAGATCAGCTTACATTGTTCAAGTACTAAAATTTTATCCAGACGAGCAATCCGTAGTTCTGCATATAATACGTCTGTATTGGTGAATCTGTTATAGTTGAATAATATTTTTAAAATTTTATTTTGTAGAGTTAAGATATTTTTAATGTAATAGTTGATTAATAAAACAAAATCCCTTCATCCATTCAATTCATTCATTTTTAAGTTTTTTTATGTTAAAAAAGTAACTCAAACTCGTAATCACATTCTGTTTATCACTTGGTATTGTTATTCATTTAACTTTGGGCAATGAAGCTTAACAATATTAAATTTTCATAAAAATTTAACAAGCACTGTGCAGTGCAAGTCATATGTCTAACAAAATTTGATTCAAACACATATTTATGTTGATCGTAGAAAAAATGTGCGTAACAAGTCCAAAAAGCACGTCAATAAATTTTTTGATAAAAAAAATAAAAAATAAAACTTGGAAGGCCTGGGTTTTGATCCAAAGACCCTGAGATCCACTAGCGGACTGTCTAACCACTGGGCCATCCTTCGATTGAGGAGATCTTTTCAACGAAACATAATATTTGATTAGGTGCTTACTTACTGGAATCTGTAATCTGACTTCAACTTCAAGCATTCAAAAACATATTTATTTCGATCGTAGACTGCGTCTCAAGCTGCAAACTTCATTCATCGACTGTGTTGCAACAAATATACACTAGATACCAGTTTAGCAGTACGTATTTTCGCGATTGGCTGGGAATCTAGTATCTAGTATCGGAGTAGGACGTCGTTGGCAAATGAGCATCCTTACCGCCATGGTGACGTCACACGGATTCGGGAGCCGTGGGAGTGTTTTCGGTACTCGATTCAAAAACCCATTTTTATTTTGATATAACTTTTGGATTATTGCGAAAAAAAAAAGAAAACAAAAAGAGTTTTGTTATAAAACTTATGTATGATCTTTCCATTTATGACAAAAAAAAAATGTATTCAAAACCTCAATTGGCACTGGTTTTTCCAACACGTTAAACCATGTACTATACCAAAAAAAAAATAGCCACCTGAGTCACAGTTCTAAATATCGCCTATTTTTATTGGACTATTAAATCTGTAAAGAAATGAATGAATGAATCAAAGCGAATGAAACTTTCAGAGCAATTACAAAATTCGACTGTGGTGCAATGGCTCGAGAGAAAGACCCACACTTTCATTCAATACGGATTTTCCAGACGTCGAAAGCGTCTTTTCATCCTCGAATCCCGACAAGATGAGGAAAATTATTAGGTGCGAATGATTAATCGAAGTGATAAGTTTAGTGCTAAAATCAATTACGGTGCACGGTAGAGGAAGAATATTGCTTCTAAATGAATCAGTTCACGCCCGCTATCTCAAAGACAGACGGAAGATAATTTTGTTGGGAATGACGAAGGGTGTGATTTAGCCCCCGGGTTTTTGAATGGGGGCAGAGTATGCCTGGCATGGAGAGAGAAAATGTATGACTTTGTCACTTTGTGAAGGATCTATTTTTATATACAGGGCGTTTGGCAGTAGCTAAACTTCGTCGTCCTGTATATAGGCCCATTTTGAAGATATTGTATTAATAGACCTGTGCTCTAAATATCCCTGATTTTTTCATATTATGGCTTTTGAAATATTTTAAAAATTTACAAAAAATTACATTTAATCTTTATTTATTTATAAGCAGCGTGTGTGTCTAGTTTGGCTCATGTAAGAATTGATGGTAACCTGTCTCGTCAAACAGCAACCAGAAAAGAAGTTCGTCAGGGATGTGTGTTATCTCCGATTTACTTTGAGTTTGTGATGAGACAGATATTGGACAACTGGAATGGCGGCATAACTATTGGAAGAAGCAAAATATCCAACTTAAGATTTGCTGACGATACAACCCTTGTTGCCTCTTCTCAGGATGAACTAGTAGCTCTATTAAACATCTTGGAACAACACAGTTGCAGCATATGGTCTTGGTATTAACTACAGCAGGACCGAGGTTGTGATCGTAGGCCGTTGTGAAGTAGTTCAAAGTGTTGTGTACCTCGGTTCTTTGATCGACAATTCGGGTAGCTGTGAAGATGAGATTCGATGGCGCATTCAACAGGCACATGTGGCCATAACAAAGCTTACTAGAATATGGCGTGAACATAACATCACTAAAGCTAAAGTCTCTTGTGTTCTCCATATTTTTGTATGCCTCGGAAACTAAGACTCTTAAAAAGGCAGATCGAGGTCGCATAGATGCTTTAGAAATGTGGACGTGGAGGAGAATGCTGAGAGTCCCTTATACCGCCCATCGAACTAACGTTCCATACTGGATGAGCTCGGTAATCCAAAGAGACTATCCTCCATTATGTCGACGAGAATGCTTACATTCATCAGACATATTCACAGAAGCGATAATATGGGAAAAGTTGTAGTTCAGGGTCATGCCCCGAGTGGGCGGCGCCGTGGCCGTTCTCCTACATGCTGGGTGGATACAACGAAACGGTTGCTGGAGCTTAGTTATATTTATCTTTTAGGTGCTTCGTATACTTACTTTTTGGGCATGTTTTGATCAGCGAGAATCCTTTTTCAAGTCAAAAAAATTAGGGAAGTAAATAATAATAATGAGTTGATGTAAAAAAATTAATAAATGCGATAAAGTTGTCGCTTTTAAAAACTTCTCCACTTATTACTGTTTACAAAAATATGCTACGTGTATCACCAAACTCAAGTAACTTGTCAAAATTAATGACAGTAAAGATAAATGCAGTCATGACAAAAATTTATTATTTTATTTGTGTAATTACAAAGCTATAAATTTTGTACGACAGATCAAAATTCACAATCACTAAAAAAGTTACAATATTGAAATTAACATGACATTTTCTACTACCAAAAAGACGCTTAGCCAGTAATTTATTTGGTTTACCCATAGTTGTAAGGGGTGGAAAAAGCAACCCGTAAAATTTATTTCCAATGCAACTTTTTGTCTTATTATTTGTTTACCATTTAAACATTTATTTCCGTTAGCCTGTTTCACTTTAAATAAAAAATGTCTCTTGAATTTTTTGCCCAAAATAAACGAGTTCGATCAAAGATCCCTAGAAAACAAAACAGAGAATTTGAACGGCTTTTATATTGTAGTTTATTTTTTATTTAGTTTCACCGCCCTTTTTCAAGACAAAAAGATTAGGGAAATTAATATTAATAAAAAATTAATAAATGCTATGAAGTTGTTCAATCCCTTTTAAAAACTTCTCCACTTATTACTGTTTACAAGACTATGCTACGTGTATCATCAAACTCAACTAACTTGTAAAAATTACTGACAGTAAAGATAAATGCAGTCAAGACAAAAATTTATTATTTTATTTTTGTAATTACAAAGTTATAAATTTTGTACGACAGATCAAATATTCACAATCACTAAAAAAGTTACGATATTGAAATTAACCTGACATTTTCTACTACCAAAAAGACACTTAGCTAGTAATTTATTTGGTTTACCCATGGTTGCAAGGGATGGAAAACGCAACTCCTAAAATTTATTTCCAATGCAACTTCTTGTCGTATTATTTGGTTACCATTAAAAAATTTATTTCCATTAGCCTGTTTCATTCTAAACAAAAAATGTCTCTTGAATTTTTGCCCAAAATAAGCGAGTTCGGAGCAAAAAATTATTTTACAATATGGCGATATGTATCTTGTTCGTAAAATAATTTTTGGGATAAACCAAATAAATTACTGGCTAAGTGTCTTTTTGCTAGTAGAAAATGTCAGGTTAATTTCAATATTGTAACTTTTTTAGTGCCTGTGGAAAAATTGATAAACAAATTTCATGTATCCCCTTTAAGGGGCTGTATCTTAACAAGGGATGCTCCAATGAAGTTTTTTTATATGAAAGATTCTATTTTTTTTTTTTCGATGAGGAATCACCATCTTAAATGTTTTGCACTTGTTCTAGTTCCTCATTTGTCTATTGACGTGGAAATGATAAAAAATAAAGGATACCTAGTAAGATAACTCATGATCATCATAATCACAATGTTTTAACATACATGTTGTGAACTCGTAAAATGCATTAGGTCGGAGCTAGGGCACTGCCGCCACGAATATTATCAATAGTTTTGAGAACTGTAGCTTGCCATCGTTCACGATTTACTGTCAGATTAGTGGCGCTCTTGATACTCATATCCAGCAACAGTTTCGTCGTATCCACCCAGTGTGTAGGGGGACGGCCACGGCGGCGGCGCCGCCCACTCGGAGCATGACCCTGAACTACAAGCTCCTCCATATTATCGCTTCTGTGTATATGTCCGAAGAATGTAAGCATTCTCGTCGACACAATGGAGGATAGTCTCTTTGGATTACCGAGCTCATCCAGTATGGAAACGTTAGTCCGATGGGCGGTATAAGGAACTCTCAGCATTCTCCTCCATGTCCACATTCCAAAAGCATCTATGCAAGCTCGATCTGCCTTTTAAGAGTCCAAGTTTCCGAGGCATACAAAATATGGAGAACACAGGAGACTGAACCAGTGACATTTTTGTAGCTTTGGTGATGTTATGGTCACGCCATATTTTAGTAAACTTTGTCATGACCACACGTGCCTGTTGAATGCGCCGTCGAATCTCATTTTCACAGCTACCCGAATTGTCAATCAAAGAACCGAGGTACACAAAACTTTGAACTAATACTTCACAACGGCCTATTGACTTTATTTCTCGATTATTATCATGCTCTCTATCTACGATCATAACCTTGGTCTTATTGTAGTTCATACCAAGACCATGCGCTGCACTATGTTGTTCTAAGATGTCTAATAGAGCTACTAGTTCTTCCTGAGAAGCTGCAGTAAGGGTTGTATCGTCAGCAAATCTTAAGTTAGATATTTTGCTTCCGCCAATAGTTACACCGCCATTCCAGTTGTGTAAGATAACTAGAACTATGAATATTAAAGCTGTACTTCACACGCAGACGTCGACCAAGAACGCGCCATTTAAGAGACTTGCTGTAATAATTCTAGTAACCTGCAAATGTTACTCGAATGTTTACTGTTACAGCTGTTGAATTGGAACGCCGATTGTGCTAGGAATGAATCAAAATGTAAATCAGGGAGCATAATAAGATCGTGATAATCGAATAGGCCGAATGCATACAGTGTGCAAGCTGGCTCTTTAAATGCATTAAACAGTTATTCACTGACCCACATTGGTCACATAAGCATGGTGCACAAGAGCAGTAGGTCACAACATTTGGAACTGCCTTAGAGTAGTTCTATGCTTTCGTCTATTGTTCTGTTCACTGCATGTCAGGCTATTTTGCAACAAATTAATATGAAAGATCTACAATCAGCGATTGGAATGGCTCACTTCTGAAACAAATGCATAAGGTTTTACAATCAATTTGCCAAATATTTCGATCACGTCCTAAAAAAAATGAAGTCAAGTATCTATCTTCAAAGGGCACCATTCTAACTACCCAAAAAAATGAAGTCAAGTTGATTGACTCAGTACTTCACATCACGCTGATACCAGTTTATTATTTTCCCATAGCATGAAGCTTTAGACTGAGATCCCTTGCAACCAAATAATCGCCAGCCCCTCCCCCTAAAATGCCGCTAGGTATTTCCTGTACAGGTCAATAGACAGCCCATTATCGATTCTACAAATCTCACAGTTTTACAACCCCCCACCCCCCAACCACCTCACTTTCATCCCCACCCAAAAAACTGGTAGGAAATGATCAGGAACTCCTAAAACATCTAAAAACCGAATTTGAGTGGTTTTCATACTTTTCGTTCTTTGATAATGCTGCGCTGCTGACACGATTTTGAACAAACATACGTGTTTTCCATTCTCACCACGGTAGCAATATACTGTGTCAAAATTTCATTAGAATCAATTTAATAGTGTCCACGTTACAAAATACAAAACGATTTAAACCAATAAATTCTCGTATGTATATAGAAAATTCTAAGTCCCTTAGGCAATGTTCGGATGGACCTAAAAATAAAAAGGTGATTTGTGTCGCTAGATCTTCCTTCACAGGTTAGTGGACAGCCTACTATGAGTACAAGAATTTTTTTAATTTTTCAACCCCCAACGCCCCAACCACCCCAATTTCAACCCCACCCAAAAAAAAAATGCAGAAAATGATCGGGAACCTCTAAAACGAAGTTTGAACTGTTTTTATATTTTTAGTTTTACTTCTTCTTTCGGTGCCATATCAGGTCCCCCTAACGTTGGCAATTACAATGGCGAGTTGTTCACGGCTTTCGGCTATTCTGAATAGCTGTCCTGCACTGCTTATTCCTGTCCAGTCTCTAATATTCTTGAGCCACGCCTTCCAATTCCTCTTCGTCCCTCGATTTTTCCCTTCATTATAAGTTGAAGGATTTTGTTTGGGTCACCTCTAAGAACATGTCCCAGATATGATATCTTTCTTATCTTGATCGTTTCGAGCAGCTCACGGACTGCATTGGCTCTATTCAATACTGGTTCGTTGGTCTGCATAGCTGTCCACGGTATACGGAGCATTCTTCTATGTAACCACATTTCGAATGCTTCTAGGCGGTTGATTGTTTTACTTCCCACACCGATAATAGGTGAGGGAAGTATTGTGATCGCGAAAATTTTCGATTTTGAGATAATACACTTTTTGGGCGTTTTATGATGTCTACATAATGAAAATCCACGTCACTCATTTCCGTCGTTCTGTCTGTCTGTCTGCCGGTCTGTCTGTCTGTCGGTCTGTCTGTATGCGTTTTTCTAGCCATGTAATCTCAGCAACCGATGCATGGATTGTGATGAAATTTGGGCAGCAATGTGCTGTGGGGTCGTAGTAGGTAATGTTCCTATATAATTCCGAAAATCGGCGCTTGGGCGGCGGAGTAATTAGCGAAAACAAAAAAAAGTTAAATATTGCTCAAACTTCGTTTTTAGGCGTTTTAGGGGTTCCTGATCGTTTTCTACTTTTTTTTTGGTGTGGGTGAAATTGGGGTGGTTGGGGAGTGGGGGGTTGTAAAATTGAAAAATTTGTTGCTTTTATAATAGACTGTCCACTGACCTGTGAAGGAAGACCTAGGTCCATCCGAACATTGCCTTACCTATTACAGAAACCAAAGGAATTTTTTCTGGTGTAAACATACGAGTATTGCTTTAGATCGTTCTATATTGTGTAATTAGGAAACGGTTGAATTGGTTTTAATGGAATTTTGACGCAGTATTGCTATCGTGACGAAGATGGAAAACGCGTATGGTTTAATTTAATAATTAGCAGATTATAGGATACAGAATGATCAAAAGCAGGAGTCGGCAACCTTTTTCAGATGGCCGGCCATTTTCAAAATAAAAGTTTTTGTGGTGGGCGGCACGTTGTAGGTAACTTAAATAGTGCCTTTATCTCACATACGAGTATAAATATTATTAAAAATAAATATAATTTTTTTATTGACATGCTATAATAATTATGTTAGAGAACAAAAATTTTACAATTATTAAAAGGAAAAAAAAGAGGGAATACAGTTCCAATTACATATATGTTTAAATATGTAAGTACTGCTTGGCTTGTTGGCGTCAGAAAGATGGCATATGCCGTGAAATTGATAGATGACAGTGAAACTTCAGCAAGGATGATACGAATTCCATGACATGCAACTGACGATGACGATGACGAATAGTTCTGTGTGACATTGTTAGATGGCACAACGATATTGCTTGTGTATTGACCCAATTTTTTGGATCTAAAAGTGCGCATTGTCGAATGAGCAGGCATCATATTATTTCTTGTCAATTTTTTTTCCAACATTTAGGATGAACATTTGGATCGTGATATGCAGGCTTTACTTACAGGAGTTACAGGTAAAAGCAAAGAATCATTTTTTTCACTTTTCACTTCGTAGGTATTGATTGCCTAGCTGGAGCAGAGACAACAGAAACGTTGGTGAACAGTATTCCTTCCAACGGATGTGGTTTTATTTATGCACCACTGAATGAATTATTAATCGAATAAGAGTATTTATTAAATATATTTCTGTTTATAGCATAATATTTCATCGCTTAATCTGGTTTCCAACAACTCGTATCGTATATATGGTTGTACCTGCTGTATGAGTTTTTAGGATAATGTTACAGCTTCAGAGTAGTTTGTATAAAAAGCGAATATACTAAATGCCTGTTTAGATGTATTTTAATTGCCCCGCGCAGATATCATTAGCAAACACACGCCAGCTGCAGCTAGGCTTGAATTGAATGGGTAATGTTCTTCCATTGTTGCCACTGTGGCTTTTACTGCCCACATCAACAGGTTGAAGACTTCGGCTGAAGTGTCGTTGAACAATTTTTGATTATTCTTCCTCTAGCAGAATCTAGGATGTATCATGATGTGCTTGATAAGGGTAATATATGTTTAGGAATTTTTATTGATCTAAGCAAAGCTTTTGACTTAGTTGACCATGAAATACCTCTAAGAAAACTTGAAATGTATGGTATAGTACGCGTCAGAAATATAGGAGATGTTTACATTTTTTGTGCTCCTATAGAGTGCCGACACTGCAAAGGACCCCTTAATCCTTCACAAGACGCTCGACGGGTCGAATGACCGTTTTCCCCAAAATTGTATATGTCTGTGTATTATCAGATGTTAATATACAATAAATAGATCAATTTAGTTTGTTTTTATCTATTGCAAATTGGTATTTTCGATTATTTTGTTGTCCTACCACCTTCTGAATTATTATAATATATAATTGGTAGAGATAATTACGTTTGTATCATTGCTCAGGTCTACATAATAACGTAACTGCACTATAGAAGTGTCAACACTGATTGAGAAGTGAAAGAAATTTAAACAACTCATATATGTATATCTGACTTCTACAATATAAGAGGATTTCCCCTTAAATGGTCTGAAGACTTTCGCTAATTTCGCTAACAGAAAACAATATGTTGAAGTTGAGTCTGTAAAAAACTTCAAAATGATATAGGCATACCACAAGGTTCAATTTTTGGCCCTCTCTTATATACTATATTTGTAAATGACTTTTGTAGTGATAAATATGTCATATATGCCGATGGTATGACATTAATTATTGACGGAGAAGATCTGAAAACGGTAACATCAACAGCAACCAACGAATTACTGAGTGTTGAGTTTATTGACAACGGCCTTTTACTCAACCAAAGCATAACTACTAATTATAGTTTGTTAGTCAGATCTCTTAATGGGTCAATATCACAGCTAAATTTCTAGGAGGACATCACATATTGACATAGGAGTCAACCAACGACATTACAGAAATTGCAGTACCGATCGCGTTGTAAACCGATATATCTCTGGATCTCTAAGGTTTTGCTGTTTTGACTGTGCGTAAATAATGATGAATATTGAAATGGAAGGCATTAGAAGATACTTTTCGTAAACATTTGTAAGATGTTTGCATCCAGACAATCTGGCAACCTTGCATGCAAGTGTCAACGAATTCATCTGGTATAACAGCGTTGTCTACTGTAAGCGGTGGTAGGTCTGATTAGAACAAAAAAGAATTTAACGCAACTGTGTATGTAATGTCAAACGTCAACGTGGGTGGCTTCATGAGGTCTTACGCGTCTTTGATTTCATATAAATTCTAAGCGTGATTTTGTTTTTTCTGTGGATGTGAGCATTGTGTTTGTTTTTAAGAGTTCTTGTGACAATCTATAAAAAATGTAGGAAAGTTGATTGACTCGGTACTTTCCCCACATTACGGTGATACCAGTTTATTACTTCCCATAGCATGAAGCTATATAGTCTGACATCCCCTTGCAACCAAATCATCGCCAATCCGCCCACAAAAAAGGCGTACATGAATACTACAAATTTTTCAGTTTCACAACCCCCACCCCCCAAACATCCCAATTTCACCCCCACCAAAAAAAATAGAAAATGATTAGTAACCCCTAAAACGCCTAAAGTTTGAGCTGGTTTTATTTTAGTTTTTTTATTATTACTGCACCGCCACTAAGACGGTTTCTAAAAACCATACGCGTTTTCAATCATCGTCACAGTAGTAATACTGTGTCAAAATTTCATTGAAATCGATTCAATAGTTTCCAAGTTAACCAATACAGAACGATCTAAAGCAATACTCGTATGTACTCATATACATCAGAAAATTCTAAGTCCCTGGTTTCTGTAATAATTATAGGCAAGGCAATGTTCGGATGGACCTAAAAAGGTGTATTACGAATAGGATATATTTTTCAGTTTTACAACCTCCCACCCCCCAACCAGCCCAATTCCACCCACACCAAAAAAAGTAGAAAATGATCAGCAACCCGTAAAATGCCTAAAAACGAAGTTTGAAGAAGATCTGAAATTTTTTATTTTTTGCTAATTACTCCGCCGCCCATGCACCGATTTCCAAAATTATAGGAGTATTACCTACTACGACCTTACAGCATATCGCTACCCAAATTTCATCAGAATCCATGCAGCAGTTACTGAGATTACGAGCCGACGTTAGAAAAACGCCGACAGACAGAGACAGACCGACGGAAATGAGTGACGTGTATTTTCGTTAAGTAGATACCATTAAACGCCCAAAAAACAATCATCTCAAAATCGAAAATGTTCGCTATCGCGATACTGCTTTCACCTCTCGGTGTGGGGAGTAATTCGCTCCTGGATTTGTCAAAGCTGCGGCCCAAGGGCGGCTGATTTCAGAGAAAGAAGTCAAAAAACTCACTGGTTTACTCATGGTTTTCTACACTATTTCATTAAATCCCTATAGAAGCTCATTCTTATCGAAAATATCAATCCTAGTTACCTACTATTACCTAACTGTTTAAGCTGCCTAATCACATACGCTTTGTCATTTAAACATCCCCAAAGATGTCAGTCGCAGTTAAATCTGGAGGATGTGGTGGCCAATAAAACATGTCCTATAAAAAAAACTGCAAACTGTGCAGTGAAGCCTGAGCCTGAATCAAACTCGTTGCTCAATCTCTCAATGTTTTTGAGGAATCAATCCCTGTCTAATGTTTACCCTAACTTGGATATAGCTATCCGCATCACACATTGTACTCAGGTTACAAATTTTTCTGGGGAAAGGAGGTTTTCCTGTTTACAAAGCGTGATAAATTATCAAAATTTTCATTGTCTTAAGAAAAAATGAATTCTTTTGTTCCTATCTACAGAGAAGCAGAAATAATGAACACCATAGACTATAATGCTATAAATACGGAGACCGACTTGAGCCGAGCTTTGTAACGTAATGTTCGTTGAGCTCCTAATGACCATTGCATTATAAAGCTCATGTTTACACGATGCATCGAATGCTCATTTCCAATGCTCTGTTTAACAGTACTCCACTTTTATTTAGTTAGTTCGGTATGACAGACCTAGAAGTTGCGAGTGCTGCTTTCATTGCAATGGAATATTGTTATTTCAAATTGTGCAAGCAGAAAGAAAGAAAGAAAGGAGAAAAAACAAATAAAACAGGTGGTGGCAGACTAATCTATTAAGAGAAAGGAGCATTAATACAGGAGTAGGATTAATAAATATTTTGGAAAACCAAGCAGTTAGTGGGCAGTACAAAACTTCTGTACGAATGTAATGATTTTGAATATTTGCTCAATTCAATTGGACCAAAAGTTGCGAAGCAGGATTCTTTCAGAAAAGCTGTACCAGTAACGGAACGATTGGCAGTCACATTGCGTTTTTGCGTTTCCGGGGACTCTTTCAGCAGCTTGCACTGACTTGTACTCAACGGGATTCGCGAGAAAACCGACAACCAAGTGGAACACTTTACAGGTGATTTTGCTATTAAAAAGTCCGTAAAATATTGTGATTTTTGTTTCCTTTTTCCGCTCTTTCTTAATGACTAATGCATTCGTTTATCTCTTTAGTGCCTTCCTTAACAAATGGAAATAAAGTGGCTTACATTCATAAAAAATATAAATAGGGCACTGAAAGTACGAACACAAAAAGTAGGTCCCTATTACAGCACTTGCTAATGGTTTTATGTTTAGACTGTTTTAAGTTGTGCCGAATTCAGAATGGTGGCAAATAACTGGACTTTTTTACTTATCGCAAATAATAAATAATAAAAAAACTTAATTTTTACAGAATTTAATACATACAATAAACCCAAATTGCTGGTCATTGTCGTACGAGGTAAAAAAAGTGGTTCAGTACTTAACACGCATTTTCAAAAAAAATCTATACACCCTAAAAGGATCTGACAGCGAGGCATATAAATTAAAAAAAGGTGTAGAAAAATTACTAGCTACTTCATCAAGCATACTTAAGTATGTCTAAATGATCAGAATTTTAGTGATGCAACGAAGTTTCTTGAACGACATACACCAGATCCAGATATATTTACATAAAAAATATGAAACAGGTTGTGTTTAAAGAACGCAGTTAATAATGCTTATTTACTTAGAAACAATTAGTGGAGAAAAGCTCATCGTCTAAATTAAAATTTATGAATATTTTAACTTGCGCTTATGCAAACAGTATTTTAATCACAGTAAATTAATTCGTAGGAACAACTGTTTTGCGAATTTTAAATCACGTTTTGCATTATTTTCTTTAGACTGTTTTCATTAGATAGAAAGGGAATCTCGCTTAATAAGAAAACCATTATGATTTCGTGGTATGCTAAACATCGCAAGCCAGATAATTAAGAATTGGGTAGAATTAATCAACATTAATTAATTAATTCAACAGTTTGTTTGCTTGCAAATTTTTGGGACCACCCAGTGAACAAAATATGAATCATGACATTTCTCGTAATATGTAAATTAATCGGTAATATCTCATAGAAAACCCTCGATAAGATGGAAGGAGGCTGAAACTTAAAGGAGTGATACACGTACGAGCAAGTACGCGTACTTATGGCTCGACGACCTTTTTCGCCTCTGTGTCACCGTAAGTACGCGTACTTTAAAACCGTCGCGCAAACAGCCGGCGATCCAACTAGTTTGAAATCTTGCTCGTAGCTTGTCTCGGCTCGTACTTCGAGCTGCAAGCCACCACTTTGTTTCGGCAGGCCATGGATGCGCAACGCTTGTTGTGTTTGGCGTTTGTTAAAAGTTTTGTTTATTTAGGAAAATTAGCAAAATGAGTGATTTCAGCTTCACGTGTGTCACCGACGTCGAGCCGAGTAAGGTCGCAAGCTTAAAGACCGCGTACTTAAAATTCGTACGTGTGTCACCCACTTTAAACGATACACGAATATATTTATAAATTTCAGAATTAGGAGTAGAAAATACGAACACCACCACCAAGATGACCTAACTACATACATGAAGTAACAGCAGACAGAAGAAAAATGGGATCAATGTGAACGCATATACACAGATGGTTCAAAGACGACAAACGGTGTGGGCTGCGCTTTCTACCACAAAAATAAATACTATCAAGAAACAATTGCACAAACTCCCTCCAGAATGTTCAGTATACACGGTGTCCCACAGGGATCTCGTAAACCAGAAGATTTACAAAGATGATTAAATTAGAGAAAAGTTGCGCCTTGCTGAACCCTGCTATATGGCGATTTAAAAATTTTAAAATTCCGAGTACTTCCGAAGATATTTGGGAAAAATCGATTTTCCTGATTTCGTTTTTATTTTTTTCTCACTTTATTTGGAAAGAAATGACAATGCAAATTTCACACTGCCATTGCAGCATTTCCTGCTCTATAAACTGATGTTATTAGATTTTCAATCTGACGTTTCGTTTCTAAGCACCCATGATCAACTCTGGTTTTTTAAATACTTTGTTTACCGTTGCTACGTTTGCCTAAAAAATTAAGAAGGCCTTTTTGAACATAAGATTTTTTGTTAGTGTATAGAATAATTTTTTTTTAATTGGTGATACCATATTGCCTACTTATTTTTATTGTATTTTAATAAAGAAGATAAATCAAAGTAAAGTTCAAAATTCTATAGCATTTTTTCCTCTCATCAAATAACGTTGCAGATGTCTTTTTGAATAAGAAACGTCGAGTAAATGAAAAGAGCGATATATGATTGTATTTAGCATCAAAATTATAGTTTTTTTTTAGGGATATTAAACAGTTGTCGAGTATTTAAAAAACCAATGTTGATGATGGTTGCTGAGAAACGAAACGTCAGATTGAAAATATAATAAAATCAGATTATCGAGCAGGAAAATTTGAAGTGGAAATATGAAATTTGCATTGTCATATCTTTTCATATGAAGTGATAAAAAAATAAAAACGAAATCGCGAGAATTCGATTTTTCCCAAATATCTTCGGAAGTACTCGAAATTTTAAAATTTTTAAAACGCCATATTGCAGGGTTTAGCAAGGCGCAACTTTTCTTTATTTCAATAATCTTTGTAAACCTTCTGGTTTACGGGATCCCTGTAGTGTGCATGTGGCACCGTGTATAATTGACAGCCATAAAAAAGCCCTAGAATATTTCCTCAAGTTTCAGGGTTCTTGAGTGTCTACTTATACGGTATGACCAGTCTCGTTATTTGTTCGTACATCCTCCTCATAGATACTAATTGTCAGTATCAGGTTTCCAAATTTTGTCTGGAATCTCTGATGATATTTTTATAGCAAAACACGATCGTCCCTTTAGAGCAGAACGTATAATACGTATACATTAAAGATCACCGAATCTACTGCAGAAGTATTCCAAGTCCACACTGAAGGGGGGATAATAAAGTCGCAAAATTCAAACTATAATCTAACTTTTCTGTGTGGGAGAGACTAGTACTGATGTGCCGTTGTGGTAATTGATAATGGACTTAAGCTAGTTCTGCTTTCTCATGTTTGGAGGTAGTACACTTCATCGGAGGACATGGGTTTATTCTGATCTGTAGTATGTAAGTTAGTATACCACCAGAGGCGATAAACTTGTCCCGACCCATAACCAGTTATCTCATATGGCTATGTAAACTTTATCAAGCAATTTTTCAGTTTACAAAATCTCAAATACAAAGAAAGCTTCTCCTGTAAAATTTGCATTTTGTTACCTGACATACTTCTGCTCTAAGGGGACGACGCGACGTGTTGGGTCGAAACAAAGTATTTGATGCGTTTTTAAGGTAAATTCAATGATTATTTAACCCCCTGTATACCCCAATCACACGATCACGGAGCCAAAGCTCCGGAGGCAATTTTCGCCTGTATAATAAACGAGCAGTAAAGGAGTTAACGTCGTGGCTTCGGATTTAATATTAACATCGAGTTTAATAACCCCATAGACTAATTTTATCTGCTCCATGTCATATGAATACCCCGGAAGAGATTCGCGCTGAACAGCCACTTGAATCGCTAATTCGGGATCACTTTGTTGGATTTCCAGGGCAATTTGAGGTTTTTGAGTGCTGTTAACATTTATTCTTCCTATTAAGGTGCCATCTTCTTATGGAAGGTTGGCTACAGCTTCAGCAAATCGTTCTCGGTCTTTCGCAATTCTGAGCAGTGTCTGTGTATTTAGACCAGTCCAGTTTCACATTCCTCAGTCATTAATACTGTCTGCTACGCGGCCCTCCATTATTAGCCTTAAGAAGATATATGTATGTATCTATATGGGGCCCAAACAGCATCTGATGATTTTTTAAATTATTTCTAGTAATTCTATTCGTATTTATTTTTCTCAAGACTGTTTCATTAGATTTATGTTTTATCCATGATATTTTGAGTATTCTGCGCATTACTCACAACCCGAATGCTTCTATAGTCGCCTCATCGAACTCAGCAGAATCTCTAGGCACAGTCCTGCTCTTATCAAATAGAAATCTTGATTTAAACGTAAAGCTGCGTCCGTACGATGATATATATTCACATTATTATTGGAGTTGAAGCTTGGACCCTCAAAAAATAAAACATAGGAAAGGAGCATGTTTTGTGATGTAGATATATAGACAAAATAACCAATAATGAGGTACTGCTGCGAGTAGGCAAGGATCCAAAACCCACAGCCTTATCACGTATCTCTTGCAGACGGTAAGCGACAGGCAAAAATCTAGTAACATCTGCTGTCAAACCATCGCTGGAGTATTGCTCCCATGTGTGGGGATGCGCTCCGAAGCACTCTCTAAAGCGTCTGAATACTATCCAAAAGAGAGCAATTTTGAATCGCTTATTTCAGAAGTAATCTAAGGCCCAGTTTCACAATCGTTAGTTAACTAGTGGTCAAAAGAAAACTAGTGAAAACAATCCATTTCATAATCGACGGTATACGTCAAAAGTTCTGGTCAACCAGTAGTTGTGTTAACCCAAGGATGCATTATGGGTTATCTTGACACTTATTGTGGTCAATCGATGACAGCTTTGGAGGTTATAAAAATATGGACTTTGATACTGACGTCTAAGACGTCGATGGTTTTTGATTATACTCTGTAATGACATAAATCAAAAATATGAAAAGAAAAGTCCGGTTTCTTTGTCAAAGGGAACAGAACACCATTATGGCAGTGCTCTGAGATCAATCCGTGGTGCCAACTTCAAGATAAATAAGTTTGACCATTGGTTTTCTTTGTGAAATAGAGCTCTCCGATAACTACTGGTTAACTTCCATCTGTCGGTTAAGCGACTACCAGAGGTTACCAATGATTGTGAAACTGAACTTAAGTCACATTTTGCTAGTTACTTTGACAGTGTATATGTCTAACGATAATTGACAAGATAATGCGGAAATAACCTTAGTCCAGGACTAAGGTGGTTTCTGAAATAAATGGGTATTCCAAATCGTAATAAAGTCAACAACTAAATAATATTCTAGCCCTAAACCTACAAGAAAGTGCGACAGTCTCAGAATGATGGAAATGTGACTAAGGTTGTTTCTGAAATAAGTGATTCAATTAGACTAATCGATACGCCTAACCTCACAAAGGACCTCCACAGGCTGTAACATCGAAGAAGGGTGGCTGACCTGTCCTTGTTTTATCGATTCTAACACGGAAGATGTTCGAGTGAGCTCTCCTAGATAATAACACCAAAGGCCGTCCGAACGAGGAACACTAGAGAGGCTCTGCGAGCTCATACTTACCAGGTCGAGGTCCCTACTCCCCGAACCAGTTTCCTCCAGCAATCTTCTTTTGGAGAACTTTGACGCTGTGGAATGAGCTGTCGGGGATTTTTTTCCTGACGGCTACAACCTGCAGCGCTTCAAATTTAACCTGCACCGACCCTTATCCTCTCGCAGCGCTTCTGCAGCAATATAGGCTTTCTGCCTTTGCGGGAGGCTGACCATAAAAAAACCCAGAATTGGTTTTGATCATACAAAAAAGAAAACTCGAATACCTAAGATGTATGATGTGGGGGCGGGTTAGAATATCTCCCATCGTATATCCTGCGTGTCGTAAAAGGCGACTAAAAGAAACCGAACCTGTGTCGGTATAAGCAATAACCTCTTCTCAACCAACAGCTTTGGGTGGACGAGTTGAGAAGAGTCAGGACACCTTCTTGTCCTTGGGGTGAGAAATTGCCCCTAAAGGCGGATGAACCAGTAGATACCATCTGGTCAACGGCATGAGGAAAGCAAATGACAAACTAATGCATTAAAGATCTTAAAGATATCCCAAGAGAAACTCGTAAAATGAGTAAATGCATTTTACGAGTTCACAACATGTCTGTTAAGGCATTGTGACTATGATGATGATGATGGTGATGATGATGATGATGATGATGATGATGATGATGATGATGAGAGGAAATATTTATATCAAATTTTAAGGCTGATAATGCAAGGAGAAATTGAGGGAAGAAGATTAGTTGGCAGAAGGCGCATATCGTGGTTGAAGAATGTCAGAGACTGGTTCCATTGCACTTTAATAGACCTGCTTAGAGCAGCTACATCAAAAGTTGTAATTGCCTTGATTATTGCCAACATCCAAAGGGAGACGGCATCGGCATCCCTAAGAAGACAGACCATTACTTTTGAGTAAATCGCGATGCTCGTATCGTCTATACGGGCTACTTAGTGCCACTCTAGTACTCTCTTCAACCAATTTTCCACAGATAATTTCATCAAATAAGGACCTCGGCTCTCCGCCTTTTGAAAAGCACAAAAAGGAGCCGACAGAAATGAGGGAGACTGCAAACTTGTGCTTTTCTCTCCGTCGATGTCGGGCGAATGCAATCGTCCAAATCAAACTGCACCTACTACTTCAATTTCCTATCCGCTGATTTAGTTCCAGTAAGTCCGCAGCTCTTTTTCCCATTCAAAAAAGAAAACGACCCCTCCATCGAAAGATGGTGCTGAATTGAATAAGGGGATGATAACCTTTCTTTTGCTGCTGGAAAGGTTGGGATTACGTCGTGAACATGGGTAGGATTTAATGAAATAATGCACAGGGTGACCCGATCTGTTCGACCGGTGTTATAGGTGATATTTAAAATAACTTTTTGTCAAGCATTATAATAAAAATAAAGAAGTCTTACAAAAGCCAATAACGCGTATGCTTTACCGGTCCTCACATACTCCTTTGGCAACATTAAGTGGTTAGGCGCTGACAAAAAAACATTCATATAATCATACGAGCAGAACTCACGAAACACAGAATATCACAGCCTAGTTACTACGCTATAATAATAATAAAGCTCGACAAAATTACTTATTTGATAGACACTGCCATCCCCAATGATGTGAATATGCAAAATACCTACTCTTGGAAGATATCTAAATACACGGACCTTGCCATGGAAACAAAATGACTTTGGAAACAAAACAATATCACTATTGCCCCCCCCCCCCCATTATGTCGGTCTCAGGCCATACACCAAACACATTTACACAACACCTTCAACAGTTGGGCGTGGACGAAAAGTTACACAAAGTATTCCAAAAGTCTGTAATCTTGAAGACCAGTAATATTGTGCGATCCTTCCTAAATTCTGATCAATAATAGTCCGGGTATTGACTTGGCACAGCCCGTCAACACTTGTTGAAACCGCAATTGAGGTTTTGAGTACAATTTTTTTTTGTCATAAATGGAAAGATCATAATTATATAAGTTTTATAACAAAACTGTTTTGTTTTTTTTCGCAATAATTCAAAAGTTATATCAAAATAAAAATGGGTTTTTGAATCCAGTACCGAAAATACGTTGACGACTCCCGAGCCGTGTGACGTCACCATGGCGGTCAGGATGCTTCTTTGACCAACGACGTCCTTGTCCGGTACTGGATTCTAGATTCCTGGTAACTAGGGTATATTTGTTGCAACATAGACGATGAATGAGGTTTGCAGCTTGAGACTAAGTCTACGATCGAAGTAAACATGTTTTTGAATGTTTAAAATCAGATTACAGATTCCAGTAAGTAAGTACCTAATCAAATATGTTTTGTTGAACCGATCTCCTCAATCGAAGGATGGCCTAGTTGTTACAGTGTCCGATAGTGGATCTCAGGGTCTTTGGATCGAAACTCAGGCCTTCCAACTGTTTTTTTATATTTTTATCAAAAAATTTATTGATGCTCTTGTTACGCACTTTTTATTTTGAAGCTTAAAGATTCTATTTGCCGATGACGCGTCGCCCCAGAGTAGAACGCCATACCTGATACGTGAATGAAACAAAGCATGGTACACCGTCATTAAAGTTTTCTCGCTAACTGTGTTTCTCAATCTGCGTAGGACAAAGATGGCTGTAGATAGTTTTTTGGCCAAAAAATCAATATGACCGGACCAGTTTAAGCGGTCGTCCAACACTATACCCAGAAGTTTAGCTGTCTTACCACAGGTTATTTTATTATTTGTGGATAAAACTAGTCTTTGTGTCTCTATCTAAATTTAGCTGCAGTGCTTGTGAACCATATATTGGCTTTAGTTTCCAATAATGCAATGTTTTTATCTAATGACGAACTGCTTTTCTCTAAACTCAAAAAAGACGTGTCATCTGCATATAAAATGCATTTTTGAGGTACCATGTAATGTTGTAAATCATTTATATAGATGACGAAAAGCAGTGGCCCCAGAACAGATCCCTGCGGAACTCCATATTTAATAGGCCGCATGGTAGACACATCCATTTTCAGCTGAAAACATTGTTGTCTATCGTTCAAATAAGAAGATATGAGTTGCAGTGGATGTCCTCTTACGCCATATCTCGATAATTTTTCTAGCAAGAGATGATGACTGACACAGCTTGACATAGCCGATTTGAGTTTGGTAATTTTTGGGTCTAACCAAAATAAGGGTTAATTTTGAGGTTCGATGTCTAAAAATGGAGTCAAGCTGATTGACTCAGTACTTCACACACATAATGATGATACCATTTTATTATTTTCCCTTTGCATGAAGCCTTAGTTTGAAATCTCCTTGCAACCAAATCATCGCCCACCCGCCCGCAAAAAAACATCCAACACAAAAACTCTCGTAAATAGTTTCTTGCGTCTCCCTCCATAGAAGCTAGAACACCACAGTTTTTATCTTGCATGCTTCAACTTTACGGTGCGAAACGATTAGGAGCCTCCAAACCATCTAAAAACAAAGTTTGAGCTGTTTTTATATTTTTAGTTCTTTTATATTTGCTGCGCCGCCACTGACACAATTGTTTCAAAAACAGACGCGTTTTCCATTCTCGCCGCTGCACTAAAATTTCAAGGTGATGATTACAAATTCAGTCGCAGTTTTAAGTCTCAGTCTCGTGTGACGAAAATAAAAAATTTCAGATCTCTCGAGCGGGCGGGAGTACCTAAAAAAATCGAAAATCTTTATTTGGCTTTCTGTTACGATGAAACCTCGCATTTCGTATAATTTCTAGGTGATGATTACAAATTCAGTCGCAGTTTTAAGTCTCAGTCTCGTTTGACGAAAATAAAAAATTTCAGATCCCTCGGGCGGGCGGGTGTGCCTAAAAGATTGAAAATCTTTATTTGGCTTTCTATTACGATGAAACCTCGCATTTTGGATAATTTCAAGGTGCTGATTACAAATCCAGGCGCAGTTTTGAGTTTCAGTCTCGTTTGACTAGAATAAAAAAGTTCAGTTCTCTCGGGCGGGCGGGTGTACCTAAAAAATCGAAAATCTTTATTTGGCTTTCCATTACGATCAAACGTCGCATTTCGGATAATTTCGAGGTGTTGATTACAAATCCAGTCGCAGTTTTAAGTCTCAGTCTCGTTTGACGAAAATAAAAAATTTCAGATCTCTCGGGCGGGCGGGAGTACCCACCTAAAAAAAAAGAAAATATTTATTTGGCTTTCTATTACGATAAAACCTCGCGTTTTGGATAATTTCAAGGTGCTGATTACAAATCCAGGTGCAGTTTTGAGTTTTATCTCGTTTGACTAGAATAAAAAATTTCAGATCTCTCGGGTCGGCGGGTGTGCCTAAAAAATTTAAAATATTTATTTGGCTTTCTATTACGATGAAACCTCGCATTTCGGATAATTTCGAGGTGATGATTACAAATCCACTCGCAGTTTTAAGTCTCAGTCTCGTTTGACGAAGATAAAAATTTCAGATCTCTCGGGCGGGCGGGAGTACCTAAAAAAATCGAAAATCTTTATTTGGCTTTCTATTACGATGAAACCTCGCATTTCGGATAATTTCGAGGTGATGGTTACAAATCCAGTTGCGGTTTTAGGTCTCAGTCTCGTTTGGCGGAAATAAAAAAATTCAGATCCCTCGGGCGGGCGGCAGTATCTAAAAAAGTCGAAAATCTTTATTTGGCTTTCTATTATGATGAAACCTCGCATTTCGGATAATTTCGAGGTGATGATTACAAATCCAGTCGCAGTTTTAGGTATCAGTCTCGTTTGACGAAAATAAAAAAAATTAGATCTCTTGGGCGGGCGGGAGTACCTAAAAAAATCGCTGTGCGATTCCGCTTGACTATAACGGCGATGCGCCTGTTGTTTAACGTAATCCCTTAAGTAATGGATATCGAGGTTCCTAAGAAGGCTACCGTTGGAAATATACCATGGGGCGTTAGTAAAATTGTACGTAATATCCTGCACTGCAGAACCTGCAGGTTTGGCACTTGCGTTTTGGCGAGGAAACGCCAAGCCGCACATGAGAGTAGGTATCATCAGGATCTAATAGTCTATGTCTAATCTTGAAGACTCTCAAGGCTTCATAAAGGTGTTTTCTTTCATATACATATCTAAGTCTGTTGAAAAAACAGAAAAAAAATACTGTTGCATTTTCAATTAATTGTTAGTATTTGGATGTTTTTCCATCGCTTTAAATATATTTACGGTTGTTTCAAATTCATGTCATTGAAAGAATTTAATCCTTATATTCGAAGTAATCACAGGTACGCCAATAAATTCATAATAGTTTTATATTCGTTCTAATGATATGTGTAATCGTTCTAATACTAGTATTGATATCTAATGCAATCAAAGCATCCTTTTGTTTTCGAAATTTATCCTACGTGTCATTTAAGTAAAGCATACAATCTATTCGATGTACAACAATTACTCCTGCAACAGTAGTTCGTTCTGTTAGAGAAATTGGTGGTAAGTAGTATTCATACCAACATGATATACCGAATTCAATGACCCTTGTTGTTCGCTGAACTATAATCAGTATTCGGCAGAACTGATGTCCCGATTCAATAAACGCAAAAAGAAAGAAGAGGAGGATCATCTCAGTACTCAGTGTTATCTGCACCAACATGAACAAGGTTGTTCGGTAACGGGTTGTTTCGTTGTGCTGCTAGCCGTATTGTGTCATCACGTGGTTTCGCGTATTGTAGTAGCAATTGTGCAATTTAAATGTATCCAGTTATATATTAAATGGAGGTCCTACTGAGAAATTAGGGCTTAGAAGAGCTAATACCCACATATTAATGTAGGAATTTAGATTAGTCAGGCAGTTATATTTCAGGTAAAAAAGCAACAACGGGTGCAGGCTTATGTCCAATTCTTATATCATGCTCCTTATAACTTCATACAAAATCACACCATTATTAAGCATCCAAACGAAACGATCAGCTATCCTCGCAATAAAATGTGTTGGTCCAAGGAAAAGAAAGTAGTTTAGAATCAATTATAAAACACAGGTTCGAATCAACGACAGGCTACGACTGAATCATTCATTGAAATCCAATGACATCTTGTAGTTGAATCGACAATACGATATAATTCGTTACCAACTATACACTTTATATTGGATAAAACCTCGCTGTGTTTGGGGAATGCTGAGTATAACTTCACATTGAATCAAAGCGTAAGTCTTAGACAAAACGATAGATTTTACTGATATATGATGGATATATTTATTTGTATTTAATAAACAATCAGAGTCTAATGATAATACATCCTAGTATCCAAAAATGGAGCTTTTGATACATATAACATTCTACATTGTCTACAAATTGTAAACTATCCCTTTGCCTTCCAGTCTAGTAATTAGTCACCGTTATACAATCCGCTGTTTTGGCCGAATGTAGACCTGATTAAAATTTCTTAATCCTTATTGCAGCTCGGCCATTCGTCGAGCACGACGGGAATGCGGTCTGTGCTACCAGATGGACTGGAATGCCTAATGCTCACAGACACACATTTCACGCATAATTGGCTTGTTTCTTCAGCCTATTTGCATCTGTGGGTGCTGCTGCTGTTGCTGCTCTGCCGCAAAGCCAACTTGTTCTTGCTGCCCGCGAGCATTGTTTTGAGTTATGTGCTTCAATTGTAATCCCGTGTTACCACGTACACACATGGAATGATTTGAAACGATCGTAACGATCCCGCTGATTGATATGGCAACGTCGCATCGCATAGTTGTCCCGTGGCAGTCCATTTCCCTTAAGAAGATAACAGTGACGTCACACAATTGATGACGTACCGGTACAGATAGGGTACTTGCAGAGAAAAGTATTATGTCGTTTATGCGTTTCTTAGAGCCTAGTAAAGCCTAGCCTAGTAAACATGACTTGTTTGGTTTTTTTGGAATCGGCTGTGGGAGATATTCCAAAAATTATTTCAAATGCCGGAAAATGCCGCGCAAACAACCTCTGACGTCAGTGATATCCTGTAGTGATAGTATGTAAAGTATTGATATTCGATATCGATAGCCAGTGCTAACCTAACATTTTGACATTGATCATTATAACCACAAAACACAGTCACACACAAAAGTCAAAAGAATAAAAGTTCGTAGAATACTAATTCACTTTGGGGATGGGCTTGAATTATATTCTATCTTTGGATTCATTCATAATGGGATGCGCCGAAATAAAATGATGGCTTCGATTAGTTGCGACTCTCGGTCACAAACAGGATGAACTGTGATACCTGTCAGATATAAAAATGTATTGCAACGAAAATGCTAGTGGGTTAATTGCCTGTTTCAAATATGTTTAAGTATCAATAAATTGAGTCGCATTGTTAAAGAATTCAGATCATCTCTAGTTTGCAGTTGAATCTCACTGACCTGCGCTGTAGCAGTATCGATTGTCGATATCGATAAGATACCTGTGACGTCAGCCCTTGTTTTAAGTCACGTGGAAAAATTTGAATATACCCTTATTTTATTTTGCAAATATCTTTTTTTGGCCGTCAGTAAAATCATGTTGTTTTTTGTTTCCTACTGCTTCTTGATATGGTTTTCTTTACGCTATGTATACTCCCGAGACGATTTCATGACCTCTGCAAGTACCCTATTCACCCTATTGTAATCCCGTGATTACCACGTACACACATGGAATGATTTGAAACGATCGTAACCATCCCGATGATTGATATGGCAACGTCGCATCGCATAGTTGTCCGGTGGTACAGTCCATTTTACGTAAGAAGGTGACAGTGACGTCACATAGTTGCTGACGTACCGGTGTAGACAATTGTTTTCTCAAATCGAATTTGAATGACGCAAAAAATACAAAAAGTAAGTGCGTTACTTTACCTCATATCTGTGGCTAGGATGAACAAGGGTCTATCTGCATAAAACAAGTTTTGAGAGAATTGAAGATTTGTGAAAAAAAATCAGAGTTGTATTTTATTGACGTTTCTCAACCGAGCAACATTGTATTTTGGAAACCTTGCAATGAAGGCCCAAATATTCATGAAAGATGAAACTATTTGATTTATTGATTATTCTTAGTAGATTTTTGTTAGTTAGACGTTAGCACATTGGTCTAAAATTGATTTAGAATTTAGGTCCTGCCTCTAATACAATTATTGACACACTTATGACCTGAAAATTGTTACTTAGGATCGGTTGTCCTGTAAAAGATTAGTTAGGTCCTTTTTTACTCGTCCAATTTTTTTATTACAGTATTATGAGTAAAAAAATCAAGCTTTCCTTTAGTAAAAACCACTTCATTCAAATAAATATATTTTCTGCAAACTGTTCATGGAGTATACCAATATCAAATAAAAAAAATCATTCCTGTAATAAAAACTAAAAAAATCATTAGCTAATACATAACGGATGATATTGTGTCTAAAAATAATAATAATAATAAATTATTCATTTTGACACAGTAGTTCCTAGTTTTGAGTTTTAGTATCGTTTGACAGAAATCAAAAATTTTCGATCTTCAGATCTTTAGGTTTGCCTATAAAATTAAAAACCTCTATTTGGCTTTCTATTAAGATGGGTTTAATTAATTTTTCAACGTTTCAAGGAATATAGGTTTAAATTAACTTTTCACTTAATTCTAAATGAATATTACCAGTATTCCACAAGTTAGAAAAGAACCACGTGATGCAAATAAAGCTGACAGAAAGTGCTACTAATCTACATTACGCATTACAATAATTTATCTCAGTCAACGACAGAAGTAAACGAAAACCGTCCCGCGCGCTCGTGTCCACATACCTGCGTAATGTCTAAGATATTTTGGGGCTTCTGACCGGTGGGATTAGGACAAATCTGACCGCGGCGCGCTAGTGTCCTATGGCCCATCTGGTGATCGAAATATTTTGCGCGCTTCTGACCGGTGGGATTAGGACCAATCTGACCGCGGCGCGCTAGTGTCCTATGGCTTTTCAAATAACTTGAGGATGCTGATTACAAATCCCGTCCCAGTTTTGAGTTTTAGTATCGTTCCACAAAAATCAAACATTTTAGATCTTCAGGGTTACCTAAACAATCATAAACCTTAGTTTCAGTTTCAGTATTATTTGATAAAAATAAAAAAATTCAGACCTTCAGATTTGCCTAAAAAATCGAAAATCTCTATTTTGCTTTCTATTAAAAGGAATCCTCGTGTTTTGGATTTGAAGGCACGGATTACAAATCCTACCACAGCTTTTAGTTTTAGTCTCGTGTGGCGAAACTCAGAAATTTCAAATCTTTCAGGTCTTCAACAGTTTGCATAAAAAAGTCGAAAATCTCTTTTTTGTTTCTTTTTTTTTATTTTTTATTTAAAGTCGCTTTATAACAGCAAGGTTTTTAGCGACGACATTATACAGATTTTAAATGAATGTACAAGAACATTATAAGGAAGACAACAAAAACAAACAAAGGTACATTATATAAACTGAGTAGCGTTGATGGCTTTAATGAATTTAAGAGTTCTTAGACAATCGGCCGTAGATTCTAGGTTACTGGTCACGGATTCTGGGATGTTGAACTGCTCTCTTGCTGGCGTGAGGTGTGTACATTCCACTAGAATGTGTAGCACTGATAAATTTTGTCCACAGCGTGGACATTTTTTTGGTTCTTCTTTTGTGATGATATGAATATGTGAAGCATTTATATGCCCAGTTCTCAGCCTGGTGATTGTACATTGGTCTCTTCTATTTGAAGGGATGAATGGTCTTGGCGAGTGGCTGTTTTGCCTTATTGAATGGAGATGAGATCTGGAGGATTTCCATTTGTCGTTCCAGTAATTTTTTATAACCTCAGTGTAGTATTTTTTAACTTCTTGGAAAGTGACTGGAATGTTGCTATTGAGGGTCGATGTTGTTGTGGCCTTTTTGGCTAGTGAGTCTGCCTTTTCATTACCCACTATTCCTTGATGAGCCGGAATCCAGATAAGTCCTATGTTTGTACCTCGATCTTGGAGTTCCTTGATTAACACTTGAATTGTTTGAACTAATGGGTTTTTCGTGAGGAAGTTTTCCAGCGCTGTCAGAGTAGAATATGAGTCAGAGCATATGACTACTTTGGGGTTGGCCGAAGTACGTTTAATTAGTTCTAAGGTCTGATATATTGCATAGAGTTCACAGCTAAATATTGAGTACTGACTAGGAAGTCTGATAGACTCACAGTCTTTGATCTCTGTGACAATTGCACATCCAGCTCGCCCATCCATAATTGACCCATCAGTGTAGTAAAAGCTTCTATCCTCATATTTAGCCTTAATTTCTAGAAATCTTTGTCTGTATACTTGGCTGCTGGTACTATCTCTGTGGTGTTGCAATAATTCCCAATTGTTTCTTATTAAGATGAAACCTGGTGTTTTGGATAATTTTAGGGTATTGATTAGAAATCCAGTCACAGTTTTGAGGACCAGTATCGTTTAACGAAAAAAAATTCAGATTTTTCAGGTCTTCATCAGGTTTGCCTAAAAAATCGAAAACCTTTATTTGGCTTTCTATTAAGATGAAAGCTCATGTTTTGGATAATTTGAGGGTGCTGATTACAAATCCAGTCACAGTTTTGAGGATCAGTATCGTTTTACGAAAAAAAAATTAAGATTTTTCAGGTCTTCATCATCAGGTTTGCCTAAAAAATCGAAAACGTTTATTTGGCTTTCTATTAATATGAAAGCTCGCGTTTTGGATAATTTGAGGGTGCTGATTACAAATTCAGTCACAGTTTTTAGTACCAGTATCGTTTGACGAAAATGAAAAAAATCAGATCTTTCAGGTCTTCATCAAGTTTACCTCCATTTAGCTTTCTGTTGAAATGAAACCTCGTGTTTTGAATAATTTGAGGGTGCTGATTACAAATCCTGTCGCAGTTTTGAGTTTCAGTCCCCTTTGACGAAAACAAACAATTTCGTATCTTTCAGATCTTTTGCAATGTATGGTTAAACCAACTTTGATATTTTTACATTATCTAATAGTATACATACTCGTATAAGGAAAATGGAATGCCCCTACCTGGAGAAAATCTGGCAACATAGTCAAGTAATCCTGTGCCACCATCCACCATGCTTCAAACAAACAAACGAAATAAATGAAATGAAATAAAACGATACCATTGAAGTTGTGTCACCCTGTTAGCTACATATTCTGGTCTATTGGTCGGCTAGAACAGAGATGACATTTGAACGACATATTGCCTGAGTTAGTACCGCGTGGTAATGGGTACCGCTCTACTGCGATCAGAATTTTAATTGGTTTAAGTGCCAGATGGAATGCAAGAAAAAATGAAAGAGCACTTGGAAAAAATGGGCATGTGTCGTATGACCGTTTATAGCGGCTGGCAGTCTATCATAGCAGCAACTGTATTATGGATTGATGATACGTACGTGAAATCGTGGGTATTTGAATGGAATGTTAAGTTGCGTTCAATTGAGGTTTTGAATAAAAATTTTTTTTGTCATAAATGGAAAGATCATACATAAGTTTTATAACAAAACTGTTTTTGTTTTCTTTTTTTCACAATAATTCAAAAGTTATATCAAAATAAAAATGGGTTTTTGAATCGAGTACCGAAAACACGTCGACGGCTCCCGAACCCGTGTGACGTCACCATGGCGGTAAGGATGCTCCTTTGACCAACGACGTCCTACTCCGATACTAGATTCCCAGCCAATCGCGAAAATACGTACTGCTAAACTGGTAACTAGTGTATATTTGTTGCAACACAGTTGATGAATGAAGTTTGCAGCTCGAGACGAAGTCTACGATCGAAATAAATATGTTTTTGAATGTTTGAAGTTGAAGTCAGATTACAGATTCCAGTAAGTAAGTACCTATAATCAAAAATGTTTCGTTGGAAAGATCTCCTCAATCGAAGGTTGGCCCAGTGGTTAGAGAGTCCGATAGTGGATCTCAGGGTCTTTGGGGTCTTTGGATCGAAACCCAGGCCTTCCAACTTTTTTTTATTTTTTTTTCAAAAAATTTATTGATGTGCTTTTTGCACTTGTTACGCACACTTTTCTACGATCAACATAAATATGTGTTTGAATCAAATTTTGTTAGACATATTACTTGCACTGCACAGTGCTTGTTAAATTTTTATGAAAATTTAATATTGTTAAGCTTCATTGCCCAAAGTTAAATAAATAATAATACCAAGTGATAAACAGAATGTGATTACGAGTTTGAGTTACTTTTTTACATTAAAAAACTTAAAAATGAATGAATTGAATGGATGAAGGGATTTTGTTTTATTAACCAACTATTACATTTAACAAAAAATAATGGCGAAAAAATCATGCTTTTGGGACACCCTGTATAACATGAAAATATTTTTAAAATGTACCCTTTATGGGTCTCTATCTATCCCAAATTATTATTTTCTTTTTTATCAAATACTTTAGACATAATGCTCCGTGTCGAATAACGTGAATAACCCTGTATAATTCATTACACAAAAAAGCCCAAACGTCAACGAACTCAATATTTATTTTCTGTCATCGATGTGTCATTTTGTTAGTTGAATGTTTGCCACACAGAGTTAACATCTATAGAGGGAGTGTAAACAACAAAATGCACAGGTCGCTGACCAGCCAACATGTAACGGAAATTTTGACAGCTTAAGGGCATTACCAGTAGCGTGCGGCTTTAAATTAAAATTGGATGTTCATTAATAGATTCGATTATTACTGTGATGTTACAAACTGATACCAATAAGTTGTATTAGTATTTAGCTATACTTAGAGAGTTACCCTTATTATAATTTCTTTGTAACAGTTGATAATTTATTATTACCACGAAGTGTTTTTCAAAACATATCTAACAGTGCTCTGAAAGGTAGCCTGTTGGAATGGCTGCATCGAATTTTTACTTCAGCAATAAAATATAATAATTGCATTAGGTAATAAAGTTCTATAAAATTCTCATAGATAGATTTTCTGTAAGTAAATGTGGCATACATTTTTGCATTTCACGTCCTCAAATAGTTTAAAAAATGGAATTTGGAAAATTCATGTTGATTGACATGAATGTAATGCGTGCACAAAACATACATTAAGCAACCATTATTATTCCTCAAACTGGAGTGAAGTTACTTTTGTTCCCACTTATCCCCATATATTACGCTACTGAAAACTAATACAAAACCTATACTCACCTATGATAAGAAGTGTTCACCGATTCGTCGCTATTACAGCAAACTATGCACTTTTTATGTTGTCTCATCATGCAATTATGATAATATTGTTCATAAATAATTTAATTCACACCACAAATAGTCACAAAGTCAGTCAAATATACACTAAAATCACAAAAATCTCGACACACGCAATAACCGCAACTACAATGACAGCCACATGACAGCTTAAGGGCACGCCGATTGTAGGTTTGCTAGATTTATGACATACTAGAAGTTATTGCGATATTCCGCTATGAAATTCACCATTTTTGAGATTTGATTAAATCAATACAAATTATCTTCACGTAAATCAGTTACATTGCAAGTATATTGGAATGTGTAGTCAAATGCCCAGTTAAATACTTTGTGTTCAAACTGCGGAAACTGCCAGATTTTGAAGAAACTGGAAGCGGACGAAGAAGAGTAGTAATAGCGCTATAGATGTTGGCTGGCCAATATTCAAATTAGGCTCCCTCTAGAGATGTTAACTCTGTGGTTTGCCATTTATAAATCATGGAGGCGTATTCGATTGAGGATCGTATTAAAAATATTCAAATGCACTATCAAAATGTCTCATTTAAAAGAAGCTACAGAACACATTTTTTTATGTATACTGAAACATTGTCGTACATAGCTTATGAAATTAATAAAATATATTTTTATTTCAGGTAAGCAGCAACCGAATGACAGTGTATATGGTAATGTACTAATAGCTGTTTTGATATAGTTGAATATCATTACGTAAATCATTGTATTAGATATGACCCAGTTAAGGTATTGATCAGTTGATCACTAATTTGTTATATTTTTACACTACACTAAGTCGCAGTTTACGGAATAATTAAAAATACAATCATGGTTCAGGTTTATATAGCCAGATTCCTTTACCTTTCTCTCTATTATCTTCGTCGTGTAACATACGCTTTTAGTTATGCAATTTTTGTGTTTTTTATTTTGTATTCTGGAAGTTTTGTAGTATATTATTTGTATTAATATCTTCATTCATTTTCACCTATGCATTATTGTGTCCCTGTGTCCTTTATGGCCTTTTATAAACATCACTTGTCTAGTAAACAAATTCCCAAAATAAATTTAATATTCTGGAACAGCTGTTAAACCAGTAACTGTCATTTATTTATTAATTACAATCTTTTTACTTCCCACACCGATAGGTGAGGGGAGTATTGTGATCGCGAAAATTTTCGATTTTGAGATAATACACTTTTTGGGCGTTTCATGATGTCTACATAACGAAAATCCACGTCACTCATTTCCGTCGGTCTGTCTGTCGGTCTGTCTGTCTGACTGTCTGTCTGTCTGTCTGTCTGTCTGTCTGTATGTCTGTCTGTCTGTCTGTCTGTTGGTCTGTCTGTCTGTCTGTCGGTCTGTCTGTCTGTCTGTCGGTCTGTCTGTCTGTCGGTCTGTCTGTACGCGTTTTTCTGTCCTCGTAATCTCAGTAACCGCTGCATGGATTGTGATGAAATTAGGGCAGCGATATGCTGGGGGGTCGTAGTAGGTAATGTTCTTATAATTTTGAAAATCGGTGCAGGGCCGGCGGAGTAACTAGCAAAAAACAAAAAAAAATTAAATATTCCTCAAACTTCGTTTTTAGGCGTTTTAGAGGTTCCTGATCAATTTTTACTTTTTTTTTTTGGGTGGGGGTGAAATTGGGGTGGTTGGGGGGTGGGGGGTTGTAAAATTGAAAAATTTGTTGCTTTCATAATAGACTGTCCACTGACCCATGAAGGAAGACCTAGCAACATAAATAACTTTTTTAGGTCCATTCGAACATTGCCTTGCCTATTACAGAAACCAAAGGACTTAGAATTTTTACTTGTGTAAGCATACGAGAGTATTGCTTTAGATCCTTCTATATTGTGTTACAAGGAAACTGTTGAATTGATGTTAATGAAATTTTGACACAGTATTACTACCGTGGCGAGGATGGAAAACGCGTATGGTTTTTATAAATCGTGCCAGTGGCGGTGCAGAAATAATAAAACAAAATAAAAATATAAAAACAGCTCAAACTTCGTTTTTAAGCGTTTTAGAGGTTCCTGATCATTTTCTGCGTTTTTTTTGGGTGGGGCGAAATTGGGGTGGTTAGGGGGTGGGGGGTTGAAAAACTGAGAAGTTTCTTGTATTCATATTAGGCTGTCCACTAACCTGTGAAGGAAGACCTAGCGACATAAATCAACTTTTTAGGTCCATCCGAACATTGCCTAGCGTATTACGGAAACTAAGGGACTTAGAATTTCCTGTATACGTACATACGAGTATTTATTGCTTTAGATCTTTTTGTATTTTGTAACGTGGACACTTTTAAATTGATTCTAATTAAATTTTGACACAGTATTATTACCGTGGTGAGGATGGAAAATGCGTATATTTGTTAAATATCGTGTCAGTGGCAGCGTATATAGCAATAATAAAAAAACTATAAGAATGAAAACAACTCAAACTTCGTTTTTAGATGTTTTAGGCTATCCATTGACCTTTGAAGGAAAGACTTAGCGGCATAAGACAATTTTAGGGGAGGGAAGGCTGCCGATGATTTGGTTGCAATGGGATCTCAGACTAAAGCTTCATGCTATGGGAAAATAATAAACTAATATCACAGTAATGTGTGGGAAGTACTGAGTCAATCAACTTCATTTTTTTGTCAAAGTCTTTATGTATTTCGTTTTTACTTCAACAGATTTGACTTAATTCACATGTTATTAAAGCGCTGAATTTTGGATGATCTGCAAAAGGGGAATCAACGTCTACTGTTAAAACACTACTTACTAAATTCGAGAAACCATAACAAAATTGTCTACTAAGGCTGGGCGACTGATTGTGTCAGCTTTTTGCACAACACATTTTTTGAAAATCCTCTTAAGAAAACAAAAGTCTTATAAGGGATTAACTAACAGAGGAACAAAAATGTTGGAACATTCTCCTCTCCATTGTATTTATATAGCATACCAAATTTTAAATACATAGAAGTAAATTTATTGATCAAACATATTTTCTGCTATGCGCCTCGAAGATTGTTAAGCTATTGATACTGAAATTGTTATGTTACCTCCTGTCATCGGCATTCAACAATTCAACACTGCCTGAAACGGCGATATTCAAAATGAGAAGTGCTCCAAATACTGATCTCTGAGGTACTCCAGAACGTAACAAGACCCTTAGGGGTTTCTGTTCAGGAAATTACTCACATCATATTAGGTGCCAAATTCGAGAAAGTGTAAAAAATTTGCTATTAAGGACGTTCGTTCGGGAGAGTTGTTGGTAAATAATTATTTTTCAGTTTTGATAAGTTTTATTACATAGATATCTACCCTCAAAAAATCATCAACTTCTTGTTGACCATTTAAGGAATTTATTAATGATTAATTGTGAGCATTTTAATAAGGGCCTTTATGACAAATTAGCATTTTATTGTACTTAAAGGTATAGAAGAAACATATTTTCTGAGTAGATACAAATGTAAAGAATATTAAAAATTTTCTTTGGGCTATGTAGTTTAACTGTTGTGTTAAAAAACTGGGTTGACGACCGTTTGAATTAGTTATTAGTTATTTTAGACAAAGTAGTTATAACTGTTTAGGAAATTACTGAACCATATTGAAAACTGGCAACAGCACCCTGTTGTTGTTAGGTATAGAAATACTCTGATAATTTTTTATGGCACAATTATCACTGCTTTTAAGAATAGGGCATACTTTTGGAATTTTCCACCTATCTGGGAATCTACGTGTTTAAATAGCTTTGTTGAAAATTATTGTTAGAGTTCCTGCAAACAAAGATAATTTATAAATAATTATAAAAATTATTATGCGTTGCAACTTATCTAAAGTCCCGAATGAATTTAATTGAAAATAAGTACTCATTTGACTCTAGCGTAGCGAATGAACAATTGATGTGTCACCTCAGAGTAACCAACTGAACATAGAGGTAGTAAACAAACCACTGCAGCGTGGCGTGCTCAAAGCCATCATCTTTGACACCTCAGCCTCCAAACATTGATCAGCTCGCAGTGACAGTTCAAATTGTAAACAATGTCAACTAACCTGAACATTTTTCCAATGCAAACCATGTTACAAACACTGCACTTTTTGAGTTCCATCTCGAAAAACTGTTAAACTACACTCGAATATAGCACAGCAAGTCCGTAAAGCTTCACTACAGTTACCAACAAATAGCTAATTCGATTTTACTGACCAAGCATGAAAGACGCACAAACAAAGCAAACGTTTGACAATCAGGGTTGTACCGTGAATAAGTCGCATGAAAATTTTATCGGCGTTGCCAGCTGCTCAAAATTTATGTAAGACTTCGGAATTTGCGTTTATGATGAAGAAATATGCAGTAACGCAGTAGAGGTCAACATATTTATGGATTTTGCTGGATTCATTGCTGAACCATCAAAATACTGTCTTTTTTAACGTAGAATGGAATATTTCTGGATACTATACAATTAAGACGTAGACAATTATGATTGCCGTATCTGGTGGTCAATATGATAACATAAGAAAAGATGTCGGCCTATTAGAATTAGTTGTTTACTACCTCTATGTTCAGTTGTTACTCTGAGTGTGTCAGCTTTATGCGAATGAAAATTGAAAACACGTAGAAGTACTGAACGTAAATAAGCATGGTGGTGGGAGCTGGATAATACCAAGCACATGGCGTTTCTTGAAACATCTCTCAAGAAAACAAAAGACTTATAAGGGATTAACTGACGGAGGAACAAAAATCTTGGAACATCCTCCTCCCCATTGTGTTTATTCGTCTGAGTGCGTGTTTTGTTTCCTTAGCGGGATAATCTGTGTAGTGGCGCCTTGCCGAGTGTTTCTCTACAAACGATGTAAATTTGTTTTTCTTCCACTCGCGCCGCTCCTATATCCGAGCCCCTTTATTATCATGGCGGCAAGAAGCAACTCGACGTAGTTCAGTTAAATTATGCATTTTGAGCATCTTTTTTTTTGAATCGAAAATCTGGCGATCTTAACAATTGAGGCGTTTCTCGGAAAAACCTCATACGTCAATTATTTCCAAAATTTAGATAATGACATCATCGCATTTCTAACATCCATATACATGGATAGAAATAATTATTTCTCGAAAAAATACTATTTACAGAGGAAAATTGACTTGTTCTTCTAAGAACATCATAAGTCCATAACCTTTCACTTAAGAAAGTCACTTGTGCATTGTGCATGATTGGTTGCCTGTAAATTGTCATGCAAACTTGATAACAAAGCAGTACAACACAGCACCTGACACTGCTGGATAATAGGCCTTTACGGAAAGTATGATCGGGTTAACCCGATCACAAGGATCACTGATCCTGACGTTTGGAAAGTGATCTGGGATCAGTCAGAAATAGGGTCAGTCCACTGTTGTACAGTAAGTGATTGCGATCGGATGATTCAGATCAGTAGCTGTTTTTCTTAACCATCTGTTTTTTGTTCTTAAACCAACTTTTTCATTGTTCAATCTCCGTTAAATCCATGGAATCATAAATCTCATTTGACAACTGACATTTTACTGATCTATCCGGATCCACATCACTGTTTCCGTAAAGGCCTCATATAGTAGTGTAGTGGTTGCGAGGACTGAGTGGTAGATATCGGGTTTTTTGGTTAGTCAGAATTGATTGTTTCAGTTAGGGCCGGTTTCTAAATGTCCAGTTAAATATTTATCTTGAAGATAACGGTTATCTGTCAGACAAATTGTTTAAATAATTGAAGGTTGAACTTACGAATCCACGTAAATCTTATCTGACAGTTGTACCCATAGAAACGCTATCTGGCAGCTACCTATCTGACACTTTTAACTGGACATTGAGAAACCGGCCCTTAGTCGATTTTTGTATCAGGTATAGTTGTTCATCATCGCTCTTCCTTTGTTTTTTGTATCGGAATTTATTTTATTTTCATGCTGTTTGTATTAAGGACACTAATTTGTTAACCTTTTCAGATATGGCAATAAATCAAACTATTCAAAGTTTTACATGCTGGGAAGTTTTTTTTCATTTTCCCAAATATGTTAGTTTTGGACTAATGATGTTTTTCCAATAAACGCCTCAATAGCTCGCGTCAAGGTAACATTAGAAAAGCTTAGTGCTGTTTCTAGGTTTGTTGTCGCTAAATTGTATAATTTGTGCCAAAAAAGAAAAAGCATTCAAAGACCTTCCAATTAAGGTATGACCAGGCGCGTGAGAATAGCTAAGAAAGATTTAATCTGGGCCATATTAGATTAATTCGATTAGATTGAGGGCTAGTTTCATCACCTCCTAATAAGTGTCAGATAGACTATCTATATAATATTTTGTCTTTGTCATTTGGCACAAGTAGGCGATGGTTAAACTCGCCTTTAGTCGTTTGGAGTGGACTCTGGCTCTCATACGTCACCCGTAACTACAGGCTAGAAGGCTGAAACAGTCCCATGCCAGTTTTGATGCAATCTTCCCGGAGTCCAAGCCTTTAAAGCGGCCTCTGGGAGTCCAGGAGGATCACAATAGTCTTGCAACGGTACCGTTTTCTTGCTATTTTCCAAATATTATCCACTATATTGAACTAAGACTGGTTCTGTAAGGGGAGATGAACCCTAACCCTCTCACTGCCAGAAAAAGACTCGTGCAAATTTAGATGCCACCCTTATTATCGTACCTTACTCCTGACTTCTCTGATTCATTTCTCCACAAGAAGAAGAACAATTTAACTGGACTATACCGTGACGGCAAGAACCAACTCTAAGTTGGTGAAGTTGCCAGTTACAGATTTACAGCTCATCTCTTTATTGAAGTTGGAGAAGTTTCGCTACGCCGACTTTCTAATCGGTTTATTGCAATGTTAGGTACTGATAAAGGGGAGTCGTAACTATTCGAAGGTCTCATCTGGAAAATTTAACGGGCCATAGGGTTTATAGAAATGAAATAAAAAGTTTCTGTGATGTTTGCGTTGAAGCAATTACGCATTGTTTACGTTAAAATAATAATAATTTAGATTTATTTGAATCAAGTCTACTGGATCGACTGAGCAAGTCGCAGAATATATGCTCGTGTCTTAAACCGCTGACCAAAAAAGCATGGCAAAGCAAACTTCTGCAAAAAATATTTACTCTTTCCTTCTCTTCTTTCAATGTTAGTGAAAGAAAAGATATGTTTTCATTTGAATGTGCATCATGCATAATGTTGTATTATTCTGAATTACTATTTGACTCACCCAGTAGCGTAGGTACAGTTTCATTATTTTCATTTGAAAATTTCCCACCGGGGATTTCTCAAAAACCGCTGATTAAAAGAAAAAACGACGAGACACGTCAAAAGATTTGTCAAGGGGGATAAGTCTTTAATCGAAAACTACTTCATCCCCTTGTACCCACTCCCCCAGGATCAACCCCTTAAAAACTTAAAATAACAAGGGCTATCGAGTAATACCTTGTTCTAGAGGTATGTCGAAGCACTTTATTTTGGCGTTTGATTTTTTAAAATCGGTCGATTCGTTTTCGAGAAAATTAGAATCTTTATATTTCTTAACTTGTTCAAATAGAATACAAAAACATACAAAAATACCACTTTTTATTGCAATAAGTGTTCAAATGTTGCCCATTATTGGCCAAACAATGATATAGGCGATTTTCAAATTCATGACGGGCAAAAACGTCTTGTGGGATATCACGGCAGCTTTCGATAATGCGTTGACGGAGGTCATCCAAACTGCCCGTCAAGAATTTAAAAATTGCCTATATCATTGTTTGGCCAACAAAAGTGATATTTTTGTATGTTTCATCTATTTGAAGAAGTTAATAGTATAGCGTTTATTGTAAATACAAAATAAACAAAATACAATAAACAACAAGTGCCCCAAAAGAGTTAAAAGCTTGTACTTGGGTACAAGGTAATTATTATAGAATAGAAACAACAAATAAGGGTTAATTCAGGAATATTTATATTTAAATATTATGTATTCTATATACAGGGTGAGTTTTTAGTACCGGCTCGGTAAATAACTCCACTACTGTAGAAGATAGCGAAAAAAGTTGTAAACAAAAGTTGTAGCCACGGATATGCTCCTTGCTCAGAAAATATTTAGATTTATACAGGGTGATCCATAACTACGTGGTGATACAAACATGCATTTTTGTAAATGAGACACCCCATATATTATCCTATTTTCAGATTCTACTAATCATTTCTCTTCTCACAATATAAGGTTTTATAACATTATACAGGGTATTTCAAAGTTATGACCATTTTTGTATCCAAATCGCTGTCAAACGAACGCACTGTATATCAAAAAGTAAAGAATCAAAAATTATTTTTTTTACACGGAAAGATTAAAAATATCCTTTAGTTTTAAAATTGGGTATAAATAAAGCCCACGACGCATACTCGTATACAGGGTGATGTAGAATGCAAAATCCAGATTTTCTCTTTTTTTTTAAATGTAACCCCCAATATTTTATTATACCAAAGAACTGCCCTTAATAAGCTCTTTCATCTTTGTATAGCACTTGTTGTAGCTACGTCCATCAATTTCCGAGATATTTAGATTTTTCGGTAAATTTAAAATATAGCTCCTATTTGTGTACTGAAATTTAATTATTTTGAGAAAGTACTATCGAATTTGCTTTTTATTTAACAAGCAACTAAATTATAAGGTCATGGTAGTATTTGATGAAGTCAAAACCCTAAATCATTGAGACAATAAAGTCAAGTATGCTGAGGAAACAATTTTATAGGCGTGATGCATAATTATCAAGCAGATTTATCAGATAGGCTTTGAAAAATTGACAGTTTTCATAACCTGCTCAATAACTCCGTACTGTGTGAAAAACCAGCTTTAAAAATTAGTTTTTACATTGAGGGTATTCAGGAGAATCTTTGAGAAATTGCCTATTTGCCTCTAGAATATATCAACTATGGACAGCAATATCCAGAAAGGAGGCACTCTAAAAACTAATGCGTTTAGAAGATTGAAGAATCGTTTTATTTGAACCGTGTCGTTTAATATTTCATAGCCTACCTGATAGATCTGCTTGATAATTTTGCATGACGTCTAGAAAATTGTTTCCTCAGCACACTTGACCTATATTATCTCGTTAATTCAGTGTTTTGACTTGATCAAGTACTATTATGGCCTTATATTTTAGTTGTTTGTTGAGCAAAAATAAAATTTGATAGTATTTTCCCAAAATAAATAAATTTTAGTAAACAGGTATACTTAAAATTTGTAGATAAATCGAAATATCTCAGAAACTAATGAATGCAGCCATAACAAGTGTTATACAAAGATGAAAGAGCATATTAAAAGCAATTCTTTGGTATAATAAAATATTGGGGGTTACATTTAAAAAAAGAGAGAAAATCAAGATTTTGCATTCTATATCACCCTGTATACGAATATGCGTCGCGGGCTCTTTTTATAGCCGATTTTAAAACTAGAGGATATTTTTTATCCATCTGTGTAAAAAAATGGTATTTGATTCATCACTTTTTGATATACATTGCTTTCATTTGACAGCGATTTGGATAGAAAAATGGTCATAACTTTTGAAATACCCTGTATAATGTAACAATACCCTATATTAGAAGAACGGAAATTATTAGCAGAATTTTAGTATGGAATGATATATAGGGCATCTCATTTAAAAAAATGCATGTTTGCATCACCACGTAGTTATGGATCACCCTGTATAAATCTAAATATTTTCTGAGCAAGGAGCATATCCGTGGCTACAACTTTTATTTACAACTTTTTTGGCTATCTTCTACAGTAGTGGAGTTATCGACCGAGCCGGTACTAAAAACTCACCCTGTATATTAGTAATAATAGGTATTACATATGTCTACAAGTTGGTGAATTTTAATGCGATTTTTATTTACTATCCATTGTTTTAAACCATACTTGAATGAATTTGAAGGCACTAGACATTTTATGCTTTCTGGTATCGCATTGTATATATAATATACACAAAGATTCAAAGGAACTACTTTGCTTTCTATAATATCGTCCACCTTCTCTCGCTGAATTGTGGCAGAATAATGAACATCATCATGCTCTTCCTAAAAACAACGAATCTTCGTATTTAGACATCCTATATTAATTTAATACCGCTGATAGTCTCCATCGAATTTGGATTTAATTCTTTTTTTACCTCATGTTTATCCTTTTGTGTATATAGCTTACCGTGGCCTGTGTTATGTGTCTATGGAAAATGCCATGAACGGCCCCTTGGCGAGAAGATCTGTGACCCTGTTTTATCCCCTTGATTCTTCAAACGACCTATATTCTGTGGGTTTGCTAGGTAGCCTACATAAGTGTGGGAGTATAATACATAAGAGATTTATTTTTTCTTCACTGTAATCAGGATTCAGAAAAGGACATAGCACAACAACAGCAATGCTAAAAATGGTGGACGATATACTAGAGGCATGTGACAATGATGAGATTGCAGCGTTAGTATTATTAGATTTTAGTAAGGCATTTGACCTTGTTGACCATAAACTGCTTATTGCTAAACTGAGATACTTGAACTTCTCATCTAGATGTAGGGACTTGATTGAGAGTTATATAAAGGATCGGTCACAGTATGTTGTGATCGATAACAAAAATTCAAATATTACAAATGTTAATAAAGGGGTTCCTCAAGGATCTGTCCCAGGACCATTACTTTTTGTATTGTATACTATGGACATCAGTAATGGCGTTCAGAATGGTTGCTCACTGCATCAGTTTGCTGATGACACGCAAGTATATGCATCATTCAAAAAAGGAAACCTTGCAGATGCACAAAAATCATTGCAAGGTACTATTGATAATTTAGTGGAGTATTCTCTTAACCACGGTCTAAAGATAAATTCAAACAAAATGCAAATGATTATGTTTGGAGCAGCGCGTAGTGATGTAGGTACACAATTAAGAGTATTGTAGGTAGTGATTCTGTTGAGGCAGCTGATGTAGTGAAAGATCTTGGTTTTTACATAGACAATACATTGCGATTTAGAAATCATGTTAATAAAATAATTAAAAATGGGTATATGGCACTACGTAATTTGTATAGAAGTAGATCATTTCTAGATACTCGATTGAGAACTATGTTGTGTGAGAGTTTAGTACTTAGTTTTGCAAATTATGGTGATGCAGTTTTTGGTCCATGCCTTGATCAGCAGTCTCTGGCTAAATTACAGAAGTTGCAGAATTCCTGTGTAAGGTTTATATTTCCATTGCAACGCACAGAGCATTGTACCTCATATGTGAATAGCATTAAATGGCTGAAAATGAACAACAGGATAAAGCTACACATAGGTTGTTTAGTGCTTAAGATTATTAGTAGTCAAGAACCAGTATATTTATATGAGAAATTGAGGTTACGATCGATGTGCCACGACGTGAATATTAGACATGATGACCAGCTTTCTGTGCCTAAACATAGAACAGCATTATTTGAACGATCATTTTCATACTGTTCTGGTAATATATACAACGCGATTCCGCGGCAATCAAAAAAATATAATAAGAACGCTTTCAAGAAGCAATTTTAAAGATATCTGCTGATTGGTCAAATTTAAGATCTTCATACAAAGTCAACACTAAATTTTTTGTTATTCTTTTCTCTTCTTCCTTGTGACAGATTTCGTAGCACATGTATTCTTACTTTATTTTACTTTATAAATTACTGTGGTTATTCTTTTCTCTTCTGACTTATTTTACTTCATAAATCACTGTTGAGTTTTTTACATAGTTTTTCTTTTTTGTTTGTTCATATTAAATAAATAAGTTATGTTATGCAAATATTAATTTTAGTATATAATACCCTACTCTGTATGAATCATTGTAATGTTTGTTCAGGTCCTCAGTTAAGTGGAAAAGCTTAGCTTGACTTCTCTGAGGTTAAAATAAAGGCCATTTATTATTATTATTATTATAATCTTCAAGCGAGGGACTGGCTGCATGGACTGCTACTGGGTGCAAAAGCCAAACAAAAAAATGAAGATTCTAATTTTCTGGAAAACGAATCGACCTGTTTTAAAAAATCAAATACGTCAAAATAAAGGACTTCAACATACTTTTAAAAGAAGATATTACTCGATATCACTTGTTATTTAAAATTCTTAAGGGGATGATCCTGGGGGCAGAGGGTACAGGGGTGAAATAGTTTTTGATTAAAAGGTTCTCCCGCTTGACCAGTCTTTTGACGTGTCTCGGCATTTAATCAACGGTTTTCGAGAAATTCGGGGTGGGTAGTTTTCAAATGAACACCCTGTACCTACGAGTATATGGTCTGGAGTCATCATTTTGGTAGCATTCAAGGTGGTCGTATGATAGTATGAGGCGTGATATAGTTTATTTTTATTTTTATTTTAAAGGAGGGATATACCTGGTCTGAAGTGTCTGGTAAATCCAACAATAATTTTGAGGTCGACCAAGGGGGAGGGTGTGCTATAGGCGAATAGTATGAGAGATGATATTTATTTTTAGTTCCAATGAGGTAGTATGCAACCCCTCCATATCTACGACACTGACTTTATCGCTTCAATGTGGCAGCGTATGTGAAAAAATTACGTTTTGTGGCAGCCTCCACCAAAATTTAAAATTTTGGTGAAGGTGCTTCGTATACTATATTAGTACATTATTGATATAATAATAAATAAATAATGAATGGACTGTATTTACACAAAGGTAAATAGGCGAACTGTCAGCTAGTATCTGTTTTTCAACTTAACCTTATAGAAAACCATATGAAACATAACACAGAATGCATAATAAGCAATCACTCACTCACAATAGGCACATTATTTAGGAGAGTTAAATAACAGTGCGACCACATATTAGCTGAAAAGAAAAATAATAATAAAAAATACATGAAAGTGAACGAAAAACATACCAAAAAGCCTTCCTTAATAACTAGGTCAATAATGGACATTATCGCCTGTTTTTAAAATTTACAGAGACAAGTTTTTTATGATATGATTTGTAAATTTTAGTGGCGTTGTAAGAGAAGCTTCTGACAAAAAGAGCCGAGGTATAGCATGGAATTAATAATGTATTTGTATTTATTCAGTCCGTCTTGAAAGCGGTATCAACTTATGATAAAGATATGGAGGAGTTCTCAACAATAATTTTATGTACTAGAATACACAAGTGTAACTTTCTCAACGCATATGATTTGAGCCGTCCAGATTCTTTGAATGAAGCACTGATATGGTCATACTTCTGAGCAACAAATGAATATCTCAAACGTAAGTTTTGCATGCTCTGAATGCGATTGGCATAAACTACTGACAATGCAGGTCACAACACGGAATCACAATAAGATATTCTGAATATGATCAATGCCTCACAAAGCCTAAGTTTCATGCCTGATGGAAGGAGGTGACGGTTTAGGAACAGCTGTCTTAAATAACTATTTGATGATTGGTACAAGTAGGCTCATTCTTGATTCTGAGTCCCAAATTTCTGGCTACATTTGGAACACATATCCTTTCACCGTGTATATTAATATTATATTATCCTGGAGGCTTGCTTGCTCTCGTGTCTGAAGATCCCCTACTCCTACTGCTCTGCACATATTCAAGGCAGTCCATAGAAAAGCAGAGACATTTCGTTGACGCGCCAAATCCAGCCCCTTTTTCATTGACCAGCGGTTGGTGACCTTGCCAGTAGACATAAGGAAATCCTTGAATTTCGACAGAACCCCCTTTCTTTATCTCCACCACTGAATGACGTACCGCAATATCATGCAGCTATTATGTTTCGGGGTGTATCGGATTTCAATTTGTAAGCGAAATGTCACCGCTGGCAGTCGCATTAAAAGGGCCCGATTATCTCTCTCGCTCTCTCCGGGGACGTACGTTCAAACGGCTGCACTTCGTACGGACTGAAACTTCCGAAACTCGATCTTCCCTCAAATTTACGTTTAATATTCCCGTTGGCACCCCCTTGCGGTTTTCAGCCCCCTGGCGAGGATCCATTCTCGCGATCATATTTCGGTTTATGACGTGTCGATTTGCAGAAACTGCTTGAATTTCGGTGTTTTTGTTTATTTCTGACAATGTTCTGATTACTCGTACATTCAAATTTGGGCAAGTTTGTACATTATTCGATTCCTATAAAAGGACTCCTATTTTTAACTTCCCTGGCCAAATTTCAATTTCAATTTATTAATTACTAAAGGTAGGTACATTAATTGTTCAATTCAGATTTATTGTATCTAATGGGATGCCTAGGCATAGTTGCCTGCCTTGCTGTAGCACTCTCCCGATATTCCAGAAAAACGTGTACAGAAATACATACTTTTTAACAGTTACAAGCTAAATAATTAAAACATTAAAAAACATTGCATACGTATTTTCTAGTTTAACAATTAAAGGATCAAATAAACTAGAGAAAAAATACATTGAAATAAATGACAGCAGGAAAGCGAAGTATGACATATGGCAGAAAATTGTAAATTTTAGTGACTTAACAGATGATTCTGACAAAAAGAGACGAGGTATGTCGTGGATTTAATAATGTAATATTTAAATTCACTACGTGTTGAAAGCGGTACAGACTTATTATAAAGGCAAAGAGAAGTTTTCTCAACAATAATTTTATGTACTAGAATACCCAAGTGCAACTTTCTCAACGCATGTGATTTGAGCCATCCAGATTCTTTCCAAACAACAATAAGTTTTGATTGCGCTGAACGTGATGCGCGTCAACTACTTTCATTGCAAGCGCCAGCACGGAATCACACTAAAATATTCAGAATATTATCAATGACTCACAAAGCTTAAGTTTCATGCCTGATGGAAGAAGGTGACGGTTTGGGAATAGCTGTCTTAAATAACTATATGATGTTTGGTACAAACGGGCTCATTCTCGAATCTGAGTTCCAAAGTTCTGGCTTCATTCGCAACACATATTCTTTCACGTTGTATGTTATTATTATCTTATCCTGCTTGATCTTCGGTGTCTTTGTTTATTTCTGACGCAAGCAGTTTGATTCGAGTGTACGCGTACACTCAAATTTGGGCAAGTTTGTACATTATTCGATTCCTATAAAAGGACTCCTATTTTTAATTTCCCTGACAAAATTTCAATTTCAATTTATTAATTATTGAAGGTAGGTACATTAAGGCCCGATTTTATCAACATGCATATTTTAACAAAGGCTTTTCTATTGGATGTTATTTAGCAAAAGCTTTCTATTGGGTATTGAGGGCTATGTTAATAAGTATCATCCAATAGTATTTTATTAATATTTAAAACAAAACGTCAAAGCTGGATGACACTTTTGTCAAAGATATTTTAGAAATTCCTGGATCAAAATCATAGCAGGATATCAGAACAAAGCGATTGATTTGCAAATTAATGCCACATTTTCCATGTTTACATTATAATTATTGTATAATTACTAATTGCATAGTGCGATAATTTGTGATAAGAGTAGTACCTATATCAATCACAGAAACTACCTACCTTATTTAATAATTACAAATCCCACCTCCGTCAGTCAGATGGATTATATAAAAATACATACTTCTATGAAGAATCAATCTTTCATTTACTGGATCCATGTTTGTTATAGACCTTCTTATAGAAATATTCACGAGTGCAGCGTACACATTGTACATAAAATAGGGTTATACTTATACTTAGCTATGAAATAGCGAGCTTTGCCGTTCTGGGCTGTCCTGGGGTTCTGGATAGGCAACCAGTAATGCACATGCACGTTTGGGAAATAGCTGTAACTTTTGAAATGCAGCAAAATGCTATTTTTACCTCTTTTTACTATAAAACAAAGATATATTGCATGTATTTATAATTAGTATCGATAGTAAATTATTGTTTTATCCGAATAGTGCAGTGAGTGAATTTCTTGTCATCATATCATTTGATACACCAAGAAACTAGTGATCAAACGTACGGCTTCTCTGGAATCTGATTGGTTGAGATTAGCAATTGCTAAACTTTTTGTTATACAAGAAAATGCAATTTTTCACCCATTTAGGATAGAAAATCAGACTTGGAAAGATACTAGATGGTTCACAATGGTCGATTGTATATAAATCAAGTTATTTTTGACCTTTTTTGAGGTAAACTTCAAGAGAAATCGATAATTTTCAGAGTACTTTGACAGATGCATGTTCTTGAAAGGGCTGCTCTGATTGGTCAAAGTCTTTGTTAAAATGTGCATGTTGATAAAATCGGGCCTAAATGTTCAATTCAGAATTCTTGTATTTCATAGGATGCCTAGGCACTCTCTCGATATTCCAGAAAAACGTATACATACACATATACATACTTTTAACAGTTACAAGCTAAATAATGAAAACGTTAAAACAACATTGCATACTTATTTTCTAGTTTAACAATTAAAAGATCAAATAAACTAAAAAAAATACATTGAAATACAAGACAGCAGGAAGGCGAAATATCAGTATAAAACTTACATGATTTACACTTAGTATACAACACTTACGAATTTATTGGGGTACTTTATAATGTAATCTTTTATTTCCTTTTTAATTTTTTTATTGTGGTTATTAGTTTTAATTGTTTGGGAATTTCGTTTATTAACTTAAGACCAAGGAAGAAAAAGGATCTTTGAGTGACTATTTTTTTGAAATGTTGTTTGTTCAGATTCATGTTAGCTACCGCTCTCGACAACCTATCATTCTTTACGTTAAATTTACGAGTACTATTATGTATTTTAATTAGAGTTTGATATATATAAAGTAGCCTCACATTTAACACTTCTGTAAGTTATTAGGATCGGTCCGTTTTCGCAAATTTTAACGAAATCGGGTGTCATTTTCAACGGAAAATCACCTCTTGACTCATTTTCTGGAAAGCAAATGTTATGTTATATTATCATTTTTCCGAGTAACCGCCACCACTCTATCATTAAGTCATAGATTTCCCCCAAAAGTGGGCCAAAAGATAGAGAACAAAAGCCTCTTCATGACAGTAAGGTTTGAAATTATTTAGACTATTTTTGTGACAGTTGCCGCCATTTTATAGTTCGAAAATTTGCTACTTTTTATTAGTTTTTATTCCGCGATTTTGAAAATTCGCGGTAGCGTTTTCGACCTAAGAAAACATGCTCTTTATTGTGGTAGCATTAGAACTTCGCGTTATGACATTATTTTTTGAGTTACCACCCTCATTCTTTTTTTATTATCGCAGCAAGAACAAAACCTAGATTTTTTTTGATGTCCGTCTGTGTGCGATTTCGTTCTTCAACGATTACTCAAAAACGCCTGAAGTGATTGCTCCCAGTTTTGGCCAACTTGAATGAGTAAAGATCCTTCCGAGTTGAAAAGGTGTTGGTGCCAATCGGAGGATGGGGGTGAAAAAGGGTGGGGGGGGGGGGTGCACAAAAAAGTCTAATACAACATACAAATTTGATAGCACCAATTGAAAGAGAATGTGTCTATATGTCTAAAATGATATACAGGGTGAGGTTTTAGTACCGGATCGGTCTAAAGCTCCACTACTGTAATATGCAGGGTGAGTTTTTAGTATCGGCTCGCTCGATAACTCCACTGCTGTAGAAGATATCGAAAAAAGCTGTATATAAAAGTTGCATGCATTTTTTTAAATGAGGCACCCTATATATTCCATATTCAAATTCTACTAATGATTTCTGTTCTTCCAATATAGGGTATTGTTACATTATACAGGGTATTTCAAAAGTTATGACCATTTTTATATCCAAATCGCGGTCAAATGAACGTACTGTATATCAAAAAGTAATGAATCAAAAATTATTTTTGTACATGAAAAGATTGAAAATATCTTCTAGTTCTAAAATCGGCTATGAAAAAACCCGTGACGCATACCTATTCGTATATAGGGTGATGTAGAATGCAAAATCCAGATTTTCTCTTTTTTTATGTAATCCCCAATATTTTATTATCCCAAAGAATTGCTTTTAATATGCTCTTTCATCTTTGTTTAGCACTTGTTGTACCTACGTCCATGAGTTTCCGAGATATTTCGATTTTTCGTGTACTTTTCGAGTACTATCTAATTTGTTTTTTTATTTAACGAGCAACTAAATTATAAGGGCATCATACTATTTGATGAAGTCAATACCCTGAATCATCGAGATAATAAAGTCAAGTATGCTGAGTAAACAATTTTGTAGAAGTGATTCTTAATTATCAAGCAGATTTATCACGTAGGCTTTGAAAAATTAACAGTTTTCATAACCTGCTCAATAATTTCGTACTGTGTGAAAAACGAGCTTTAAAGATTGAGTTTTCCATCGAGGTTATTTTGGAGAATCTTTGAGAATACAGCCTACCTGATAGATCTGCTTGATAATCATGCATGACGTCTATAAAATTGTTTCCTCAGCACGCTTGACTTACATTATCTCATTAATTTAGTGTTGACTTGATCGAGAACTAATTTGGCCCTATATTTTAGTTGTTTGTTAAGCAAAAATAAAATTTTATAGTATTTTCTCAAAACAAATAAATTTTAGTAAACAAATAGAAGGTATGTTTAAAATTTGTAGAAAAATCGAAATAACTCAGAAACTAAGGAATGCAGCCATAACAAGTGCTATACAAAGATGAAAGGGCGTATCTTTGGTATAATAGAATATTGGGGGTTACATTTAAAAAAAGAGAGAAAATCTAGATTTTGCATTCTACATCACCCTGTATACGAATATGCCTCACGGGCTTTTTTTATAGCCGATTTTAGAACTAGAGGATATTTTTAATATTTTCATGTAAAAAAATAATTTTTGATTCATTACTTTTTGATATACAGTACGTTCATATGGCCGCGATTTGGATATAAAAATGGTCATAACTTTTGAAACACCCTGTATAATGTAACAATACCCTACATTGGAAGAAAGGAAATCATTAGCAGAATTTGAATATGGAATAATATATAGGGTATCTCACTGAAAAAATGTATGTTTGTGTCACCACGTAGTTATGGATCACCCTGTATAAATCTAAATATTTTATGAGCAAGAAGCATATCCGTGGCTACAACTTTTATATTCAACTTTTTTTGCTATCTTCTACAGTAGTGGAGTTATCGACCGAGCCGGTACTAAAAACTCACCCTGTATATATCAAAAAAAGTTGTATATAAAAGTTCTAGCTAAGGATATGCGCCTTCTTCAGAAGATATTTTTACTTATATTATTTTATATATGGATATAGCGACGGATAAGTGTATTGAACAGAATTGAGGATATTTGTTGAAGATTTTCAAATAAATACATATTTCGTTGTTATCCGAAACTTAACTTGAATCCATAGTGCATGTTTATACTTGGTACAAAAGCCTTGTTCGCTACTACTGCAACTACTACTCGCTACAGTTAAAGCCCAAATTTGTGGATACCATGTATACTCCTCCAGTGTTTCCTCTGATATCGTCCGAAAAAATTGTAGTTATCACAAAAAGCGGAATCGCCGTGAGGACGAGATGGAGCATTGTTCGCGATCCTTTTAAAGGCACTTAACGTCTCTCTTCTGAAATATCGTTTTAATATACGCTATTTTTTCTCTTCTGTATATACGGACGCACATTGTCTTCGAGAGTCTATATAAGGAAAAGCATCTCGCGCGGTTATTTATTTGATGGGAAACGGGCGGGAGTATCATTTTGTGACGTGATTATATTCGGTTTTTATGACATTGTATGGAACACGGAACACTGCTCTATATACCGAGCACAACTGGCGCAACTGCCTATTTCAGGCCTACTGACACTCATGGACGAAATTATCGAATATTTTTAAATTTTTTTTAATTGTTACTTCCCACACCGATAGGTGAGAGGAGTATTGAAATCGCGAAAATTTTCGATTTTGAGACAGTACACTTTTTTGGCGTTTTATGATGTACATAACGCAAATCCACGTCGCTCATTTCCATCGGTCTGTCTGTACGCGTTTTTCTAGCCACGTAATCTCAGTAACCGCTGCATGGATTGTGATGAAATTTGGGCAACGATATGCTGTGTGATCGTAGTAGGTAATGTTCGTATATTTTTGAAAATCAGTGCATGGGCAAGCAAAAAACCAAAAATTTTGAATATTCCTCAAACTTTGTTTTTAAGCGCTTTAGGGGCTCCTGATCATTTTCTATTTTTTTTTTTTGGTGGTTGTGAAATTAGGGTGGATGGGAGGGAGAGGGGTTGTAAAACTGAAAAACTTGTTGTATTAATAATAGGCTGTCCACTAACCTGTGAAATAAAGACGTAGCGTCATAATACACTTTTTTAGGTCCATCCGAATATTACCTTGCCTATTACAGAAACCAAGGGACTTTCCTTATGTATACATGCGAGTATTGCTTCTGATCGTTCTGTATTGTGTAACTAGGAAACTATTGGATTGATTTTAGTGAAATTTTTACACAGTATCACTACAAGGATGGAAAAAGTTTACGATCTTTAGAAATCGTGTCAGTGGCGGCGCAGCAATAATAAAAAAAATAAAAATATAAATACAGCACAAACTTGGTTTTTAGGCATTTTAGGGGTTCCTGAATATTTTCTACTTTCTTGGGTTGGGGTGGAATTGGGTGGTTGAGGGGTGAGGATCATAAAGCTCATAAATTGGTTGTATTCATAATAGGCTACACATTGACCTGTGAAAGAAATAGACCTTTTTAGGTCCATCCGAACATTATAGAAACAAGGGACTTAAAATTTTCTGACATATACATACGAATATAGGTTTAGCTAGTTCTGTATTGTGTAACCTAGAAACTATTGGTCTGATTTTAATAATACTGTGATATTATTACTTACCGTGGCGAGAATGGAAAATGTTTATGAATTTAAGAAATCGTGCCAGTGACGGCGCAGCAATAATAAAAAAACTAAAAATATAGAAACAGCCTAAACTTTGTTTTTATTCCCAAAATTGGATGCTCACAAGTCCCGGGATTTTAGGTGTTGATAATTGACCGGGATCCCGAGTTCTTGGGATCAATCCTGAAGTTACATTCCCTATTAGAGAGGAAGAAGAGTAACCATTCGAATTCCAAAGAATGGCAACACCGTCCGTGGCTCATTTCTGTATTAACCTGAACCCTAAAACAGATCATGTCTCCTGCAATGTGGACTACTGAAACTATGAATGAATGAGAATGCTGTCAAATCCTGATTGTTCGTTGGAACCGGATGCCCGCTTGAGCACATCTTGTTTGATAGAGCAATGAGGTTAATAACTTCCAGATGTGTTGACTGTGAAGCAGCCGTTTCCAGCGTTTTGGCTTCCAGCTCGGTAAGAGAGATCGGTCTATTGCTCATGATGTGAAGTTCGAAGTGTTAGAGGGTAGATCGATCATTGATGTGAAGCAGAAACAATGTCAGAGCCAACTTCGGAACTCCCGGTTAACGCTATACGAGGAAAACTCATCCCATTCCGAGCAATGGCAACACTGTCCGTGTCTCTTTTCTGTATTAACCTGAACCCTAAACGGGGCGCTTCATTAATAATCCATCATGACGGTCCAGGAGTCTGAGTCGTCCGCTTAGCGGATAAAACAAGAAAAAATGCAAATGAGAACGACAGCGATGCTACTCGATTCGACTTGATGCTGATCATATTAACATAAATGAATTATGCACAACGGAATTCCATCCTTCCGAAATCGAGAGACGAGACCTGCCAACACAGGTGCTCTGAAACCCACTGTTATAAATGATTGCGTAAGGGATGAAAGGTTTCATTTCGTTAATGTGTCCTGAACGTTGTCCTTGCCTTAATTTCCTATTTGATTTTATCTTTTGATGGTAGTAGTACGGTGTTTGGCCAGATGAATGGTGCACATCCATTTTTGTTCCACTTCATAAAAAAGGATCTCCAACAAATCCAGACAATTATCGCCTACTTTCGTTAATCTCTCATGCAAGCAAGATTCTACTTTATATTTTACAGTCTCGTTTGGAGGGTTTTATTGGCTGGCAAATTTCTCAGGCGCAGGCAGGTTTCGTAAAAGGACGCGGTACGCGTCAACAGATCTTAAACTTAAGACAGATTATCGAAAAAGTCAGAGAGCATTATTTTCCCGTTTTTATCTGCTTTGTGGACTATTCTAAGGCGTTTGATAACGCAAAGTGGCCTAAACTGTGGGAAATCCTCCTAAGGGAGTCCCTTACCACTTATTATTTCTCATACAGCAACTCTATGAATCTAGCTCAGCTCGTGTAAGAATTGATGGCAACCTGTCTGGTCAAACAGCAACCAGAAAAGGAGTTCGTCAGGGATGCGTATTATCTCTGATATTATTTAACGTGGTTCATCACGTTGTCTAGTAAGCTAAATCCGCGAGAGGGCAGCATCTGTACACAACCCAGAATTATTTAGAAGCTCCTCCTATTTTCTGCCAGAAGTATAGAAAAGAGCCATGGCCCCGACAGCAATGTTGCCAAGGATGCTCAAAGAACCACCCGACGGGATCCCCTTGTCCGATAACCTCAAAATAACCTTTGTGGACACCGATCCGAGACCCGTGCCGTCAACAAAAAATCGGTCGGCTTGTCCCTCAAAGGCCAAGCAACTGAAGCAACAGCACACGTGGCCGTCCGTATTCCATCATTTGGGATATGCCAACGACGATGGATATGACGATTGACGATATGAGTAATCTGTAAACTTTGAATTGGGGAATGGCTTGGCTTAGGAACTATTGTATTATTTTGCAAGTGGGCATTATATGTATAGGAGGGTTTGTGTATCTTATTTTCGGATAATTGGTGTTTCCTTACTATTGATAAATTTTTTCAATGTAGGTATGCATGTATGTATGTCTTTGCTGGATGTTTGAAAATTTGATCAGATATAAGGTTGACGGTTATTTTGGTTATGTACCTACCATAGCGATTTGAAAACATTTTACAGGGTGTGACATGTGGTTAAAAATGAAATTGAATATTAGCACCTAATATTGTTAAGAATTTATAAAATGCAAATTCTGGCTGTTTGGCTGAGACGGGTATTGGACAACTGGAATGGCGGTATAACTATTGGCGGAAGCAAAATATCTAACTTAAGATTTGCTGACGATACAACCCTTATTGCTGCTTCTCAGGAAGAACTAGTAGCTCTATTGAACGTTTAAGAACAACACAGTGCCGCATATGGTCTTGGTATTAACTACAATAAGACCAAGGTTATTATCGTAGATAGAGAGCATGACAGTCATCGAGAAATAAAGTCAATAGGCCGTTGTGAGGTAGTTCAAAGTTTTGTGTACCTCGGTTCTTTAATCGACAATTCAGGTAGCTGTAAGAATGAGATTCGACGGCGCATTCAACAGGCACGGGTGGCCATGACAAAGCTTACTAAAATATGGCGTGACCATAACATCACTAAAGCTATCAAAATGTCGCTGGTTCAGTCTCTTGTGTTCTCCATATTTTTGTATGCCTCGGAAACTTTTAAATTCATAGTTTAATAAATAGTCTTCATTCTAGGAAACTTGGGGCAATTGTGTCAATATTTTTGACTGTGTTTCTAGAAATGTTATTTATAGTTACGGTTCCAAAGTTTAAATAACAAAAATAATAAAAGTTAACCACAATAACCGAAAAATTGTTATAATTTGACCAAATTTCTAGGTTTTTCTATAAATGCCCATAATTTTCAAACTGCATGGGATAGATTTTTTTCTGATTTTTCTCATGATAGTTACAACCAATCCTGTCACCCCGTTGTGGCTTGACGTTGACTTCTGGGACACCCTGTATATGAAAAAGAAATATATAAAATCCGGGACATTTTCCGGGACAGTGCAAATGCAAGATGGCTTGTCTGAAAACGGGACAATCCCGCAAAATCCGGGACGAATGGTCACCTTATGCTAGAGGAATTCAAAAATTTTCCTCATTCTCTCGGCTTTCCTGTGCCCAAAACAATCGAGGAAAAATATGAGAAGGTTCCTATGCTCTATAATACGCAGTCACAAAAAATGCATGATACGAATTATTGTTATCTCCATTACATTTGCTTTGTCACACTTGCTTCTATTTCGATACCGTTTATTATGCAGACCCATAAATGAAATCCAATTGGAGCAGGAACAAATAGGCTTATATGTAGATATCCACAGCTGTATATGGAATATTCATCGAACATTTTATACGCAATTTCGGATGAGCAGCTCTGTAGAGGCAAAGTGCTGCATCAGCATTCAGCATTTTATTTATTTGTTAATCACCCCGCTATTATGGAATGGGGCTATGTAGTCCAGCCTTTCCATCGGATACGAGGGAGGCATAGAAAGTGTTTGGTGCAGCAGTTACTTTCCGAAAATCAAAAGGTAGCTATTCCTAGCTCAGCAAGCAAATGCTTGGTTGGTACAACAATCTTACAAAGAAAGTAGGTTAGAGACAAAATATTTTCCAAAGTACTACACCACTACTTTACTACAGAATACAAGACCTACAACTTCCAGAAGTAGAATATACGAACTTTCATCAAGATGATCCAACCACATTCATCAAGTTTAAACAGCAGAAAGAAGAAAAATGGGATCAATGTGAACACATCTATGTATACACAAACAGTTCAAAGATGACAAACGGTTTGGGCTGCGCTTTCTACCACGAAAATAAAGAATTTCAAGAATTATACAAACTCCTTCCGATTATTCAATATATACTGCTGAATTGACAGCCATTCAAAGAGCCCTAGAATATTCCCTCGGTAATACAGAGCTAAGAGATGTTATAATCTTCACCGACAACAAGGGTGCAGCCACAGCATAGTAAACAACCAGCATAATATCTCTGAGGATTTCCTATATAAAAATGGTTGCCACAGAATCTCACCTTGGGAGGGTTTTACGGATGTGAAGTTTGGGTAGAGATGTGAAAATGAAAATATCGATACCGGTACCAGCTCGATATTTTTTAGCCAAATAGGCGCGTTTGGTTCGTACAGAGCATTTTGTGCAATTGATTACATCCCTCAATAATTATATAATTATTTTCGATACCGATACAAACGTATCGATACCAGCTTGGAATGCCTCAAAAAGTATCGATGACAAAAATACTCGATATTAGTGCAGATTTATCGAAGTATCGTTAGCATCCCTACAAAAAGTCATCCAAAAGTGGGGATGCGCGTGTAATTTCCGCCAATTTGGATAAAAATGTAAAAATCATATGGATTAGGTATACCTCAAAACCGAATACCGATGAGAACTTTCCAGATTCCCTACAGTGACTTGAGCAATATAATAATAATAATAATAATAGCGTTTATTGTAAATATAAAATAAATAAAATACAATAAACAACAAGTGACCCAAAAAAAGTTAAAAACTTGTGCTTGGGTATAAGTAGTTATTATAAAATGGAAACAACAAATAAGGGTCAATTCAGGAATATTTATATTTAAATATTATGTATTCCATATATATCAGTAATAATAGGTATTGCATATGTCTACAAGTTGGTGAATTTTAATGCGCTTATTATTTACTATCCATTGTTTTAAACCACACTTGAATGAATTTAAAGGCACTAGACATTTTATGCTTTCTGGTATCTCATTGTATAGTCTTGGAGCAAGAAATGTATGACATCGTAATAAAGTATTTTTTCTTGCTTTTGGTACAACATTACATGCAAATCTTATGTCATATTTATGTTCGTGTTTTGTCAAGTTTGATTTATTTTTATATTGGTAAATACCTAATGACATGAAAAATGTTTGGCGGATATCTAGAATTTTTGTTTTAGAAAATAACAAGTCACTAGGATATGTACATTTCACTTTATATAAAATTTTTATTAAACGTTTTTGTATAATTTCTATTGCTTTTATATTATTTTTACATGCTGCGCCCCACACCACAATACAATATCGTATATGACTATGAACAAGTGCTTCGTATACAATGATCATCTGTTCATAGGTAAGTATAGTGGAAAGGAGTTTAAATTTGCTTATAACGTAACGAATCTTTTTGACAACATATTCGGTATGCTCTTTCCATTTGATATGGCAATCTAGATATATTCCTAAGTACTTGATACTTGATGTTAAACAAGAACCTGAAAGAAAATTGGAGCGAACACTGCCATAGAGATCCATCTGGTACAACATACAGACAGATCCAGCAGAACATAAGAACAGTGCCCTGGCAAAGAGTAGGTAACTAACAAGAGGAGACAGTCAGACAGAGCGAATAAAATTAGACAGAGATAGAGCTACACCCAAATTTAAAGGGCCTCGAATTCGCCCGAGCTGACCCGAGCTAGTTCGCTGTCAAGCGTTGCCACATTGAGATTTGTATTCGCATTTCCTGGGACTTCATTATTTGGGAGATTGATAGAAAGTAGAAACACTTCGTCGCAATATTAATAATTTAGATATATTTTAACTCTTTTTTTATTGACCAAAATAAGTAGGTACCTATCTAAATTTACTTTCATTCATAATATTCAAAGATGCGTTCGCTGATGGTTAATATTTTATTATGTCATTATACCACTTCAATATTATAACTTTATGACTGAAAAAAGATTTGAAGCTAATGACGGAAGCAGTCGATGTCGATGACACAGAATTTAAAAAAAAGAAAAAAAGATTTCGTTTCACCATTGGAACCTACCACATTACAATATTGTTTTTATTTTAATTTTCGTTCGATGGTATATCAATACAAAAATTTACTGGTACCTTTACTTAATAATATCATATCTGCTAATTCTCCTGAAGTAAATATAATCAAAAATACACAATGTAATGGACCTAGAGATTTTTACGATAGACCTACAAGAATTGGCAACGGCGCATCGATTCCACGTTCCACGCCCAACCAAGACCAACCGCCGTCCGCCATTGCGTTTGATTGCGTACTGCGTTTTGTTTGTGATTTCGATTTGTATCATTGTGTTTTTAAAAACACACACAAGTTGTGTGTTTGTTAAGATATGCTATCACCTCCTTAATATGTATTTTAATTCCTTGTTGCCTTTTATTGCAACAAACTGGTCCATACATTGAATAACATGCGTAAAACATAAGCGAACTGTGCTCTGACAGCTAATAGACAAACATTTATTAAAAGAGATTGTCAGAGATAGGTATTATAATTTATACTTTGAGAAACGTCACAGACGTCGCGAAAACGTCAGTAAACAGTAATTTTTTTTGTTGTTTGATGCATTTGGTTCAACTTATGGGCCAGTTTTGGCAATAATTTGGAAGAGACAAATCACAGGATAAGTTTCAGGACCCATATTCCTTGTCACTAAAATATTCATGACCCAAAAACAATTTGGTATTTTAACTCCAAATGTTCCTAGTTTGGCACTTTTTGACGGTCAGATCTTTAAAAATCACAACTGTTGTGCAATCATTCCTATAGAGTAATGAAACAGAATTTACTTAAATTATTTATTTATTTTCAATCCCTTCAGGATACATTCCGTTTAAGCCATATTAAAAGTAAGGGTATTACTGAAAAACGGAAATGGCAACATTGCTTTTTCCCACTAATTCAGGTATTGCGAGACATCTGGCAACTAGTGCACACCCAAATTTAAAGGTCCGAGGTCAATGGGAGCGGATTGCAAACGTAAAAGGAATTCCGCCGGGTGTCTCCTCTTGTTAGTTACCTACTCTTTAGCCCTGGTTTAAAAAAGAAACGAATAGACCACTTATGAGATCATTTCCTGCCTTTGCAGATTGAGGTGTGGGCAATGCTTAAGCCTTCAACTCAAAACTGGAATAGGTTTTGACGATGACCCTTACTGCAGATGTGGAGAAATTGGTACTGCTCAACACTGTATATTAGAATGCCAACTGATTAGCAATGAGGTAACAGACCTGTATCACAGATTGTCAAACTATATTCCGTTACCTGCTAATTTGTCTCTATACTAGCTAGTGAAAATAACTGTGTATACAAACTATGATATAACTTTTGCACTCAAAAACTAAAAATAACGCCTTAACTTTCAACTATAACTATTATAATGTAGAACAACATGATTTTATTCATAGTTATTAAAGAAAATAGATGTCTCATCCACAATAGAACTGGCCAGTTGATTTCAGGTCAGAGCCAATAACGTTATAAAAAAAGTAGATAATTTATATCCTTTATCTACTCTCATTAAGTTAAACAGGCATTGCCAAACTACTACCGGCCAGGTTATACTACCTGTAAATCAACGGCGTGAATCATTTGCATGAAATTGCAGACGCACGCAGGATTTAAAATTTTCCACTTACTTTAATCACTGCAAAATTCCGAACAGAGGCCAAATTCGTGGTCAATGTCCCAAACTAACAAACAGACGAGTCTTTGTCCTGAGTACCAAAACTTTTGCCCGAATCCGCTTTTCTTCAACAAAGAGAGAGTTACTACACTATTTAATGATGATAATAATAATAATAAGACACCGGTGCTGCCATACGCTCCAGAGGATATAGTGTCCGTTGTGGAGAACGAGAGATGCCGGATTTACTGGAACTACTCGTTCCCCACGCTCAAGCTTGTACAGGCAAACAAGCCCGACATAGTCCTTCTCGACCAACAACAGAAGACGATGTTCGTTATTGAGTCTTCGGCGCCTGCCGAGGTGAACATCGTCTCTAAGGAGGAGGAAAAGCGGCCCAAATATCAGGAGTTGCTCGGACAACTTCGCAGGCTCTGGCCGGACTACACGGTAAGTCTGCTGGTTATGGTCATTGGATCCCTAGGTGGAATGAGGAATACGCTGCTCTCTGCACTGCGCAAAATACCGGTGTGCCGTGCGGCACATCTTAGCCGCCAGAATGCAGAAGGCAGTCATCCCTGGGTCCCTTCGTCTACTTAGGGCGCACGATTCGCGGACCCAGTGATTGCTCACCTCACGGTTTGAGGAGTAATCATTGGGTAATGGAACAGCAGCTCGGTGTGTCGGAGCCCGGGCTGCACTTTTTTGTTTTTGTAAATAATAAGAATATATCGTTTTTTATTCATAAATTTTACATATTATAAAATGTTGGTATTAGACTTATGGCGAAGTCCAGCATAGGCTATTCAACTTAACCATAATGGGCTATTTGCCCAAGAAACCATTAACCAATCAATTAATAGGTATAACCCGGCATATGGCTGAACAAGCAGATATACAGTTCAAATAATTAAATAAATAAAAATAGAATAATACATACATACAATGCATAAGAAACGCAGGCTTTCAAGAACAGTACTCATACAAAACATATACCAGAGGGAAAAAAGAAATGCTTCCAAAATAAAATAGAGAGCTGAAAATAAAAAAAAATGGCAGTGACATCGCCTCATCCAGCTAACCCCAATTCTGCTTTGACATTAGGTAGTACTTGAACTTATATTTAAATTTATCGATATTAAAGGCCCTAAATTCTTCAGGTAGGGCATTAATCAAATCAAATTTCTTACTATTCCTTGTATAAAATTCACCGCGGAATCCAACGGTGTACTCAGATTGGCCCTACGACATCGCATTCTCCCATTTTTTTTAATATGCAGATCTGTGTGAAATACAAATTTTTCACTTTCTTTAAGCACGGTGAAATTCAGAACAGAGCCCGAATCCGTGATGAATGTTCCCAAATTAATCAACACACAAGTTTTGGTCCCAATTGAAGACCTAAAACTTCTCTCGTATCGGCTTTTTTAAGCTTTGGATTTTTTCAATTTTGGATTTTCGACTCTCATGCCTAATCCTGGGATGTTACTTTGTTATTTCCTACTCTTCTTTATAGAAAATTCACCGCTGGATACAATGGTGTACTCAGATTGGCCCTGCGACATTGCATTCTCAGAGAAAATTGTTTTTTCGTAATGTGCAAATCTGGGCGAAATTGAAAATCTTTCATTTACTTTAAACACGGTGAAATTCAGAACGGATGCCGAATTCGTGATCAATGTCCCCAAATTAAGAAACACACGAGTTTTTGTCCCGATTGAGAACCTAAAATTTTTCTCGATTTGGGGGGGTACTTTTGTGTTTTTTCGGTTTTGGATATTCGACTCTCGTGCCTAATTTTGGGACGTCACTTTATTATCGCGTACTCTTCTTCATAGAAAATATAGAAACAACAACAATAACTTAAGTAGTTTGTGATAGAGAAGTTTGAGTTATTAGATTTGTTTGACTGTATACGAATTAAGAGCCCGCGCACATAGACGGCGGTCAGGAGTTCCGATTTCTGCGTTCAGAGTTTTGCGTTCATTGTTTGGAGTTCTGAGAGCACACAGGCGGCGGTCAGTTACCAATGTTTCAGTTTTGTTCCTAATATTGTTCCTGAAACATGTATTCAGACAGCTCATCCTCCGACGAAGAAGAAGCATTGCTTTTTCATACGCAATTTGCTGAATTGCTTGAAGATGAAGAACGATTTTTTATATATTTTCGTATGGCAATAGATAGCTTCAATAAATTGTACAGTTTAGTAAAACATGCTATAAAAAAACAAGATACCAACTGGAGAAAGGCTGTTCCTGCAAAAGTGGGGTTGGCAGTATTTTTATTATTTTCATCTTAGACAAGGAAAGAGAGTTTCATAATCATAATCACTTAAATCATATAACAAACATCTTTCTCGAACTATTTCAGTTAATGAATTGGTGGTTCTTGTGTTTTTAGGCCGGCGGCGTTTAGCGTTAAAGCTTGACGTTTACGTTTACGTATACTGTATTTTGGAAGTCGCCGAAGTGAAATAGCTTCTGAAGATGCCATTCACTCGTGGTGGTGAAACGTCAAGCTTTAACGCTAAACGACGCCGGCCTAAAAACCCAAGAACCACAAATTCATTGGACGATGGCCGCGAAAGCCTTACACAGTATATTTCAATTAATTTTTCTTTTTCCGACATGACGGAGTTCACGCGTTCTTTGTCTTTCTGTGAATAGAACTCCGGAACACAAGAGTTCTCAGTGACCGCTATACAGTTTGACTGCCGCCAGAGTGCTTTGTTGCCAAGTAGTCCATAAATTACAAAGAACGCAGAACTCTGAACGCGGAACTCAGAACTCCTGACAGTCGTCTGTGTGTGCGGGCTCTAAGAGATCACCGCGAAGTTTTCTATCAGCTAATTTCAAAAGTCCTCGTATCGTGGAGCACCCGAGTTCTACTTGTTGATCTGCCCCTATAACTTTTAATGATGGTAAAATTTTCGTGCTTTTGCCTATCATTTGGATGCTGTGCATGCATTCAATCGTACGTTATATAGATGCAAATGCAATAAATCCACTTTACATACGCTGATATAGCTGCTGACTAAATATTTACATTGCACAGCTATTCCGAATAAAATGTTTATATAAATTTGCGTAAAATTTTATTGCGCGCTTTTTCTGCTTTACGCTTTTTGAATTTCAAACCAATCAGCGCAGTTTTGTCTCCAGTGAATAGAAAATAACAAAACAGGCCTGAATAAAGTGGTGGTGGTTTGTAATTACTGCAGTCGAGTTGAGCGTTGTTTTCCTAGCAATTTTCTCAACAGAATCCGATCCAAGCTAAAAATTGATTTACCACGTCAGCATTTTACGATATTTGAGGTTACAGTGTGGCCATAGTAATCTGACCAGCGCGGCATGAGGTAAAGAGAACATGAGGTTCTCTTAGGCGATGGTCATTATTATTTCGAGTCTAAAAAGGGATAGGAAAAATAAGTAAAACAAGGTTATATAGAATTGTCTGCAATGATTCGCCAATCACGATGCTGCACCATCTTTATAGTTGGAGAAGAAAATCTGCTGTTGCCGGTTGTAGTTATAAGTTTATGAAATAGACAATTAGAATATTGAGTGATATAAACGATTTGCCGATTCATTTATAAATAAAATAAAACAAGACGTAAATGAAGGAAATAGGATGAGTTAGTAGAAAAATTGAGTATATCATTGACACATTTTAATTCGAAACGGTGTATAATTTTTAATTTTTGATATCTCAGATAGATATAGAGCTATGGCAATACCTTACCTCTGTCACCGTATTCTTTTCGCTGGTCCACACACCAATAGTAATTACTGAATTACTATTTGTTATACACGACTGGCAAACCGGAATCTAGAGTGCTGATATAAACGCATCGGACGCAGATAGCCGATAGCCTTTAACAGGTTAAGGGAGAAAACAATATTCCCTACCTCCCACTTCCATTCTTTAGAAGACGCGTTCTCAGAGTTGCCAGGTGGGGCGATTTTCCGCAAAAGTGGCGATTACAGATCTGTTGGCGACTTTTGGCTAACTTCTATTTCATTGGTTTTCCCCTCAAAAATAAGGGCTAAATGCAATACTATTCAATGACTCCAAATTATTTGAAAAGCTGGGGTTGATTCGCAATTAGTAAATGACGCTTAGAACTTTTAAAATGAATTGGTCTCGCTGAGAAGTTATTCTAATTCCAATCAGATAGACAGAAAGTTAATGTAGAAATATTTTTTTAATGAAGTAAAAAACAAATACGTAGTAATATTTATGTATTTTCAATTGAACTTTCATTGCCATCAATAAGTTCGTAGCCTGGTATCCAACTGAGATGTACAGCTTTGCGTGGAGCTAGTAAGCTGAGAATGTTGAAATAGTCCCATACCAGTTTTGATGTAATCTCGTACAGGGCTCCAAGGTCCTTTAAGTGGCCTAGGAGTTCAGTTTGACATACTTTTTGCAGTTCTGAGGTCACCATCACCTACAGACAATTTTCACATTCACAACCGCGAAGCCTCCATTTCTGGCGATTTTAATTCGTGCATCCCAAGGATTGGCGATTTCTGGTGATTTTCATGCCAAAAGCTGGTTACAAGTATACTTATAACCTGGTAACATGCGATACTCGCTTTGACATCAACTGCCGAAACCGAAACTGCTTTTTTACTGCGTCTCTCCGTGAATGTAGTGGAAATGTAGGATGTATGAGGGTTAGGTTCCTCTTCTTAACCCTTAATATACTCACTTATTTTTTATGACACAATTATGACCTCAAAGTCATTTTTCCAAATTTTCAATACAATATGATGAACTGTTTAGAAAGATGTAACAAAACTTAAATTCTTAACCGAAAACTAAGACACACACTGATAAATGAAAACAAAACATGAAGACAAAGTAACAAAACTTTTGTGATTCCAACACTGTCTCTAACCTCTCTAAATTAATACTTTCATCTTCACATTTCGCTCACAAAAATTGAGTCTTTGTTAGTCACAGGTGGGCTTTGCACAAGGTCCTGCTCTGAATTTTCAACTAAAATATTCTGAATTTCCACCTATAGTTCTCTTTAGGTCAGAGGGCGGTGAAAATCGTTATCGGATATTTTTATTTTTACAAATTACCTATTCAATGAAACAACAAAACTGCGCCCTTGAAATATCTAACTTTAAATAACACACTGGGGTCAATTAGACCCAAGGCTAACTTTACATGCTAACAGCGCCACAGCTCTGGACAAACTAACATATCTGACCGCATGCACAGGGCTATATCAAAGTAAACTAACTTTAGGTGGTTGCACCAGGATATACAATCCAAAATAAAAAGGCAGTGCAGATTTAAAATAATGTCAAGGTCTCATAGATCCCAGTGTGGTAGTTAAGGGTTAAGTGATGACTTTGCCGGTATGTACATTCTCTTTTAGTTGCATTGGAGGTTTCGCACTGCAGATGCAATGAACCACGACATTGTTCAGAGTACGAAATTAGTACCCGCTATGCTATAGGTATAACTAAATGTTATCAGTCGGTATTCATTGATATTTATGGGATTTACTGTAGAATGGAAGTCGCCTTCCTCTGCAGTGCGAAATCAGCTTTTTAGTGGCTGATCCACGAACTAATGCCTAGCAGGGGTTCAGGACCGGTTCAGGAGAGATTAAACGAATCATCTTTATATTTTATTGACGTACACTATATACACACATTTCCAAAAATCATCATATCAAATACGATATCCATCAGACTCCTGATATTTTACAAGATACATAATACAATTCTATTGTCTGAACAATTCTTTGACTTCTTCAAATACCTCATCCTGACTCTTATTAGCATCTATCCTCCTCAACAGCCCTGTCTGTTCGTAGTACTGTAACACAGGCAAAGTCTCATTCAAGTAGGTTCTGAAACGCTTTTGTATGATTTCTATATTGTCATCCGTCCTTCTGTCTTCCCTTTGTAAACACCTTCGTTCGCATTCTTCCAAAGAACAGTCGAAGAACAGTACGAATTTCAAGGTTACAATATCGTTGGTGAAACCGTATGTTGTCCAGCCTTCTAGATTGGACATGTTTCTTGGAAAACCGTCGATCAGGAAACGATTTGTCTGTTCATTTTGGACCACTTCATTCATTTTGGCTTTGAGTAAATTGCAGACCCAATCTACTGGCACTAGCTTACCTGTAAGAAAAGTATTTTTTTACACGCTTTTTTTAGTTTCACCCTTAGGCAAGGAAAGAGAGAGGGCAGAACACGCGGCTGACATCTCTGTTACCAAAAAGTACCAAAGCGCTAGTCCTAGTGTCGTAGCCAATGGGATTGACATTATAGTCAAGCTATTCGGAGAAATAATCTATTTTCAAATACAATTTATTAACATATTGTTATTCACGAGTTCTGTATCGCCAATTTCACCACCCACAGTTCAAATTTAATTAATGAACATTAACTTAACCGTGAATTTTCATTCAACTGATATCGTGTCTTGTAACAGATATGTCACTGGAAAACTGATTGTATTTGAACCAAACTATGCCTTAAAAAATATAATTTTTACACTTTACATGCTCAAAAATATTATGATTCACATGTTAGTGGTACATTTTATTTATTTATTTATTTAGTCGTACAAACTGGTACAAACTAATGCCACCCTTGAAAGTAGAACTTGTATAAGGGTATCGGCTAATAAATAATACATTAAATTTTGACACTCGTCATTGCCTGACAGTTCCACCAGCGGTTCTCCTACACACTCGCCTAATCCATATAGTTCCGTATTACTATTGCTATTTTTTACTATACTCATGGTCGGTGTTACCTTCAACTGGTGGGCCATCACAGCATCCAAATATCATTTTTGTGGAGTGTCACGTATCCCGTTAACTGCAACATAACGTTTTTCACACTCTTCCCTCACTGACAATTTTGGTTGTTGACATCGATGACATATAATTCGATTCCCACGTGGAATTATATTTTGGATACATATACAGGGTGTCCCAGGACGACTAAGACAAACAATATATCGGAACTGGGCAGTAGTAGGGAATTATAATTTTGAGTGTGTAAATGAAAGCAAATATAGTATCTTTTCTTATTATTGTGTCACCCAATGAGCTATTTGTTTTTGGACACGTGACGTCCGATTCAAATTTTTAATGGGTATATTTGTGTCTTTTTGAATTCCTCCCGATAAAACAGTTCCAACAAACTAACGAACTTGGGGTCTAAAGTGGTTAATACGTGCCAGTATTAACAGTTTTTTAACGATTTATAACGAAAATGACGTGAAAAATGGAACTGTAAGCTCAAATTTCTCTTAAACTTCCCAGCCGAAACGGATGACAGTATTTTTTGTGTTATGTACAAAAAAACAAACAAGTTACGACAGGTTTTGTCGCGATTTTTTTATTTTCATTTGTGTACTTAAATGCTACTGCATTTTCATTCGGTTACTTAACGATTTCTTTTTTCAATTTTTAACAACCCTCCATACTATCTCAGCTTCTTGGAACTACTACAAAAAAAGTAGGATATGATCAGAGATCAGTAGAGTACCCAAAAACAGAACGGCACTTGTATCGTACTGTATCTTCATTGATTTAGTTTCATCGCCACTATCACAATTTTCAAAAACCATAATATACTTTACCGATCTCTACTAGGGCCCAGGGTATGGTTTAAAATTTCACTGCTGTCAGTTTAGTGATTACAGAATTATCTTCAACAGTATAATTTCAAAAATTTTCTTTTCTTTCTAAGGTAGGGCAGCATTCGGTAAAGCTGAAAAGTGTGTCGTTCCTTTACAAGACAAAGAGTTCATTATTATACATTATATTCTATTTATTAGTTAAATCATAAATCAGTTGGTGGTTAAATAGTTAGTGTTAAATTACTACACCCTCGGGGGTATATGTATTGTAATGAAGTTCTAATTTAATTTTAATACTGTAACAGAACGAAAAATATACAAATATACAATAAGATATCGTTCATTCACACCTTTAATGTTGAGATATCTCACCATTTTGCAGATATTCTCTTATCAGTTCACCATGTTCAGACCCAGGTCTATCCTGCTCTTGCCTCAGAAGCTCTCCCGCAGATATGTGGTAGTACCCGAAACGTTCAGATATGTTTTGGCACTGGGTACCCTTTCCAGCTCCGGGGGGCCCCAAAACAAATACTACGCTTGGTGCCATCTTTCAGAATCTGGACCGTGGTCTAATGTACCTTCGCTTATATAAAGATATAGAACAATAGGGCATATCTAGATCGTTATCAGTAAATCTGCATATCAGCGATTCTCACGGTTTTTGGTATTTTTTGTGATAATTATTCCCACGTTGATATCGATTGATTTGATCGTGATTCCGGAAATGAATAGATAACTGGCGGACTTAGTCATACTCGTATGAATAGGATGCATTAAACTGATGCCTGTCGATAAGTCGATAATACACAGTGTATTAATAAATACAGTTTAGAAACTAAAGAAAACGCTTAAAACATAATAATAATAATAATTTATTGATGCTTTACACAAAAGTGTTTGCACAAGTGAAAATTACAATACCTATATAAAATTTTACATTGCGTGTATAACAAAAATTGTTAAAAAAAACACACAAACATTACACAGGGGAAAAAAAGGAACAGAATTACATGTTCATTGACAATACTTAGAACATTTCATACAACATTTCAAAAGGTAACTTGTGAAAAGGCAAGAAATAGAAACAAATGAAAAAAATATCAGTGCTTAGCAAATGTCTGCAAAATCATTATTTGGGTACTCATTAAAGTTATAAAATGCCTTATCGAACAGGTAGCGCTTCATTCTCCGTTTGAAGGGTTCTAATGCTAGTTGCCTAACATCACGAGGAAGAGCATTATCAAATAGTATGCCATAAAAATTGGCGCCATTTCTAGTCTTATGAAGCCGAAGTTGAGGTAGGACTAAATTATCATTATGGCGTGTTTGGTAATTGTGAATGCTGCTGTGAGAAGTATACAGATGCTGATTGGTTTTAATGTATACCAGGCAATGAAGAATATATATGCTGGGAAGGGTCATTATTTTTAATGCAATGAAGCTGTGTCTACAAGAATCAGTGTAACCGATATTGGCAATATCCCTAACACAGCGTCTTTGTACCGCAAAAACTTTCTCCATATGTGCCGAGTGACCCCAGTTGAAGAGTGCGTATGACATTCGTGAGTGGAAGTAAGAAAAGTAGCATTTTAGAACCACGGTGTCTGAAACAACATTTTTTTTAAATTTCTTATTAGATAGATGCACTTTGATAGCTTGGATGTTACGTGGTTAACATGCGATTCGCATCTCAAATGAGGATCGATGTGTACTCCTAGGAACTTTACTGACCCTAAAGTATCGATGGAATTGCTGCGCAAGCTTAAGACCATTGTCTGTGACTTTGACTGATTGAGTGTCAATTTATTTGCTTCAAACCAGTTCTCTAAATTGCTTTTCAGACGTGTACACTCGCGCTGTTGTGGAAATATGTCTGTGCACCAAAGTTGTGTCATCTGCATATAGAATGACATTATTCGTATCCACACAGTTTGGCAGGTCATTAACGTAGATGAGAAAAAGAATGGGGCCAAGAACCGAGCCTTGCGGCACACCATCAGTAACCGCCAGAGAACTAGAGGAATAGTTTTCAAACCACACATACTGTTGACGATTACTCAAGTATGAGATTATCAGTTTAATACTATCGGCATGGAATCGATAGAATGAAAGTTTTTCAAGTAAGATGTCATGCTGGACACAATCAAATGGTTTTGTGAGATCAAATAGGTTAGCCATACCATTTAATTTTTCTTCAAATGTTTCATTAGCGAAATCTATAAACTTATTTATTGCTGTGGAAGTTGAATAATTGTTCCTGAAACCGAACTGACCAGAAGTGAAAGGCTCATTTGTTTCAAAGTATTCACTCATTTGATCTTTGAGCAATATTTCAAAAATTTTCGCAAAAATTGGCACTAAATATATTGGTCTATAATTTGATGGTTCATTGGTATTTCCTTCTTTAAAAATTGGGATAACTTTAGCAATTTTGAAGCTGTCAGGAAAGTAAGTGATGAAATTATCAAAAAAATTCAAATAAATATAGTTTTAAGAAAATAAAAACTACGCTTTTAAGCACATCGGACTAAAAAGTTAAAAACAATTTTTAAAATAAGCCTAAAACAATAACCAACAAAAAATACTAGTATGATTGTAAAACAAGCGTGGGCGCTTTGTGCCATATTATTCGTAAATCGAATTACTGACCTTTTTTCACAATCATACTAGTAGTTTTGGTTGGTTATTGTTTTAGGATTATTTTAAAAACTATTTTCAACTTTTCAGTCCGCTGTCCTTTAAAAGTGTTTTTTTTTATTTTTTTTACTATATTTCTTCTTTAGAAATCCTGTTATTTCAATACATATAGGCTCCAGTAGATGATTGAGCTATTTATTGCAAAGATGACTTTCAGAAAATTAAAAAGAGCATTTTATGGTCAACTATAATTGCTTTCAAATATCTATTACATCAATAAAATCAATTATGACAAAATATTAAATTGATATTCTCGTTGCTCCTTGATCCTGGTCACTATATATTTGATGCGGAATAAATTCGCAATAGTGGGTAAGCTTAAGATCAATAAATCATTATTTATCCTATAGAGAATCATAATTTTTCTTCTACCGTGTACTTACAACTATAAATCTGCTGGAATATCTGCTGTTGTGACGTATGTATACGCACATGCAAATAAAAGCTTTTCCGACAAGAGTATGGACTGAACTGTTGTATAGATTATAGTCCAGGTCATTTTGTATATCAGTATTCGTTATAGTATTTGAATAAACTATTCGTCATCAAAAAATTTGATATACAAAATAGACTGTGCATCTGGTGAATGCTATATTGGTGAGTTTTCAAGGCATCTTCAATGTAGAATGAGACAATATGTTTAGGAAAGGATACATTATAAAATGGGACACAGTATAAACGGAATATAAAATTACAAAAAAATAAAGGAATTTGCATATGACAGCAGTTTCATTCATTCGTTCATTCATTCATTTATTTGCAAGCCTTGTAGCATGGGCATACATTAGGCAATAATTATAATTTCGTATCTTGTAAAGCCAGTGATAATCCTGAATCATATGTGTTATTGGATATTCCTTCACAGAGGGGCACCGGATATATTTACTTCCTTTTATGAGCGCTAGTGCAAATTAAAAACTAGACATTACGGAAGTCTGATAGCAAAACTGTCGATGAATTTCGCAGCGAACCAACAGAAGTAACTACGCTCTAGGGCAAATACACCTACTGGCATTGAATTAAACTATCGCTAAGGTGTAAATTATTTTCTTCATGTTTCCCCAAAGGAAGCATTCAATATGCTTCAAGGATCAATGTTATCCAAACCAAAGAATGATTCATGGTAATCTTTCCAGGTTGCCTTATAGTCTTTTATTGGATATTGGAGATACGGTATTGTCTCATTTTGGGATTACAATCTATGGGTTCAGATATTTTAAGGTTATTTATGGACTCTCAGTACTTACAATAATGTGTCAAGTACGAACGCATACGAGTCAGAATCAGCTTGCTTTTGTTCTTATTGGTCAGTTCGTCAATGATAATTAAAAAAATTCGATTTTTTGGCATTTTTTTCATGATGGATATGATGGAATATTTGTATAATAGTAAATTGTTCAACGATGCGGTATTGACGGTAATAACTCACGCAGTTGAAGTTTGCAACACGAGCCGTAGACGAGTGCTGTAAATCAACAGGTAAGTTATTACCATTACCGCGAGTACTATACTTTATTTAAAACCGAAGCAATTAATACATAATAATTACAAATTATTGATAACTTCTGTGAAATACATACTGTAACCACGACTCAACAATTAGCTGTCATTCTCAAGGTCTGGGGATGCTTTGCGCTTTGCTTCTACGCATCGCCATTTGCTCTGATTTCAACAGCGGCGTCACAGCAGGGTCATGGCTACCTAGGTTTCATGTTTAACGAGGCGTAGTGACAATGGTAGCGTCACTAATAAAGCAGCTGTTTTTCGTTTTGCTACGAGTTTTGAATAGTTCGTCGTCATTTTTAGCATTGTTCGTTTCCTATTTAGTTGTAGTATTTTATGTAGGGGATAACTACACAACATATGGATATGAAAACAGGAAAATTAAAAGCTGGACAAGTTTGTGCTGCCAAAAGCTGCTCTTCGAAGAGCTACTGTCATAAAAATATAAGTGTTATGTTAGGTACCTAAATATCCCTCAAGGTAAGAATTAGCATTTATTACTACAGATGAGATAATGATAATTACCCATAGCGATTTTGAAAACTCAGAGGTGAGACTTTTTTTTTGTTTTATTTTTTTTATTATTATTATTTATTTATTTCATACATACAATCTCAAAAAAATAATACAACTAAAATTGTAAAAACACCGTGTGATTATAAGTATCAAAACAAACTTGTTTGACAATTTCAAAAAATAAAAGCAGATGCAGTAATTGACACAGTTGTAGAAAAAGTTTACATTGAAAAATGGAAACAAAAATACGAGTAGACACCTAAGCTGAAAGCTTGTGTGTGTCATATACTGGATGGAAACAACTAAAATGGTCATGGAGTATGTATATACACAAGAATAAGACAAAAAAAAAGTGATGATGAAAGAATTTACAAGAAAGTGATTGATAGGCACAAGAATAATTACAGCATTCAATTAATGATTGAAATAAGCTTATTTAAATTGTATAATATATATTTTTTAATTTCCCTCTTAAATGTATAATTGGTCATTTTTTATATTCATCTGGTATATTATTATACAGCTTTATGCCATTAAATTTTATGCATTTCTGGCAAACAGATTTATTGACTCTGTTGTAAGTATAAGATATGATAATTCTAGTTCTTGTGTCATACGTGTGACTTGTTAGTATTTGATCATTTTTAGTATGAATGTATTTTAAAGCAGCAAGTATATATAATCCTTTTACATTTAATAAGTTATTTTCAGTATAGATGAATTTGCAACTTGTCCAACATGGTACTTGAAAAATAGTTCTTAAGATAAAATTCTGGGTAGTTTGCAAAATTTTTAAAGTATTAGTGTATGCTGCACCCCATATACTTATTCCGTACATCAAAATTGATACTACAAATGAGTTATATACCGTTAGCAGACTCTTTTTGCTTAGGATATTTCTAAGAACAAAGAATTTGTAAATAATTCTCCTCAGTTTTGTACTTATGAGCTCGGCATGACTTTGCCATTGTAAATAGCAGTCAACCATAACTCCCAAGTATTTGATAACATCCACTCTCTCGATACTGTTTTCGCTTTTATTTTTAAGAGTTTTATCATAAGAAACTGTAGTAGAATATACTTTGAAGTGATGGTTTAATAAATTACCCACTAGATTGGAAGGCGATTTGTATTTTTTATGTTGTCTTTAACGTTTACCTCCCTCTTTGCGTCGTATCTGTTGAGGATTGTTATTTTATTGTTTATTGTTAATTAAGCGTGAGTTATGAAAAATTATTCACACTACCCAGGAAACAGATGGTTGGGTTCAGGTCAAGAAAAAGAGGAAGTCTCTTTTACTGTTTTGCCGACGTTTTGGCCTTTATTAGGCCATCTTCAGGGCCCTGAAAAAACATTTTTTCATAATTAAACATACAATATACATGATAGTTATAAAAAATTGAGTACTACCCGTTTATTGTGTATATTATATATTTAGTTTTTTTTTAAATAACAATGATCACCCATCCTTTTTAATTTGTTATTGTTTATTGTCACTTTATATATTCAATTTTTTATAATTATCATGTATATTGTCTGTTTAATTATAAAAAGATAATTTTTTCAGTGCCCTGAAGATGGCCTAATAAAGGCCGAAACGTCGGCAAACAGTAAAAGAGACTTCCTCTTTTTCTTGACCTAAACTCAACCTTCTGTTTCCTGGATAGTATACAGTAGGTCACTAAACAATTGAGCTGATTATTCACACTGCTTGTTTGTAAGTAATATAACCTGTTCAAAAGTAGTTTTGTGATCGCTGTATATAACTTAATGGGAGTAGATCAAATTATTTATCGCATCTGTATACTGTAAGGTTTCGTGTAAGGCGTATAAGACGCCCATTGAAAGTTCCAAACTTGATAATGGAGGACGGAATTAATCTAAAATGACACGCCTATATGTATAGCTATCGCCAGTGCCCGACCTGCTTTGATTTACGAGGTGATTCTGACCGATCATTAATAATGATCGTCCCGCTGAGTAAATTAAATGCAGCATACTATCAGCTTGGCCTGCTACGATGGCCTGAGGAGTTACGAAGCTCACGCTTCCAGCGAAAAGGTGGAAAAGCGACTGACACTTCGCATTAGTCTTGTAGTGGTAGCTGTAGTAGTAACTGATTTTCAGGGTAGCCGTTTCTGTGCATATCTGAATTCGTTTATCATCTGCAAACAAATGCATAAGCCATAGAGGCATTTTAGGTTTTTTGTGACTCCTTTACAAGTCCGACGTCGTTTAGCGTTGACGGTTGACGTTTCGGCACTACAAGTAGATGGCATCTTCAGAAGCTATTTCAATTCGGCGACTTCCGAAATACCGATAGCTGGTCGTTTTTCGGCTGTATTTATACCTGTTAGCGAGAATCAAACTTGGTAGCATTGGTAGCAGGGTGCTGATTACAAATCCGACCGCAATTTTGAGTTTGTTTTAGTATTGTTTGACGAAAATTAAGAAAATCAGTTCTCTAAGGTCTGGTTTATCTAAAAAATTGAAAATCTTCACTGATTACAAATCCGGTTGCAATTTTGAGTGCCAGTGGTTATGATTACTGTGTTTCAATCTCTTTTGGCGAAAATAAAAGATTTCAGATCTTTCAGATGTTCAGGTTGGCTAAAAAATCGAAAATCTTTATTTGGCTTTCTATTAAGATGTAATCTAGTGTTTTGGATAACTTGAGGGTGCTGATTACAAACCTGATTGAAGTTTTGAGCTTTAGTATTGTTTGACGAAAATAAGAAAATTATGTTCTCTAAGATCTTCTTCTGGTTTACCTAAAAAATTCAAAATCTTCACTTGGCTATCAAGATGAAACCTCGTATTTTCAGATCATCAGGTTGTCTAGAAGATCGAAAATCTTTATTTGGCTTTGTATTGAGATGAAACCTAGTGTTTTGGATAATTTGGGGGTGCTGATTACAAATTTGGTCACAATTTTGAGTTTTGGTCTCGTTTGACGAAAATCAAAATATTAAGATTTTAGGTTGCCTAAAAAGCCGAAAATCTTTATTTGACTTTGTATTAAGATGAAACCTAGTGTTTTGAATAATTTGAGGGTGCTGATTACAAATCTAGTTACAGTTTTGAGTTGTATTACTGTTTAACGAAATTTAAAAGAATCATTTCTTTAGGAGCTTCTGGTTTAACTAAAAAATGGAAAATCTTCGCTTGGCTTTCTATTAATATGAAACCTCGTATTTTGGATGATTTGAGGGTGCTGCTTACAAATCCGGTCGCAATCCTGAGTTTTAGTATTGTTGTAGCCAGAGGTCCTAAAGTAAGCTCTCTAGCCTGGCAGACATATCCAGAGATTCCTTTCCACCGAATAAGAAAAAATATAGCCACTTTAGTGAAAAACTACGCGTATTTAGTTGGCTTACCATGAATGAGCGTTTTTTCGGTACATCTAGTTGGCCTTACCTATAAAATTAATAATACTCGAACACCCCGCTATCTCTACAGTAAGCTTGTCAAGCGTTCCGACTTGCATGTATAGTCTCTAAGTCTCTACGATGTTCCGTCTCACAGTACCGAGTAGTTTAAAAAATAATTTTATTATATTGCATGTGCAACTTATAATTCTTTGCTAAGCGCAGTGAAAAATTCTGCAACATTCAGTCTTTTTAGAACAGAGTCAAATTTTACGTAAATTTTCTTTTTTTGTGCCATATATTGGTAACTATATTGGTATTTAAACTTTTGATTGCATTGGTAATTTAATTTTCTGAATTATTTTTTGGGGGTAGCATGGAAGAACGACTTTGTTGAATGCCATTAACATAATAATCATAAGTGACACTTGATGTCTTGCTGAAATCTGAAGACCTTATATTGCAGAATGATGCTTGTTGGACTCAAGTACTCAATGCTTTAATGCCATCTGGCTGTCAGAGCAGATAGTAATCCGCCCCCTGGGCCCCTAAGTTTCGGCCTGGCAAGATACTATCAACTATAATTTCATAGGGAACACAAAAATTTCTCAACTAATAGCAAATTTGTTCCCAGAAAAAAGTCAGCAATGATAAATCGTCTCTCTTCATTGCTTTCGCGTGGACGCGTCTTAACAGTTGTCATTTAAATGCTCTCTAGCGTATTGTAAAAGCGTACGGTATCGTACAATAAAATTCCCTGTTTTTGGAGCGATCCAGCCTTCTTCAGTGTGCTGTTATCGTGATTCGAAATTAATTTTTCCTGTCTCCAGATGGAAGAACTGTTACCTGAAGTGCACATATCCTTTTCATCTTCGCCATCGTAAGCAGCTTTTTGTGAAGCTGGAACGTGCACGATCTTTAGCTCCACAAAAGTACTGTGATGCGCACAACTACATAATTTTTTGCTGATCTGTTTATGGTTGATTACATGAGTGCATCTTGTCTTTTAGTCCATTCGTTTCTTTAAGAGGCTTGTAACAGATTTGTATGGCTTGAACATAAAATAAATCAAAAAGACACGGCAATTCTTAATTCATCTTGGATGTATTACATTTTTTATAGGGATTAATTGTTATTTAAATAAATGTGTGTGCATAGTTAAAGTTAGGTAAATAGCCTATATATAACTTTAATGATATTTTCATAATTTTATGGAAACAATATATCATGTTAATATGTGTATAACTGTTGAAAGTATTTGAATTCTTAATTTAAGGGAAAAGGAATAAGTTATAAAAATATTGAGGATTAGGATTAATGAAATAATAATCATTTGACAGCTATGCCAGAAAACATCATTTTGCAATATTTGGTGTAACTCTTGGTCCAGGCTGAAATGTTGCAGGTGTGGGATAAATGTGTTTGGTTTAAGGCCTGACACCGACATATTGAGGGACATTGATAACTCTAGAGTCGTTTTATTTCTGTAATGAAGTCTGTGTATTTGGATATCTTCCCGGCGTAGGTGTTTTGAATATTCTTATCACTGCGAATAGCAATATATATTAAATAGGTAACTTTGCTTTTCATTGAACATCTATTTCTGGTGCATTGGCTGGGACAGTTTTTTCTGTATGTATTTCAACGTCCCAGTATAGTTTACATTGATTGGTTTCCGGTACTGGTGCCGGTATGTAATTTTAATAAGGATCTGTATTTTCTGTTTGTTTGTGATGTCTAGTGCTTGATGATGTGTAACTTTGGTCTACAGAGTTATGTCTAGATATGTACTTGGTTCCAGCGAGGGTTTTTCATGTGCTTGTTCTGTCTTCTAATATTTTCTTCTCTTAGTTGCATTTTCTGGAATTCCCTTTGGTTACGGATGGATCCTTAATTATGTATTTCTTATGGACTCGTGGCAATCACTTGGTTCTGGATAACAAGCATGAAACTCTCTGTTTCTGGAAATAGCTGGCCATTCTGAAGCCAGGTGTATGACTGCTTTCTATTAATATGATCTTATGTAACACGGTATCTATGTTTACGTGGAATGCTTTGTCTGCCCAGGTGTTTGTTCTTGCCTGTTGCGATATTTTTATAGTCAACCTCCCCCAAAGGCTAAAAGCCTATTGCGCTGCAGCAGCGCTGCGAGAGTGTAAGTTTCGGTGCAGATTTGAAACGCTGCAGGTTGTATCCGTCGGGAAACAAATTCCCCGGCAGCTCATTCCAAAGCGTGGAAGTTCTCCAGAGGAAAGAATGCTGGCGGAGACTGGTTCGGGAAGTAGGGACCACAACCTGGTAAGGATGAGCTTGCAGAGCCCCTGTAGTGTTCCTAGTTTGGGCGGACTTCGATGTTACTATCGAGAAAAGATCACTCGAACACCTTCCGTGATAGAATTTGTAAAACAGGGACAGATCAGTCACCCTTCTTCGATATTCCAGGTTGTGGAGGTCCTTTTTGAGGTTAGGCGTATAAATTAGTCTAATTGTTCTCTTCTGGATAATGCTATAAAGAGTGCTTCGGAGCGCATCCCCTCAATAACGGGGCAATACTCCAACGATGATCGGATCTGTGTCTTGTAGGGTAGCAGTAGTTGCTCTGGTGCATACAGCGGAACAAAGCGCCAAGCTTCTGGGATGCTGTTTTAGCAATACTGGCGACATGGTCGTGCCAGCCAAGCTTCTGGGCTGCCGTTTTAGCAATACTGAAGACATGGTCGTGCCAGGACATGTGATATTGTTGATGTTGATCCCCACTGACTCGATTATTGGTTGACCCTCCATTTCCACAGGTGGTAAGCCAACGTGAGACTCCTTTGTCAGTATTGTTGCCTGAGTTTTGAGTACGTTAAACTGTGTTTTATGTACTAGTCCCCACTCGACAATAGTTGTTTTAGCATCAATGTTGATCTGTGAGGTATGTTGCTGTCGCCGACGGACCGTCTCCTGAGATGATAGTGGCTTGCCTGGTTCCATGCACGACATTAATGTACTGTCGTCTGCGAAGCTGTAGATTGGATTGGATGTGTTATTTCCATCAGCTTGTTGATGCACAGCAAAAACAGTGTAAGGGTAGGACAGATCCCTGAGGAACACCGGCGTTTATTGGAAATACATCTGAAGAACAGCTTTCGACTACAACAAACAGAGATCGGTCGTTCAAAAGGCTATTCAGCCACTGGCGCAGGCCAGGTGGTAGTCCATAAGCAGCAAGCTTGGCCAGAAGTCCTTATGTCACACTCTGCCGCAGGCTTTCGATATGTCAAGTGCAACAATATGGGATTCGCCATGATTTTTAATTGCTCTGTTCCACAAGTGAGTGACGTAGGCAAGAAGGTCACTCGTAAATCTATGCTTACGAAAGCCATACTGGTGATCATTTATGATGTTATTGTTGTCTAGGTATTTCAGAAGCTGTGTGTTAATGACAGTCTCCATAACCTTAGACATGATGCTGAGAAGAGCCACAGGTCTATAACTGATGGAATCGGATTTTTTGCCTTTCTTAGGAATGGGTTGTACGCAGCCAATTTTCCATGCAGCGGGAAACACGCCCTATTGATACGATAGTTTGAAGAGCTTGCAAAGAATAATTATGTAGGTGCAAGCTCAGCGTTTAAGGATAATAGCTTTTTTCGTGTTTAGTTTTTTGAGGATGCTTTTTACATCTCGATGTCCAAATTTGACCTCTGCCATTCTCGAGTTCAAGTTTATGGTGGTGATCGGAGTATTTCTTGGACGTCTACCATAAAATTGACTGCGAAAAGCCACCCTAAGATGTCTGCTTTATCTTTTTCTCTTTTTTTTGTATGTGATTGTTAAGAGAGGGTGAGTGGTGTGTAGTTTCTGTCTGCTTTTACTATTGCTATGTAGGTTTGTTTATTTACTTTGGAAAACATTTCTGAGTATTTTTATTTGTCTAGTGCAAAGAACTGCATATAGAAATTCATAAGCGCTCTTGTTTTATGTCTATGGTTCGAATGTTACAATCTTTGTTTCGTGAGTTCTGTTCGTACAAGTATGGTATATTGATGTTTTCTATATCAGTGTGCGACTATTTGATGACAAAGCATTAGCAAGTGGGGACCGGCATCGCAAATGTGTTAATGGCTTCTGTTACTCCGAGTTAGTAGTGCCACAATAAAATTCTATAGATATTTTTGTAGAAACCGATAAGTGAACCCTTATTAGGCCATTATGGAAACAGTGATCTGGATCCGGATAGATCAGTTATATGTCAAACAGCTGTCAAGTGGGATTTATGATTCCATAGATTTAACTGACGTCGAACAACGAAAAAGTTGGTTTAAGAATAAAAAACAGATGGTTAAATAAAGCAGCTACGAACTGTACAAGAGACTGATCCCAGATCACTTTCCGGACGTCAGGATCAGTGATCCAACTCATATAAGCAAAATTCACCTTACCTTACCTGCCTCTGCCGGATCACTTGATTTATAGAAAACACCGTCGGTCAGGTTGGCCAAGCAGGAAGTAGACCGATGCTACATTGTTTTTCGCCTTGGTCACTTGGATGCGACCATCCATCTTGATCGGTGTACCAACAAACTCGAGCGCGCTCTGTGTAGGTCGAGCCGTACCTGATACTCTTTTCCTATTAGCTATTCAAACAGATCAGGTGCCATTTATCACTTGCTGTTAGACGACTCGGCCTTAGCTTGTTTGTTGCTGGTTCATTCCATGGCCGGAAATGTAATGGTAATGAAATATGACGAATGCTGTTGCGGGGAATATGTGTTAGGTGGGATGGGATAAAAACGCATTATGGTACAATAAAATCGTATGTTCTCAGCGCTACACTGGGGCGTGTTAGTCTAGCGACAAGTTTTCTAGAGGATCGTGAGCAGTATGTCTCTATTAGCAAGTCCGAACGGCAACCCTCTGCCAAATCAAAAAATATTAGAGTGGATAAGGGTGTGCCACAAGGTTCAATTTTGGGGCCATTCCTTTTTATCCTATATATTAATGACATTGGACTAAGCCTTGAGAATGACATTACTCCTGTCCTTTATGCAGATGATACTAGTTTGATTATATCGGCTCACTCCTCTGCCGCCTTGGAGATCAAATGCAATCATGCATTAGATGAGCTTGTTAAGTGGTTTAGCGGTAACTCTCTACTTCTAAATAGTGAAAAAACTAAATACATGCGCTTCCACACCAGACAAAATAGGAACAATCTTAATATAAACATTAATAACGGCGGTAATATAATCTCGAGGACTGAAAGTACAAAGTTTTTAGGAATCAACCCTGATGAAACTTTAAATTGGGCAATACATTGTCAAAACTTAGTAAAGCGGTTGAACTCATCGTGTTTTCAGTTGAGGTCATTACGTAATGTTTTAACTGTAGCTCAGTTAATAAACATATACTACGCTCAAGTACATTTGAGGCTACAATATGGCATAGAATTGTGGGGACCTAGCGCGGCAGCTTTAGGAGTCTTTAAAATACAAAATCGTGCTCTGAGGTGTATTTTTAATCTCGGTTCACAAACGTCATGCCGTACCTATTTTAAGTAGTACAAAATTTTAACATTAACAGGGATTTTGATTCATAATTTGTCTATATTAATTCACAGTAAGAAGAATGAATATGTAAGACGTTTTGATGTGCATACTTTTAATACTAGACACCAAGATTACTTTAGAATTCCTAAATGTAGGCTGAGCATATCACAATCTGCACCAGAAACTCTTGGTTTAAAAATTTATAATAAATTACCTCCTAACATAAAATCTAAAGCGACTCTAGGGGCATTTAGGAGAGACCTCAAGATGTTTCTCTATGACAGGTGTTTCTATACGATGGATGAATTTTTTAATGACACTTATGTGTAAAAATGACTTGTATGTTTATTTTATATGTTTATTTTATGTCTTATGTCCATTATATTTTTGACGGATTCTATACTATATATGTAGTCACAAGAAATAAAGTTTCATACATACATACATACATACATCGCTGCATTTGCTCAAATATTTGATATGTTCGCGCAAATATCACGAATATGCTCATTGTCGGTCGGCATTGTCAGCATAAATATTCATCTTAGTTGAGTCCTTTGATATGTAATTTTAAACCGACTAGTGGACGGAAACGCGTATTTGTCTAAAGTGCATTCCAATCCGCCGTGCAGTGGCTGTAAACAATAACACGCGCTCGGCGGCTGGCCTGTGGATGTCGTGGCCAGAGCCGTATTCAAAATAGCAGTCATAAAGTCCATAGTATCGGATGTGGGGTAGCATTTATGAATCGTATTTTCACATTACAGCTGTATTGATATGTTTTAGACTTTATATATTATTCTTACCTTAGGAACCTTCATTTTGGGGGTAAAATTGAGAAGGGGTCAATACTTCAGCTACATTTGTCCATCTATTCCGAGTCTGATGAGCTTGATTTACTGCTACCATTGAGGTTAACTATAACAGGTTCAATATTCTCTATTATGGTGTCTAATCGCCACTTTTTCTGTTCTACTTTTTCTTGGACATGTCGAATGCACTTTTGTCATTTATCTGCAGTAATAGATAGATAGATAGATAGATAAATATGCTTTATTGTCTAAGAAATTACAAGTTTCTTATTGACAAAGCTGTAACAACAAAATGTGGAATACTCACTAAAACTCGTCATAGAACTCATCTAGTTTGTAATAAGGTTTTTGAAATAGGACATTTTTAAGTTTTTGACGAAAAACTTTTAAATCGTTTTGAATTTTGAACGAATTAGGAAGTTTATTATAAATCTTCAATCCATTGTAAATAATTGAATCCTTAACCAGTGCTGATTTGGGGGTGATTAATTTGAAATCATTCTTTTGTCTTATATTATATTCTATATTTATGGTCTCAAATTTTGTTTTATTTTTGAATATTAATGTAGCCGTTTCCAAAATAAATAGTGCAATTACGGTCATAATTTTGTATTCCAAAAATAGTGGCTTGCATGAAGTTCTAGGTCTACTCTTGGCGATGCATCTAACTGCTCGCTTCTGTAAGACTAACAATTTATTTAAGTAGGTATGAGAACAGACACCCCAAAATGGGATGCCGTAACTCAACCTACTTTGGAATAATGCAAAATAACAATTTTTGGTGGTGTTTCTTCCAAGAGTTTCTCTAACTGTTCTTAGTATATAAGTTATTTTAGCTAACTCATTAATTAAATTATCAATATGAGAAATAAAATTCAATTTTTGATCAATAGTTAGACCTAAGAACTTCATGCTGTATGTTTGATGTAATTGTTCGTTGTCTAAGTAAATCACGTCAAGTAAGCATTTGAAAGTCATGAATTTGGTTTTCGAGACATTAAAAGATAAAAAATTGCTGTCACACCATCTTTTGATTACAATTATATCATTTTCAATTTTTCTTTTTAAATCGTGTATGTCATTATCATGCCAGAGTATTGTAGTCTCATCTGCAAATACAGTGAATTGACCACTTATTTCTAATGTCATTAGGTTATTAATGTATACCAAAAACAAGATGGGACCTAACACAGATCCCTGTGGTACTCCATCCCGTATGTTCAATTTTTCTGAAGTTACATTTTTAGGCAATTTAACAATTTGAGAACGATTACCCAAATAAGAGGTAAACCATTTTAGCGCTATTTTAGAACAACCATATTTATCTAATTTTTTGATCAAGGTATCATGATTGACACAATCAAATGCTTTAGAAAAGTCACAGAACAAAGCTACTGAAATTTGATTTTTGTTTAAAGTAGAGTATAGTTTATAAAGTAGAGAAAAAATGGCATCTGAAGTATTTATTTGTTTTTGAAATCCAAATTGAAAGGGACTTATGATGTTATTGTTTTTCAAAAAAATTTTTAACCTAATCTGAACAACTTTTTCAATGATTTTTGCTAAAATGGTAATTATACTTATAGGCCTGAAATTCGAAGGTTCATCATTTGTTCCTCCTTTATAGATAGGGATGACTATTGACGTTTTTAGGAATTCAGGATATGTTCCTGATTCAAACGAAAAATTTATTAATTTAGTGAGTACAACCAGTGCTTCATATGTAAGATTTAGTATGACATTCAAGGAGATTTCATCAATCCCAGATGATTTTTTGTTTTCTATGGATTCTAGGACAAGTTTTAGTTCATGAATATCCGTTGGTTCAAATACTAGCTTATGCTCTATGTAAAAATCATGAAGATTAATTAATGGGTCATCAGTACTTTGTACAGTATTTTTTAGTTTTTGTGCTACAGAACAGTAATATTTATTCAAAACGTTTGGATGAATTGTCGGCATGTTATCAGAGGCAAACGGTTTGCCTCTGATTTCATTCACGACTTTCCAAGCTTCCTTTGTCTTATTTCCAGCTCTGTCGATTTTATGGTTGTAATAAATTTTTTTAGCGGCCACTAAAAGCTTTTTATATATTTTATAGTAGGACAAACAGTATTCGTGAAATTCTCTGTTATTAATAAATTTTTTAATGTAGTGCAAACATCTCCAATTTTTGGAAGAAATTTTGATTCCTTTGGTGATCCATGGTTTCACTTTCTTAATTTTGATTCTTTGATAAGGAAAACTGTCCTGAAAAGTCTGTACAAGTATGTGATAATATGCTAGGAATGGATTTGATGAAAGGAAACAATTGTTCCAGTTTATTTTACAACACTTGGTATGAAACCGCTTATAGCTGTGACTACTAAATAGTCTGCCAAACTTATATTTATTTCGCTTATGATTGATGAAGTTATCCAGTATCGCAATAACAGCTTGGTGATCAGATAGTCCAGCAGAAATAACAGAGCAAGAAATAATATCAAAGTTTGTACACAAATAGTCAATTCTGGTAGAAGAATATTGCATTAAATGGGTATCATTTTCGACAAGCATTTCTAAATTAAAGCATACTAGAAGTTGTTTGAATGAGAGTACATCATAATTAGTATCATTATAGTTAATATTAAAATCACCAGATAGCAAAACATCACTGTTAACTGGTAGATCTGATAAAATAGCTTCCAAATTATTAAGAAATGTTTTAAAATCCCCTAATGGTGATCTGTATATGCAGATTATGTAAGTGTTTGTATATTTTATGAGTAGGAGGTGGGGCAGTTTGGCGTGGGAAAATTTTGGAGACCGTGGGAAAATTTTAATGACCGTGGGAAACGGCGGCACCTTTGATGTGTGATTTATGAGAAATTTCTTTGACATGCGACCCTAATTAGCATACTATTGACGACCGACCTGACAGACCGTGGGAAAATTTTGGCGGCCGTGGGAATAAGACCGTGGGAAATTCTTGGAGACCGTGGGAAAGTTTTAATTGTCGTGGGGGCGGTGATGTGAAAAGCAAACGGCACTGCCCACGCTTGGTGAGGTATCCTCCAGCCTCCAGCGCTTGGTCAGATACCCGCACGCTACTCCCCATGATTTTAAATAATATTTGCCCCATATGCAGTAAAGAAAATACCTCTGCTGTACCGGTGGCTTGAACCCCGACCGCCCGCCTAAAAGCCAAACCCGCTACCACTAGGCTACGAAGCCATGTACCGAACGTTTGCAAGAAATGAAATAAGGGTGAATAAGACAGACAACACCGGCATGCGGCTCGCAGTCGGGCGTCAAGTGGTCTGACTCAGTCGTACAGCAGTGAGCTACGGGGTGGAGTAGGTAGGTAGCCAGTATTTGAAGATTGCGTTTCATGATGAGGTCGTCGCGGAATCTCGGTCGATTATCGTCGAGTGGTCTGACTCGGTCGTATAGCAATATGCGATACCTTTGTAGCAGTTGTTCAGTTAATGTTGTACGATCTTGTCATCGGAGGGATGTGTCTTCATCGGTCGTCGTCAAGCGGTCGGACTCGGTTTTACATCAATGAGTTAAGGCCTTTAGTAAATATTCAGTATTTGAAGGCTACGTTTCATGATCGGGTCGTCGAGGAATCTTGGTCGATCATTGTCAAATGATCTGACTCGGCCGTATGGCAATGAGTTAAGGGCTGTAGTAGGCATCCAGTATCTGAAGGTTGTATTTCATGATGAGGTCGTCGAGGAATCTCGGTTGGCTATCTTAGAGTGGTGTGACACGGTTGTATAGCAACGAGCTACGAGCTGTAGAAGACATCCAGTATTTAAAGGTTGTATTTCATGATCCGGCCATCGAGGAACCTCGGTTGATCAGCGTCGAGTGGTCTGCCAAGGTCGTATAGCAATAAGCTATGGGTTGTAGTAAGTATCCAGTGTTTGAAGATTGTGTTTCATGATGAGGTCGTCGAGGAATCTCGGTCGATCATCCTAGGTTGGTTTGACTCGGTAATATAGCAATAAGCGACGCCTCGTAGAGGAGTCTACACCGATCGTCGTGGCGTAGTTTGCTTTTGTTCGTATAGCATTAGACAACGTCTTGTAATAATTTTTACGTTTTCTGATGTTTGAGTTTTATTATTATGTCGTCGAGGATTCTGTATCGTTCATCATCGTATGGCCTGGCTTGGTCGTATAGTACAGTCTCTTCGGTCGGCGTCGAGTGGACTTACTCGATCGTATATTATTAGGCCACTGTATTGAGTGTCCAGTATTCTGAAATTTGTCTTTCGGGTGTCTCGATCGGCGATCATCGACTGGTCTGACTCTGCTTTATGGGTGTGAGTCGGATGGTAGTGTAACGCTTTCTGTTAATGATAGGGATCTTAAATATACATGGAGACATATCCGAGAAAAAACTCTACGTTGACGGACCCCTTAAAGCTCTGGTCAAACTACAATTTTTTGGTTAATCAATTCTCTTTTTCTATTTTATGTTAAATAGATAGACCCTATACGAACGTCATATGGGGGTCCCCAGTCAACCTGGTATAGTTGTTATATTAAATAATGTGTAAGGAAAACGGGGCGATATATAGATGGACAAAAAAAAGGAATATGTGCTTATCAGTCAGCAAAAGCTGTCCAAGGGAGACCCCGAGGAGGTTAAGTACGCCTCCCTCAGGATAAAAGGATGATAAAGTGGAAAGCCCATGCACATACACACACACGCCCACACGTGTCTAGTTTCCTATTTATTGTTAAGAGTGGTTATGCGCACCTGGATTATAATCTCTCTTTGTGCAATATCCATTGCAATACAACCTTTGATTTTAGAATCTGTTCATCTGTAAGTTTAGCAGGTGCCATCCAGCAATATACGAATGTTAAACAGTCCAGCTGCATGAATGTCAGACCCTAGGTTATTAGGAACAGTTCAGTAGCTGGAAGTGTTCACCGGTTTGACTAGTAATGGGTCTTTTCTAATTCGGTAGAGGAGTATACATATCAGTTTTCTTTTATATACGTTTGTTTTTAATCTTCTTCTATTTTTGTCTTTTCTCTTATCTTTTTTTTTAATTTTTTAACATTCTCCAACAGCACGAACATCGGTCTCTAAGTTAATAAAGACAGTTCATTATTTCGTTGGAGTAGCATTGCCTCTTTTGTTTTGCCAGTGACAACCCCTCCCCCATACTTAGAAGACACCTGCTCATTCTTGGTCAGAAATAACAGTATTTCATCTATTTAATTAAAAAGCTGATGCACCTTTTCAGAAATATTATGTTGAAAACTGTGGTTTCCCAGCACGCACTGTTTATACTACACCACTCCATAAAATTCCAATGGACGCGGGGATTTAATCATGAGTGCGAGGTCTTTCCACTCTCTCAAAGGATGGGATAAACAAGGGAGTGGTTGGGATAAACTTATGAAGGATATATCATATCGTATCATTTTATTGGTCAAATCTCACAAATAAACACTGTATTTGCCTACAATAATCAACATCAGTAACAAAAATTGTCTTTACAATACGGCAAGTAAGATACAATATCATTTCATGAGCCATAGAATAATTATGTTTTAATTTTTTTGTATCCAAATGGCACTGAGCTGTAATCTGGTAGAAACTTTCGCTTTAAAGAATTTAGCTGATACTTTTTCTTGCAAGGTAGAGTGATAACTTCATGCTCCTGTGTTCGCCTGATCTGTTTAGACATAACGTAAATAGGTTCGTCTATATTTAAAACCATATCTTTGATTGTGTCAAAGTTGATAATACGAGACGCTTCGTAGGTGAGAGATATTCCTTTAACCTTGCAAACAGTTTTAAATGTCTGATCTCTGTTAGACCACAACTTATAACTATAATTTTTAGGCCCTCCAGACACAAACTCTGTGATATACGAGCCAGCCCCGTCTTTTTCTAATTCATCTGTCATTTCACCGATAAAATCGCCTGTAGGTATATCGTTCTCTCCAGGTCTTGATACGTAAATACAGGAATCTGTATCGTAGTACAGGCATCGCTCCTGAAGTACCTCTAGATAGCTATATAGCTTCATTCTAGCTTGAGCTGTGACAAATGAAGCCACCACTACATTTACAGTGGCTAATGAATCATAAGCTTCTTCCCTGTACTCCCAATTGACAATCAATGTATTTTCATTGACAGGTAGTACAGTATTGATGTGCTTTGAAGGGCATGACATTAAATTAAAGAAATCTGATGGCTCGTTGATAATTGATGTTTTAGGTTGGTTCTCCCGCTGGCCAAACTTACCCCAAAATGAGTTTAGTATTAACTTTGCTAGAGACCTTAAACCTGGATTATCAACTATTTTAGAAAATTCTAGTAAAATATCTTCTCTTTCAAAAAACTGCTCAATGTACCTATCTCTTTCAGTCTGAGATTGAAAAGCCTGGGGCCAACCAGATGATTCTTGTTTCACCTTTATGAATTTATTCATCATAGCCGTAAACAACCCTTCTTCAGTACCTTTCTTAAATTGAACAGTATCGTATGCCCATACCTCGTATACCTCGATAAGCTGGTACCCCATCTCAATTGCTTTCACTACCTCTTCAACGACCCACGTCCCCGATAAAGCACGCTCATCCTCAGAGTGCACACATTCTCCACCGTTGAGGTTCTCTCCGCACTGTCTACACAGAACAAACATGAGCCTATTATTCATTTTCTGAGGTAACACAGGATGAAATAAGTCAGTAGGAGGTAGCACCTTACATTTAACAAGTCCAGAAATATCTGTTAATATGGGACATTCTTTTCCTACAAATACTTTCGGATGTCCTACAGGGAATTTTCCATACTTACAAACCCATGGGTAGAGGGAGCACACATCCACGTATTTTATCTTTTCATTACCTTGAATCTTGTAATACTTGCAGGAGTTTCCTGTACGACCACCGTAAAACGCATCTCTAGGATCTAGAGGTTCATGCAAAACAAGAGGATGATTTTCGGCGTAATGCTGTACTTTCATGTTTTCAGCCAATCGATTCTTAAATTCGCATTCCCACATTACGGTAACCTCAAATCCTAAAGACTTTAATCTTGCATTCTTAGCCATAGTCGCTTCGTAACGTGAATTCAGTGTTTCCGTTGGTTCTTCTTTTAGAGGTATATCTCTCTGATGCGTGAAACATTGAGGGCATCCATGGTAGTAGCATCCTTCAAATTCAAATATCTGTTTGGTATCTGGACTGTAACCATCTACCTTCACCCCACCCACGCGGGCCTCTTCTCCCTTTGCAGCATGTTGTATGTTTATGTTTCTACTTTTTTCCTCCAGTACCAACCACTTTATGGCCAGTTTTGATTGATTGTTTCGCATTCGGTATCCTCCCTTTGGAATTATTCCGATGGTGTTTGGCTGAAGAAAATTTCTTCTATACACTATATTACATGCTGATGCTATTGTCACCGCCTCCATAAATGGACATACACCGGTTTCCTCAATCAACATCTCTCTAAACTTTAGACATGACTGTGTCAGAATATCTACATCCGATACACAGTACTGTACAATTTCATTTTGGAAGTCGAAAACGTAGTTCTGCGCTACCATTTCAGAATGCCACTTTACCATTTCATTCCTTGCTTTTTCGTCTTTTAAATTATCCGGATCGTAAAACTTGAGAGCAGGGATAGGTCCGACATAATTTTTGTTTGCCGAGCAATTGAAGAGATGGGGAAAATAACCTTTTGACAGCTCTGCAAAACCAAATGCCTTAGGCAATTTAGAAAGGGCCATGTTGAAATAATTTAACGAATCGAGAAATTTCACGTTACCAACAGTCATGGATATCAACTTAGTACCCCTCATGATGAGATCAGGAGTGAAATCTGTGTTTGTTAGAATGCAATTGAGTACGAATTGATGATCGAAACCTCCTCCGTTATGTGCGATAACAAAAACATGTTTGAATTTTTTGCGAATTTGGAGAACATGATCCATAAATGTAGGAATAACTTTATTATCGCTGATAATTTTTTGCCTGAACCCGCAAGTTTGGCAGTAATAAAGTTGTTGCTCCTTAATACAACTGAAACAACGCTGGTTCAATACACAAAGATTTGGTTCGTGAAGAAAGGACGTTACAATATCTTCCTTGTCATTTCTGGGCAGAACTTTTTGGCGAGATACTTCTTGGGTGGTTTCGAGATCATAAAAAATAAACAGAAAATCCTTGACCGGGGGTGCCTTAGTGTGTTTTTGTATGTAGCAAAGATGACCGGAAGGATTCTGTTTATTACAAATTTTGCAAAAGACTTCTCCACAGGTATGTAACCTGTTGGTAGGCACGATTTTAAAACATTCCTCACATCGACGGATTTTTTCACATATTCGGTATTGATAATGGTTTTCTAAACATGTTTGTCCGCGAAAGAACCTTTTACATGAGTCGCACTTTTATCGATAATTCATCACCGGAACAACGAGGCGACTGTTGACATCCTGAACATGTTCCTCCGCATCTATGAGCCTTTTTCGAATTAAATGGAACATGACATTCTTCACAAAAATAACTACAACTAAATGCCGCTGTGAGCGAAGATATAACATTATAGTGATTATTATGATGAAGTAAGTTTAAAGAAGGACCGACACCAGAACCTTTAAATATTACATCACGACCCTTTGATCCATATGCGTAAACAATAATTTTGTAATCTATCAAATGTCTTTGGAATTGTTGTAGCTGGGAAATGCCAGCCCCCTCTTCAGGTATGAAAACTCCAGAAGCCTCAGTCAGTAGCCTAGCTCTTTGCTCCTGTAATTTACCGACATCCTGGCGTACTTTTTTAAAATCAGGGTCCTTATCTGTTAAAGCTTTAGCGACCACAAGCGCACGAGGTAAGCACAAGTTGTCGTTATTCTTAATGGAAATAATACCTTTCCGTTTAATACATTCTTCGTTAAAAGAATTATATTTTAGAGTTCTAGATGATCCTCGACCCATTGGAAGACTCACAGATGTTATACCCAAGCAAAAGTTTTCAGTATTCAATCCACTAGAGTTAGATTGTTACCTCAGATACAGGTCTAAAACGCACCCAACCCTGTCCTCTAGAAAAGTCCTTGGAGCAGAAAGTGAATCCTACATAATCAGTAGGTTTTAAATCTTCCGTCCCCTTTAGTACAATCTGAGATATCGCATTTTTCACCCATGTGACAGGATCGGCATTATTAGGAACTGGTTTAATTTTGAACTCTAGTGTACGACCTTGCACACCGAATCGATGAACCTTTTTAGTGGTATCTCTAATCATCAAAAACTTTTCCATTGTTGATGTTCAAGGTTTATGATATTACACTAATTTGACGTCTTCAAAGTAATACTACTTAACAAGATGCGTCTGCACTACCGCACTGTTCAACGATCTGAAACAAAATAAGTGTTATTAGAAGTGCCCTTTTTTATATACCATCTTAACAGCTGACTTAAATAACAGCCACGTATTCAATTGTGCATAATACATAAAATCTAATAAAAAACGATTCTGGCTCTCCGTTCGCTATTCAGTTAAGTAATTTAAAATTATTAGGGAAAGTTAACTCCAAAGATTTAATCTTTGAAAATTAATATTTCGAATACGAGTGATCTTTATAACACAACAATTTGCTTACCATTCCATCAAGTGAATCCATACGAGATACCTTCTAGTGTGTTAAAATTAAAATGACTCTCGACTGTACGGCTAAGAGAGATGAGGTTTCAAGATAATTCAATCCTGAAATCATAGATCATACAGCGCGCATTTTAAAATTTGGAAAACCACCACCTAATAGACGAACAAAAACAAATCTGCCATTTCAGGGACCACAATTCACAAGACCGTCATCATGATTGGATATGAAACAATAGGTAAAACTATCATCTTGACATTTTTAATACAGACTATACCTGCTTTACTGAAGAGTACCTATCGGACCTAACTACGATGAATCGAATCAGAATGCACGGTTTCTATAAGAATATTCTTCTAAAAATTTCACTTCTGGTTTTTGTCTGATATTATTATCGAACAGCGTTATCAGACTCCATGATTTTTTCAGTTTTATACACTTACTACCCATTCACCTACAGTTGACACAAAGAATAACATAAGACTACATGGGGTACCCTCCTCTCCTCTCCTTTTCCAACTCACATCTCTCCTCACACCTTTGACCACTGCACCCCCCCCATCTCTCATCGCGACACCCCCATTCCCTTTCGCTGATCCTCTGTCCCCATAGACAAAACTTTCTTATCAACCATCACAGCCTTCTAACATGCTATTCTTAAAAGATATAATTGATAAAGCATACAAGTCAGGAAAAACGAATATTCTACCGAAAAACTCTCACTCACACACTCACTAAACGGACCGAAATACTGAAAAATAAATCGAAAAATCTCCACTTCTAACCTCAGCTCATTTATGAGATACCTAATACAACATTATCTTCGGATTATGATTTTTAATAAAAAATCCTCCACCCCGTACCAACTCAACTGTATTCGAAGCAGTTGTCCTATATTATGAAATTATGAAACTAAAACTATATGAGGTGTGTCATATGACAAACAAAATGTTAACGACTGCAGATACACATCGCCACTACACTACCCTACCTCCTACTCAATCAAGAAACAAAAAGCATCACTATAATGAGTACCTTTTACGGATAAATATTCAGGCAAAACAGTTTCTTTAATCCCGCAATCAATATAAACTTTCTATTACTCTAGATGAAAACGATAAAAGCGTACAAGTAATGAAAAATGAACATTCCGTAAAAAAATCCTCATATCTCCTAAACGAATTGAAATATCGAAAAATAAATCGAAAATCTCCCCATCCAAGCCCTGATTGTGTCATAAAATAATTAACGCAACTTTATCAACAGATTCCGATATTTTTGTAAAAAAGACCCCCTCCACCATCTTCTGCAAACGTCGTTGAAACCACAGGGTTTATGGTAACTATATTATGAATGTAAAACTGTAACACGTATACGATATCACAGGCAAAATGTTAGCGCATACAGGTAGACACTTCCTGCCACTGCCCCACCCGGCACTCAATAAAAAACAAAAACAAAAAAAAAAGGCATCACTATAACGAGAACTTTTTACGGGGAAAGATACAGGCAATATTATTTTCCAATTCCAAAATCATTTAAGCTTGCTATAGATGGTATTGGTAAAATTGTACATGTCCGAAAAGCATTTCCGAAGAAAAGCTCTCATATCTCCTAAACGGGTTGAAATATCAAAAAATAAATAACAAAATCCCCCCCTCGAATCCGGGGGTTCTCATATGAAATGTCCAATCCAATAGCACTATCAGATTTTGATTTTCAGTAAAAACTCGTCACCACTACCATATCTCGGTAACAAACTGTCTTTGTGACCATAAATAGCGTTTATGAGTTTTATGACTGTGCTGAATCATGGAAGTAAAGCTGTATGTCGTATACAGTCAGGGACAAAACGTTAGCGACCACACTGCCACACTACTTCATCAAAGACACGAGCTTTATTAGTAGCCAAGAAAACGAATATGACAAACGAAAATACATTTCTTAGTTAAAATCATTTATGCATACACTATCTATATGTTCATTATATGTAAAATTACCATACTCTATCATACAGACCTAAAACCTCACATCCTTTTACTGAAAAGACAAATAAATAAATGTACACTTACCTGATAAACCAGCAAAGCACTGGACAAACGGAGCAGAACCAGAAGAAAACACGTACTGATATATGCACTGGACCGCGCTTTTATACTACTCAGAAGTACACGACTTCACTTTTTTTCTAGAACATTTACCAGACATAGATCGGTTCAAATTGTTCTTAGTCTGGCTTTCTTACAGACACTGCGTTCAAAACGGCCTTCACAATGGCTGTTGACCTAACGTATAGCCATGTGTACGCGTCGTTGTACTTTTCTGGAACGCGTCCAACCGGCTATACGTTAGGTCAACAGCCATTGTGAAGGCCGTTTTGAACGCAGTGTCTGTAAGAAAGCCAGACTAAGAACAATTTGAACCGATCTATGTCTGGTAAATGTTCTAGAAAAAAAGTGAAGTCGTGTACTTCTGAGTAGTATAAAAGCGCGGTCCAGTGCATATATCAGTACGTGTTTTCTTCTGGTTCTGCTCCGTTTGTCCAGTGCTTTGCTGGTTTATCAGGTAAGTGTACATTTATTTATTTGTCTTTTCAGTAAAAGGATGTGAGGTTTTAGGTCTGTATGATAGAGTATGGTAATTTTACATATAATGAACATATAGATAGTGTATGCATAAATGATTTTAACTAAGAAATGTATTTTCGTTTGTCATATTCGTTTTCTTGGCTACTAATAAAGCTCGTGTCTTTGATGAAGTAGTGTGGCAGTGTGGTCGCTAACGTTTTGTCCCTGACTGTATACGACATACAGCTTTACTTCCATGATTCAGCACAGTCATAAAACTCATAAACGCTATTTATGGTCACAAAGACAGTTTGTTACCGAGATATGGTAGTGGTGACGAGTTTTTACTGAAAATCAAAATCTGATAGTGCTATTGGATTGGACATTTCATATGAGAACCCCCGGATTCGAGGGGGGGATTTTGTTATTTATTTTTTGATATTTCAACCCGTTTAGGAGATATGAGAGCTTTTCTTCGGAAATGCTTTTCGGACATGTACAATTTTACCAATACCATCTATAGCAAGCTTAAATGATTTTGGAATTGGAAAATAATATTGCCTGTATCTTTCCCCGTAAAAAGTTCTCGTTATAGTGATGCCTTTTTTTTTTGTTTTTGTTTTTTATTGAGTGCCGGGTGGGGCAGTGGCAGGAAGTGTCTACCTGTATGCGCTAACATTTTGCCTGTGATATCGTATACGTGTTACAGTTTTACATTCATAATATAGTTACCATAAACCCTGTGGTTTCAACGACGTTTGCAGAAGATGGTGGAGGGGGTCTTTTTTACAAAAATATCGGAATCTGTTGATAAAGTTGCGTTAATTATTTTATGACACAATCAGGGCTTGGATGGGGAGATTTTCGATTTATTTTTCGATATTTCAATTCGTTTAGGAGATATGAGGATTTTTTTACGGAATGTTCATTTTTCATTACTTGTACGCTTTTATCGTTTTCATCTAGAGTAATAGAAAGTTTATATTGATTGCGGGATTAAAGAAACTGTTTTGCCTGAATATTTATCCGTAAAAGGTACTCATTATAGTGATGCTTTTTGTTTCTTGATTGAGTAGGAGGTAGGGTAGTGTAGTGGCGATGTGTATCTGCAGTCGTTAACATTTTGTTTGTCATATGACACACCTCATATAGTTTTAGTTTCATAATTTCATAATATAGGACAACTGCTTCGAATACAGTTGAGTTGGTACGGGGTGGAGGATTTTTTATTAAAAATCATAATCCGAAGATAATGTTGTATTAGGTATCTCATAAATGAGCTGAGGTTAGAAGTGGAGATTTTTCGATTTATTTTTCAGTATTTCGGTCCGTTTAGTGAGTGTGTGAGTGAGAGTTTTTCGGTAGAATATTCGTTTTTCCTGACTTGTATGCTTTATCAATTATATCTTTTAAGAATAGCATGTTAGAAGGCTGTGATGGTTGATAAGAAAGTTTTGTCTATGGGGACAGAGGATCAGCGAAAGGGAATGGGGGTGTCGCGATGAGAGATGGGGGGGGTGCAGTGGTCAAAGGTGTGAGGAGAGATGTGAGTTGGAAAAGGAGAGGAGAGGAGGGTACCCCATGTAGTCTTATGTTATTCTTTGTGTCAACTGTAGGTGAATGGGTAGTAAGTGTATAAAACTGAAAAAATCATGGAGTCTGATAACGCTGTTCGATAATAATATCAGACAAAAACCAGAAGTGAAATTTTTAGAAGAATATTCTTATAGAAACCGTGCATTCTGATTCGATTCATCGTAGTTAGGTCCGATAGGTACTCTTCAGTAAAGCAGGTATAGTCTGTATTAAAAATGTCAAGATGATAGTTTTACCTATTGTTTCATATCCAATCATGATGACGGTCTTGTGAATTGTGGTCCCTGAAATGGCAGATTTGTTTTTGTTCGTCTATTAGGTGGTGGTTTTCCAAATTTTAAAATGCGCGCTGTATGATCTATGATTTCAGGATTGAATTATCTTGAAACCTCATCTCTCTTAGCCGTACAGTCGAGAGTCATTTTAATTTTAACACACTAGAAGGTATCTCGTATGGATTCACTTGATGGAATGGTAAGCAAATTGTTGTGTTATAAAGATCACTCGTATTCGAAATATTAATTTTCAAAGATTAAATCTTTGGAGTTAACTTTCCCTAATAATTTTAAATTACTTAACTGAATAGCGAACGGAGAGCCAGAATCGTTTTTTATTAGATTTTATGTATTATGCACAATTGAATACGTGGCTGTTATTTAAGTCAGCTGTTAAGATGGTATATAAAAAAGGGCACTTCTAATAACACTTATTTTGTTTCAGATCGTTGAACAGTGCGGTAGTGCAGACGCATCTTGTTAAGTAGTATTACTTTGAAGACGTCAAATTAGTGTAATATCATAAACCTTGAACATCAACAATGGAAAAGTTTTTGATGATTAGAGATACCACTAAAAAGGTTCATCGATTCGGTGTGCAAGGTCGTACACTAGAGTTCAAAATTAAACCAGTTCCTAATAATGCCGATCCTGTCACATGGGTGAAAAATGCGATATCTCAGATTGTACTAAAGGGGACGGAAGATTTAAAACCTACTGATTATGTAGGATTCACTTTCTGCTCCAAGGACTTTTCTAGAGGACAGGGTTGGGTGCGTTTTAGACCTGTATCTGAGGTAACAATCTAACTCTAGTGGATTGAATACTGAAAACTTTTGCTTGGGTATAACATCTGTGAGTCTTCCAATGGGTCGAGGATCATCTAGAACTCTAAAATATAATTCTTTTAACGAAGAATGTATTAAACGGAAAGGTATTATTTCCATTAAGAATAACGACAACTTGTGCTTACCTCGTGCGCTTGTGGTCGCTAAAGCTTTAACAGATAAGGACCCTGATTTTAAAAAAGTACGCCAGGATGTCGGTAAATTACAGGAGCAAAGAGCTAGGCTACTGACTGAGGCTTCTGGAGTTTTCATACCTGAAGAGGGGGCTGGCATTTCCCAGCTACAACAATTCCAAAGACATTTGATAGATTACAAAATTATTGTTTACGCATATGGATCAAAGGGTCGTGATGTAATATTTAAAGGTTCTGGTGTCGGTCCTTCTTTAAACTTACTTCATCATAATAATCACTATAATGTTATATCTTCGCTCACAGCGGCATTTAGTTGTAGTTATTTTTGTGAAGAATGTCATGTTCCATTTAATTCGAAAAAGGCTCATAGATGCGGAGGAACATGTTCAGGATGTCAACAGTCGCCTCGTTGTTCCGGTGATGAATTATCGATAAAAGTGCGACTCATGTAAAAGGTTCTTTCGCGGACAAACATGTTTAGAAAACCATTATCAATACCGAATATGTGAAAAAATCCGTCGATGTGAGGAATGTTTTAAAATCGTGCCTACCAACAGGTTACATACCTGTGGAGAAGTCTTTTGCAAAATTTGTAATAAACAGAATCCTTCCGGTCATCTTTGCTACATACAAAAACACACTAAGGCACCCCCGGTCAAGGATTTTCTGTTTATTTTTTATGATCTCGAAACCACCCAAGAAGTATCTCGCCAAAAAGTTCTGCCCAGAAATGACAAGGAAGATATTGTAACGTCCTTTCTTCACGAACCAAATCTTTGTGTATTGAACCAGCGTTGTTTCAGTTGTATTAAGGAGCAACAACTTTATTACTGCCAAACTTGCGGGTTCAGGCAAAAAATTATCAGCGATAATAAAGTTATTCCTACATTTATGGATCATGTTCTCCAAATTCGCAAAAAATTCAAACATGTTTTTGTTATCGCACATAACGGAGGAGGTTTCGATCATCAATTCGTACTCAATTGCATTCTAACAAACACAGATTTCACTCCTGATCTCATCATGAGGGGTACTAAGTTGATATCCATGACTGTTGGTAACGTGAAATTTCTCGATTCGTTAAATTATTTCAACATGGCCCTTTCTAAATTGCCTAAGGCATTTGGTTTTGCAGAGCTGTCAAAAGGTTATTTTCCCCATCTCTTCAATTGCTCGGCAAACAAAAATTATGTCGGACCTATCCCTGCTCTCAAGTTTTACGATCCGGATAATTTAAAAGACGAAAAAGCAAGGAATGAAATGGTAAACTGGCATTCTGAAATGGTAGCGCAGAACTACGTTTTCGACTTCCAAAATGAAATTGTACAGTACTGTGTATCGGATGTAGATATTCTGACACAGTCATGTCCTAAAGTTTAGAGAGATGTTGATTGAGGAAACCGGTGTATGTCCATTTATGGAGGCGGTGACAATAGCATCAGCATGTAATATAGTGTATAGAAGAAATTTTCTTCAGCCAAACACCATCGGAATAATTCCAAAGGGAGGATACCGAATGCGAAACAATCAATCAAAACTGGCCATAAAGTGGTTGGTACTGGAGGAAAAAAGTAGAAACATAAACATACAACATGCTGCAAAGGGAGAAGAGGCCCGCGTGGGTGGGGTGAAGGTAGATGGTTACAGTCCAGATACCAAACAGATATTTGAATTTGAAGGATGCTACTACCATGGATGCCCTCAATGTTTCACGCATCAGAGAGATATACCTCTAAAAGAAGAACCAACGGAAACACTGAATTCACGTTACGAAGCGACTATGGCTAAGAATGCAAGATTAAAGTCTTTAGGATTTGAGGTTACCGTAATGTGGGAATGCGAATTTAAGAATCGATTGGCTGAAAACATGAAAGTACAGCATTACGCCGAAAATCATCCTCTTGTTTTGCATGAACCTCTAGATCCTAGAGATGCGTTTTACGGTGGTCGTACAGGAAACTCCTGCAAGTATTACAAGATTCAAGGTAATGAAAAGATAAAATACGTGGATGTGTGCTCCCTCTACCCATGGGTTTGTAAGTATGGAAAATTCCCTGTAGGACATCCGAAAGTATTTGTAGGAAAAGAATGTCCCATATTAACAGATATTTCTGGACTTGTTAAATGTAAGGTGCTACCTCCTACTGACTTATTTCATCCTGTGTTACCTCAGAAAATGAATAATAGGCTCATGTTTGTTCTGTGTAGACAGTGCGGAGAGAACCTCAACGGTGGAGAATGTGTGCACTCTGAGGATGAGCGTGCTTTATCGGGGACGTGGGTCGTTGAAGAGGTAGTGAAAGCAATTGAGATGGGGTACCAGCTTATCGAGGTATACGAGGTATGGGCATACGATACTGTTCAATTTAAGAAAGGTACTGAAGAAGGGTTGTTTACGGCTATGATGAATAAATTCATAAAGGTGAAACAAGAATCATCTGGTTGGCCCCAGGCTTTTCAATCTCAGACTGAAAGAGATAGGTACATTGAGCAGTTTTTTGAAAGAGAAGATATTTTACTAGAATTTTCTAAAATAGTTGATAATCCAGGTTTAAGGTCTCTAGCAAAGTTAATACTAAACTCATTTTGGGGTAAGTTTGGCCAGCGGGAGAACCAACCTAAAACATCAATTATCAACGAGCCATCAGATTTCTTTAATTTAATGTCATGCCCTTCAAAGCACATCAATACTGTACTACCTGTCAATGAAAATACATTGATTGTCAATTGGGAGTACAGGGAAGAAGCTTATGATTCATTAGCCACTGTAAATGTAGTGGTGGCTTCATTTGTCACAGCTCAAGCTAGAATGAAGCTATATAGCTATCTAGAGGTACTTCAGGAGCGATGCCTGTACTACGATACAGATTCCTGTATTTACGTATCAAGACCTGGAGAGAACGATATACCTACAGGCGATTTTATCGGTGAAATGACAGATGAATTAGAAAAAGACGGGGCTGGCTCGTATATCACAGAGTTTGTGTCTGGAGGGCCTAAAAATTATAGTTATAAGTTGTGGTCTAACAGAGATCAGACATTTAAAACTGTTTGCAAGGTTAAAGGAATATCTCTCACCTACGAAGCGTCTCGTATTATCAACTTTGACACAATCAAAGATATGGTTTTAAATATAGACGAACCTATTTACGTTATGTCTAAACAGATCAGGCGAACACAGGAGCATGAAGTTATCACTCTACCTTGCAAGAAAAAGTATCAGCTAAATTCTTTAAAGCGAAAGTTTCTACCAGATTACAGCTCAGTGCCATTTGGATACAAAAAAATTAAAACATAATTATTCTATGGCTCATGAAATGATATTGTATCTTACTTGCCGTATTGTAAAGACAATTTTTGTTACTGATGTTGATTATTGTAGGCAAATACAGTGTTTATTTGTGAGATTTGACCAATAAAATGATACGATATGATATATCCTTCATAAGTTTATCCCAACCACTCCCTTGTTTATCCCATCCTTTGAGAGAGTGGAAAGACCTCGCACTCATGATTAAATCCCCGCGTCCATTGGAATTTTATGGAGTGGTGTAGTATAAACAGTGCGTGCTGGGAAACCACAGTTTTCAACATAATATTTCTGAAAAGGTGCATCAGCTTTTTAATTAAATAGATGAAATACTGTTATTTCTGACCAAGAATGAGCAGGTGTCTTCTAAGTATGGGGGAGGGGTTGTCACTGGCAAAACAAAAGAGGCAATGCTACTCCAACGAAATAATGAACTGTCTTTATTAACTTAGAGACCGATGTTCGTGCTGTTGGAGAATGTTAAAAAATTAAAAAAAAAGATAAGAGAAAAGACAAAAATAGAAGAAGATTAAAAACAAACGTATATAAAAGAAAACTGATATGTATACTCCTCTACCGAATTAGAAAAGACCCATTACTAGTCAAACCGGTGAACACTTCCAGCTACTGAACTGTTCCTAATAACCTAGGGTCTGACATTCATGCAGCTGGACTGTTTAACATTCGTATATTGCTGGATGGCACCTGCTAAACTTACAGATGAACAGATTCTAAAATCAAAGGTTGTATTGCAATGGATATTGCACAAAGAGAGATTATAATCCAGGTGCGCATAACCACTCTTAACAATAAATAGGAAACTAGACACGTGTGGGCGTGTGTGTGTATGTGCATGGGCTTTCCACTTTATCATCCTTTTATCCTGAGGGAGGCGTACTTAACCTCCTCGGGGTCTCCCTTGGACAGCTTTTGCTGACTGATAAGCACATATTCCTTTTTTTTGTCCATCTATATATCGCCCCGTTTTCCTTACACATTATTTAATATAACAACTATACCAGGTTGACTGGGGACCCCCATATGACGTTCGTATAGGGTCTATCTATTTAACATAAAATAGAAAAAGAGAATTGATTAACCAAAAAATTGTAGTTTGACCAGAGCTTTAAGGGGTCCGTCAACGTAGAGTTTTTTCTCGGATATGTCTCCATGTATATTTAAGATCCCTATCATTAACAGAAAGCGTTACACTACCATCCGACTCACACCCATAAAGCAGAGTCAGACCAGTCGATGATCGCCGATCGAGACACCCGAAAGACAAATTTCAGAATACTGGACACTCAATACAGTGGCCTAATAATATACGATCGAGTAAGTCCACTCGACGCCGACCGAAGAGACTGTACTATACGACCAAGCCAGGCCATACGATGATGAACGATACAGAATCCTCGACGACATAATAATAAAACTCAAACATCAGAAAACGTAAAAATTATTACAAGACGTTGTCTAATGCTATACGAACAAAAGCAAACTACGCCACGACGATCGGTGTAGACTCCTCTACGAGGCGTCGCTTATTGCTATATTACCGAGTCAAACCAACCTAGGATGATCGACCGAGATTCCTCGACGACCTCATCATGAAACACAATCTTCAAACACTGGATACTTACTACAACCCATAGCTTATTGCTATACGACCTTGGCAGACCACTCGACGCTGATCAACCGAGGTTCCTCGATGGCCGGATCATGAAATACAACCTTTAAATACTGGATGTCTTCTACAGCTCGTAGCTCGTTGCTATACAACCGTGTCACACCACTCTAAGATAGCCAACCGAGATTCCTCGACGACCTCATCATGAAATACAACCTTCAGATACTGGATGCCTACTACAGCCCTTAACTCATTGCCATACGGCCGAGTCAGATCATTTGACAATGATCGACCAAGATTCCTCGACGACCCGATCATGAAACGTAGCCTTCAAATACTGAATATTTACTAAAGGCCTTAACTCATTGATGTAAAACCGAGTCCGACCGCTTGACGACGACCGATGAAGACACATCCCTCCGATGACAAGATCGTACAACATTAACTGAACAACTGCTACAAAGGTATCGCATATTGCTATACGACCGAGTCAGACCACTCGACGATAATCGACCGAGATTCCGCGACGACCTCATCATGAAACGCAATCTTCAAATACTGGCTACCTACCTACTCCACCCCGTAGCTCACTGCTGTACGACTGAGTCAGACCACTTGACGCCCGACTGCGAGCCGCATGCCGGTGTTGTCTGTCTTATTCACCCTTATTTCATTTCTTGCAAACGTTCGGTACATGGCTTCGTAGCCTAGTGGTAGCGGGTTTGGCTTTTAGGCGGGCGGTCGGGGTTCAAGCCACCGGTACAGCAGAGGTATTTTCTTTACTGCATATGGGGCAAATATTATTTAAAATCATGGGGAGTAGCGTGCGGGTATCTGACCAAGCGCTGGAGGCTGGAGGATACCTCACCAAGCGTGGGCAGTGCCGTTTGCTTTTCACATCACCGCCCCCACGACAATTAAAACTTTCCCACGGTCTCCAAGAATTTCCCACGGTCTTATTCCCACGGCCGCCAAAATTTTCCCACGGTCTGTCAGGTCGGTCGTCAATAGTATGCTAATTAGGGTCGCATGTCAAAGAAATTTCTCATAAATCACACATCAAAGGTGCCGCCGTTTCCCACGGTCATTAAAATTTTCCCACGGTCTCCAAAATTTTCCCACGCCAAACTGCCCCACCTCCTACTTTTATGTGAGCTATACAACATTCAAAATTAATTTCTTCATTATAATTTGAATACTTTGTAACTTCTTTGATGTCTAGCCAACTTGAACAATTATTATTGATTAGGATCATTGAACCTCCATGAGTATGTTGATTTCTGCAATATTTACTAATTATGATGTAATCTTTTACATATACAATTTCGTCAGGGAACAGCCAATGTTCCGTGAGTAACAAAATAGATGGAAAATTTGTTTCACCTAAAAACACGTATAACTCATCGGTCTTATTTCTTAACGACTGAATGTTTAGGAGAAGTGATGACAACTGATGACCATTCTGTGTAGAGATTCCTTGAACAGCAAAATTTTGGGTTAATGGTTCTTCATTAAAAAATCCGTAGTCGACGAAGTCTGGGTATTGTCTACATTTTGGGTAGGAGTAGTTTGATTTTCTTCTGGTACCTTTTTAAAACGAGGATTATCAAGGAATTTGTTGCCTCTTAGAAAATTGAAGCGCTCAAATCTAATTCCATTGGGCCAAAAACTTTTGTCATAAATTAACTCGGAATTTTCGGGATTCACTCCTATTAAAAAGCAATTATTATCTCTACTGTGGTAAAACGTTTTTACTTGTTTAACATGGATGTTGTCAGGATTCTTCAATTTTTTTAGTAAGTAGGTTGATATTGTATGTTCGCTTACATTATCCTTGACCCTTTTTAGGAATAGCCAAATTCTTTTTGAGCTGGTTTTTGCTGATCCTTCGAAAGTAATGTCATCAGTAGCCGTACCAATTGAAAAATTTTGTTTCCGACTTCGTTTTACCAAGGTGAAGTTGCTTTGTGAGGTATCAGGAGACTCAGTGTTCATGTCTTTATTGGTTTCTGTGACTTTCTTACCCCCTTGTTTTAGTACCGTCGAGTAAGTTACATGAACTGCTTCATCATCTTTGCCCATATGATTAGTAGCAGAATGGTGTTGAGTATTATGAACCGTAGTATTGTCAGTTCGTGAGATTTTCCGTTTGGGTAGCTGCAATTGCTGGTTATTGGGATTGGGTATGGGATGGTCATTCCTTAAGGACTGGAGTTGTTCAATCCTGTCCTTTACCACAATGATGTTAGATTTCATGTCTTCAATATCCTTTATTCCATATTCAATCCGCTGCAAGCAATCTATAATGGTATCCTTTTCAACTATGTTGGTAACAATTAAGTTGTAATGTTCTTGTAGTCTCTCATTTTCAGTAATAAGTCGCGTTATGTAATCATCTTTTTCTTTCAGCATTTCATTCTGGTTTTGTATAATTTTTACCAGATCAGATTTTTTTTCCTTCAGAAGCTCTAGTTCATCAAAACCCTCCATGTAATCAATCCTGGTGATCTGTATATACACTTTGCAATACTTAGCACTTGAAGAGATAACACTGTATATTGATGACCTAATTCGTTAATGCCATTGAGCTGTCACTTTGTTCGAATTTTTATGGTATATTCCAAATACTTGAGGTTGGCGAACGAAATATCATCAAGGGAAGTCACTCGACAATTCTTCTATTTGTTCACGGTGAGTTGAGTAATATTATTCACGTTATACTGTAAAATCTGTGGACTTTGATAAGAGATATGTTGACTTGCTCGTAGTTTTTAATATATATATAGATCCTATTGCTTCTTGGAAATGGTTTTTCACATCAGCAAACTTAAACGTAGTGTTTTTTTTCAGCTACAGTGTTTTTAATTTCAGTCCAAACTAGCTCAATAGGATTGAGTTCACAGTGGTAAGGTGGAAGCCTCAAAACTATTTTATTTTGCTCTTTGGCCATTTCATCTATTCTATATTTATTGTACTCAGCCTTATGCTTATTCACACTTTGAAGTAATTCAATTTTCATTCAGCAGTTGTTAATAATTTTTTCTGGGTTTCGTATTTATATATGTCTAATATTACCTCCTTAAGCCTCACGTCAAAATGGCTCTTTTTTGACCCCTTCCTTGGTAGACTCAGATCCTGACTTGTAGCCACATTCATGGGTTTATCTGCAGTGTCTGTGCTACTAAGCCTCTTCCTTGGTAGACTTAAATCCTGTCTTGTAGCCACATCCATGGATTTATCTGCAGTGTCTGTACTACTAGACATCCTTCAATATCTCCTTAGAGTTATCGGGGAGTAACACAAACACCACTAATAACTATTAAAACAACAGTACAATACAGATAACACTAAAATTCGCGCAACAACACGAGAGGTATGCGATGATAAAAGTACGATGTACGCTATCATTAACACGACACGTCGTATACAATGATAAACACACGGAGCAACTGAATAAAATACAACCCTGTACTCTGTTCAGCAACCCAGACGGACGGCAGAGCGGCAAGCCGCAAAGGTGTTTATTGCCTTTCGGTCAATCGCAATGAATGCCGCCTTACTCGGACGGCGTGCGTGGTATCCTATTTGTTTACAATCTTCTGCACCTTGGATTTGAATACGGTTTAGTCGCGTCATTTTTCCTATTTGCGCAAATAAGTCAAATAACCCAAATAGGCTCTCCGCATATCTAAGTGCTGGCGTTAAAGGAAACAAGTATTGTAAGAGTATGTTTCATGTGTCAAGTGTCGAATGACTTGTATTATATTTTCAATGTCAGTACTGGTCATTCTGATTAACACCGACATCTTTTTTCGCAAATCTTTCAATAATTCCTCAACATATTTTTTTGCCGGCTCTTTAGGCAAGGAGTAACCCAAAAATGTTTTTTAATTTTTGGGATTAAGAATGGAAAATAAGCTTCTATAATGAAGAAGTCATTATTTATTTTCAATTCGTAAATTTCTATCGGAAACGACAAAAGTTGACTAACCAGAAACCAAAATAAAGAAACCAGAAACCAAGAACCAGAAACTGAGGAAGCAGAAAACTGTAAGCAGAAAGGGCAGAAAAAGTAGATAGAGCAGAAAGAGCAGAGTGAGCAGAAACAGCAGAAAAAGCAGAAATAGCTGAACGAACAGAATGATCAGAAAGAGTAGATAGAGCAGAAAGAGCAGAGTGAGCAGAAAAAGCAGAAATAGCTGACCGAACAGAATGACGAGAAAGAGTAGATAGAGCAGAAAGATCAGATTCAGCTGATACAGCAGAAATAACAGAAAGCGGAGAAATAGCAGAAATAGCAGAAATAGCAGAAATAGCAGAAATAACAGAAATAACAGAAAGAACAGAAAGACCAGAAAGAACAGAAAGAACAGAAGGAGCAGAAAGACCAGAAAGAACAGAGTCAGCAGAAAAGCAGAAATAGCAGATAGAGCAGAAGGACCTCAAGGAGCAGAAAGAGCGTAAAGAGCAGATAGAGCAGAAAGAGCTGAACGAGCAGAATGAGTAGAAATAGTAGATAGAGCAGAAATGGTAGAGTGGGCAGAAACAGCAGAAACAGCAGAAGGAGCAGAAAGACCAGTCAGCCGAAATATAGCAGAAAGATCAGATATAGCAGATAGAGCAGAAAGAACAGAAAGCGCAAAAAGAGCAGAAATAGCAGAAATAACAGAAATAGCAGAAATAACAGAAATAGCAGAAGTAGCAGAAAGAACAGAAAGAACAGAAGGAGCAGAAAGACCAGAAAGAACAGTCAGCAGAAAAAGCAGAAATAGCAGAAAGAGCAGAAAGAGCAGATAGAGCAGCGTGAGCAGATAGAGCAGGGTGAGCAGAAAGAGCAGAAGGATCAGAAAGAGCAGAGTGAGCAGAAATAGCAGATAGAGAAGAAAGCAGAAAGAGCAGACAGAGCTGTCAGAACAGCCAGAGCTGACAGAGCAGGCTGAGCAGAAAGATCAGAAAGAACAGAAAGAGCAGAAAAAGCAGATAGCAGAAGGCAGAAGTTAGAATCCAAAAGGCAAAAGGCAAAAAACAAAGAGCCGATAGGAAGTAGTGAATACCAATAAGCAGATCGCAGATATCAGATAGCAGAAAACAGAACAGAAAAAATCGAGAAATCAGAAACTAGAAGCCAACGTATCTGTATATCGGTAGATAGCTGTTGACAATAAATTGTTCCGTTTTTAACAACTTACTATTTTGTCTCTGTTGCTGTGACCGCGGCGTAAGTTAGTGTCACCGGCAAACATATGCATCAGGTTTTGATGTGCGTGTGCCTTGTGCCAAATATTCCAGTCACACCACTGCCAGCAACTGACTCATAATACTCCTTCCTCGCTATTGTGTCAGTACCAACCATCCCTTAGGAATGAACATCAAAAATAAAAAACTCACCACGCAATTTTGACTTTGAATGAAACAGCGCGAGTCACATACTCGATTTTACGACTGTCGCGTTATGAAAACAAAAACAAAAAAAAAACGGTGACGACTGGTCCTTTGAATCGCCTCGCCTGTGACGAATAATGATGGCGTCACATCACTGCGTCGCGCGACCAATGACATTTACATGCACAACTGTCAATCATCTTTCGACACGCTCACGGAAGCATATTATGTTATACAGTTTAGTACCAGGTGATATATCAGTATGAAGGGTTGGTTACCCTAAGAAATGCATTGTTGCCTATCATGAACGTATATGAAAGACGGGTTTAAGGTTGCGGATGTCCCTCAACCTAAAGTTAAATGCAAATATCCTATAGATCATTTTCAAACTACGTCACAAAAATAAACCATACACCACGCACAATCGCTACCGACACTTGTGACACTTATTTTTAAAAACTTTTATTTAACTTGCGATTTATGTATATGTTACGGTTAAAGTGTTTAGTTTGATAGTTTATGCACTAGCTGGACATTATACAAACTATCCAAATGTCTGGTTATTTTGATGGAAAATCATATTTCAACTAAAATAGCTATGAATATTGGTTGGTTTGTATACTATCCAGCTAGCTTATAAACTATACAAGATATGCCGCTAAAGTATAATACCACAAAGATATCACACATATTAACCAGTGTTTCAGGTCATTTACAAACTATCCACATCATTTGGATAAAGTATGCACCTAATATCTCTAGTACTACATAATAATACTCGTTGGTTAGTATGTAGTACTAACCAATCCTCTTTGGTTACTTTAGTTTAAAACAATAACTTTTAGTCAAAAGTAAAGTTTATTCATAGATAAAACGTACATTTGATATTCGATTCGATCCTCTTACATCATAAGTATTCATTACATGATAATCATTCTTATTATTAGTGTTAGGTCCTGGTTCGCGTATTCTCCTTATATGTTGCAGAAGTACATTATAATTACTGTCATTCATTAATTTTGAATTATGGTACTTTTTCTCGTAACATTCTAATAGTAACTTTTCAAATTGCTGTTGCTGATACATTTTTGGTAACTAGATATCTGTTCTTAAACAAATTTAATAAGGCACGACAGTAAACAATACCAACACGTCACTCTTGCACTTGCCATAAACATAATCTCACTTTTCTGTTAAATTGGCCAAAGAGAATTAGTTAGTTTACGTACTAACCAAGAAGTTGGTTAATTTACATACTAACTAACGAGTTGGTTATTATGTATTGCTAGAGATATTAGGTGCATACCTTATCCAAATAATGTGGATAGTTTGTAAACTGACCAGAAAGAGTGGTTAATATGTGTGATACCTTTGTGGTCTATACTTTAGCGGCATATCTTGTATAGTTTGTAAGCTAGCTGGATAGTATACAAACCAACCAATATTCATAGCTATTTTAGTTGAAATATGATTTTCCATCAAAATAACGATACATTTGTATAGTTTGTATAATATCCAGCTATTGTATAAACTGTCAAAGTAAACACTTTAACCGTAACATATATATGTATGTATCTATGCTTGTTCGGGTGGAATCTTGCTACTCAATTTTGAAGCAGACATCTTCAACCGATTGAGCGGAGTTTTTGTATACACGTTTAGTTTGGATGACAATACACGATAAGCTGTGTGACGTCGTTCTAAATCCAATAGTGGAATAGTTATTTAATGCGTTTCTACAATATGGGTATCCAATTAATATGAGAACGCTCAGTAGATGGTAAGGAGAATGACAACCTAATGAGAGGGATGTCATCGCTGACAATAGATCCACTGATGTCATTTTTAATTAAACGATAGATTTTGTTGTAAGAGTTTGGGGAAAATATAGTATTCAAAGTAGGTGAGTTGTTTTATCACTGCATGAACCTTACGATCTGAGAGAAGAGCCCGATTAGAGGCTTGCGGTGTGAGCAAGACTCTGGCAGCAGTGACAGGGGATTCTGAACCTTGCTTACGCCCTGAGAGAAGAGAGTCTTTGCGCAATGAAAGGGCTTGTTGAGAGCAACTTGAAAAATAATGTGACGTCATTCTTAATCCAATACGGCGGACTGTCCAAGATGGCGAAATAGTTATTTTTAATGCATTTCTATAATACGGGTATGCACTGAAAGGGCTTGTTGGTAGTAGCTCCAAAAGTAATGTGACGTCATTCTAAATCAAATATGGTGGACCACCTAAGATGGCGGAATAGTTATTTTTTATGCACTTCTGCAATATGGGTATCAAATCAAAGGGCTTGCCGAATAAGTAAAAAAATATTTTTATATAAATGCAAGTTTATAACTAAAAAGTAAAAAATAAATTAAAACAAAAAATCTTTCAAAAAAAGCTTCTATTTAAATGTTCTAGAAAGAAAAAAAATGTTCCTTTTAAATGTTACCTAACTATCAAGTTATAGCCTCATTATACACAATTTATATTGTAATATACTGTATATTATGGTATTCGAGTATTGTGTATTAGTTGTCATCTATGATGTAAAGTCAAAGTGTTAGGTTAGATCTTTGAAGTGTAAACGTCATCGAATCGTGACAATATGATCCTAAAAGCTTTTCGCGCGATTTACTTCTGTAAATGAACTAGTACCTATTTAATTGACTATACTATATTTGAAAATGATTGATATTAACTCAATAGGGTTGAGCTCACAGTGGTACGGTGGTAATCGCAACACCTTGATTTCACCACCAGCAGACAGACATTCTGTAAATGCTTGTCGAGCATTTGTAATTCGCTTATCTTGCCAAACTTTTATTACAAAATGACCTTCATTGATCCATGTTTCGTCCAAATAAAAAATAGTGTTACCTGCTCTTCTCAGTTTTTGGATTTCTCTTAAATCCTGCCTCCTCCAACAAATAATGTCTTCTTTTTCTATGAGAGCGGATTTTCTGTCCAGCTTTGCATAAATGAAATCCAGTTCATGTAAAACTCTCCATAATTTGTCTCTTTTTAGGTTTGGCAAGCTCTGGTCTTCATTAATTTCTACTAAAACTTTGTCCAAAGTAGGTATTATTTTTTGGAAATAAAATGAGTACACTTTTTTCGTATCATTTGTTTGTCACTATCGTCTAGTTGTATGGGTTTTCTCCCTGTTAACTTTTTCGGTAGTACGGTAACACTTCCATCCTTTCGTTGCTTCAGCAGTCTATAAATGGTCGCTCCTCCAACTCCAGTCATAGTTGAACACTTAGAAACTATACTCCGAACACTGCTAGTTATATGTTCATGTACAAGTGCGTCATGTACATTTAATATTACAGTTTTCAAATGCACCGTTAACTGACAATTTAATATCACAGGAGTAAAATTTAACGTTTGTGCCATTTTTATTACACCTAATTAATATCACTACTAACAATTCTGCGTGTTACACTATACCGACTATATCGACCGCAACGTAAATTTTAACTAAAATTAAACAGGGAATCTGCATATAGGTCTTGGAAAAGTACCTGCGTCATACTTTGCGGAAATCCCTAATTACCTGCTCATACACAACTTACATTTAAAAGAGCACGTTCAGTATTTTAGGGGTCCTATGGTTTACATTTTCTAGGAATCAAAAATATATCTTTAGGCATATATAAGCATCGAATTTTATTAAGTATATCCATCTCTTCGTTATATTTATGTAAATTATACACACAGTTTACCAAGTTGAAAATATGTATTATATATAATAATACTTGTATATAGGTAAATTCACAATATTTCATGTTAGAAATATTCCGTCACTGTTTTCAGGTGCTACCCTCGATTTTACCTGCTATGGCAATAAAATTTTAGCTATCAAGAATTTTCAAATAGACTATAGCTTGGTCTGCTAAGTTTAATTGCGTTAAAATTTCAGTCAATTAAATACTTATAGGTACTTACGCAAACCTCGCCACAAGCTTTTATGATCATATTAACTGTATATAATGAGGCTATAAGTTGATAGTTAACATTTTAAGGGAACATTTTATTTTTTTTAAGTTTTTCTGTTTTAATTTATTATTAAAAAGTTGTTCCATTTGACAAATCTTTTCACGTGTTTCGGCGTTTTTTCGTTAAATCAGTTGTTTTCGATAAACTCATGGTGAGAAGTTTTCAAATGAACACCCTGTAAGATAAATTTTGCTTTGAACTTGAACTTGAATCTACTTTGCTGTCAGCATAGACTTATAAACTATGTCCATCTATACATTTGGCAACCATCTGAGCCTCAATGAGCATATCGGTTATTCGTCATGGTTCATTCTTGCACAAACAAAAAGTGGAATTAGTGACCGGAAATTGTTATCGCCCCCTACAAGCCGTTCCTTAACAAGACGCAGCCCAAGGTGTTATTTTATGTGTCTTCTTATCTGTTTTTCTATACGCTTATTGACTTAACGACATCTTTTTATGCAGCGGACATATGTTTCTCCGATCATAAGTATTTGGTCGATTAATTCTTTATTGTTATTATACTCGTCTTTATATGATTAGAGACATAGGAATCAGTCGTCTATGAAGAGAAGGCAATTTGTAGTCACAGCTGCTACTAAACAACAGGTATAACTAAGAAAATTGTTCATAAGCGAAGTTCAATTGAATTTTTTTATTTGTTGTTTTATACCCTAGAACCACTGGAGCGTCTATATAAAGACTGTACTACATTACACAATTTCTTATACAATATTTGATTCAGTTTCTTGAACAAGAATTGGAATGAAAAGTAGTTTAACCCCCATTTACACAATTTTACACAATTCATTGTTGAAGTAGTAGTTCAGGATTCTGCGCATAAAGATCATATCTGCAAACAAATGCCTCCCAGATCAACGTAGATATCAAAAGAATTGTCGAGTGGGGATTAGTAAATAAAGTACAATTTAACGTACAGAAAACTCAGTCAACAACAGTGACAAAGTAGTCTCACGTTGGCTTACTAACTGTGGAAAAGGAGGGACACCCAATAGTCGAGATACCCTCCATCAAGCTTTTGGGGATCACATCACATCGTCAGTATTGCTAAAACGGCATCTCAGAAGCTTGTAGTTTTATTCCGCTGTAGGAAGCTGTATACACCAGAGCAACTACTTCCATTCTGTAGACCAGAAGGAAAGACAGAAGATAATAGTCCAATGCATGTCAAAGTTCGCAAAGAACTTAGGATGGGACTCTGTTTGATCCCTCTGTCTGGGGGGGCTCAATAAGCCTTAAGGGGCCTGGATACACACATTTATACATACGTACATATTTGCCATGTAAAACACAGACTCATAATTTCTCGCATAACACACTCTGTTTTCAAACTACATAGTTAAGACCTTAATGAATGACAACTATTTTCGATTTTCTCAAAAAAGTTTTTTAATGTGTAAAAAAACACGCAATTCAAAATCATACAGTCTATAAATACCTGTAATTTAACAACCAAACACGATATCAAAAAAAGGCTAAATAGTTGCACAAGCGCAAGCTTTCTTCTTCAATTTGCTCTTTGAGTGATTACTGTAAGTTTAAAGGTAACTTCAGGAGCTTGGAAATGTGAAATTCATTTTTATAGTGACTTTTGGACCTTACCTTTTGACCTTACCTTTGGATTTTTGTACTTATCTGCCCTCATGTTAGACACACACTGGAGAAAGGGAACAGGTGGCCACGCCTCCTCGCTAACATAGGAATACGTCTTTTGTCGCATTCTCAATTTCGCGCGCTATACCCTAGACCCTTAAGGCTGCGCGGCAACTATTAGGGGAACTGCACCCTAACCCCCTCACTTAGGGATTCATCAAGTCAGGTAGCTTGAGTTTTTTCTTAAATACTTGACTTTGAAAGCTCAAGCTTTTGAAAATTTGATATTTGATTTCACTTGATTTTCGATCTGAACTACTTGACTTGATATCAAGTAAAATCAAACTACTTGATATTGCTTGATATCGATATGTAAAATGCGAATCGAAGCGTTAAAATAGGGGAATCACCGAGGTTATGACAGCAAGCAGGCACCCCGATGACTTTAAAACTTTCAAGCCTACCGACACAGAATGGTCGTTAATTGATCGAATTTGCCAGTACCTTAATGTTTTTAAGAGTGTTTCCATCATTTTTGCATTAATATGCTGCTCGATAGACTAGATTCGTGGGCTGTAGAACTTGACAATAAACCTGATCGAGATGAAACCGATGAACAGATTGTAAATAGTATTCAAGCGGCAAGGGGCGGTATACTGAAGATATTTTAGAATGGTGGAAAAGACACGAATGTATTTTTCCAAACCTTGCCGCAATGGCCAAAGACTTGGCAACGCCAGCTTCTTCAGCTCCAGTTGAAAGGCAGTTTTCTAGAGCTGCCTTAACTCAAAAACAAGAAATCAATCAGGTGATAACTCCGTTAGAAGTCTTATGTGTCTCAAATCATGGATGGCAAATGAGGATATCACTTTTTTTTACTTCTGTGTCATCGGCATCGACCGCTCTGGTCATTAGCCTCCTGTTCTGTGTAGGCTTTGTTACTGTTTCCCGGCGCCACTCCAGGAACAGCACTGTTAATTAGAAGCTATGAGTGAAGGCTCATGTGGGGATTCTTCGCTGAGCTTTTTTTTATGGATATTTATTTTTGATTGAAAAAACCAGAAACAAATTTCCGCCTCTAACGCGAATCGAACCCGGGACCTTTCGGTCACGAGCCCTCGACTCTAACCACTCAGCCAATCCACCCCCATTTGAGTTTGTTGTTTTTCTATGTATTATTGTCTGAATTCAGAATATTTCGTATTTTTGTTTCATATTATTACATTCAATATCTAACTAAGTTTGTTGGAGTTTTCGTTTTTGGATGTTTTTTTAAATAAAAGATTACATCTTTATATACATAGATTTTTATTGTTATTGCGTTTCGGCAGCTAATCACATTAATATCAAAAAAAACTATTTTTTCAAGAAAAGTCAAGTTAGCTTGAAAATCTTGAATCTCTGTCCTCACTACGAAAAAGTACTGCTGCTCTACAAGGCACAGATCCGACCATCGTTGTAGTATTGCTGCCCTGTGTGGAGATGCGCTCCAAAGCGGGGAATTTATTTCCCTACTACGCTACAGCCTGCAGCATTTCAAGTCTAACATGGATAGTAACTTATCTTCTCGCAGCGCTTCTAAAGCGCCATAGGCTTTCAGCCTTTGCGGCTGGCTGACCATAAGAAACAAGTCAGGTTTCAGATGTCAAAATTGTCAACGTCAACAACCGAATCGTTTAGGTTAATGTTCTGAGACACACAAAACAGGTGGTGAAATGTCAACAACCAAAACAGCTGTTTTTGAGTTGTTGTTGCTCTTGTAATATTTGTTATTATTAAAGCTTTCTTCATCTGACACAGCCAAGAGATGAGAAACCCCCAGGGCATCCCCTTGATGGAACATAAGTCACAAAATATGTTTGTTTCGTGAGAATTGGGTCAATACCGCGATTTGGGAGTTGACGAGTCAATAGTGTACTGCTGATGTATCGCGCGCTTCTCACTGATTGGCAAAATTTTACAGCTGTAATTTCTAAAGCGTCAAGTGATAATTCAAAACGGTCAAGTATAAGTTACACCTGACAGCTTGAAATTACACGTGACGAGTTGGAAAATTAACTTGACCGTTTTGAATTATCACTTGACGCTTTAGAAACTACAGCTGGAAAATGTGTAGTGAACAAAATGGATCAGTACACCTATTTTTGTATGCACTAAGAGGTTCTAATGATTTAACCATTTTTTAAACCGATGATACTAGTCCCTTGTATGGAGTTAGAATATGTTCTATTAACCACTCAGTTTTTTGGTTCGATTCACACTTTTGATGTATCATACTAGCCAATTTATATTGTTCAAGAAATTGAACCAAATCTTCTAAAAAATGGAGTCAAGTTATTGACTCAATACTTCCCAAACATAACAGTGCATGAAGTTATACTCTGAGATCCCTTGCAACCAAATCATCGCCCGCCTGTCCTTAAAAAACATCCAACACAAAAACTCTAGTAAATAGTTTCCTAAATCTCTCCGTAGGATCTAAAACGACACAATTGTTATTCTGCCAGCTTCAACTGGACGAAACGAAACAATCAGGAACCCCCAAATTGCCTAAAAACGGAGTTTGGGCTATTTTTATATTTTTAGGTTTTTTTTATTATTGCTGTGCCGCCACTGAGCCACTCACATGATTTTTAAAAACCATACGCATTTTTCATCCTCGCCACAGTAATAATGCTGTGTCTAAATTTCATTTAAATGAATTCCATAATTTCCATGTTACTAAATCCAGAACGAAAAGCAATACTCGTATGTATCTATTCATCAGAAATTTCTGTCCCTTGATTTCTGTAATATAATAGGCAAGGCAATGTTCGGATGGACCTAAAAAAGGGTATTATGCCGCTAGGTCCTTCTTTCACAGGTCAATGGACCGCCTATTACGAATAGAACAAACTTTTGAGTTTCACAACCCCCCACCCCCTAACCACCCCAATTTCACCCCCACCCAAAAAAAAAAGTCAAAAATGATCAGGAACCCCTAAAATTTTTTTTTTTTTATGGACAGCCTCCCGCAAAGGCTAAAAGCCTATGTCGCTGTAGAAGCGCTGCGAGAGGATAAGTGTCGGTGCACGTTAGATTTGAAGCGCTGCAGGTTGTAGCCGGCGGGAAACAAATTCCCTGGCAGCTCGTTCCACAGCGTCGAAGTGCCTAAAAACGAAATTTGAGGGATATTTAATTTTTTTTTGTATTTGTAAATTAAAGCAGCATTACCTACTAGGACCTTACAGCATATAGGTACCCAGATTTCATCACAATCCATGCAGTGGTTCCTGAGATTACAAGGGTAGAAAAACGCGAACAGACAGACCGACAGGCAGACACAGACCGACGGAAATGAGTGACGTGGATTTTCGTTATGTAGACATCATAAAACGCCTAAAAAGCGTATTATCTCAAAATCGAAAATTTTTGCAATCACAATACTCCCCTCGCCTATCGGTGTGGGAAGTAAAAAATTGTATAATATCATACTTTGTTTAATCTATGCACTTTTTCCATCGACATGGTATTAACGGTGTAGGTATGTTGTGAATTACGAATTTTAAGGACAATGTTGCAACTAACCCGTTTCGTTCAGAAATGCAACTAAAGAAGAAGAAATTAAATTGTGTGAATGTGGATTTAAAATTCCGTTGCAGTAGCACTATAAATGCAGCCGCTTGCTTCGCATTAATTTTCCTGAATTTCGTATGCAAGGAAAACTCGTTTCGGTCTCTGTCGGCTTTCCTACTGAAATATTCTGTAGTGGAATACTGCTTTCGCCAGGGATTTACGGATCAAGGGGATAAGATACATCCCCGTCTTTATTCTGAACAGCTATAAAATATTTTCTTAGGATACATTGTTTATAGTATAACATTATTTTTTGTAAGGTCAGCCTCCCTCAAAGGCTGAAAGCTTATGGCGCTGTAGAAGCGCTGCGAGAGGATGTGTCGGTGCACGTTAAGCCTTGTACTCATTAGTAAACATGTTGCGCGATTTGTCTATAGACCGTCTAGAAACACCATTTTTTGTCTCGACTAGCGTGTACACTACAATGTGCAGATTTAGACGAGACAAAGAATTTCTCATCAGTCTCATGCCCGCTGTCCACTATGGAGGACATTACGCTGTGCGGAATAAGTTCCTGTTTAGTGATGATGAATATTGAAATAAAGCAGAAACGTAAACGTTGGTGTTCGCATGAGGACCTACGTTCGGCAATACATTACTAAACAAATTAAGACTGGAAGACGCCATGGGTTTCCGGAATTTCGCCAGGTTGACGCCTACTGATTTTGAAGAGCTGCTTCTGATGGTCGGGGTTTGATAATGAGGCAAGAACCAAAATTCAGAGAAACAATTACAGCTTCTCTTTGAGTCGCAGTCAAAACTGCGTCTCCTACCAAGTGGAGCCTCATTCACGAGCCTGATGATGTACACTCCACTTCCACTCTGCGAATCATCCAAGTCTGTGTTCCAGCTGGCCTTTGATTCGTTCGCTGGATGCAGGAACTGCAAATGCTCGTACGAAAACCATGTGGACTTTTTCGGAGAAGATCCAGTTGTCGAAGTATTTTTTCCGCTCCCTGTTGAACGATGTTTTTAAATTAAGATTTTTTTACATCTTCCACCACTGTCACATTGTGCTTTGCAGCCAGAGATTCCAGGGCCAATTTTCTTTTTAACCGGTTTTTGTAGTCGGGACTTGTAACATCCTACAAACAACATGCTTGAAAATCTTCAATCAGTTTTAAAACCTCCTCGTTCCACCACATCTTCACGAAGCACAAGCACTGTATGAGAACCAAAAATAACGAACCACACCAAGAGCACACATAAACAGTCGAACGATGCCACTCAGTAGCTGGACTCAGACTGGGATGTCTCATCTCTAGACTCTGATTGACGCCCACACTATCAAAATGTTGCGCAATATGTCTAACGTTGCATGAAGTCTCCCATTCCTGCCGGGAGACCATAGACCTGCGATTTTTGGTCTCGCAACAGGCCATAGATGGCGATTGGTCTATAGACACGCCTCTGACACCAAAATCGCGCAACGTGTCTACTAGTGAGTACAAGGCTTTAGATTTAAAATGCTGCAAGTTGTAGCCGTCGGGAAACAAATTCCCCGGCTGTTCATTCCACATCGTCGAAGTTTTGCAAAGTAAGGAATGCTGGTGGAGTCTAGTTCGGGGACTAGGGACCTTGACCTGGTAAGGATGAGCTTGCTGAGCCTCTCTACAATAGTGTTCCTCGTTCGAACGGCCTTCGATGTTAGTATCTGGGATCGACAATCTAATTGCTCTCTTTTGGATAGTGTCCAGAAGCTTTAGAGAGTGTTTCGGAGTGCATTTCCACGCATGGGAGCAATACTCCAACGACGGTCGGATCTGTGCCTTATAGAGCAGCAGTAGTTGATCTGGCGTATATAGCTTTCTACAGCGGAACAAAACTCCAAGCTTCTAGGTTGCCGTTTTAGCAATACTGACGACATGGTCGTCCCAAGATATATTGTTGTCAATGTTGATTCTCAAAAGCTTGACGGAAGATGACTCAACTATTGGGTGACCCTCCATTTCCACAGTTGGTAAGCCAACGTGAGACTTTACCAGTGTTGTTGCCTGAATTTTCTGTACGTTAAACTGTACTTTATTTACTAATCCCATTCGACAATTGTTTTGGCATCTACGTTGATCTGTGAGACGTGTTGCTGCACTTGCACAGGCCAGGTGGTAGTCCATAATCAGCAAGCTTGACCAGAAATCCATCATGTCACACTCTATCGAAAGATTTTGATGTGTCAAGTGCAACAACACGGGATTCGCCATGACTTTCAATTGCTTTGTTCCACAAGTGGTTGATAGGCCAAGAGGTCACCCGTAGATCTATGCTTACGGAAGATATTTCAGGAGCTGTGTGTTAATGACAGTCTCCATAACCTTAGACTTGATTCTGAGAAGAGCCACAGGTCTACAATTGATGGGATCGGTTTTTTTGCCTTTATTAGGAATGGGTTGTAAGTAGCCAATCTTCCATGAATCGGGAAACACGCCTCGCTGATACGATAGTTTGAAGAGCTTACAAAGATAGATGCAAGCCCAGCAGCACAGCGTTTAAGGACAATGGCTGGAATTTGGTCAGAACCAATAGCTTTCTTCATGTTTAGTTTTTCAAGGTCGTTCCACTTTGCTAATCCGTAATGCCAGAGCCGGCAAGGCTTTGTATGGTGGAGATCTCGAGAATACATCCCCTATAGCGTGAAAACGGTGTTATGGTGAGACGATCCTAGTGGAGCGGTTACTTTCACTGTGTAAGTTGCTGGGGTAGTTGTAAGGTATATGTCTCGCAGACTAGCAAAATCCCCGTGGCGGCTAGAGATCCTTGTTGGTTCTTTTACTATCTGCTCCAAGCCGCAGCTAATAGTGAAAGCTTCAGCTTCTTGTCTCTCTTCGTCCGATTTATTTGAGTGTATGACCCAGTATGAGTTGCAAACGTTGAAGTTTGATAGTTTCCTATTTGTTGGTGATATTTGAGTGAAATTTGGGTTTTATCAATGCATATGTAAAAAATATACTATTTTAGACAGTTCCACAAGATCAAGAAGTGCTGTGTGATTTGCTGAGATGATTTGAGCGTAACGACTACAAATCATATCATGGCAAGAATGTAAGCACATAGTCAATAATAACAATGTGGTCTTGCAACACACAAATACCTGTTAGAGTATGGGCTTGCTTCTCCTAACCTATTCGAGTTCGTGGGATCGTGGGGGACATCCTGCATATTAAAAATCTGCAACTGTTTAATGGCCAAAAAAGGTCCAATTATTTCAGTGTATAAAATAAATACATCTCTGCGGTCGTAGATACGTCCAATAAACTTTTACGACCCGTCAGGATTCACCAATAAAAAATATCTCACGGTAAACAAGTTTTACGGCACTCTAGATATGTGATGTTCTGATCGTGGCACGTATAGGAGGGATTCCGTATTTCATTACTGAATAAAAACATCCAGATTACGACTATCTTGTTCATCGTTAAAAATTTTACAGCTCTATGCACTGATATAATTATGTCCATGTAACTGCAGGTTATATTCGACGCGACGGCACTCTGTATGGTTCCGGTCTCGGACCATAGCTGGAGCTGAGGAAGCTTTCTTTCGCGTTAAGATCTAAAAATATGCTTTGTCACAAAAAGTTATTAAAATTCATTTATTTATTCATTGACAATGTAGCTTTTGCATAATTTTTTATTTCTTTTTATCTTTTGTTTTACTGTTACATAATACGCTTTCTTTGATCCATTCGAACATTGTCTTGCTTATTAGAGAAACCAGTTCCTTGGAATTTTATGACGGATATGTTACAGATTGTTTATGAAAAACAGACCATATATAAAAAGACTAGTCCATATACAGGGTAAGTCAAGCTCAACGCCTCGGACTCTTGTGGCCAAACGATACCACTGTGCGAAAAATTGACTTTGCGAGTGTATGTAGGTCGAGTTAGACTACATTTTAAAAATAATGACTTTTATACAGGATGTCTATTAAAAGCGTGACATATCAAAGTTATGTTTTTTTAAATCGAATACCCTGTATATTATTGCATATTTAGATTCCCGGGTGCATTTTAGTGTGACTTTATGTATCACACATGGGACTTTAAGCGAACCGTTTAGGTGCAAATCACAATTTTGGGTATAGGTAGATGTCAGAAAAAAATTGAATATCGCAGCTATTATAAATCTTAGAGGGCTGTGACTTTGCCGTGTTACTAAGCATGAAATGCGTCAGCTTACGTTAGACGTTCGAGTTCGAATTACATTTGTACTTGGAGAAATCGGTAGATCAATTAAGGAAACTTCAATCAAAGGTAACTTGATTTTTTCAAATGGGAATCCATAATTTTTTTTATACGATCAAATGTGCAATTTGATAAGCTTTCTAATGCTGTGCGGTTATAAATATCAGTCTCTGGTAGTTTTGATTTAATTTCAAATTTTCAGTAAAACCGGTGTTTTTCAATTTTCCCACCTATAAGCAACTTAGCAGGCCATGAAATATAAACAAAAAACTGTTCAGATGGAACAAAACAACTAACTTAGCAGATAGTTACGGACGAACTAGAGTAAAGGGACAAAGTTATAAAACTGACTTACAACAAATCAATTCTAACCAGAAATAGCAGACATAACACATCTAAGGTCAAAAAGCAGCTGGAGTGCGACAGAAATGGGTATTTTTCATAGCATATCGGCTACTACAATATTCTAAAGATTGACGATTCACAAAACCATTGTGAATTTTGAAATGAAAGGAAATCTACTACGTAATGTTGCTGGCAGTTTAATAGCTTCAGAATAAAATGTCACTTTTCATGATTTAAAAAAATAGTAACCGATACCTCTGACTGCAGTTCTGCAAATTCTTCAATACTCATAAGCAAGATCGCCAAAAATGAAGAAGAAGTTAAAAATCTGCTCAAATTATTAAACATAATTTACCTGGCAGAAAATTAAAATATGATTTGTCAGTATTCCTTTTTTGCGATATTGCTAATAGATACTGAAAACTTTAAGGGACGACAGTGAGAGGTATCATTACTTTTGACTTTGACGGAAATGACTACTGTTTTATACAATTAAATGTGAAATTGCGTTCTGAAGATATTAGACTGACGGCAACGATCGCTGAAAGTTTTGCTTTCATTTCAAAGTGTTTAGTGATTTTGGAAATTTTTAATTTCTAGTACATTGCAGTCGCTAATAGGCTGTAAAAATTATCCATTTCTGTCGTACTCCAGCTTCTCTTTGACCTTAGACATGTTACCGCCGTTGTTTCTGGTTAGAGTTGATTTGTTGTAAGGAATTTTTATGATCTTGTTCTTTTACTCTAGTTTAGCTGGATATTTTTGCTAAGTTAGTTGTTTTCTTCCATCTGAATATGATTTTGTTTATATTTCATGGCCTGCTAGGTTGTTTATAGGTAGGGAAATTGAAAACACTGATTTCATTGAAATCTCGAAATTTAATAAAAACTAACATAGATTGAAATTCGCAACCTGATATAATTAGAAAGCCTATCAAATTGCACATTTGATCGTATAAAAAAAATTATGCATTCCCATTTGAAAAAATCAAGTTACCTTTGATTGAAATTTCCTTAATTGATCTACCGATTTCTCCAAGTACAAATGTAATTCGAACTCGACCGTCTAACATAAGCTGACACATTTCATGCTTAGTAACATGGAAAAGTCACAGCCCTCTGAGATTTATAATAGGTGCGATATTCAATGTTTTTCTGACATCTACTTATACCCAAAATTGTGATTTGCACCTAAGCGGTTCACTTAAAGCCCCATGTGTGATACATAAAGTCACACTAAAATGCACCCAGGAATCTAAATATGCAATAATATACAGGGTATTCTATTTAAAAAAACATAACTTTGATATGTCACGCTTTTATTAGACACCCTGTATAAAAGTCATTATTTTTAGAATGTAGCCCAACTCGACCTACATATACTTGCAAAGTCGATTTTTCGAAAAGTGGTATCGTTTGGTCACAAGAGTCCGAGACGTTGAGCTTGACTCACCCTGTATACAAGGACTGAAGATATTATTCCATATACAGGTGTCCCACGACGATTAAGACAAGCAATACGAGTATATCAGAACTGGGCAGTAGTAGCGAATTATAATTTTGGGAGTATAAATTAGAGCAAATATAGTATCTTTCTCATTATTGTGTCATCCAATAAGGTATTTGTTTTTGGTCACGTGACGTCCGATTCAAAATTTTTAAAGGGACACCTTGTATATTTCTGACTTTTTGTGTTCCTCCTGATAAAACAATTCCAACAAACTAGCACACATGGGCACTAAAGTTTTTCATTCAGAGCTACAGGTACCTACTTAAATGACTATACCACTACCATTATGAAACCCTACCAAAGTAATTTAACTATAGGGGTACATGTTATAATCAATGGTAGTGGTACCATCAATTAAGTACCTGTAGCTCTTGAACATTTCACTTTAGGCCCCAAGTGTGCTAGTTTGTTGGAATTGTTTTATCAGGAGGAACACAAAAAGTCAGAAATATACAGGGTGTTCCATTAAAATTTTTGAATCGGATGTCACGTGATCAAAAACCAATACCTCATTGGGTGACACAGTAATAAGGAAAGATACTATATTTGCTCTAATTTAAACCTCCAAAATTATAATTCGCTACTACTGTTCAGTTCCGATATGTTGTTTGTCTTAATCGTCGTGGGACATCCTCTATGTGTAAAAAGCTTGTCTTAGATTTTTGTAAAAGATCTGGTCCATTTATGTATGGCCAATCTGAAACTACGCCATAAGTATATCTCGATATTTGAACAAGTATTTTCTTAACTAATTAAATGTGTTTAAATCAATACATGAAAATGCGTACATATAGATACGTAAACATACAAATTAGAACATCCAAAATGTGTTTTTTATTTGTATGGTACAGATTAAGCTACTATGGCATTTAGAGTTACAATATAATATTCTCTTATCGACAAGCACACTTTTACGATGGACATTTACACTTACAATTATACTTTTTAAAACCTTGCCCATGCCTATGCTTTGTCGACTGAGCAGTAGCCACCGATCTAAGGAGGGATTTCTCTCTATTACGCAGCCCATTTGTATAGACCATATCCATAGAAGACTTGTACATGAGTGTCCTGCAGTATCTCCGGAGATATGGAGAAACGTGCGAAGACATTTTGATTATCGCCTGTATGTAACTGTACGGAACAAAATGGCTTCCATTTGGAGCCTTTCTTACGATAATATTTCAGGTAATGAAAATAATACTTCATTTTGATAACCACCATATTTTTTAATAACCTTCATAATATTATAATATTGAATCAATGTTCAACCCGATTATACTGTTGTATTTGCCAATGAATTTCCTTCAAAATCATGTATCACACGTAAGGTGGTCTCATTTAAGGTTTTGAATTAGGGGTTGCTGGTTTTAAGGCGGTTGAAGAAACAATGATGATGTATTCGGTGGAAGAGTTCCCCCACGAAATACAATCGACATTTCAAATCATTTGGTTCACAGAAAAATCGGAAAAATGTAACGAGGGTTGCTCTATACCTCCGTCAATCCACCAATACGTAGACAGCTGTTTCACGCGGCAGAACCTTTCTGTCGACTGCTCGGAAAAATGTTGTTTCTGTGACGCAAATGATTTGAATTGTCTTGCGGAGTAAGCAAGCACCTTTCATTCCACAAATCGACGTGTCACGGCGATTTCAATTTTTCTTCATCATTTCTAAGGCGTTTGATAACGTAAAGTGGCCTAAACTGTGGGAAATCCTTATCTCTATGCGAGTCCCTTACCACTTAGTTTTCCTCATACAGCAACTAAATGAGTCTAGCTCGGTTCGTGTAGGAATTGATGGTAACCTGTCTGGTCAAACAGCAACCAGAAAAGGAGTTCGTCAGGGATATGTATTATCTCCGATGTTATTTACTCGTAACATCTACTCTGAATTTGTGATGAGACAGGTATTGGACAACTGGAATGGCGGTACATATAACTATTGGCGGAAGCAAAATATCTAATTTAAGATTTGCTAACGATACAACCCCTATTGCTGTTTCTCAGGAAGAACTAGTAGCTCTATTAAATATTTTAGAACAACACAGTGCAGCATATGGTCTTGGTATTAAACTACAAGAAGACCAAGGTTATGATCGTATAGAGAGCATGACAATCATCGAGAAATAAAGTCAATAGGCCGTTGTGAGGTAGTTCAAAGTTGTGCGTACCTCGGTTCTTTGATCGACAATTCGGGTAGCTGTGAGAATGAGATTCGGCGGCGCATTCAGCAGGCACGGGTGGCCATGACAGCTTACTAAAATATGGCGGGACGATAACATCACTAAAGCTACCAAAATGTCGCTGGTTCAGTCTCTTGTGTTCTCCATATTTTTGTATGCCTTGGAAACTTGGACTGCTAAAAAGGCATATCGAGCTCGCATAGATGCTTTTGAAATGTGGACGTGGAGGAGAATGCTGAGAATTCCTTATTCCGCCCATCGAACTAATGTTTCCGTACTGGATGAGCTCGGTAATCCAAGGAGACTATCATCCATTGTATCGACGAGAATGCTTACATTCTTCAGACATATTCACAGAAGCGATAATATTGAGAATCTTGTAGTTCAGGGTCACGCCCCGAGTGGGCGGCGCCGTGGCCGTTCCCCTACACGCTGAGTGGATACGACTAAACAGTTGCTAGATATGAGTATCAAGAGCGCCACTGAACTGACAGTAAATCGCGAACGATGGCGAGGTACAGTTATCAAAACTATTGATAATATTCGTGTCAGCAATACTGTAGCTCCGACTTAATGCATTTTACGAGTTCACAACATGTCTGTTGAGACATTGTGACTATGATGATTATCACTTCAGAGATAAGGTGGGTGGCAAATTTTAGCTGGGGCGCACTGTATGTAATGCACGTTATGCAGAAACTCCGCAGTTTTTTTAAAGCTCCCGCTTCTATTCAATTACGTTTTCCCCGACTCATAAAGTATTTCATTTAAACCTAAACTCAAGGAAACTTGATTCCAGCATTTCAACGAATGCGAACCGAGTTAAAACTGCCGCAAGGAACAAAAAATGGGTTGTGAATAAATTAAAAAATTGTTGAAAGTTTTTCCGCAGTCGCTTACCGAAAGGGGATGGAGAGACCGCGATTAATATGGCGAAGGGTTGTTTCCTCGATGAGGAGCTAAATGAAACTTTTTAATTTCGTGAAATATTTATACAACTCTCCACACCGCTGAGAAGGTCCAAATTACGCACAGTTGGAATGAAGAGGGGGATTTCAGGCGAACTTTGCGTCTTTTTAATAAATAATATCTACTCGTTTAAGTTTCTTTGTTGTATTATTATATTTAATCTTTTAATTCTGTTTCTTTTAGCATAAAAAAGAAAAGAGAGCAAAATCAGTAACGATGAATCACTTTTACTTCGCGAACATTTTAGACTTTATGAGCCTGTAATGATATCTACATAATGAAAATCCACGTCACTTATTTCCGGTCTGTCTGTTTGTCGCTCTGTCTGTCGGTCTGTCTTTTTTTATAGTCTCGTAAACCGCTACATGGACTGTGTGAAATTTGGGTAGCTATATGCTGTGGTGTCGTAGTAGGTAATGTTCATATAATTTTGAAAATCGGTGCTTGGGCGGCGAATTATTTAGCAAAAAACAAAAAATTTCAAATATTCCATAAACTTCAATTTTTGCGTTTTGGGGTGTCTGATCATTTTCTACTTTTCTGGGTAAGGGTGAAATTGAGGTGGTTGGGGATGGGGGTTGTAAAACTGAAATGTTTGTTGTAATCATAATACGCTGTCCACTGACCTGTAAAGGAAAGACCTAGCGTCATAATACACTTTTTTAGGTCCATCTGAACATTGTCTTGCCTATTACAGAAACCAAGGAACTAAATTTTCTGATGTATACAAGCGAGTATTGTTTCCGATCGTTCTGTATTTTGCGTGTTGTTGAAAAAAGTGTCTGAATCCCGAAAACATTAAGGGATGAATTCTGGCACCTATGTTATAATATGTTTAAATTATATCTTTATTCTTAATAACGAAAAAAATTTGAAACGCCCTTAATTAGATCGCGAAATGGTTAATGTGTGGCCCTCTTTATCACATTAGTACAGTTCGAAAAATATAATCATATCAGAGTTGACGTAAACAATGGACAAAAGCATTAGAAGTATTTTTTTGCAAGGAATTCCCGAAAGTGAAACTGGAACAAGGTAGGCCACATACATTTTAGTTATCTTTCCAACCAGACTTCAAAGTTTTAGACCGTTCTGTATTCTATAACATGGAAACTATTGAATTGATTTTAATCATATTTTTACACAGTATTACCATGGCGAGGATGGAAAACGTTTACGATTTTTACAAATCGTGTCGCGCAGCAATAATAAAAAAGTTAAAAATTTAAAAACAGCTCGAACCTCGTTCTTAGGCGTTTTATATGGGTTCCTGATCATTTTCTGCTTTTCTTTAGGTGGGGGAGAATCTGGAATGGTTGAGATGGGGGGAGGGGTTGTAAAAGTGAAAAAAATGTTGTATTCATAATGAGCTATTCATTGATTTGTGAAAGAAAGACCTAGCGGCATAATACACTTTTTTAGGTCCATCCGAACATTACCTTGCCTATTACAGAAACCAAGCTACTTAGATTTTTTCTGATGTATACATACGATTATTGCTTCTGATCCTTCTGTAACGTGGAAACTATTTGGTTTTATTGAAATTTTTACACATTATTATTACCGTGGCGAGGATGGAAAACGTTTATGGTTTTTAGAAATCGTGTCAGTGGCGGCGCAACAATACTAACAACTAAAAATATAAAAATAGCTCAACCTTCATTTTTAGGCGCTTTAGGGTTCCTCACCATTTTCTACTTTGCTTTGAGTGGGGTGATTGGACGGCGTGGGTTTGTAAAATTCAAAAAAGTTTTGTATTCATAATAGTTTATTCATTGACCTGTAGAAGAAAGACCTAGCGGCATAACACAAGGGCGGGCGATGATTTGGTTGCAAGGGGATCTCATACTATAGCCACAGCGTAGTAAACAACCAGCATAGCATCTCTGAGGATTTCCTATATAAAAATGGTTCCCACAAAATTTGACTTTGGGAGGGTTTATGGATGATTTTACGGCTGTGAAGTTTGGGTAGAGATGCGAAAATGAAAATATCGATACCGGTACCAACTCGATATTTTTTAGCCTCATAGGCGTGTTTGGTTCGTACAGATAATTTTGTGCAATTGATTCCACCCCTCAATAATTATATACTGATACACCTACAAAAGTATCGATACCAGCCAAGAATCGCTCATAAAGTATCTAAGATAAAAATAGTCGATATTAGCATTGATTAAGGTATTAACGGGAAGATGGGCCACTAGATGCTAAGATCACGCGCCTAATTTTTGTTCCTCCTGGAGTGTCGCCACCTATATGAGCAAAAATGTACCTCTACTGATACAACTTTGACAATATAACAACCATCGACTTTGATACGAATAAAGTATCCTACTTCCAACGATCTATCAACGCTACTTACTATTATCTCCGCCAGGTGTCGCTGACATTGGCAATTTGACATTTGACATAGTGATGGCAGTGTCATATTTCAATTGTTTAATATTCTGATGTTATTTGGAAAATTTGGGTCAACCACGATCAAAAAATATTGATTGATTGATTTCGATTTATCATCGTTTGTATTGAATTTTTCGCGATTTCGGGAAGCAAAATGGTTTACAGATGTTATTACTATAACTGTCCAAACAACAAAACTCGTAATCCAGAGATGTTCTTTGCTTTCCCAAAAGCAACAGCTATACGTGATATTTGGATCAAGAATAGTGGCAATGTGAATTTGTTCCAATATGTTGGAAAGTCTGACCCACTGCCAAAGCAATTAGGTGTCTGCGAACAACACTTCAAACAGAACTATATCCAGAGATCAGATACAAAGAAATTCTTGGTCAGACACGCAGTACCGTACGTATGAGTATAATTCAGGTAAGTGCCTATACCATTGAAACCAAACTATTGCCTTATATTACTCATCTACATCACTAAAAACTTGAAGCAATACGCAAATTTACCATACTCTGCCATTTTCTTAAGCCTATGGGGCATTCCACCACAACAATTTCAAACATAACGCTTTTGTATCTTGACTGAACTTATATACTGCCCAGCACCAATGCATCAGCAGAAAGAGTCTTTTCTTCAATGGTCTAATGTTGAATGCCTCAAAAAACCCAGTGATTCATTCTGGTTATTAGGACGATGTTGATACCTAAAATGGATATTGAAAACACCTTCTAAAAATGTTATTCCTACTCAAAATCAGCACCAGCTGACCAACTGCATCAAAATAACTAGGTATTTTTCAATAAATAAAACAAAAACTTTGTGAACACTTTTCAATAAACCAATGCCAGTAACATTTCTCAATGCAGTAACTCCAATTTCATGTTACAATTTAAGCTTGCTAAATATTATGGCAAACTGAGCAGCAAAATGAATTTCTTTTGAGAATTACTGATCCCAAGAATTTGGCAACAAACAGACAAGAGTGGTTCCAAGGCATGGCATAATCATTATAAAGATGTACGAGTGGCTGATTAATGGTCACTTTAGGTATACTATGCTCAAGCATTGATTAAGGTATTAACGCTCAAGCTAATGTGTGGGTTTATTAGTGTGAGTAACAGCATAAATCTGCCATACTTCTGGTATTTCGTTTTGTTTTGTTGACAGTCCAAGGTATCAATGGAGCATTCGAATGATCACTAAACTAGATGCTCGCAATTACAGCTATTTAGAACATGACAAACCGTATGGTCTCACTAAATTTCAGTTTAAAAAAAGTTGGTGAGAAAAATGCAGAAAAAAATGCTTGTTGTATTCTTAATTTCAAGTGGCTGAATCACTAGTGAATACACCTTCCTTTTTTTTCTTGTCAGAAAAAGTAAAAAACATGTCTACTTCTTTATTTCACTCAAAGTTTTACTGGGTGATACAAATAATTGGCCTGAACATTTTTTTATAATTTTATTTTATGTAAAATTAATACAAAAGAACAAGCATGTGTAATGTAGAATATCCTTGTTACATGATATTTATGTCAAGTCAATTTTTCCATGTTGTTATGTGAAGCGAGAACAATCTATCAAAAAAAAATAGTTTTAGAGATTAGAAAGAACCATCCATCCTGTTTTCGCCCATAAAAGCAAACTATACCTACTAAAACAGCCCTTATTTTGTTACAGGTTATGCACTCACAAAGAAGAAATGATAAACCACTACAGGTATGGATTATCGTACTGTCAGATGATGCTATATCATGTGCTCATTGCACTTGTATGGCAGGATTAAGTGAAGTTTGCAGCCACATAGCAGCAGTTCTTTTCTTCCTTAAAGCACGTCCTAAAAGTGTCGGCCAACAAGAAAGCTATATATACATATTCTAAAAAAAAAGTTGGCATACACAGAGTTGAAGTATCATATTGTTATACATAACAAAATGACAAGAATTTCTGAGACATTAAAAACATTGTTATAGTTTATAGCTACTTCTAATATAATTAGGGACACTATTGTATGATTTAGCTACATTATATGAGAATCATCTATCAAAAACTGCATTTTTTGTTTAGGCATTGTTAGTTTCACAGAATTCCTAGTAATTGTGAGGATATAATTTACATATATCTAGTATAAACTTATGTGAACAATATAAATGCATTTGAATATGATGTACAGTTGTGTAAAAAATATTGAGACTAATCAAGGGGAATTTGAGATGGACTAACTCTAGCAATACTACGAGTGGTTTCTATCTCTACTGGGTGAAGTTGCGTCTTACCTTTTGTAAATGCTGGAATATGTAAGTGACCTCCTAGAACTTCAACTGAGTCTCTAATTAAAAAACCTCTATCTGCTAATATTATGTCACCAGGTATAATTAAATTTAAAAAGCCACAATTTTCTGTTAGATGCTTGTCACTTGTCCTTCCACCATAACCATCGAAAATGTAATTCCCCCACTTCTCCATGAAATACCTTACAATGGGCTAACATTCACCATATGTCACTCAGGTACAAATATTATTTAAAGAAGATTCTACAACTTTTTCAAAATATTGTGGATGTCTTATTAAATATTAACTTATTTATTTGTTAATTATAGTAGGATATTCCAATTTGCAATTTTTTAGTTTATCAATGTAACATGAAATCTCACGTTTTTTAAGTAAATAAGTGTAAATTTTAATAAATAGCTCAAAATTGTACATGGTGAGTAAACAAATTTTTCGAATTTGAGTTTTTTTTCAGTTTTTTGCATTTTCTGAGAAGATTTTCTATAGTAATGTATATTTTTTTACACCATCAGAAAATAGAGATTTCAACGAACGAAAGGCTCCCAAACTTTTTGAAAAAAGCTGATATTTTGACGCGAGAATTTGTGATTGAAAAATGGGGTGCATTTTTTATCTTAAGGTCAAATAAGGCGAAAAAATAAATATTTTAAATCAAATAAATTACAGTGTATTTGGGACATAATAAGGGAAGTATTCACCAAATTTCGTAAAAAAAATATTTTTTTTGAAAAAGATAAAAATAAAGGACCAAAAACTTGGTTTTTTGAATTTTTCACCAAAATTTTGAGGTTATGTGAAAAAATTGATAACACAAGAGTTGTAGATCTTTTTATTACCTACATCTTTGCCATTCAACTTTTTTCCATAGGACTTGTAGTTTTGCCAGAAATCAAGATAAACAATTTTCTACCCTTAAAAGCTCACCCCCTCCCACTTCCCGATCTCGAATCGACCGTAATTTATTTTTCCTTTTATTCTTATCATATTCTCCTCCTTTTCTAATGAGTTTCATCCTACTGTAATTTTTTTTCACTTTTTATTATTTTTGAAGGCTTCGGCACTGGTCTAAGACAGCTTTTAAAGCAAATGTTGAACTCAGCATGTCAGTCCCGAGATGTATTATCTGTGGTTGTTAAAAATGAAACAAAAATTGTAAAGAAAGATGCAACTGTTTATCATTTAGAATAATAAAATTTTTGAAATGTATCCTGTTTCATTACCTCATCGATACGTTTATGGTTAATTATAATAATAACGTTTAAAATTATGAAGTAATGTGATTATTAAGAACATCATTTAAAATCAAATTTGTTAGCAACATCAGACATGAAATTTGTTTTGAATAAACATAACTATAATATGTAATATTTTCATTTTGATTGTGTGAGAAGCATACCCTATAATAATAAATAATTCATTTTAACTCCACCATTTATTAAAAAATATATGGATAGATAACATGAGCATTTATTGGTGCTGTTAGTATACACAGTATGTGGAGTAAAGTCAGCACACTCTTCGCCTCCTGGTATCGGTCTGCCTCTTCTGTCTCGAATGCTTGGGAAGCTGGAGAATTTTTTCCACACCTATAATGACAAAAAGGAAGCATTTTGAAATAGTGCGCAAATTATTCGAATAGAGAAGTGAATAGTCATAATGTACCTATTCCAGAAACTCAACTTTTAGGTTATGTCAAAAAATGAATGTATTAAATGATCCATTTTTTGAACTTGCCTATATGTACATAGGTATACAACTAGCAATTATTACCTACGGATGGATGTTTTTGCTACTTTAACATAATCCACCAAAGGTTGGCCACTACAACTTCATTACTTCTATATACTTCACAGATAAAACTTCCAAGTAAGAAATGCATTATTTTGGAGTATCAAGTGATAAAAATGCAGTATGACTATAACAACTATCGCTCTAGTGAATGTGATAACTCATGGGATAACTGTAATTGGCGAATAAACGTTTTTTTTTTTTGCTGTTTTCAATATGCATTCAAGTTTTCATCATGCATTATCTCATGAATTACATCATTTTAATTGACAGATGTGCTTACCTGACAAAAAAGGTTCCTTAAAAAACACATCACAACAACAATTATGGTGAAAATGTCCAAGAAATTGTAAAAAACAAATAAAAGTCCTCAATTTCATATGGCGGTATACCGACAACAAGGTTATCAACCGCTGTCAGCTGATCGTTTGGAATTGGAACACAAAGCATATTTTCGAATGTTAGGTTCACCGACGATCCCGACCGACCCGTCGGTGGTTAGGTATGGGTCGTCTTACTGTGCGGCCTAGGTCATTGGCACTTCAAGGTCGTATTTTTATAGCTGGATGCTCCTTTGCTCCATCTATTGGGCATATTTATTATAAAGGATTCAGGAATTTTTGAAGCTTCTGAGATTGGCCAAGAGGGCGCCAGGTGACGGTGTCGTGGTTTCTATGAGAGTGAGTGAGATAGACTAGAGTGATTGAGATAGACTGCGAGCGCGCGATTTTACTGTGTGGTTGTTCATCTTCCCCTAAATACTTTAATCAATGATATTAGTGCAGAAGTACAAGTATCGAAGTACCGTTACCATCCCTACAAAAATATCCAAAAGTGGGGATGCGCGTGTAATTTCCGCCAACTTGACTTATTGTGCTGGTTGTTTACTATGCTGTGCTATAGCTTCATGCTATGAGGAGATAATAAACTGGTATCACCATAATGTGTGGGAAGTACTGAGTCAATCAACTTGAGCGCAAATTATATTTTTTTGGTCGATAAATGTTTCGTTTGTGCACTTTATGTAGGGACAACCGTATATCATGAAGGCATTTTTCAGGCTTTTAAGTAACTCGAAAAAAAAGCGAGAAAGTATGTCAGACTTGACGCATCTTTTTCTGCAACCACTCCACTCAGCCGCTCATAATACAGACATCAAACCACCACCCCTGCATCCTTGTTCTGCGTAGCAGTCGCAGTATATCACGTTAAAGTGAACACGTCCCTTAGGGGACACTTCCTGACACCAGCCAGGAACGATACGGCCGTTTGTACACCCCTCTCCCCTACCCTCCCCCAACCCGCCTACCGGAAGGGCGCTTGTCACGGAATTGATTGCGCTCAAACGATTGATAAGCGTCTGGCTATTATATTAGTTGAAAGGTGTCTGGATAAGATTAATGGGATTTAGACGCGAAGTAGATTGATTCTGAGTTTTGATTGGGGCGACGCGATGGATGTTGTGAGTTTTTTGCTGCGAAAATTTGCCCAAAATTTAGGTCAATCCGTAACAAAGAAATAAATCTCTCCATGTTACTTGCCACCACGATATGTGAGGGAAGTCATCTGATCGCATATTACGATTTTGAGATAATATGTCTTTTGGGTGTTTTATGATATCTACATAAAGAAAATCCATATCACTCATTTTCGTCGGTCTGTCTGTCGGAGTGTCTGATGTCTATCGGTCTGTCTGTCTGTTTGTTGGCGTTTTTCTAGCCTCGTAATATCAATAACCGTTGCATGGATTGTGAGGAAATTTGGCGACATGCTGTAGGATCTTAGTAGGTAATGCTGCTATGATTTGGTGTATAGCAAGTCAAAAAATGAAGTCAGCTTGATTGACTTATTACTTCCCACACATTTTGATGACACCAGTTTATTATTTTCCCATAGCATGAAGCTATAGTCTGAGATCCCCTTGCAACAAAATCGCCGCCCGACCAAAAAAAATTGTGTTATGCCGCTAAGTCTTTATTTCACAGGTCGATGGATAGCCTATTATAAATATGTACAATAAATTTTTGAGTTTTACAAACCCCACCCCTAAAACGCCTAAAAACGAATTTTGAGCTGTTTTTATATTTTTAGTTTTTTATTATTGCTGCGCCGCCACTGACACGATTTCGAAAAATTATGAACGTTTTCCATCCTCGCCACGATAGTAACACTGTGCAAACATTTCATTAAAATCAATTCAACAGTTTTCCACGTTACACAATACAGAACGGTCTAAAGCAATACTCTATACATCAGAAAATTCTAAGTCCTTTGGTTTCTGCAGTAGGCAGGGCAATGTTCGGATGGACCTAAAAAAGGGTATTATGCCACTAGGTCTTTTGAATGAATGAATACAACAAATTTTTCAGTTTTACAACCCCCTATCCCCCAACCACCCTAAATCTCACGCCACCAAAAAAAAGTAGAAAATGATGAGGAACCTCTAAAATGCCTAAAAAAGAAGCTTGAGGCATATCTGAAATTTTTTGTTTTTTGCTAATTTTTCCGCCACCCATGTACCGATTTTCAAAATCATAGAAGCATTACGTACCATGACCCCACAACATATCGCCACCCAAATTTCATCATAATCCATGCACCATAAAAGGCCCAAAAAGCGTATTATCTCAAAATCGAAATTTTTCGCGATCACAGTACCCCCCTCACCTATCGGTGTGGGAAGTAAAACAAACAAAAAATCAAGTATGCCTCAAACTTCGTTTTGAGACATTTTAGGGAAAGGAAGACCTAGCGGCATAATACATTTTTTCAAGTCCATCCAAACACTGCCCTGCCTATTACCCACACATGCGTTGTTTGTCCACGAATGAGCTGTATTCACGTATGTGTGGATAAGATATTCGTGTTAATTGCCGAATATTCAGTTCTTCGTCCGAACCGAACACGAATGTTTTCCCGAATATTCGTCTGTCTATGCTTGTTCTGTCGCCCACAGTTGAGTTGACAAATATTACGTTTTTAAAGTTAGAATACTACACGGTGTCACCGATGAAAGCTATTATATTATCATCATCCATCGATGATCCATCGTAGTGAGCGCGAGACGAATACTTTCCACATGGAAGTATTTCTTATATGTGTATGGTGAACGAAGCAAATGTTCGTACACAATTATTTGTTTCCGAATATTTACAGAATATCCGAATATGTGTACACGCATGTGTGGAGCCGGGGTTACAGAAACCAAAGGACTACGAGTATTGCTTTAGTTTGTTCTGTGTTGTGCAACCTGAAAATTATTAAATTGATCATAATGAAATTTTGACACAGTACTATTACCGTAGCAAGGACGGAAAACGCTATGGTTTTTAGAAATGGTGTCAGTAGCGGCGCTGAATAATAAAAAAACTCAAAATATAAAAACAGTTCAAACGTTGTTTTCTGGCGATTTGGAGGTTCCTAATCGTTTTCCACATTTTACTTCCCTCACTGATAGGGAATAGAGAAGTATTCTATCTCCTTTGATTTATGAGTTAGCAGTTTATACATTTACAAACCAAACAAAGCACTTACTAAATAGGGATGTCCACGAAATTCAAACAAGACAGAGGAGCCACATCCTCATACCGTTTGTGAAATACAAAGTATCTAGTCATTCTCCAAATATAATTGGGTCTAAAATTCTCAATAAACTGCCTGACAGTATTGGAAAGTGCACTACGCTTTGATCTTTTAAAACTTGCCTGAAAAATTTTCTTGGTGAAATGTGTTTGTACTCTGTGTCTGATTTTATTGTTTTTTAATTGTAAATACTTTTTATTATGACGAATCCTATATATACAAAATATTGTATCTGAAGGATAATAAATTATTATTATTATTATCGGTATCACGAAAATTTTCGATTTTGATATAATACGCTTTTTGGGCGTTTTATGATATCTACATAACGTCATTTCCGTCAGTCTGTCTGTAACCGCTACTTGGATTGTAGTGAAATTGAGTAGCCGTATGCTGTTGGGTCGTAATAGGTAATGTTGATATAAGTTTGAAAACTGGTGCATTGGCGGCGGAGAAACTGGTAAAAAGCAAAATATTATCAGAACCCCTCCAAACTTCGTTGTTAGACGTTTCAGGAGTTCTTGATCATTTTCCATTTGTTTTTGGGAAGATAAAATTAGGATGGTGGGAAAACTTCAAAAATTTATGCATTCATAAAGTACTCTACATTGTGCTGAAAAAATTGACTTTGGTGATATCGTGTGCCTGTTAGACCTACCCGAATACTGCGTTTGAATTTTATATCTGTAGAATGATTTGATACACATATTTAATCCTATAAAGTGTAACTTGGAAACTACTAACTTAATTGTGATCAAATTTTGACACCGTATTACTACCGTTGAGAAAATGTTAAAAGTGGATCGTTTCTGGAACTGTTGCCAGTTGCAGAGGAGGAATCAATAAAAAACGGACATTTTCAAAATCGCTCGAATTTCGTTTTTAGATGTTTCGGAAGCCCCTGATCATAGTCTACTTTATTATGAGGATGGCTTAGGGATAGAGAAACTCCAGTCAAGACACTTGACGACATTTTTTATTCTGCCCCACAGATAAAGTACAAAATTCTACCATACCAGAACTTTTTAAACAGTAGGAAATAATTTACTTGAGTAAGATCAAACGGCGCTCTCATTGTGGAATTTGTTGGTATAAAAATTTAAGTTTTTTTTTAAACCGGAAGCGATGTTGGCAAAACCGAGTTTTTCCCGGACTAGTTTTTACATGCTGATTCCGAATCTGTATGTAGTTTTTCTCTAGCACCTGTAGTTTTGGCTATCTTTTGTATACGGACAGACGAACGGACGGACAGACAGAGGCTCTGCATTAAGCTCTTCAGTGAAGGCTAAAGTGTAGAATTTGCGCCACCCTGTAACATGCACCTTTTCCCAAGTGAAGCTGAGTCGTCTCCAGCGTATCTTTCCGACAATTAAAACTTTGCGCTTCTCCTGAGGGACCCCTCCCGTCCATCCTGGATAGATAGCAGGATGTCTGGGAAGTTGCTGGGAACTTGTGTGGGAATCTTGTGCTAAAACTGTCCGGAACACGTTACTGCCATTAGAGCTATTAGCTTTTTGCGTGTTGCTGGTTCTCTGTCACTATTGATGTAGGACTCAAACTAGGAGAAAGACTGGACAACAAAACATTGTCAAGTTATTACTTTATTTGAGGCGTTGAGATAGAGTGGCCTAACCCTAAAATTCAGAAGCTGGGAAAAGTGCTGGTAAAGATTTGCAAATAACAGAAACTATTTCAATGCTATAATGATGTATGTAGCGACTTCTCTGCAATAATAGCGAAATCAGTCATACACCATTATAGTATTGAAAATACATGAGCTGAGTGCTCATAGTATTTAAAATTTTCCACATTTCTCTTTTTTGGGGAATAGACCACTCTAGCTCTAAACGCCTCATTTGTGAGAACAAACAGTAACCTCATGACGACCCATGCCTAACGCTCCAGGGTTCACCGATACGCATCCACAACAGTGTTAGACTGTTGGGGATAACATTCGATAAAAAGTTGTATTGGAAAGAACATATAAACACTCTCGTAACGAAATGTAAGAAGTCCGTCAACCTTCTAAAATGTCTTTCAAGTATAAACTGGGGAGCAGACCGAGAAGTACTACTTACGCTATACAGGTCACTCGTACTTCGTACTATCGAAAATAGAATATGGACTAATCGTTTATGCCGCCGTGAGGAAATCTCACCTTCGACGTCTTGAACGAATACATAACCTATGCTTGAGACTATGTATAGGAGCTTTTCGAACCAGTCCCGTAACATCTATATATTGTGACTCCGGGATACCACCACTTGATATTAGGATACAGCAACTGACCTTAAACTATTGTGTGAAAATTTGGTCAAATCCTTCCCACCTGAATCATACCATACTTTTCAACAATGAAACTAACCAACTATTCACTAACCGACCTACTATAACGAGGCCTGTAGGTGCAAGAATTCAGGAAATATTAAATACTACCGACACCCAGCTTCCCAACGTGTATAATATACGGCCTAACGCCACAGCACCTTGGACGATTACCAAACCTAAGATAAACATCCGATGTAGAAATTTCAAGAAAAATGAAACCAACACGTATTTGCTTGCTGCCACTTTCTGGGATATTGTGAATAATTACACAAACACCAAACAAATCATCTACACGGATGGATCAAAAACCGAGAACGGAGTCGGCTGTGCATTGACGTCAAGAGAACATGAACAAAAATTCACACTCAATCCCATGACCTCAATCTACAGAGCCGAACTATTCGCTATAATACAGGCACTCATCTATATAGAAGATAAAGAACCTGGGACATACATCATTTGCAGCGACTCGCTTAGTGTTCTCCAGTCCATAGCAGTAACTACAACATTAGATTCAATGATTCAAGAACTCTTAAACAGATACCAATCGCTCGCCTTTGAAAATAAACTGGTTACCTTTGTTTGGTCTCCAGGACACATCGGTATACCAGGAAATGAACGTGCGGACGAATTAGCCCACCAAGCGACATTTGGCCCTCCTGATGGAAATGCCTTAGTCCACCCGGACGATCTAAAAGCATATCTGAAAAGCAGAATACTCTCAGTATGGCAACACAGATGGAATCAATGTTCTACTATGCTTAAGAGATATAAACCTGACGTAAGGAAGTCATTATTACCACCGCTTAGTAGAAGAAAACAAGTAACTCTCACACATCTGCGTTTAGGTCATACAAACCTTACACACATGCACTATCTGCAAAGAGCAGACCCGCCCACATGCCAAAACTGTAGATGCCAGCTGACTACCGACCACTTTCTTTTGGAGTGCCCTTTGTACGCACATGCACGACAAAGTTTTGATGTAATTAATATCCTTCAACAGGGACTTTCCCGCACCAGTCTCGGTGCAATAAAAAGCATTTTTAATTTCTTGAAGAGTGTAAACTTGTACCTGAGAATATAGAACTTTTAAAATATTAGTTATCCCTCGCCGAAAAGATACTTACCCTTTCAAGAACATACATAAGTTCAACTAACGGCTAATGACCCAAGCAGTCGATGCCGATAAAAAAAAACAGTAACAAAGAATCCTTGCTATCCATATGGTTGAAAAACTGATATTTTTTATCCTAACAAAAACAAAGATATTCCTCGAAATTGTTTCTCATAAACCATTAATACTAGGTGTTCTGTAATCTTATGCAATGTGCTCCAATGCAACTAACAAAGAGGTAAAAGCCATCAGTTAAAAAAAGACACCTAGTATTCTCACTACATTCATATACAGGCGCAGTAAGAAAACAATTTCGGTGGAGCGTGTTGATGTCTTACTCATAGCGAGTATCGCATGTTGTCAGGTTACAAGTATGCTTGTAGCCAGCTTTTGGCATTTCGTAGAAAAGGTTCTTCGGATTTTGGGATAAAAAATGCAAAGGTTTTTTTACTCAAAAGCCAACGTTTCGGCGTTTATTTTACGCCTTCTTTAGGGCTATCGAGCGCACCTTTATAGCACCAAAGGATAACATATCCCTTTGGGTCAAAAAACAAAATACATGCTCGATAGCCCTGAAGAAGGCGTAAAATAAACGCCGAAACGTCGGCTTTTTGAGTAAAGAACTTTTGCATTTTTTATCCCAAAATCCGAAGAACCTTTTCTACGAAATACTATCAATCAAGTGGGATAGGATTGGCTTTCTACTGTATTAAGCTTTTGGCATGAAAATCGCCAAAAACCTCCCATCTTTGGCATGCATGAATGAAAATCGCTAGAAATGGTGACTTCGCGTTACGAATATGAAAATTGTCAATATCTGAACGCCCGGTATATCATATTCTGGTAGTAAGAGTGATCTCTGACATACGGAACTGCAAAAATATGTCAAACTGAAATTATTCTATGAAAAGCCAGTGGTCAAGGTCATATTTGACCTACTGTGATCCTCTCTAACTCCCAGGACGCTTAAAAGGCCTGAGACTCCTGTAGGAGATTATATCATAACTGATGTGATTTCAACACTCTCAGCTTACTAGCTTCACGCAACGTTATAGCATCTCAGTTGGGTACCAGGCCACGAAGATATTCTTGGGGTTGTGGCCAAAATTTTGAAAAAGAGACTGGGTCACAGCATGGAGGAGACTCTGGTGCTAACAGCCAAGCTTTCGGCAATGTTTATTGCCATCTTCAGGGCTTTAACGTTGAGGTTTGCCAATTTGAAAACAGCAATTGCATTGAGTGCAAACGACTTCTTAATGCAAATAAATAATCGTCACAATTTTTCATAAAATCTTTCAAAACCTATGCTATCATGGCGTCTTCCACTAACAGGTCAGGAAACAAACGAACATATACTTGTAAATTACAAACACACAGGAACGACATATACATGTTGAAATTTTAAAATTTCATGTTGAAATTGAACGTTAAAGCCCTGAAGATGGCAATAAACATGCCGAAAGCTAGGCTGTTAGCACCAGAGTCTCCTCCATGCTGTGACCCAGTCTCTTTTTCAAAATTTTGGCCACAACCCCAAGATTTTCTCATCTAAATTCAGTTTTTTGGCCATAAGCTTACCTTGTATTAAAAAATAATACGTATTTGTTTTTTACGTCAAAAAAAAAAAGATTTCAATAACAAGTCTCTGTCTATCTGATTGGAATTATAACAACTTCCCATTAAGATCAAATTATTTTAAAACCTCTAAGGGTTGTTTGCTTATTACGCATCAACTTCAGTTTTTGAAACAATGCTTATTTTGAGACATTGGGGTGTCCTTGGTCCACCAGAAATAACGAATTTCTTGGTATAGTCATTTTGAGCGAGCACAGTAATCAGAAGCAAAGTTTACGGAATACATTCCGTAACGGAATACATTCCGTAAACTTTGTCAGAAGTAGGTAAATGACTATAACGAAGGTCGACTAATTTTATTTACCTGCTCTCTCTCCTTGACGAGTCTATGGTCAAAGTGTCAATTATTGTAAAACAACCGGCAGTACTGCCGCTTCATGTGGCTAGCCCTTATTTTTTAGGGAAAAGTCGCCAACTCACTGTGTTTTGCGCCACCAAAAGTTGCCAATCGCTCGGCTACGTTTTTTGGTCTCTAACTCGGTTTTGCAATTTTCACTTTGGCGGAAAATTGTTATGTGGAACGCGTGTACTAAAGAATGGAAGTGGGAGGTACAGTACAGCATCCCACTGCTCGATCTTGTAGGTACAGTAGACTCTCGATTATCCGACTCTCTATTTTCGGATCGCTGGATTATCCGAGTTGACTAACACCGCCGTTGAAAGCTGCATTAACCGAGCGACACCGGATTATTCGAGCATTAGACCATTGAGAGATCTTGCAGCAAGAAAGAAAAGCTCTCAAAAAAAGCAGACATTGATTAGTAATTATTTTAAATGTTGTAGATTAAAGCCTTTTTTTTGTATATATTATGTTACATACAGTTACATAAGTAAAACATTTACCATTTACGTACTTAAATACTCGTACATACGTATTTTGTCTTTAGTGGTTCGTTTTTTTTTGTCAAAATTATTATAAGTATTTTAACATATGTAATGGTATTCATTATTCAATATTACACCTTTGAAAAATATATAAAAGTAAAATTAAAAAAAATCCGGATTATCCGACCCGCCAATTTCCGAGCTAGGGTGCAGCCCACATTAGCTCGGATAATCGTGAGTCTACTGTATCTGTTTTTTGATAACATCAATTTAAAATAAATCTTTAGAAAGTATAGAACGGATTTCTTTAAAAATTAGACGCAATTACCTGTTCAAATTAATCGAAAATACAGAGTTTCCCTATGAACTTTTACTGTAACATAATATTCTGAGATTTAAACCGCCAAAGTTAGTATTCTGAAAATCATTAATAAAAGAAAGTATTCTTACATACTACTTCAAACATTTGGGAGAACAATCTTTATAATTGAAGAAGCCGTCGAACCAAAAAAACAATCGAAGATAGGAAAAGAAGTGCTCATCGGCTGTGCCTGTCTGCCGCTAAAGACGAATTAAAAGAAGGAGGGTACAGGGGTTTCCGCCCTCATTATCCTGCAGATTGGAGCAATTGTTTTGCACGTAATCGAAAAGAAAAAGCTCGCCGCGACTAATTGGACCTTTGGAACTTCCCTCTCTTTTTCCAACAACAAGGTTTAGTTCGTTTCATCAATCACTACATCCCTTCTGGCTTGCGATAGTACAGTGAAATTATGTTTTTGCTAAACTTCTCATGTGAAGATGTGGTAGTCTCGTGGCTTAGCTGGTACCAGGAATATATCTCCGTCAAGCTAAACAACTGATTTTTGGACCTCTGGCCAAGGTGGTGCGATTCTCTTTTTGAGCAGAAGTCAGCTAAGGTTACTTGTGGCTCTCCTATATGGCCATCACACCTTCAGACGTCACTTGTATGTAATGGGTGTGAAAAGCGATCAGACATATCCACGTTGTGGCGAGGAGGAAAAATCCTCGGCAGACATTCTATGTCGCCGTGACGCCCTTTGATATCACAGACAGACTGTACTAGGTTCAAGGGATCTTGAACCTGAAGATATAAGATGGCAGAACTCAAGGCCATCCTCACCTTTGCAATGAGGCACCAGAAAGCCTATCTTCCTTCATTTATGCATTCAATGCTTTGCAGACTTGTGAAAAATGAGTTTGTCCTATTCACTTAGAAAAAGAATTTTTTTGGTTTTAAATTACCCCCACTCTCTCATTGTGTGGTACTGACCTAAGAGGTCAATTACCATGGGGTGGTGATTGACAGTGGACTCATAATTATTATGGATTCAGCGTGTAGACCGTATTTACAAAAAGTCAATAGCTACAGTGGCTACGTGTAGTAGGTAAAACCTGAGGGGCTCAAGCTCCTAAACTGACTGTATATGGCAGTAGTCGCATTCAGGAATTAGGACTGGTGCTTGGACTGGTCTGGACCTTTGATAATACATTCTCAAAGGACACGGTCTGGTAGCCAAACGTAGAGAAGCCCTCTGTTGTGCGCAAGCTAGCTAAGCTTCAGCAGTGCTGAGAATAATGGGAGCTATGAGAACAACCCTACTGCTGCTCTGGAGGTACTCTTGGACTTGCCGCCTCTTCACCTCTGGAAAAAAAGCTTCAATGCTTAACAGGAGAATGTAATTAGTCTGAGATCTGGTATTTGGCCATACTAGAATAGAGTGGCTCATCGAGATATCCGCTCCGCTTCAAGTGTGCGTACTTTTCTATCGCTACAAAAAATGGAGCGGTAGCTGCTAGGTAGCGCACGCGTTCAGCAGAAAATTTGGTAGCTGCAACTGTTGGGTCTGCTGAATGCATCCAGTGTTGGCAGCAGATATTTGCATTCACATCCGCGAATGTCTAAAATGTGACATTCGCTACATGACTAGAGCAGTTTCCGTTAATGTCACTTGAATTAAATGTAAAAAAGAGCACGTATTGAACCGAGTAAAGTTAAGTAAGCTGATATTATGTGAGATTTTGTGTAAGACAAATGCGTCTAAGGTGTTGAGGCAGTTATGAGGCAGAGAAACATGTTGGCGTCTGTTGGCGACTGAAGAGATCGTAGTCTGTGGAAGATGGAACCCATCCAAGTTGCAAAAGGATGATCGAGTATGGGTAATAGTACCACACATATGAGAAGTTTAAGAGAGTTATCATCATTCTAAAAGGCCTGCACTATGAACGGCTGTTCGAAGTTCCTTTTTATTGGATTCCCAATTCGAGTAGTGTACCTTCCGGCAGTCCCAAATCCACCAAAAAAGCGATGAGAGATTCACCAAAGGCGAGGATATTTTTCAAGGGTAGGAGCAGCCGAAGACCTCTACCAGGATTAATTGGACTTTGATTAGAAATTGGAAAATAGGAGTAATGCTGACGGAGCATCCTGTAACGTTAGTATAGAAATTCAAAATATTAGGCTATCCATCGTGCCTTACTGACACATCAATAAACCCTATATATTGTGAAAAATAAATGTTTACTAACGTTTCGGACATCTCTGTAGCCTTTAGCAAATTACAAAGTATTTAGAAAATAAAAAACATTGCTTGACATTTTTGTGACAGGAAGCAGCGTTTGCTTTTTTTTGCAAACTAATTTATAATAAAAATAATCGTCTTTATTTTGCTACAATTACATGGTCACAAGTGAACGGAAACGCAAGTTTCCCTATTTGCATTATTTGACCTGTATTTGCGCAACTGAGGCAAATAACCCAAATAGGTACTTCACACATTATCGTTTTGTGGCAAATCAAAAAATACACGATTACGCTACGCCAAGTGAAGTGTGGGCATTTCCGATAAGGTTAGAGCAACTAGTTAGAGTAAATTTCCTTAAAAAAAAGCGCAGCGAGAATCCTCACCCAGGCATTCAGTTGGATTTTACTTAACAGTGATGTTCCTAGAGTGGCGCCGGGAAACAGTAACAAGGGCTACGCAGAACATGAGGCTAATGACCACAGTCGAAGCTGTTGACACCAAAGCACGGCTCAAGAATCAGCTGTCTTACTCCAAGTCGGTCCCTTAGTGATGACAGGTTGCAAATATCTGACGTGATGACACCATTTCGGGATAGTTTACTTAAAAATGACAGGGGCGGAGTAGAAAAAGGTGTTATCAGTACAACAGGGCAGAATAATAATTCTCTACAGATGCGGTGTAAAGAAGGAGGCAAACATTAAGGACAACATAAAGAATACAATTTAAACGCCATCAAGTCGGTAATTTATTAAACCATCACTTGACAGTATATTCTTCTAGAGTTTCTTATGATAAAACTCTTAAAAAATAGAAGCTTCGAATAACGCCTCACTTCTGAGTCTTAAAAAATCGCTATGGGTAATTGTCATTACCTCATCTGTAGTAATAAATGTTAATTCTTACCTTGAGGGATTTTCAGGGAACACAAAAAACCTTATATTTTTATTAGCGGCACAAACATGTCCAGCTTTAAATTTTCCTGCTTCCATATCTATATTTTATATACTTATCCCTACACAAAATACTACGACGAAACAATGCAAAAAATTACGGAAAACTATTCAAAAGTCCGTAGCAAAACGCAAAACAGCTCGAATAACAGCTCTTACTGTACTTACTGCCATACCGTCGCTGTTGAAATCAGAACAAATCTAACCCAAAATGGCAATGCGCGAAAGGATCGGCGCAAAGCATCCCTAGACCTTGAGAATGACAGCTGATTGTTTGTTGAGCCGTGACCAAAATGAAAAGGACTCAGAAATTAGAATTTCAATGTTTGTATGTTGTGGCTTTTACAATATTTGTGTGGCGTGAAATGTATTCCTTGTTTATATCCCAAATTATCCTAGGTAGACCTTTATCAATGGGGGATTAGCAGCTAGTATCTTCTGTAGCTGATTCCGCTGTGGGCTAAAAAACGAATTAAGAGGCTAACAACTAACGCATTTTCTGCTTACCTATTCCATGGTCTGTGTTAAAGTATTTTGCATCATGGTTGGGCGCTTTTCAAATATTTGAAATGTGCATGCGCCCACCCTACAAATTGTACGTCAATAGAACATTTTCTATTCTACCCCTACTAAAGTTTTGTGGTCACCTTACGCTTTTGGAACATGTGCAAGCTGGAAATCATTGAATTGATTTTAATGAAACTTTGGAGCTTCTTGGTCGTTTTCCACATTATTTTTAGAGAGTGCAAAACTGAGATAGTTTGGGAAATGGGGTTTTGAAACTGAAAAATTTGTTGTATTCGTAGTGGGCTCTTCTTTGTCCTGTAAAAGAACAACATGATATACTTTTCAGTTTTATCAGAATGCTGCCCCACCTTAGTACCGTGGGCCATGGTAGAGATCGATAAAATCTATATTTTTGAAAATTGTTAGTCAGGGTAAAACTAAATTAAAAAATAAAAAGTACAATATAAAATCGTTCAAACTATTTTCTTGGGTACTCTAGGGATCTCTGATCATTTTTACTTCCCACACCGATAGGTGAGGGGAGTATTGTGATCCCGAAAATTTTCGATTTTGAGATAATACACTTTTTGGGCGTTTTATGATACCTACATCACGAAAATCCACGTCACTCATTTCCGTCGTTTGTCTGTCGGTCTGTCTGTCTGTCGGTCTGTCTGTCGGTCTGTCTGTCGGTCTGTCTGTCGGTCTGTCTGTCGGTCTGTCTGTCTATTGGCGTTTTTCTAGCCTCCTAATCTCAGTAACCGCTACATAGATTTTGATGAAATTTGGGTGGTGATATGGTGTAGGGTCGTAGTAGGTAATGTTGCTACAATTTTGAAAATCGGTGCATGGGCGGCGGAGTAATTAGCAAAAAACAAAAAATTTCAAATATGCGTTTTACGGGTTCCTGATCATTTTCTACTTTTTTTTGGGTGGGGGTGAAATTGGGGTGGTTGAGGGGTGGGGGGCTGTAAAGCTGAAAAATTTGTAGTACCCATAATAGGTTGTCTACTGACCTGAGAGAGAAGGACCTAGCGGTAAATTAGACTTTTTTTGGTCCATCCGAGCATTGCCTTGTGTATTACAGGAACCAAGTGACAGAGAAGTTTCCGATGTATATGTACATACGAGTATTGCCTTAGATCGTTCTGTATTTTATAGTGTTGAAATTACTGAACTGTTAATAAAATTTCGGCACAGCATTAGTACTTTGGTGAGGATGGAAAACGCGTCTGATTTTTAGAAATCGTCTCAGTGGCGGCGCAGCAATATTAAAAAAATTAAAAATATGAAAACAGCTCAAACTTCGTTTTTAGGCGTTTTAGGGGTTCCTGATCATTTTCTACTTTTTTTGGGGTGGGGGTGAAATTAGGGTGGTTGGGGGGTGGGGGGTTGTAAATCTGAAAAATTTGTTGTACTCATAATAGGCTGTCTACTGACCTGAGAGAGAAAGACCTAGCGGCATAATACACTTTTTTAGGTCCATCCGAACATTGCCTTGCCGATTACAGAAACCAAGGGACTTGAACTTTCTGATGCATACAAAATACATACGAGTATTACTTTGGATCGTTTTGTATTGTGTTACGTGGAAACTTCTGAATTGACTTTAATGACATTTTGACACAGATTTATTACCGTGACGAGTATGGAAGGTGCGTATGGTTTTTAGAAATCATTTCAGTGGCTGCGCTGCAATAATGAAAAAACTAAAAATATAAAAAACACCTCAAACTCCATTTTAGACGTTTTTGGAGTTCCTGATCATTTTAAAAATTTTTAGGTTGGGGGTGAAATTAGGGTGGTTCGGGGGTGGGGGTTTGTAAAACTCAAAAATTTGTTGTATTCATGATATATTGTCCATTGACCTGTGAAAGAAGCACCTAGTAGAATAAAACACTTTTTTTGCGGTCGGGCGAACGATTGTTTGATTGCAGGGGCATCTAGACTATAGTGTCATGCTGTGGGAAAATAATAAAACTGGTATCATCGGAATGTGTGGGAAGTACTGAGTCAATCAACTTGACTACATTTTTTACTTTTTTTACAGATACCGGACATTTTATATTGTTCACGAATTGAACGAAATCTTGTACAACAAATTGTGTAATGCACCCTTTGGGGTGACTGGACAAATAAAAATCTCCAACCATGTATCCTCGTCCTTCATCCAGTTTTCATCACCCTAAAGAATCCGACGTAATACCCCTAATTTGTTAGATGGTTAATAAGGGAGAAAGAAAGTTCTTTCGGCCTTGGGGCGCCATGAGGACAGTCGTGTTAGTGCCCCGGTGCGTAAAGAAAAAGATTAAAAACCGGAAGAAAGGGCCCAGAAGGAAGCACGGTTCGTTTGTCGTGCGTCGTCTTGCGTGCGAGTTGTAGGCGGGAGAAGCAAGAAAAAGATGTAGTAAGGGCTTTGCTTTTTCGAACCGAGGGGACATTGTCAGAATAATTGGGTTGTTAGAAACACCTGTACGAAGGACTGACAACTATTTGGGTTACTGTCGTAAAAATTTACATTTTTCATTCAAATGTACGAAGGCGGTCCCAGAAGTACCTGACATGACAAGAAAAAATGGAGTCAGGTGGATTGATTCAGTATTTCCAAACACATAATGGTCATACCATTTCATTATTTTACCACTGCATGAAGCCATGGTCTGAGATTCCCTTGCCTACCCGCCCACAAAAAAACACAAAAACTCTCGAAAGTAGTTTTTTGCATGTCATCGTCATAGTCACAATGTCTTAACAGACATGTTGTGAACTCGTCAAATGCATTAAGTCGGAGTATTGCCGACACGAATATTATCAATAGTTTTGAGCACTGTAGCTCGCCATCGTTCGCGATTTGTTGTCAGTTTAGTGGCGCTCTTGACACTCATATCCAGCAAGTGTTTCGTCGTATCCACCCAGCGTGTCTCGTCGACACAATGGAGGATAGTCTCTTTGGATTACCGACCTCATCCAGTATGGAGACGTTAGTTCGATGGGCGGTATAAGGAACTCTCAGCATTCTCCTCCATGTCCACATTTCAAAAGCGTCTATGCGAGCTCGATCTGCCTTTTTTGCATATACCTCCGTAGAAACCAGGACGACACAGTCACATTCTGCAAGCTCCATCTGGATGAAGCGAAAAGAACAGGAACTCTCCAAACCATCTAAACACGAAGTTTGAGCTGTTTTTTATCCTCGTCACAGTAATAATACTGTATCAAAGTTTCATTAAAATCAATTCAATATATTTTAGGTTACACAATACAAAAAGATTTAACGCAATACTCGTATGTCTATATCACAAAAACTCCCTTGCTTTATATAATTGAGCAAGGCAGTGTTCGGATGGACCTAAAAAAGTACTCGTATATTATGCCGGTAGGTATTTCTTTCACAGGTCAATGGGAAGCCTATTGTGAATACAAAAACTATTCAGTTTTACAACACCCCCCCCCCTCCACCACAATTTCACCCCCACCGAAAAAAGTAGAAAACGATCAGGAATCTTTAAAAAGTCTAAAAACGAAGTTTAATTTGTTTTTATGCTTTTAGTTTTTTATTACTGCTGCGCCGCGACTGACACAATTTCTGAAAATCATACGTTTTCCTTCCTCGCCAAGGTAATAATACTGTGTCAATATTTCAGTAAAATCTATTCAATAATTACCATAACACAATACAGAACGATCTAAACTCACCCCTACATGCACCAGTTTTCAAAATTATAGCAGCATTACCAACTACGTCCCCACAGCATATTACTAACCAAATTTCATCACAATCCATGCAGCGGTTACTAAGATTAAAAGGCTATAAAAACGGCAATAGACATACCGAGAGACAGACAGATCGACGTGGATTTTCATTATGTAGACGTCATAAAACGAACAAAAACCGTATTATCACAAAATCGAAAATTTTCGCGATCACAATACTCCCCTCACCTAACGGTGTGGGAAATAATACACTAAAAATTTGGCAGAAAATATAATCTTTCAATGTGCTGCTTGTTAGTTGTTAATAATTCATTTCTCAGGTGTTAATTTGCGAACTGATATAATGTGCAGGAATTATTATGTGGTATATAATTTTCGTATATTAGGAGATAGGTAACCGGTATGGCTTATTTTCAATTGAGTTAAGTAGAAGTGTGGGAATGTTCCTCAAGTTTACTTCCTAAGAAGGCAAATGCTACTATATGAACGACTACTAGTAGTTGCAGTAATGTAGGTAGACAGTACCTACTATCAGATGTTTTAGGTTTTAAATATTTACGACATGATGTACGAGCATAAAGTTTGCTAATTATTCGTATTGCATATTTCTGTAGCATGAGCACTCTCAAAATATGCGAGCTACGTCCTCAGTTTAAAATGCCATATCGGATGTGCCAATAAAGACTGGAAACGCATAATACAAAGTGTTTAAACTATGCTGACTACAATGGTTTGATAAAAATTTTAATCCATAGCAGCTCGTTCGTAGAATTTCTGATATTATTGATTATAAAATAAAGACGTTTTACTATCTTGGTACTATTACTGTTATTCAAATAGGTTTTTATTTTTTTTAAATCGATTTACACAACGTTTTGACAAAATTATTTCTTTTTTCAGGTAAGCTTTGTTTTACAATGGTTTCTGCTCATCTTTTCTGGTAAGTTTGCTTTTTGTAGCTAAGCAGTAACACAAAGGAAAGCACTAAATTACCGCAGATTTGATGAAGGGATTGGGTTATAAAGGCACTTCCGTGTTTCAACGGTGGCTTACCTTAAACCTAAGCTTAAACTTGCATTGTATAACCAGCCCTAAAAGCCCTAAAAGCAACAATTAGGGGACCATTAGCTAACGGGCCAAATTTCGCCATTTAATCTCTAAAATCATTAAAGTGATTTTTTTCAGCGCAATGTAGAGTACTTTGTGAATAAAATAAATTTTTGAGTTTTCAAACCCTCACCACACCGATTCACACCCTAAAAAAATTGGAGAGAATCAGGAACCCCTGAAACGACAAAAAAGGAGTTTGGAGGGGTTCTGGTAATTTTTTGTTTTTTTTACCAATTTCTCTGCCGCCAATGCACCGACTTTCAAGGTTATAGCAGTGTTACCTACTACGATTCCACAGCATATTTCTACCCAAATTTCATCACAATCCAAGCAGCGGTTTCCGAGATTATGCGTGTAGAGGAACGCCAATAGTTTTTTAATAATAATAATAATAATATAATAATATACAGGGTGTCCCAGAAAGACGGTCCCATAGAAGAACCCCCATCTCACTGAGTCAAAATATTGCGAATAAACACAACATACCTATATACCAAGTTACACCGTTTGACCGTGAGAGGGCTTCAAAGTCAAGAATAATTTTTCAATTTTTGTTGATAACTTCACAACGACATTTGCGATTTGAATGAAATTTGGTAAACGTGTAACACCATAAAAATGCCACATTTTAATACTTTTAACTCTAACACTATGATGTTTTAGCATGGTGAACCGATGTCTTCGCCACTTACATTGACTACTATTTTTCTTATTTTTAGTGCTTTGGGTTTGAAATTTTTCCACAACAAAGATACATCATTGACAAATATTTTTTGACTCTCAGTAAATTTTCGTATCTGCCACGGTTCAACAGTTAAAAATAATTTTAATTCCCAATGATATGAATATCCAAAACACGTACGCTGGGAAGATATCTAAATACACAGATGTTGCCATAGAAATAAAACCGCTCTGGAAACAAAACAAAGTTGTCATTGTCCCCCTCATAATGTCGGTCTCAGGCCTTACTCCAAATACATTTACATCACACCTACAACAATTGGGCCTGGATGAAAAGTTACATAAAACCTTCCAAAAGTCTGTAATCCTCAAGACCTGCAGCATTATACGGTCCTGATTTCAGAATAATAATAGGTCAGGTATTGACTTGGCACAGCCCGTCAATACTTGCTACTACCATAAGCATGCGAGAAAAAATAAGAAATGCAAAATATAATATAATAATATACAATATAATAATAATTTTCGTTGTGTAGATATCATGAAACGCCCAAAAAGCGTATTATCTCAAAACAGAAAATTTTCTTTATCAGAATACTCGCCTCACCTATCGATGTGGGAAGTAAAAAGAATAATTAGGAAAACTTACGTTTTCACCTGAAAACACGTGTCGGCTTTGAAAAAATTGATTTATAGAGTGGTTAAGCTATGTAGTATGTAGAATATTTGTGTGAAGAGCTACATATTATCTTAATATACCAACAGTCTAGACAGAGAACATTCCTATTCGCATTTCAGTAACTACCTTAAGTCTACCAGAGCACAACAAATAGCTAAGGGCGCATAAAATGCAAATAATAGCCAGTAAAACGTACTCGTAGTGTAACAAGAAGGTTAAACGTTAATAAGCTACCTGAATAGACTAGAGCCATGAAGCCAGAGGCGATGCATATTGTCGTAGTGCAGCCGAATGCGAAATTAGCTTTTTATTAGCTTTGCGCCGTTTGTATTTCAGCTAGCTGCTGTTGTGTACCATTAGTCCCCAAATTCATTAATGCAATCGGGACAATGACTAGCTTTTACGTTTTTCTCGTTACCTATTCTCCTGTTGTGCTTTCGTTAGGCACGAATGAGTGCTGTACAGCCAGATTTGCTAGAAGAAACCTTTTGATTAAACGTGCTATTATTATGTATAGTATATTCAGCAGTACTAACACTGATTTTTCTATATTTTTCAGTAGTGTTGAAATACATACAGATAAGACTATTCCAGAAAATAGGCCAGATATAGTTTTTCAGTCAAAGACAGACGAAGTTACCTATTTGACAGATATTGCTATTCCCAACGATACGAATATCCAAAACACCTACGCTAGGAAGATATCTAAATACGCTGACCTTGCGATAGAAATGAAATGACTCTGGAAGCAAAACAAAGTTACTATTGTCCCCCTAATTATGTCGGTCTCACGCCTTACACCAAACACATTTACACTACACCTACAACAGTTAGGTCTGGACGAAAAGTTACACAACATATTCCAAAAGTCTTTAATCCTGAAGCCCTGTAATATTGTACGACATTTCCTAAATTTTGAGCAGTCATAGTTCAGGTGTTGACTTGGAACAGCCCGTCAACATTTGTTACTACCGCAGTCATGTAACAAAAACTTGGAAAATCAGAATACTAATAATAAAAAGAGCATATAAATGAAAGGTAATAATACACCTGCAGGATGGTCAACTCTTTCCAGAAACGGGAGGTTTTTATGCTTGCTTGCTAGGACCAAGTGATTGCAACTCGAAACTGCATAAAATACATAATCAAAGAACGGCGATAATTGCAAGAAATATCACCAACAGAAAGAAACAATAGATCACATACAAGCGAATGTTAAACTCTTGCTGGAACTGAGTGCACAGCCAGACATAACTCTGCAGACAAAGTCATACACCAAGCACTAGCCACAACCAAACAAGCTAAAAGAAAACACAGATCTAATTAATTAAACAGCAACATCAGTATTCGAAAACAATCAATACAAACTATACCTGCGACGTCGAAATACATACAGACTAGACTATCTCAGCAGATAGGCCAGATATAGGTTTTGCAGTAAAAGGCAGACAAAGTTACCTATCTGATAGATATTGCTATTCCCAATGATATGAATATTCAAAACGTCTACGATGAGAATATATCTGAGTACACTGACCTTGTCATAGAAATAAAACGACTCTAGAAAAAGACAAAGTTATACTATTGCGCCCTAATTATGTCCGTCTTACGCCTTACACCAAACACATTTACACCACACCTACAACAGTTAGACCTGGACGAAAAGTTACACAACATATTCCAAAAGTCTTTAATCCTGCAGCCCTGTAATATTGTACGATCTTTCCTAAATCTTGAGCAGTCATAGTTCAGGTGCTGACAGCCCGTCAACATTTGTTGCTACCGCAATCATGCGAGAGAAGCTTAGAACGTCAGGATAATAATAATCACTATAATCGATTTTTATTCATTACATGCCATGGAAGATGATGTTGCTATAAGGAAAAGATTAAGTCCAGCTGTCGAACGGCTGGTCTTCCTTCTATACAAATTCATACAAATTAGAAATATTGGGTCATTAGAAATAATCTTTTTTTTTTATGGTCGCCCTCCCGCAAAGGCTGAAAGCCTATGGCGCTGTAGAAGCGCTGCGAGAGGACAAATGTCTGTTCACGTTAGATTTGAAACGCTGCAGGTTGTAGCCGTCGGGAAACAAATTCCCCGGCAGCTGATTCCACAGCGTCGAAGTTCTCCAAAAGAAGGAATGCTGGAGGAGACTGGTTCGGGGAGTAAGGACCTCGACCTGGTAAGGATGAGCTCGCAGAGCTTCTCTAGTATTCCTGGTTCGGCCGGCCTTTGGTGTTATTATCTGGGAGAGCTCACTCGAACATCTTCCGTGATAGAATCTGTAAAACAGGCATAGGTCAGCCACCCTCCTTCGATGTTCCAGGCTGTGGAGGTCCTTTGTGAGGTTAGGCGTATCGATTAATCTAATTGCTCTTTTCTGGATAGTGTCCAGAAGCTTTAGAGAGTGCTTCGGAGCACTTCCCTATACATGCGAGCAATACTCCAGCGATGGTCGAATCTGTGCCTTGTAGAGCAGCAGCAGTTGCTCTGGTGTATACAACTTCCTACAGCGGAACAAAACTCCAAGCTTCTGGGATGCCGTTTTAGCAATACTGACGACGTGGTCGTGCCAGGACATGTTATTGTTGATGTTGATTCCCAAGAGCTTGACGGAAGGTGATTCGACTATGGGGTGACCCTCCATTTCCACGGTTGGTAAGCCATCGTGAGACTTCTTTGTCAGTGTTGTTGCCTGAGTTTTTTGTACGTTGAACTGTATTTTATTTGCTAATCCCCACTCGACAATTGTTTTGATATCAGCGTTGATCTGTGAGGCATGCTGCTGTCGCCGACGTACCGTCTCCTGGGATGACAGTGGCTTGCCTGGTTCCATGCACGACACTAATGTACTGTCATCTGCGAAGCTGTAGATTGGATTGGATGTTATTTCCAGCAGCTCGTTGATGTACAGCAGAAACAGTGTAGGGGATAGGACAGATCCCTGAGGAACACCGGCGTTTATTGAAAATACGTCTGATAACAGCCCTCGACTACAACAAACAGAGATCGATCGTTCAAAAAGCTATTCAGCCACTGGCGCAGGCCAGGTGGTAGTCCATAAGCAGCAAGCTTGACCAGAAGTCCGTCATGCCACACTCTGTCGAAGGCTTTCGATATGTCAAGTGCAACAACACGGGATTCGCCATGTTTGTCTATTGCTCTGTTCCACAAGTGAGTGACGTAGGCAAGGAGGTCACCTGTAGACCTGTGCTTGCGGAAGCCATACTGGCGATCATTTATGATGTCATTGTTGTCGAGGTATTTCAGGAGCTGTATATTAATGACAGTCTCCATAACCCTAGACATGATGCTGAGAAGAGCCACAGGTCTATAGTTGGTGGGATCAGTTTTTTTGCCTTTCTTAGGGATAGGTTGCACGCAGCCAATCTTCCACGAATCGGGAAACACGCCTCGTTGATACGAAAGTTTGAAGAGCTTGCAAAGAATAGGTGCAAGCTCAGCGGCACAGCGTTTAAGGACAATGGCTGGAATTTGGTCAGGACCAGTAGCTTTATTGGTGTTCAGTTTTTGGAGGATGCTTTTTACATCTCGATGTTGAAATTTGACCTCAGCCATTCTCGAGTTCACGCTTATGGTGGTGGTCGGAGTACTTCCTTGAAAGTCTACAGTAGAATTGGCTGCGAAGAGCTTCCCCAAGATGTCTGCTTTTTGTTTAGGAGCAGAAGCGATGGATTTGTCCTCTCTGGTCAGGGGTGGTATTGACGAATAGGAAAAGTTCTGACTAACAGCCTTAGCTGCAGACCAGAATGTTCTGGACGAACTAGGACATGAGAGGAGCTTGTTCTTAATTTTTTGGTTGTGTTCCTCCTTGCTGCTGTCAATCACGCGTTTGCAGTGATTTCTGGCGTCGATAAAACTGCGGTGGTTCTCGGAATTTGGATTTTTCCTCCATTCTTTGTAATGGTGGTTTTTAGAGGAAACTGCATCTCTACAGCGCTGATTGAACCATGGCTTGTTTTTGGAGGGATGCTTGACGACATGAGGAATTGGCAGCACCGCAGTGCTTCCATCAAACGACGGGGTTGACACTTTCGGAAATAAAAAGATCGCGGGTTGACGTTGATGGAACGCCTGTATAATTCGGACTCTTCCACCACCATATCCCCTCGCCCCCTTCAAGGGAAGTGCGGCCAAGATTGATACGAGTTTTATGCACCGAAGAGCGGGGTTGAAATTTGGAACATGTCTCATCTACATGCAGGCATGTACGATATGTACCGGTACAAGGGTGCGAGGGGTTGATTTATGTCGAAAGGTGAACGTACACCACTTCTATGGAACGGTTTGTTTGCGCGTAAGCGATTTGAAGGGCGGTTGTAACGGTAATTTCGATTATATGGGCCATTCGAAATTGCATATTATGGACGACATTTCATTTCGCTGATGACAGCTGTATAATATTTTTGCTGTCATGTTTATAAACGGTCGATAATGCCATGTAGTCTTGCCAGAAGTTGTGTCCTTTATATAGACAGGCATTATTTGGAATCTTAAAACTTAAATAACTTAAAATAAATTAAAAGCATAGTAAAACTTTTTTCAAAATATTGGAGGCTTTGGACGGGTCCAGAAAATGCCTGGCCGTATTTTTGGATCTGGCTAAAGCCTTCGATACTGTCTCACACACCATCTTCACTGAGAAGTTATATAATTACGGTATTCGGGGCATTGCACTGGTGTTAATAAGTTGCTATCTAACAAACAGGGTACAAAGTGTAAAAGGTGGTAACGCAATGAGTCCTACAGCTGAAGTTACAGTTGGTATACCGCAAGGTACTGTTTTAGGCCCTCTTCTTTTTTTTACCTACATAAATGATCTCGTAAATATCCAAGGTTTTAGAGGTCACATTGTTTGCTATGCTGATGATATTGCGGTAGTATTTTCAGGAGACAACTGGACAGAGCTCTACACAATTTCTGAATCTGATTTGCAGAAAATACACTCGTGGTTGAACCACAATGTGCTTACTCTAAACATAAATAAAACCCAGTTCATGGTATTTAGCTCAACCATGTCCAGCCAACCAGATAACTTCATGCTAAAATTACATTCAAATCCTTGCAACAAGAACGCGTGTACCTGTCCCAAAATTGACAAAGTATCATCAGTGAAATACTTAGGTGTTCATCTTGACCAGCATTTACGTTGGACAGAGCATATTAGTCATTTAACGAAGCAACTAAGAGCGCTTGCTCATAAATTTTATGTTCATAGAGATATTCTGTCATGTAGTAACTTACGGTCTTTATACAGGGTGTCCAGTTAGTGTGTAATTCTTCGATATCTCGCAAGGTATACCTGATAGAAGAAAATTTCAAATGTAAAAGTTATTTGGTTACTTAAGACGCATAGTCTAGTGATCAACTTGATTTTCTTATATGGAACTATAACTTTTTCTTAAATTCTTATAGTTTCAATCATTGATCTCTATTCAACCCTAAAATATTTTTGGGATCGGTTGCGACGTTGCCAAGTTATAATTCATTTTCTTATAATTTCCGGATTTGCAAGGTCGCAATACGTCCAAACTGATATATTCCTTTAACTCTTCTCAATAATACTTTTCAGCGAGTTACTTGAATATTAAGTGGATATTATTTTTGATGTTACCAGCAATTTGTATCTACAGGGTGTTTTTGGCAGAATTTTAAATTACGGCAATTTGAAGGTCATTTTACTTTGTTTTTTTAAATGTAACACTCTGTATGTTTTATTTTTAATCGAAATATCTACTGATACCCTATCTCGACTTGTAATATTTTTTTCAGCGTTTGTGGCGTTGCCAAGTTATAAATTATCTTTCCGAATTTGTAAACAAGTATCCCCGATTTTAGTTTATTTCAAATAGAATCCTCTACTTATTTTTATTTTTATTCCACTAAATTAAATAAAGCTTATAAAACGCAGAAACTACTCAACCCTCAGCTTTGACACACTTCTTCAAACAGTGTGGCACTTACTGATCTCAGGTAGGGGTGATTCGCCAAATCTGCTTTTAACGACTCGGATGTCACGGTGTTGTCTAGAACAGGCATTCTCCAGCGCTATACTAGCTAGAGGCGAGTGTGAATTATGACTTTATACATTCTTTTTTATCTCTCATATGTTTTTGTATAAGATTAAGTCGAAAAAGAGCTACTAGCTGACACTTCGTCTATTTACTTGTGGGGTAAATAAAATCCATTTATTTATGTATTATGTCAAAATTACAGCCTATTCTTGGACACCCGATATACATAGTCTAACGTTTGCCTGCTCTATGTGGCAACACTGTGCGATGCCATTTTTTGATAATCTTCTTATGCGTCGTAATCCGAAGCATTTCAATGAGGGGGGTAGTGCCACCCCTTTCGCGTTGCTGAAGACGCACAAAGGAATGAAGGTTGATAGTGTCGGGATTACTTCCGCACCTTGTAATTATGATAAATATGCAACATGGTAACAACTCGCTGCGATTACGATCTTTGAAGACAATATTGAACAAGACAGCGTTAAGGTGCGCATTTCGTTTGGGTCACAGCACACCCCTCCATATATGTTTAAGGTGTCAACTCCTTTTGGGTTGCAGCTGACCCTTCTGTATTGTTGAAGGTGGCAAGACTAGTTCCTAGATGTTTAAGAAACGTGATATAAATTATATGGAGACTAATAATAGTGTAAGAAGATTAGCTCTTTAGTGAGCTAGGTCTCAGACAAAATGCACAGTCCAAAAATGTTGTGTCAGACCTAACAAAAAGATCTAAAATGGTACCAAAAAGCACCAAATATAAAGAAAAAGTATGATTCACCCCAACAAAGTTTTTCTATAAAAGTTGAGATTGATAAACCAACGCCGGTACTCTGTAACTTAGAGATAGAAACTTGTTTCTATCACCTTGACGACTATGACAATCGGGCAGTTTGGGGTGCCTACCACAATGTGCCTACTACGCTGACATGTTTACTAAGCCACCCGATCCCATAGTCATAGTGCATAGAAACACGTTTCTAAGTTACAGAGTACCGGTGCTGATGAACCCTTATTAAGCTAAAGATTTCCTTGTTATTATCAAAGAGTCTGAAAATTTTTGATGTTCGTTCCCTGAGGCTGAAATTCAAAACAACGGTCGGATTTGTTATCAGCGCCCTCAAAGTAATCATGACACTAGTTTTCGTCCTGATAGGAAAGCCAGATAACGATTTTAGATTTCTAGGGCGAACCTCAAGTTCTGAGAGGCTGAAAATGATGGTGTTTGTTACCTGAGCCTGCAACTCAAAACAACGATCGGATTTGTAATCAGCGCTCCCAAAATATACCTGTCACGAGTTTTCGTCCTAATGGGAAGCCACATAACGATTTTGAAGTTCTAGGGTGAACCTCAAGAACTGTGGGTATGCAAATTTTTGATGTTCGTTACTTGAGGCTGCAGCTTAAAACAACGATTGGATTTGTAATCAGCGTCCTCAAAGTATACCTGAGACAAATTTTCGTCCTGATAGGAAGCCCGATAACGATTTTGGATTTCTAGGGTGAACCTCAAGAACTGTGGGTCTGCAAATTTTGGTGTTCGTTACTTGAGGCTGCAACTTAAAACAACGATCGGATTTGTAATCAGCGTCCTCAAAGTATACCTGACACAAATTTTCGTCCTGATAGGAACCCGATAACGATTTTGGATTTCTAGGGTGAACCTCAAGAACTGTGGGTATGCAAATTTTTGATGTTCGTTACTTGAGGCTGCAACTTAAAACAACGATCGGATTTGTAATCAGCGCCCTCAAAGTATACCTCACACAAATTTTCGTCCTGATAGGAGGCCCGATAACGATTTTGGATTTCTAGGGTGAACCTCAGGAACTGTGGGTATGCAAATTTTTGATGTTCGTTACTTGAGGCTGCAACTTAAAACAACGATCGGATTTGTAATTAGCGTCCTCAAAGTATACTTGACACAAATTTTCGTCCTGATAGGAAGCTCGATAACGATTTTGTATTTCTAGGGTGAACCTCAGGAACTGTGAGTATGCAAATTTTTGATGTTCGTTACTTGAGGCTGCAACTTAAAACAACGATCGGATTTGTAATTAGCGTCCTCAAAGTATACCTGACACAAATTTTCGTCCTGATAGGAAGCCCGATAACAATTTTGGATTTCTAGGGTGAACCTCAGGAACTGTGGGTATGCAAATTTTTGATGTTCGTTACTTGAGGCTGCAACTTAAAACAACGATTGGATTTGTAATCAGCGTCCTCAAAGTATACCTGACACAAATTTTTGTCCTGATAGGAAGCCCGATAACAATTTTGGATTTCTAGGGTGAACCTCAGGAACTGTGGGTATGCAAATTTTTGATGTTCGTTACTTGAGGCTGCAACTTAAAACAACGATCGGATTTGTAATCAGCGCCCTCAAAGTATACCTCACACAAATTTTCGTCCTGATAGGAGGCCCGATAACGATTTTGGATTTCTAGGGTGAACCTCAGGAACTGTGGGTATGCAAATTTTTGATGTTCGTTACTTGAGGCTGCAACTTAAAACAACGATCGGATTTGTAATTAGCGTCCTCAAAGTATACTTGACACAAATTTTCGTCCTGATAGGAAGCTCGATAACGATTTTGTATTTCTAGGGTGAACCTCAGGAACTGTGAGTATGCAAATTTTTGATGTTCGTTACTTGAGGCTGCAACTTAAAACAACGATTGGATTTGTAATCAGCGTCCTCAAAGTATACCTGACACAAATTTTCGTCCTGATAGGAAGCCCGATAACAATTTTGGATTTCTAGGGTGAACCTCAGGAACTGTGGGTATGCAAATTTTTGATGTTCGTTACTTGAGGCTGCAACTTAAAACAACGATCGGATTTGTAATCAGCGCCCTCAAAGTATACCTCACACAAATTTTCGTCCTGATAGGAGGCCCGATAACGATTTTGGATTTCTAGGGTGAACCTCAGGAACTGTGGGTATGCAAATTTTTGATGTTCGTTACTTGAGGCTGCAACTTAAAACAACGATCGGATTTGTAATTAGCGTCCTCAAAGTATACTTGACACAAATTTTCGTCCTGATAGGAAGCTCGATAACGATTTTGTATTTCTAGGGTGAACCTCAGGAACTGTGAGTATGCAAATTTTTGATGTTCGTTACTTGAGGCTGCAACTTAAAACAACGATTGGATTTGTAATCAGCGTCCTCAAAGTATACCTGACACAAATTTTCGTCCTGATAGGAAGCTCGATAACGATTTTGTATTTCTAGGGTGAACCTCAGGAACTGTGGGTATGCAAATTTTTGATGTTCGTTACTTGAGGCTGCAACTTAAAACAACGATTGGATTTGTAATTAGCGTCCTCAAAGTATACTTGACACAAATTTTCGTCCTGATAGGAAGCTCGATAACGATTTTGTATTTCTAGGGTGAACCTCAGGAACTGTGAGTATGCAAATTTTTGATGTTCGTTACTTGAGGCTGCAACTTAAAACAACGATTGGATTTGTAATCAGCGTCCTCAAAGTATACCTGACACAAATTTTCGTCCTGATAGGAAGCTCGATAACGATTTTGTATTTCTAGGGTGAACCTCAGGAACTGTGAGTATGCAAATTTTTGATGTTCGTTACTTGAGGCTGCAACTTAAAACAATGATTGGATTTGTAATTAGCGTCCTCAAAGTATACTTGACACAAATTTTCGTCCTGATAGGAAGCTCGATAACGATTTTGTATTTCTAGGGTGAACCTCAGGAACTGTGAGTATGCAAATTTTTGATGTTCGTTACTTGAGGCTGCAACTTAAAACAACGATCGGATTTGTAATTAGCGTCCTCAAAGTATACCTGACACAAATTTTCGTCCTGATAGGAAGCCCGATAACAATTTTGGATTTCTAGGGTGAACCTCAGGAACTGTGGGTATGCAAATTTTTGATGTTCGTTACTTGAGGCTGCAACTTAAAACAACGATCGGATTTGTAATTAGCGTCCTCAAAGTATACCTGACACAAATTTTCGTCCTGATAGGAAGCCCGATAACAATTTTGGATTTCTAGGGTGAACCTCAGGAACTGTGGGTATGCAAATTTTTGATGTTCGTTACTTGAGGCTGCAACTTAAAACAACGATTGGATTTGTAATCAGCGTCCTCAAAGTATACCTGACACAAATTTTCGTCCTGATAGGAAGCCCGATAACAATTTTGGATTTCTAGGGTGAACCTCAGGAACTGTGGGTATGCAAATTTTTGATGTTCGTTACTTGAGGCTGCAACTTAAAACAACGATCGGATTTGTAATTAGCGTCCTCAAAGTATACCTGACACAAATTTTCGTCCTGATAGGAAGCCCGATAACAATTTTGGATTTCTAGGGTGAACCTCAAGGACTGTGGGTCTGCAAATTTTGGTGTTCGTTACTTGAGGCTGCAACTTAAAAAAAACGATCGGATTTGTAATCAGTGCCCTCAAAGTATACATGACACGAATTTCATCCTAATAGGAGGCTAGATAACAATTTTAGATTTTTACGGTGAACCTGAAAATTTGAGGGCCTGAAAATGTTCGTTAGCTGAGGCTGAAACTCAAAAGAACGGTCGGATTTGTTATCAACGCCCTCAAAGTATACAAGATACGAGTTTTCGTGCCGACAGGAAGCCAGATAACGATTTTAGATTTCTAGGGTGAACCTGAAAATTTGATTTAATGTTCCAAAAAACCACACAGCAGTAGTCTCCTATTTCAGCGGCTTATGTTACAAAAGCAGCTTCAAATAATACACCGTCCTCCCTTAAAACCATACCGCACCCCTTTGTCCATGAGAATTCAATGAAAATCCAATTTCACCCCGATTACATTCCTATAGCCCACATTTTCCTCAAAAAAATGAACCTCCTTTTATCCTCTGGTAACAAAATAAACACACGCATCAAAAACCACCCCTAGCACAATGCATTTTTTGCCTGGGTGCACATACGCTAAAACGTATTATCATCTATGTGCATACTTAATCTGCTTGTAATTTAATATCCGGGCCTTGTTTCAACTGTCCATATTCCTACCTTTTACTATATACCTATTGTATATGTGATAAACGAAATCATCCCTCCTATCAAGGGGCTTTGTTAATTTGCATAGTTTCGCCACTACCCCTTGCATGGTTCCTCAATGCATATGTTGTCTACGTGTGCTATATAGGAATTCTGATAATTGTAGTGGGACACTGTTGTCAAGTTTCGAAGTTCATTTTATTTCTCGTTCAATTTTCTCCCTTTTACATCTTATTAGAGATGTAAAAAATTGTATTTTTCACCGCTAGAAAAAAAAACGAAAAAATTTTTAAGTTAAGAAATGGCATCAAGCGTCTTGTCTCAGTACTGCCCAAACATTACGGTGTTTGCAGTTCATTATTTTCTCATAGCATGAAGCTATATAACTTGAAATCTTGAAATCAGCACCCACCCGCTCGCAACAAGTGAGTTTTATAATTCCCCACCCTCCAACCACCCTATTTTCACCCCCGCACGCACGCACCCAAAAAAAGGTAGAAAATGATCAGTAATCCCTAAAACGCATAGAAACGACGTTTGTGCTATTTGAGTTTTATTATTGCTGTGCTGCCACTGACTCCATTTCTAAAAACCGTTCGAACTTTTTATCCCCACCACGGTAATATTACTGTGTCAAAATTCTATTAATACAGTTCAATAGTTTCCACGTTACACAGTACAGAACGCTCTAAAGCAATCCTTGAATGAAAATTCTTAGTCTCTTGATTTCCATAGTAGGCAAGGCAATGTTCGGATGGAGCTAAACAGTGTTGTATTATGATTATGGTGCTAGTTCTGTCTTTCACTGATCAAAGGACAGCCTATTACGAATACAATTCATTTTTCATTTTTACATCCCTCAACCTCCACCCAGCCCAATATCATACCATCCAAAAAAAGAAACTCGGAAACTTCTAAAATGCTTAAAAACGATGTTTGAGCTGTTTTTACATTTTTAGTTTTTTATTATTGCTGCCCCGCCACTGACAGGACTTTCATCCTCGTCAAGTAAATCATATTGTCTCGAAATTTCACTAAAATCAATTCAATAATTTCCATGTTACACAATACAGAACGATCTAAAACAATTATCGAATTTATTATATTTATCTGAAAATTATAAGTCCCCTGCTGGTTTCTGTATCTAAGGGCATCTGTGTGAGCAAATTTATGCTGAAAAATTCGAGGAATATAAAAAATATATAAATACAGGGTGTCCCACGACGATTAAGACAAGCAATACATCGGAACTGGGCAGTAGTAGGGAATTATAATCTTGGCGGTGTAAACTAGTGCAAATATAGTATCTTTTCTTATTATTGTGTCACCCAGTGCGGTATTTGTTGTTGATCACGTGATGTCCGATTAAAAAATTTTAATGGCACACCCTGTATATTTGTGACTTTTTGTGTTCCTCCCGATAAAAAAATTCCAACAAACTAGCACACTTGGTGTCTAAAGTGATTAATTCAAGAGCTACAGGTACTTAAAGGATGGTACCACTACCATCTGATTATTATAACATGTACATGACTTTGGTAGTGTATCATAATGGTAGTGGTACAGTCCTTTAAATACCTGTAGCTCTTGAATTAATCACTTTACACCCCAAGTGTGCTAGTTTGTTGGAATTGTTTTATCGGGAGGAACACAAAAAGTCACAAATATACAGGGTGTCCTATTAAAAATTTTGAATCAGACGTCACGTGGCCAACAACAAATACCTCATTGGGTGACACAATAATAAGAAAAGATACTATATTTGCTCTAGTTTACACCCCCAAAATTATAATTCCCTACTACTGCCCAGTTCCGATGTATTGCTTGTCTTAATCGTCGTGGGACACCCTGTATATTGTATTTGGCAGCATCAAATAAATGAAATGGCACTCCACAATTCTGAAGCTTCCCTTATTCTTGATCGAAGTTATAGCAGCTAAGTTGGAAAATATGATATCCTTACTAAAACTTTATGAAATACCTGGTCGAAGAGTAGGTACTGAAATTTTAGTTGTGAAGTCTTGGCCAGAGCATATTTTTTTAGAATGAGTATTAAAATCAGAAACATATTTTTCTTGGTTCAAATTGACCATAATTTCCTCCTAGAATGAGAATAGATCTTCTTGTTGCAAGTATATGTTTACAAGATTATCAAAATTCTTGAACTGATAATTTCTTTTCATGTATGCACAGTATATGTGTGAGCCCACCCAACTCAATCTAAACAAAAACGTAGTGAACAAAAAATATATTCTCAATTTAAACCTAAAAAATATATTGTTCAACGATGCGGTAGTAATGACAGTTATAACTCAAGCCGTAGGCGAAGGCTCTAAATCAACAAGTGAGCAACAAGAACCATTACCGCGAGTTGAATACTATACTGTATCTACGACCGAAGCAATTAATAGTACGACTAAAATTACATAATAATTACGAATTATTGAAAACTTAACCTCACTTCTGTAAAATAAACAATGCACACCGTCGGCGTCTTATAGTATGGCCACCTTTGCAGCTATTATAGCATGTATTTAATCATATGCCTTTCCAAGAGGTCGATACTGATATCAAGTAGCGTTTTTCATAACCCACGTCTTAAGCGTGAGTTATGAAAAATAATTCACGATTCACCCTGTTTGTTTATAAATAGTACCTATTACCTGTTAAAAGTAGTTTGGTAACCTAATGGGAGTCGATAAAATTATATACATATGTATATACACGTATAGTCGATTTGGCAACGCCGTAACAGACATTCATAAACAAAAGTAGAAAGTGACCCGTTGCTCTTTTGTCTATTGCGTATGGCTCGTGTCACAATGCCCGGCCCACTAGACCATGAAAACTAGCAACACGCTACCAACTGTCAAATCTGATGTCACCCAGACTGATGATCGAGAGACACCAGGTGACTGTTGTATATGGGTCGGGGTGCATATCATACACACGTATGCGCGTTTTTTTATTTTTTTACTCGTAGAAAGTGATAAATGATTTTTACTATTGTCGCTTTCTGTAGAACTAGATCGAGCCTATCCATCACTCCCCTTGCTTGATTCAGTCAGATTGATTGTGCTAGACTTCAAGCGTGTTTCATTCAACAAATTCAGTCAGATTGAAGCAAATCATTATATTATTATATTTTTGAGGATTGATAGTGGTACGTAAAGTATTCCCTTAAAGATATTGGTAATAGTTATTTATGTGTTAAGGGCGTAAATAGGTTTTCATGGCTCGAAGTGTTATTTCAGTATACATATACATATTAGATCTCACTATCTTTACCCAAAAAATTTGCAGTTTTACTGTATACCATTAAATAAAGGACATTTAGCCATAGTAAGCAAGATATGTTTTGAACACACTTTTATCAGTTTCATCTGTATGTGGGTTTGTGAGCTTGCAACGGCCCTTTGGATTAAGAGGTCGGACCGAACACTGAACGCTCCAACTTTGCCGCGAAAACGATTTTGACGGCGTCAAATGTGTGAGACCAGCGGTCGTATCCGAGATGAAGGCGCCTTAAAGTTTGTTAATATTGCACAAAGACATACCGACAAGAGCTTAAAAGGCGTGACTTCCACCTGTTTAGGAATTGGTATTTTTGTGAAATTTATTCGGGAAAGCAGACAGAAAGAATTCTATAGAGCAGCCCTCGTTATTCGGGAAAGTTGACAGGTTTACTTATCGTTTATTAGGTTATAGTGGTTATACTAATGACTATGCAACGAATATTGATCAAGAACAATTGTTCATCTTCATTACATGGAAGAATAATGAATACAGTTTAAATAAACTAAAAAACATGGTTTAGTGATAAAGTTAACTAAAAATTAAATATGTACATGTAGTTTAAAAATTAAAAACACGCTTTTAAATAACATCAGACTAAAAAGTTAAATGAGAAACAACAGAAAAAGACCAAATACAGACGAATACAACAAAAAGGAACAGAAATAGCTCAAAACAACAGAGAACAAGCAGATAACAGCGGGAAACAACCGAAAACCACCAAATACAGCCGATTACAATAGAAAAGAACAGAAAACAGCTCAAAACAACTGCAAGGATGCAGATAACAGCACTAAGCAGTAGAAAACGACCAAATATAATAGAATAGAACAGAAAACAGCTCAAAACAACAGAAAGCAAGCAGATAACAGCACTAAATAATATAAAACGACCAAGTACCTACAACAGAATAGAACAGGAAACAGCTCAAAACAACAAAGAACAAGTAGATAACAGTAGGAAACAACAGAAAACGGCCAAATACAGCCGAATACAACATAAAAGAACAGAAAAACAGCTCAAAACAACAGAAAGCAGGCAGATAACAGCACTAGACAATAGAAAACAAGCAGATAACAGCGCTAAACAGTAGAAAACGACCTAATACAACAGAATAGAACAGAAAACAGCTAAAAACAACAGACGACAAGCAGACAACAGCAGCAAACAACAGAAAACGACCAAATGCAGCCGAATTTGACAGAAAAGAACAGAAAACAAAACAACAGAAAGCAGGCAAATAACAGCGCTAAACAATAGAAAACGACTAAACACAACAGAACAGAATAGAAAAAACAGCTCAAAACAACAGAAAGCAGGCAGATAACTGCGTTAAACAATAGAAAACGACCAAATACAGCCGATTATAACAGAACAGAAAAACAACAAAAAAAATTCTTTGGACATTGTATCTATAAACGGCACATTGGAAAGAGTATGTTTATATAATTGATAGTATACTTTTACCTCCCGAAGTTGGCTGTCATAGCTATGAGCCACACTGTATACATCCGCCTAAAGGCGGTGTGGCGGCTTTACAATTAGTTGTGCAAGAAGTTGCCAAATACAATATACGATAGGTCGGTATATTAAGAGTGAACTTAATAACAAATTGTTGAAAGCTGACTGCTAATATTAACCAGTCATCCACTGTATTAAATAAGAACAAGATGATAATCTGATGAAAGTGAAAAGGCCACACCTCTCCAATGACTGTGCAGAACCTGATTCTAGACTCTCTAGGAACAATAAACTTACAGAATCACACAACGTATAGGGTTCTAAAATTAGGATGTCTCTCTGTCTACCGTTTGATTTTCTAAGTAATTATAATTTAAACTTTTAATTTAATTACAATAGAAATCAGTTCTAGTTATTTTATTCAGTTTCTGAGGATTTAATCATGCAACCCCGAAGTTATCGTTTTCTTAACCTAATTGAGCTTGCTTTTTCTGCTGCTTCTTCAACTTCATTCATCTTTTAGCTTTTTAAAACCACACAATAGCCACAGAGAATACAACTTCAAATTTAAGCAAAATAGCTAGCGCTGTTTTTCCGCTACTGTAGTTACGCGGATCACTTGTTAACTTTGATCCATGCGGCTCTAACAACGGTGCTAGTTAATTTATTTACTTATAAAAAATGAAAAAAAATGTAATTATTCGTACATAACATAGTGTACGTACGGCGGGCGTAATAGTAGAAGATCCGAATATAAGACGGTGATCGGTCACGAGCGCGCGCGGTTTGATTTTTACCTGTTTACAAAAAAAGTGCCTTCATCGGCACCGGTCACTTGCGCGCCGAAAGAAAATTAAGCTTGGTTATTCCTAATGACCACATCCCTTTTATTCTTGCGAACTTTCGTCGGTCTTATTCCGACTTGCGGTAGCTTACAGTTATTTCTTAGATTATTTAAATGGCTTTTATAGGTATATAAAACTACCCTTAATGAAAATATTTCAGTAGTTTGCAATCCTTAGTTGCTGTTTGTGAGTATTATTTGTGTTCTACTTTTTCATCATGGAGACTATGTTAAGTGTGAAAGGGAAGAAATTAATAGTCCTTGAAGGGTATACGTTCCGAAGAGATAAAGAAACCACCCGTGGTGTAGCCTACAGATGCTCTAGAAGAGGATGCATAGCATCTTTGCTGATGGATCAATCGGAAGAGATTGTTCTTAAAAGGAATAATGAGCACAACCATGATGCTCCCACAAAAAAAGCTGTGAAGGAAAATTTCTCGGACTTTTTTTACATCGTCAAGAAATCTACCAAATTTGTGACAAATTAGAACACGTTCTGATTAAAAAAAATTTTTGGGGTATTTTAAAGACATTTCGGTCTGCTGACAATACCAACTTCTTTATTTGCATCTATTATAGTGATCAGATTAACTTACTATGTTCATCAGAATAAAATTTCGCATTTAATAATATAAAAAAATAATTCATTTTTGTCAAGTAAAAGTAACGATACCTCTGACTGGAGTTCTACAAATTCTTCAGTAACTATTAGCAAGATCGCAAAAAAATGACGAATGAATTAAAATCGGTTAAAATTATAAAATAATAAAATTATAAGACATGTTTATTCATATCCATTATTTCATATCCTGGACTGAAATTTTTCAGCCAACCCACTCGCGATAAGTTTTTTAACATATTAAATTTAATATAAAATGCTTTTCATCCATTAACCAGTTCGGTGAAGGTCGTCTTATATTCGGATCTTAGACCATAATTTGCTTTTATGGTCCTGTAGCCTTATCTGTATAATTGCAAGGAGTATGTGAAGGACTAATGTATGGTATTCACCCATATAACTTTTTCACTACTGTACAAAACTCATAAGTAGAGATTCTCACATAATTGATCCATATAATGTGTCAATTTTAAATGAGAATGTCTGTAGTTCAATTAGCGTTTGACGAATGGATACAAAATTTAGCGCAGATTATTAGTGGCACTCTATTTAACTTCAAAAATTACGAAATTTCGTAGGTTTTAAAGGATAAAAGAAGATTTTTCTGTATTCTGAACTAAAATGCAAACCCATATCAAACAAATACATTCAAAATCAAAGGCTTCATTTGTTACAGTACAGATGGGGCACCATTTTGATACTTTTTTCCATTGATGCAGAAAACAAACTGGATTTTGTAGACTAATTTATCTGTAACATTCCTTTTATTGAAACAGTTGTTCACTATTATAGTCTACCCTGCCTTTTTTATTGGAAATAAAACCATTTGCCTTCAGAACATGATTGTTGTTTGAGGGTGTGCCAAGATACATAATTTATCTCTTTATTTAATTATTATATTCATTAATGGTGTTCATAATATGAATTTACACTTAATTTATCACCATCACCTCAGCACACTGCTTTTGTGAATGGTTCTTTTCATGATATTTATCTTTATAAAAAAGATTCGGTTATATTTCAAAATTGTGCATCCGAATCATCTGAAAATTAAGTACGAGAGACATATTATTCTTAGCAAATAAGGTGTAGGTGGTCAATGCAATAAGACTAAGATGGAAGTGTTTTTCATGTCAAAAACGGCTGAATTTTGATTATTTATAAATGAGTTCAGGCATTTTTGTGACGTGAATATTTGGCTATGTTTTTTCAAATAATTGAACTTATTTATGCACATTTGTCATGTTGCAAATAAATATTAATATTATTATTATTACTATTCTGACTTTCTAAGTTCCTCTCGCATGACTGCGTGTGTTTACGGGGCTGTGCCAAGTCAACACCTGAACTATTGTTGATCAGAATTTAGGAAAGATCGTACAGTATTACAGGTCTTCAGGATTACAGACTGTTGAAATATTTTGTGTAACCTTTCGTCCAGGCTTAACTGTTTTAGGTGTGGCGTAAAATTGTTTGGTGTAAGACCTATGACCGACATAATTCAATTTACCTGGATACCTTCTACACCGAATGGACTCTACCCGCACTCCAGGATTTGGTGGAGTGTGCGTCTATGTTCGCAACGATATTGCAACAACTTTTGCTACAACTGCCTCGTCTAGGAATCTTGTGGGTATTGACAATCTATTCCTGGATATCTCGTGTCCTAATTTCAACTTTGTAATTGCCTGCGTTTATCGTCCTCATCCCTGTGGTGATGATGCCGACTTATGCCAATATATAGGAGATCTGATGAACAAAACCGCGAACATTTTCATAAATGGCGATCTTAACTTACGAGATATCACCTGGCCTATGCCAATTCTACCAGATTGCAACTCAACGTCAGCCCCTTACATCAATCTTCTACGCAATTCTAGTATCTCACAACTCGTCGATCGCCCAACTCGATTCAGGGAGGGTCAGACTCCCAGAACACTAGATCTTGTGTTTGTGAATGATCCTGACTTTGTTTCTAATTTGGACTATTTACCACCATTCGGGAAGTCAGACCATTGCACTATTGTAACATCTCTCCAGTTCAACATAGATTGTACACCAGGAGAAAAGTTTAAAACTGTGACATTTATAAACTATGAAGCACTTAACCGAGTTCTGTCCGGAGTCGACTGGGGTGTTTTGTTTCACAAGCACGAAGTTCAAGAAATGTGGGATATATTCTCACATAGAGTTCATAGTGAAACAGCGAACAGCACTGTTACCAAAAGAGTGTTCCGCGACCCGTTAAGGCCTTGGATGAAACATTCAATGTTGAAAATGTTACGACACAAAAGATCCTTGTGGCAGAGATTCAGAAGGAGTGGAAACCCTCGAGATTATGTTTGCCATCGCTCATTCTCCAACATTCTTTCAGGAACTTTAAGAAATGCCAAACATGCTTACGAACACAAGCTTGTTACTTCTAAAGACAAGAAGAAGTTGTATCGGTATTTAAGAACAAACCTAAATTCGAAAGTTTCGTCACCTCAAATAAAAGATACCGATGGTTACCTTCACACTAATGCCACCGAATCTGCCGAAATTCTTGCGAAATCCTTCAGTGAGGACTTCACTGCCGAACCACATGACAAGCCCCTGCCGTCCTGCACGCCTCAGAGATGTTCAGCCAGCCTTTGTGAAGTCGAGTTTCCTCCTGACGAAGTACTGAAGCACTTGCGTAACCTGAAAACTTCTTGTTCTCCCGGAAAAGACGGTATTACAGCTGGGATTCTCAAAAACTGCGCCTCTGCTCTTGCACTTCCTCTGAGTATGATATTTACTGCTTCGTTCAGAAGTCACACTCTACCTTCATCTTGGCTTAGTGCATCGGTAACACCCATATTCAAAAAAGGTGATAGATCGTCTGCAAAAAATTACCGTCCCATTAGTCTTGTACCAATTGCTGGCAAATTAGCTGAAAGAATGATCCTGGATAAACTTTTACCCTTCGCTACAGAAAATGATCTAATTCCAAGGAATCAACATGGTTTTGTACCTGGACGATCAATAATAACCAACATGTTACACTGCCTCAATGATTGGACCTTATCTCTGGACACAAATACATCAGTTGACGTTATTTACCTTGACTTTTCCAGAGCATTTGATCGCGTTCCTCATAAAAGGCTGCTCTACAAACTTGAACATCTGGGGATTAGAGGGAACCTGTTGATGTGGATTGAAGCATTTCTTGTCGGAAGAACTTTCTCTGTACGTGTTGGTGATAGCTACTCACCTGTCCACGCAGTTACTAGTGGCGTTCCACAGGGCTCCGTCTTGGGCCCTACACTTTTTCTTCTTTACACAAGTGATCTTTCCTTGCATATGTCATCCACGTGCTCTGCATACGCAGACGACACCAAATTATATAACACCACTATAAACTTTACTAAGCTTCAACGTGATCTTGATACTGTTGTCCGATGGTCGGAGTCCTGGCTGCTACCACTCAACCTTCTGAAATGCTGCGTTCTACATCTGGGAAAAAACAATCCCAGACACGTGTACAATATTGCTCAATGTACTGTTGAAAAGGTATTTAGTCATACTGATCTTGGAGTCATTGTAAATGATCGCCTTAACTGGTCTGAGCACATCCAGCAAGTTGCATCTAAAGCGAAAAGGTTATTATATATGATGGAAAGATCATTTAACGGCTGTAGCACTCGCACTTGTTCATTCTTATTCACAACTTTCGTGAGACCAGTAATGGAGTTTGCTGGTCCGGTGTGGGAGGCAGCCTTCATTCGTGACAAGAACCTGTTGGAGCTAGTCCAGCGTCGTGCTACGCGCATTCCCTTTGGAGCCCGGAGACCCACCTATGATGAACGCCTGAAGTTATTGAGGCTCCCAGCATTTGCTAACAGAAAACTTCGAGGTGATCTTATAATCACATTTAGGGCACTGCATGGCCTCTTTAGCACTGACCTGAGGTACATGTTCCAGCTATCACACAGCAATCTCCGAGGACACAACCTGAAACTACAGAAGGAGCCGTTCAGAACATCAATCCGGCAGTGCTTTATTACCAATCGCGTGTTTGACTCTTGGAACAGACTTCCCGTCGATGTGGTGAACGCAAATTCCATTACAAGCTTCAAGACCAAATATGACAGGTGGTGTTGTGACCAAAACTCGTAGTTGGTTATGGCAAGGACATCGATAGTTGCTCTAGTCTAGTTGCTAGTGGTCTTTACAATTGTAATTTTTTTTTTTGAGTTTATAGCTTTTTAGCTCAACTCATATCTGTTATATAATAATAATAATAATAATTAGGCGACAATAATAACTTTGTTTTGCTTCCCAAGTCGTTTTATTTCTGTCGCAAGGTATATAGATATCTTCCCAGAGTAGATATTTTGGATATTCACAACATTTGGAATAGCAATATCTATCAAATAGGTAATTTTGTCGGCCTTTGACTGGAAAACGATATCTGGTCTATTGGCTGGTGCAGTCTTGTCTGTATGTATTTCGACCTCCCAGTATAGTTTGTACTGATCGTTTTCGAGTACCAGTGTCGGTGCATAATTGTAGTATGGATCTGTATTTTCGATCAGCTTTTTTGTTGTGACTAGTGCTTGGTGTATGACTTTGGCTACAGAGTTATGTCTAGCTGTGTGGACTTGGTTTCAGCGAGAGTTGTGCGTGCGCTTATCATGTGGTCTATAGTTCCTTTGTGTTGGTAACATTTTCTGCAATTATCGTCAATTATGGATAGATCGATCGATTAGTATATATTATTGTATTATTATTTTTTGCACCAAAATGAATACAACATGTGATTTCCGGCCTGGGCCTTTTCACGCTTCATGAATAAAAAATTGGAAAGCAATCTTTTTTCCTCACATCAGACCCACCCGTCCGTACAATTCATCCCTTTTCTTCAGGATATCCCTTACATACCCAATCTTTCAGCAATGCTTGTAAAAAAACAAATAGAGACAAATTTCTGGGCAATTCCGTTGAAATATCGAAGGTCTGAAGGGTTCGAAAAACCCAGTGGGATTCTATGCCCTTCACAGGAGTAAATTGCGTCTGGGTGCAGACGTCTTTTAGCCAAATTACAACGGATAGTCTAGTCAAGGAACTCGTTTTGGCTCACAAAAATTCTGAGGGGATGACTTTTTTTTATTTCAAGAGGAGGTAGTACCTGATTTAAAGTAAATATTCGATTTAGATTTCTCAAATTACAAATGTTTAAAAAAAATCGTAGATTTCAAAAGTCTCAAAACTTAAAAAAAATCATCGGAATATTTTTAAAATGTCTATCTTACCGAAAATTTGAGCAATTTAAAAAAAGTTGGTCAGATATCTCAATAATTACATTATATATGTATATTAAAGAAAATTCAAAGGCTTAAGCTACGTCTAACGGGGCTGTTGTATAGCCAATTGTATAACCGGAGACACTAAGCCAAGGAGGATTTGACCACGTTTGCATATGAAGTCCAAAAGTTAGCCAAACCAGTATTCCTTACAGTCCCATTGAGACACAGGAATACGTCGCTGCTCGCCAGTTTGTTAAAGGCATTAAACGTTCAGCAAATTGTAAGACTATGCAGCCCCAGTACTTCACAGGATGCTTTGGTCAACACACATAAAAAGAAATTCTCAAGTCAAGAATTGTGATATTCTTGTAAATACATACTCACAACAAGAATATCGGTTCTCACTCTAAGAAAGAATATTTGATGAGAAAATTATAGAAAATTTGTATCAAGAATAATATATTTTTGATTTATATACTTATTTCCAAGAAATATGCTCCGAAAGAAAATATAATTTTCTTTGCAACCAAGACTATAATAATTTAATAATAAATATTTCATAATTTTATATCAAGATTATCATTTTTTCCAGAGGTGACCAGTTTATAGACAGCTTGCAAATGCGAACCTTCATTTACAATATGATAATCTTGGTTTGAAAATGAACGGTGTTTTACAAGCACACCCTACATTTGTATCAAGTAAATCATTTATTTGACGTCTACCTACATCGAAGTGCGCAGGCGCGCAGCGTGTGACTCTAACCCTTCCACCCTCTCTGCTCTGCTCTCTTGCCCTTCCGCGACCGCGCCGCCATTATCGGTTTTCGGATTGCCACATTCGCCGCCGTCTTTAGCACCGTAGCGTAATACCTGCATCCTGGATCCTGCATAATAGCACATAATAGTATCTAGTCAAACTGTTAAATAAATTGCCATTGCCACGTGATACCCGTGATACACGTAATACCCGTGATACCACCGTCAACCATCAGTCATCGAATCTGCCGGTAGTGCTGGTCCACCGCCATTTGAGTCGCGTCCCAGTTCCCATCAGCTTCCTTATCACTGGATCTATCCAACCATGAATGAGCGAATGAGATGCGAAGACCTGACTCAGGTGTTCCTAGATAAGTACTAAGTATATTAAAAGTGATTTAAGAAATTTTGCAGAACTATTTCTCCATAAACATTTCTACATGCTCATAGAAGAGTTTGAATGCTTAAATTAATAGATTCATCATCCAAGAATATCACAATTTTAGAATAAAGTTGAGCTACTTGCGTCAAGTTTATGGAATGCTCCCAGTTAAGATTATGAAATGCTTCAGTTAAGATTATGAAATGCTTCAGTGAAGATTATGAAATACTTCGGTCAAGATTACCATATGCTTGATTCAAGATTTAGGTATTCTTACTATCAAGAATTTCCCAGTTTTGCATTGAAGATGTTTTCTCAATGTAACCCTTATATGGTCAAAGATATCGTATTCTCACTTTAAGATTAGCATAACTTTGCGCGTAGGTATAGGAAGTTATAGTATTCTTGAATTAAAGCATCTGTCCTCCATCTAAGAAATTATTTTTATGTGTGAAGGCTCTGGAAGTTGAAGCTGCCACAAAAGCCACGCGAATGTCAAGGAAGAGACACCCTGTCGAAGAAAACGATGAAGCAGAAGTCAGGGTCACTTCCTCTACTCCAACAGGAAGAGGGACCTTCCATAGAAACCCACCAGCTTGCACAACTTCAGAAGGAACTGAGAAGTGTACACGCTGGAGATGTTTGCATCTTAGGGTAGGCTGCCGCATACAGGTTGATAAGCTGAAGCTAGATGTAGAAAAAGCAGATGAGTATGCGAACAAAATGAAATCCATGCAGAACACGATAAACTCAATGCGGGAGCAGTTTGACAGAGCCATGAAGAATTTGCCGAAGAAGAACAAAGTATCACCAGACTCCAACAACATCATGAGGGAGCCATTAGGCAACTTACAGCAGATAGGGTATATGTTATAGCTGTTGCCTGACTCTCAGAAACGGCGAAGTATGGACATTAAGAGTTGGACAGGAACACGAAGAATCTGATAAAGAAGAGCGAACAACACGAAGCAGCCTTGAGAAAGGTTAACGGAAAACACGACCAACAAGTTGCTGCTTTAAAGGATAAAATCAAGAGATTGAAGGCTTTGGATCAGCCGAAGAAAGTGGAAAAGGGTTGTGTGAAGATGAAAATGCAATGCTCAAATATGGAATTACTCAGTTATAGACTGAGAATGCATCCTTAAAAAAGAACAACTGATGCGACGATGCGAAAAAGAGCACGGCAGATTTGTTTAAAACAAGAGATGAGGACAATGAGTGTAGGTGTGTAAAGATTTTGACCTGCTGTGGCGAACTTTTTTAAGATTAGGTCGGAATTAAAACAAAATGTTCTTTTTTATTTATGCTGCGTTTCAACTAATATGTAGTCATCATCAGGCATCAGAGAGGCGAAGTTTTCATTGTATTGGCGAAGATGGCAAGAGTATGGCTAGATATTGGTAAAAACACTGCCAACAGTTGTACATCATCATCATAGTCACAACGTCTTAACAGACATGTTGTGAACTCGTTAAATGCATTAAGTCGGAGCTAGAGTATTGCCGACACGAATATTATCAATAGTCTTGAGAACTGTAGCTCGCCATCGTTCGCGATTTACTGTCAGTTCAGTGGCGCTCTTGATGCTCATATCCAGCAACTGTTTCGTCGCATCCACCCAGCGTGTAGGGGGACGGCCACGGCGCCGCCCGCTCGAGGCATGACCCTGAACTACAAGTTTCTCCATATTATCGCTTCTGTGTATATGTCCGAAGAATGTAAGCATTCTCGTCGACACAATGGAGGATAGTCTCTTTGGATTACCGAGCTTACCCAGTATGGAAACGTTAGTTCGATGGGCGGTGTAAGGAACTCTCAGCATTATCTTCCACGTCCACATTTCAAAAGCATTTATGCGAGCTCGATCTGCCTTTTTAACAGTCCAGGTTTCCGAGGCATACAAAAATATTGAGAACACAAGAAAGAGACTGAACCACCGACATTTTTGTAGCTCTAGTGATGTTATGGTCACGCCATATTTTAGTAAGCTCTGTCATGGCCACACGTGCCTGTTGGATGCGCGGTCGAATCTCATTTTCACAGCTACCCGAATTGTCGATCAAAGAACCGAGGTACACAAAACTTTGAACTACTTCACAACGACCTATTGACTTTATGTCTCGATGATTATCATGCTCATTATCTACGATTATAACCTTGGTCTTATTGTAGTTAATACCAAGACCATACGCTGCACTATGTTGTTCTATAAAACTACTAGTTCTTCCTGAGAAGCAGCAGTAAGGGTTGTTTCGTCAGCAAATCTTATGTTGGATATTTTGCTTCCGACAATAGTTATACCGCCATTCCAGTTGTCTAATGCCTGCCTCATCACAAATTCAGAGTAAATGTTAAATAACATCGGAAATAATACACATCCCTGACGAACTCCTTTTCTGATTGCAGTTTGATCAGACAGGATACCATCAATTCTTACACGAGCCGAATTAGACTCGTACAGTTGTACAACTGAACAAAAATTTAATAGCACAGAACACACATAGAATTAAAATTTGATTGCTGAAAATAAGATGGAACAGCGACTGGCGAATTTGAAAAATGATAAAGTGCCACCGAAAAAGGAACTGGAAAGGCTGTTGTGCAAACTGGAAACATTCGGTATCATCTAGGCATTACTTTGTAATGTCTATAGTTCCTCTCCCGGGGCGATCATTACTTTCGGGAAGTTTCAGAGGTCCTTGTGGAATGCGGGCTACCATACGCGTCTTTCCTCCCCCCGCTCTCTTCTCTGAACCCTTTGCTTGCCCGCCAGCACAAGCAAATAGTTTTCAGTTAATACGCTACATGACAAAGGGCCGTCGACTATATTGCTCCATATTGAGCACACTGTATTTCATTTGAAGAGAATGGTTGTGCTGAGATATGCAATGGGATTCAAATGAGATTCCTAGCAGGAAGTGCCTTTGTGTTCCTCATGTATCTGCTACGCTCAAACCGAATACACGGAATCTGCAACATTTTGCCAAATTCATGAAATAGGACGAGTATATGAAATGAGCATTTTCTTCTAATTTGACTGCTTATTCCACCGAATACAGCAGATCCTCGCAATGTTCAATAGTTTTTGCAACTTATAGGCCCTCCACTAACAATAATAAATAAACGCGGTGTTCCCAAGCGGTCACCCGTCCAAGAACTGGTCGCGCTCAACGCTGCTTAGCTTCAGAGATCTCCGGTCTGCGATCGCATGTTATAACCCTTTCTTGGCCAGATTTGCATTTCTTGGGACATATGATAACGTTTACAGATAAAAAACAACTGAAACTCAAAAAAAAAAGAGACGCTTAAGTGTTTGATCAACGTGATGTCGTTATACTAACGTCATTTTGACGACACCTCATTCGTCATTATATAATAAAACGATAAAAAGGAATATATGACGTGTCTGTGACGTCACAATATCACAGCCCAAAAACGTTACTGAGTGCCATGTTAGTAACGTCGCCTTATGGCCGTCCCAATAACGTCTCAAACGTGTCGTCTCAGTATCGTCATGTAGGTGCCGTTCCGTCGACACTATTTTATACAGTAATTAAGACTCCTCTAGAAGGTGTCGTCAGATCAGCACTGATTATTGGCGATGGTTATTTTATCTTACTTTATGTTTCGCCAATAACATCTGACGACATCTGCTGGTGCAGTGAAGGTTACTATATAAAATAGTCTCGACGTTAATTATCTTATAGGATAAGTGTTTATGAGAAAATGCTGAGACAAATCTGTGTAGCATTAATTTGAGGAAGGGTAATAAAATATTGTCACGACGGCCTCTGTTTCAGTACTCCAAGGAATCAAACTGGACGTAACTTTCACCGTTTTACTTCACAACTCAATACAATATCTCTTAACCTTATCTCAGATACAACTCAACCATCTAGAGAATTCGATGACATTCTAGAATGCCCGTCCGTCATTCCCGAAAACTCTAGACGATTCGATGACGTTTACACTTCAAAGATCTAACCTAACACTTTGACTTTACATCATGCATGACAACTAATACACAACACACGAATACCATAATGTATGTTACAATATATTAATTCAAAATAAATGATACATGTATTTCACAGGATACAAAAATATATAATGATCATAGCTTTGCTATCCTTCTATAGGACTCCCTAAATCAAAAACTACTTTTTATTTTCAATCGATTCAATCCGGATAATAAGGGGCTACAATTCAATAAATCCACAGTACCTGACAAAACACAAAGCACTTATTCTTATTTGTGGCGGAGTCCACACATACAGACACTGCACACGCAAGGTTAAAATGTAGCTTCCAGCTTCATCGTAGAAAATGGCGAAAAGTGGCAATTTGAGTCTTGTGACTCCGTAATGTCAAGTACTCATAAGAAACTAATTGTAAACTTGAAACGGTTACACAAGCTTGTGCCGCTAATAAAAGTTTTTAAAAGGTTAATCATTGCTTCAATGATATAAGAGCCGTATGGCACACAAAAGTTTTTCCATGAAACTTACTCTGAAATTTATAGTGAAAAAATTCGCTAAATGGTTTTGACGTAAGTTATATGAAATTTATTATAAAATAATTCGCCAGAAAAATATAAAACTTGTTCTATAGTTTCTAGTATTTTGGTTGAAATATGCGCGAATTTATGCGCAGATCACTGAAAATTAATCAGATCATCTAACATTTGACACGTGACAGCATTGACGTGAATGATGAGGTTAGAAATCTGGCAAGGACGCGCTACATCAGGAGGTTTCTTCCGTGCCTTCACTTAGCAACACACATATAGCAGCGACTACTTGGATTGCACCAGGATGTAGTGGGAATTCCCGTGTCGGACGGATCCTTTGGGCTGGCCCGCCCGTTATAAAATCATTAAATACTCATTTTGTCACCTTATATATTTCATGCTTCGTAACCTAACTTTGACTTTATGGTTTTGCACCTTGTGTTCTATCTAGCTAAAGTATTTGTTTAGTTGATTTCGTATTTGGTGCGTATTCATCATATCTTCTTGGAACCGCGAGGAAGTTTTAATGTTGCTAGAAGGGTACAGAAAGTGGCCGAATGTATATGTAGTAAAATCGGCGAATTATAAAAACAGAAACTTGCGACATACCGCGCTAAGAGCCATCAGAGGCGTCCAGAAGGAAAAGAAGCCAAATATAACAATTGCAGAAATTCACAAAATTTAAGGTTAATTTTGAAACATATCATAAAACGTTGACATATGCGACATTTGCTACATAAACGAGCATGCGCATGACATATAATTTCGGTGAAGTTTATGCCGTGATTGATGTTTGAGGAAAAATCTAACCATTTTTTCCCCCCAAAATACTTTTCAATGATCTATTCATAAATTTCAGAGTAATATTCACGAAACAACTTTTGTGTGTCATACGGCTCTAACATGTATCTATTTATGAGCTACTTTCAACGCCTATCAGCGCGGGTTCCCTGCTTTGATCTGCTTCCAACGCGTGGGTTGCGGCGCAGGCTACCTGCAAGCAGGCAACCTGCTTCACCGTGTCTACGCCCTTTTATTACATGCCTCTTGTACGCTACTGCGGGCATACTTTATACATCACGGACTCATGATGCTAATAGCTTGGCAAAACGGAAGGAAGCACGGCCCCGTTATCTCTCTCTGGCCTCTGTCTGCATCACATAATACCTTTCAGCGAGGGATGACCTGACCTCTCCCGTAATTTCCCGAATGGATACAGGATACACGGTAAGCCGGCGAAGGGGGTACACGTCCTGGTCCCGAGGGAAGCGAGACCAGAAATTAAATTAGCTGGCGGTACGCGGATATACCGAAAAGTTTTGTCGGGAGCGAAAAGCACCGCTGAAGACTGGTACACGGCAACTGCAGTTAACAAGTGTTTTGACAGTCAAGGCAAGGAGGGTGCCTGCATAGCAGAACGGTTTTCGAGATTGGTGTGTTTGTCTTTATTTAGACATAGACATCAGGATCACCTGGAGATCTCTCCTGGCTTACGTCTCACATTTGTGGTCGAGCAAATCCATTAATTCATTCGACGAGGTTCAAGTCGTTGCTTTCAAAGGCATTCGATCAATTGTGGCATGTGGCTCTCCTAAACAAGCTTCCATCCTATGATCTTCCCATTCAATTCCGCGGTTGGTTAGCATTTAATGCTATACAAAAGTAGCCGTTTCCGTAAGTCAAAAGTAATGATACCTCTGACTGGAACCCTTCAAATTCTTCTTCTTCTACTTATTAGCAAAATCGCGGGAAACGAAACTTGAATTGTAGTCTGTTTGAACTGTAAAACATAATTCAGTTTGCAAAAAACTACATGAAATAAATACAATGGGCCTATACCGTGATTTCAAATTGATCAATTTATTTACTGCGGTATTATTTTTGATGATACATAGGACCGTTTACTGTAAAAAGTGAGCAGAAAACTTGATCCAAATGAGAATAACACTAAAAAGAAAATTGTACTGTAATTTAAAATAGCCGATGATGACGTCACCTGTAGGGAACCAATGAGAAGCGTCCTTTCTGTAGGGAACCAATGAGAAGCGTCCTTTCGTGGTCCGATGACTAGGAGCGGATGCTATTGTTTTGTACCAGTGAGCTCTTATTGATTCCCTACAGGTGACGTCACGTCCTGGGCGGGAAGTGTATGGATTCAAAAAATTCAATATTTAGAGCAATTTTTTTCGGTTATAAATACGACACAAAAATTTTGTAGAATTATTTATGGCATCTACGTGGTGTCAGGGTTCGTTTAAGCCAATAAACCAAAAATGTGGTATAGGCCCATTACAACATAGCGTAATTAAAAAATTCTAGAAATTATCTCAATAGATGTTCAGAATGCCCCAGTTAGAGATGTCTTCCCTTTTGACTTAACTAAACGGAAACGACTAATTTTTTATCCCATTAAATGTGAAATTTCATTCTAAACATGTTAAACTGTAAGCAAAAATCGCTGGTAGTTTTCCTTTTGTTTCAAAATTTTTAATCGTTTTGGAAAGTTGTCAAGCCCTAGTAGACCTCAATAGCTAGTAGGCTGTGAAAAACAAACACTTCTGTCATACCCCAGCTACTTATTGACATTAGATATCTTGCCGCTGTTGTATCCGGTTAGAGCTGATGTAAGGAATTTTCATAATCTTGCCTCGTTACTCCAGTTAGTTTGCATCTTTCTATTAAGTTAGCTGGTTTCTTCCATATTAACGAGCTTTTATTCATTTTTCATGGCCTGCTAGGTTGCTTGCACCCAAAAAAACTGATAAACGATTTGACTGAAAATTTGAAATAAAATGAAAACCAAAAAAGATTGATATAGAGAATGCTATATCGTTAGAAAGGTAATCAAATTTTACATTTGATTCTTTAAACCAAACTAGGCATTCCTATTTCAAAAAAATCTAGTTATCTGTGATTAAAGTTTCTTTAATTAATCTACTGATTTCTCCAAGTACAAAAAGAATTCAAATTTAGCAGTCCGACCTAGGGTGACTCATTTCATGCTCAGTCAAACCGCAAAGTCACGGCCTTCTAAGTTTTATAATCGCTGCGATATTCAATTTTTTCTGATACCTACTTATACCAATAATGGTGATTTGCGCCTAAACGGTTCGTTTAAAGTTCCATGTGTGATACATAAAGTCCCACTAGAATTGACCAAGTAATCCAAATATGCAATAATATATAGGGGGTTCCATTCAAAAAAATATAAGTTTGATATGGATCATCCTGTATAAACGTCAAAATTTAAGTGAAAATATTTTTACGTTATAGCCCTCAAGGGTATCTACCATGATCAAGCGACAGATTTTTGAAATATTTATTAGTAAGCCCACAGTCCTCCGTCCACGCACTATTGGCCCACCCTGTATAAACCCAATCCACATTTTTACGGGTGACAATACTTTGCACGCAGGCATCATGAGCAATAGACCGCTCTCTGTGGTCAAGCTGGAAGACAGAATGCTGGCAGCGGCTGCTTAGCTGTCAAAGGATCTGGAGACCATTACTGCTGGAGAGTTCAATAACATTGTAAAAGTCAATGCGTCCAAGACACAGTTCTGTACACTTTCAAACAAAAAGTGTCCAAACGATCACCCGATTGTAGTGAACAATTAGGCGCTATCAAAAAGTCACTTATTTAAGCTTTCAGGAGTCAACATTACAGAAAACGTGGTCTAGCACAAACTCGTTTCGTCAGTTCAGTTCAAAATAGTACAAAATAGTTTTTTTGTATGTTTTAGACAGTAGTTTAGAATTTATTTTGAATTATGCAATGGGAAAATTTATTGCACTCTTCTTTTGCATTTCTTGCATCTAGATTTTGCAGTATTTTTATCGATTGGGTTACTTTTGGTGAAGTGGTTCCAGACAGGATTGAACTGATGGGCAAGAGATGCCTGCATTGCGAGGCGGTAGACACGATCGAGCATGCTCCATTTCTGTGCAACAGATGGGGGCCATACAGACAGGAGGCAAGTCGAAAACTGGAAAACTGGAGGGCGAGCTAACCCCAGAGACTAGGTTAGGTTAGGTTGAAAGTGAGTGGGGCAGCGCTGCCTCCTTCCACTGTGACTCAATTGTGTCTATTGTGGCTCACACCTTTTTAGCGTTCACCGTATAGTGCGCACCTCTTTGCGAAGGCGATCAACGTGAAGGGTGAAACTTCCTTGAGGTGATCAGGTTCCAGTTGCAAATTCAAATGTCTGGAACCTAGTGTTATCCAGTTCTGGACAGGAGCAAAGAATATGCTCCACTGTTTCGCCTTCCACGTAGCAGAAGCGACAGTCTGAAGTTTGTTAAAGACCCAACTTCCGCATATGGTACCTTAGACGACCATGTCCCGTCAGCAGACCGACCAGAATGCTGAGATCGGTCCTGTTACATTCCATGATCCTCGGGGGGGCCTGACTCGAAGGATATCTTATGAACGCCTTCGAGTGCAGTAGCCCTGGTGTATCTCGCCAGAGTACTTTCCTCTCTGCCCGGTCTGAGATGGTCTTTTTAGAGGTGCTTTTTACAATACCCGCAAATGGTTCTGGTCCTATGAACACAGATTCAGTTCCTCCTCTTGCGAGCGCATTGGCCAATACATTGCCTTCCACTCCGCTGTGACCCGGAACCCAGAGACACTATGATATACGTTTATACTTAGTGTTCAAAATCCGACACATAGTTGGTCCTTTTATCACGAATTTAAGACATGTGGAAAATAAGTTTTAAACATGTCCATTTTACGTAAAGTCCTAAAATGTTTTAAACAAAAAACATTTGCTTTTTTTTCAAAACATGACTTTCCCCAACACTGCTATGAATACGATTATACAAATCGAACGATAATCGATTTCAAAACACCTTCCAGCATAATATAGTAAATATCAAACTTTCTCCCAAGCAACATAGTACATATCCAATCTAACTTTGCTGCCCACAACAGTTAGCATATGCTTGTCCAAAGGAATCCGCCACCCCCGCCCACCCTTTACATTCGGGGTTGCTTTATATTCACCGAGGACCGCTGCCGCGCCGCGTCCGTGGGGCTATAGCTCCCTAAACTAGGGACATTAGCGTTATGTGTGGTGGCGGCTACCAAAGGGGACACTAGACGCAGGGCAGGGGTGGAGCGGGTGGTATAAATCAACTATACGTACAAGGTGGACCATGCTCAGTCAAAAGCGTACTGAACACACGTTTCAGAATGTTTATCTGTTTATCGTCTGTGTATCCCTCAACAAGCTGGATTTAGATCTGGTGAATCCTGCGCTGGCCAGGTGCTAGATCTCACACAACATATAGAGGATAGTTTCGAAACGAGAGAGAAAACGAGAGCTGTGTTCGTGGACCTTTCGACGACATATGGTATCATTAACCACAAAATCGTCCTGGAAAAAATCTTCAGGATGACACAAAAACTATCTGACAGAAGCCCTGAGATCACTGCTGTGCAATAGGAGATTCTACGTGAAGTTCCAGGGACAGAGGAGTCGATGGAGGAAACAGAAGTATGGTCTCCCACAGGGTAGCTTGCTCGCGCCTCTTCTAAACAATTTGTAGACGAATGATCAACCTGTCGGCCATTCTACAAATACAGTTACACCTATGCCGATGACGTAGCCATTACGAGCCAATCCCATGGCATCGGGGAAATCAAAAAAGGTTAACAGGATCCCTAGCAAGAATGGCCGAAAACTGGCTAGACTAAGCCCAAATCCAGATAAAACTCAAACCTGCCTATTCCGTTTTGATAACGGGCAAATAAACAGAGAACTGCAAATTGAATGGAATTTTATCAGGCTACAAGACTGCCCAAATCCAGTTTATCTGAGTTTTACCTTATACTGGACTCTGTCCTATAAAAAACACGTAGTGAAGACTAGAGCAAAAGTTAATACGAGAAACGATGTTATTCGCAAGCTCTGAGGGGCCCACCCTGGCGTATTGAGGACGACATCCCATATTTTGGCATGAAAATTGACCGACATCGTCAATTTTTGGCATGCATGAATGAAAATCGCCAGAAATGGTGACTTAGCGGTTGTGACTGCGAAAATTGTCAAAATCGAAACGGACAGTGTGAGTGAGGGTGACCACTAACCTACGGAACTGCAAAATATGTCAAACTGAAATCATTCTATGGATTAGCCTGTGGTCAGGATCATTATTGTATGAACTAAGGGGCTGTTTGTCCTATGGAAAATAAATGAATTGAATTGAATTGAATCCTCTCAGCATGCCATGTCGCTTAAACGTGCTCGCACACCTGGACGAAGCGTCGCGAACAGAAGAGACGCGTCGTTTGACGCGCGAATTCTCTTCGGACCAATTAGGAGTGGTTTGTCTTGACGCTTCGCTTCGCCTGAATTTGTGGTTGCAGGCGGCGAGAAGATCTAAACATTTCTTGATGCCTCTCGCATATTTTCAGAGTTTAGCAGTATTTTGTAGGGAGTGGTACTAAATTAAGGTTTTGAATTAAGAAAAAAATTGTGATAAATGGAAACATCATATATAAGTTTTATAACAAAACTGTTTTTGTTTTTTTCGCAATAATTCAAAAGTTGTATCAAAATAAAACTGGGTTTTTGAATCGAGTACCGAAAACACGCCGACGGTTCCCGAACCCGTGTGATGTCACCATGGCGGTCAGGATGCTCCTTTGACCAACGACGCCCTACTCCGATACTAGATTCTAGATTCCCAGCCAATCGCGAAAATACGTACTGGTAAACTGGTAACTAGTGTATATTTGTTGCAATACAGTGGATAAATGAATTTTGCAGCTCGAGATAAAGTCTACGATCGAAATAAATATGTTTTTGAATGTTTGAAGTTGAAGTCAGATTACAGATTCCAGTAAGTACCTAATCAAATATGTTTGGTTGAAAAGATCTCCTCAATCGAAGGATGGCCTAGTGGTTAGAGTGTACGATAGTGAATCTCAGGGTCTTTGGATCGAAACCCAGGCCTTCCAACGACTCAACAAACAATCGTCTTACCCACGGTCGGTTCCTTTGTGATGACGTGTTGCAAATATCTGACGACAGCGCCGCCATTTTGGGACAGTTTCATTCACACTGACAGGGGCGGAGTAGAAAAAGGTGTACAACAGGGCAGAATTAAGAAATAATACTCAACCTATGCGGTGTAAAAGGAAGGTAAACATTAAAGATAACATAAAGTTTATGTTGTCCTTAATGTTTACCTCCCATAAAGTACTAGATTTGCGCTGTGATCTATATTATTTGTTATTTATCTCTATACTCATATTCCATGTAGATAACCATTACCCTGCCGTGCCGCCGCTGTTGAAATTTATCTCTCGCTAACCCAAACTATCGATGCGCAAAGGAATCGGCGCAAAGCATCCCCAGTAGTATCCGACCGAACATTCGGTTTCGGTTTTGGTTTCGGCCTAGTTTCTGCCAAAAACGGGTTTCGGTTTAGTTTCGGTTTCGGCTGTTATCTAGCCGAAACTACGGCCGAAACCGAAACTAAATTCGATGGATTTGGCGCTGCGATCGGACGCCCTCGGAGTACTGATCTTCAAGCGAAGAAGTGTCATTTTGCTGGATAGATGATGGTAGTAACTTATCACAAGTTAACAAGCCTACTTATCGGAGCCAAGCTTGCAAAGAAACGCAGATATTACTCTCACTAGAATTTCAATCCATTTCTGTCTTTGAGAAAGGTTCCCCGAAAATTCACCTCTGCCTTACCGACGACTGTTTCCACTGAACAACTAATGCTACTAGTCAAATTTATTCAGACTGAGGAAGCTATTTGCAAAGAAAGTTGATAAATTATTGTTTCTCGCTTACAATATTACAGTATTAGATTGTTCAGTTATGAATACTGATACTCAACAATAGCTGTAGCTCAATGAAGCTCACAACAGTTTCTTAAATTCAGAGAAAACTCCTTACTTCCAAAAATACTTAGTAGTTGTACTTAGCACGTAGATGCTTCAGAAATTTAGTTTTAAGGCAGCTAATTAACAGTGTCATAAAGGTTGACCAAAGTTTGGAATGATATCTAGTAGATACAAAATATAATATAAATATAAAATAGTTGATATTTGGTTCAGATTAACTTCTTATTTCAAAAAGTATAAATAATTTATTTAAAATAAGGTGTGAAAATGCTGATGAAACGTTATTCATTTTTATATCCACGAAAAAATTACTGACGTTACATTGATGTTTCGGTTTCGGTTTCGGCCGAAACTGAGATGGAGGCCGAAATTCGGTTTCGGTTTAGGTTTCGACCGTAAAAAGTAGTTTCGGTTTCGGTTGACCAAAGTTTGGAATGATATTTAGCAGATACAAAATATAATATAAATATAAAATAGTTGATATTTGGTTCAGATTAACTTCTTATTTCAAAAAGTATAAATAATTTATTTAAAATAAGGTGTGAAAATGCTGATGAAACGTTATTCATTTTTATATCCACGAAAAAATTACTGACGTTACAGTGATGTTTCGGTTTCGGTTTCGGCCGAAACTGAGATGGAAGCCGAAATTCGGTTTCGGTTTAGGTTTCGGCCGTAAAAAGTAGTTTCGGTGGGACACTAATCCCCAGACCTTGAGTAATACAGCTGATCGTTTGTTGAGCCGTGCCACCGTGTATGATAGAAAGTGAAATTACCCGTCGACAGAGGGGGGGGGGGGGGAAGAGGGATTCCATGGTCCAGCAGCGGCGACATGCGGGGCCCTCTAATGTACAACACGGTGGCGTTCCTCCACTCGTCCGGAATGGCCAGCCCTGGCCCTGCCTGCCCGCAAAAGGGTGGAGGGCGCTTATACGGCACCCTCAGGGCTGCAACACGTGAATAATGTATCGCAGCGATTCTTCCTGCAGGACGAATGCCTTTCCTGTCTCGGCCACCGTGTTAGTTATGTGTGTTTTGTTCGGCCGTGTCCACGTACAAGTGGCTGATGCCTCATCAAATATGGAACGGGCACTTGTCGTTTGGTCGGCTGGGCTGGGACTACTTTGAGCTGACACAGCCACACGCGGAAAAAATCGTTGTTTAGATTGCTTTTTCGGGATATACACAGGATGTTCATTTGAAAACTTCCAACCGCGGATTTATCTAAAACCACTGATTAAAAGAAAAAACGCCAGAGACAAGTCAAAATATCTGTAGGGACAACTTTTTAACCAAAAACTACTAACCTCTGTCACCCAGAATCATCCCCCTAAAAATTTTAAATAACAAGGGGTATTGAGTAATACCTTGTTTTAAAGGTATGTCAAAGTACTTTATTTTGACGTTTGATTTTTTTAAATCGTCGATTCGTTTCCGAGAAAATTAGAATCTTATTTCTGTTCATGTATCTCAACTTGCTCGAATAGAGTCCATTTATTTCATTTATTTGTAAAAGTGTATTACAAATATTGGCACCCTCGAAGGTTATGCCTTGTATCAGGGTATAGGCATAATTCTGACATCGCATTACATTTTGACAAAATAACCTATTAATCTAGCTATTTAGTCACAGATTACAGAAACAAAGTTTAGATTTGTCACTGTCGTTCCCGCCAAAAATTGTTCTGTATTAGATCGTAAACGCCAGATGGCGGATCACCGTATTTTAAATTTACTATTTAAGTCTACTACTGTCTTAATTCACAAGCTCGCGGCTTGGGGTACTTTGACTTTACTTTGATAGATTTAAAATTCTTTGAACGTTCAAATTTGAAAAAGTACAATGTACGAACTACTTCGTGAATGGCGATAACAATTTTTTTTGGAGCGATATAGTATGTATCATTTCTGATGGAGAACATCGATCCACAATTGAAGCCTAAAAGGTGATGTGTACCAAATTGTGTTGAAAACCGAGGCAAACGACATCGATTTCCTGCTAAGTTATTTTGATATTAACTTTTATTGCTTTTTTAGGACCATCACTCTCTGCAAATCAAGTTTTTTCTAGCGCAAAAGTAGATAATTGAAATTTCTTTGCCTTAGTATTTGTAAAATCTCCTTATTATAACTTTGTACAACTGTCTACGTTTTCATCTTCATGCAAAGGATACAAAACATACAAACATTTCACGTTTATTGCAATAAGAGTTCAAATATTGCCAGGTATCGGCCAAACAATGATATAAGCAGTTTTCAAATTTCTGACGGACAGTATGGATGATCTTTGTCAATGCATTAGAGAAAGCTGCCATGATATCCCACAACATGTTATTGAAACTGCCCGTCAGGAATTTGAAAATCATTGTTTGGCCAATAACGGGCAACATTTGAACACTTATTGCAATAACAAGTGATATTTTTATGTGTTTTTGTATTCTATTTTAACAAGTTAAGATAAATAAAGATTCTAATTTTCTCGAAAACGAATCGACCGATTTTAAAAAATCAAACGTCAAAATAAAGGACTTCGATACCCCTTTGAAACAAGATATTACTCGATATCCCTTGTCATTCAATTTTTTTAAGGGGATGATCCTGGGCGGCAGAAGGTACAAGGGGATGAGGTTAGGTTGAAAGCGAGTGGGGCAGCGCTGCCTCCTTCCACTGCGACTCAGTTGTGTCTATTGTGGCTTACACCTTTTTAGAGTTCACCGTGCAGTTCGCACCTCTTTGCAAAGGCGATCAACGTGAAGGGTGAAACTGCCTTGAAGCCATGAGGTTCCAGTTGGGCAAATCCAAATGTCTGGAACCTAGCGTTATCCAGTTCTGGATAGGAGCAAAGAATATGCTCCGCTGTTTCGTGCTCCACGTAGCAGAAGCGACAGTCTGAGGTTTGTTCAAGACCCAACTTCCGCATATGGTTCCTCAGACAACCATGTCCTGTCAGCAGACCAACCAGAATGCGGAGATCGTTCCTGTTACATTCCATGATCCTCGGGGGGGGGGGGGGGGCTAGGGCTAACTCGAGGGGTATCTTATGAACGCCTTCGAGTGCAGTAGCTCTGGTGTATGTCGCCAGTTCAGGAGTGCTTTCCTCTCTACCCAGTCTGAGATGGATCTTTTTAGCTGTGATTTTTGAAATGCCCGCAAATGGTTCTGGTCCTATGAACACAGATTCAGTTCCTCCTCTTGCGAGCGGGTCCGCCAATATATTGCCTTCCACTCCGCTGTGACCCGGAACCAAAATCAAAAATACCCTGTTTCCTGTTCCGAGTTTGTTGAGGAGGTGCATGCAGTTCCATACCATTCTTGAATCGACCCGACTAGAGCACAGTGCTTTCAATGCAGCCTGGTTGTCTGAAAAGATTTTTATAGATCTGTTTGTCAGGGGCCTTTTGGGGTGAAAGTTGTTGGTTAAAAAGTTGTCGCCCTTGCGTCTATTGTAGCTCACACCTACTTAGAGTTCACCGTACAATCCATACTTTTTGACGAAGGTGTTTGTTGTATTGGATGAAAATTCCTTGAAGTCAGTACGTTCCAGATAGGTGAATCCAAAAGTCTGAACTCAACCTTTCCAGTTCTGAGGAGGAGCACAATATGTGCTCCGCTGTTTTGTTCTCCACAGCAGAAACGACAGGCAGATATTTATTCCAGACCTATTTTCCGCAAATGGTTTCTCAGACGACAATATCTGTCAACAGACCTACCAGAATGTACAGATCACACCTGCTCCATTCTAGGATCCTCAGAGGGGCTGACTAGAAGGTGTGGAATGAAAGCCTTCGAGCGTAGTAGCTCTAGTGTATCTCGCTAGTGCAGGAGTGCTTTCCTCTCTGCCCATTCTGTGATGGTTTTCCCGGAAATGCTTTTGGCACATCCCGAAAATGGTTTTGGTCCTATTAATGCTGATTTGGTTCCTTATCTTTCAAGTTTGTCGGCCAATCCCACATAACAAAAGTATACATATACAGTGTACATACATTAGATATCGAATCAATGGATATATATCCACAAATGGAGCAAGAATGTCCAATGGATGTCTAATAGACATCAAAAAAATATACATTGCATGTACGTTTGTCGCGAACTTTCACATCCATGGCATATCCATAGAATGTACATATGTTCGTCTAATGTACATGCATAGTATATGTAATGTACGTTTGTCGCGAATTTACACATCCATGGTATATCCATTAACTGTACACTCATGTACTTTTAATGCACATGCATAGTGTATGAAAGTTCAATGTAGAGGCAGAAAGATAAACAAACTTTATACTTTCATTATGTATTGTTATCAATTCAATTTCTAGTTACAATAATAATACTTGGCAAAATCGATTATTATGATTGGACGCTGGATGCGAGTGTTATCAGCAGCCAGAAGATAAGTAACATTGCACAATATTACACTCGATCAGGTAATCAGGCACAACCAGCACTAGCACACACACGTTAACGACGAATGGCTAGAAATTAGCAATGGCGGCACTAGCTCTCCTTCGCGCAGGCGTAAACTACTAGATGTATATATGATACATAGACCAACATCTTATGTATATTCACATATGTATATACCTACGTGAATATACATAGTATATTACACTAGTGTATATCATTTTTCATATGTACATTTAACGTCCTATGAATATTCAAAATATACATGTTCGAACTGGAATATCTAATGTACATTCCGTGGATGTACATATACATATAGTGTTATGTGGGATTCATGACCTTCCCCTTCGCTATGAGCTGAAATCCAAACCAAAGTTACTTTGTTCCAAGTTCATTATACTCTCTAACTTTGTTAGTGTACAAATCTTAGTGTGACGAGTCCTATCCATTTTATATATCTATTTGGATAATAAAGAATGATTATTATTATTACAAACAATCGGTTAGAGAAATCGAACGATATTAATTTCTCTCTGACAACAGGAAGAACACATTCCAGCTATGCGAATCTCGGCAATTCAAACCCTCGTAACCTTTTGTGTAGGTAATTCCCTTTTTTCACACCTCATATGTCGCGTTTTCGAAGGAAGCCAAGTGATATCGCACGCAAAGGTCGCCCTTTCTGCGCCCATCGCCCTTTCGGAGAACAAAAGGCGCCCTAAAACGTTCGACAAAAGGGACGCTGCGCTGGATACGATTCAATTCCACGGTCGAGATTTTACTTTCGTGTTTTTGCGGGTGAATCGGTCCGATTTTTTCCCGGGCAATAAAGCAATTGCTCGATCTGTCGTGGCTACTTTGGGGTTTTTAGGGGAAATTGTCGGGTATTTTGAAGGGATGGAGACTGATTTTTACAAATTCTAGGGCCGCACCACATAATAATCAGCGTTAGCAAGAAAAGTAGGATTGAATTTACTTGAGTAAATTCAATCGGAGGAATTTGTTGGTATAAACATTATTTTTTTTATAATATTGACAAAGCCGGATTTTTCCCGGCCTAGTGATCAACAAATTTAATATTTAATCTAAAAAAAAGACAAAAAAGCTATTGACCGCGGTGAGATTCGAACTCACGCCCTTTCGAACTGGTGCCTAGCGTCTTAACCGCTTGGCCACGCTGCCTGTGCTTCAGAAATATCAATACACCGTACATAATACGTCGTCAGTTATCTCTCGTAATTTATTTCAATTTTTTTTAACCGGAAGCGATATTACATACCGGAGTTTTCCCGGACTAGTTTTTCCATGCTGATTCCGAATCTGTATTTAGTTTTTCTATAGCATCTGTAGTTTTGGTTATCTTTTGTATACGGACAGACGGACAGACAGAGGCTCTGCATAAGCTCTTTTCAGTGACTTCAGTGAATCAGTGAGAGCTAAAAATACCGGAACTCTTGAATATCTCAAAACTGCCCAAGCTGGATTGATAAAATTCAATATCTGAGGGTTTTTTAACATACCGTATTAAAAAATGTTAAGAGCAATGCTGTCAGATTTGCCACTTTCACGTTACACGTCGTGATTTTGGTATTTTAATTGGAATGCCCTATTTATTTTACTTGTAGTGAATTGCGCATGTTGAATTTAGTAACGTCTCATAATTTCAAAATTCTGATCCTATTAATGACTGAGATAAGGCAACACCGCTATGTCAGTAAAAAAAATACCGGAACGCTTGAATATCTCCAAGACTACCACAGCTGGAGCGATAAATCAAAAATGCTAACAGCAGTGTTGTCGGATTTACCACTTTCACTTTATACACGTCATGAACAGGGCAAATATCGTTGGTATACTAAAATCTGACGAAGCAAAAAAAAACTAGTTCTTTGCAAATAGCTGTTGAAAGTAATTGTTTTAGTAACAAATCTCTCAACGCGTTTTTTAGAAAACAAAGAAATCATAAATTTTTACTACCAGCTTTGGTATTATAGACTTAAAGCGGCCTACAGACATTGGTGCATGCTGCGGTGCAGACATCGACTCCTAGACTTCATGATGCAAGTAGTAGCGTGTGTAGTATTGAATCACGTATTTGGCATCAGTTGCGGCTTGCAGCGATGCAGAGTCTGGAATCACATATTGGTCGGTGAGCCATGATGCCGAGTCGGTTACGCTGATGCAAGTTTCAAGTGTTTCAACGTCTATAGTATTGCGTCGATGCAAAGAAACAACTCCATCCTACTATTCTTGGGTTGCACGAAACTGCATAAAATATCAAGTTGATTCAAGCATCGCAACAGGTTTCGATGTGAGTAGGAACTTATGCAACTGATGCCAGTTTCATGAAACCTTGAGTAGATTGAGGAATCGCAGCATGCATCAACGTCTGTAGGCCGCTTAAGGTTCAGTGATCTTATCTTCAATAACTTTGAAAAAATTAGAAGAAATTTTTGACTTGGTAACACTTGATGTCAAAAAAAATATTAATACTGACTTAGTCAAAGTAAATTTTATTTTTCTTGAGATAATAAACATGATCAAACATATTTAAAACTAGAAGTCTGATTCGGATTTAGAACAGTTTGGCTTCTGGGCAGTGTTTTCCTTGTTCGTATCTACAGGGAGGGACTTACATCAGGAGTGATACATTGAACCAAAACTGACTCTAAATACAATGAGAAACTTCATTAAGTCAATGAACAGATTAATTATTTTTGAGCCGAAGAACGAGTTTATCAATATAGTGAACAGTTAATCATTATCTCTATCATCACTAAGTTCATTAGATCAATCAATGAACGCTATTCATTAATATAATAAATAATAAGTTTGAGGAATGCAGTTTATTGTGATGAACACAGGCATTGTTTTAATGAACAGATTTCATTAATTTAATGTATAAAATGTTGTAGTTAATGAAATCGTTCATTAATCTCATGCCAGAAATCTTAATATCAATCAGAAGAATGACATTTTTCATTAATTTTTTTGTAACAAACCGTTATACTAGTGTGTTATTATCTTTAATTGTATTTAAGAATGAGTTCTTAAATTAATAATAATAATAATAATAAAAATTACCGCGAGGGGTTGCTAGATCCCCTCAGTGGCGCCTCCCCAAGGTGGCGGATAGGGGAACGCCTCCCAGATATGGGTGGTACCGGGGAAATCAAATACCCGGGGCGGACCAAAACTAGCACGGTGGAATAGCGTCTGCATCCAGAGGATCGGCTATTCCTCAACAATTAGGACACGACGGATCTCCATGTGAGGAGCGGTACTCCGACAGCGTCTGACTCCATGTTAGGGGCGGCTGATAATACACCCGCAGGAAGCCACCCAACATCAGTAGGCTATCCGGTGCGTGGCGACACCGCAGGGTATACCGAAGCCCAAGGATGTAATCCAGCCGGCAACCTTCGCAGGTGCATCCTCAGGAGGCAATTTGGACGGCTGCCTCCGGAAATGTCGTCTGGGGGCCCTAAGGCCAACCACCTGACGGGCCCTATCTTCGGGTTCGACCACCCCGGAAGAAAAGCACCCACACCGAGCCGGTTTCGGAAGCCGGCGTTGGGCAAGGTGGCGGTGCTTCGAATTGCCCTGTTGACGACCCCCGCAATGACATGGACCGTTTCAGGTGGACGACGGAGCTCAGGGATGACGTACTGAGCTGCTACGAGAGCAGTAGCCCGCGCCGTAGGGGATACATGTCCCGCATGTATGAGAGGTGGTGTGAAATGCACCCAGAGCATAGCACGCTTACCTCTCAGAATTTGCGAGATTATGTATTGTACCTCCGGAGGCAGGGATATGTTCGTGCTCCAGCTCAGCCTGCCCTTTCGGCGGACGGAAGGCCTGTTAACCAGGCTGAAAGTTCACCGGTAAGGCCCGCTGAGAGGGAAATCGACCAAGTCGTCTCACCTGGGGATTTCAGAGACCGAAGGGCCTTGCATAACAACGGAAGGTCCTTGAAGCTGGCAGATTTGAAGAGAGAGGATGAGATTGTGGGTGAACGTCTATCGGAGGCCTCTGACATTTGGAGCATCAGTTGTGAAATGGAAGCGAAAATCCAGTTGGCTCGCCAGGAAGCATCCCGTATCCAGTGTGTGATGGAATATAGAGCGGCTGGGAAGCCTTTTACGCGCCGAGTGTGCCAGATAGCCTACGGGTTGAGGCGCGACCATCATACACTCAGTCAAGCGGTACTGGTTGTTGTCAAGCAACACTGTCTTGACAGGATACGGATGCTAATCGCTGCTAAGCGATCGTTGGTGGCGCGGGCGAGAGGTCTGGAGCAGAACAAAATGTTCTACGAAAGACCTTCTCGCCTTTTCCAACCGCCGCCTCCAGCCATAGAGCAGCCGCCAACTGCTGATCGCGTGGAGGCCTTTTGGAGGGACATTTACGAACAACCCAAACCTCGCTCTGCAGACACTCCGGCCTTGGCGCAGTTCGAGTCCGTTTGTAGGAGAACTCCTCACTTGAATGTACTGCGTCACCCGATAAACACGGAAGAAATTCTTGACGCCTTACGAGGCGCAAAGAATTTCGCAGCTCCTGGCCCGGATGGCATAAACACCTACTGGTGGAAAAAATTGCCCAGTTGCCACCGGCATTTAGCTAGAGTTTTTAACTCGTGGCTAAATCAGGAGCAGCCAATTCCGGCTTGGTTTGTCGAGGGTCGAACCGTGCTTCTCTCGAAGACCGGAGATTTGTCTGATCCCAAAAACTACAGGCCAATAACATGTCTGAACGCGTGTTACAAGCTCTTCACCAGAATCTTTTACATGCGTATCCTTCAAGCTGTGAATCCTGTATTTCTCGACGTGTATGAACAGAGAGGGTCAAAGAAAGGAGTAGCTGGCTGCAAGGAGAACCTGTTGATTGACCGATGTTTCACGCAGGACTCTGTGCAGTACAAGCGAAACCTTTCTATGGCCTGGATTGACTATCGCAAGGCATTCGACAGCACGTCTCATGACCTCATTGTGCGGCTGTTGGAATGTCTTTCGGTGGATAATCAGATAGTGGGATGCATCAAACAACTGATGCCACTCTGGAGGACCCGGTTCACCATAACATCAGGTGAAACTCGGGTTCAGACAGAGTTGGTGTCATTAAAAAGAGGTGTCTTCCAAGGAGACTCCTTGAGTCCCTTGCTCTTTTGCATCTCACTTTTGCCTCTGTCCATAGCGCTGAGAAATACTAAAGGATACAGCTGTGGCACGCCCAATAACCGGAGGCACAAGGTCAGCCATCTGTTTTATATGGATGACCTAAAACTTTATGCCTCCGGACAACGCGAACTACAACAATCGCTGAGGGTGGTGCAGGAGTACAGTCATGCTATCGGAATGGAGTTCGGGACAGACAAATGTGCATTGGTTTATCTCAAGAAAGGACGAAGCGGAGATAGTGGAGATGAGGAACAGCTCGTTGATGGGAGCATCTTGCGACAACTGCATGCCGGAGATACTTATACCTACCTTGGAGTGGCGCAGCGTCATGTTCAAGAGGCAGCATTGGTTAAAGAGTGTCTCCGCCGCAAGTATTTGCACCGACTCCGGCAGATCTGGTCGTCAGAACTGTCCGGCAAGAACAAAGTCGCTGCCACAAACATGCTTGCGGTCCCATTGTTATTATACACCTTTGGTGCTATACACTGGAAAGTGAACGAGCTGAAGGAAATCGACACGAAGACCCGCAAAAGGATGAATATGGAGAGAAGCCTGCATCCTAAGTCCTCTGTCCCGCGAATATACCTCCCGCGACACCTGGGAGGGCGTGGACTATTGAGTTTGGAGCGTCTGCACAACAGAGTAGTACTGGCCACTGCCTGCTATGTAACGAACAGCACCGATCCCCTGATCCGCTTTGTGCGAGAGCACGAGAATGCGGGAAAAGGAGCCTTTCTTTTTAGCGCAGCGAAACGAGCAGCCGAGGAGCTCAGTGGGGGAATTCTATAACTCTAAGCGAAGCGATAGCGAAGCGATAGCGAAGCGATAGCGACATTCTTCAACGCTTTCGCTTGTTTCGGTATTCCATAAATGTCTTCGTTCCGACTCGGATATAACGAACGCAGACGAACGGTATAAGCGATAGCGAAAGATTTTGGATCTTGTTTGTCAAGCTTTGACGTTATTATTGCTGTGTGTCAAAGTGACAATTTGCTTAAATTTATGTGTGTACTTAATTAACAAGCAATGAATCGAAGAGAAAAAGCTAATCCTTCGCAATGGTCGGCATTCCTGGATTTTGCAGAGTCTCATCCAGAGATATTTAAGCCAACTCGTGATTGCTCGTGAGTCATCGAGCTCCATGCCGAAAGCGTAACGAAGCGTTAAACTTTAGTTATGGAATGTCGTCAAAAATCGTTTTCGTAATTGATTAGCTTCGTCTTCGCCTGCTTTCGTTACCATAGCGAAAGTTACAGAATCGATCCACAGCCTCACACTCGACTTCAAGTGGAGGTGTCAGCAGTCCATTACGGAACTTGCTCCCGCAGAATTAAAATCCCACCTTAAAACTGCCGAAGTCGACTTCCTTTTAAGACTTCATAAAGATAAGCCAATGCATGGAATCTTCTACAAACATCTGGAAGAGCATGGCTTGTCTGAGCAGTTGACCTTCTCTTTCCTAAGGTCTAGTGGGTTGAAGTCGGAGACTGAGGGCTTTATAATGGCTTTCCAAGACGGTGTCTTCAACACCTTGGTGTACCGTAAAAGGGTTATGGGTGTAGATGCAACCCGACACCCTTTGTAGAGCTTGCCGACAGGCGCCAGAGACGCTTATGCATCTCTTGTCGGCGTGTAAGACGTACGCTGGGACGGCTTGCGTCCATCGGCACAACGCGGCTCTACGAGTGCTCTACTATCATTTGAGGCACTCATACGGTATCGATGAGACACCGGTGCTGCCATACGCTCCAGGGGATATAGAGTCCGTTGTGGAGAACGGGAGATGCCGGATTTACTGGAACTACTCGTTCCCCACGCTCGAGCTTGTACAGGCAAACAAGCCCGACATAGTCCTTCTCGACCACCAACAGAAGACGATGTTCATTATTGAGTTTTCGGTGCCTGCCGAGGTGAACATCGTCTCTAAGGAGGAGGAAAAGCGGACCAAATATCAGGAGTTGCTCGGACAACTTCGCAGGCTCTGGCCAGACTAAACTGTAAGTCTGCTGGTTATGGTCATTGGATCCCTAGGTGGAATGAGGAATACGCTGCTCTCTGCACTGCGCAAAATACCGGTGTGCCGTGCGGCGGCGCACATCTTAGCCGCCAGAATGCAGAAGGCAGTCATCCTTGGGTACCTTCGTCTACTTAGGGCGCACGATTCGCGGACCCAGTGATTGCTCACCTCACGGTGTGAGGAGTAGTCATTGGGTAATGGAACAGCAGCCCGGTGTGTCGGAGCCCGGGCTGCACTTTTTTGTTTTAAACATAAAATAAAAATTAATACAGTGAAATCGAAATTTTAAAATGTGTAAAAAAGAAAAATAATAAATCGACCGTTAGATATATAGATTGATAGGTATATTTTATTCCACTACCCTGTGTAAAAATTGACATAAATGCAGTCAAAATAAAATAGTAAAAACATAGATACCTAAACAGATAAAAGTGCAAATACAAAATAAAGCAGTAAAAACGTAGATATACACATAAAAATAGAAAACAATACACATTTAGAAGTAGAAAGCTACTTTACAAAATGTTTAATGGAAGCGGTTAATTTTACAGAAATTAAATTTTTAAAAAGAGCTGGTGCCATTGTAATTTCATTTCAGCTTTGATATAACGCATATCATATCTCGTGAGTTTTACCACGCTTTTATGCTAGCCTCACTGGTATGTTTTATTTGTATGTTTGTAACCGACTTCTTTGGTCTCGATTTTGACCCGTTTCAAACGAACAGATTTAATTTAAATTTTGCACAGTTACCAAGGGTGATAATATAAGCTGAAAATTACAATCAACGAAAAATACTAGTACTATTGTGAAAAAACCGTGGGTTGCTCGATATACGAACAATATGTTTCAGAGCGCCCCACACTTTTTGCACAATAATATTAGTATTTTTTGTTAATTATTATTTTCATACTCTAAGAATTGTTTTTTCACTTATTGCCACAAAAGCGTGTTTTTTAACTATATTATTTCCCTTTGTCCTCTATATTTAAACCTTTTATTGTAAAAGGAAATTCCATTCGAAACGTTCTTATCAATAACTTTAATAATAGTCTATTGCGTCCATCGTATCCCGCCTGCCTTTCCCTCTCGAAAATAAAAAAATGGAGTCAAGCTGATTGACTCAGTACTTCCCACACATAACAGTGATTTCATTTTATTATTTTCCCATTGCATAACGCTATAGTTTGAGATCCCCTGGTAACCCAATCATCCCCCCCCCCCCAAGCAAAAAAAGTGTGTTTGCCGCTAGGTCTTCCTTTCCAAAGTCGATGGATAGCCTATTATGAATACAAAAAAATGAGTTTTATGACCCCCCACCCCCCAACTACTCCAATTTCGCCCCCACCCAAAAAAGGAGAAAACGATCATTAACCCCCTAAACGCTTAAAAACGAAGTTTGAGCTGTTTCTATATTTTTGGTTTCGTTATTATTGCTGCGCCGCCACTGGCACGATTTCTAAAATCCATAAAAGTTTTCCATCCTCGCCACGGTGATCATCATCAACATAGTCACAATGTTTTAACAGACATGTTGTGAACTCGTAAAATGAATTTGTACACATTTTACGAGTTTCTCTTGGGATATCTTTAAGATCTTTAATGCAGTAGTTTCCCATTTGCTTTCTGCATCCTGATGCCGTTGACCAGATGGTATCTACTGGTTCATCCGCCTTTAGGGGCAATTTCTCACCCCAAGGACAAGAAGGTGTCCTGACTCTTCTCAACTCGTCCATCCGAAGCTGTTGGTTGAGAAGAAGTTACTGCTTATACCGACAGTAGTTCGGTGTTCCTTTTAGTCGCCTTTTACGACACGCAGGATATACGATGGGAGATATTCTAACCCGCCCCCACACGGGCACACCACGTTAATAATACCACATAATTATTTCATTTGATTAAAATCAATCCAATAGTTTCCACGTTACACAATACAGAACGAGCTAAGGCAATATTCGTATGCATACGTCAGAAAATTTTAAGGTCTCTTGGTTTCTATCAGCCATTACGACACTAGGTCTTTCTTTCACGGGTTAATGGCTAGCCTTTTATGAATACAACAAATTTTTGCGTTTTATGATCCCCTACTCCCAACCACCCCAATTTCACCCCCTCCCAAAAAACAGTAGAAAATGATCAGGATCCCTAAAACGCCTAAAAACAAAGTTTGAGGAATAATTAAATTTTTTTGTTTTTTGCTAATTAGTCCTCCACCCATGCACCGATTTTCAGAATTATCGGAAAATTACCTACTACCCCACAGCATATCGCTGCCCAAATTTCATCACAATCCATGAAGCAGTTACTGAGATCGTTACTCAAAATCGAAAATTTTCGCGATCACAATACTCCCCTCACCTATCGGTGTGAGAAGTAAAACAACTAAAAAAAATGACACACCGCTACATCTGCCTAGAGCTTGCAAAACACGAAACGACCCCCTTTAGCCAATTTTCATTACAAGCGTAAAATCAATCTCTCTATCGGCTTATTTTTTTTTGTGAAGTACCTCAGTGCCGGTATGCCTCGATGATTTACTGCCGGTCGTAGCTGCGTACATAAAAAAGCCGTTTTATCTGTGACGCGGAAAAAATAAAAATAACACCCTCGAAACCGATACATAGTGTTTGGGAGCCTGCCACTCGACTAGCGACAATAGAAAACAAAGAGGGCCGGGGCTTTTTTACGCCCCATTTTCGAACGTATATCATTCTAGAAAGGGTTGCTGTCGACCACCCTTACTGTATTTGCTGAGAGTGCTAGAACACACACAGAACTGTTAGACAAAAAGTCACTGTGTTTAGCCTTGCTCTTGATTTTGTTTTAGCAGGCCTACATTAAATAACACTGATACAAGTAAAAAATATGAAATGAAGCTGCTTGACTCACATTCTTGATAATTCTACAAATTTTAGAGTTACCAAACTCAATCAGTTTCTGACTAACTGAGATGGGACTGATAGAGGTCAATTAAGGTGGCTGTAATTGATTCTTTTTTATGATTGTGTCACAAACTATCACAATTAGTAAATCTTGCATTTGTTTGCACATCAAGTTTTTCCGAATCACTTTTCGTAGATTTTCTGCTATGATTTTGATACGTCAATTCCAAAATCTTTTCGACAGAAGTGTCATTGCTTTAAGTAATGATAAAATACCATTGGATGATACTTATTAACTACATCCCAATCTGATCTGGCACGAACACGTTGCGTCAATTGCAACAGCTGCTCTCCTCCATCCCTCCATCCCTCGTTTTTAAATAGCTCTCAACATTCTTCTTTCCCATCTTATAATTTTTTCTTCCTCCTCTTTGTTCATAGTTCACGTGTCACTAGCATATGTCGCTGTTGGTCTTATAACAGTTGTGTAAATTCCCTTTTTGGTCTTTCTGGATACATATTTGGATTTCATAAGATTTTTCAGGGCTCCATACTGCTGAATTCCTTTAATGCCTGTATTTCTTGTTTCTCCTGTCCCTTTTGCGCTATGATTACCTCTAGGTAATATAGCAAAATAATACCTGTATAAAATAAAACACGTTTTCAGTTACTATACCTCCTTAATACGTTTTTTTTATATTTTAGATAGAGAAAATTTTCCAACGACACGACGGTGACTGAAGTATCGTTTTTACAAGTTTCTAAAGCTTACAAACTCATTATTCATTGCGCTCTTTTATACTTAGCTCGTCATAATTCCATGTAATTTTACCTAAAACCGCAGCAGCCGTGCTCCAATTTTTTTTTGTTCTTTTTCTCTTCGAGAATCTCCCGCAGGAAGCCTTGTTCTGAAACACGAGTGTCTTAATAGCCTAGGAACTCATTTCACTTCTCAAAAAATTCTAATATGGATAAAAGTTTAGATAGCTAAAAGTGTCATTTTAACTAAAACTTTAAGGTATTTGCGGGGATATGCCTGAAAAAAATGAATAAAATACTAATGGTCGCTCATAAGATGTACTTACACTCAAGTAGTGCCAGATTTGTCAGTTATCCGTGTAATTCAGTTATTTATCCAATATTAAAATAGTCCAAAAAAAGCTACAGAATAAAATAACCGAAACTCTGTGTATGTATGTAAACGAAAAATGGAAATATACTACATATTTGAGTAAGGTATTGGCTAAACGTGAAGAAACCTTAGTTTATTCGTATTGTATGCTCGAAATTAACCAGACAACGTTTGCTTGATAATAAAATTCACTACGGTTGGCACTAATGAAGCAATGCGTACTATCATAATTATCTTAAAAATAACCTCTTCTGGTTTATCAGTGTGACCGGTTGTATCAAATTCAGGCAACGGCCGTTTCTGTCTCTGTTATTTTATTTACTTCCTGTACTAAAATAAATACAAATTGTTCCAAAAATACAAGTTATACAAGTGCGGGTTTAACATGAGCTTTGTTGAACCTAACTCTTTGTTTAGTCACTTGTGACAGTTTATGTAAAATTCGGGCAACGGCCCAGAGATAATACCCCCCTCCCCTTCAACCGTCTTTGTTAAATTAGACACAAATCTTCAAAAATATATAACCTAATAAAGTGACAAGCAGTTTTAAGCTTCCTCCTTGATAGATCATGTCATTTGTGTCAGGTTAGGTTTAAACCTCAGCTAAGCTCGGGTTAAGCTTCGGTTTACGTAAGCTCGTGTTAAGCTTGGAGTGGGGGGTTAAGCTAGCATTTTAATGGTAGTTTTGCAACTGTCGTGGTTTAACGTCGGCTTACCTTCAACCGAAGCTTAAGGTTGCATTGTACAACCGGCCCTGTGAATAACATTGAATATAAATGATTTTTTCAAAAATATGGTTCAATGTTAACGCATAGTAAAAGGCTCATATTTGTAGAACGGACTTGATGGAATGTAACTATGAGCTAGGTTAGGGGGGTTAGGGTTGCTTGTGACTGAAATTCGTCATATTGTCTAATTCCATATTCCATTCCAACTTTTTGAATACGGAGTTGATCTACTCAGACTCATAATGTTTTCGTTTCATATTCTCAAAAAGAATACATTATATTATTTTATCTTCCACGCATATTGAAATGGCAAAAATGATCGACTTTGATTTCAAAGTTTCTCCAAAATCCAATACCCGCATCATATAAATAAGAATCTGAACGTTTTCAACCATACGCTCCGGTGCTGCCATACGCTCTAGGGGGCATAGAGTCCGTGGTGGAGAACGAGAGGTGCTGAATTTACTGGAACTACTCATTCCCCACGCTCGATCTTATACAAGCAAATAAGCCCGACATAGTCCTCCTTGGCTACCAACAGAAGATGATGTTCGTTATTGAGTTCTCGGCACCTGCCGAGGGGAACATCGTCTCTAAGGAGGGGGAAAAGCGGACCAAGTATCAGGAGCTCCTCGGACAACTTCGCAGGCTCTGGCCGGACTACACTGTGAGTCTGCTAGTAATGGTCTTTGGATCCCTAGGTGGTGACGGATACGCTGCTCTCTGCACTGCGCAAAATGCCGGTGCACCGTGCGCCATCAGAATGCAGAAGGCAGTCATCCATGGGTCCCTCGTCTACTTAGGACGCACGATTCGCGGACCCAGTGATTGCTCACCTCACGGTGTAAGGAGTAGTCGCTGGGTAATGGAACAGCAGCCCGGTGTGTCGGAGCCTGGGTTGCTTCTTTTTTGTTTTTGTTTTCAACTGCCTGAATCCAAATTTACATAGATACCAGAATGTTTGTATGGTGATATGAGAAATTTTCCTTACCGGGCTATAAAGTCTCGAGTGCCTTAATAGCCAGCAACTTCGTTGCGGCAAAGCTTGTACAGAGCCGAGAGCCAATTTTAAACCACTTATTCTTTACCTAATAATACCTAAATTGAATTTCTTAGCAGGGTTCAAATTGTATGCGGGACGCAACGAGCCTTGAAGTCTACAAATTTTCAGGGTGGATTTATCCAGCAAATAAAATACTTGTTCATCATTCTTATAAGCAGTGTGCGTAGTTAAGTGTTAAGGCTAAAACATGCAGCACAAGATACTGTGTACCAGCAGTTCAACTGTCTTCAACAAGGGCATTGACGTAGAGATTTAGTTTATACAATTGCAGAATTTTAAAAATAAACGTTGACGAACAATCCAGTGTTATATTGCAAATAAATGTAATTTTAAGAAACATAAAAACACACTTTTTTGAAGAACATCGGACTAAAAAGTTAAAAATAGTTTTTAAAATAACTTTAAAACAATAATTAATGAAAAATGCTAGTATTATTGCAAAAAAAGCATGGGAGCTTTGTAGGTACCATATTATTCGTAAATGGAGTACCCGATGCTTTTTTCACATACTAGTATTTTTAGTTCATTATTGTGTTAAGCTTATTTTAAAAAAATGTTTAACGTTTTAGTCCGATGTTCTTTAAAAACGTGTTTTTTAGTTCTTTTAATTTATTTATTTTCAATTTTTTAATTAAATTCATCATTAAAGCTGTGTAATGAAGACGAAGAACCGTTTTTAATCAATTTATCAATTTTTTTTATTTGTTTTCAATTTTTTAATTAATTCATCATTAAAGCTATGTAATGAAGACGAACAATTATTTTTAATCAATATTCATAGCATAATCTTTACCATTACTGCATAAACGATAGTCAAAACTGTCGACTTTCCACTCAAACGTCACGCCTTTTAAGCTCTCGTCGCTACGCCTCGTCGTGATATTAACAAACTCTAAGCTGTCTGCGCCATCTCTTGGTCAGCAGATACGACCGTTGGTCCGACGGATGTGAAGCTCTCAGAATTGTTTTCGCGACAAAGTTGGAGCGTTCAATGTTCGGTCCGACCTCTCAATCCAAAAGGGAGTCACAAGCTCACAAACAAAAAATAAATAAACATACAAGTGAAGCTAACAAAATTATTATTTGAGGCAGCCAAAATACCTAGAATATATGTACAGTACACACCTTCAATTTATTGTGTGTGTGTGCCTAAAAATAATATCACTGTTCCATAAGGGTCGCATTAAAACAGATCTGTGCAATCTGTGCCCCTTGAATAGAAGTTCTGTTTATTTATACTTTATCAATCATAGAATATGTAGGTAGGATGAGGTATTATGAATGATTATAATCGTCATTGGACATTGTTGATGTGGAAACTAAAATGTTATGGGCAAAGCTAATCAATCTATATACCATTATTTAAACAGTACAAAATGTGAAGATATTAATATTCTTACATAAAAAATAATACATGTCTATCCGGAACTCACGTTGTGGTACATTTTGTTAGGCGAAGTTTAGCTAATCTAACCCCTTATGTTTAAAGCCACTAGCAAATAAAATTGCTAGAGTTACTCTCACAAATCACTTGCGTAGCATATACACGATGTCATTAGAGAAATATTGCAGCAAAATTACTTGCACATAAAGGACTTGCGACTTGCTGAGAGCTTGTAGTGTACACGGTTACTCTCAGGAAATTAGTTTGCCACAAACATTTCGAGACTGTTTCGAAAGTCTTGCAGCAAGGAGTGTTGTAAATCAAATATGGAGAAGTTCAACTGGACGAGAGAAGACACGTGCCTTTCAATTGAAAATTTTGAATTATGTCCCGAATTATGGAATGTACATACTACAGAATTTAAGGACAGAATCAAATAGCAGAATGCATTACAAAAATTGGTCGACTTATTTAATACGTCTACAGTGGAAATTCAAGGGAAGCTACATAATTTGCAAGTTAACCAAGAATGGATAAAAAAGAAAAGTGGACAAGGGACTAATGAAATATATAAGAGTATTAGGAGTTCTTTGAGTCATTAAAGTTCACGTATTCCTAGAGTAGTTCTACGCTGAATCCACCTTCTCACCCAACATTTTCTCCTCCTTTTATACTATCTTTCTCTTGTTTTCTTTTTTTTTATTAAATATATCACAACTACCGCAGTAGCGTCAGATTTTGCATACGACATCTTATCTATAGTGTACACGAAATCAGAACAACCAAGGCCAAGTGAAATTACGAGAGCAATTTCCTAGATTAAATTTGCGAACAATTAAAAGATAGTGTAAACAAACAAGCAAGTACTTGCTGCAAAAACTATCATAAGTTACTTACAAGTGGACACGAGGCTTTAAGTTTATCCATCTATATGTATTTCAGTTGCATTTTTATTTTTTGAACACATGAGAAACAGGTCCTATACTCTTGGTTTGCTAGATATGTTTCTCTTTTCATTTATTGTATATTTTAAGTTTAGCTCTTTGCTGTTGGTGATGTTGGTTTTGTGTTTATGGATCTCAACGGTCTCAGGAGATCATAGCAAAAAGAAACCTATGTCTCCTCAAGTTTTATCTTGTGGTCACTGCTTTCTTGGAGTACATGCCTAGCTGCTAAAGATTTTTCCATCTGGACTATTCAACAATTTGATTTGAATAAGAAACTGAGTTTTGATACCAAAAGAAACCAGCAACACTGTAGGTATACAATATTTTAATATAATATACCACAATTTCTCGTCGCCAGAGTGATGTATAATGTAGAACGACACAACATTTTTAATACTGTCTCCACTGCTCTTATGGTTTTGGGGGTGCATTAAACATTCAAAGGACACAACAGTAGGAGAAGGATTCTCCCTCACAGCAGAATAAATCAAGTTGTCACCGCCGAGTCGTAAAAAGGAGTAATAAAAAACGCCAGAAGCGAGACATTTTGGCGCTCTCTAAAATAGCGGAAGGCAGCGAAGGGCGAGGTCTTAGGGCACCGTTTTAAGACAATCAGAAGTCTAACATGTGGAAGTTTTAATGCACTGTGAAATCTTGATTTATGGTGGCTAGATAAACGTCAGATCGGGAGTTAGATAACATGTAATGAACGTTTTAAGGTTCAGTGATTCAGATACCGTCATTTCCGCAGTGCCCATTTTTAACAGACTAAATAAAAAATCACGTGACACGAAGATAAAACGCAATAGTCATAAATTCACACTAAGAGTATATTTGCTGGAAGTTCCATTGAATTATGAAAAACTTTGTTATAGTGAATGTTCAAATTTCTTGGACTTTATACGAGGGTTGCTCTATATCTCCGTCAATCTACCAGTACGCAGACAGCTGTTTCACGCTTATTAGCTATCATCAGAGCGCCCTAGAGTGGGTATAGAGCAACCCTCGTATATCGACTCTCATATGCAGTTGGCATAGAAGCGCGCTCTTCTGGTCAGGCCAAGCGGACACGCCGTGACGTTCCACCAAGAAGTCTGCTGCTGTTTAGCGGTGACTTTTCTTTGGTTTGCTGTTACCTTTGGGTACCAGATAGCGTACAGGCAGATCTTTTCTGTCGCCTACTCTCACATGCTTTACATTTACATGTCTGGTGGACATGAAAATTCTGAAGCTCTCTATCTCCGTCAATCGACATATGGCGCACTGATGAACGCTAATAAGCGTGAAACAGCTGGCTGTGTACTGGTGGATTGGCGGAGATATAGAGCAACCCCCGTATATCGACTCTCATATGCAGTTGGCATAGAAGCGCGCTTTCTGGTCAGGCCAAGCGAACCCGTCAGATCCTTTATGTCGCCTACTCTTCTTGGACTTTATCACCAATTAAGTAAGAACCCTAACTGAAAATCACCTTGTGAGTTTCTGACACCTATAATAAGCTCTTGAAGTAATGTGTGCTAACTATTAGTTACACCGGTCCCTCTTAATATGAAGCTAACTTGTAAAGGCGCCTTATCTTAATATGCACCTTACGGTGAAGATGGTTAGCACCATGGCAGTCGTATAACTAAACTTATCCAAGGATCGGTTGCACCGGTCCCCTGATAAGTATCAGATAGCCTATATGCCAGATAGGTCTATGTTGGTTATCACTGTCAGACAGATAGGCTGTCTGACAGTGATAAGTGTCAGATAGCCTATCTGCCAGATAGGCCTATATTGTTTAAGTGGCATTGTCTGACACATAGGCTATCTGACACTTATCAGGGATCGGTGAAACTGGCTATAAGTATTGCAGATGATTGGCAACATCAAATTTATAGTTTTGTGATGAGTGCTGACAAAGTCGAAGAAAGATCAGAAGCTGATTTATTGGAGTATACATTTAGCAACATTATGTTAGGGATATTCAAGTTCATCATCAATCAGGCTGAGAATATACACAGCTGTAGCTTTCATCACCCTGAATCTGAAACTTATCGAAACATTCCACTTTCTCAAATACTTCTCTAGGCACTTAATGCAACATTAAATTTAATTTGTCCACTTCATCATCATCTTAGTGTTATTTTCAATTTTACGATCCATTCTTCTTTTTCTGAGATTTTTCCACATATTATCTCGGCTACTCATTATTTCGACAACAAGTAGGTTTAAAGGTTTGGCAACAAACCACAAAACTAAAGATAGCACAAATGTGAAGTTAACTATTCCAAAATCTAATGGTTATCTTGACCATGGTTGCTGCTCCTTACACAGCAGTGCAAAGGAACACTGTCATCCTAGGTCCGCCTAAAAGCGGGTTCTCACGATTGAGTTTCGCTGAATCAGTTTGACTGATTCAGTGATACTGAACAGATAATGAACGTGAGACCACGTTTTCATTAAAACTGATCAGTGGGTTTGTACTTTCAGTCAAAGCGAAAGCCAGTGCTACTTTTCATTCATTTTGACTGAATCAGGATTGAAAAATGAATACAAACGTCGAACGGACGAACAGTCAGAACCGCCTTTATTGGAGCAACTAGCTTTAAGACGCTTAATACACATGAACAATCAAAATAGGTTTATTTCGCTAATGTGACCTCTATGCTACCATATGTTATATGTTTCTGGGGTTGGTCAACATTATGAATTTCAAACGAAACTGTGACATAGATAATTTTAATACAAGAAACGACAAAAACCTACATAGAAGTACATCGACGCCCGCATTTTATTTTTGCCCTCTTCTGTGTAATAATCCTCCCGACCACATCAAAATATATAATAGTGATAGTCAGTTTAAATTCAATACTAAATAGCTTTTGTTAGAAATATGCTGCTGTCGAGGGTTAAATTTTATTTCAGGTTAGTTTTCAGTTTTGGGTAACTTTTGACTATTATAGTACATTTTGGTAAACTGTCTTACGAAAATAAAGTATTCGTATTTATAATTCCAATAAGCATTACAATACAACCCCAAATAATACCAGATCTCAGATTCCCCGAAACCGACAACAAACAAACATATCTAGGAAACGACAGATGGTAGATATGTATATGGGACCGCTCTAATTCTCGATATACTTTTGCAGTCACGTTCCCTTTTATGTTTATCCCGAATCCCGATCTGGGACTCTTCAGTTTATTCGACTGGAAACGTTTCGACGTGTGTTTGTCTTTCTGCTAGGGTGTGGCGTTATCTGTGGAAGAGATCGGATTTGCGAACAATGAAGCATACGCATACTTTGTGTAAAATCGTAAATGCACTTATCTGGACTTGATCACCATTCGACAATCTATTTACAAATTGTCCCACGTCAAAATAGGTATCGTCGTATGAATCGTGGTCTAATGTAAATGGACACTTTTATAGGACCATGAGCGTAGTAGGGTCAACATTCTAAAGGCCTATAACCCCTGCAGATACTAACCACAAATGGCACATGGAAAATATTGTAATTTCTAATACTTATCATGTCTGATTCAGTGCACTCGACTGTTCACCAGTAATTTGCTTATTATTGGTACTACCTTAGAACGTGAAATGTTTGATATTAACAACTTTGAAATAGAAGACTCAAATATAAGGGCTACTCGCATGAAGCGGCAATATTGTCGGTTGTTTTACAATTGACATTTTCACCATACTGATTCTTCAAACAGAGAGCAGGCAAGTAATATTGGGCCTTCGTTAGCGTTATTGGGCATCATTTACCTATTTATTATTACTGCACATTCCCAAAATAACAATAGCCACAAAATTCGTTATCTCTGGAGGTCCAAAAACATCCCAGTGCCTCAAAATAAATATTATCTGACAAGCTATAGTAAGTTGATTCGTTATTATCAAATTAGCCTTAAAACTTTTAGAATGATTTGATCTCATTGGGGAGTTGTTTTCATTTTTTTTCATGCCAAAAGCTGACCACAAGTATGCTTATTGCTTATAGCCTGGCAAGATACGATACTCGCTGTACGACATCATTGCGCTTCACCAAAACTGCTTTCTTACTGCGTCTGGCTGCCCAAGTAACAATTTAGGTTCTCAATAGGTTATAAATAGCTCCTAGAACCTGTTTTGATGATATTTCCGTCAGTGCCATTTTTAGCACAAACAACGTTATCTATCGGGCTTCAGAACCTCCTGTAGTAAAAAAAGGCCCAGCCTCGAAGACGTTGTCGTTGCCAATAGGCACTGACTAATTTGAAACCAAATTGCATATTGCTAAACCAGTTGGCAAACAAAATAACCTTGGTCAAACCTGAAAATTCCTCTATATAAACTTTCTAGAACCTTCAAGCACCCACGCCAACCTATGTATAACCTTAGTGTCATCTTTACGTGGTGATAGTTTGGCCTGATAAAAAGCTTGTTTGCTGGCTTATGGCACCTCATGAGGATCGGAAAAGTATAAATTGTGGACCATTTAGCTGTGAACAGGGTATAAATAAGTTTTCAAGATGGTTAATCTCACAAAGTTGTAGATTCCTTACAAGGAATGGGAATGAAACGCAATATGGAGACATTTTAGGTATGAATTTATTTCAGAAATCGGGTAGGATGGTACACAACCGATGGCCCATTTTCGCTGCGCATGCCATTTTTTTTGTTAAAGTTGGGTATAATTTAGCTGTCAAATACATACGCCTTTGATATCTTAAAAAATAATTTTAAATTTGTATCAGAAAAAAATATTACTTTTTTTCAATCTGATCAGTAAAAATACAATATGGTTATGAATGCTTGAAGATGTCTATATAGTCGCCATATATACTCAATTATTGACACATTCTTGTTGAACAGATTAATGTAAATGAAATAAATATTCATCCAAAATGATCCAAAATGGTTGCCTAGGGTGTCATGCTTACAAACTTTTACAATAACCAAAGCAAGGAACAATAGCTATATCCCTTTTTATAATGGCATTATATTATTCCATATGGCTTTGAGTCATTAGGATCAAATACATGCTACATCGCTCAGAATAGGCCGTATGTAATGCCAAACAGCTTCAAGGCTATAAGGACCTGAATAAGCTATTTTTATGCCATACTGGTAATATTTTTGGATTCTGATTGCCAAATTGTGGCCCAAATATAACCTTTCCAGAACCTGCTGGTCTGAACTCCCATTTAGCCCTGGTAAAGGGCTACAACAACGTTATTGTTGCCCCTTTTCTATGGATAATAGGATTTCCATACTACTTGTAGCTCCCACTTCCTATTGGCAAACAATTCAACTAGAATATGACTATTGAGCAAACCAATAACTATTATAGAATCTTTATATGCCTAAAAGGTCATGATTAAAACCAACAGGTGAAAAAAATGTTAGTTGGGTATGAATGTAGTGGGAATGCAGGAGGAATGGGGATTACGTATCTGATGGCTTTGACATAAGTACCTTTCCTTTTGGTTGCATTGGAGATTTCGCACTCCAGATCAAATCTTGCAAATCGCGTATAGCATGAGTCACTCAGTTCAAACTTTACTAAATCCACCTGAACATATTTTTGAGAAAAAGCAAATACCGTTTTCTTGCCTAGTGTGGGAGGAGGTATTTCTTTAAGAGTCAAAATTTTGTTCAAGGATAGTCTAAAACCTCTAATAAAACACTTTTTTCAAGCTTGATTACTCTTTTGACACAGCTACTTTTTATTTGAACTTATTACTGTTTTTATTTCAACGAAATGCACGGAGTGCTTCAAAAGCTATAATTAATTCAAATAAAAATGGCAAAACAATAAGTAAACTGTCAATATAAGACAAACAAATTTTTTGAGATTTTTCTAAATAGTGGTCTAGTTTCACCTAGTTTCTTTTGTGCACATTGTCTATTTTCATGTATCGAAACTCTGTTGCTTTAAAACACTTGTCACATACGTCGTGTCTGAAATATCCAAAACAAGCAGTAAAGCATAAAATGCACTGTTTTATTCTCGTCCTCCCATACACAGAACGAACGTAACGTTAATAGATTCTGTTGGAATGCCTTGTTTTGAATTAAATATATAGAATGGCCCGAAGCCATGCCTCCTTGTCCGTAAACATAAAGAACAGCCATAAAAAATAACGATGTTATTATGCCATCGGAAGGCCTACAGTACACATCACAAATTATTTTCAATCCATTTTTCATAGATTACGCACACTCGAGCTCCAGGCTTTTAGATTATTTGAAAGTCCTTTGTGAAAGGTATGTTATTAGGATAGTGAAGGCTGGATTGAAAATGATGTAGTACAAGCAGTTTGTTATGGGTGATTGTGTGACAATGTACATTTATTTTGTGGAATTTTATTAGATTTACATGATATTTTGGTAAAGTATAATTGGATAGTAACGGTAAACTGGCTGCTTCGTCTGAGTATTCTTTAAAATCTAATGTTTAATGTTGAAAAAGGGATTATTTCAGCTAAGCAGTTGAAGCTGTGTGGCTACTGAAAGTAAGTACTTGGATATTTTTTACTACACTCATAAGAAGAGAGGCCACTCAATAGACAAGACAAGAATGCTGACTTATGTCTGACTATTAATGTTATTGTACAATGTACATTATAGCAAATCAGTCACAAACAAAAACAATTAAAACAATGAATTAAATAAATAAACAGAAAAAACAGAATAGCTCAAGTGCGCGTGTTACACGAAATTGCTTTCGAGGTATTCTTCAGTTGAATAGAAGCATTATGATAGTAAAAATCTTTTTATAGGAATTTGGAATTTTTTATTGGATAGGTACTTTCTTTAATGACTCATGTTACACTCACACCCGTATGCACCGTTTGGCGATTCTAATCCTAGTTCCCTAATCGCGTTTTGCTAATCTTTGACATCTAGCCATGCACCGTCAAGAGATTAACTAATCCAGATTGGAGATACGGCAAGGTTGTGTTCGCAAGATTGTTTTGACAGTGACAGTGACAGAACTAGTTTTGAGCAAGAAATATTTCCCAAACCCGAAATATTAGTTTTATACGGCTATTGAGCATTACCAAATAGGCAGAACTAGTTTTGCGCATGTTGAAATGCACAGAACTAGTTATGCGCAACTTGAAATGCACAGAACTAGTTCTGTGGTACGGAATGACAACCAAAGTGAACATTCGTTACGCATTGTGTGTCAAAAACCAGCAAAAACCTATCGTTTAGGTTAGGTTAGGTTTCTTTGCCAACGTTCGTGCAATATAAGTACGAATTGTGAAAACGCAAAAAGAGGTTTGGAAGCACAAGCCAATTTGATGCTCACACAATCAAATAAACATTAAACCAGCCTCAGTTGGCGATTTATTATTTATTGGTATTCATTAAAATATATTTAACTTCTCCAACTTTATATTTATTTGAGTCCGTCGCTGGCGCTGATTAAATGAAAGAAGCAGAATTTGTGCTTGTCATTCAAAAAATATACAGAACTAGTCCTGTGCATTTCAAGTTGCGCAAAACTAGTTCTATGTATTTCAAGATGCTCAATACTAGTTATGCCTAATTGGTAATGCTCAATAGCCGTATAAAACTAATATTTTGGGTTTGGGAAATATTCCTTGCTCAAAACTAGTTCTGCGAATTTTTTTCGGTATAAATTGTAATTTAGTGACTGTATACTTGATTTTTTAAATTTATGGTGAAGAATGGTAATTAGATCAGATCTGATATTATGAGTGTTTTTGCTCGTTGAAGGCAGTTCATTTTTTAGGATTGATTTATAGAAGAGTATATAGTAACATATGCAAGGTAGAGGTATAATTTTGTGATCTTGAAATAGTGGTTTTCAGATTGGGAACAAGAAAGGTAGCATGGAGGGCGGAGGTTAAATCGACCCTTCTTATTTATTTATTAATTGAAACATCTCACAATCACTGGGGAAGCAGTTACATCAGGCACGTTTCCAGGATTCACTTTGGGGGGGGGGGGTGTTCAAGATTTAGGGTTGGCACCATTTAATTAATTTTCTTGACCACGACGACGATCAGCAAAACAAAATATTCAAACAAACTATTCGTCGTCGTTAGGGTTGCCAAAAATCGTTAGGCATGGTGTGGATTACATTTTTCGCGGAATTATAGTATAACATTTCGGCGGGCCCTCTGAACCCCCCTAAAAACGTGCCTGTTACATGTAAGGTATGGGAGCTGACCTGACTCCGAAAGAGATTTCCTAGCTCTATACCAACAAGCATATTCAAAAAGTTCAAAATAGCTGCTGTCGATTGATATATGGAATTAAGAAATATGAACATATTACTCATAAAATAAGTGAGTGTCGTTGGCTGAACACGGAAAATCGAAGAGTGCTCCATCTCAGTGCATTCACTCATAAACTCTTACTTATGCCTAGTCCCCCTAATATAGTGTCGAAATTTGTTCGTCGTTCCAAAACTCACCAAAGGCATTTAAGATCTAATACTGCTTTCAACGATGCCTCAACATAAAACAGCAGCAACCCAGCTTCATATTTAATGCTATCTGTAGGTACAACTTACTGTCAGAAGAATTCAAGCTATTCAATATTAATAAACTTAAATTCAAACTTAAGACTTATGTAATGGAGAAGCAATAAAAACTGACTGCATTTTTTTTAGTACATTTGCAATTACCTGTATTCAAATGCCTTTTGGACGACACATGTGTCATTGATACTATCTTTTTTTTTTTTATTGAAGATATATTTCCTTGATCTCGTCGACCCACTGGAAGTAAGGTACTCTTTTCACTAACCCATCTTGTTTAGTTATGTATACCCTGTTACCCGATACTTTAAACTGTCAGCCGTGTCAACAGCGAACAGCTGTTCGGCTAGTGATAACTAAAAATACTCCAGATTGAGTCATGACATATCAATCTTAAGCTTTGAAGGAATGCAGGGTTGTATTGAGTGGAAGCATTACTAATAACAAGTAATTGACACTTGATGACGTTTTCATCTATGCTCTGAGGTCTATGCTTATTTTACATTTTCTCGGAAAATCCAGCGTGTCTTTCAGTATATCAGTATGGCTGGTCTGAATGATGATGATTAAGTACACTTTAAATGAGGTAAGAATGAAGATAAAAGCATTTTTAGCTTAAGCTTCAGTTAAACTACCTTATTATATTAATCTTACTCCATGTACTTACTTTATACTTTTCTCCAATTGTACTTTGTACATTTCAACCAATAAATATCTCACTAGTGATGCAAGCTATCCATTGAATCGTCCTTATTGCTAAATATAGTAGTATTGTGATAGTCTCTAACAATATACAAAGCAATAAAATAATCTATTTCTTTACTAACTATGTTTGCTGCGAATTTCTGGATATTGAAGCAATTTCTTGTTTACAACAATAGTCATTACTTTTTGACAAATATTCAATAAGAATATTACTAATACGGTCCTGATCGCAGGATTGCCAATCAACATCACTAGTAAAAAATTAAATTTGAGATACAGTTCTTCGTCAGCTGATACCTATCAAAAAGACGTCAAGACAGTTTAAAGTATCAGGTAACAGAGTATATCTAATCTTATTTACTTGTGTATGGGCCAGTTCCAAGTATGAATTTTCTTTATGTTTATAGCTTGAAATATGTGATCCCTTGGTGGTTAAGTATTGCAGCTGAGCTAAACTTCGCCACCAGTATAGCGTATTTTTTGTTCAAATTTTGATTAATAAAAGACGGTTATTATTATTATTACCACAACTGTAAGGCTGTCCTTATTATATGGACCTCTAGTGTGGTGACCATGTGTAAAGATTGAAACAAGCAAAACTTAATAAAATACAACGCTTGGCTTGTATTATTATAACAAGTGCAGTACACACGACTCCGTTGAGCACGCTAGAAGTTCTGCTGATTCTCCCTCCACTCAACTTAGTAATTCAAGGGGAGGCAGGGGCGTCTGCGTTCCGACTGTGGAGTCAGTACCTACAGTTGGTCCTTTGTGGATCCTGTCAGGAGATCCTCTGTCATCCTCTCGAAACTGCAAAGGGATCACCCTATCCTATACATGAGGAGTAATACAATTTTTCCTACATATTGCTTCGATTGCAAATTTACGATGAAGTATCCTATAACAGATAAGTGGGGGTCAAGCGGCAGGCGGCCTTCCGAGGAGAAAGGGGCAGTCTGGTATGCTGGGGTGTGCGGGCCAAAAACAACAAAAATACAGGGTGTCCCAACGAATTCGAGCAGGCTAGAAAAAGCAACGCCCATGCTCTAACAGGCATGTGAGTGTGCCCTATATCCCGTTGTTGTTATGTACTTTGTTCACAAATACGATATTATCTTTTACAGAAATCTGCGGGATTTAAATTTTATGAAATTGTTTAAAATAGTCATTTAACACTTAAAGGGGTGATACACGTACGAGCAAGTACGCGTACTTATGGCTCGACGACTTTTTTCGCCTGTGTGTCACCGTAAGTACGCGTACTTTAAAACCGTCGCGCAAACCGCCGGCGATCCAACTGGTTTGAAATCTTGCTCGTAGCTTGTCTCGGCTCGTACTGCGAGCAGCGAGCCTCCACTTTATTTCGGCAGGCCATCGATGCGCAACGTTTGTCGTGTTTAGCGTTTGTTAAAAGTTTTGTTTATTTAGGAAAATTATCAAAATGAGTGATTTCAGCTTCACGTGTGTCACCGCGTCGAGCCGAGTAAGTTCGCGAACTTAAAAACCGCGTACTTAAAGTTCGTACGCCTATCACCCCTTTTATGCACTGCTAAAACCTAAAATTCATCCGAAACTATAGCAATTAACCCGAAACGATCAACCAAAACAAAGTAGCAATTTATATTATGCCTCTACATGAGTGCTTTTTTTAGGATTCTTTACCTTCTATCTGTAAAAAGTGTATACAGCTGCCGCTAGGATTGTGGGCACAAACAAAATCCTTGTTTACTTCTTCAAACCAATTCGAATTCGTTGAGGTGTCTCACGACGATTAAGAGAAGCAATATATTGGAACTGGGCCCTAGTAGAGAATTATAATTTTGGTGATGTAAAGTAGAGCAAATGTTGTGTCTTTTCTTGTCATTGTGTTACCCAATGAGGTATCTATTTGTTTTTGGTCGTGTGACATTCGATTCAAAATTATTAATGGAAAACCCTGTATATTAGTCCCTTTCTGTGTTCCTCCCCATAAAGCAAAATTCCAACAAACTAGCACACTTGGGGTCTAAATTGATTAATTCAAGAACTACAGGTAATTAAAGGATGGTACCACTACCATTTATTATAACATGTAACCTTACAGTTAAATTATTTTTGTAGTGTTTCATAATGGTAGTGATACAGTAGTTGTCAACAAACCTCTCAAAATTTGGATTTACGTCGGTATAAAAATGTAAATTATGCCAGTTTACATGGCCGTTAATGATAACGCTGTAGCTACATTTCATAAAAAAGAAAATGAAAGAATTTCATAAGAAATGTAACTTCATCGGTAAACAACACACTGTTGAAAAGGAGTGCATCTTCTTGGACTAGAGCACGACTCCAGTTACAGAAATTACTAATGGAAAACCCTGTATATTAGTGCCTTTCTGTGTACCTCCCTATAAAGCAAAATTCCAACAAACTAACACACTTGGGGTCTAAATTGATTAATTCAAGAGCTACAGGTACTTTTTAAAGGATTGTACCACTACGATTGATTATAACATGTACCCCTACAGTTAAATTATTTAGCTAGTGTTTCAAGTAAATAGGACGAATTGGTACTGTTGGTAGTAAAATAGAGCATATAATTTGACCATTTCATTCGAGACATCATATAATTTTTGATATTTGAAATAAATTAGGTGTTCTAGCAACAACCTTACCTCTTTCGCCGAATTCTCTTGGTCAATTTATGATGGTCATACAGTATTCCTGTCTACCAGGAATGTTGAGGACCAACCTTGTCTGTAAACAGATCTCATTTGCCGAAGCCACTTCATCTACCTACCGTATTTGGTTTGCTGCCCCACTGACAGTGTACCGGTTTAAAGTGGCCCTCGAAAAAGGTGCGATTCGCTTTTGTTTCTTGGTACACAATACCAAAACAAACGGTAGTCGGTAGTGGCACATGCCACCCGAAAAGGCATGCTTCGACGCGCATACATTAAATCGGCTATTGTTATGATTTAAAGAGTGCTTAATATCTGTATAATTTATGGTACGGTAATGTTGGGGACACAGGCAGGGACGCTGCGCTGGTTACACATATGGACATCCTTTTTCAATAAGAAGAATCATTTAAAAAAAGTTGTTATTTGGCTTTAAACATATTTTTATCCACTCCCATTAAGTTATACAGCGATTACCAAACTACAGTTACAACTTCCAACGTTGGAGATATGCCCGGCACTAACCTCTCAAAAAATTAATCTCCTTAATCCACAGCTATAGATGGTTATGCATTAAATAACTCTTATTACAGACCGTTATCTATCCAGGGTAGTACTGAAACAATTTTTGTATTAATATATAACAATAATGAATATCCAAAACACCTACGCCGGGAAGATTTCTAAATACACGGGCATTGCCATGGAAATAATATGACTTTGGAAATGAAACAAAGTAACTATTATCCATCCCATTATGTTGGTCTCAGGCCTTAACAGATTTACACAACACCTGCAACAGTTAGGCCTGGATGAAAAGTTAGACAAAGCGTTCCAAAAGTCCGTAATCCTGCAGACCTGTAATAATGTACGATCCTTCCTCAATTTCGATCAACAATAGTTAGGTGCTGACTTGGCACAGGCCGTCAACATTTGTTGTCACCGCAATCATGCGAGAGGAGCTTAGAAAGCCAGAAAATAATAGTAACAAAGTCAGACTGTCAGGAATCTGTTCTATACCCTACACTGTTCCTGCTGTACATTAACGAGCTCCTGGAAATAACATCCAATCCAATCTACAGCTTCGCAGACGACAGTACATTAATATCGTGCATGGAACCAGGCAAGCCACTATCATTCCAGGAGACGGCACGTCGGCGACAGCAGCATGCCTCACAGATCAACCCAGATATCAAAACAATTGTCGAGTGGGAATTAGTAAATAAAGTACACTTCAACGTACAGAAAACTCAGGCAACAACACTTACAAAGAAGTCTCACGTTGACTTACCAACAGTGGAAATAGAGGGTCACCCCATAGACGAGTTACCTTCTGTCAAGCTTTTGGGGATCAACATCAACAACAACATGTCCTGGCATGACCACGTCGTCAGTATTGCTAAAACGGCATCCCAGAAGCTTGGAGTTTTGTTCCGCTGTAGGAAGCTGTACACACCAGAGCAACTGCTGCTGCTCTACAAGGCACAGATCCGAACATCGCTGGAGTATTGCTCTCATGTGTGGAGATGCTCTCTGAAGCACTCTCTAAAGCTTCTGGACATTATCCAGAAGAGACCAATTAGACTAATCGATACGCCTAACCTCACAAAGGACCTTCTTAGCCTGGAACATCGAAGAAGGGTGGCTGACCTGTCCCTGTTCTACAGATTCTATCACGGAAGATATTCGAGTGAGCTCTCCCAGGTAATAACAGCAAAGGCAGCCCGAACGAGGAACACTAGAGAGGCTCTGCGAGCTCATCCTTACCAGGTCGAGGTCCCTACTCCACGAACCAGTCTCCTCCTGCATTCCTTCTTTTGGAGAACCTGGATGCTGTGGAACGAGCTGCCGAGCACTGATTCTTATCCTCTCGCAGCGCTTCTACAGCGACATAGGCTTTTAGCCTTTGCGGGAGGCTGACCATAAAAAAAATCTAAATGTTTACATGTTTAGTTGTACTGTTGTCAAACCGTACGGAACGTCATTTTCTTAAAATGGTGGACCGCTTTATTTTCGATTCAGGTAGAAAGTTATCATGATTAATCCGTTTTTACAATACTTCGTTCCCATATTACATGAATAAAAGGGGAACGTCAAAATCAGAACACAGCAAACATGTTTGAGGAGTCAGAACGGAATGTAAAATGGGATGGAGTCTAGATTTCCTAAGTAGGATAACACTTTCAAGGGAATGGTAAAATAATCTGCCTATACACGGTGTTTCCTGAGTTGGGACTTTTCTTCATAGATCATATAGTACTTGCCAAAAGGAAATATTTTTTTACCTATACACGAAATGTTTAGGGATATCAAGATGTTGACCCATAATGAAATCCTCATTTTTAATTTTTTTAATTCCGTCCCTGTACGATTAGATAAAAAAAGAGACAAAAAACAAAAAAATCCTGTTTACTACGGAACAGCGCTTTTTCGATGTCTCGATTTGTTGACGTGCTACATCGGACTTTAAAAACAACAAAAATGGTACAACCGGTATAACTATAATGCAATGGTGGATATGATTCTAGTGTACGCTGAATATGGACAAAATATCTCTCGCGAGTGTATGCTGATCGCTTCCCTGATCGTATTCATCCTGCTCTCGGTCGATTTTTCTATCTCGTGCAAAGAGCTAGAGATACAGGATATTTGTGTTCACATCACAGTGGACATACTGGACGACCTAGACAACCTCGAATGATCCAAATTGAAGAAGAAATACTTGGCTTTTCAGTCTCGCGGCGCGAACTTCGAACCATATCTATAAGATTCATGTGAGAGAACCGGACTTAAAACCTGGTAGAGAACGAGTAGAGAGTATTTTCTTACAATTTTTTCCATTCTTCTGCTGATTTGTTGTTCTAAAAAGGAAAGTCCCAACTTTGAAGACACCCTGTATATAGGTATCGTTATACTGGATCCAGTAGTCTCGCCAAAAAGTATAAACAAATCAAAATAAAGACAATACAGTTGCCTGAATGTTGCGAAATGTTCTTTGCATCTCATCCTAAGACGGTCGTTCTCATACATCAAGAACTGAGCGGTACAACCGCACATTTATTCCCAGGGTGTCCAAGGCTTGGAATGGACTGCCAGGAGATGTATTTATTGGGCCTGCGGGTGTTGGCCCATTCAAATCTCGCGTTAACAAACTTCCCCTAACATAACCCTTTCACAGCAGCCGCGGTACTCTGGTATTTAGGCTCTGCCTGCGCGGTCTGCTCAGTTATAAAAAAAAACACGCATCTTTCTGCTTTGCCCTTTTGGCGTCTGTTTCAATTTAGTATCAGGCTTAAGATCTCTAAACCAGCGAAACAAATACTTTTGGCAACTACCATCCAATAAATTTCAGAGAAAGCATTTACCTAAGTGGTTCAGCTCGAGGCACCGTGACCATAAAAAACGTCCCGCCCCCCTCCCCTCATCCCCCTTCCCATCTGCAGATGACAAAGAAAGACACTTAATCCTCGTACATCCTAAGTTTCAAACCCTGCCCGAGGCGTCATATGGAAACCAGGGCGCTTTCGCCTTCATTATCTATTTAAAAGGAATTAAAGGAACTCTCCTCAACTCTCTTTTGAATGCCACCAGGCTTGGGCGGACCCTTCAACGCTTGCTGCTTAGTGCTCACCCTCAAGAACACCATAATCGATATTTTACAGACATACACAGGGAGTACGTCTTATGGTACAGGTAATGTGGTTTGCGTAAAGGTTGGATATTATCACGACAGAAGCTTCTATAGTAATCCAGTGCCGGTACTCTATAACTTAGAATCGTGTTGAGATCGGGTGGCTTCGTAAATATGTCAGCGTAGTAGGCCCCAGTGAGCACGTTGTGATAGGCACCCGAAACTGCCCGATCGTCATGGTCGTCATGGTGATAGAAACATGTTTCTATCTCTTAAGTTAGAGAGTACCGGCGCAGGCAATCCAGTAATGCAGGATGAACCATAATGTAAGTGAGGTTCTGAACTTATGTCCATTCGGAAGCGTCACACTAAGAATTTTACAATTTGAAGGTTAAGTTCAGTAGACAATACAGTTTCATTATGCACATACTTCGGAGATAATATTGCATGCTGTGGTTTTAGAAATTGTACTGAAAAATATCAAGCTTTCATATGAAATTTCCAGGCTCCAAAAATATTACCAGATATACAGAAACTGAGTATCTTGTCTTCGTATCTGATCTGGTCAGAGATTGACGACTTGACTTGATTTTCAAGCTACTTGACTTGACTTGACTTGATATCAAGTCAAGATCAAGTCAAGTATTTGTTTTCGAAATTCAGGTCACGTCAAGTAGTTGCACATCAAGCAACTTGAAAGTTTTTCAAGCTGGTTGATTTTTTTTTGAAAAAATTGTTCTTTTTTGATATTAATCTGATTAACTGCCAAAACGGAATAACAATAAAAATCTATGTATATAAAGATGTAATATTATATTTAAAAAAAACCAAAAACGAAAACTCCAACAAACTTAGTTGAATAATGAATGTAATAATATGAAATAAAAATACGAAATAATGACAATAATACATAGATAAAAAACAAACTCAGATGAGGGTGGGTTGATTCAGTGGTTAGACTCAAGGGCTCGTGACCGAAAGTTCCCGGGTTCGATTCTCGTTAGAGGCGGAAATTTACGTTTTTCTGTTTTTTTCAATCAAAAATAAATATCCATAAAAAAAGCTCAGCGAAGAATCCCCACCTGAGCCTTCACTGTTGGCTTCTAGTTAACAGTGTTGTTCCTAGACTGGCGCCGGGAAACAGAACAGAACACGGGGCTAATGACCAGAGCAGTCGATGCCGATGACACAGAAGTAAAAAAATTAATATCCTCATTTACCATCCGTGATTTGAGGCACATAAGACTTCTGACGGAGTTATCACTTAATCAATTTCTTGTTTTGGTTAGAGTTAAGGCAGCTCTAAAAAGCTGCCTTTCAACTGGGGCTAAATGTTTGGAAAAATACATTCGTGCCTTTTCCACCATTCTAAAATATCTTCAGTACTGCCCCTTGCCGCTTGAATACTATTTATAATCTGTTCATCGGTTCCATCTCGATCAGGTTTATTGTCAAGCTCCATAGCCCACGAATCTAGTCTACCGAGCAGCATATTAATCCAAAAATGGTGGAAATACTCTAAAAAACATTAAGGTACTGGAAAATTCGTTCAATTAACGACCATTCTGTGTCGGTTGGCTTTAAAGTTTTTAAAGTCATTGGGTGCCTGCTTGCTGTCGTAACCTCGGTGATTCCCCTATTTTAACGCTTCGATTCGCATTTTACAGATCGATATCAAGAAATATCAAGTAGTTTGATTTTACTTGATATCAAGTCAAGTAGTTCAGATCGAAAATCAATTCAAGTCAAACATCAAATTTTCAGAAGTATGAGCTTTCAAGCGAGTATTTAAGAAAAAATTCAAGCTACTTGGCTTGATGAAACCCTAGATCTGGTCCATAACAATACATTGTTAAAGTCCTATGATGTCATTCTATAAAAAAATCACTTTCCTCTCGTATCGCCCACATTTTCTAGGCTTTATAACGTAGCCTGCATGTTCTTCTTGTTTGCCTAGCGACTTTTCAAGACGAATCCATTTTAAATTACAACTTGAAGTTTTGTTCTAAAATTATACAATTTTGAGGCCCTATACCGAATATTTGGTTAAACGATCACTTTTCATGACTCATCATGATGTAATGGTACATTATTTAAGTATCCATAACAAAAATTAAAAATCCGGTCAGTGTTTTTGCCGAACAGTCTGTTGAAATTTTGCACTCTCGGAATATGTCCGAAGAATGTAAGCATTCTCGTCGACACAATGGAGGATAGTCTCTTTGGAGTACCGAGCTCATCAAGTGTGGGAACGTTAGTTCGATGGGCGGTATAAGGAACTCTCAGCATTCTCCTTCACGTCCACATTTCAAAAGCATCCATGCGAGCTCGATCTGCCTATTTAACAGTCCAAGTTTTCGAGGCATATAAAAATATGGAGAACACAAGAGACTGAACCAGAGGCATTTTGGTAGCTTTAGTGATGTTATGGTCACGCCATATTTTAATAAGCTTTGTCATAGCCATCCGTTCCTGTTGAATGCGCCGTCGAATTTCATTTTCACAGCTACCCGAATTGTCGATCAAAGAACCGAGGTACACAAAGCTTTGAACTACTTCACAATGGCTTACTGACTTTATTTCTCGATGATTATCGTGATCTCTATCTACGATCATAACCTTGGTCTTGTTGCAGTTAATACTAAGACCATATGCTGCACTGTATTGCTCTAAGATGTTTAATAGGGCTACTAGTTCTTCCTGAGAAGCAGCAATATGGGTTGTATCGTCAGCAAGATTTGCTGAAGTCAAATATTTTGCTTCCGCCAATAGTTATACCACTATTCCAGTTGTCCAATACCTGTCTCATCACAAATTCAGAGTAAATGTTAAATAACATCGGAGATAATACATATCCCTGAATAATTCTGGTTGCTGATTTCACCAGACAGGTTACCATCAATTCTTACACGAGCCGAGCTAGACTCATAGAGTTGCTGTATGAGAAACTCTTAAGTGGTAAGAAACTCTCATAGAGATAAAGATTTCCGACAGTTTGGGCCACTTTACGTTTATCAAACGCCTTAGAATAGTCCACAAAGCACATAAAAACTGGAAAATAATGATCTCTGGCTTTTTCAATAATTTGTCACCACCCAGGTATTTGACTTCTTGTGTAGGGTCAGTGGTACATCGTGAAGAGGAATCATCTGCTTTATTCCTGTGAGTTCATAGGATAGGTCACAGGCGTTAGCTAAATTTAAATATTTTTGTTGTATTCTCGATTTGCGAGGTATGTAATCAATCTCTGGTGGTTGAGTAGAATAGAAACAGTTTAAGCTATATTTTCTTTTTGTATTCCTTATCGCAGGAAGTAAAGACTCTTTAGCACTATATAATAGTCCACGTGTCCTGTACTATAGGTGAGTCGAGAAGGACGTCAGCCGATAGATCTTTGATATTCCCGTAGACACGTTCCGGCTGATACGATCAGAGTAAAAAGCGTGGCCACAGATGTGCGGTGCCTCAACCCTCGTCTCGGTGGGGCGTGAGGGTGAGTGTGGAAGTGCGGGGGATGTAATGGCCTCGAAATACCGCGGATGATGATGATGGTGATAGCGAGCCATGCCCAAGCACCGTATGGTCTCAAAGAATCCTACACTGCTTTTTGCACATCGCTCCAGAGAAAATAATTACAGGGGTTGGTATAGGGGAAAGAGATCTGCGGAAAAGGAGTTCGCTAATGATGATTCTTTTTCGAACCATTTCGGTCTTTTACTTCCCACGCTGATATGTGAGGGGAGTATTGTGATCGCCAAATTTTCAATTTTGAGATAATATTGTAACATCCTGTATATATAGCATTGCTTATTTATATTGTTGTTGATGTTTCTTTCACAATGTTAGGTTAGATTTTTGTGATGTGTAAACGTCATCTGGAATTTTCTGGACTGACAGATCGACATTCTCGAATGTCATCTGAATGTCTCGAATCTTCTAGATGGTTCGATGAAGGTGCCACGAGTAGCGTGGCAGTAGTTCAGTTCAGTTGAGTTCAGTTCTAGTTGAGATAAGGTTAAGAGATATTGTATTGAGTTGTGAAGTAAAACGGTGAAAGTTACGTCGAGTTTGATTCCCTGGGTGAAGAAAAAGAGGCCGTCGTGACAATATGCTTTTCGGGCGTTTCATGATGTCTACAAAACGAAAATCCACGTCACGCATTTCCGTCGGTGTGTCTGTCTTTCAGTGTAGGTTTCTCTAGCCTCTCAGTAACCGCTGCATGGATTATGATGACATTTCGGTACCGAAATGTTATAGGGTCCTAATAGGTAATGCTGCTATAATTTTGAAAATCGGTGCATTGGTGGCAGAGTAATTAGTAAAGAGCAAAAAAATAAATATTCATCAAACTTCATTTTTAGGAGTATTAGGAGTTACCGATCATTTTCTACTTTTTTTGGGTGGGTGTGAAATTGGGGTGGTAAGGGGGGCGGCTGCTTGTAAAACTCGAAAATTTGTTGTACTTATGATAGGCTGTCCATTGACCTGTGAAAGAGAATCCTAGCGGCATAATACCCTTCTTTAGGTCCATCCGAAAATTGCCTTGCCTATTACGGGAACTAAAGAATATTCAGATGCGTACATGCGAATATTTCTTTAGATCGTTCTGTATTGAGTAACGTGGAAATTATGCAATTGATTTCAACGAAATTTTGGCACAGTATTTTTAACCTGTCAAGGATAGAAAACGGGTATGGTTTTTAGAAATCGTGTCAGTGCAGCAACAATAAAAAGAACTAAAAATGTAAAAAAACCTGAAACTCCGTTTTTAGGCATTTTAGGGGTTCCACTGACACATTTAGTATAAGCAAGGGAGTTCGCCAGGGATGTATATTGTCGCCATTGCTTTTTAATATCTACGTAGAGAAGATCTTCCAACTAGCCTTGGAGAAATCAAGATTAATGGTTTTCCAATCAATAACCTAAGATACGCAGACGACACTGCCATCTTGGCTAATACTCCTGAGGATCTTCAACACATTATAGATAGAATCAATCTGCTGGGTAAACGCTTTGGCCTACAAATTAATACCAATAAAACGAAGGTTATGATAATTGCTCGCCAGAACATCAATATCACAACTAACGTCGACGGAGAACAGATAGAACAGGTAACACGTTTTAAGTACTTAGGATCCACACTGAACAGTAATTGGGACTGCAATGAAGAAGTAAGAGCACGGGTTGAATATGCGAAGACTACATTCCTTAAATTAAAGAACTTTCTTCTAGCACGAAGTCTTCCGTTGGCTCTGCGGCTTCGGGTAGTAAAGTGCTATGTTTGGCCCATATTACTTTACGGAGCAGAAACGTGGTCTCTTAAAGTACGAACATTGAACCGCATAGAAGCATTTGAAATTTGGACACTCCGGAAACACCTTCGCATTCCCTGGACTGCACATAAAACCAACGAAGAAGTACCGAGAATCGCTGGCGTAAACAGAGAACTTCTTCATATTGTCAAACATCGGAAAATATCTTACCTTGGCCATATCCTTAGATGTGCCAGATACTCGATATCCAAATTGATACTGCAAGGTAAGATAGAAGGCCGACGAGGTCCGGGGAGGAAACAGCACTCTTGGCTTTGAAATAAAAGAGATTGGTGCGGCATAAGAGATGCCGCCACAATATTCAGACAAGCAGAAAATGGCACCCTACATATTATGATGTGAGAAGAATACGAGGGATCGCCGACGTGCGGAATTGCACAGGGCACACGAAGAAGAAGAAGGGGTTCCTGGATCATTTTGTATTTTTTAGGTAGGAGTAAAATTGGGGCGGGGTTAGGGGGCGGGGAGTTGGAAAATTGAAAACTGGAAAATTTGTAACCATGATAGGCTATCCATTGACATGCGAAAAAAGGACCTAGCGACATAATACACTTTTTTAGGTCCATCTGAACATTGACGGCAATATTAGGTACAGAAATCAGGGCACCTCTTCCTGATACATATGAGTATTTCTTCACATCATTCTGTATTCTGTAACCTAAAATTGATTTTAATGAAATTTCGACACAGTATTACTACCATGACGAGGATGGAAAGTGCGTATGGTTTTTAGAAATCGTGTCATTGGCGGTGCAGCAATAACAGAAAAACTAAAAATATAAAAATAGCTCAAACTTCCTTTTCAAACAATTTGGGGGTTCCTGAGCGTTTCGTTTCATCCAGTTCAAGCTCATAGAATAAAACTTTGTTCTAGTTCCTACGGAGAGAGAAGCAAGAAACTATTTTCTAGAGTTTTGTGATGGCTGTTTTTTTATGGCAGGTGGATTTGGTTGCAAGAGGATCTCACACTATAGCTTCATGCAATGAGAAAATAATAAAATGATATCACCGTTATGTGTGGGAAGTACCGAATCAATCAACTTGACTCCATTTTTCCTACCAAATAAAAAAGCTTTTGACTTTTGTGGATTCAGTTAGAGACACTGATTTTTTGAACTATTTAAAGCTTGTAAACCTTCGTTTATGCTGTCAGTAGTTGATTATATATCATCAGCTGTGAAAGACCCATACATTTGCGTATCATCAGCATACAAATGGGCGATATACGTTTTCAGACAGGTTAATAACTGTGATGTATACACTGTGTATAGAAGAGGCCCCAATACGGATCCCTGAGGAACGCTACATGTCTACATTTCTAGACGATGAGTTTACGCCATTAACACTGATCATGTAACTACGATCTGACAGATAACTTTGGATAAGATTAGATGATTCACTGCTGAAACCTAAAATGAATAGGTATTGAAAGGAAAACGATCTAGTGATATTAAAAGAGTTCATTTTATATACAGTATATATTATATCGTCAGTAACCTCGAGGAATATGACTTTTTTTTAGCCTTTGGAGCCTGCAGCTTCTTCTTCTTCTTATAGTGCCTTATCCGTTGCGGACGTTGGCGATTAGCATGGCTATGTGTAGGTACTTTGTTCACTGCACTACTGAATAGCTGTACTGAAGTGAGCCCATACCATTGACGTAGATTATGTAGCCATGAGTGTCTACGTCTCCCGGCTCCCCTTTTGCTGTCCGTTTTACCCTGTAGTATAAGTTGAAGAATTCTGTATTTTTCGTGACGCATTATATGCCCAAAGTATCCATTTTCCGTTTTTTGATCGTAAAGGAAATCTCCCTCTGTTTACCAAGTCTACGGAGAACCTCTTCGTTAGTAATGCGATCTGTCCTCGATACACGCAAAATACGGCGGTAAACCCACATTTCGAATGCCTCTAGTTTTTTCATCAATGAGTCAGTCAGAGCCATGCCTCCACTCCATATAGAAGAATTGAGAACACATAGCATTTCGCTAGTCTAATTTTTTTTTAAAGATATATCTCTACTAGTAAAAAGCGGTTTCATGTTGTTAAACGCTGTTCTCGATTTCTCAATTCTCGATTTTATTTCTATGGACTGATTCCATTGTGAGTCAACCATCGATCCAAGGTAGCAATATTTCTCCACCCGTTCTACCGGTTCGGTACCAATTAAGAGTTGCCCTGCTTGTTGTTGTTTACTGATAATCATCCACTTGGTTTTTGAAGTATTGAGCTTTAAACCGTATTGTTCACTGACGACTTGTATTCTCTCTACCAGATGTTGCAGTTCATTAATGTCGCTGGCAAGTATGACTGTGTCGTCGGCATATCGAATATTGTTGATCAACTCCCCGTTTAGTTTAATGCCCTCAGCAGCTTCATATAATGCTTCTTTATAATGCTTAGCCTGCAGCTATTTTGACATATTTTGGAAGTAGTGCTAGCAAAGGTATTGTCCTGTAGTAGGAACACTTCGTAGCATTACTGATTTTTTTTTTTTGGCCGACTCATAGTTCATAATAGACTAAATTTAGCCTTCATCTGCGGTATTTGAAATATCATTAGGATAGTAATGCTTACAAAATGAAAGCTTCAGTTTCCTATAAACAATAGCCATTGCCAAGTTCTTCCATAGAGACATCGTCATCTATACACCGACCAAAAGCAATTTGTCATCAGTTGTGGCGTCCTGCTGCTTATTGGGATCGATACAATAAACATCCTCTCGCCACTATAGTTTCTCCCTCGTTTTGCCCGTTTGACAGCCGAAATGGCCCTATTTATTACCAGCGATCGCTAAAGACAAACGAAATCACTTTGCGCCATGGAATTCTCCAACAAGTAATCGTCGGCCAGTTCTCAATAGTGGACAGATATGACGAATTATATTACGACCCTGCCAGTTACTAGGGGAGTTTTACAAATTCTCTCAATAAAGAGGAAAGGCTAGTTCAGACGCTCTATGTTTTGTACGTTTTATCTGATGCACAGTTCAACACGTTACAGACAAAACGTAGCGTGTAAATAGGAAAACTTCGCATTTTTGAGAACTACGTGAAGACGGTACAGTTGCAAGGATAACGCTATGTTTCCACCATAGACATGTTAGGAAAATGTGCGAAGCGAGGATGTGTAGCGGAGCTGTGAAACGGAGTGGGTGTTTCCACCACAGATGTGCTAGGAAGACGAGTGCTGTGAAAATGTGTGGCGAAGCTGTGAAACTGTGTGCAGATGAGCGTTGCGAGGATGTTTAGCGGGCTCTTCTCAGAGCTTTCTTCTTGCTCGCCTACATCAACAGCACACGTCCGTCGCCCACATCCCTCGCAACGCATTTCTAGCGCACATCTCTCGAAACACCTTAATAGCACACATTTCACGCCAACATGCCTTGTTTTGTACGTACAGAAACTTCGCTCCGATAACCCGTTTCCACCAAAGCTGTGCTGAGCGAGGCAAGGTAATTCAAGCGATTCTATTGGTTTGTTAAAAACACATTCCTCTTAACACATCCTGGCACATCTCTGGTGGACACGCAACCTGACTGAGCTGGTAGAGCATACTCGTAGTTATCCATGAACTGCGCGGACAGATCGGTACATGTAAACGTTGCGTTGGCTCGGTCTTTCAATACTATTTGTTCGCTAATTTAACAAGAATAGTTTTTTGTTTTTTGTTTCATGGCCTGCTGGGTTACTCATGGGTTTGAAAGATTAAAAACGTCGGATTGACTGAAAATTTAAAAAAGATCGATATTGACAATCCTACATTACGAGGGTTGCTCTATATCTCCGTCAATCCACCAGTACGCAGACAGCTGTTTCACGCTTATTAGCGATCATCAGAGCACCATAGGTCGCTTGACGGAGATAGAGAGCATCAGAGTTTTCATGTCTACCAGACATGTGATGCATGTGAGAGCAGGCGACAGAAAAGATCTGATTGTGCGCCATCTGGTACCCGAAGGTACATTGTAAAGACCATCAAATTCTTCAAAGTATAAAAAATTAGTCAGTCCCTTCAAAAAAATTAAGTTATCTGTGATTGAAATCTCCTTAATTACTCTATTCAATTCTCGAAGTACAAAAAGAACTCAAATTTGGTCAGTCCCTTCAAAAAAAATAAATTATCTGTGATTGACATCTCGTTAATTACTGTATTCATTTCTCCAAGTACAGAAAGAATTCAAATTTGATCATCTAACCTAAGCTGACACATTTCATGCATAGTCACACCGCAAAGTCACAGCCTTCTAAGTTTTATAATCGCTCTGATATTCAATTTTTTTCTGATATCTGCTTTTACGAAAAATGATCTTTTAAGCCTAGACAGATCATTTATAGTCCCATGTGTGATACATAAAGTTACACTAGAATTCACCAAGAAATCTAAATATGTTATAACATATAGGTTGTTATATTTAAAAAAGTATGCTAACAGAATTGCTTAAATTATTGATTATATAATACATCTTACAGTCTTGGTACTATTACTGTCATTAAAATAAGTACTAGAATGCACAATAAATTCTTAAAATCGATTAATACAATCTTTTTACTAAATTATTTTCTTTTTTTTTCAGGTAAGCTTTATTTCAATGTGGTTTCTATTCATCTTTTTGGTAAGTTTGCTTTTTGTACCGAAGATAAATATTAAATACTAGTGTACTAGTAGTAGTAGTGGGTGATGTGTCTAGTCTATTTGAATTTGGGTCAGAAATACGCCTTTGGTGTTAAGGCCTATATCAATAAAAAAACTAAGTGAACTTTTTTCGTTGGGCAAAAGTGAGATACAATAGACATAAGAGTTGTGCTTTTATCTGTTTATTCTGAAACACAACATTAGTGTTTTAAAGATCAGTACATTTTTTTGCTAATATTAGTCGAGAGACTGCACCCCGAGACGCCCCTGTAAATGATAATTATCTTCCAGTCAGTAATCACTTATCATCTTGACACAGTAAATAACACTGCCAAATTACAAAAAACTTGGCTGATAATAAAAGATCAAAATCTTTGGAACACATTTCTATCAACTTTTTTTAATCTAAATTTTTCCCTAAAGATGCTAACTTAGCTAACTATGAATTGGGTTTGTTGGGTTTGAAAAAATTTGAAAAAATTGACGGGTAGTTAGATCACAGAATGTAGTGTTTGTTAGGGTTGTGCTAAATTATCAAGAGTCCCTTACTATTTTGTTTTTCGGTCTAAGTTTAGTGGCATTGCGGAGTTTTGCTTGAAAGAGACTAATTATTATGTGAGCTATAGCTCGTAAATAGTTAAAGTACCTATTTTATTATGTTGTTTTATTTTGGTTATGATTGAAAATAGGTATAATAATCGACATACCATGACAATAAAAAAATTAAGTCAAGTTGGTTGATTCAGTACTTCCCAGTTTAATCGCCCGTCTGCAAAAAAGTGTGTTATGCCTCTAGGTCTTTCTTTCGCAGGTCGATGGACAGCCTGTTATGAGTACAATAAATTTTTTAGTTTTATAACCCCACACCCTTCACCCACCCCAATTTCACCGCCACCCAAAAAAGTAGAATATGATTAGGAACCCCTAAAGAGTCAAAAAAATTAATTTTGAGCTGTTTTTATATTTTTAGTTTTTTCAATATTGCTGCGCCGCCGACTTCTAAAACTCGTACGCGCTTCCCATCCGCGTCAAGGTAATAAAACTGTGTCGATATCTCATTCAACTCAATTTATTAATTTCCACGTTATACAATATAAACCAATACTCGTATCCATATCTACATCAGAAAATTATATGTCCCTTGGTTTCCGTAACAGGCAAGGCAATATTCAGAGGAACGTAAAAAAGTGTATAATCCGCTAGGTCTTTCTTTCACAGGTCAATGGACAAACTATTATGAATACACCAATTTTTTCAGATTTACAACCCCCCACCCACACCCACATCAATTTCACCCCCACACAAAAAAAGTAGGAAACAATCAGGAACCCCTAAAACGCCTAAAAACAGAGTTTGAGGAATATTCGAAAATTTTTGTTTTTTGCTAATTACTTCGCCGCCCATGCAGTGATTTCAAAAAATTATTGCAGTATTGCCTAGTGCGACCACACAGCATATCGCTACCCAAATTTCATTATGATGCTAGAAGAACGCCAACAGGCCGACAGACAAACAGACAGGCAGACAGACCGATAGTTCGATGGAAATGAGTGATGTAGATTTTCGTTATGTACATATCATAAAACGCCCAAAAAAGCATATTATCTCAACATCGAAAATTTTCGTGATCACAATACTCGCCTCACCTATCGGTATGGGAAGTCAAATTGGCTCTATGAAATCTGGAATAGAACTTTCGAGGTAGGTACATACACCGTGCATTTCACTATTTCAACAAAGCTCGAAGCTAGGTTCTTTATGCCTCCATTTTACAAAAAGAAATGCAAATGCGCGAAGATCGTTCCAATTTTCGCGATGACCTATAAAAAAATGTCGTGACATTTGAACGCGAAAGGGCGAACGTCCCGTGCCCTATCCCTGCCATTTAGGAGAAAGAATGGAAGGAGACTCCTCGCTACTCTCTCGACTACAATAGGGATGTGTTTCTGTATATTGCATCGTTTTGCTGAAAGGATAAAAATGTAGGCGATTTTTTCCTTTTGATTTTATCCTTATTGGATGTGTGCCCTATATCTCGAGGCGAGTCTGGGTAAAATTTGGGGCTCTAGGGGAAGATATTAGATCAGGGATATGATTTATAGGGTTGCGGTCTTAAAATAATCTTTTGCGTTAAAATGTAGGATCTACAGCTCTTATCAGACAAAAAATCATAGATGTGCTATTGCATCTCTCAGTTTTCAAACACACATGATCACAAAAACCACTATAGTGCTGCAGCTATGAATGTCACTATGGGTTTTGTATAGATGCAAGTTGATATGTATATGGCATAAATAAACAAATATATAGAGAGAGGGTAGTGTTAAAATTGTGAGTGTAATGAAGGCATTTCTACAGGGTTGCGTATATTTCAGTCCTGAAATGTATCGGATGCAGCGTCTTTGGAGTACAGTACTGCATATGACATTTTTGACTGGAAGTAACCGTGGTATGTGGTTAAAAGAACATCATGAGAAACACAGTTTTTTAGATTTCTGATTATAAAAATTTTGCCAGCTCAGAAAGAGTATTGTTAATATGGGCCTCCCAGGTCATATGTGTATCTACCCACACCCCTAAAAATTTTACTGTCTCTAAGGAATCAATGTTATGTTTACGCAGACTGATTATCATCGATTGTGTTTTGGAATCATTTAATGTCAACTTATTTGCCAAGAACCATTTTTCTAAACTTTCTCTAAACATGGCATTTTCACTGGATAGTGCTTCTATAGATTTTCCGCTAAGTAACATTGTCGTGTCATCGGCAAATAGTATCAGATTCATTGCAGTATTACAGTTAGGAAGGTCATTAATATAAATTAAAAATAAGAGTGGCCCAAGGACCAAGCCCTGTGGAACACCAATCGTAACTATTCTTTTCGCAGAGGTGGTGTTGTCGAAATTGACGTACTGCTTCCTGTTATGTAAATAAGATAATAGCAGTTTGATACTTTTTTCGTGAAAGTTATAGTATGATAGTTTTTTTGATAGAATATCATGTTGAACGCAATCAAAATCTTTTGAAAGATCAAAAAAATTTGCCAGACAATAGGAATTATTTTCATAGCCACGTTTATAATCTCTATAAAACTATCTATTGCCAGTGAAGTAGATTTGCATGATCTGAAACCGAATTGGCAGTCATTGAACAAATTATTTCAAAGTATTCATTGATCTGATCTTTTAAGATAATTTCAAATATTTTAGCTAAAACGGGTACAAGCGAGATTGGTCTATAATTTGACAAATCGTTAGCATCACCTTTTTTGAAAATCTCTATAGCCTGAGTGAGTCTCTCTGGTACCGTTGATGTTCCAACTGTCATTGATAATAGGGCTTCTGCTATATGTAACAACCTTACAGTTTTGGACATTTTGAGTCAGTAAGCTTCGGGTGTTATGTGACTCCTAGAGTCCACCTCAGCCGACTAAGACCCGATTTTATCAACATGCATATTTTAACAAAGCTTTTCTATTGGACTTTATTTATTAGCAAAAGCTTTCTATTGGGTGCTGAGAGCTATGTTAATAAGTATCATCCAATAGTATTTTATCAATATTGATAACAAAACGTCAAAATTGGATGACACTTTTGTCAAAACTATTTTAGAATGGAATTATGGTGATTCATGCATCAAAATCATAGCAGGATATTAGAACAAAGCGATTGATTTGCAAATTAATGCCAGATTTTTCATATTTACATTATATCTAATTATTGTATAATTACTAATTGCAAACTGCGATAATTTGTGACAGAATCATGAAAGTAGTATCAACCAGGTAACTACCTCATTTAATAATTACAAATCCCACCTCCGTCAGTCAGATGGATTATAGAAAAATACATACCTTTATGAAGAATCAATCTTTCATTTACTAGATGCATGTTTGTTATAGACCTTCTTATAGAAATATTCACAGAGGATGTAAAGGTGCAGCATTCACATTGTACATAAAATAATATTATATGCAGCTAGCCAGATTTTCAGTCAGATGGATTATAGAAAAATACATACCTTTATGAAGAATCAATCTTTCATTTACTAGATGCATGTTTGTTATAGACCTTCTTATAGAAATATTCACAGAGGATGTGAAGGTGCAGCATTCACATTGTACATAAAATAATATTATATGCAGCTAGCCAGATTTGTCGTTCTTGATAGGCAACCGGTAATGCACACGCACGCTTGAGAAATAGCTTGGTTAACAGTTAAATCGTGTGTTTAGCTTTTGAAATATAACAAAATGCTATTTTATCCCTTTTTACTATAAAACAAAGATATATTGCATGTATTTATAACTATTATCTATAGTAAATTACTGTTTTATCCAAATAATGCAGTAATTTGAATTTCTTCTCATCGTTATCATATGATAGAGGAAAAATCCAGTGATCAAATGTTCCACTTCTGTGGAATCTGATTGGTTGAAATTAACAATTGCTAGACTTTGTGTTAAACAATAAAATGCAATTTTTCACCCATTTAGGATGGAAAATCAGACTGGAAAAGATACTAGATGGTTCATAATGGTCGGTTTGTATATAAAACATGTCATTTTTAACCTTTTTGAGGTAAACTTCAAGAGAAATCAATAGTTTTCAGAGAACTTTGACAGGTGCATGTTCTTGAAAGGGCTGCTCTGATTGGTCAAAGTCTTTGTTTAAATGTGCATGTTGATAAAATCGGGCCTTAAGCTAATCCAATTTTATTGTTAGTATATGTAGTAGCTTATTATACAGCCATGCACACCCAATCCATTAGGTGCTCATTTTCAAAACGTATCACATCGATTCCAAACAAAAAACAAACGAATGCTCATTCGTTCCCGACGAGAACAAAAACAGAACAGAACTACAGCCGAATCGTCGATGCGTTTTTGTTTTTCAGTAATCTCGGTGGCAACAGATTGTTTGCGAATTAGCCAGCCTGTTCTGCATGTGTAACCTCCCCTCCGCAATCAGCGAATCGATGTTTTTTTCCGGGAGTGGTTGCAATCTGAAAATGGAATTATGCCCAGATATGGAAGGTTACACAAGGGCTTCATTTGTTCGTTTTGACATCGAAATATCGTATTTTTCAATCAACGGTCTGGAGCACATATCATAGCAGCCTGTGATAACTGCAATCATAATATCGTCCAGCCACGCTACAGTCAGTGAGCAAAAGTTATCTCAGGTTTGCTAAAAATTTAGTGGATGGGTTCGTGACGAGCAGTATGAATGAATGAGAGACCGAAAACAGGTTGGGCTTATACAAAGACAAAATATTAAAGAGTGCATTTATAAAAACTTTTTGTCCCGATTGAGAACCTAACATTTTTCTCGATTTGGCTTTTTTTTAACACAGGGGGTACCTTTGGATTTTTTTCAATTGTCATACAACCCCAAATCATCGCTCCTTTAGGGAACTTTACGGTTCGTTTAAAACCCTTGTGGAAAGCTTAGTGCGAACTACGCGGTTGCGGTAATCACCAACACATCATCATCATCATATCACAATGTCTTAACAGACATGTTGTGAACTCGTAAAATGCATTTACTCATTTCACGAGTTTCTCTTGGGATATCTTTAAGATCTTTAATGCAGTAGTTTCCCATTTTCTTTCTGCATCCTCATGCCGTTGACCAGATGTATCTACTGGTTCATCCATCTTTAGGGACAATTTCTCACCCCAAGGACAAGAACGTGTCCTGACCCTTCTCAACTCGTCCACCCAAAGCTGTTGGTTGAGAAGTGGTTACTGCTTCGGTTCCTTTTAGTCGCCTTTTACGACACGCAGGATATACGATGGGAGATATTCTAACCCGCCCCCACACGGATCACAAACACATACGTCGAACTTAGAGATTCGTCGCTGAAAATTACTCGCGACCAGTCTTCTACGGACCAAGATAATTTAGATTTTGTCGATGTGAGCCTGGCTTGCTTTTGTTTTGCCATTAACATTGGCTTTTCCTTTGCCTATAAGAAAATATAAAATTTTAAAGTACCCTTTGAAATTGATATCTGTAATTCTACCTTATAAAATTTTAATCCAGATTTATGTATCCACTTGCGACAATATTCCCTTGATAAACTTAGACCAGTTTCGTGATTCCACACGCAGCCGTAGTTAGCCTAACAGTACTTCTTCGGTCTTTCTTGCATATTTTTACTACTCTTATTCCTATCGGAAACTAGTTTTGGACGTCCTGGACTTGTCCCTTTTCTGTCCGAGATACAATCATTTTTTCCATAATGTTTAATTATATTCCCCACTCTACACTGTCCAGTTATATACTTCGCGTATTGTTTTACCGCGGCAATAACTTTTGTTAACTATGGGTATGTTAACATTGCCTCCATCTTGCAATACATCTTGTTCGCTAATTTATGGTACACGCACATAAATCGGCATCGGTCGGACGGTACGGATGGAACGCCCGGTACGGTACGGATTTTTCATTAGGGTGTCACACATAGCTGATCGGAGTCGTCGGAAGAATTGGAAATCAGTTGCAGTTGCAGGCAGTCTTGCCAGACAGATCAGATTGAAATTCGCTACTGAGCCGCCTTGAATGTCGCTACGTTGTCGCCTCACAAAAATAACGTATAAATCAGCCTGTGTATGACTTTATTCGTGCGGGGGGGGGGGGGGTGTACAATTGATGTTAGGTATATGTATAATATAATATAACCTTTCGTACAAAAATTGTGGATTACACGATTTATAGTCTCGACACAGCATAGTAAACAACCAGCAGAATATCTCTGAGGATTTCCTATATAAAAATGGTTCCCACAGAATTTGACCTTCGGATGATTCCACGGGTGTGAAATCTGGGTAGAGATGCGAAAATAAAAATATCGATACCGATATTTATTTTCGATATTTTTTAGCCAAATATAGAGCTGTACACGCCAATGGAGGCGCGTTTGGTTCGTAATTCGGTTCGTAATTATTTTCGATACCGATACCGCCTCAGAAGTAGTGATAACAGCTTGAAATCGGCCAAAAAGTATCTAAGACAAAAATATTCGATATTACTGCAGAAGTATTGATATATTTCAAGTATCGAAGTATTGTTAGCATCCCTACAAATAATCATCCAAAAGGTGGGGGGGATACGCGTGTAAATGCCGCCAACCTGAGATATTGTGCTGATTGTTGACTATGCTGTGGTCAGATAGTCTGGGCAAAACCGAAAAGAAGAAAGAAATTGGCTTATTTTGTTAAATCGCCGCTACGTCTCAACGTAATCAAAATGTCGCTATTTTCGCAACAAGTTGCTATGAATAGTCACACTGTGCTGCAGGCAGTACAGGTAGAAACTTGGAAAATGCCGACGGTGCCTCGGCAATCGCCGATCAGCATCGCACATACGTCGGATACCGCACGGCACGCACGGCACGCATCGGCCGGCTTTATTTCTAGTTGCTATGTTTTCGCCGGATTTTGAAAATTCGATGCCTACCGTTCCGACGTATGTGCGATGGTCCATTCAAATTAATAGAAAGTAACTTTTTCCGATCCGATCCGTACCGTCCGTCCGATGCCGATTTATGTGCGCGTACCATAATTCTCGAATTTTTGAATTTGTGGAGACACCACGCACCATTTTCGACAATGAATGCACCGATTCACCCAAACGATAAACTGACATTTCATCATGCCCGCCTACATTGTTCTCACAGCCTACTTGTGTTATTTTGTTTGATTTTTTGCAGTTAGTTTATACTGTCCCTTTATTTAGTTGTCACTAATTTTCACAGATTTTGAACATTCTTCCGTGTTGCAAGATTGGAAAATTTTAAATGGGTTTTGAGATCCCCTATTATCTAAACCATCGTTAATGCATAATTATTAATAAAATTATTGTAAAAATAAAATAAACTGTAAAATGCCTTAATTTTACTTTGTCCCGATATGTTAGGGCTCCTAGGCGGCGGTTTTCGAGAAATCTGGGGTGGGAATTTTTCAAACGTATACTAGGGATGTGTCGAGATCAGTCAACGTTACACTTGACCAATGTTTCTCACAGTATTCTAGACGCCTAAACCTGTTACCGCGACACATATCTCTAAATTCTATGCAGTACGTGGTCATCAATTTCATTCAGCACCCCTTTATTTGCGATAGCGATACCACCGCACCGAAGGCGTCGCAGTCAATGAACCCTCATTCCCGAGGTGCCATACACCAACTTTATATAACTTTTTTGCATCGATAACCGAACGGGTGAAAAGGAAGCCCTTTCATATCGCCATTCACGTCTTGTAACGACGTAACTGTCTCACTTCGGTTAACAAATTGACTTCGCGGATGCCCTGCGGGTCTCGACTCTATTCATGGTTAGTGCAAGATACTAAAGTACAGGGCCGGATCAGGATCTGCCCTATGTTGACAAATATTAGGTGTAATATGCATTGTAAACTTTCGCGATTGTTGAGTGGATATTAGTAAATAAAGTGCAGTTTAACGTATAGAAAACTCGGGTAACAACACTGACAAAGAAGTCTCACGTTGGCTTACCAACTGTAGAAATGGAGGGTCACAGAATAGTCGAGTCACTTTCCGTCAAGCTTTTGGGGATCAACATCAACAGTAACATGTCCTGGCTCGACCACGTCATCAGGATTGCTAAAACAGCATCCCAGAAGCTTAGAGTTTTGTTCCGCAGCAGGAAGCTGTATGCACCAGAGCAGCTACTGCTGCTCTACAAGGCACAGATCCGACTATCGTTGTAGTATTGTTCCCATATGAGGGGATGGGCACCGAAGCACTCTCTAAAGCTTCTGGACACTATCCAGAAGTTTTACAGATTCTATCATGGAAGATGCTCAAGTGAGCTCTCCCAGATAATAACACCGAAGGCCGTCCGAACGAGAAATGCTAGAGAGGCTCTGCAAGTTCATCCTTACCTGGTCGAGGTCTCTACTCCCCGAACCAGTCTTCTCCAGCATTCCTTCTTTTGGAGAACTTCGATGCTGTGGAATGAGCTGCCGGGGAATTTTTTTCTCGACGGCTACAACCTGCAGCATTTCAAAACTAACGTGCAGAGACATTTATCCTCTCCCAGCGCTTCTACAGCGCCATAGGCCGGCTATCCATGAAAAAAAGCCCTAGCTGTTGATAATTCCTTCACCTTATTTCTTTTAATGGTGAATTTTTTTTAAGAACACAAAGATTTTTTGGAACCCTCCAGCCTCTCTTCCTTTCTACCCAGTTTCATCCTCTACCAAATAATTTGACTGATACATATTATACAAGGGATAATTATTCTGTCTTCATCGTAGGAGCTATGCGATGGGACTTAATTTTCCAAACCGATAGTGGGAAGGTGTTGCACGGGTACTATCTGGCTGTGACCACATAGTATCTGGGACATCCGTCATGTTGAAAGACGATTGGTCTATTGCCCTTAATGGACTAGTATCATGAGTTTGAAAACAGTGGTTAAATCATTACAATCTCGTATAGTGCACTGATTTCCAACCTGTGGGGCGCGCGCCCCTAGGGGGCGCAAGACTGTTGCAAGGGGGGGCATGCAGCTGTTTCCAAAATAATGATAATAATAATATAATAATAATAATAATTGTTATGTTTTGGTAAAGGACGATTTTCCTACTTTGACAAACAAAGCTTTAGAAATTATGTTGCCAATTGTAACATCTTTCCTATGTGAAACTGGTTTTTCTGTGCTAACAGTCTCAAAAACAAAGTATCGATCTCGCTTAGTAATTGAAAAAGAACTGAGAACCGTGATTTTTTCAATGATACCACGGTTTGAGAAAATTTGTGCTGAGAAACAAACTCACCCGCCGCATTAAATTTTTATAATGTTGTATTAATTATCTATTATTTTTTCGTATTTTTGTAAGATTTGTCTTTATTACATTTACTTATAATTATAATAATTAATAATTGAAATTAAATTAAATAAAATAATTAATTGTAATTAGTGTCTGTATTATTTTGTTCGGTAGTGATTCGATTTTAAAGTTTAATGAAAGGAATTCAAATTAAACCAATCAGTGAAAGCGCGCCATACTTGCATTGTTGCCTCGTTAACTCCCAATTCGCAATATTGACCCAATTTTCATTAATCAAACTACTATCTTGTGATTTGCCTTCCATCAAGGGGGTGCCCTGTGGGTCTCATCTCTTGACTGTGTCACATGGAGAAAGGTTCTGTGATAGAAAGCATGGTTCTGTGAATTGTGCAGTTGGTTGTCAAGTGAAGTTAAACCTAACCTTATAAATAATTCTACAAAGTTCCTGTCTCGAACGGCAACACGGTACACATATCCGTCTTCCGACTGGCTGTTTCCCTATAGGACGCTACGGTCCTAGAGGGATTCAAATATTTTCCTCATTTCTCATCGGCTTTCCATTGCTCGAAAAAATCGTGGAAAAATTTAAGAAGGTTCGTATACCATACTCTATCATACGCATACGCGCTATCATAAAAAAATTCATGATACCAGCCCATTATGTCCCGTGCAAATCCCGCTCCCGTTCTCGCAGTTACGCGTTGATTTGAGGAAACCTTATCTAATATTGCGTTATCCATTGATGTTTGTAAAACTTGTAAAAACCTTCTAAGGCCCAGTTTAACAATCGCCAGTTAACTGGGGGTTAAAAGAAAACTTGTGGTTAGCGAACACTTTGCGTTTCATAATCGGCGTTTGTGACGTCTGTTGTGATTAACTTAATTATAGTCTGTTACGACGCAAGTCAAAAATATGAATACAAAGGTTAGGTTTATTTGTCAAAGGGTTAGGTTGTAATCACAGAACACAATAGGGTACTTGCAGAGGTCGTGAAATCGCCTCGGGAGTATACATAGCGTAAAGAAAACCTTATCAAGAAGCAGTAGGAAACAAAAAACATGATTTTACTGACGGCCAAAAAAAGATATTTGCAAAATAAAATAAGGATATATTCAAATTTTTCCACGTGACTTAAAACAAGGGCTGACGTCACAGATATCTTATCGATATCGACAATCGATACTGCTAGAGCGCAGGTCAGTGAGATTCAACTGCAAACTAGAGATGATCTGAATTCTTTAACAATGCGACTCAATTTATTGATACTTAAACATATTTGAAACAGGCAATTAACCCACTAGCATTTTCGTTGCAATACATTTTTATATCTGATAGGTATCACAGTTTATCCTGCTTGTGACCGAGATTCGCAACTAATCGAAGACATCAAAGATAGAATCTAATTCAAGGCCATCCCTACAAAGTGAATTACTAATCTAACCTAACTTTTATTCTTTTGACTTTTGTCATGTATCATGGTTATAATCTTATGACTGTGTTTTGTGGTTATAATGGTCAATGTCAAATTGTTAGGTTAGCACTGACTATCGATACTGAATATCGATACTTTACATCCCATCACTATACGATATCACTGACGTCAGAGGTTGTTTGCGCGGCATTTTCCGGCATTTGAAATAATTTTTAGAATATCTCTCACAGCCGATTCCAAAAAACCAAACAAGTGATTTTGTCATGTTTACTAAGCTCTAAGGAACGCGTCAACGACATAATATTTTTTTCTGCAAGTACCCTATTATGGCAGTGCTCTGAGACCCATCCGTGCTGCCAACTTGAAGATAAATTAGCTTAACCACTGGTTTTGTTTCTGAAACAGAGCGATCCGATAACTACTGGTTAACTTCCATCTATCTATTAAGTGACCACCAGGGGTTCCCAGTGATTACAAAACTGTGCCTAAAAGTGGTGAAGCTTCTCGGACGTAAGCTGTTACGGCTCTGTCCTCTACATGAACTACAAAGGGGACAAGAAATCTATTCACCGATCTTAGAGCATCATGTCTCCCCTACCTAGTAAAGTGATTCGATTACTTTTCACATGCAGATGAATCGCCTTAAACGGGGTTTCATTCCTGTAAAAGGTAGCTACAGAAATCGCACAGCAAAGTGATAACTTTCAAGTGCAAATTGTAGGTCCACCACCTGCACGTAGGCTCCCGTTTGTAAAATGTGTAACTTCTTATATGAGAGACTGATGAGTTGTCATTGCATTTTGCCTCAATTATGTAGTAAAAGATTAAATGATAATGTTTCACAAGAAATTTGTTTCACAGCTTTCCATCCTTTTTTAAGTGTTCTTTATTTTAGGTTATCGATGCTCTTACTTCTTATGCATCATATATGGCCTAATGCTTCTGTAGATACTTTGTCTTCTGAAGATACTTTTTCGTAGAATTTTTGTACAGTAGATGTGCACAACAGTCTTGTGAAATGTCTAATAGTTACTTGTTACTTACCAGTCGAACTTCTAGGACACACAGCAAGGACCTCACGGTGCGTGAGACACTTGGAGAGAATCAAATCGCCAAAAACGCATTGACATTGCTTTTGCCTTTACTATCCTAATAATCAACGGATCCCTTTGAACTTTGTACTGTCCAAAAGCATAGATATTTGCCGATATCATTATCTTCAATCAAGTGATTTCGAGAAAACAGTCAGTGTTAAATGTTCATATACACGGTATCCCACATAAGAATGCACACTACAGGGATCTCGTAAACCTGAAGATGTACAATGATTAAATTAGAGAAACATTGCGCCTTGCTGAACCCTGCAATATGGCGTTTCAAAAAATTTGAAATTCCACGTACTTCCGAAGATATTTGGGAAAAATCGAATTTTCCCGATTCCTCACTTTTTTTGAAAAGATACGACAATGCAAATTTCACATTCCCATCGCAACTTTTCCTGCTCTATAAACTGATGTTATTATATTTTCAATCTGACGCTTCGTTTCTTAGCAACCATCATCTACTTTGGTTTTTAAATATTTAACGACTTTTTTTATGTCCTTAAAAACGCTAATTTCAATTCTAAATACAACGATATATCGCTATTTTTATTTACCCGACGTTTCGGATTCAAAAAGGCATCTTAAATCTTCTTTGATGAGGATTACGAAGAAACTAAGCGTCGGATCAAAAATCGAATTACGTCATCAGGTACTAGGCTATGACAAATTCGGAATCTAAATAGCCTCTAACCTTCTTTGTGAAGTATTCTTTGAGCATTTGACCTAAGAAAATTGTGCTCTTTTTCGATTGACCTTAATCCTACTGTATCATATTTTTGTACAACCAACAAAACGTTTAGTGTTTGTCCTGGATTGTGTTTCTTTATTGTATGAAACACTGGTTTTTGAAAGGCACCATATTTTTCTAAGTTTGTGAGAAGCCTTTTGAAAATGGATCTATTTGGTTGACAATTTTATTCAATATAGCAACATAAAATGTATAATTTTTCTTCATTTGTAAAATGTGATATTATTAAAAAGACTTACACAATCACAAGACAAAAAGATTAATCAATATGTGATTTTCGAACTAAATTCTACTTCAGGATTACGATGCATCAAACAACACCGACAGATTGTCACGATTTATAAGAACAATAATAATTATTGCATTTCAAAGCCTACTTTTTCAAAGTTAAAAAATAAATATTTTGTAGCCGTGGTTTAAGTGGCCATTTCATTAGTAACTCCAGGGATGCTATATAAAGTAATGGACGAAATTGTTTACCGTTGCTACAGTTGCCTAGAAAATAAAGGAGGACTTTTTGAACATAAGATTAATATGTAAAATTATAATGATTTTTTTGTTAGTGTATAAAATAAATATTTTGTAATTTGAGGATAACATATTGCTCCCTTTATTTTTTTTGGTATTTTAATAAAATAAAAATCCAAATCCTATGGCATTTTTTCTCCTCTACATGATGACGTAATTCGATTTTTGATCCGACGTTTTGTTTCTTCGTAATCCTCATCACATAACATTGAAGATGTCTTTTTAAATCCGAAACATCCATTAAATGAAAAGAGCGATATATCGTTGTATTTAGAATTAAAATTAGAGTTTTTTAAGGATATATAAAAGTTGTCGAGTTTTTAAAAAACCAAAGTTGATGATGGTTGCTAAGAAACGAAACGTCAGATTGAAAATCTAATAACATTACTTTATAGAGCAGGAAAAGTTGCAATAGGAATGTGAAATTTGCATTGTCATATTTTTTCAAATGAAGTCAAAAAAAAATAAAAACGAAATCGAGAAAATTAGATTTTTCCCAAATATCTTCGGAAGTACTCGGAATTTTAAAATTTTCAAAACGCCGTATTACAGGGTTCAGTACGGCGCAACTTTTCTCTAATTTAATCATCTTTGTAAATCTTCTGGTTTACGAGATCCCTGTAGTGTGCATTCTTATGGGGGACACCATGTATGTAGACCCAATAGTTTTGAACTGTGATTTCGAGGTTACATTAATTTAATAATTATCGTGGAGAGAATGGATTATTGAGGAAGAAAGGACTAAGCTGGATTCTCCAATGGAGGCAATCGCATAGCCGGTGTTCAACTGTCCCATCCTCCTGCTCACATCCACTATCACTCACAAAAAGAGCGCTATAAAATATACTATTCTATCATGAGTATTTTATAGACCTGTGCTTTAAGAGGCATAACATTCTGAAGGCAACAAAATGAAGAGCTCTTAGCGCATTTCAAAAGATCTGAAAATGTCGACACACTTGTTCAAGTGTTGATTACATATCTTCATACATCCATGACATTCACTTCGTACCTACAATAATTTGCTGTAATCAAGCAGGCATTGATGCACTGCCGATCTCTGACATTTTTGACGTTTTACGTAACGATCCAGGGGAAAGCGCAATGTCGCTCGTGAGATGGATTAATCGATATCATTCCGATATTTTTATCTGGCTGGTGGTATCTAAGAGAGGACTTTCTTCGTAGATGCAGGTCTTTGTCATTTGTATTTTCTATTTCGTCTTGTTTAGTAGAGTATATGGGCTAGCCGACGCACTATACACTAAAGGAAAATGCGTTATATTAGTGAATAAGTGCATCAAATTTGATCAAACCCACGAATTCAGGATCTTACTAAATAATAATATTTCTAGCTCGACTGATAGAATGGAGCAGCACTGCTCGAAAAACAGGTTGGTTCTGAATGATTTTAAGACAGAGCTTATTCATTTCTCCCTCACTCAAACGGATTAGCATCATCATCATAGTGACAATGCCTTAACAGACATGTTGTGAACTCGTAAAATGTCGCAGCTAGTGTATTGCCAACACGAATATATTTTTTTTTGTTTACGGCATCGACTTGTATGGTCATTAGCCGTCGACACGAATATTATCAATAGTTTTGAGAACTGTAACTCGCCATCATTCGCGATTTACTGTCAGTTCAGTGGCGCTCTTGATACTCATATCCAGCAATTGTTTCGTCGTATCCACCCAGCGTGCAGGGGAACGGCCACGCCACTCGTGGCGTGACCCTGAACTACAAGATTCTCCATATTATCACTTCTGTGCATATGTACGAAGAAAGTAAGCAGTCTCGTCGACACAATGGAGGATGGTCTCTTTGGATTACTGAGCTCATCCAGTATGGAAACATTAGTTCGATGGGCGGTATAAGGAACTCTCAGCATTCTCCTCCACGTCCACATTTCAAAAGCATCTATGCGAGCTCGATCTGCCTTTTTAACAGTCCAAGTTTCCGAGGCTACAAATATATGGAGAACACCAGAGACTGAACACGCGACATTTGGGTAGCTTTAATGATGTTATGGTCACGCCATGTTTTAGTAAGCTTTGGCATGGCCACACGTGCCTGTTGAATGCGCCGTCGAATCTCATTTTCACAGCTACCCCATTTGTCGATCAAAGAGCCGAGGTACACAAAATTTTGAACTACTTCACAACGGCCTATTGACTTTATTTCTTGATGATTATCATGCTCTCTATCTACGATCATAACCTTGGTCTTGTTGTAGTTAATACCAAGACCATATGCTGCACTGTGTTGTTCTAAAATGTTTAATAGAGCTACTAGTTTTTCCTGATAATAATAATAAGGGTTGTATCGTCAGCAAATCTTAAGTTGGATATTTTGCTTCCGCCAATAGTTATACCGCCATTCCAGTTGTCCAATACCTGTCTAATCACAAATTCAGAGTAAATATTAAACTGATTATAGTATTGGTGTAAATTTTAATAACAGATCAGTTATACAGAAGGACGCCCTCAAATTTTTAGGCATTATGGTTGACCCAAAACTTCGAAGTTCGAAATGGACACGATCATTAATAAGATATCAAAACTTTGTTTTGTTCTTTGGCTGATGAGACAGTACTTCAATATCCTAAAAATATACTATTTTACCTATATCTACGACTATTCAGTACTGAATTACTATGTGATATGCGCTGGGGAAATAGTACACACATGCAACGTGCAAGAATTGTTTCTACTCCAAAAGAAAATCGTATACAAATTTTGAAATCTAGTATCTGAGGCGCATCTGATTTAATAGCTATTTATGTAAGAAGTACATCAATTAGGTCTTTATGAACGAGTCCAAAAGTTTATGAAGCCCTATGTACTAGCTGCATACAAAGCTTTATGTTCGAGTGCAATGCAGAATTTTATTTTCTGAAATTGGTAATAATTATTATATTCGTCGCCGTATCACTAAAAAGCATTAAATGAGTTTTTGCTTTTCTTAGCTTAGTAACCAGCGACCTTAGCAACAAAGTTGTTTACATCTTTAATTTTGTAACAAACGTCATAATAATAAAAAACGGATAGTGCAGTAGAAGAAAGCGTAGAAAATTTAGCCGCAAGCGCCAAAGAGTCTATTCTTTTGAGTAAAATGTTGTTTGGATCTAGTATATTTACTTGACAGAATGACAGTGACAGTCCAAGAAAGTGGTGTCCAATAAAGTAGTCAATTGTAGGCACTACACGAATTCATAAATCGTGTGTTTATGATGCAGTCGAACATAAAAGCAACTTACAGAATGTTCTATTAAAAAAACTGAAGGGCTAACTACATTTTTCAAAAAAAATATCTTGTTTAAAATCATGTACGGTAGCTTTCATTAAAATGCACTATATATGACCTGCATCACTCAAGATTTTATTGATAACGTAAGCTTACACCGTCGAGCATTTCATGGATATTCAGTTTTATCGATTGACGAAGTGTATCCTCAACATAAGCTTTACAATAAAAATGCAGTTTCGTGACTCGTTTTGCCTTTTATATTCATATTTATGGCATCGTCAGACTATCAATATTCAGATCCTCGACATTTTGCGTACCTATAAGTTGTCATCTATAACCTCCTCCTCGTACTTCAACTCCAAACAAAAAAAAGTGCGGAAGTTTTAAGGACTTGGCAACATGTGTGGCGGATGATTGGATGGGCAGAACAAAGTGGGTTGCAGGTTGCAGGTCGTTAATTTTTTTTATTCTAGCTGGTGTAAAGCTTTTCCAGTATTTTTCGGATTTTACAGTTTTAAAAAGTCTGCCTGTCTGTCGTAACGTATTTATCTAGTTCAAAAGTAGAGGTACATATTTTTTATATTTTGTGGTCATCGGCGTTTTTTAACATTTGAGAAATACTATATAACATAAAGCTACTGAATGCTTATACAGATACCCTTGGATGCTTGTTCCAAGAAGACTATAATCTTGAGCTGTTTGCGCCAAGATTGTGAAATGCTTCAGTCAAAATATAGTATTCTTAGAGGTAATATATTCACTGTTTTGTTTTCAAGATTATCCTGTGCTTGATTTATGATTTCGATATCTTTACTTTCAAAATTTTACCAGATTTAGGGCCAATTTTATCAACAGGGCATTTTAACAAAGGCTTTGACCAATCAGAGCAGCCCGTTCAAGAACATGCATCTGTCAAAGTTCTCTGAAAACTATTGATTTCTCTTGAAGTTTACCTCAAAAAGGTGAAAAATGACATGCTTTATATACAAATCGACCATTATGAACCATCTAGTACCTTTTCCAGTCTGATTTTCCATCCTAGATGGGTGAAAAATTGCATTTTCTTGTTTAATCAAAAGTTTAGCAATTGCTAATTTCAACCAATCAGATTCCGGAAAAACTGTACATTATTTGATCGCTGGTTTTTTCTTCTGCTAAATTATAATGATGACAAAAAAATAGGGTTTTGAATAATTTCTTTTGTGATAAATGGAGAGATCAAATATAAGTTTTACAACAAAACTATTTTTGTTTTGTTTTTTTTCGCAATAATCCAAAAGTTATATCAAAATAAAAATGAGTTTTTGAATCCAAAACCGAAAACACGACGACAGCTCCCGACCCGTGTGACGTACTTCATGAAAATACTTGTAACAGTTGTAACTAAAATGTATATTTGTGGCAACATAGGCTTAGAATGAAGTTTGGAGCTTGAGACGAAGTCAACGATCGAAATAAATATCTTTTTGAATGGTCGAAATTAGATCACAAATCCCGGTAAAAAAGTACCGAATCCCAAATCAAATATCTACCGTTGAGGCGATCCGTTCGCCGAGATGGCGGGCGGCCGAGAGGTATGATGGCCGACAACGCTTGGCTGTTTTATGGGAGGTGTTGATGGGTGTTAGTTCGAGGCCCTGCCCGTGCAATTACTTTTTTCATTTTTTTTTTAACCAAAATATTTATTGATATACGTTTTACTCATATTACACACATTTTTTTGTACCATCGACGTGAATGTGTTTTTGAATAAATTTTATTCGATGTTTTACTAAAACAACAAAAATTCCGAATAATTATACTTTTTTGGAATAATTTCATTTTGATACCGCTATCAGAGCAATTGGCGATTGATATTGACGAATAAACTTCACTTCCACTGACTGAATTCTCCACCACCTCCGGTACTTAGCTTTTGCAATATGTCAAGTAAAATGACTAATAAAATTTGATTCAAAAACACATTTATGTCGATCGTACAAAAAAATGTGTGTAATATGAGTAAAACGTATATCAATAAATATTTTGGTTAAAAAAAATGAAAAAAAGTAATTGCACGGGCAGGGTCTCGAACCAACACCCATCAACACCTCCCACAAAACAGCCAAGCGTTGTCGGCCATCATACCACTCGGCCACCCGCCATCTCGGCGAACGGATCGCCTCAACGGTAGATATTTGATTTGGCATTCGGTACTTTTTTACCGGGATTTGTGATTCAATTTCAACCATTCAAAAAGATATTTATTTCGATCGTTGACTTCGTCTCAAGCTCCAAACTTCATTCATCGCCTATGTTGCAACAAATATACAACAATAGTTTGATGAAAAGTGTCATCCAGCTTTGACGTTTTCTTTTCAATATTGATAAAATAGTATTGGACATTATTTGTTAACCTAGCCCGCAATACCCAATAGAAAGCTTTTGCTAAATAACAACCAATAGAAAAGCTTTGTTAAATTCTTTGTTAAATATGCATGTTGATAAAATCGTGCCTTAAATTGAAAATGTTTACTACATGTAACCCTATTACAGCTTTGCGCATATAGGAAGATATATAGTTGAAAAGAGACAATACAGAATCCAGAGGGTAGTTTTTTGAAGGGGAAATGGGGGGGTTAAACACACATAATAGCGGGTTTTTTAGTATTGATTCAAACGAAAATATGTGATATTAGGGTTACTAGTTTTTGTCTGCTTTGTGGACTATTCTAAGGCGTTTGATAACGTAAAGTGGCCTGAACTGTGGGAAATCCTCATCTCAATGGGAGTTCCTTATCACATAGTGTTTCTTATACAGTAACTCTACGAGTCTAATTCGGCTCGTCTAAGAATTTATGGTAACCTGTCTGGTCAAACTGCAACCAGAAAAGGAGTTCGTCAGGGATGTGTATTATCTCCGATGTTATTTAACATTTACTCTGAATTTGTGATGAGACAGGTATTAGACAACTGGAATGGCGGTATAACTATTGGCGGAAGCAAAATATCCAACTTAAGATCTGCTGACGATACAACCCTTATTACTGCTTCTCAGGAAGAACTAGTAGCTCTATTAAACATCTTAGAACGACACAGTGCAGCGTATGGTCTTGGTATTAACTACAACAAGACGAAGGTTATGATCGTAGATAGTATCCACGATAATCATCGAGCAATAAAGTCAGTAGGCCGTTCTGAAGTAGTTCACAGTTTTGTGTACCTCGGTTCTTTGATCGACAATTCGGGTATATAGCTGTGAAAATGAGATTCGACGGCGCATTCAACAGGCACGTGTGGCCATGACAAATCTTACTTAAATATGGCGTGTCCATAACATCGCTAAAGCTACCAAAATCTCGCTGGTTGTCTCTCGTGTTCTCCATATTTTGTATGCCTCGGAAGCTTGGACTGTTAAAAAGGTAGATCGAGCTCGCATAGATGCTTTTGAAATGTGGACGTGGAGGAGAATGCTGAGAGTTCCTTATATGGCCCATCGAACTAACGTTTCGATACTGGATGAGCTCGGTAATTCAAAGAGACTATCCTCCATTATTTCGACGAGAATGCTTACTTTCTTCGAACATATACACAGAAGCGATAATATGGAGAAACTTGTAGTTCAGGAATATGCCCCGAGTGGGCGGCGTTGTGGCCTTTCCCCTAGACGCTGGGTGGATACGACGAAACATTTTCTGGATATGAGTATCAAGAGCGCCACTGCACTGACATATTCGTGTCGGCAATACTCTAGCTGCGACTTAATACATTTTACGAGTTCACAATATGTCTGTTAAGACATTGTGACTATGATGAGGGTTACTAGGCTATTCATATTAGCATGATGAGACAATAACCTACACTGTAGATGTGAACAACATTGTGAATCGTAGTGTCGAGGATTTCTTATGGAAACTGTTCGCATTTGTATGTAGACTACACAAATCCCACCTTCGGCTGCATATAGCTTCTGGCTATAATTTACAATCCACAAAATCCTACGTATGGCTTTTATTCCGCCAATTTATTTCCATTCATTACGATACATTTCGGTTCGAATTTCCATAGAACGGAAATAGATAAAAATTTTCCGGCATTAAGCTTTATTGAGCGGACCCTCGCTGTTGGTAACATGAATATATAGACATTAGTGAGACCAGCAGGGCAATCGGTGTAGGCCCCATTACTTCCAGTTGGAGACCAGTCAACTGGGATGGGTACTCGTAAATTCCAAGAGGATATGCAACACGCAACGCACAACGCGCAGTAGCACATTCGCAGACAACATCACTGCAATATTTGCAACCAATGAAGATCCAAGAACTGCTGCAACTAAACTTCAAGGACCTGTCAATCGAAAATAAATTGCTCATTTACAAAACATCTATCAAACCAATATGGACATCTGGAATCGAACTTTGGAGTTGTGCCAGTAGATCAAACATAGTATACAACTTAGACAAGGAAAGAGAGAGAGGACAGAATGCGCGGCTGACAACTCTGTTACCAAAAAGTACCAGAGCGCTAGTCCCAGTGCGGTAGCTAATGGGATTAACATTATGGTTAAGCTATTTGGAGAAATAATCGATTTTCAAATAAAATTTATTAAAATATTGTTATTCACGAGTTCTCTATGGTCAATTTCACCATCCACAGTTCAGATTTAAGTAATTAACATGAATTTAACCGTGAACTTCCATTTGACCGATATCTTGTCTTACAAAATGTAAGCTATAACAGATACGTCACCGGAAACCTGATAATATTTGAACCAAAACATGCCTTGAAAAATATAATTTTTACAATGTACATGCTCAAAAATATTATTATTCGAATGTTAGTGGTACATTTGAAATTATATTTTGGATACATATATATGTCTGAATTGGATATCGAGATATTTGCATAAACTTCGGATACACCAAAAAATATGAACACAAATTTACCTATGAAAAGTGATTCCTTGCTCCTTCCTACTGCTATGGCTTTTACAACAGTAAGCTGCACACTCTACCATTATGCACACCACAATATTTTACAATGATTGGTCTTAAAAAGGTGCAGCCGGTGTAGCACAAAATAACTAATCTACCAATAATTGAAAGAATAATACACTAAAATTCGTCAACATTAAATAAATTTACGCCATTTTCTGTGCTAGCTCTCTAGCTTCTAGCAAAGTTACTCTTCTGGCTTCCAGCAACCTTTTTATCACCTCAGTCTTGATCTACCTCTTCCTCTGTTAGGTACTGGTGTGTCTGCCGTACCATCTTCACTTGCCTTTCTTCATGTAGTCTGTTTAAAATACCCAAACCACTGCAACTTATACTGCTCGATCATTTTTGGAACTGATTCCACCCTTAACTCTCTGATATTCGTGATTTTCGTCACCCCTTTTACTCTTCATAGGTATTTCATTTCTCATCAAAGAACCGGTACGTATACTGATTCATAGAATTTTTTTTTTGTATCCCTAGAGACTTCCTGTTTACTGGTAAAGATCCTACATAGCGCAGGATATAGATTTAGTGCAAACTTAATTCTTTAATTAATTTCAAATGTAGCATCTACCCTTGTTCCTAAATACCTAAACTGATCTACTTGTTCTAGAACTATACCATTTATAAGTATCTGCTTGCATACCGCTTTTTTGGAAGAAATACCCATCACCTCAGAGAAATACCCATCACCTCAGATTTTCCAGTGTTCATCCCCATATTATATTCGTTCAAAGTTGTTTCCTAAATAAGCAAGTTATGTTGTAAATCTTTTATATTTCCAGTAAAGATCGCAACATCATCCGCAAAAAAAAGTCATGATTCTATTTCTCTAGTGGTTTCTTTCTAGCTCGATTATCAGATCTACATCCTAAAGATACATTCTGTATCGCAAATTTTATAAAATTCAGTGCACCACTTACTGAGGTTACGTGATAACTGGCAAACCGGAAGGCCGACAATAGACTGAAAATGATTGTCAGTATTTTATTGTCATCAATGTAAAGCCTAAAATTTTCGCACAGTACGCTTACCTCCTTACAGCTATGGTTTGGGAGTCCAAGTAAAAAAAAACCAGTGAACGAAAAAAGTGATAACTAAAAATAATAAAAAATATAGAAGAAACTCATCATTTCAGTTACTCCATTGCGATTTTTTCTAAATTTTTGTGACCTGTAAAACATGTAATAACATAGTTTGAGAATTTTTGTTACCTGGAGCTTTTTGATCAAAGACAAAAATTGAGTTTCATAGATGCATATACAGGGTGTCAAGACAAGCAATATATCGGAACTGGGCAATAGTAGCGAATTATAGTTTTGGGGGTGTAAATTAGATCAAATATAGTATCTTTTCTTATTATTGTGTCACAATGAGGTATTTGTTTTTGGCCACGTGACGTCCGACTCAAAATTTTTAATGGGACACCCTGTATATTTGTGACTTTTTGTATTCCTCCCGATAAAACAATTCCAACAAACTGCACACTTGGGGTCTAAAGTGATTAATTCAAGAGCTACAGATACTTAAAGGACTGTACCACTACCATTATGAAACACTACCAAAATAATTTAACTGTAGGGGTGACCCAATAATAAGAGAAGATACTATATTTGCTCTAATTCACACCCCCAAAATTATAATTCGCTACTACTGCCCAGTTCCAATATATTGCTTGTCTTAATTGTCGTGGGACACCCTGTATAATTTTTGGCAACATTGACACTAGATGAACTGCGATTGTTTGTGGTAATAAGCAACACCGTTTTAACCATAACAATTATAGAATAATCAAGTTAACAAACTATTTAGTCTCACTACCACTACCAAGCAAATTGAACGCAGTTTTGCTTCGTGAACTGAGGCTTTTCACCCCTTAAACCTCGATTATACGATAATTACCCAACAAAAAAACGGTTAACCCTCGATTGAAACCTTTCTCCCAAGATTGTATCTGATGGCACGCGTAGTAAAGCCATTGTATCGTAGCACCCTTTTTCCTTTCCTATGAACTGGGAACAACCCATGCCAACGACTGGTAGTGGATATAGTCACGGTAGACAGCGAAAAACGATTTCGCTTCTAAGGATTCAGCAGGTGGCTTAAAAAATAGAAAACTAATGGGACTACATTATAGTTTCCAGAAATCTATACAAACTCAGGCGTGTAGCTCTCCTAAACAAGGTTCCGTCCCACGACTTTCTCACTAGTTTTACGATTGGCTAGCTATCCTGTCATATTAGGTACATATACATATGTCCTGTATGCCTCGGAAACTTGGACTGTCAAAAAGGCAGATCGAGCTCGCATAGATGCTTTTGAAATGTGGACATGGAGGAGAATGCTAAGAGTTCCTTATACCGCCCATCGAACTAACGTTTCTATACTGGATGTGCTCGGTAATCTAAAGAGACTATCCACCATTGTGTCGACGAGAATGCTTACATTCTTCGGACATATACACAGAAGCGATAATATGGAGAAACTTGTAGTTCTCGGTTATGCCACGAGTGGGCGGCGCCGTGGCCGTCCCCCTACACGCTGGGTGGATACGACGAAAAAGTTGCTGGATATGAGTATCAAGAGCCCCACTAAACTGACAGTAAATCGCGTCGTCAATACTCTAGCTCGGACTTAAAGCATTTTTGGAATCCCTAGTTCATTAAAGACATTAAACTTCTTGAAAGAGTTGAGAGTTGAGTCACAAAAAATCCTCTTCTTAAATAACTTAGAGAGAGAGAAGAGATACTTCAGAGGCTGCAACTTACAACACTCCGGAAGAGTCGACAGCTCAGGGGTCACAATAAGAAAGAGACAAACAGAGAACTACACAGAAACATGTTTATCACTAACACAGCAGCGTACATGTCTTCAAGAGTCAACTGTAAGTGCGAATAGTGTCAACGGATTCAAAGGAATAGTGAATAAAAGGCTCAAAAAAATAAGAACAAATTTTATCCATTACACTATTCAGTTACTTCGTGCCATTCCACTGTGAAAACGTTAGGATAGCACTCTTCTATTTTTAAGTTACATTTTATTCTATTGTATAATTATACTATTTTGTAAGCATCATGCTTAACGAACTATTTTAGCTCTCACTGACTCACTGAACTCCATGAAGAGACCTTATGCAGAGCCTCTGTCTGTCCGTCCGTCTGTCTGTCCGTCTGTCCGTATACAAAGGATAGCCAAAACTACAGGTGCTACACACAGAAAAATCTGTCGTTCTGTCAAAGACTTACGCTTGGATTCAATGGGACGTTACAGTCAGCATTCCTCAAATACAGGGAAGTGTATAGTTGGTAACGAATTATATCGTATTGTCGATTCAACTACAAGATGTCATTGGATTCCAATGAATAATTCAATCGCAGCCTGTCGTTGAATCGAATCTGTGTTTGGTAATTGATTCTGAACTACTTTCTTTTCCTTGGACCAACAGATTTTATTGCGAGGACAGCTGATTGATTCGTTTGGATGTTTAATTGTGTGATTTTGTATGAAGTTATAAGGAGCATGATATAAGAATTAGACATAAGCCTGCACCAGTTGTTGCATTTTTACCTGAAATATAACTGTCTGAATAATCTAAATACCTACATTCAAATGTGGGTGTTAGCTCTTCTAAGTCCTAATTTCTCACTAGGTCCTCCATTTAATATATAACTGGACACATTTACATCACACAATTGCTGATGCAATACGCAAAACCACGAGATGTCACAACACGGCTAACACCGAAACAACACAACGACACAACCTGGTCCATGTTGGCGGGTTCGCGGCGATAGTAACACTGAGATGATCCCCCTGTTCTTTATCTTTACGTAAATTGAATCGGGACATCAGTCCCGGCGAATACTGATTATAGTTCTGCGAACGACAAGGGCCATTGAAACAAAATTAATTTTTATCAGATGAATTATCACGAACTGCTGTTGCAGCAATAATTTTTGTACATTGAATAGATTGTATCCTTTGCTTAAATGAAACATAGGGTAACTTTCGAAAACAAAAGGATGTTTTGATTGCATTATATGTCAATACTGGTATTAGAAGGATTATGCATATCGTTAGAACGAATATAAAATTATTTTGAATTTATTGGTGTACCTGTGATTACTTCGAATATAAGGATTGAATTCTTTCAATGACATGGATTTGAAATAACTGTAAATATATTTAAAGCGACGGAAAGACATCCAAATACTAACAATTAATTGGAAACGCAACAGTATTTTTTTATGTGTAGAGGAAAACTAAATACAGATTCGGAATCCGCATGAAAAAACTTGTCCGGGAAACATCCGATTTAACGACAGGTAACTGATGACGTATTATGTACGGTGTATTGGTAATCCTGAAGCACAGGCAGCATGGTCGAGCGGTTAAGACGCTAGGCACCAGTCCGAAAGGGCGTGGGTTCGAATCTCACGGCGGTTAACAACTTTTATTTTTTTTTTTTAAGACTAAATGTTAAATTTGTTGATTAGTAGTCCGGGAAAAATCCGGTTTTGTCAATATAATACAAAAATTAAATCTTTATACCAACAAATTCCACAGTGAGAGCGCCATTTGAGTTTACTCAAGTAAATTCTTTTCTACTTTTATTTTCTGTAAAGGGCATAATAATGAACATCTTTCACCGGCCATACCACTTGCCTGTTCAGCAATGGTATGTATCCCAGTCTCACCTGTCGTATCTTCAAAATTCTGGAATAGAGCGCCCCCTCCTTTACCGGAGCCTTATCCACTGCCTAGAACAGTTCAAGCGCGAAGTAGTACGGAATAGAATAGAACTCTAACAACAATGTACAACAGGGCATTGAAAAATTCCTATGCAAAGGCGACAGTCCGTTAGGAAAAGCTTTGAAAGTTAATGTGCAGGAATATGTAGGGCAAGAAACGGAAAGGGTGAATAAGAATGAGGTAAGGAGGTGGATGTATGTAAAGCAAATCTATGAACGTGGGGAACAGGTTTTGCGTAGTATGTGTTGTAGTAGTGGTAGTGAATTTTTCGTTCACTAAACTGTTTGATTGTATGTGTGCGTTGAATGCGTTTAATAGTACTGCATTCATTTGTGTTTCCATGGGCATTCATCATAGGGGTATTATAGTTTACTATGGTTCCCATCCTGTGGACCATCCTGGTTTTTTTATTTACTTATTTTATTTATTTATTGGTGCTAAATTCAATAAATTATTTGCAAACGTCACAAAAAATAATAAAAACAGATTAAAACTCAGAGTAATATGCAAGGTAATGAATTGGCGGACGCGCTCGCAAGGCGAGGGTCGAGGAATAATTTCCTGGGCTCTGAGACGGCTTTGGCGCTGGTAGTAGGTACCATTGGAAGGAAAATAGAGGTGTGGTTGCAAAATCAACATCTTATCAGATGCGGAGGAATCTCTGGACATCTCCGTCAAGCTAGGGAACTTATTTCGGGACCTCTGGCTAAGGAGGGGCGGTTCTGTCTCTCACTGGACAGAAGCAGACTAAGGTTACTTGTCGGCCTGCTATCCTGCCATAACACCTTCAAACGTCATTTGTATATGATGGGGATGGCAAGTGATCCGACGTGTTCACGCTGTGGCGAGGAGGAAGAATCCTCGGCACATATTCTATGTCGTTATGAAGCTCTTGGGTATCACAGGCACACGATACCCGGTTCAAGGGTTCCTGAACCTGAGGATATAAGACGGGCAGGACCCAAGGCCATCCTCATCTTTGCGATGAGGGCTGGACTTGGGAGCTACGGTAAGGAGAAAGCAAAAGGGCCCGTTGGTAGGCCTATGCTCTGGTGGTTTTAGCCACCAGAAAGCTTCTCTCCCTCATTCATTCATTCATTCAATGCGCAAGCAATAATGAATAATTTTCCGCCAGATGTACTAAATTTTGTTGGCCAAAGCAAGATATTGGAATAATTTAGGCGAAATTTCCATGAAAAAGCTCGGTGAGAAACCCCACCTGAGCCTTCATTGTTGGCTTCTAATTAACAGATTAATAGAATGGCGCTGGGAAACAGTTACAAAGCCTACACAGAACACGAGGCTAATGACCAGAGCAGTCGATGGTGTAGACATAGAAGTAAAGAAATAACAAATAAATATAGCAATCAGACTTAAAAGTATCGTATGTAACGTAGAGTTTACAATCACAGACCAAAAAAACCATTATTAATAAACTCGTCAAAATTTGTCAAAACCTTGTCTTATGAGATAGAACTTCATTCTAGTTTCAAAGGTTTTGTCATCAAAACATCTGACAGATAAAAGGAGAGTATTGAAGAACATATTGCAGTTAGGGCTAAATCTTGTTTTCTGCAGACGTTTTTGGGGTAAAAGGAAGTTATTCATGTTCTGAATATTATATTGGTGGTGATCTGCTGAATGAGCTCTCTGCAAACGGATGATCTAGTTATCCTAGTCAGAGGAAAGTAGGGATAGACCACCTCTGACATACTTCAACAAGCTTTCAACACAATTGACAGCTGGCACAGAAGTAAACAAATTTCTGTAAACTCTTGTTGAATTGTTTTTATTATCATTCTTACATCCGCATGTGGATGTGGAGAAATAGGGTACTTGCAAAGGTCATGAAATCGTCTCGGGAGTATACTTAGCGTAAAGAAAACCATATCAAAAAGCAGTAGGAAGCAAAAAACATGATTTTACTGACGGCCAAAAAAAGATATTTGCAAAATAAAATAAGGATATATTCAAATTTTTCCACGTGACTTAAAACAAGGGCTGACGTCACAGGTATCTTATCGATATCGACAATCGATACTGCTACAGCGCAGGTCAGTGAGATTCAACTGCAAACTAGAGATGATCTGAATTCTTTAACAATGCGACTCAATTTATTGATACTTAAACATATTTGAAACAGGCAATTAACCCACTAGCATTTTCGTTGCAATACATTTTTATATCTGATAGGTATCACAGTTCATCCTGTTTGTGACCGAGATTCGCAACTAATCGAAGCCATCATTTTATTTCGGCGCATCCCATTATGAATGAATCCAAAGATAGAATCTAATTCAAGCCCATCCCTACAAAGTGAATTAGTAATCTAGCCTTACTTTTATTCTTTTGACTTTTGTACTTTTGTGTGTGACTGTGTTTTGTGGTTATAATGATCAATGTCAAAATGTTAGCACGGGCTATCGATATCGAATATCAATACTTTACATCCCATCACTATAGGATATCACTGACGTCAGAGGTTGTTTGCGCGGCATTTTCCGGCATTTGGAATAATTTTTGGAATATTTCTCACAGCGGATTCCAAAAAACCATTTTGTCATGTTAACTAGGCTCTAAGGAATGCGTAAACGACATAATATTTTTTTCTGCAACTACCCTATTCAAATGCGGATGTAAGCATGATAATAAAAACAATTCAACACACCCCGTACACAGAGGATCTGTGCCAGTCCGGACGAGCGACATCTAGATCGACGCGATCCGAGATCAATACTGATCCGACAGATCACTTGATGTCACAGGTGCGAGCCACTCTCAACTTCCATCTGGATAACAGAACAGAAGCCCGACTATTCCTCTGGATGCCCAGGAGGATCTCCTCAATGCACTTGGAACGGAGAACAAAGTAACTATGATTTGGGTTCTAGGTAATAGCAGAGTGGAAGGTAATGAATTGTATAATGTACGGTGAACTCTAAATAGGTGTGAGCCACAATAGACACAATAGGGTCGCAGTGGAAGGAGGTATAATCGCTCCACTCACTATCACCTAACCTCACCTAACCTAACCTTGCTAAGGTTGGTGGGAAATCAACTCAAGGAAATAATTAGGATTTATTGGATCTTTTTTATGTAGACTCTGAACCTCGCACGTCATCCGAAGCGTAATGATAATAATAAATCGTTTATTCAGTTTCCTATAGATACAACTACCGTTGTTTCCCTTTGCGTGCTTAGCCAGCTATGTTAAGATACAGATGTCTATAACTATGGTAAGCAGGTGAGCAGCTGAACGGCTACAGCAGCTACAGCTACTCTTACACTTAACCAATGAGTTCGTACAAATTTTGTTGCTTATTAAGAGTAACCAGCAATTTTTTTATGGTCAGCTTCTCGCAAAGGCTGAAAGCCTATGGCGCTGTAGATGTGCTGCGAGAGGATACGTGTCTGTGCACATTAGATTTGAAACGCTGCAGGTTGTAGTCGTCGGGAAACAAATTCCTCGGCAGCTCATTCCACAGCGTCAAAGTTCTCCAAAAGAAGGAATGCTGGAGGAAACTTGTGCGAGGAGTAGGGACCTCGACCTGGTAAGGATGAGCTCGCAGAGCCTCTTTAGTGTTCCTCGTTATTATCTAGAAGAGCTCATTCTAACATTTTCCGCAATAGAATCTGTAAAAAAGGGAGAGATCAGCTTCCCTTCTCCGATGTTCCAGGCTGTGGAGGTACTTTGTGAGGTTAAGCGTATCGAATAGTCTTGTTTCTCTCTTCTGTATAGTGTCCAGAAGTTTTAAGCCTGGCGCTGACTTGCAATTTTCGATTGCGCAACTGTTTGGTCGTGATTGCATGCAAACCCCGCACTATATGCTTTGAGCCCAAATACGAACTAAATAGTTGAACCAATTTTTAGTTGCAAATCAGCGCGCTTTGCGCAGTTGCGCAATCGAAAATTGCACGTCAGCGCCAGGCCTTAGAAAGTGCTTCGGAGCGCATCTCCACACATGAGAGCAATACTCCAACGATGGATCTGTGCCTTGCAGAGCAGTAGAAGCTGCTCTGGTGTATACAGTTTCCTACAACGGAACAAAACTCCAAGCTTCTGGGATGCCGTTTTAGCAATACTGATGACGAGGTCGTGGCATGTTATTGTTGATTTTGATCCCCAAAAGCTTGAGCGAATGTGTCTCGACTATTGGTTGACCCTCTATTTCCACAGTTGGTAAGCTAGCGTGAGACTCCTTTGTCTGTGTTGTTGCCTGAGTTTTCTGTATGATAAACTGTACTTTATTTACTAATCAATTCGACTCTACAGTTGTTTGGATATCTGCGTTGATCCGTGAGGCATGTTGCTGTATCCGCCGTACCGTCTCCTAGGACGATAGTGGCGTCAAAAGGAGTGGATTGTACGTTGAGCTCTAAATAGGTGTGAGCCACAACGGACACAGTAGGGTCGCAGTGAAAGGAGGCATAATCGTCCCACTTACTATCAACCTAATCTAACTTAGCCTTACTAAGGTTTGTGGGACATTAGACATTAGATTAGATTTGTTTATTTGAGGTGGACTCTGGCACTCACCTCACACGTCAACCGAAGCTTATTGTGTATTAAAAAAACTAGAGCGTATAAAATAGATACGGTGGTCTAAAAAAAAGCATGTGCAACGGTACTAGGTTTCATCTATTCGATTTTATCCATAACACCTGTTGCGCTATGCATCAACGGAAAGCGACAGGGAGAAAAACTGGTCGAGCGATAATCCTCAGTTAATCGCGCTAAAAATAATTACACTTTTGACACAATAAAGATAGGTTATTAGTAAAGGCATTAACGGAAAGTGAAAAAGAACCGGTTAAGCAGTGATCAACGGTAATTTTGTTTAGAAGGTGTGAATGATTGCTAGTTTACGATTTGTGAGTACAGGTAATGATGTAGTAGTCAGTGGCGGCTGGTGTAAAGCACTGCGGACCTGTAGAACACACCCAATCACAGCAATTCGTATTTTGTAATTTGTTTTCTGACAAATAAATCCGAAAATAGTTTTAGAATATCCTTATAAATTATAAAATATAACTGTAGAGAATACCGCAAATTTCATGACCTGTCTATTTCCGGCGAAGACTTGTCACCCACGTACGTGAGGTACCTGTGTACACAGCGAATGTTTTTTGAAAACAAATCATCTGATTGGTAGAGAGATACATGTGGCTTTAATAAGGTGATAAATAGATAATATTTGGCTATAACTTACTATATAAAGGCCCAGCTACAATTTTGAATGAATGAATAAGGACCAGAGGCTATCCAGCACGGAATGTGGCTGGTGTATAGGCCACACGATGGGTCCTTTTGCGCCTCTATCCGCGCTAGTTCCTAAGACTTGCCCTTTTGGCAAAGGCAAGTACATTCTTAGGGCCTATTCGTTTTATCTCTCTTGGTTCCAAGGTTCTTGAGCCCAGCATAGTCTGCTTGTGATAACCCAGGGTTTCATAGTGACACAAGATGTGTGCCGAGGATTCTTCCTCTTCACCATACCACGTGCACGTTGGGTTGTTGACCACCCTCATTACGAACAAGTGACGCCTGAAGGTGCTGTGACCCGTTAATAGGCCTACTAGCAATCTCAAGTTATTCCTATCCAGAGAGAGACAAAATCGTCCTATTCTCTCTGCAGGCCCCGCTAATAGTTCCCGAGCTTGACGGAGATGACCAGAGATGTTGCTCCATCTCAGAGAGTGTTGATTCTGGATCCACCCTCCAGTTGTTTTCCTAATCAACTTTGCAGATAGTCCTAAGGCTGGTTCCGGGCCCACAAAACTGTTGTCGGATCCCATCCTAGCCAGACGATCCGCCATTTCGTTACCCTTTACTCCAGCGTGCCCAGGTACTCACATCAGTGATACCTTGTGTTTAGCTGAGATGTCGTCAAAAGCCCTCCTGCACTTCAGGACCAGTCCCGACGTCATTTTCCAAGCACTCAGTGCTTTGATGGCTGCCTGACTGTCAGAGCAGATAGTAATCCACCTCCTTGACCCGTCAATTTCCCGAATACGATTTACACAAGCAAGTATCGCATAGACCTCAGCCTGGAATGCTGTGGTGTGCCCCCCAAGAGGGAGTGAAAGTCTTGTATGGGGTCCATAGACTCCCGAGCCCGAGCCCTCTCTAGCGAGTGAACCGTCTGTGTACCAGACCTGTCCTCCTCCTTCGATGAGCTGTCTTTCCCTAGACTCCCACTCTTCCCTTGACGGAAACACCACCGTAAATTTGCGATTGAAGCGATGCGTAGGAGAAACTATATCGCTCCTCGCCAACAAAATAGGACTATCCTCATGCAACTCTGCTACAATCGTCGAATGTCCGTTTGCCTGGATTCATAAAAGTCCAGCTACCCTGACTCCAGAGACGGAACCCGGTTTTTCTAGCTTCCTCTTGAATTACGAGATCCAAAGGAGGAAGATTCAATAGTGTTTCAATGGCACTCAAAGGTGTTGTGCGCACTGCACTGGTTATACTAAGACATGCCAAACGTTGAACCTTAGTAAGTTTGGCTCTTATTGTCTCCGTCTTTATACAGGTCCACCACACTATGGATCCATATATTAATGACGGTCTGACTATTGTAGTATAGAGCCAGTGTACCACTTTTGGGGTCAGGCCCCAACTACTACCGACAACTCTTCTGCAGGCATGAGTTTCGAGCCTTGCTTACCTTATAATCCACGTGCTGCCTCCAAGTCAGCTTGTAATCCAATATGACTCTTAGATACTTTTCTTTACTGACAGCTACAATGTTACATAAAAATAAAGAAGAACAATGTATAAAAGAACATACAGTGATAGGGATAGACAAAAAACAACCATATAAGCGCTTTAATTATAAGTCGAAGTATTTTAAATTATCGAAAATATTATAAAGAAACAATACAGCCTAAGTCTTCTTTCTACACCTTTACCAGCTGTAGTTTCTAAAGCGTCAAGTGATAATTCAAAACGGTCAAGTTAATTTTCCAAGTCGTCACTTGTAATTTGAAACTGTCATTATTTAATTAACTTGACCGGTTTGAATTATGACTTGACGCTTTAGAAACTACAGCTGGAATAGGTGTAGTAGGCACAAAATGAAGCTCTCTAGCATTACAAGAGTATCGTAAATATCGTTTTCAAACCTTTTCGATTTCATCACTACTAATGTGACTGCCACGAGTATTTGACGCCCAATTATTAGAATCATATTCCAAGTGTGGTTTCACTAGGTTTGATAGTGTTGCTTCGATGTTCATATCTCATGACAAAACCAAGAATTCTATAAGCATTGCTTACAGTTTGATTGTAATGACTGCTACATTAAAATTTTTGGTGGAATATCTTCCCGTGTGGGAGCGGGTTAGAATATCTCCCATCGTATATCCTGCGTGTCGTAAAAGGCGACTAAAAGGAACCGAACTACTGTTGGTATAAGCAGTAACCTCTTCTCAAACAACAACTTTGGGTGGACGAGTTGAGAAGAGTCAGAACACCTTTTTGTCCTTGGGGTGAGAAATTGCCCCTAAAGGCGGATGAACCAGTAGATACCATCTGGTCAACGGCATGAGGATGCAGAAAGCAAATGGGAAACTACTGCATTAAAGATCTTACGATATCCCAAGAGAAACTCGTAAAACGAGTAAATGCATATTACGAGTTCACAACATGTCTGTTAAGACATTGTGACTATGATGATGATCCCTCCCAAATCTTTAACTACGTATCTGCTCTCCAGTTTCCAATATAATAATAGGCCTCAACATTTAAGAGACTACATAGCATTTTTCAATATGTGACGAACACAAACGTCACAATTCAAGACTGTTTGTCTATTTTGGCTGATATCTCTTTCCAATGTCTGCTACACTACGTTGCCGCGTCGTTCGCCTCTCATAGATCCTGCATTGTCCAAGGGGTTTTCAAGGAAGGACACAATAGGACATATCTTCATCGTCTCCTCTCAGGCGCATAAATCGTCCTTAGCGTATAACCATCTTAATAGGTTATTCCCAGACCTGCTCATTTGGCATCTAATCATGTTGAATCTTTTCACAATTGTGATTCAGGGAGGCTTTCAGTTGGGTTTCAGGTTTGTATCTGGTTCTCTCTTAGCTGCCGCTTTCACAGCACCTCTTTGGTTACTCGTTTGGAGTCTGTCAGTTGGATTTGTAGACTTAACAGGTAGTTTTCGTTGTTCTTAATTAATCTTACCGCTTCGGTTAACAAATACGTGGTCAGACCCGCTATTTGACAGATAAATAAATAGTTTTCGGAGCAAGACACCACTGTAAGATGCCCCCTAACCTTATTTTGAGCTACAACTTTGACACCATAACGTCAAAATAGCAGATGAGTATTGTTAAGGTTGTTGTTTGAAAGAAAATCATAATTCAATAGTGTTCGCTGTAGTTTGCCCTAAAATGATGGACGAGTTGATTTTATTGGACTCCAGTGATGACTCAGATTTTGAAGATGCGATCTTGTTGGAAGTATTTAACAGCAACAACATCGAATACAGAGCCGACCTTTACGGGAGATTCAACTTAGATATGCTCTCGGAACAGGAGTGTAAAGTGAATTTCCGCTTCGAAAAATGACATATTCCGAGATTGGTACAAGCAAGGATCCGCATAAAGATTATTTGCCAGTATTTCTGTTAATAAAATTTGGTCGTCTTCCTCGGTAAAACGACATCTGACTCTTTTTATTCTTTGTAACAGACTCTTTGAGCTTGACGAATTTGGATGCATTTTTGTAAAACGACGGATAATAATTGTTGCAGATCTACTCAAAAGTCAAAACCAGTGTCACTGTCAAAACCAAAACAGGTTATGATCTAATTCTTATTCGTGCTGCGCATGCGTGTCGCTTCGTTAATCGCTATGGCTATCGTCCGTACAATACCGGCATTTAGCGGTTACGATATACGTAAAACCAAATGCAAATGTCAAAGTTGTCAAACAGCGTTAAACGGAACATCACTTTGTAAGTAACGAAAACTGCCTATTGAGATTTCTTCTGGATTTAAGTCGCTTAACAAAGAAGAATATACCAGAAGTAAGCTCCGCCACTTGACAAACATGAACATGTTGCTATACGCTTTCTTTTGTTTTTTGCTTACATACATGTTATTGCCTGCTGTTGATATTAGTGTTTCAGTACAGTTTATCAAAAGAACTCCGCGTTTGTAGCAGAGCTTGATATTGTCTCAACAATGTCTCTTAACTCTTTGGTACTTAAATATGTTTGAGGTGCTTTCAAAGCAGAACACACCCTTGACCGTTTCACGCACCGCCACTGATGTAGCTGTTTTCGCCGTATTGCGTTGCGGTCATTATTACTACGTATCGATGATGATGGGATTCCTTCTTTTTTGGAAAGTCGATATAAGATAGGTACTCTGGTTGTGTCATAGACGTGATTCATTTGCTGGCCGTCTGACTGCATTATCAGTGTTAATGGGACACCTATGGTAGGTATATAACTGTGTCAATGACTCTGTAATGATGATGTCTGTTATAGGAGTTGCATTGACTCTGTAATATGTTCAGATGATATATCAGTGTGGGAGAGCTGAAAGGTGTACGAATGCATTTTCGAGTTTTTTAAGCTTTTCAGAGTTTTAATCTATTAGCCTCTCCGACTGTTTGACTATTATAATATGGCAAAAAGTAGTTATAAACACTTTTTAATTTAATGTATGACTATCATTTTCTGATTCTAGTAATCTAGCAAGACACATCAATTAAGAGACGTAGCTTAATGTGAATATGTGTACCATAGTTAATAAAATATACAGTCAAATAGATTATGGAAGTTGCTCCAGCTTAATTAAAAGCCAGCATTAAAGCTGCCGATGTCGACTTTTTTTGAGACTTCATAAAGGTGAGCCGATAAGACACCGGTACTGCCATACGCTCCATAGGTCATAGCGTCGGTTATGAAAAACGAGAGATGCTGGATTTACTGCAACTACTTGGTCGAGCTTGTACAGGCAAACAAGCCTGACATATCTCGCTCGACTTCCAACAGAAGACGATGTTCGTTATAGAGTTTTCGGCACCGAAACGACTACACTGTTAGTCTGCTGGTTATGGTCATTGGATCCCTAGGTGAAATGACGAATACGCTGCTGTTTGCACTGCATGCAATGCTGGTACGTTGTGTGGCGGCGAATATCCTATAGCTGCCAGGATGCAGAAGGCCAATGTCATTCTTAGGTCCGTTCGTGTACTTGAGACGCACTGCTCTCGGACCCAATGATCGCTCACCTCACAGTGTGAGCAGTAGTTACTCTACTAGAATATTGTTTTCGCTTCTGACGTAGTAGAAATATATAGCCAAAAATTATACTATAGGAATGAATTTTTATTGAATTAAGTATCAAGAACTGACGATGTAAGAATGCTTTCATATATTAAATAAATTATACACTTTATTTAAACAAAACCCAAGGTATATACAAAAAGCAAAAGAATGCTTTTAACTGACATAACTTCTGACGTAGTAGAAATATATAGCCAAAAATTCATTAGCCTCATAAGATAAGTACATTCGGGGTTAATAGTGGGGTCAAGTTATCGCACGGACAACGGGCGATAGACAGATTAAAAAAAATGTTCCATAGAAAATCATACATCATTTCTAACTAACACTTTCTTCAATTTAGATATTTATCATAACAGGGGTTCGATTTAATTCTCCTTTTTTTTCGGGGGGGGGGGGGGAGTAGTAGAAATTGGGGCATTCGGACCTCAAATATTTTTTGTATATAAAGTATATAAAGTTCCGTTACCTACCTTAAAAGTTAATTCATGTACAAAAGTTAAGAAAAACAGTATGTCCGACCGTCCCGCTGAATATAGTGACTCTGAACCCTGAGGTTGCGATTCACAGAACATCTGCAAAGGAAGTAGAACGATGTCTCGTCTTCCTCTCACTCTCATGAGTGACAAATGTCTATTCAGCCGGCAATGGCCAGTGAGAACCCTCACCAAAAGGTTAACCTTTATTCATAAGCCACAGAGTTCGGCCCTTATCAGGGCCCCTTTATGAATCTTTTAGCTTGTCTGTAGTTATCTCTATCTTTCTAAGCTTTCGCCAGTTCCTTGCATGCCCAGTAGTCTAGGGCAACATTGACCTGTCGCCTGTTAATTCCAAACATCGGTTCTGGGCCGATGCTGGGGTTGCCGTCACCTATCCAAACTAGACGGTCCACTATCTCGTTACCCTGTACACTAATGTGTCCGGGGCCCCACAGTAGGATAATCTTCTTGTGGCTTGCTAGTTTCTGAAGGTTTCTGATGCTTTGTTCTGAACACTGTTCGTATTCCGTCGAGTGTGCCACCATCAATATGGCGGCAGGTCCCTAGAGCAAAGTATCGTTGCACTCTTTTCCCTCCAGGCAGAAGGCTGCTCTATCCCGAATTCCAATTTCTTGAGTATGTACCATCAGTGAAACATACCAGACTATGAGGCGATATTTTCCCCAATCGTCCGATTTCCAGGATAATTAGTGATAATCTGTTATCTAGACTTAAGGTATCTTTACCTCTTTCCACCCTGAATGATGATATCGGGATATTATTCTCCACAAATCGCTCTATTCTCGTGTGGCCAACTAGTGGTTTTCGTTCCACCATCGCCTCTCTTTTTATCCAGAGGTGCAGCGGCGGCAAGCCCAAGAGTACCTCCAAAGCAGCAATGCACACATAAAAAGAAATTCTCAAGAGAATTGTGATATTCTTGTAAATACATACTCACAACAAGAATATCGGTTCTCACTCTAAGAAAGAATATATGACGAGAAAATTATAGAAGATTTGTATCAGGAATAATATATTTTTGATTTATATACTTATTTTAAGGAAATATGCTCCGAAAGAAAATATAATTTTTTTTGCAATCAAGGCTATAATGATTAAATAACAAATATTTCATAATTTTATATCAAGATTATAATTTTTTCCAGCGGTGTCCAGTTTACTTCTATCAAGAATATAGACAGCTTGCAAATGCGAAATTTCATTTACAATATGATAATCATTTATTTGACGTCTACCAACCTCGGAGTGCGCAGGCGCGCAGCGTGTCACGGGTCAACTCTAACCTCTTCACCCTCTCTGCTCAACAGCCTGTTGCCGGTCCGCGTCCGCGCCGCCATTATCGGTTTTCGGATTGTCGCATTCGCCGCCGTCTTTAGCACCGCCACCGTAGCGTAATACCTGCATCCTGGATCCTGCATAATATCCATCCAGTCAAACTGTTAAATAAATTGCCATTGCCACGTGATACCCGTGATACCACCGTCAACCATCAGTCATCGAATCTGCCGGTAGTGCTGGTCCACCGCCATTTGAGTTGCGTCCCAATTCCCATCAGCTTCCTTATCACTGGATCTATCCAACCATGAATGAGCTATTAAAAAAATTGGGATGCGAAGACCTGACACAGGTGTTCCTAGATATGTACTAAGTATATTAAAAGTGATTTAAGAAATTTTGCAGAACTATTTCTCCAGAAAAATTTCTACATGCTCATAGAAGACTGTGAATGCTCAAATTAATACTACTAGATTCCTCATCCAAGAATATCACAATTTTAGAATGAAGTTGAGCTACTTGCGTCAAGTTTATGAAATGCTCCCAGCTAAGATTATGAAATGCTTCAGTCAAGATTATGAAATACTTCGGTCAAGATTACCATATGCTTTATTTAAGATTTTGGTATTCTTACTATCAAGAATTTTCCAGTTTTGCATTGAAGATATTTTCTCAATGTAACCCTTATATGGTCAAAGATGTCGTATTCTCACTTTAAGATTAGCATAATTTTGCGCGTATAGGAAGTTATGGTATACTTGAAATAAAGCATCTGTGCTCCATCTAAGAAATTATTTTTATGTGTGTACTTACCTATTTTCATGTTTTTAATATTATTTATATTTTCCTTAATTTTTATTTTGTGCTCTAAGGGAAGTCGGCCAAAGTTCATTTTGAGCAACGCGTTCACCCGATTATCCATTTTAAATAATAGGTTAATAGGTTAGAATCACCAATGTAAACAACGCACAGCGACTCTAACAAGAGCGAAGATGACTGAGGCGCGTCATAAGGAGCAGCAGCCTCTGTTCGTATTGGTTCGTAGGTCCCGGTAACCTTTTGGTTTTCATTGGTCATTTTCAAAGTCGTTTGATGTGTGATAGACCAATAGGTGCGCTAATAACGTGCGATTGCCCAACAGGAGCGCTCTCCGCCCACTATCGGTGCCGTCCGTGTCTTGGCGTCTTCAGTCAATCACGTGACGAGACACTGGTTAGGTCCGAACTTATTGTGCTGCGAGTGCCAGTTTTTATAGTCTGAGCATTGTGTGCTACTTACAAGTCAGGCAGCTGATTTTGCTAGAAATTGGTACATACTCGCACTGCATACATATAAATTTTTCTCTTTTGCTCGGGGGGGGGGGGGGGCTGGCATTGCGTCATAAGGAAGAAACGCCCCTGTTCCCAGTACTTAAAGATACATAAGTGTATCAAACGTCAAAAAATATTTACAGGTACACTGTGGTAAAAGAAAAATATTTTTGAAGATTAAGAAGGTAACCTTGATTTGGGTTCCGGGTCACAGCGACGCGCACGCAAGAGGAGGAACTGAATCTGTGTTCTCAGGACCAGAACCGTTTGCGGGCATTGCAAAAAGCACCGCTAAAAAACCATCTCAGATTGGGCAGAGAGAAAAAAGCACTCTTGAACTGGCGAGATACACCAGGGTTACTGCACTCGAAGGCGTTCATAAGATACCCCTTTAGACAGACCCCCCGAGGATCATGGAATGGAACAGGACCGATCTCCGCATTCTAGTTAGGCTGCTGACGCGACAGAATGTCGCTTCTGCTATGTGGGGCACGAAACAGCGGAGCATATTCTATGCTCCTGACCATGCCTGGATTAACCATGGGGCTGGAGCCCCGGGCCCCGCCATTCAGAGGGACCCCGCAGGGGCCCTACTTTTATTTAATGTGACAGAGCAAATATTAGGTCAATAGATGAACAATAAAATCAGTAGATCTAATAAAAACTTATTTTCGAGATTTCGGTCAAAACGGTGTTTTTCAATTTCCCTACCTATAAGCAAACCAGCAGGCCATGAAATATAAACAAAAACGTGTTCAGATAGAAGCAAATAACTTAGCAGAAAGATACAGATAAACTAAAGTAAAGGGGCAAGGTTATAAAAATTCCCTACAGCCAATGAACTCTAACTAGAAACAACGCCGGTCAGATGTCTAAGGTCAAAGAGAAGCTGAAATACGTCAGAAATGAATAATTTTTACAACTTACCAGCTACTGCAATGTATTATAGATTAAAAATTTCCAAAACCATTAAACTTTCAGCGATAGCAACTAGCAGTCTAATATCCTCGGGACGAAATTTCACATTTAATGATAGAAAACAATAGCCATTTCAGTCAAAATCAAAAGTAACGATACTTCTGACTGTCCCACTGTAGCCCTTCTAATTTTTCAGTATCTATTAGCAAGATCGCAAACAAAAAGAATACTGACAAATCAGATTTTAATTTTGTGCCAGGCAAATTATGTCTCATAATTCGATCTGATCAGGTGTGTTACCCCTGTTATTATTTCTGATTAGAACTGGTTTGTTGTAAGTCATTTTTATAATTTTAACTGTTTAGTCTAGTTCGTCTGTATCTTTCTGCTAAGTTAGTTGTTTTCTTAAACCTAAATAGTTGTTTGTTTGTATTTCATGGCCTGCTAAGTGGCTTATAGGTACGAAAAATTGAAAAACACCGGTTTGGTTGAAAATTTGAAATTAAATGAAAACTACCAGAGATTGATATCAAATTTTAAATTCGACTGTATAAAAATAATTAGGCATTCCCATTTGAAAAAATCAAGTGAATTCTGATTGAAGTTTCCTTAATTAGTCTACCAATTTCTCCAAGTACAAATGTAATTCAAACTTGAACGTCAAACCTAAGTTGACCAATTTCAAGTTTAGTCACACGGCAAACTCACAGCCGAAGTTTTATAATCGCTGCGATATTCAATTTTTTTCTGATATCTACTTATATCAAAAATTGTGAATTGCACCTAAACGGCTCACTTCAAGTCCCAGGTGTGATACATAAAGTCACACTGGTCATAATCCAAATATTCAATAAAATATACAGCGTGTTCCATTTGAAAAATCATAAGTTGATATGGCACGCTTTTAGTAGAAACCCTGTATAAAAGTCATGATTTTTAAAATGTAGTCCAACTCGACCTACATACATTCGCAAAGTTAATTTTCTAAAAAGTGTTATGGTTTGTTCACAAGAGTCCGAGGCGTTGAGCTTGACTCAGCCTGTATAAAAAGAAAATAGAAAATACCTATACATTACCTACCCATTCGATACTGTCGGCACCTGTGGCCCGTGCCAACATAATGAATAAATCGAAGTTGAACCGATACAAAGGCGACGCTCAAAAAAGAAAAGTAAGCTATCCATATAGTTTGTTAGTGTAATGTCTATGTGCTACATGGCTACAATTTACCAAGATAACTATTTTAAGGATGCTGAGGATAAATTAAAAGCAGTGAAAAATTGCCCAAAATAAGTTCTTTAAGCAAACCTAACGCTCCGCTTGAAAAGGATTGCACTGAAAATAGTTCTGATTACTAAGCAAACGCAAACATTGAGAGCAGTGCTGATTCTATAAGCGGGACTCAAGACGTACTTATAAAAAAGTGTATAGTAGTTTCTTTTGTTATATCGGGAATATAGTTTCATAAATAATAGTATTTGCATTTGTATTTATTTATAAAGGGCCCCTAAAGATTATAAGCCCCGGGCCCCATGAAAGCTTAATCCGGCTGTGCTCCTGGCCTCCTGACCAGTACTGGAAAGAGCTAGGTTCCAGACATTTGGATTTGCCCAACTGGAACCTTATGATTTCAAGGAAGTTTCACCCTTCACGATCATCGCCTTCGTCAAGACGTGCGGACTGTACGGTGAACTCTAAAGAGATGTGAGCCACAATAGACACAATTTGAGTCGCAGTGGAAGGAGGCATATCGCATAGTTGCCCCATTCACTTTTAACCTAAGATTGAGAACTGACGAACTCTTCTACCTTCTACGTTGTAACTAAAATTCGGGGGATATCTGGCATCCTTACGCACGACATCACTCGTCATGCTCCCACCCCCTACGCACTTGGTACGCATCAAGCACTCCGTGGAAAGGGGTGGGGACGCCGCGGCTAGCGTTCCGCAACGCACCCGATTCATGGCACGCTGCGATGACGCCACGACTGCCGGTCCGCAGCTCCGCGAGGATGACTCAGTTCTGCACAGACAGCGGCGCAGTGAGGTCGCGTGACGTTTGCTGTGCGCTCTGCCCGGCACGTGTTCCGTGTTGACGATGCTCCCGACGTAGGCTGAACTGACTGTGTTTACAGGTGTGTGTTTTTATAAAACGAGGATGATGGTAGACGTGCAATATTAGATAATAGGCGGTAGTAGTTTTTTGTGCAATATTTGTGTTGTGATAGTCAAACAGTATGGGGTTGAAGATGAAGTATTTCGCGACGGGCCACAGGGAGTCTTACACCCTCATCGCCAGGAAGCGGTACATGAAAAAAGTGTAAGTTTTTTTACGATGTTTTGGTCTGTCTTTTAAATACTACGATTTAGGTTTTGGTTTAGTGAATGGCACACCCTTCTGAATGAACTTCGCTTTTACAATAATATAGATGAAGTCAGAAATGTATGAGTTGTTTACATTTTTTGTGCTCCTACCGAGTGCCGACATTACAAAGGATGCCTTTACAAGACGCCCCCTACGAGTCCGATGACCGTAACCTCTTTCGGCATTTTTTGCTGTGCTGGCTAGGGGGATGGTGCGGTCATTAGTACAGTCAAAATTGTATATTGTCTGTGTACAATCAGATGTCAATATACAATAAATAGATCAACTTATTTTGTTTTTATCTATAGCAAATTGGTGTTTGATTGGTTTTGATCTCCTGCCACTTTCTGCATTATTATAATATATAATTTGTATAGATAATTACGTTTTCATCATTACTCAGGTCTACAAATAACGTAACTGCACTATAGAAGTGTCGGCACTGATTCAAACCTGAAAGAACTATAACAACTCATATGTATTTCTGACTTCATTTATACCTATTGCCTATTATTTTTGTATCTTTTACATGTCCGTTTAATAAAATGTTTATTTATTAGTATTATTCATTATGTTATTATGATCGACGTAAAATCTTAAGCCCGGGGAAATTAATTTTATGTTACTACTTGCGACATGCCATGGCTTTTTTATTTTTATTTTGATTGTACGTCCATAACAAAGGTGCGTTAAACAGAAAACATTTTCATTATAGGTATGTTCATTTTGAGTGTTTGAAGCTCTGTAATGTACAGGGTGTCCCTGAATTTCCTTGACACGCGATATTTTCGTAACAAAAAAAAGTTCAAAAGAAAACTAAGTGAAATTTTTGAAAGTACTACAGGGTCTATCATACTGTGCTATCAAAACATTTTTTTGTACTTCAACCCTTAAAACTCCCCCCCAACTTTTATTTTTCAAATAGCACTCATTAGTTTTTCCTACACGGATTAAGTCCTTATTTTTTTAAGATCTTGTAGTATCTTTGATTCTATACAAAAACGTATTTTTTTCGTAAAGTCATAAGCATAACATGAATAAAACAAGAATTTGTTTGAGGCCTAATATTTTCGCAAGAAAAAACAAATAAAAAAGAAAACTAAGTGGACCTTTCAAGGGTACTGAATGATACCATGCTTTTGAAACATTTTTTTTACTTCAACCCCTAAAACTCACACCAAACTTTTCTTCCAAACAACATCCCACAGCTTTTCCTGCATTAATGAATTAATTCATTATTTCATTTAAAATCTTGTAGTGCCTTTGACTTCATATACAAACCAATTTTTGTCATTTAACATAAGATAAAATGATGATTTGTTTGAGGCGTAACGTAACATTTTCGTAATAAAAAAAGGTTAAAAAAGCATCTGTTTTCGACTTCATGTATTATAGGGCATCCAGTAAACATAAAAATCCTCATTGTTTTATTTTTATCCGAATTTTGCGTCAAGCAAATTATTATTTTATTTATGTTATGCTTATGATTTTTAGAAAAAAATAAGTTTGAGTATAAAATCAAAGGCACTACAGGATTTTAAATAAAAAAAGATTTAATTTATTTAGGAAAAATGATTTAATGCTATTGGAAAAAAAAGTTGAGTGTGGGTTTTAAGGGTTGGGGTACTAAAAAAATATTTTAAAAGCATGGTATGATACTATGGTACTTTAAAAAATTCCACTCAGTTGTCATTTGAATTTCTATTTGTTACGAGAATATCACATGTCAAGAAAATACAGGGACACCCTGTATAGTGATATAATCAAACATGCTGCAATAATAAGGTATCTTGACTCGGTACTTCCCACACATCATCGGTACTAACCAAAAATCTGTCTATTACTACACCATCCTCATAAAAAAGTAGACAATGATCAATGAAAAATCTGAAACGACATTTGAGCTGTTTATATATTCGTAGTTTGTTTCATTGTTGCTGCGCCGTCACTGACACGATTTCTAAAAACCATACGCGTTTTCCACCCTGCCACGGTAATAATATTGTGTCAAAATTACATTAAATTCAATTTAATAATTTCCAGGTTACAAAATACAGAACGATTTACAGCCAGACTAGTTTATGAGAAAATTCCTTTAATTTGTGTAATAATTTCAGAAATGAATGCTTGAGTTATAATGCATAATTATTATGACCCTATCTAAATCAAGTCGCCATTTCAATATGTTTATGGTGCTAATAAAAAAAAACTCCCGTATAGCGTTGACATATATGAAATATAATGCATTGTCAGGTGAAGCCTCTGAGATCGCTGTTGTCCCTTTTGCTTCATTCCAAAACCATTGAATTTCAAGAAGATTACCCTTACTTGTCAAACTGCTGTTTTGTAAACCGTTATGAGCCAGGATTCATTGTTAAAAATATCAATTTGGATACAACAGTGTTGCAAATGCCAAGCTATTACACTTACAAACCAGTTCTGGATGCATTTGCCAGTTTTTGTGTACATGAAAATGTTATCAAGACCGACCCTGCAAGTGATGTTCAGCCTGAAATTCCTTATTTGTAATTTGGCTTACGGCCATTTTTAGTGATCACTTCAGTCTGCAGGATAATCTTCAGCATAAAATTGATTTTTTACTGGTTTGTAGATTGTACGTAAACGACATGAACCGAGTTGTATAAACGTTTTATAGATTTTTTTACAGGAAACGTTTAAAAAAGTTGTTGTTCTCACGCTTTTGGACGTGTTATGTTTATCATTTACTTAGTTAGTTTTCAAATATGTTTGTGAAAAATGTACAATCTATAGAAGTTTGGACACAACACAAGATTTTTCTTAGGTGTCCTTATTATGAACCGATGTTATGTCTATGTTATGTTAAATATTGAAATAAATACAAAAAGAAAAAATACATTTTGTTTAGAAGATACCTAAAGGGTCCTTTCTGAATACACATTTTTCATTCAGGTGGTTCAGATTTTTGGTTTTTATTATTACCATTTATTGGTTCTACAGATGTAAATAAGAAAGAAGAATGATGTTTTTGATACAAAAAACACATTTTTTATAACTTACACTTGTTTTTTCCGAGGAACTTGCTTGAACATCTTTTTTCAATTGAATTAATAGAAACGTCAGTATAAAGATAAAATGTTATTATTTCTCCAAACTGAAGGTTTTATATTCAAAAACGTTGTGGAAAGAGATCAAGAATTACCATCATACCTTCAATATTTCAAAATTGTCTGTATAATTTAAAGTTGATAAGTTATCGATATATATATGCAATTTGCTATGTTTATTTTGCGTCGTGTGTATAGGAATGGTGTTTTGCTTTACAATACCTAGAACTGAAATGTATCCTCCAATAATTGAATTTAGTACCTTGAATGGAAAACAGAACGTGACTATTTCTCAGATGGTAATGTAATAATAATTTATTAAAAATGTTTCCCCCAAAACCAACAGAATCGTAAGATTTTTTAAGCCAGGGTCGAGATATTTGACCCAATGGAGAACATGGACAAACTATGATCTGGAATTTGACCTCTGCATCTTGCAGTTAGGATCCATACCAAAACTATTACTTCTAGCTTTGACCCCAGTGTTATCAGTTGGAAAAGCTAATGTCATTAGCCATTATTAGACTCAGTTTAAATCTCGGTTTTAGTGGTCAGGAGTATTTAAAATTTAGAAAAAAAAAACAGATACATCTCTCCTCGATCTACACCGAGAAACAACTGTAGGGAATAGTTGCACATGCCAGTAAAACAAAGTTAGGGAAATATATTATTTTTTTAACTTTGAATCAGATTCCATGTAATGTCATTCCAATTAAAGATTTGTGGCTGGGAACCTATCATGACAGCCCCTTTACGCGTATTAGCAAAAACAGGTAACGAACCTTTGTGAGCTATATTGGGGCTACCTGTTTCTAGTCCTTTGAAAGGGAGATTGTTCGTATTAGGGACACGATGAAATCGATTTTTTTATTTTTAGACTCCTTTGAAGGTACACACTTTCGCCTTCCAGAAAGTAAATGTATTGAAAATTACGTATATGTGCCATGTCATTTAAATGTTGCAAATAGTATTTAGTGTTGAACTTGTAAGCGACGAAATTTTGCTTGTCACCTGCCACGCAGCGATATTGTTCGGAATGTTCGGTCAATTTGTTTTGGTTTGCATACAAAGACTTTCTATTATTGCTTTATTAATTACTGCTATACTGGGCAGATTTAACTAAACCTTTGCAAAGTTTAATTCATGTTTTTTTGAACGAGCAATTTTTTCAACTTTGGATACACGTTTGATGAAACTATTCTCCAAATCAGTCAGTGATATTAATCAAAACCAAAATTATTTTGAATCAATGTTTCTCATGCTTCTAAATTTGTATTCACAAGGCTAAAAATATGAAAAATGTATGCATATTTAACGAATCAAAACCGAAAAACCGAGAGGAAAACTAAATACGCCACATTTACTGCAAAAAATCTATTTGTAAAGATTAAATAATTATACCTATGTATGTATGTTATTTAACATTTACTCTGAATTTGTGATGAGGCAGGTATTAGACAACTGGAATGGCGGTATAACTATTGATGGCCGCAAAATATCCAACTTAAGATTTGCTGACGATACAATCCTTATTGCTGCTTCTCAGGAAGAACTAGTAGCTCTATTAAACATCTTAGAATAACATAGTGCAGCGTATGGTCTTGGTATTAACTACAATAAGACCGAGGTTATGATCGTAGATAGAGAACATGATAATCATCGAGAGTTAAAGTCAGTAGACCGTTGTGAAGTAGTTCAAAGTTTTGTGTACCTCGGTTTTTTGATCGACAATTCGGGTAGCTGTGAAAATGAGATTCGACGGCGCATTCAACAGGCGCTACAAAAATGTCGCTGGTTCAGTCTCTTGTGTTCTCCATATTTTTGCATGCCTCGGAAACCTGGACTGTTAAAAAGGCAGATCGAGCTCGGATAGATACTTTTGAAATGTGGACGTGGAGGAGAACGCTGAGAGTTCCTTATACCGCCCATCGAACTAACGTCTCCATACTGGATGAGCTCGGTAATCCAAGGACACTATGCTCCATTGTGTCGACGAGAATGCTTACATTCTTCGGACATGTACACAGAAGCGATAATATGGAGAAACTTGTAGTTCAGGGTCATCCCTCGAGTGGGCGGCGCCGTGGCCGTCTCCCGGCACGCTGGGTGGATACGACAAAACAGTTGCTGGATATGAGTATCAAGGGCGCCACTGAACTGACAGTAAATCGCGAACGATTGCGCGCTTACAGTTTTCAAAAGTATTGATAATATTCGTGTCGGCAATACTCTAGCTCCGACTTAATGCATTTTACCAGTTCACAATATGTCTGTTAAGACATTGTGACTATGATGATGATCAAAACACATGCTATTAAAGTGCAAACAGAGAAATTCACTGAACATGTGTCTTCTCTTAAGACCTATATCTTCTTGTATATCTTATAATAGTATTGAAAGACCATTAATACCAACGTTTTATATTTGTCAATGTCACCCGGACATCCCATCCAAGTTTTTCGTTCAAATTACGAAATCATCAAAAAAATTATAGAAGAGAATGTCCTGCTGCTGCTGAGATGCTGAGAATGGATCGATAGAAGGTCAAGGAGAAGAAGAAGAAGCAAATCATTGAGAAGTGTGCAAATATAACAGTCCAAAGAGAGACAGCAGTGAAATTAGGTTAGGCAAAATTTTAGTGTATATTCCAGGCCAATACCTCAAACAAGGCAAAGCCTTCGAGGTGGCAATATTTGTATAGTACAATACAAATAAAATGAAAATGAAATTCGAATAGGCTCGAATTCGTTGATTAATACGATAAGGAAAAAAGTTCTTCCTGGGAAGCTGCAATAAGGGTTGTATCGTCAGCAAATATATATATTTTGCTTCCGCCATTCCAGTCGTCTAATACCTGTGTTTTGATATAATCACATATTCGTACTATATAAACATAAAAGAACTGGTGTAATATAATATTCTTTTTATTCGAATACTTACTTATCCTATTATCTTGCTATATAGTAATTCATTACAATACTCTTTTAAGTTATTGTTTTCAACTTTTTAACTGCGTCAACAAATGCTTTTCGCCATTCTCCCGAGGGGCAAACCGCGGTCTGAAATCAGTGTACAAGTCCATTGTAATCAGTTGAAATCACATTGAAATCTTGTAATCACATATGAAATCATTTGTAGTCCTATTGCAATCATCTGAAATCGTATGTAATCTTATTGAAATCATCCGAAATTGTTCTGTATTCCCTTGAAATCCATTCGTAATCTTGTTGCCACCCGCGAAAAATTTACATGTTTTGCATCGGAATAGGGAATCTGTCTGTTGTCTTTTTGGCTAAGTAACTCGTTCTACAGGTATTGTCAAACATGTGCATGTGTTGCTCGCACACAGGTCTTATATGAATCTCCATATATTTCAGTCCCTTTTACAGAAAGTTAGAGGCATAGTAGTTTTTGATTCAAAATGTGATTAATCATGTTAGAGGTAAATGGCTATGGTGCCCGCTGCCAAATTTATAGTAATCAAGTAAATCCCTGTCGTCCACTGAAAGTGGAAACGGGCGGCTACGTGTTGGGTTCACCGACTGCGGACGGGGACCCGCGCAAGATTCTAGTAGAACTTCGTCAACTAGGGGGCTACATAATACGAGTATGTACATAATACATATGTAAAGTCATTGCCTTGCAGAGGGATTTTTCTTTGTCGTCGCCCCTGAAGCGTGGCACGTATATGTCTGTTTCTTTTAAGAGCAAGGGTCTGAAGAGATGCACTAAATTAACTGATTAAACATATGTTTTGAGCTTCATAAAGAATTCTGCCACGTCACAAGTGATTAAGTTTAATCACATATCGTATATAATATATAATAAACATTATTTAATAATGTTGTAAAATCTTTTCAACCTCCGAATTTCCCCTTGTTTTAAGAATTAAAAATTTTTGAAATTTCTTTTGGATTCATATGTTTGGCCTAAAACGGATGATATTGATACTGTATCATCAAAATTTATGTTCTATGGCCCATTTAATCTAATTGGCAATGGACTATTCAAATTAAATGGGGAAGAGGAATTAAAAATTAAAAAAGATTATAGACAAGCAAAACAACTGCCAGGGCTCTGAGGTACTACTATATTTTTTTCTACTATTCATTTTCATGTTAATGCATGTTTCTGTTACGTCAAAAGTCATTTTGTTTATTTATTCATTTATACAAAAGAATTATCAACTTTAACATTTCTTGCAGAATTTATTTTGTGTTATAAAATATAAGATATACATTTTGTTTTATCTGGATTTATATATGCGAGTATATATGTATCTATTTTTATTTGTATAACGCATGAATGAATTAAATGTCAAAACACCTTGTTTGTTTTATTAGTTTCTAAAATTGAAAAGCGACGTTATTCAGTACATTCTTACAAGTAAGAATAATAATATCTTAGATATCATTCTATTAATATCATAGTGGCATGTTTTTATTTCAAAAGGTCTACTTCGGACTTTCGTTTGAGCTCACGTAGTTTCGATTGATTTACTATCTTCAACTAGGAGAAGACTCTAAAGATGTCATGTTGATTTGTTTTGACTCATTTAATAAATTTTATTTAATCCGTATTCTTCCGACATTCCATGTGATCTGCATAATCTGGGTTGTAATCCCTGTAGTCACATATGTAATATAATCCCTGTAATCTCATTGCAATCTTTGCAGTCATCTTTTTGAAATCTGTGTAATCCCCCTCCATCCTGAAATCAGTGTACACATTTTCGACTCGCGGTTTGCCCCTCGCATTCTCCGGAGTAATCATTCCAAGGAGCATTCGTCTACAAATATATTTTTCACGCTTTCCACGTTTAAAATCTTGACGTAAGCTATACTTCCCCTCCCACGTCTGTTCCAAAGAATTGATGTTTCAATATTTACTTCCATATCTGTCCCATACTGTTTACCTTGTTTATCGGTATTATGCAAACATGGAGTGCACCGATAAAATCAATAGCATAATAATTGTCTTCAAATAAATACAAAAACAAAGTATGCAATGTTATGATCCAGCACATAATTGTATAATAATTTTAAATGAATTGCTTTTGGATTGTCGTAATTTTATTTTTGGGTTTTCGCCTTGAAGTTGCAGTGAATAGGACAACGAACTGTGTGAAGCCATTAATTTTCTAGTAAGCGGGGTTGCAAGACTACAGCTGATGAAATTTTCAGGGCTTCTTTCTCTCTCTCTCTCTTGGCATGGTAACATTTTGAAGCATGTCTTCACATTGGTTTCACGAAGATTAAATGCAAATTGTAGCTACAACAAACAATTGTCACGTACTTACTTTTTTGTGAGAACATCTATATGGTTGAAGAATTGATCGTTCTTCATCCTAACATCAACAAATATATTTCTAAAAATTCCTTCTCATGAACTGATTAATATTGGGTGTTCTGTTTTCTATGTCACTTAGTATACAGGAAGTTCATTTGAAACCTTCCTACCACGGATTTATGGAAAACCACCGATTAAAAGAAAAACGCCGAGGCACGTCAAAAAATTTGTCAATGGGGACAAGTTTTCAACCAAAAACTCAGACACAATCTACTTCACCCCCTAGGTCCCAGGGTCATCTCCAATTTTAAATGACGAGGGGTATTGAGTAATATCTCGTTTCAAAGGTACATATATACCGTGCTTCATGTTTGATTTTTTAAAATCGGTCGATGCATTTTCGAGAAAATTAGAAAAATCTTTATGTATCTTAATTTGTTCAAATAGAAAACAAAAACGCACGAAAATATCACTTTTATTACAATAGAGGCCGGTTTCACCGGTCTCTGATAAGTGTCAGATAGCCTATGTGACAGATAACGTCATATAAATAACACAGCATAATAAACAACCAGCACAATAACTCAAGTTGGCGGAAATTACACGCGCATCCCCACTTTTGGATGGGTTTTTGTAGGGATGGTAACGGTACTTCGATACTTCTGCACTAATATCGAGTATTTTTGTCATCGATACTTTTTGAGGCATTCCAAGCTGGTATCGATAATTTTGTATCTGTATAGAAAATAATTATATAATTATTGAGGGGTGTCATCAGTTGCACAAAATGCTCTCTACGAACCAAACGCGCCTATTTGGATAAAAAATATCGAGTTGGTACCGGTATCGATATTTTCATTTTCGCATCTCTACCCAAACTTGACAGCCGTAAAATCATCCAAAATCCCTCCCATGGTAAAATTTTGTGGGGGCCATTTTTATATAGGAAATTCTCAGAGATGTTATGCTGGTTGATTATTATGCTGTGTAAATAACATAGGCTTATCTGTCAGATAACCTATCTGACACTTATCAGGAACCGGTGAAAGCTGCCCTAAGTCGAGCCCTAAGTGTTTAAAATATTGCGCGTTATTGCCCAAAGGACGATGTCGGCGATGTTTAAAGTCCTGATGGCCAGTTGCAAAAACGTTATTGGGTATCATGGCTTGTTTCGATGATGCGTTGACGAATCTTTCAGGTTGGGGCTAAACACAACATATTTAAAATGACCTCATAGGAAAAACTCTAAGGGCGTCAAATCAGGAGGTCTAGCAGACCATTCTATAGACCCTCTTCGCCCAAAAGGGCACAGATTCCTTTTTCTTCATGATTACCCTCTGCAATATCTGCTCCGACTCCAGTTCCCATTGATCTGGAAACGCGTCGTCTAGCCATTGCCGAACCGAAAAAACATGGAGAGATGTTGCTGCAAATAGATATTTCATTTCATAAGCATAGGGTTTCCATCGTTTTCAATTTGGTTTTCATTGGTTTCAGTGACAAGCGGATTGATAGTATTTCCCAACATACCCAAATAAATCTCTCTATTTAAATTTCCATTAATAAACAATGACCCAATCATTTGCCTGCCCATACATTAATTTTTTGGGGATATTGAGTATACTGTCCAACAAAAAGTATGGGGGGGATTTTCATTGCTCTAATACCTACAGTTTTGCTATTAACAAATCCAGTTAGATAAAATGTGCATTCATTATTGAGGCAGATATGCTTTAAATGAATGGTATTATCATTAATTGATGTTATCATTTGTTCAAAAAACTCAACTCGCCGATCGAAATTGTCTTCGGTTAACTATTGCACTATTTTCATTTTGAATGAATAACATTAAATTTATGGAGTTGAGTAACTGTATGTATAGAGCCCATTGAAATGTCAGTCAGATCCAGAATTTTATATAATGAATATAGGATTTATGCCAAAATGACCCAAAACTTCAATTTGAATGGCTTCATCCAGAACTTGACGTTTTTCATTTGCAATGGATCCAGTTTGAGTAAACTTCGTAGCAGGGTCCAAAACATACCTATGCAAAGTTATTTTCTCCGGATGTTTGGCGCATTCATTTTGGCCACCATAAATTGGAATCCACTGTTTTGGCAACTGTCCGTTAGGTATTTGAACATCGCCTGAATCATTGTTTGGCCAATAACGAACAAGATTTTTAACACAGTAGAAAATAAATCCTATCCCAGCATTTTTACTATTTAGTAGAGAAGGTGCTTCGGATTTTGGGATATTAATGTATTGCAGAGGTTTTTTTTGCTCAAAAAGCCGACGTTTTGGCGTTTATTTTAAGTCACCTTCAGGGCTATCGAGCACACCCTATTACAATAAAAAGTGGTATTTTTGTCTGTTTTGTTTCCTATCTAAACAAATTAAGATACTTAAAGATTTTTCTAATTCTCTCGAAACCCAATCGCCCGATCGATTCGGCCGATATTAAAAAATCAAACGTCAAAATTAACGGACTCCGACATACCTTTGAAACCCTGGCGGGCAGAGAATACAAGGGGGAAAGTAGTTTTTGGTTAAAAGGTTATCCCTTGACAAATCTTTTGACATGCCTCTGCATTTTTTCTTTTAATCAATAAATGCGTGGCGGGAAATTTTCAAATGCACATCCTGTATAGGACATACTAGCATAATTAACGCTCCGATTTCTACGAAATATAGAACAGACACATCTCTATGATCCTCTTAGTTGAAATTAAACGGATTACCACCTCACCATCCACCCCATAGAGACGCTTATCGCTGCGTCTCAAACCAAATACCGTCGACCCCTTATTGCCCATAATACCAACACGATAATTATTCTTATCCTTAATAAAGGACTGCCATATATCACGTGCGCATTGTCCTTTTTGACATTTGACAAGCTCGGTTCGAGGGTTGGAACCAAATTCCGCATCTGGCTAGATTCGGGATTAAACGTTCCTACCATTCTCAGACGCGATCCGTATTACATTCAATATGCATATATAAATTTCGTATTACTAATGTCGGCAAAGTCGTTTGTCATCAGGATCAGACGTAATGCGCTTTTAAATGGATTTTTACTGACGTGCATAAAGAAGCGATGAGGGTAGAACTGCGATTTTGCCCTGATATGTAATGTTAATGGCGAAAAAACGCACCCCCCTAATGTCAGCCTTTATTGGTAATATTTGTATTATACATGTATATTATGGGAGAAGGCATGAGACTGGTCTTTGATACCAGTTTGGTCGCTATACAAAAATATATAAGTATTAGCAACAACGTTGGAGATCTACTCGGCAGTAAATTTAATGGCACTCTAGTTGTCTCAAAAGCTAGTCTACCAAAACTACAGTTATACGTGGTTATACACTAAAAAAAGCCTTATTACTCTTACATAGTGCAGTTGGTATCGCGTCGGCCTAGAATGCCGGAGATGCTGGTTCGAATCCAGCCGGTACCCTTACATTTTTCCGATCTTTCTGTGAACCAAATGATTGGAATTATCTCCCTCTTGCGGAGTAAGCAAGAACCTTTCATTCCATGAAATCCTGGCCGACTGAGGAGTCGTAATTCAGTAAGAAAGAGAACTGCCGTGCAAATAGCGGTGGGAGATTCACACCCAACAACCGACTAGATCTCTCTGGATGACTGAGATACATGGTTTTCAGAGAGATACGGGGGAGTGGTGGGTGTCGGCGGAGTCGATACCTTGTCGTCGACGCTGTATATCGGCTACATCACGGGGGACCGTAGTTTAGTTGGTATCGCGTCGGGCTAGAATGCCGGAGACGCTGGTACGAATCCAGTCGCTACCCTTCATTTTTCCGATTTTTCTGTGAACCAAATGATTTTACTTGTATTGTTTTCGTACTTTACGCAATGCAATTTTTTCGAAACCTTATCTTCGATTTAGGTAGAAAATTATGATGATTAATCCGGAAACATGTACCAGTAATGGATGCTTTTAGAAATAGAAAGAATAGAGAATACAAAATTATTGGAAAAAATACCTAACACTTTGTTTACAAAAGCTGCGATTTTATTCAATTTCTCACAAAACGAAATATCACAATTTCATCGGAAATTGAAACAAAAAGTCAGTTATTGGAATTAGTAAGAGCTACAACTTTGTTAAAGGTATATAGTTGAGGAAAAGTTTTAAGACTTCCTCCTTATTTTTGTATTTTTAATCTGATTTAATTGATATGGAGCGATTCAAAGAGAAATATCAGATAGTAACAATACTCAGCCTGAAAGTCCATCAGCAAATTTGAATCTTATTGGAGAACATGTATACTTAATAAAAGAGGAAAGATGGCAAAACTGCATTAAACATGTAATAAAAGTAATCATTTTTCAATACACCACCCAATAAAATTTGCATGATCGCAACTCATCATAATGTGATTTTGACTTGTGTTAAATTCTTTTTATTGCCTCATTTTTCATTTGTATTCTTAAATAATATTGTTAGAATATAAGTTTGCTAATCTTAATGTTAATTAATTAATATCTTCAAAAATCTAATAGGCAACCACCTTTGGTTCTTCTTCAATGTCAGTGTGGCCCTGGTTTGTTCTGTCCTCAAAATCTGGCACGGGACACTGTGCGTTGTATAATACATGTTTCTGGCCACCAAATAGGATTCACTTTTTAAGAAGTTAGGTGCCAAAAAATTACTGCCGGGTATTTTTTTTTTTTTTTGCGGCATCAACAATTCAAGTTATTAGCCGCGTTTCGCTTCTCATTAGAGAAAAAGCGTCGCATTATTTACCCGTTGTTCCCAGGTTAGCATAGTTTGTTTACGTATTCACATTTTGTAAAATAAATTCGTGTTTTTTAGGAAGAGTATCGCTTTTTTTTGATTTTCCTGGTTTTCACCCAATATGGATGTGATATTGTTCGGTACGTGACAGTTCCGCCTTTGTACCTCGTATCTTCTGCATTCTGTTAATATGTGTTTGACTGTAATTGCACAGCCACATTCTTCGCATTCCGGCACTGATTGTCTTAGGTACATGTACGAGGAGGTCAGACGAGTATGTCCTATCCTCATCCTTGTTATGACAACTTGTTCCCTTCTGTTGCCTGATGGAGAATTCCATGCTTTCACCTTTCTTTTTATCTGCGTCAGATGGGTTTCGCAACCGTTCCATTCCTCCTGCCACGATTCCCATATTTTCTCTTTAAACCAGCCTTTCAAATCATCTGATCTAATTGGTACGCCTTCAGGGACCTCATCTGACTGAGCTGCTTGCCTAGCAGCCTCGTCAGCAGCTTCATTGCCAGATATGCCGACATGACTTGGTGTCCACACAAAAATAACTGTTTTTTGCTCATGATGCAGGAAATTTATAACAGCTAATATTCTTTGTACAAGCGGGTATTTATCGAAGGTTTTTACTTTACAACTTTACAAGTCGATAAACTTGAACATGCTCATAGCAAGTAGACGTGTATCAAGGAAAAATATATTTTTATAGTTTTTTACAGTGGTGATGTATTGCTGGAAAATAATAATCAATCTACTGGCAGCTATTTTTCGATATCCCTGTCTTCTTTTGCTGAAACCAGAGGATTCCCATTTCAACCGGGATAGGTGGCAACCCTAAGTTAGTTTGGGTTAGGTTGATACTGAGTTGAGCGATTATCTCCTTATCTCCTTCCACTGCCCTATTGTGTCTGTTGTGGCTCACACCTATTTAGAGTTCACCGTATAATCCACACCTTTTGAAGAAGGCAATGTCTATGTTGGGTGAAGCTTCCTGATGTCAGTAGGCTTCTGATGAGTGAATCTGAAGGTCTGAAAAGTAGCTCTTTCCAGTACTGGACAATATGTGCTCCGCTGTTTCGTCCTCCGCATATTAGAAACGGCACTCTGATGTTTGCTCCAGACCTATTTTCTGCAAGTGGCTTCTCAGACGACAATGTCCTCTCAACAGACCGACCAGCATGCGCAGATCATTCTAGGATCATCGGTGGGCCTGACTAGAGAAGTATGGTATGAACGTCTCCGAGTGTAGTAGCCCTGGTGCAGGAGTGCTTTCCTATCTGCCCAATCCGAGATGGTTTTACTGGCAATGCTTTTCGCAATGCCCACCAGTTCCGGTCTTATGAATGCAGATTCGTTTTCTCGTCTTGCGAACGCGTCTACCAATTCATTGCCTTCTACTTGGCTATGGCCTGGACCTGTGGAACCCAAACCAAATCTACGTACTCCCTTGTTCAAAGTTCATTGAAGAGACATATACAGTTCCATACGAGTCAACCTGTTTGGAGCTCAGTACTTGCAGGGTAGCCTGGCTGTCTGAAAAAAATTTTATATATATGGTCAGTTTCCCGCAAAGGCTGAAAGCCTATGGCGCTGTCGAAGCGCTGCGAGAAGATAAGTATCGGTACACGTTAGATTTGAAACGCTGTCGGTTGTATCCGTCTGGAAACAAATTCCTCGGCAACTTATTCTACAGCATCGAAGATCTCCAAGAGAAGGAATGCTGGAGGAGACTGGTGCGGAAAATACGGATCTCGATCTGGTAAGAATGAGCTCGCAGAGCCTCTGTAGTGTTCCTCGTACCGACGGCCTTCCGTGTTATTACCTGGGAGAGCTCACTTGGACATCTTCCGTGATAGAATCTGTAAAACAGGGACAGGTCAGCCACCCTTCTCTTTGGAGGTTCTTTGTGAGGTGAGGTGTATGGATAAGTATCGGTACACGTTAGATTTGAAACGCTGTCGGTTGTATCCGTCTGGAAACAAATTCCTCGGCAACTTATTCTACAGCATCGAAGATCTCCAAGAGAAGGAATGCTGGAGGAGACTGGTGCGGAAAATACGGATCTCGATCTGGTAAGAATGAGCTCGCAGAGCCTCTGTAGTGTTCCTCGTACCGACGGCCTTCCGTGTTATTACCTGGGAGAGCTCACTTGGACATCTTCCGTGATAGAATCTGTAAAACAGGGACAGGTCAGCCACCCTTCTCTTTGGAGGTTCTTTGTGAGGTGAGGTGTATGGATTAGTCTGATTGCTCTCTTCTGGATAGTGTCCAGAAGCTTTAGGGGGTGCTTATAGTTTTGTCAAGAGTCGCTTGTTCTGTTCCCTGACTCCTAACTTTGAGGCATATATTCTCAACTCACTACTGATTGACTGATGAAGCAATACAATTTCCACCACATATTGCTCGATAGTACCGATACAATCCAAACTAGTAGCGTGTGCGTGCTATAGCGACATGTCGATAATAAATTCCTGACCGGCAAATTTATCGAGTACAAATATCTGGTGCGCGCATAATATCAGCTTCCATCTCACTCTCACCTGGCCGCCGAGCGCTAGTAGCTCAGCTCGGCCAATTAGCCAGTCTGGTGCGTCGAATAGCGCCGCCGCCACCGCCGCGACGCCGACGCTTGACGCCGCGCGCCGAGAAAATCCAGGACATGCTCGCAGCAGCCCAGAAATGCGTGCAAATGAATTCCGATCAAGCTGCCATTGGCGTGGCTTGATTAACTTCATCCGATTACTACCATCGGATTCTGCGGGATGGAAGGCTGGGAATGTATGACGCCGTGCTAACAATGTCCAAAGCATCTCTAACCTAAACTTCTTGACTAAAGCCTTGTACACACTATAGTCTGTCTACTGAAGAAAAGGAGTAAAAAATTATTTCAAACATATATTTTGGGACTTAATCGGATAAATCGAACTTAATTTTTCTGTTTATAATAACATCACTGCTCTCAGTATCCAGTTTTGTAGACGGTGTGCATATAACCCTTGACCATACAGTAAAAATTTACATATATCGTGGATGGTTACTCCGTTTGTTCGGTGGATAAGGTATAGTAGACCATATTGAGCGATTTGTCTATGGACCGTCTAGATACACCATTTTTTGTGTCGTCTAGCGTCTACACTACAATGTACAGATTTAGACGAGGCAACGAATTACTCATGAATTTCCTTTCCAACTTCCGCCACTGTCACATTCTGCTTTGCAGCCAAAGATTCCAGGACCAATTTTCTCTTTACCCGGTTTTTGTAGTCGGGACTTGTAACATCATCGGACAAATAATGAGACGCCTGGAAATTTTCAATCAGTTGTAAAACCTCCTCGTTCGACCACATCTTCACAAAGCACTGTATAAAAACAAAAAATAAAGAGCCACACCAAGAGCCACTGATAATAGATCCACTGAAAGACTGGACACTCTGTGCATGACAATTTGGCAAGGCATTTTTGACTCACATCCGCGCCATCTATTCGGGTTGCGTGTGAACACGGAGACAGACTAGGACGTCTCGTCTCTAGAGTCCGATTGCCGTCTACACTGTCAAAATGTTGCGCAACATATCTAACGTTGCATGAAGTCTCCCATTCCTATGGAGAGACCATAGATCTGCGATTTTTGGTCTAGCGACAGGCCCGTAGACGGGGACTGGTCTATGAACATGTCTACGTAGGCAACCTTAGACACGTCTCTGATACCAAAATTGCGCAACATGTCTACTAGTGTGTAGAAGGTTTTAAAATAGAGAAATAGCGTCTAGCATCTACACTACAATGTGCACAATGCGCAGGTTTCGCTGTCCACTATGGAGAACATTGCATTGTGCGGAATAAGTTCCTGCTTAGTGATGACTAATAGTAGGGACCTTTTGCACGTCCGTTGCCTGACGTTATTTCATGTTATCGGCTATTTGTGGCATGCGCTGTTCTCCCAAAATGACCGAATCGGCGAATAACCGATAAAGTTGTACGCTATCTACGAAAGATTACGGTACGATATTAATACGTTCGGTATTGCCAGGTCTAAACCACTATGCGGCAATGAGAACAGATTTTGATAGCAACAATACTTACCTTGTGGTTAATCATTGTAGAAAAGGTTCAGGTTTTCTTCCATCAGTATTTTGCAATAAAAGCTATAAAATTATAGGCGTTTCCGCCGTTTCCGGCAACAGCGCGTTAGCATCACGGAACTGAACCATGAGAGTGAAATGTCATGTTTCGGTGGTCCTGCAAAACCTATATTGTTAGGTGTTTATTTGTTTATGATCACGTCCAATATGCCGCCGACGCCTCAAAACGATATTTAAAGTTTGTTCCATTCTGAGCGTTTGCAATACAAAGTCTATAAAAATAATAAAAAAAAAACACAGAAAGCCTAAAGCACGAACCTCACTTATTCTACGCTACGTTAAGCAAAGGTGTATGCAAAAAGTTAAAATTGTATACTCTACATAGCGTAACGTTAGAATCGTTTGATGACGTAGATAACCATTATCGTTTTATTACTGACACTTTGGAAAGAGCCGTGCTAAAGGTCCCTAGTAAAAGAAAGCGCAAACGTAAATGTTGGTGGACGCGAGAACTGTTAGCAGGACCTACGTTGTATGTTCGGCGATACATTACTAAACAAATTACGGGTCTAGGCTATAGCGCGAAATTAAAAATCCAAGAAGAGACTTATTCCCATGTTAGCGAGGAGGCGTGGCCGCCTTTTCCCTTTCTCCAGTGTGTGTGTGTAAGATGGGCAGGCAGATAAGTCCAAAATGCAAAGGTAAGGTCAAAAGGTAAGGTCTAAAATTCACCATAAAAATGTATTTCGCATTTGCAAGCTCCTGACGTTACCCTTGAACTAACGGTAATGATTCGAAGAGCAAATTGAAGAAGGAAGCTTGCGCTTTGTCACTGTTTTGGCCTTTTTTGATATCGTGTTTGGTCATTAAATTACAGACATTGGAAGAATGTATGATTTTGTATTGCGTGTTTATTTGCACACTAAAAAACATTTTTGAAAAAATAGCTCTTAAATCACATTCGTTAAGGTCTTAACTACCACCTTCTGAAATACTGTGTACGCAGTTTAAAAACAAGTGAGTTCTGTTCCAAATAGGAATCCGTGTTTTACATGGCAAATACATATGTATAACTAACTGTATGTATCCAGGCCCCTTAATACTACATCATATATTGTTCCGCTATTTTGTTATTTGTAAGATCATGAGTGACTTTTCATAGAGTAAACAATTCCTTAATATAGTTCATCTTTGGCACATAGTTCATTCCGTTCATTCCATGAATTAAAGCTAAAGGTGTTATTCTGTGATGGGCCCTTGTTACTTGGGTTACTCGTTGTCATGGGTTTGATTATTATTATTGAGAAGAGTTTGTTTTGGAAAAGTAAGAAGCAAGAGACGGAAATTTGAACAAAGGGAATTTTGAGTGTATCCTCTTTCGGCTACTGTGCTTTAGGCCTTTACGAGACGTGGAGCATAATAAAAAAATTCAGCCAACTTGATTGACTCAGTTACTTCCCACACATAATAGTGATATCATTTCATTATTTTCCCTTTGCATGAAGCTATAGTCTGAGATCCCTTGCAACCAAATAATCGTTCGCATGTCCTCAAAAAACATCCAACACAAAAACTAGTAAATAGTTTCCTAAGTCCCTCCGTAGAAACTAAAACGACACAATTTTTATTCTGCGAGCTTCAACTGGACGAAACGAAACAATCAAGAACCTCCAAATTGCTTAAAAACAAAGTTTGAACTATTTTGATATCTTTAGTTTTTTTATTATTTCTGAGCCGCCACTAACACGATTTTTGAAAACCATACACATTTGTCATCCTCGCCACGATAATAGTACTGTTCTAAATTTCATTAAAATCAATTCCATAATTTTCATGTTACTAAATTCAGAAAATCTAAAGCAATACTAGTATCCGTATGTATACATCAGACAATTCTAAGTCCCTTCAGCAATGTTCGGATGATGTACCTAAAAACGTGTATTATGTCGCTAGGTCTTTCTTTCACAGGTCAATGGACAGCCTATTATGAATAGTTTGAGTTTTGCAACCCCCACCCCCTAACCACCCCAATTTCACCCCACCCCCTAACCACCCCAATTTCACCCCCACCCAAAAAAAGTAAAAAATGATCAGACCTCTAAAACGGCTAAAAACGAAATTTGAGGGATATTTTTTTTGTTATTTGCTAATTACTCCGCCGCACCTGCACCGATTCTCAAAATTATAGCAGCATTACCTACTAGGACAACACAGCATATAGGTAGGTACACAGATTTCATCACAATCCGTGCAGCGGTTGCTGATATTACGAGGGCAGAAAAACGCGGACAGACAGACCGACAGACAGACCAACGGAAATGAGTGACGTGGATTTTCGTTATGTTTACATCATAAAATGGCCAAAAAGCGTATTATCTGAAAATCGAAAATTTTCGCGATCACAATACTCCCCTCACCTATCGGTTGGGAAGTAAAAATTTCTAACTCAGGCGCATTGCCGCTACTCTCGTCGCGTGCCTCTTATCTCGCCGCTCTATTACGTTTGCACCCTTAGGTCCTTAACCACGTTTCTTCCTGCAGGACCCACCGCCCACCCACCCTGTATAATTATGTAGGCCAGGCGCGTGATTGCACTTTTCCGCCTGCGATATCTCAACGAAGTTCGAATTAGCTGGCAAAGGAACCTCGGTTGTGTGCACCTCCTTGCCGCTGCCTTTCCGTGCCGTTCTTGGTCTGATTGTTCCGCCATCGAGAGTGTCGGCACTTATTGGTTGCTTACGCTGGTTGTGCACACGTTATGTGTACTTTGTGGTGCAATCGGATGTCAATAAAATCGATTAGGCTGCTGCTTACTGGAGCGGACAAATCCCGAGAAAAATCTGTAGAGGAACTTCGCAAAGGTAATCGTTTACCTCATTTCTTCATTCAAGCGTTATCAGCGTTTCCCAGCAAGGAAATTAGAAGATTGCAGTGATCTTAGCTTGCTGTTAATGAGCTCTAGTCGATCAATTCAGAAAGAGTACGTTTTTAGATGGTAGTACTTAAGGTTGAAATATAATATGAGATGTCTACGTCTTCTTAAGATACTCAATTGTAGTAGTAGAAGTAGTCTTAGTTCATTTGTGCACTACATAAAAATGTTTACACACGTCAGTAAGTGAATATAAAAGTAAAAATAAAGTACATTATATGTAATATCATCTACAATTTGTTAAAATGCTAACATAGAAAACGACACACAACTTAACATATCACAAACAAACACATGTATACTTAAAAGTACATAATTATTTAGGTTATTATTAACAACAAGGAATGTTGCCGATCACATAATTTATGTTGTTTTATTTATTTATCAGCACTGGCCATACAAATACAGCAATATTTCCCTAACCTATAAGATGAATTCATTGATACTTTACAGCCTTTTTTTCTTGGATTGAGCAACATCTTCGAAATTATCAAACATATTCTTCTAAACAATAAAATGCTTTGGATTGGAGGTAAGCTTTAATTTTTTGATTGAAATATAACTCAGTGAAGAGTGGCAACAATTTTAGCAAATGCTTCTTTATTTTGTGCTCTCCTGAGTAGAGTATAAAAATCCAATCCCGTCTAGTCTTCCGATTTTGAGCAATGGGTTTTGTCTGCGCCCTGGCCCTCTTTTGCCTTCGATTTTACCTCATATGTCCAAGATAGGTGATTTTTCTCTTCTTTGCGGTAATTGAGAGATCGTGTTAGTTATTCAATCGTCGCAGACTTCGATATTTTCAACGCGCTCTGTCCAAGCACCGTACATTAACAAAGACAAGTAGGGTCAAGCTCCGCCCGCAATGTGGTCTTTCCAGCTGTGCTATCGGATACTACGCAAGCTGGCGGATTCTGGCGCCCGGCGATCTCGAGCAGTAGCCGAACGCTAACAGCTGTGGTTTACAGGGTCATTCCACCTAACACCACCAAACATACTACTGTGTTTTTGTGTTATTGAGCGTTTTGCGCGTATTTCACAAAAAAATGCCGACGACATGGTCTGTATATGGCCCCATTGTTTTTTATATTTGTGCCTACTTATTCCCATTGATTTTTAAAATATCTGTTTTTAATACTTTAATTCAATCATTGACTTGATTCTTAAGTTTTTTAAATTCATTTTCCAAATTCGTGTTTCCCGGTTCTTTAACTCTTTGTTTATAAATTTTGACTCTGTTTTCAATCATTTCGAAAATTTCTTGATTTATCGAGTCGTTATTTTCACGTATCTCATACGTCTTTTTGAATTCCGAATCTTTTTTACAAGAAGTGATTAAGTCAATTAGTTCCTGAAATGATTGAACTTCTGTAGTTTGAATATTCTTTTCAAAATTCAGATGAATTTTTTATGATCTGTTTATTTCTTTTCTATATTTTGTCGCAAGTACTTTTATGTTTACACCTAAGGTTATTGACAACAAATTATGAATGATCAGACTGTTACTGTTACTTACTACTTGAATCGTACATTTCAAATTACTACATCTATCTGACATGATCTATAATACTCCTTGAGCTATTTGCCACCCCAGTAGCTGCATCTGCAGCTGAATGGTTTATTGAATAATAAATTATATTCTATCTATACTATAGAATTCATTTCTATTGACCCCCGTATAAGTAAAATGGACGTCGACCGTTGACATCGACAATATCGCACAGTCGGATTCCCTGTAAGAAAACGAGATCGCACGGAGGGAACCCCTCTCAAATCGAGGCGGCTCGCATTTGTGAGACTCACATCAAAGTCGGCACGGCGAGTCACCCTACTTGTCTTTGTTAATGTACGGTGGTCCAAGGCATTTTTAACATTGGGTGGTATACTCACATCTGAAAAGTCTGCATTCTACATATACTGGACCTTCATCGTCCACGTTTTTTTTTTGCTTAAAACTGACTTTTCCCTTTTACGCTACGTTTCCCCCGGAGATGTGTTGGAAAATGTGCTCTGCGAGGATGTGTAGCGGTGCTGTGAAACGGTGTGGGTGTTACCACCAGAGATGTGCTAGGAAGATAAGCGGTACGAAGATGTGTGGCGGAGCTGTGAAACGGTGTGCAGATGAGCGTTGCGAGAATGTGTAGCGGGATCTTTTCAGAGTGTTCTTTTTGCTCGCCTACATCAACAGCTCACGTCCCTCGCCCACATCCTTCTATCGCACATCTCTCAAAACACATTCCTCGCCAAGATGCCTTGTTTTGTACGTACAGAGACTTCGCTCCGCTAAGCCCTTCTCACCAGAGCTGCGCTGAGCAAGGCGAGGTAATTTGAGCAATTCTATTGGTTCGTCAAAAAAACATTCCTCTTAACACATCCTCGCATATATTTGGTGGAAATGCAACCTTAATCTATAATTTTCCAGCAGGGGTGGTTTTCGGTTTCCGCTCACTTCTTTGACTGTTTTATGGATGTTGAACGTGTTATATCTCTCCTTCATCGAGGATTCTTTGGCCTCTCTAATTTTGCTCCTTATACTTTGTATTTCCTTATAGTGCAGAAGGTTTGTTGGTTTGAAACCTCTTATTGAAACTACAAAACGATAAGTTGTCCCTTGTGTCCCACAAATATTTACAGTCTATTTTTGTACCATTCAATAATCAACGGGTCCAGTTTAGCTTTTCCATAAATTACATTTTTTGCAGTTTTTTTAGCGGGTTCTCTATCCTTCTTTTCTTTCTCATTGTTTTGTAACTTTTAACGAATGAACGTTATTATTATTATTATAATAATTAATGAACTATTTTTTTTTGCGACAGTCGCCTAAAATATGTCTTGCCAGTTGCAACATATCTAGCAATATTTATATTATAAAAAATGGGGCAAAGACCAAAAGGAGCATGTTGACATTTTCTCTGTATGTGCACATTATTCTTGAAACTGTGTGAAGGAGTACCTGCACATTTGTGTATCTGGTTAGCCTTGAAAAACGGCTTAACCGCTTTGATTTACGATGGAACTACCGGCGGTTTTTGCATGTCAACACGTCAGCTTCCTGTTACAAGTGCATTTGTTTAGATATTGTCTCCCACGTGGTGATCTAAAAAGCGTATTTTATGCTTCGTTAAAAACAACTATTTAAAATCTAATAGCTTAGATGCATTTAATAACAGCTTCTCTGTGAGCGTTATGTTTTTAAATATCAAGCCATGTTACTTTTACTACTTTTTACTTCCCACACCGATAAGTGTCTAAGGATTTGAGATAATACGCCTTTTTGGCGTTGTCGCCGTTTTCTTGCCTTGTAATCTCAGTAACCGTTTTATGAATTGTGATGAAGTTTGGGTAGCTATAATTTTGAAAATCGGTGCAAGGGGGGGGGGGGGGGAGGCGTAGTAAAAGATTTCAAATATTTCTGAAACTTCCTCTTTAGGTCTTTTTGGGATTCCTAATCATTTTCTATTCTTTTAGGTGATGGGGCGAAATTGGGGTGGTTTGGAGGTGAGGGGTTGTAATTTTTTATTTTTATTTTTATTTATTTTGTTCATTACAATACATTCAAAATTTAGAATAATATTCTATACAAAATAATGGCATGTAATAATATGTGTAAATCAATATTATATAAGTATGTAGATCAAGTGGGGTTGAACTAATACAGCTATCACATTAGGCTGGGAAGTCTGTTTCGTAATAGTGTATTGTTCAATCCCACATATCATGTACAGAATATTAATATTAAGTGTGTAACTTAAATTAAAATACAGAAACAAAAACAGAAACAAAATTACTAATATATATTAACTACACCTACTAACCTTTAAGGCACTAGTGAACGAAACGGCCAAGGAGTAGTGTTTCAGAAAAATATACAGAAGTCGTTGAAAATTTAAATGTTAAATTTTTCTTGATTGTTTTGTATAAATGTTTTAGTTTCTTTTTTAAATAAGCGAAATTTTGATATCAATTTTAATTTTTTCGGAAGCTTGTTGAATAGTTTGGGTCCGTAATATGTGAAGGAGTGTTGTGTAAAAGTTTTATGAGTAAATTCTGTTTTAAAATCAAGGTTAATTTTCGACCGGGTATCTCTAATATAACTGATGGTAAATTTATTTTGATCATGAAACATTCTATTTAAACAGCTGTAAACATATAGCAAATGTACATTTAGTAATTTAGATTCATTGAATAGTTCTTTAGTTGGGTAAAGTTTGCTTTTTTTCAAGATTATCTTCAGTATTATATTTTGAGCAACTTGTAGCGATGAAATTGTTGATTTGAAGGCTGCACCCCAAACAGGAATGCAGTATCTGATAATAGATTCTACAAGGGCTGTATACAGAATCATTAAATTTTTTCTTGATAGGATGTCACGTAATTCATAAAACTTATGCATTAGACTTCTCAAACGTTTGGAGACATAGTTAGTATGATCCCCCCATTTTAAATGTTGATCTATCATGATTCCTAAATATGTGTTGTATTTATAATAGGCTTTCAATTAACTTGTGAAAGACCTAGCGGCATAATACACTTTTTTAGGTCCATCCGAACATTGCCTTTGCCAGAAACCAAGGAATCTAAATTTTTTTATGTATACAGACGACTATTGCTCGTTCTGTATTGTGTAACCTGGAAATTATAGAATGGATTTTGATGAAATTTTTAAACATTATTATTACCGTAACGAGGATGGAACACGCGTATGGTTTTTAGAAAATCGTGCCAGTAGCAGAGCAGCAATAATAAAAACAAAAAATTAAAAAACAGCTCATACTTTGTTTTTAGACGATTTGGGGGTTCCTGATCGTTCTCCGCATTTTCTTTAGAGAGGGTAAAATTGGGATAGTAGTAGTAGTAATAGCAAAACTACAAAATTTGTTGCAGTTAGGGCTATTTGTTGTCGTGTAAAGGAACAATATAATATACTTTTCAGCTTTATCCGAATGGTACCTAATCCTACGTCAAAAAATAATTTTTGAAATTAACTTCTAATAAATAATTTTGTAATGTGTGTAGCTTATCAATAAATTGATAGCTATGAAATTTCTATACGTACCGTGGACCGTACTAGAGATCGATAAAGTCTATGGTTTTTGATAATGCGGTAGTTTTCGGTGAGGCTAAATTAAAAAAGAAATTCTAAAATATAAAAGCCGTACAAACTCTGTTTTTGGGTACTCTGTGATGATTTTCTACTTTTGTTTTGAATGCCTAAATTGAACCGAAGTATCATAGGGTCTCGGATAGGGTGGTTGGGAAATTCTGGAATATTTTATTATATATTTTATTAATTGCCCTTTAATGATTGATACTGGTAATATAATCAGTTTTTAAATAAATATCAGAAAATCCACATGCCATGTGATTACGATATGAGTTGAAGATTGCAGAATGCAAATTAGGTGGTCCTACATATAGTTGCTAAGGAAAGAGATGTAAGAAACTATTTACGAGAGTTTTTGGTTGGATATTTTTTACCTCGGATACGTTTACGCAGTGCAACTCTCATTCTTTCACTTAATAACGACCATTTATTTCAATATCTCATTTTTTATCTATGATTCACTTCTGACCCAAATTACCTTCAGTTATTTCACTGCAACAATCTCGTTTTTCAATGTTTATGATACAACTTTTTTACGCGACTCACCTACATTCCGGCTGCCCAAAAAAATCATGCTCATTAGAGGTTCCTTGCCGTTTTGCTTTCTAAAAACATTAACCAAATGGTATTATGTTACTTACGATATTTATTACAATCATCAATTTAGCAATTCGCGTCTTTATTTGTTCAGCGAGATTAGGTAAGAGATCCTTCCAACGCGCGCATGCAGGCTAATAAAACAGATGAGTTCCTATTTGTCTGTGTGTTTAGGATCTTTATATATATTTATTCTGTCTGTTCAGATAAATATACGTAACAACGTCATTCTGCGGATACTTGTGTACCGAGTGTGGCTATCAATTTTCAAGGCTTTCAGTTCAATTTGGAAAAAAGTGAGGACTACAGAGCCATTAAAGGCTAGTTTTCAGTTAAAGTCGACCGCTAAAGGATTACGTACAGGAGAGCTGTTTGCAATGGTTCAGCTGTAACCGTTTTTGGACTATTAATTGTGAGATTTCTGAACTGAAAAAAATATGAGCATGAAGAAAAAGGACGGTTCTAGAGAAATGTCGACGTATTTTTTGAAATTTCCTAATAGACAATTATTAAAAAAAATTCAAAATTGAAGTTGTTTTGAATAAATTCACGGTCTCGTTAATCATCCTGTATAAACTTATTCTAAAATCTGGATCGACATTTCTCTAGATTGAATTTTTAAGAAAACACAAATCAGGTTTTTGTGCCAAAAATTATTAATATACAGGGTCAAAAATGGTTACAGCTAGAGCCTTGCATTGTACGATCGCGCGCCTATTGGGACACTGATAAAGGCGCCACCAATACAGAAGTATGTAAACCACATTTACTGAATGAGCTGAAGTTCATTCATGGAATGGGATAGATACTGTTTTGGGCATCGACTAAATTTGTAGTCGGTGGTTGGGTAACTTACTGATATACACTGCAGGCCAAAAGTTAGGAACTACTAAAATTTAAACAAATCGCGGTAATTGGTTTTGAGCAGTTATCATTTTCAGGATTACAGCTAAATCTTAAAATTTTCAACCAGATTTGTAAGTAATTCAAATTTAAATTGCTGGCAGGCCCAAGTCTAGAGTCTTGGGCTCACACTTTTTTGCGTCGCGAATAGAAATTACATTTTTTACTTTGGAACATAAACTGATAGATTTCACAAAGTTGTCAAAATGCAGGTAGATATAGTTTCACTATGGGGATATCTTTTTGGTGGGCTACCGGGGGGGGGGGGGGCATAATTTGGTTTATTTTTTTGGAGTTTGTTGTGAATCCAACAATAATTTTGCTGGCGCCTTCTGGGGGTGCTATAGGCAAAAAGTATGAGACATGATAGTTTAGTTTCTTTTAATTTATAGTTCCAAGGTGGGCAACACGTCCGCCCCATTTACGCCAATTTTGTAATACGTTCTTTCAGTTTTCCAACGGCATTGGCATATCTAAAGAACTGCTCAATGTACAGTGAACTTCACTGAATTTAGCTGCTTTACAAATAACATATACAAGCATAATATTGTCATTGGTACTTCTTGTTGATTTTTCATATTTTCACCTTATTTTCCGTCTTATTTTCGCTCTTGTACATAGGATAAAGTAATTTTTTTGTGTGACAACTCAGTTGCACTTATATCAACTCTTTATACTCATATTGTATTTATTATATATATGCCTGAAATACAGAGAAAAGGGATCAACTGTGATACCAGGTATAAATTATACAATGTCTATTTCTCAACGACGACGACGGACAAAAGAGTGCGCTTACAAATACTTTTTATAACTTGGTATATTCTTGTAGTAGGAATAGTAAATAGGCCACGCCCCCTATTACTCGACTTCTTACCTCTGCCCATACCCCGCAAATGTGTTATCCTCAAGCAGTTTACTATAATACTCCACTTAACACGTGTTCCATTGTGATTATATAATATTGTCATGCCCTGTAAAGGGATGTAAATTTGTTGGGCAATAAAGTGCTGTGATTATGATTGATTATTATTATTCATATATGACACAATCACGAGATGAAACCCACAGGGTATCCCTTTGACGGAAGACAAATCACAAAACAGTTTATTTCGCGAAAATTGGGGCAATACCAGGATTTGGGAGTTGACGAGTCAATAATGCACTGATGTATGGCGGGCTTCGCACTGATTGGCTAAATTTGAATTCCTTTTTTAAACTTTAAAATGGAACAACTAGTGAGAAAAATGCTGCAGAGAGCAACGAAATGTTTCAGTACAGTTTCAATGTTTTTATACAAAAAACTATAACCTATAACCTCCTAGTGTATACACACTAGGAGGTTATAATGAATCATTGTTTTCAAACCCATTATACTAGTCCACCTTTTGCAAGTACTTTCACTGCAGGGGTGACCAAAAAATAAGGTTATACTCAGCTAGCGAGCTTTGCCGCTCTGCTTGGCTAACTGTTAAATCATGTGTTTAGCTTTTGAAATGTCACAAAATGCTATTTTTATCCTTTTTTGCTATAAAACAAAGATCTATTGCTGGTATTTATATTATTATCGATAGTAAATTACTGTTTTATCCAAATAATGGAGTAATTTGAATTTCTTGTCATCCTTATCATATGATAGACGAAAAATCTAGTGATCAAATGTTTCGCTCTCGGTTTCGCTTCTGTGGAATCTGATTGGTTAAAATTAGCAATTGCTAAACTTTTTGTTTAACAAGAAAGTGCAATTTTTCACCCATTTACAATGAAAAATCGGACTGGAAAAGATAACTAGATGGTTCACAATGGTCGATTGTATAATTATAAAGTATGTCATTTTTGACCTTTTACAGGTAAACTTCAAGAGAAATCAATAATTTTCAAAGCACTTTGACAGGTGCATGTTCTTGAAAGGGCTGCTCTTATTGGTCAAAGTCTTTGTTAAGATGTGCATGTTGATAAAATCGGCTCCTAGTGACAGGTAGCTGTATCGAAATGCTATAGTGCTACCATATACAAAAACTATTCATAAATAACATTTGAGTTCATTAATTATTTTAATAACATAGCCAGGTCGAGCGGTTTCACCGTCCCCGCACATTTAGTTATTGACCAAATCGATTTTTAATTATTTTGTATAACATATCGCTACCATTAGTCTAGCTACAAAAAATGGCATCAATGGTTGCTAATATAAGTCTCCAATGTGTCTATATGTTAAACCTACACGACTAGCAACCTACACGATTCAACAAGGTTACCGGTATCTTGTACACTGTTTCCGTTTGCTCTTAGCATGCCAATAAAGTCAATTTCATTCATTAATCCCTGTTATGTTTTCATCTGTTGACATTTAAGCAAAATTGCGCATGCAATAGTTAAGACAGTCCTTGACTATTGGCCAGTTAGTAGTGGTACTCTGTTTCGTAGGTAATAATGATTGGTGTCTAATATCGTTCTTATTAACATGCTGTTTTTTTTGTACAGAATCATGTTCCACATAGACTACTTAACACTCTTGAGGTTTTCACGTGCATTGTCAGATATCTATTATGCAAATATGTCTATAGATTCTTTTTTTATGTCGATAACTTGAAAACAAACGAATTTTATTATTATGATTATACAGGTTGGTCCAATAAGCGCGCGGTGCTGTCTAGCGGCTTCATTGTATAAATTAGAAGATGTTTTGCATAAAAATGTTTCTGTTTAAATGGTCTACTTGCAGAAAATAATTTCAAGGATGGCAGACGTCTAGATATATACAGGAAGTAGGCATCAATTTCCCTATTGTAAATAGAACACCCTGCGTATTATTACGTTTTTGAGTTCAGCATCCATTTTTAGGTTCAGTTTGTCAACCATAGTTTATGTCTACGAATCCTATTTTCGGAGTTATTCAGCAATCTAAAAAACTTGGCGTTTGTACTACTTTACGAAAAATGTTAGTATCTCGGAAAACGTATTTGTCTTTCAGTAAGATCATTGTTTCAAAAGCACATTAAATCAACATTAACATTAACAAACTGGACCTAAAAACCGATAGGTACTGAATTCAAAAATATAATAATATACAGAGTGTTCTATTTAAAATAAGGAAGTTGGTGCCTACTTCTGGTATATCCGGATGTCCGCCATCTTTGAAATTATTTTCTACAAGTAGACCATTATTTGAAAAGAAACGTCTTTTATTTAAAACATTTTCTTCTAATTTAAACGGTAAAGGCCACTAGAGAGCACCGCGCGCTTATTGGATTACCCTGTATAGTATTTATTCTACATATTGACTCTATTCGATGTGTGTCAATGAGATCGGTAGAACCCGATCAGTTTAGCAACCAGTAACTTGTGATTGATCTTGTCGAGGATTGTCCGAAATCCAGACTGGTTTCTAGGGATAATACCACGACTCTCAACATAATCTAATACGTGTTCTTTAAAAAAAATTTTCCAATGACAAAATGGGAAGAATGCTAATACCATACAATTCTTGAGGAACATTTTGTTTTAGAAATAGGCACTATCAAAGCTTTTCTCCATCATTTAGGGAAACACCCCTTTTCTAAACATATTTTGACGATGTGAGCGACATGCAGAATAATCTCTGGAGAACAAGCTATAATTATGTTGAGGAAAAGGTCATCCAAACCCTCAGCTCCTGATTTTAAGGAATGTATGACACTGTATATTATGTTCGAATCTACGACTTCTAGAGAAAAGGTCACATTCTGGTAAAATTTATCTCCATATAGGCTAAAAGAATTTGAGTTATTTTTGAGATTAGGTTCAAAAACAGTAGCAGAATAGTTGTTTATCTCATTAGGATCAGTATCAGAAAGTGACGATTTGGAAGAGAAATTGACATTCGTATTCTTTAGTTGTGGGCACATGTTTAAGATTTTTCTGTCTCTTTCGTATCTATCGGCTTAGGCATATCGAATTCTACCCAGAATTATATTGTTGCCATTTAATACATGTTTAAACTGTCGTCTTCCGCTACTAATATATTTTGCACATTTGCAGGGAGCATAATCTTACTGGTTTTAACGTTATAACACAGCTTTGATACGATTCCAATATGACAAAAATCTAATACAGTAGTAAACACCAATAACACAAACGAGTGACAAAGTTTGAAAATTGACGAATAGGTTAGGTTCGTTTGGCAATCAGATCAGATCAGTTATCAGAACTCAAATTCAGTTTTATTAGATTTTCACAAAAACCCAATCAACTTGTTTAGGACGACTAATCTTGCCGAAAGAGCGTCGATAGTGACCATGGTAGGGTCAACGCTCACTGTGCTGTGCGTTTATATACCGACATTTTGAAAGCCTCAAGTCTTTTCAGATCAACTTTGTTCCTTGTCCACGACTCCGAACCCAAAGCCAAGGACTTAGAAAACGTAACATCTGTCCAATCTAATAAGTTCAGATCTCTAGAGCAGAATACTAACTGCAATCCATTAGAAGGATCCTGGCCATTAAATAGTCACGCTATATGTAGAAATTTTACAAGGATGGATTTTAAAAAACATCCAGGAAGAACGTCCAACTTTTATATTGGGATAGTATGAAATAAATTTTCCTTGATAGCATTCCTAACGAATCCTTGGAATCCCTATTCCTCTACAATGTAGCTAAGTAACAGAATACGCTCATTGTTACACAAAAGCCGTGGTTGAAGTTCTAAATGAAATCTGAAACTTCTAATAGGATAAAGCACGCCTTAAAGGATTACATAAACGTGAATTCGTACCGTTTCTCTTACTTTTACTGTCAGAGGATTGGATTTAGAAATGCACCTTTCCCTACCTTGAGATATTATACAGGGTGTTAATTATGTTAAAAAACTTTAACCACGAATAGTACTCCGAAAAATAGAAAGAAAATCTATGAACATGGGTCCGGAAATGCTTCCTAAGGGAGCTACGCTCCTTTGCATGGGGCACTCTGAAGACGGTTTTCCCTCGATATTCTGGAAACCATTCATAACAAAATTAATTTTAGGTACGATGGGTAAACTTTTGACGCTGAATCTGATTCTGAATTCAGAATTTAATAATTTTAATCAGAGGCGTATCATACGGGAGGGTAAAAATAACCCCATTTTCTAAATGGTAATTTTTTGACATTTTGATTTTAGAATATGGTATTTCAGAGATTTCTACGTAAAAATGGTTTCTTGGTACATCTCGATAGGGTCAACCGTTTTCGAGAAAAATGCAAATTATTAAATCGATGCAGGCATATCATCTTAATAGAAAACCAAATCGATTCTTTAGGCGACGTTGCCAAGTGTAAAATAAATGACCGACGTATGGCACTATAAACTACAATCATTTAATTTTCACGTTGAGCTCTTCAGTGCTGAGGACTTACAGACACTGCCCAAGCATGTACTCTTTCTAAATTTTACTCCAGGGCCTATCCTCAACAGCTGAAATGATAGTCAAAGCAATGAAGATATAATCTCGTAAATTTGGCTCTTCTACATTGCATTGGGGCAACAGTGTTCCAATCTTCCAATCAGAATATTTTGTAAATAAAGGTGTCTACCTAGGTTTATCGTAGGTGACAGGGATAGCTTGCTTGACGACCCCTACGAAAAAATACTGAGCGAAAAAAAATCCTGTATGCACCATTACGGAAAAATCGATTATGTGCAATGTATGCTAAAGAATCTGAAAAGTATTTCCTCACCACAACAATGAATAAATACATTCGACCCACTCGTGGTTTGTCCTCTAGAGCTCTCACCTATTGTGAAATAAACGAACGACTACACTCTGTTTTTTTTTTGTCATAATACTCGACCATTTCTATATACAATGAAATAAAAGATTACATAAACATAAATAACAGTACAGTGACTGTGTTGACGCTATCTGGAAGATCAAACATAAATGTTGTTTTAAATCCACCACTGGCGGTGATACGAAGAAATTAATCATTCGATGTGAAAAAAACTAGTTTCGAGGTAACAGTAGTTAGATTAGACGTCCGGTATTAGCATTGTAAATTTTGACGGTAACTAAAATCGTATGTAAATCGAAATCAGATACATGAACAATGTAAGGTAGCGATATTTGGATTGTGAATTGCGTGTTTTACTTTCTTTAATTGAGCATGTTGTAAGTAACTACCTTGATTATCCTAATATAAATAGCGGTACGTGACTGCAAAGTTTAAAGGCCTGGTCAAACAGAGAACGCGGCGGTCCGGCGTTCTCTAACAATACAATGGATTTATTGGTAGTTTGATTGTCTTTACAGTCGGGATGTTCAGAATTGAAAAGATGTTCTTTTGAATCGATTTTTTATTTGCTTCACTGATTTATTACAATAATATTATACCAGTCATAATGATCGGACGTTTCAAATGGATTCCAAAAGCTTTCAAACTCTGGATTATGATAGTGCTTCATTGAAAACGATCTCAGCTGTTTGTGGAAGTTTTCAGTAAATGCATCGTGCCAGAGCTAAAACAGATGCGACATCATTTTCTATGAATTTATTCTAAGCTAGAACCACCTAGAACACATCAGATCTATTTTAGATCCACCTTGATTTACGCAACATTTTAGTCAAAAAAATATGTCAAATATGTCTCGTTTGACGGAAACTAAAAATGTCTGATCTCTCAGCTCTTCAGGTTTGCCTAAAATATCGGAAAATCTTTATTTGGTTTTCTATTAAGATGAAACGTTGTGTTTTGGATAATTTGGGGGGTTGATTACAAATTCGGTCGCAGCTTTGAGCTTCAGCCTCGTTTGACGACCATAAAAAATTTCAGACCTTTAGAACTACAGGATTACCTAAAAAATCGAAAATCATTATTTAGCTTTCTTTTAAGATGAAATCTCTTGTTTCGGATCTTTCAGATTTTTAGGTTTGCCTAAAAAATCGAAAATCTTCATTTGATTTTTTGTTAAGATATAACCTAGTGTTTTGGATAATTTGGGGGTGCGGATTACAAATCCGGTCACAGTTTTGAGTTTCAGTCTCGTTTGACGAAAATCAAAAATGTCAGATCTTGGGGTTTGGGTACCTAAAAGATCGAAAATCTTTATTTCTTCTTCTCTTAAGAAGAAACCTCGTGTTTTGGATAATTTGAGGGTGCTTATTACAAATCCGGTTGCAGTTTTGAGTTTCAGTCTCGTTTGAAGAAAGTAAAAAATTTCAGATCTTGCAGATCTTCATCAGGTTTGACTAAAAACTCGAATATCTTTATTTAGCTTTCTTTTAAGATGAAACTTTGTGTTTTGAGTAATCTGAGGGTGCTAATTACAAATCCGGTCGCAGTTTTGAGTTTTAGTCTCGTTTGAGGAAAATCAAAAATTTCAGATCTTGCAGATCTTCAGGTTTGCCTAAAAAATCGAAAATCTTTATTTCGTTTTCTCTTAACATGAACCTCTTGTTTTGGATAATTCGAGGGTGCTAATGACAAATCCGGGTGTCCATGGTATACCATTCCCAACTCATGAAGCGGTTCTTGAGATTACGCAAAAACGCGCAAAATGCAGATTCAAAACATTTGTAAAGACTGTTAAAATTCCAATATGAGATGTAAAGTGAGGTAGCTTAAGCAAATTCCAAGATTTTAACGCCTTGAAATTTTTTCAATTTCACGTGTACTCGTAACTAGCAACTTGCACTTTTTCTGTGGATTATGGAACCGAAAAAAAAGTGTATCAATTTTTTGTCCTGCAGCTTTGTGACAACACATAATAACAGCTTAGCAGAAAAGTACTGTATTCCTTCAGTAAGTAATAACATAATCAAATGCCTGTTAAATTCCAAATATGCATATAAAGTTGACCAGTCATTATTTCTTCCTGTTATTAGAGTTAAACCAATTCTATGTGACGATAACACCAGGTTATGTAAATTCAAATGAAAAATTCTAATATCAACGAACTTTACACAATTTCCTTCAAATATTTTAGTAGCGTTCAAAACACGCCTTTCTACGAGGAAAATAATTCCTTTCTCTCGATTTATTGTTATCTCTTAATTGCTAAGAAGAAACTGGATATTTCCGTCAGGCATGTGTGTACATAAAACCATCTATTAGGCCTTAACGGTACGGCCGATATTTATAAAGAAACTGCGCACAATGGTTTCAAAAGTACTGTTAAAAATGCTCTTGAGATTTTGAAGTGTAACAGCAGCTCGCGAGTATGTGAATCATATATTTTACCTTTGATTTTAGTGTGTGTGGAATATTGTTCAGCTAGCCCATAAGATGTTTGATATTATTTTAATAATTAATATTATATTATTTCAATAATAATTATAATTATAATAATTTTTTTATTCTATTGTACAATTATTGTTTTTACGTTACAATTACGGTAATTTTTAATCTTAAACTTAAGACAAATTATTGAAAAAGCCAGAGAGCATTATTTTCCACTTTCTATCTGCTTTTTGGACTATTTTAAGGCGTTTGATAAAGTAAAGTGGCCTAAGCTGTGGGAAATCCTCATCTCTATGGGATCACCTAGTGTTTCTCATACAGCAACTCTACTAGACTAATTCGGCTCGTATAAGAATTGATGGTAACCTGTCTGGTCAAACTGCAACCAGAATTAAAAGGAGTTCGTCAGGGATGTTATTATCTCCGATGTTTTTTAATATTCACTCTGAATTTGTGACGAGACAGGTATTGGACGACTGGAATGGTGGGATAACTATTGGCGGAAGCAAAATATCCAACTTAAGATTTGCTGACGATACAACCCTTATTGCTGCTTCTCAGGAAGAACTAGTAGCTCTTTTAAACATCTTAGAACAACACAGTGCAGCGTATGGTCGTGGTATTAACTACAACAAGACCAAGGTTATGATCGTAGATAGAGAGCATTTAGGCCGTTGTGAAGTAGTTCAAAGTTCTGTGTACCTCGGTTCTTTGATCGACAATTCGGATAGCTGTGAAAATGAGATTCGACGACGCATTTAACAGGCACGTGTGGCCATGACAAAGCTTACTACAATGTGGCGTGACCATAACATCACTAAGACTAAAGCTACCAAAATGTCGCTGGTTCAGTCTCTTGTGTTCTCCATATTTTTGTATACCTCGGAAACTTGGACTGTTAAAAAGGCAGATCGAGCTCGCATAGATGCTTTTGAAATGTGGACGTGGAGGAGAATGCTGAGAGTTCCTTATACCGCCCATCGAACTAACGTTTCCATACTGGATGAGCTCTGTAATCCAAAGAAACTATCCTCCATTGTGTCGACGAGAATGCTTACATTCTTCGGACATATACACAGAAGCGATAATATGGAGAAACTTGTAGTTCAAGGTCGGCCCCCAGTGTGGGACGCCGTGGCTGTTCCTATACACGCTGGGTGGATACGACGAAATAGTTGCCGGATATGAGTATCAAGAGCGCCAACTGACGCTGAACTGACAGTAAATCGCGAACGATGGCGAGCTACAGTTCTCATGTCTATTAAGATATTGTGACTATGATGATGATGATACATTAGTGTAAGCTTTTTGCATAAATGGTATTGCAGTAGTTTAACCACGTTATGCTAAAAATCGACCACATCTTAGAAAATAATAGGTAAGTATCAAACTCGACGCACACAAGCTTAGGTGTCGATACTTTGGCGATTTAAGTAATTCGTTGCTCGACTATTTTGCCGAACTTTGATTATTAATATTTTCCAATAGTGACATTTCTATTGCGTTTATATCAATTTTTTCCTCAAGGTCTTGGATGGTAGCTAGCTTATTGAGGTTGACATTACTTTTCGAGTATCTTGATTCAAAGAACTCTAATGGTGTCTTATCGCATGATCTAGCAAGCCAATTGACTGGTTCACTATGCATCGAATTAAACGATTTTCCATCATAACAGGTCCAGAGGTTCAATAATGAGTTGGATGCTCTGATATCGGCGATAAAACAATACGCGTACCTCAGGGACCTATTTCGGGGCCAGCTCTGCTCTTTCTCTGTATAAATAATTTGTAGAGCTGTTCCTCTGATGCTAGATTCACGCTTTATGCGGACGATACTTCCGTAATTATATGCAATCAGTGTGATGTTACAACGCATAAGGATTGTGGAGTGCTCCTTCAAAATATTTACCATTGGTTTGGTAGTAATCACCTCAACTCGAATTCAGAAAAAACATCCATCCATGCTATTCCATAATGTCAAGAAAGACTGTCTGCATTATATGTTGCTGTCAATGGCACAACAGTGCCCACTGATATGCAAGTAAAATATTTGGGGCTGTATCTTGACAGGTTTAAAATTTAAAGATCACTATTAATAAGTTGGCTCAAGGATAATATTTGAGAGCAATGCTTACGCAGTGTCCACTAGTCGCTGTTTGCTACGCTCAAGTTGAGAAATATCCTAATATTAATTCACACTCCGTTAGTAATCACACAAATTGATATTCACGTGCCAAATACAATGTGGATAAAAAATGGCGCGTTATAGAGGATACTAGGATCTATATTTATTTGCCAAAAGATATCATCAAGTTTAGGTCGAGGTTATCGTGTCATCTCTAAGTTTGTATGCAATTGTTATGTATTTGTTTGTTTTATATATCACTTTTTTTTAATTTCGTATTTTTTTTATGTCGAATCCTATGTACTTGTTTGAATGCCTGAAAAACAATGAATAATTTGAATTTGATTACTGAAAAACAACATCACTTTAGGCCTTGTTGACATGTGTAGTGTGACCGGTTGAACGGTTTTGTTGAAAATAGACATCGTCCAACTCAATATGTTTGAGTTGTGGCAAAAAACATTCATGATTACCCTTCTTTCAGATTCATTCTCGAAAATAAAAAATGATCTATTTCGACTACAATCGCACAGTCACCTTTTAGGATGTATTAATTGGCTGTTTTTTGACAGTTTTGTTTAGTGTCCCAATCAACGTTCAATGTGCTTGATTGCTACAGATGATATTTGAGGCAAGATTAATGTTATATATAGTATATTATTTTAATGGCTTGATTTGGCTTGAACCGTTGAACCAATTGAATTCAAACTATAAAATGAATTTTACTGTTAATGGTTGCAGAAAAAGAGTTTAATAGTGAGCACTTTATCAAACGTTAATTTATAGGGCAATCAATGCTGAGACAAGATAAGTGAAGTAGCAAGCATTAATGATTTTCTTCATGTCACCCATGCATATTCACAAATACAGGTTTGTCACTTGGGACGACATATATGTATGTGTTTTATATAGTTAGTTAAATAAAAGAATGCATGGTTTGTAAACCAATATTTCATGTGAATATAAAAACGTTCTTGTTATTATATTCCATAATATTTGGATTGTATTTAGACAAGTTCCTAAAGCTGATTTCCAAAGAAACTCATTTTGCAGGCCAATATGATGATATTGGATATGGATAACGCCAATTATAAACTGTTACACTGCCCCAATTGTAAGACTCTTCGTTATAAAGTGTATGCACCTGGCTATAAGAAGTTGCAGATGCTCATGCTTGCGTAACCAGTAACAACTAATTTGGGAGATAATTTACCGGGTGCTAAAAAATGTAAAGAGTCCTACGTGATACATCCTTGTACTGGATGCCAGTAATAGTTCATTTTTAACAAAGCTTTAAGCTTTGATAAACCATTCTTTTTACAACATATTTGGCTCGTCGGGCTAGCCCCAAAGTAGATAATTAAATAAACAAGAAAACGCGCTTTTAAAGAACTTCAGACTAAAAAGTAAATAATTTTTAAAATAAGCTTAAAAGCGTATTATTGTGAAAAAGCGTGGGGCGTTTTATTTACGAATACTTTGCATAAAGCACAGTTTTTAATCCGATGTTCTTTAAAAGCTTGTTTTTTATTTTTTTAAAATATATTTTGAATTTTTTAGTTAAATTTGTTATTAAAGCGTCTCTTTTAGTTTTTTTAAACTGTATTAATAAATACTCTGTGTAATGAAGATTACTGCATAAACGTTAATTAAAAGTATCGACTTTCTTGAATAAATTTCACAAAAACACCAACTCCCAAACAGTTGGATGTCAGGCCTTCTATTTCTCGTCGTTATGCCTCTATGTAATATTGACAAACTTTAAGGTGTCTGTGACATCCCTTAGCAGATACGACTGTTGGTCCGACGGATTTGAAGCCGTCAAAATCGTTTTCGCGGCAAAGTTGTAGCATTCAATGTTTGGTCCGACCTCTTAATTCAAAAAGAGTTACACACATACAGATATACAGATGCGACTAATAAGAGCCTGATTATGTATTATGTTATATAACAGAGACTCAGAGTAACAACTGAACATAGAGGTAGTAAACAACTAATTCTAATAGGCCAACATCTTTTCTTGCGTTGCCATATCGACTACCAGATACGGCAATCATAATTGTTTACTATCGTCTTAATTGTATAGTATCCAGAAATATTGCATTCATCGTTAAAAAAGACGGTCTTTTGATGGTTCAGAAATGATTACAGCAAAATCAATAGATATTTTGACCTCTACTGCGTTACTGCATGTTTCTTCATCATTAACGCAAATTCTGTCTTACATAAGCTTTGAGGAGTTGGCAACGCCTATGTAATTTTCCTGCGATTTGTTTACGGTAACCTCCGACTGTCAAACGTTTGTTTTGTTTGTGCGTCTTTTGTGCTTGGTCAGTAAAATCGAATTCGCTAGTTGTTGGTAACTGTAGTGCAGCTTTACGGACTTGCTGTGCTATATTCGAGTGTAGTTTAACAGTTTTTCGAGATGGGACAGTGCAGACCAGTGTTTGTAACATGGGTTGCATTGGAAGAATTTTCAGGTTAGTTGGCAATGTTTGGGTCTGAAGTATCAAAAGGTGATGGCTTCGAGCACGCCATGCTGAAGTGGTTTGTTTACTACCTCTATGTTCAGTTGTTACTCTGAGAACAGAGATAATACCTATCGCTCATTTGACACCCAATTGGTCACAGTATTGTATGATATACCCATATACCCATACCGTACAATATGGTACAGACAGCGCTCAACTATTTGGGTGTCAAACGGTCATAATGAAGACCCAAACATTTATAAACAGTAACTTTTTGTATATGATCCCACAAGCAATGTTGAACTCATCAGTTTCCTTCTTTTTATGAATTTCAAAATTTTACATAGTAGTTTTTTTAATATTTAATTTAGTTTATTGCTAGAAAACCAGTCGCAGAAAAGCTCGTTATTCTATAGCAGTTTTTGAATTCTCACTAATTAGATGAAAGGTGTCATCTGCAAATAATAATCGTTTTCCTGATTTTATATAATTTGGTAAATCGTTGATGAAGATTATAAATAGAAGTGGTCCAAATACAGATCTTTAGAGTACTCTTATATTAGATTCTAATAGTCAAAGTAAAATATAATTTAATTTAGACAAACTAGTAAGGCCCGCACTAAAATTCCGTTGATTGTACACCATATGGCGGTCTCAAAATTCACTTAATCTGACTCTGTCAAACCACAGCGTTAATCCACAGTCCGAACCAGACTGAAACTTATAATTGTACATGTATATGCTGTGAACTGTGTAAGCAATAACTCGTGGATTTAATCACTAATTCTTCTATGCTCTGTACCGCTTCTCGTTCCAGGATTGAGCTGAGCGTTTTTTATTGTTCGTTTTCTCATCGAACCCCGCCAAATCTAATTTTAATCGAAATCCGAGCAGACGTACAAATCACTGTCAATGTGGTGTAGTTGGAGTGGTGCGAAAATTGCCGAAAATACAGATCGATAGATGTTCGTTGCCATTTTGGAACAAAGCATCATGTTTCTGTGCTATCCCAACTGAGCATGTTCTTTGCATTTAAACTCTAGTTTCAATTAGTTTTTCGATGTTTATACAAAATGGAATTGTACACACATAAAAAGAAATTCTCAAGTCAAGAATTGTGGTATTATTGTAAATACATACTCACAACAAGAATATCGGTTCTCAAACTAAGAAAGAATATTTGATGAGAAAATTATAGAAAATTTGTATCAAGAATAATATATTTTTGATTTATATACTTATTTTAAAGAAATATGCTCCGAAAGAAAATATAATTTTCTTTGCAACCAAGGCTATAATAATTTAATAACAAATATTTCATAATTCTGTATCAAGATTATCATTTTTTCCAGCGGTGCCCAGTTTACTTCTATCAAGAATATAGACAGCTTGCAAATGCGAACCTTCATTTATAATATGATAATCGTGGTTTCAAAATGAATGCTGTTTTACAAGCACACCCTATATTTTTATCAAGTAAATCATTTATTTGACGTCTACCAACGTGTGCGCAGCGTGTCACGGGTCAACTCTAACCTCTCCACCCTCTCGACTCAACAGCCTGTTGCCCGTCCGCGTCCGCGCCGCCATTATCGGTTTTCGGGTTATCGCATTCGCCGCCGCCTTTAGCACCGTAGCGTAATACCTGCATCCTGGATCCTGCATAATAGCAGGTAATAGTATCTAGTCAAACTGTTAAATAAATTGCCATTGCCACGTGATACCTGTAATACCGCCCTCAACCATCAGTCATCGAATCTGCCGGTAGTGCTGGTCCACCGCCATTTGAGTCGCGTCCCAGTTCCCATCAGCTTCCTTATCACTGGATCTATCCAACCATGAATGAGCTATTAAAAAAATTGGGATGCGAAGACCTGACTCAGGTGTTCCTAGATAAGTAAGTATATTAAAAGTGATTTAAGAAATTTTGCAGAACTATTTCTCCAGAAAAATTTCTACATGCTCAGAGAAGAGTTTGACTGCTCAAATTAATACTACTAGATTCTTCATCCAAGAATATCACAATTTTAGAATAAAGTTGAGCTACTTGCATCAAGTTTATGAAATGCTGCCAGTTAAGATTATGAAATGCTTCAGTCAAGATTATGAAATACTTCGGTCAAGATTACCATATGCTTGATTTAAGATTTTGATATTCTTACTATCAAGAATTTCCCAGTTTTGCATTGGAGAGATTCTCTCAGTGTAACCCTTATATGGTCAAAGATATCGTATTTTCACTTTAAGATTAGCATAACTTTGCGCGTATAGGAAGTTATGGTATACTTGAATTAAAGCATCTGTGCTCCATCTAAGAAATTATTTTTATGTGTGTAGTGTGATGCCAAGAAATTTCGCGTTTCATGCATTAACCCTTGACTACTAACGTGGCTTTTCTGTTACGTGATTACTAACGTACCGTCTGAAAGACGCCATTGTTATTTTCACATTTTTTTAAGAAACTTCAGGAATGTTTTTATGAAATACGTACATATAACAAGATCAGTTTTAAGGTTAAGACAAGGTACAAACTTATTTTGAGTCCAATAAGTCACGCAAGGTAATTTTAATTCATATATTAACACTAAAAATTGCATTTCCGAATGCTGCTGGAGCACATAGAAACAAACACAAAAACAAAAATTAACAATTCATTTCCACTTTATTGCAATCAAATTCGCATGCACCAAATTCACATGCATTTTTTCTGCACAATTTTCAATTTTTTTTTTGGTGCATTTTGAACCTGGATTTTATATACATATAAAACAAAAATCTGTATGTAGCAATTCTTGCGTTTTTCTAACAATTTTGATTTTATTTTTGTAATATACCTAGAAACTCTTTTATATTTCCTTGTAGCTTCCGAGGTATCATAATTTTCATCATCCTGCCAATTTCTTCGTACCATTTTAAAAGCTGCTCTTCAAAATTACCAAAAGAACCCTCGTTGAAGTACTGGGACGAATATCTGTGACAATACAATTTTGTTTTATTAGGGTTTTTGTTTGCAGGTCTGCATTTTAATGAAAATCTCTAAAATTGAATTTATCTCGGCAACTATTAGGAAATGGACAAAGTCAATTTATTAGCTTCCCTTACCACCTCTCCTATCACCTCTGCAAATTAATGTATCTAAATACAGGTGATTTATACCCTGTATATGGAAGTGCGAATGAAGTACTGCCAGCTTTGTTGAAAGGAATGAGGGTGATGGAAATGGTCAGGGAATTTGGATACTCCATTGTTTATTTCCCAAAATGTGTGATATGTACTGAATAAAACCTCTTAAAGCCCATTTTTTGAATACGATTAATGCATTTTAATTTGTTTTATTAATTAGTAATCATTAAAATCAGCGGAATTGGGCCTCATTGCTTTTCTATTTTAATGTTCCTTCTACCCCAAGCTATACCTTCACATTCGCAGAATAATGCCTCAAACTTGCCTCCTTCCAAAATGAAGGGCCAACGACTGTTTGAACCTTTCCCACCAGAAATGTCACTCCCCCAAGGCCAATTGAGTCCAAAGTACCAATTTGCAATTAAAACCGAGCCACGTTTACATATCACACTGGAAGTGACGTGAAAACTTAATTTCTCCCGGGGTTTTTTCCACTGCGCGACCCGACAAATGTACCATTCACAGCCAGCACGATATACTTTGTTTTAATTTGATACCACCCTAGAGCATACAGCAGTCTGCTACGAACCTCTACTGTGCTTATTTAAATGGCTAATGTGGAAAAATAAAATATCGTAGTTGTTTTTTTTTTGAATGGACGTTTTAGGCTACGAAGTTAAATAATTTAAACTATTGAATCAAGGGTCCAGTGTGGCTAACACTTAACAGCTTACCATTCTACTTGCTAGAACGCAATCTAGTACATAAAAAATAGTTTTTTTTTGGGAGTGGCACTAGGGGATGTTCCCATTCGCCAGACACGTTTATAATAGCCAATTTAAAGCAGAATAACTGTGTCAAATTGCTTGGTTTACATTTGGACACCAAACTGACTTTTGCAACTCAAATTGAGCACTTGGTCAAGAAGATGTCTGTCCAAGCTTTCATTGTATGGCAGCTACGGCGTCATGTTAACATCAAAATTCTAAAACTTTATTATTTTGCTCATGTGCACTCTGCCCTTAGCTACTGCATTGTGGCGTGGGGTGGTAGCCGTAGAATGAACGAGTTATTCATTATACAGAAAAGAATATTGAGAACCATGCTATTCAAACATTGTAGACATTCGTGTAAACAATTATTCAAGGAATTGGAAATAACGACAGTATACTCCTTGTATATCTATAAAAGTGTCATTTATGTAAAAGAGCATTATAAATCATATGTCTCCAGAGATGATGTAATTTCCGATTCTGGTTATAATCTACGTAACAATTTCAATATTGTCATGCCAGCTCACAAACTTGCATCTGTTTCCAAGGGAGCTTCAGTCATGCCTGTTAGGCTATTTAATCATTTACCTTCAGACATAAAAGCTATTGCTTCGGTTTCGGTCTTTAAGCGCAAGGTTCGCGAGTTAATGCTAAATTATACCTTCTACTCTGTAGATGAGTACCTACTGCAAAAATTTTAATGTGTTTTTTCCCTCACTACCTATGTATTTTGACATTTTCCTATGCTTGTTTGTACGAGTCGAATGGAAATAAATTATTATTATTATTATTATGTTTTTTTCAAGCTTTTCTCGCATGACTGCGGTAGCAGCAGATGCTGACGGGTCGTGCCAAGTCAACACCTGAACTATTACTGATCGGAATTTAAGAAGGATCGTACTATATTACAGGTCTTAAGCATTACAGACTTTTGGAATATTTTGTGTAGCTTTTCGTCCAGGCCTAGCTGGTGCAGGTGTGGTGTGAATGTGTTAGGTGTAAGGCCTGAGACCGACATAATTAGGGGTACAATAACAACTTTGTTTTGTTTCCAGAGTCGTTTTACTTCTATGGCAAGGTCTGTGTATTTAGATATCTTCCCAGCGTAGGCGGTTTGAACATTCGTATCATTAGGGATAGCAATATCTATTAAATAGGTAACTTTGTCTGCCTTCGACTGAAAAACTATATCTGGTCTATTGGCTGGGATAGTTTTGTCTGTGTGTATTTCGACGTCCCAGTATAGTTTGTATTGATTGTTGTCAAGTACTGAGGTCGGTGTATAATTATAATATGGAGCTGTGTTTTCGATTAGTTTGTTAGTTGTGGCTAGGGCTTGGTGTATGATTTTGGCTGCAGAGTTATGTCTGGCCGTGTACTCGGTTCCAGCGAGGGTTTTGCATGCACTTGTTATATGATCTATTGTTTCCTTCTGTTGGTGGCATTTTCTGCAATTATCGTTGGTTACGGATGGATCTTTAATTATGTATTTTTTGTAGTTCCTCGTCGCAATTACTTGGTCCTGAATAGCAAGCATAAAACCCTCCGTTTCTGGAAAGAGCTGGCCCTCCTGCAGCCAAGTGTATGACTGTTTTTCATTTATGTGATCTTGTGTAATTCGGTATCTATGTTTGCCGTGAAGTGCTTTCTGCGACCATGTGTTTATTTTTTCTTGTTGTGATTCTATGGGATTGTGTGTGTCTGCTGCGTGGTTTGGACTGGAGAGGGTGAGTGGTGTATAGTTCTTGTCTGCTTTGACTATTGCTCTATGCAAATTCGTTTGTTTGCTCTGAAAGAAATGTCTGAGTGTTTTTATTTGTTTTGTGCGGAGTGACTGTATATCTATAATTCCTCTGCCCCCTTGTTTTCTATCTATGGTAAGCCTTTCTTTGCATGCGTTCGGATGTGACATTCTGTGCCTCGTGAGTTCTGTCCTTATGAGGATTTGGATGTTTTCTATGTCAGTATGCGACCACTTGATGATGCCGAAGGAGTATGTGATGACCGGTATCGCGAATGTGTTAATGGCTTTTGTAAGATTTCTGGAATTTAGTTTTGTTTTTAGTAGCTTAATAAGGCGGTCTCTAAACTCTTGTATTAGTTGTTCTTTGACTTGTGAGTGGTCTATCTTAACACTTTGATTGAAACCCAGGTACTTGTATGTTTCGCCCTTGTCCATGTTGTCCAGTGTTTGGCCAGTTAATGTTTCCCGTTCTTGATGGCTTATTATTATATTATTATTATCCTGATTTTCCAAGTTTCTCTCGCATGACTGCGGTAGCAACAGGTGTTGACGGGCTGTGCCAAGTCAGCACCTGAACTATTACGGATCGGAATTTAGGAAGGATCGCACAATATTGCAGGTCTTCAGGATTACTGACTTCTGAAATATTTTGTGTAACCTTTCGTCCAGGCCTAACTGTTGTAGGTGTGGTGTAAATGTGTTTGGTGTGAGGCCTGAGACAGACATAATTAGGGGGACAATGGTAACTTTGTTTTGCTTCCAGAGTCGTTTTATTTCTATCGCAAGGTCCGTGTATTTAGATATCTTCCCAGCGTAGGCGTTTTGGATATTCGTATCGTTGGGAATAGCAATATCTATCAAATAGGTAACTTTGTCTGCCTTCGACTGGAAAACTATATCTGGCCGATTTGCCGGGATAGTCTTATCTGTATGTATTTCAACATCCCAGTACAGTTTATATTCATTGTTTTCGAGTACTGATGTCGGTGTATAATTGTAATATGGCTCTGTGTTGTCTATTAGCTTGTTTGTTGTGGCGAGTGCTTGGTGAATGACTTTGGCTGCAGAGTTATGTCTAGCTGTGTACTCGGTTCCAGCGAGAGTTTTGCATGCGCTTGTTATGTGGTCTATTGTCTCTTTTTGTTGGTGGCACTTTCTGCAATTGTCGTCAGTTATGGATGTATCTTTAATTATGTATTTCATGTAGTTCCTTGTCGCAATCACTTGGTCCTGGATAGCAAGCATAAAACCCTCAGTTTCTGGAAAGAGTTGGCCATCCTGGAGCCAGGTGTATGATTGTCTTTCATTAATAATGTGGTCTTGTGTAACGCGGTATCTGTGCTTGCCATGGAGTGCTTTTTGTGACCATGTGTTTATTTTTTCTTGTTGTAATTCTATGTGATTGTGTGCGTCTGCTGGGTGATCTGGGCGGGATAGGGTGAGTGGAGTATAGTTTTTGTCTGCTTTTACTATTGATCTGTGTAAGTTTGTCTCTTTGCTTTGGAAAAAGTCTCTGAGTGTTTTTATTTGTCTTGTGTGAAGTGACTGTATGTCTATAATTCCTCTGCCCCCATGTTTCCTGTCTATGGTAAGCCTTTCCTTGCACGCTTTCGGATGTGCCATTCTGTGTTTTGTGAGTTCCGTTCGTATGAGTATGTTGATGTTTTCAATATCAGTGTGCGACCACTTGATATTATATGATATGATATTGATATTATTATTCTGATTTTTCAAGTTTCTCTCGCATGACTGCGGTAGCAACAAATGTTGACGGGCTATGCCAAGTCAACACCTGAACTATTACGGATCGGAATTTAGGAAGGATCGTACAATATTGCAGGTCTTCAGGATTACAGATTTTTGAAATATTTTGTGTAACTTTTCGTCTAGGCCTAACTGTTGTAGGTGTGGTGTAAAAGTGTTTGGTGTAAGGCCTGAGACAGACATAATTAGGGGGACAATAGTAACTTTGTTTTGCTTCCATAGTCGTTTTATCTCTATCGCAAGGTCAGTGTATTTAGATATCTTCCCAGCGTAGGCGTTTCGAATATTCGTATCGTTGGGAATAGCGATATCTATCAAATAGGTAACTTTGTCTGCCTTCGACTGGAAAACTATATCTGGCCGATTTGCCGGGATAGTCTTATCTGTATGTATTTCAACGTCCCAGTACAGTTTGTATTCATTGTTTTCGAGTACCTACTGATGTCGGTGTGTAATTGTAATATGGATCTGTGTTTTCTATTAGCTTGTTTGTTGTGGCTAGTGCTTGGTGAATGACCTTGGCTGCAGAGTTATGTCTAGCTGTGTACTCGGTTCCAGCGAGAGTTTTGCATCCGCTTGTTATGTGGTCTATTGTTTCCTTTTGTTGGTGGCACTTTCTGCAATTGTCGTCGGTTATGGATGTATCTTTAATTATGTATTTCATGTAGTTCCTTGTCGCAATCACTTGGTCCTGTATAGCAAGCATAAAACCCTCAGTTTCTGGAAAGAGTTGGCCATCCTGCAGCCAGGTGTATGATTGTCTTTCATTAATGTGCTCTTGTGTGACGCGGTATCTGTGCTTGCCATGGAGTGCTTTTTGTGACCAGGTATTTATTTTTTCTTGTTGTAATTCTATGTGATTGTGTCCGTCTGCTGAGTGATCTGAGAGGGATAGGTTTAGTGGAGTATAGTTTTTGTCTGCCTTTACTATCGACCTATGCAAGTTTGTCTGTTTGCTTTGGAAAAAGTCTCTGAGCGTTTTTATTTGCCTTGTGTGAAGTGACTGTATATCTATAATCCCCCTGCCTCCTTGTTTTCTGTCAATGGTGAGCCTTTCTTTGCACGCGTTTGGATGTGACATTCGATGTTTCGTAAGTTCTGTCCGTATGAGGATGTGGATATTTTCTATATCAGTGTGTGACCACTTGATGATGCCGAAGGAGTATGTGAGGACCGGTATAGCAAATGTGTTAATTGCTTTTGTAAGATTTTTGGAATTCAATTTTGATTTTAGAAGTTTAAGGAGGCGGTTTCTGAACTCTTGTGTTAGTTGAGCCTTGGCTTGTGTGTGGTCGATCTTAATGTTCTGATTGAAGCCCAGATACTTGTACGTTTCGTCCTTGTCCATGTTATCCAGCGTTTCGCCAGTTAATATTTCCTGTTCGGATTGGTTCTTCCATTGGCCTTTATTGATGTGGAGCACCTTGCATTTGCTCATACCGAATTCCATCCGGACGTCTGACGTACATACTTCTGTTATTCTGAGTAATTCTTTTAGTTGCACTTCAGTGGCTGCATATAGTTTTATATCATCCATGTAGAGAAGATGATTTATTCTGTGCTGATTGACTTTCTGGTGTCTGATGTTGAAACCATAATTTGTGTTGTTGAGTGCGTTAGAGAGTGGATTTAAACAAAGGCAGAACCACAGTGAACTAAGCGAATCACCCTGGAAGATACCGCGTCGTATGAGTAGCTCCTCTGTTTGGATATGGCCGTCCTGAGTTTTAAGATGTATGTTGGTTCGCCATGTCTCCATGGTTCTTGTAAGGAACTGGCGAAGGACTGGGTTAATTTTATATATTTGAAGAGTTTTCGTTAGCCAGCTATGGGGTACAGAGTCAAAAGCTTTTTTATAATCGATGAAGCAGGTATGAAGATTTCTGTGTTCTTTTCTGGTTTGCTCCATGATCACACTATCGATTATGAGTTGTTCTTTGCAGCCCTGGCTTTGTTTTCTACATCCTTTTTGCTCTTCAGTCAATATGTTGTTTTGGGTGAGGTGTTGTTCAATCCTTTTGCCTATTGTTGCGGTGATGATCTTGTACAAGGTTGGGAGACAAGTGATCGGGCGGTAATTGGCAGGGTTTCTGGTATCTCCGTTTTTTGGTTTTATATAAGTTATTCCTTGTGTGAGGAATTTGGGAAGCCTATTAGGTTGTAGTATGGCTTTATTGATTTGCTCTGTTAGCATTTCATACGTTGCACTGAACTGCTTGTACCAGAAATTTTGCACGTTATCTACGCCTGGGCACTTCCAGTTGTGAGTGTGTTTTATCGTCTCGGCTATTTCATCTGGTGTAAAAACAACGTCTCCCTGCTCCGCTATATGTTGATGTTTTTCCTCTTCTCGTCTGATCCATGGAGCGTTTTCATTATGTGTTTTTGTTTCTGACCATAGGCTTCCCCAGAACTCGGTCAACTCTTGTCTACTTGGAGGTTCTGTTGTTGTTATCTGATTATTTGATGTCATCTTTTGATAAAATTGTTTTTCACTTTTTTGAAAAAGACTGTTGGCATCCTTTCTGTCGTTGGACTCGTTGTATCTGCGGAGTCTAGCTGCATAGACGGCAAGTTTCTGTTTCAGTGTATCGGCTATTTCGGGTATTGTTTGTTGTGGTGATTTAGATTTGAGTCTGTTTATTGTTGTCTGTATGCGTTTTGAGAGGTTGTTATTGTTGGTGTATTGTGTGACGTGCGCGAGATCCTTTCTGAGTGTGCTAATTTTATTTTCGATTCTAATTTGCCATTTAGGTTTAGATCTTTTGCTTGTGTGGTTTTTAGATCGCTTTGGAAGTTTTTGGCCGTTGACTATGAGTGTGGTTGCTGCAGCGGCATATATAACAGTATGGATGTCCTCTAGGTCACTGTCGTTGGTTAAGAATTGTGGTATTATCTTGGCATTTATTGTGTGTAAGATCTGTCGGGTGTTGTTTTTAAAAATTAGTCTCGGCAGGGGATCTCGCAGTACAGGATTGGTGCCACTGTTCATCACTTGTTTGGCAGATTGTGTGATGGCAGGTGGTAGAGGGATGTTTTGGCTTTGTGTGGCTGTGGAAGGTAAGTTAGAGCATGTTGTTTCCGGCGTATGTGGTGCATGATCATGCTCTGGATCTATTTCTAAATGTATGCTGGTGTCCTTAGTTGTGTCTTTGTTTGGAGGTTGGTTATTTCGGGTATGAATGGTATGTCTTTCTGTGATTGATTCAATAGCTAACGAATCATTAGGTTGGACAGCGGTGTCTGGTCTATCTTGTGTATGCTCATGTTCTGGGTCTATCTCTGTGGGTATTGTGGTGTTGTCGCTTGTGGTTGTGTTTGAGGTCTGCGGGTCATTCTGCCGGACAGTATTTACTTCATTAGATACAAGAATCTTTATAGCTTGTAGTTCTTCGGGTGTCAGGCGGTTGTTTTTTGTTATGACCCGTTTTTGGTCAATGAGTCTCTGTTCCGTTACACGTTCTGCGAGATGTGGGTATTGTGCTATAAATAGCCTGTGCAGCTCATGTCTGTAGCCTGTAGATATGGTTTCTAGTCTAGTGGCGGTGTAGTAACAGTGCATTACAGATTTGTTCATTTCAGTGGTCCACTGTAAGCGCTGTCTGGGTTTACCAGCTTTGGTGGTTGCCGGCTGTGCCGGCAAAACATCCGCAGCTGGGTTGCGTTCTATGGGTTGTTCTGTTTGGGTTTGGGGTTTGGGTGAGTTTAATCGACGTACCCTAGGCCGTCGTTGCTTGTTTTTAGAAGTAACTCTATGCATCGTGTTCCCACGAGTAGGGACGATTTAAAAGTCGCTCTCCCGGGTGACGCCCATTCCAGGAGAGAAGGGACTTGTATTTACTCCGAAGTTGGCCCAAGGTGCTCCGGAGGATTTGCGACTTTACTGTCGGGTTTTGTTGAGGCTTTCTCCTCACGGGCCGGCCAATTAAGGCAAGCCCCCCGGTTGCTTACCCCTCACGACGTTCCCCAGCCACGCCCTGCTGAGGTCGTTGAAGTGTGGGGCGCAATAACGGTATGTGACAGAAGGACCGGCGCTCAGTCTTCTGTGGCATTTTTCCCCGGATTTGCCAAATCCCTATCTGACCGAGGTCAGGACAGCTTGGGGGAAGGAGCTTTGTGCTCGGTAGGGAAAGTACCGAGCTCCCAGCTTCCTGAGTGTGCTAGCCTTGGTTGAAATGACCTTTTGACCATGAACCCTGCTGGTGTCGTAGCTCTGCGATGACATTAAAGCCCATTATGAGCCATCCACCGACATAGCTCGCCTGTCAAAAAGTCACTTCCTAAGCCCCCAAACGAACGACAACGTTCTAGCACCCGATGGGGTGATTATATTTCAAAAAACAAAAAGTGCAGCCCGGGCTCCGACACACCGAGCTGCTGTTCCATTACCCAATGACTACTCCTCACACCGTGAGGTGAGCAATCATTGGGTCCGCGAATCGTGCGCCCTAAGTAGACGAAGGGACCCAAGGATGACTGCCTTCTGCATTCTGGCGGCTAAGATGTGCGCCGCCGCACGGCACACCGGTATTTTGCGCAGTGCAGAGAGCATCGTATTCCTCATTCCACCTAGGGATCCAATGACCATAACCAGCAGACTTACAGTGTAGTCTGGCCAGAGCCTGCGAAGTTGTCCGAGCAACTCCTGATATTTGGTCCGCTTTTCCTCCTCCTTAGAGACGATGTTCACTTCGGCAGGCGCCGAAAACTCAATAACGAACATCGTCTTCTGTTGGTGGTCGAGAAGGACTATGTCGGGCTTGTTTGCCTGTACAAGCTCGAGCGTGGGGAACGAGTAGTTCCAGTAAATCCGGCATCTCCCGTTCTCCACAACGGACTCTATATCCCCTGGAGCGTATGGCAGCACCGGTGTCTCATCGATACCGTATGAGTGCCTTAAATGATAGTAGAGCACTCGTAGAGCCGCGTTGTGCCGATGGACGTAAGCCGTCCCAGCGTACGTCTTACACGCCGACAAGAGATGCATAAGCGTCTCTGGCGCCTGTCGGCAAGCTCTACAATGGGTGTCGGGTACATCTACACCCATAACCCTTCTACGGTATACCAAGGCGTTGAAGACACCGTCTTGGCAAGCCATTGTAAAGCCCTCAGTCTCCGACTTCAACCCACTAGACCTCAGGAAAGAGAAGGTCAACTGCTCAGACAAGCCATGCTCTTCTAGATGTTTGTAGAAGATTCCATGCATTGGCTTATCTTTATGAAGTCTTAAGAGGAAGTCGACTTCGGCAGTTTTAATGTGGGCTTTTAATTCTGCGGGAGCAAGTTCCGTAATGGACTGCTGACACCTCCGCTTGAAGTCGAGTGTGAGGCTGAGCTCCTCGGCTGCTCGTTTCGCTGCGCTAAAAAGAAAGGCTCCTTTACCCGCATTCTCGTGCTCTCGCACAAAGCGGATCAGGGGATCGGTGCTGTTCGTTACATAGCAGGCAGTGGCCAGTACTACTCTGTTGTGCAGACGCTCCAAACTCAATAGTCCACGCCCTCCCAGGTGTCGCGGGAGGTATATTCGCGGGACAGAGGACTTAGGATGCAGGCTTCTCTCCATATTCATCCTTTTGCGGGTCTTCGTGTCGATTTCCTTCAGCTCGTTCACTTTCCAGTGTATAGCACCAAAGGTGTATAATAACAATGGGACCGCAAGCATGTTTGTGGCAGCGACTTTGTTCTTGCCGGACAGTTCTGACGACCAGATCTGCCGGAGTCGGTGCAAATACTTGCGGCGGAGACACTCTTTAACCAATGTTGCCTCTTGGACATGACGCTGCGCCACTCCAAGGTAGGTATAAGTATCTCCGGCATGCAGTTGTCGCAAGATGCTCCCATCAACGAGCTGTTCCTCATCTCCACTATCTCCGCTTCGTCCTTTCTTGAGATGAACCAATGCACATTTGTCTGTCCCATATTATTATTATTATTATATTATTATTATATAGTATTTTCATAGTTTTATTGTTCCATGAAAGATAAAGTTATATTAGGGGATTAATAATTACCAAGGATATTAGTAATCGCTATATTATATGAATAAAAAGGTCAACAGAAGCTTTTGTTACTTTTTATCTATATTATGAAGCTGAGCGCGGTGGGACCTGGTTCACCTCAAGTCCCTAAATGAGATTTAACTGAAGGGCTCATCATCTTATACATAAAACCTATTCTAATAGGAAATATGGGATATTTTATTTGACGAGGGACACACTCTTCTCGCCTAGGGACCCGTCAAGGCATTTATTGTAGACATGACGAGGAGTTAGGCCACGGATAGGAGGATATAAGTTTACATGGGAGAAGCACACAGGACTCCTAACAACAACCTAATCAAATTATTATACCCGATCTTCTGATGAACTCGATCATTTTCCAAATAACATCTTTCCTATTAAGACAAAGCAGGTATGACGTATTGAAAGGACTGGGCGATCCGCAACTGATCAGTTCGGAATAAAGTATATTGGAGTGAACTATAGTCTTCTGGCATACACAAGTTGGATGAAACAATGCCGAATCTGGCTAAGTGCACCGAAAAGGCACCATGACCAATTTTTGATCTGATGATACAGGATGTACAGGGTTGGGATAAAGTATGGAACCAAGCAAATAACTTTGGGACGGAAAGAGTGATATTGCTGAAAATTTGCAGGCAAGTGTAGTGACATCTAATGCATCCGAAGACATTATGTTAGCTATTAATGTACTTCCGGTTTAACCGGAAGTACCGTCAACTTTTTTAATTTAAATGGGACACCCTGTATATTTTTGCAGATTTTAATTCATCATTTTTTTCCGAATACGTCCATAGTGGGTTTAGTATTTGTTTCTTAAAAAATTTGTCTCACAAATTCGTCCGTGGCGGTCTGCGGTCTTCTCGTTTGAGGTAATTTTTTTTGTATTTTTGTTTTTAGTCACCGTCAAACGTGTTATAATAACCGGCATTTTAAACACCTGAAATGATAAAGAAGCTATATCTTTCCCGTATTTACAGAAACTAATGCTAAACCCACTATGGACGTATTAAAAAAAAACATAAATTAAAATCTGCAAAAATATACAGGGTGTCCCATTTAAATTAAAAAAGTGACGGTAGTTCCGGTTAAACCGGAAGTACATTAATAGCTAACATAAATGTCTTCGGATGCACTAGACGTCACTACCCTTGCCTGCAAATTTTCAGCAATATCACTCTTTCCGTTCCAAAGTTATTTGCTTGGTTCCATACTTTATCCCAACCCTGTACATATATTTCCTCGATATTTTGAAATCATCATGCCAATATGATACCGGAATTTCTGGGTGGATTTGCGTGTATCTCGTTGGATTTGTGAAACAGTATTCGCTCCATTCAGCGGTCCATTTCTGATTCATCTTTTGTTTAACAATGTAGCAATAGTCATGGAAATCTAAGTCAGCCTTGGTATTTTGTCCATTGGAGACGCTTGACTTTGCTAATTTGTCAACCGCCTCGTTACATGAAATACCACTGTGCCCTTTGATCCAAACAAGTCTCACCTCCGTTCCCAGTTGTTCTAAGTCGTAGACTTGTTTTTTAATGGTGGTTATATAACTGTTGATAAATAGTTAATAAACTCATTTTGAGGCCCATATATAAAATAAACTTTTTATATACCAAGACAAATAGTAGTTTTATGCATTTTGTTTTTCTTCTGGGTTATCATATTAAATACGTATTGGTCTTCGATCTTAAGAAAGTGTACATAATTTTTATGGGTACAGTCATATATGACTTACCCCTTCCGAACTTCCAATTTAAATGTTAATTCACTTATAAATATCATGATAAAAATTTGTCCAACTTATTATTTTTTTGTTCCAGGTAAGTTTTTTGAAGATAGTATGACAAGATCAATTGATGATAAGTCCCTAGAAGGTAAGCTTATGGCCATAATTTGTTGAAGCTGCTGTGTCATTGTTTATGGAACCAAGGTGAAGGAAATAGTATGATGTTTTGCACATCCCACCTGTAGAAACCGTAATTTTGTATTTTTTATTGTCACTCAATTTATGTTTCGTGCTTTTTAATATCTTCCACTTAGTGGTCATCATCTGTTTGGTAGAAGTTTGGTAAACTCAAGTGACGTATGAGTTAAAAATGGGTGCCACATACGTTTGCTGCTATAGCAAACTGTTCCCTCAATCACTATGTTTATTTCACGATGATTTTTACACCTAACCTTGTTAACTGCGTGAAAATTATCCCAAAACCTAACTTGCGACAACGTCAATACAGACTAAACTGCTTTTATACATTTTACATGAAAAAGTATTCTCCAGAGTTAACATTTACAATCAAAAGTTATATTTTAATAACAACATCAATTATTAATATTAAGTTCTTAAATTAAAATCTTAAATTTCGACCATAAAGTTGTTTTCTTCAAAACAGTATAGACTGCAAGCTGCAAGCCCATTTATGGCACCAATTCAAGCCCAGTGATCCATAAACACCAACAATGTACAGGCCATGTAATTCATGTAACCATATGTTATCTGACAAACCGCACTCGATAATTTTCATGAATACTTAATGATAGTATTCGTTCCAAATATTGAATATGATAACAGTGTCACATAAAGTGCTAGTTTGTATGTTACCTGGTTAACCGCTGAAAATATATTCTATATTGGCAGTTTTTGATTGTTCCAAATATGGGCAAACTCCTTAAATGTGTATGCTTTTTGGAACAGTACAAAAAAGTCGTTTTTACTTCCCACACTGTTATGTGAGGGGAGTATTGTGATCGTGAAAATTTCCGATTTTGAGATAACACGCTTTTTGGGCGTTTTATGGTACCTACATAACGAAAATCCACGTCACTCATTTCCGTCGGTCTGTCTGTCGGTCTGTCTGTCGGTCTGTCTATCGGTCTGTCAGTCTATCTGTCTGTCGGGGTGTCTGTCTGTCAATCTGTTGGCGTTTTTCTAGCCTCGTAATATCAGCAACCGCTGGATTGGATTGTGATGAAATTTGAGCAGCAATGTGCTGTGGGGTCGTAGTGGGTACTTCTGCTATAATTTTGGGCGGCGGAGTGATTAACAAAAATCGAAAAAATCAAATATTCCCCAAACTTCGTTTTTAGGCGTTTTAGTTGTCTCCGTTATCTCAGAAATCAATTTGTATACGATGGTATTACTTTTGATGATATTAATAAATATTACCATTTACTATAAAAAGAATGCAGAAAACTTGAACCTTACTGTCATTAATTTTGGCAAGTTACCTGAGCTTGGTGTCACACGTAGCATATTATTGTAAGCAGTAATAAGTAGAGAAGTTTTTAAAAGAACCTGACCAGCTTTGTACAATTTATTAATTTTTTTGACATCAAGTGGAAATTAACCTTTTTGTTTTTTTACATATTTCGTCTCACAACTAACTATTTCAGTAGTGTTTGTGATTAATTATTGCTTTACTTAAAAAATGTCAAAAATAGGTTTAAGAAATATTAAAAAAAAATTAATACGGAAGTTCATTTTCGTAAATTCTTAAAACATATTACAAAAGCAATGATATGAAAAAAATTAGGGATAACGAAGGTACATGTCTAATAATAAAATATTTTCGAAATGGCCCTATCTATACGCTCACAAAGTTTGGCTAACCCACTTCCAAACACTGTACGAATAACATACATATTTGTTTTAAACAATTTCTATTTTAATAAAAGCCTCTATTTAACGTAGTATATAGTAGTGCATGCTAACTATGCTTGTTCGGGTGGAATCTTGCTGCTCAATTTTGAAGCAGATATTTTCAACCGATTGGGCTTAAATTTTGTTTACACGATTAGTTTGGATGACAATACACGATAAGCTGTGTGACGTCATTCTAAATCCAATATAATACAATATGGTTATCAAATGAAAGGGTTTGTTGAGAGTACCTCTGAAAATAATGTGATATCATTCTAAATCCAGTAGGGAAAAACATCAAGTTATTTTTTATGCACTTCTAAAATATGGATATCAAATGAAAGGCCTTGTTGAGAATAATTCGAAAAATAATGTGACCTTATTCTAAATCCGATATGGCGGACCATCCAAGATGGCGGAATAGTTGTTTTTTATGCACTTTTGCAATATGAGTATCAAATAAAAGGGCTGGTGGAGATTAATTAAAAACATACTCTGACGTCACTCTCAATTCAATATGGCGGACTTTTCTAGAGTATGGAGAATAAAAATGCAGACTAATAACTGAAAAGTAAGAAATTGCAAGAAAACAACTTTTAAAAAAAAAGCTTTTATTTTAATGCCTAAAGGGAAGAAAATGACATTTTCCTTCAAAATTCTATAGGCTCACTATACACAATTTGTATGATAAAAGCTTGTTGGGCGATTTACTTGTGTAAATAGACTAGTGACTATTTGATTTTGTAACTTAATCCTTAATTAGTTGAGTATCAAATAAAAGGGCTGGTGGAGAATAATTAAAAATATACTCTGACCTCACTGTTAATCCAATATGGCGGACTTTTCTATAGTATGGAGAGTAAAAATGCAGATTAATAACTGAAAAGTAAGAAATTGCCAGAAAACAACTTTCAAAAAAAAAATGGAGTCAAGTTGATTGACTCAGTACTTCCCACACATTACGCTGATACCTGTTTATTATTTTCCCATAGCATGAAGCTCTAGTCTGAGATCCCTTGCAACCAAATAATCGCCACACACCCCCTCCCCCCTAAAATTGTCTTATGCCACTAGGTCTTTGCTTCACAGGTCAATGGACAGCCTATTATCGATACTACAAACTTCTCAATTTTACAACCCCCCACCCCCCAAACCACCTCACTTTCACCCCCACCCATAAAACTGGCAGGAGATGATCAGGAACCCCTAAAACATCTAAAAACCGAATTTGAGTTGCTTTCATACTTGTCGCGTTTTTTGATTATTGCTACGCTGCCACTGACAAGATTTTTAACAAACATACGCGTTTTCCATTCTAACCACGGTAACAATATACTGTGTCAAAATTTCATTAGAATCAATTTAATAGTGTCCACGTTACAAAATACAAAACGATTTAGACCAATAAACTCTCGTATAGTATACAGAAAATTCTAAGTCCCTTAGTTTCTGTAATAGGCTAGGCAATGTTCAGATGCACCTAAAAAGGTGATATGTGTCGCTAGATCTTCCTTCACAGGTTAGTGGACAGCCTATTATGAGTACAAGAATTTTTTTAATTTTTCAACCCCCAACCCCCCAACCACCCCAATTTCACCCCTACCCAAAAAAAAACGCAGAAAATGATCAGGAACCTCTAAAACGCTTAAAAACGAAGTTTGAGCTGTTTTTATATTTTTAGTTTTTTATTATTTCTGCGCCGCCACTGGCACGATTTATCAAAACCATACGCGTTTTCCATCTTCGCCATGGTAGTAATGCCGTTTCAAAATTTCATTAAAATCAATTCAACAGTTTACTCGTTACAACGATCTGACGCAATACTCTCGTATGTTTACATCAAAAAAAATTCTAAGTCCTTTGCTTTCTGTACTAGGCAAAGGCAATGTTCAGATGGACCTAAAAAAGTTATTTATGTCGCCAGGTCTTCCTTCACAGGTCAGTGGACAGTCTATTGTGAAAGCAACAAATTTTTCAATTTTACAACCCCCCACCCCCAAACCACCCCAATTTCACCCCCACCCGAAAAAAAGTAGAAAATGATCAGGGACCCCTAAAACGCCTAAAAACGAAGTTTCAGCAATATTTAATTTTTTTTGTTTTTTGCTAATTACTCCGCCGCCTATGCACCGATTTTCAAAATTATAGGAACATTACCTACTACGACCCCACAGCATACCGCTGCCCAAATTTCATCACAATCCATGCAGCGGTTACTGAGATTACGAGGGTAGAAAAACGCGACAGACAGACAGACAGACAGACAGACAGACAGACAGACAGACAGACAGACAGACAGACAGACAGACAGACAGACCGACAGACCGACAGACCGACAGACCGACAGACCGACCGACCGACAGACAGACCGACGGAAATGAGTGACGTGAATTTTCGTTATGTGCACATCATAAAACGCCCAAAAAACGTATTATCTCAAAATCGAAAATTTTCGCGATCACAATACTCCCCTCACCTATCGGTGTGGGAAGTAAAAGAATAAAATAAGTTATTGAAATTTTAACTATCAAATTATAGCCTCATTATACACGATTTATACGTTCCGTTCATAAAAGCTTGTCGCCCGATTTACTTGTGTAAATAAACTAGCACCTATTTAATTGAGTAACTTAATCTAAGTTTAACTTGTTTTATTTCAGTTTAATTAAATACTTATAGCTACTCACCCAAACCTGGCGACAGGCTTTTATGATCATATATTAAATTGTGTTTAATGAGGCTATAAGTTGATAGTTAAAATTTAAAAAAAAATTATTTTCTCCTTCTTAGAGCATTAAAATAAACACTTTTTTTTAAAATACTTTTTTTCTTTTAATTTATTTGATACATGATGAATGAATATTTCATGAGAATAATACATATGCTGGTACTTTGTTTCCTACCACTGAGTCGGTAGATGCTTCTGTGCGGATACAACATTTATCAAAACGTTGGCCGTCGATAACCACAATACAAATCAATACGTGTATACCGGTTGCCCGCAATTTAAAGTGCCACAGTCAAGTAGGCTAGGCAGTCGGTACTTATACGTAGCCGGTACGTCTGTCAGCTCCCAAAGGCAACGGCAGCAGCTGGATGATATATCGACTCACAGCCACCTTGATGCTAGTCGATTTTTTAATTTACCGCGTTTTACTTGAAATGAGTGACTACTCGACCATGCGATGTAGCGTTGCCAGATCTAGAGAAACTTCCCTTAGATTCTGTTAAATATAATATCAATTATTACTATGTACTCTTTAGTCAGAGAAAGCTCAAATACAATAAATTAATAGCCATTCGCACTGGATCACTTAAATTATTTAATTAAATTTACTTTACATCACACCTAGTAAACTTAGCTAAGAATGAGATTGAGCTGGCAACAACGTAGACTTATGTCAAATTTAGAAATTTTTGTGAAGAAAAACGTCACAAAGGATCGCAACATACTGTCTGTAATTTGTGATGCCCTGTTTTGGTATAGTCCCTTGAGTAATACTTAAGTTCCCTTGAGGGACCCTCAAGAGTCTTCTTTATGTATTTGTTTCCTAGATAACATCTACGAGATGGCAGGCAAACGTTTGGCGACGTTGTCATATTTCAAATATAAGCCAATTTGTTATGCCTATGTCTACGCATTTTGATGTTCTATTTTATCTCTTTTTGTTTTGTGCCAGTGTTTCGTGTTTTTGCCGGACATTTTTCCGGAAACTGACAACACCTTACTCCAAAATGAACCTACAAAATCGCCTCGACTGCAAAGAAATGTCATGTTTGCATTTCGTTACTTGAGTATCGAACGACTGTGAAACACAACCAACTTGAGAGATACTCAAATAGTAGCATTCAAGTAGCAACTATAGCCTAAGGGCCGTTTTTTCAGTACTTATGTAGATAAAACTGTCAGCTTTGTAACTTCCATTTAACGGCAACATGCACTAGCGTAACATGCCCCAGCGTTTCTGGTGCATGTATTAACTATCAGTCAGTTGACTGTAAGATTTAATTGATTCCATTCGTGAAAACTATGTTTTATGAAAAGATAAATGTATCTTCTGGTATGCATTACTATGGATTTTGGGGTTTCGTGTTTTATTTCCGTAATATCACAGACTCAGAGTAAACAACAGCTGAATACTTGGACTGATCGAGCGATTCCGGGAAAGTTCAATATGGGCAATTTCCGTGATGGCTTCAACTTTTGCAATTTGCAGTTATTTGATATACATTTTTTTGATAGTCCACAATTTGAAGACATTTTTTTTGGTAATCGGACCATGTTAAACATAAGTTTTAGCTTCCTCCAAAAAATGTCCTACGTTTTAATACCTATCTGTAACAGTTTCAAGTCAAAGTATGCAATACCGTGGTCTTCTTTAGCCTAAACCACATCACAAAGTCGTTTTCCTTCCTCTTTTGCAACCAGTCCTCTCGCTCTTTATTGCAAAAACTCAATCATCGTCGCAAAAAAATGTATATCTTGAAACTCCATTGTCAGTTTGTCAGACTGGAAAGATAGGAACAGAAAGAAGACAGTAAAGAATATTTCTAATCTATAACCTATAACCAATCTCGGAAATTGACATGGAACATCAATCATGACTTACTATGTGCAAAGTTTCAATACTATGGGCTCAATAACATAACTATCAACTTTTTCCATGCATATTTATCAAATCGGTCACAAAGGGTACAAATAGACAACAAAATATCATGTAGTAGAGAAATTGTATCTGGCGTTCCGCAAGGGTCCATTTTGGGGCCACTGTTATTTATAATATACACTGCTGACATGCAAAGTGCAATTTCTAATAGCTCCATATCAACCTACGCCGATGATACACAATTAGTATACCATTTTATCCCTTCTCTAGTAGAAGAAGCCAGTGACGATTTGAACAAGTGATCTCAACAGTATAGTCCAGTATGCTCATGATCATAATCTATCCCTGAATGCATCAAAATGCAATGCAATGCTTTTCAGTTCCACCAGGAATCGAGATGCTTTGAAAATGAATCTGAACCTAGTATTAGAAAACCAAGTTTTAGCTTTCACTGAAAATATGAAAATTTTAGGTCTTATTATTGATGAAAATCTTAGATTTCGTACACATGTAAAAAGCATTGTCCAAAGATCATTTGTTAGACTAAAGCTGCTGTATGCACACAAATACATATTAAGCCCGTCAATTAAGAAGACACTCTGTGAAACGTTACTCATGTCTATTGTTCAGTACTGCGATATTCTTTATCATCACTGTTTAGATTATATAACGAAGCAAAGAATCCAAAGAATCCAAAATATGTGTTGTAGGTTTGTTCTCAGGCTGAGAAAGTATGATCATATCTCCGAAAGTATTAAAACTTTGGGGTGGCTAAATACAAGTAAGCTGGTTAAGTTACATTGTCTGACTATAACTCACAAAATATTATCTTCCTCTACTCCCGCGTACCTGATGGAAAAACTTATACCGCGAGGGGATACTCATCCGCTTAACCTGAGACATGGAAGTTTGTTGACAATTCCGTACCACCAGTCTGCAATGTTCCAAAGATGTTTCACCTATAATGCCGCAAAACAGTATAATGCGATAGATAATACCTTGAAGTTTTTACCAGGTGACAGATTCAAAAAGAAAATGAAAAACATCTTAAGCTAAATTCAGATGCATACGACATCCGACGATACGACGGTACGAAACTGTTCCTATTGGTTGAAATATTCAAAATGATGTCAAATCAAAATATTTCAACCAATAGGAACAGTTTCGTACCGTCGTATCGTCGGATGTCGTATGCATCTGAATTTAGCTATATTGGTAGCATAATGCTCAATTTCGAGTGATATATTTTTTTTGCTCAGTGTTACTGTTAATACTGCTGTTTATAATATATATACATACATTCCCTGTTAGCTTAGGTTTAGGTGTTTAGTATGTAGTTTTATATATGGGTTAAATGTAAGAATAGCCTTAGGCTAAATTTCGCCCAAATAAAGTCGTTAAATAAATAAATAAATATAGAACTAACACGGTCTATCTGATATTCTGTTTTGTTCATTCAACTTTCAGTTACCATTTTAGCCGCAGGTTGGAAGTTTCAGTCAAAATATCCTTTAGTTGAAAAGATTTAGCGTTAAGATAAAGTGTTACCCGAAGGTAACACTTTATCCAACAGTTAACTGGTAACATCCAGATAAGATATTTAACTGTACGTTGGGAAATCGACCCTAGGGATCGTGACATAATATCTGTAAGTTGTCACTCTTAACAAATATATCTACTGTTTCGACCAAACATTAAACATTAATCACATAAATGTTAATTAACTCAAGAAAAAAAAAATTAATATTTTTGTACAAATTATAAAGAATGATCAGTAAACATAGGATGGTTGATATCTAGGTAGTATTGAAGCTCAATATGGAGCCTGCTAGCTTGAATGTTACGTCTGGACTATGCGTAAAAATTTCGAGTGTACACTTCTCCAATAATGGAAGAGTATTAGACTTTTGTAGGAGCTTCATTAATTTGTGGTCTGAGATTGTGGAGGCCATACAAAGGGCAAAAATTACAAGATCAGTTAAAGCAGCAGGATACGTTAGATACATTTTTAATGTGACATTTTCAGTTTGATGCCAATACCTCATACAAGGTGTTACCTTCTAGGGAGCTGTATTCTTATACATGAGTTCCAATATTTTAATTGAAATTTGATATTTTATTTCAAGATTTGGCAACACTTGGCTGCTGTAATATGCGATTGCCAATGCCAACTCTCACTGTCTACCCGTAATTATAATGCTCGCAGGGACTGCCGTCACAAGTCACAACATGAGATAATATTCATTCATTTTTATTGTTTCTTGATGATGATCGTCAGAAAAATGCATCACTCCTTTTACTCCCATTTACATGCTATGAAACATAAAATGGCCGTTAAATTTTATTTCTTTGCACATTATTTTCCGTATATCAAGTAACCCATGATTTTATACAATAATACTGGTAGTTTTGTTCACTATTATTTCCAGCTTATATTAAGAATCATTTTTCACTTTTTAGTTCTATAAAAGCCTGTTTTATAAAACTATATTTATTAGTCTATCAAGCCCGGAAGACTACTGCATTGTAAACGAAACTATGAAAACAAAATACCTACGTAACATTCATGCAATATAATCAAAATTTAGTGTAATCTTTTACAACAAATTAAACATTATCTGTAAAAAGATGAGCTATGAATGTCATGATAAAACTTTGGAAGTAGCTAGTCATTCTGTTCAGACCCTTTTTCTACAAATAAAAAATGGCCTTGTTTCAGGTCACGGTCCGGAAAATCCATTTCAAATTTTAAATAACCACCTGATGACGTGGTCATCTAACCGTAAATCCTTTCCATTTTTCTGTACGAAACGAAATTATTATGTGTGGATATTGTTGTTCTGATAGTGCTGTGCAGATGAAGTATTGTTGATGTTATTGTATAACAAATGTACCGTTATATGCATTGATCCTAGAAATTTCTATCACAATTGAATTTGTCCAGAATCGGTTTTTGTTTGTGTTACATTACATTCAAAGTGATGCCTTTATTTTTGACCATATCACTCGCACCATCAACGACTTTCCTCCTCCAGTGTAAAAATTTTCAACGTCATATCTATACTTTGAGCATAAATTATGAAACCAAACTTATCGGTTTTTTTAAAACTCCGAAACCTCTATACTGTATTCAATCCCAAGACAGACTACACATAAACAGTCGCATGCAGCATTAGTGTGGTTACTGCCCGCTGCCATCGGCGAACGCGCTAGCTATAGTCCAGTACAATTATGGAATTTTATATTACTATTTAAAAGAGTTGCCCTATTAACCCATTGTAACTTAAAAGTAGCCAGTTGCCAGTTTGAAATGATCACTTAGGCAAAGAACACTTGACACCGCATATTTGGATCTGATTTCCAGTCAGTCTTGGGGGTTTTTACTTGCTGGATTATAACATACAATTCACACATAGTGTACTGGACTATTAGGGACCCTACCGACATGAGCCGATCACGCACGCTGGCTTGTTTTCATTTAGTCTGGCTTGGCTGTGAATACAGTATAGATGTTTATAATAACTAAGATTCAAATATATATTTTTTGTTGAAAGGCACTCAAGTTATAATAACTGAAAAACCATATTATCATTTAGTTTGCTTTCACTAATTTGCTCTAAACGAAATGCCAACAACATATTCACTTTTTCTAAATAGAAACCGAACGCCAAAGGTAGGTTAACAGTAAAGTAATTATTGCGGGATACTGCAGGCGAAATAAATGATAGTCTTTATTTCAACGTAATATTTTCACCATCAGCTGTTACATCTAACGAGTAGCTATCAAGTTGTTAGTCATTTTTTAAGGAATCTTACATTTCAGTTAAGAAGCACGATTATTACTATATGTTTCTTTTGGGACCGATATTTTGATGTATTCTACATTTATTCTCAAATCTAAACTGGAGTGGACATCCGGAGGTTTTTTAGCTTTTGTTTTCCTCCCCCCCTTGGTATTAATACTGTAACGAAATTTCCTTAAAATTAACTCCAGATAAGACAATACAGAACAATCTATGGTAAAACAACAGTCGTACGTATACATAAGAAAATTCAGTCCCTTGGTTTCTGTAATAGGCAGGGCAATATTCGGATGGACCTAAAAAGCTATATTATGCCGCTAGGTCTTTCTTTCATAGGTCAATGAACAGCCTATTATGAATACAATAAATTTTTAAATTTTACAGCCCCTCTCCCCCTAACCACCCCAATTTGACCCCTCCCAAAAAAAGTAGAAAATGACCCCCTAAAACGCCAAAAACGAAGTTTGAGGAATAATTGGAATTATTTGTTTTTTGCCAATCACTTCGCCGCCCATGCACCGATTTTCAAAATTATAGCAGCATTACCTACTACCACTCCTCAGCATATCGATACCCAAATTTCATTACAATCCATGCAGCGGTTACTGATATTACGAGGCTAGAAGGACGCCAACCGACAGACCGACAGACATACAGACCGACGGAAAAGAGTGACGTGAATTTTCGTTATGTAGATGTCATAAAACGCCCAAAAAGCATATTCTTTCAAAGTCAAAAATTTTCGCGATCACAATACTTCCCCCACTTATCGGTGTGGAAAGTAACAGACCTTTAACGCAAGTAAAACATGATACAAACGTTTATACACATATTTAGAATGATAATGATCAATTATAGACAAGCGGCTCTACCTGCCATTATAATTTGCTATTGGATGTCCCTTTGGTGTTAATTATCGTGTCACCTGTTTATGTGTCTACACAAAAGTCAGCGGTGATATACTGGCACCGCTAATTAACGCAATAGCTTTAATTGAACTGTCGGTCCTTATAACCCCCAAAGGCTCAAAATTTCACGATTCTGCTTACTAGATAATTGGCTAGACATAGATATGTTCTCAATAGTCTCACGACTTATGGAAAGAGTATGTATCACATGTAGTTCGCATTGGTATTTGTTTCAAGAATTGTTTTTCAGAAATGATGTTGCAGAAGTTGTTAGATATTGTAGAAGTCAGATATTATGAGTTGTCTACATTTTTTCAGGTTCCAATCAGTTTCGACACTTCTATAGTGCAGTTACGTTATTATGTTGACCTGAGTAATGATAAAACCATAATTATCTATACAAAATATATATTATAATAATTCATAAAGTGGTAGGATATCAAAATAATCGAAAATACCAATTTGCAATAGCAAAAACAAAACAAATTGATCTATTTATTGTATATTAACATCTGATTATACACAAACATACAATTTTGACTATACAATAAAACAGTGCAGCAAAAAATGCCGAAAGGGAAAAGGGTTATTCGACCCGTCGGGTGTCTTGTGAAGGATTAAGGAGTCCCTTGTAGTGTCGGTGCTCGATAGGAGCACAAAAAATGTAAACAGCTCTTATATTTCTGACGTGTACAATAAACATGTAGTTCGCATTGGTATTTGTTTCAAGAATTTCTTTCTCAGAAATGATGTTGCAGAAGTTGTTAGATAATATTATTCCACTTCGCCTAAACTTAACTGGTCCGTTCATAATGGAAAAGCAGAAATGTGTGATAAAGTTGATTGACTCAGTACTTCACACACAATTTCGTTTTTTATGGAGCTATTAGAGTGAGGCTACATACGCGAAGAATTTGGCTTCCAGACATTTTTAAAAATAGAAAGAACCAAGGAGCGTACCATAATCGAAGATGAAGCTGACACAGAAAAATATTTTAATTATTTGCGAATGTCAAGTAATGCATTTGAATCTTTGCTTCAAATTATTGGCCCACGGCTCAGGTGAATTTATTGTGTTCGCGAACCTATTTCTTCTGGGCAAAGATTTGCCTTAACTTTAATAGGTACCAACTATGAAAATACAAATTCTCCAAGTTTGTAACCAAATTTCGTACGAAAATTTCGGACTCATGTGAATGGATACATTTTACATTATACGACAGAATGAGTTCGTCGTGTGTCGCATGTCGGATGTCGTGTGCATCTGAATTTAGCTTTAGTGTAAAACGGCTGTAAGTCCAGTTGTTTACTAGTCTTGCTACTGGATACATAAGCTGTAAATTTTAAGTTAGTAAGTTAACGTATAGAAAAAATACGTTTGGTTTTAGAACAGTTAAACCGAGATCCCTACACCAGTATTGCACAATGAAAAACTACTTCCACAAGAATGTTGGAATCAGTTATTCCAAATTTACCTTTACTAACGAAACAACAAAAGAACATTGTTTGTGTTGATCGCCCAAACATTATCAAGATTTATAGTAGGTATGCTGTACCCGAATAAAGTACCGAAAAACAACATGGTATTCAAACAAAAAATGTCATCTTCAGAAGCGCTACTATTCAATGTTGAGATCGAGTAAATATTATGATAAGGTTCTAATAAACTTTCCGAAACTGAGGTTAATACGCAACTGTTTTCCAGTTCAAAAGTAAAAGGTACCGCGTGTAATCAAACATTTACTCTGCTGATAGGGCTTACAACAAAGGGCGGCCGCCTAAAAAAATTATAAGTTATTTATCACAGATAAGGGGACGTAAGTGAGGTTTTTGAAATGATTTAAAATGTGAGTTTCTCTATTAATTATGATTTTTCATTTGGCTGCTCAATCAATAAATCAATTTGATCTGTTCAAATGGTGGTCTCAGTGAGATCAATTATTGTTTGATAAAAAAAGTTTTTCAACATTATTGAATGTATTACTACAAGATTTTTCCAAAGCAAAATTATTATTTTTACATTTTTCAAACTACATGTCATTAGAGTTTATACTTTCTGCAAATAAAGGCACACATTGCTGAATTTTGATAACAAGGAAGAGTCCAAAATCAGTCCTAGACCTGAATATACCTTTTGATTCTATTTGACTCCCATTTCTGGCTAAAAAATGGTTTACCTCAAAGTATTTGAGGTACAATTTTCCACTGAATCAAATAGCCCTTCAACAAAAAAATATTTCAGGTGAACTTGAAGATCCGAGCTCCAAAATAGGGTACTTGCAGAAAAAAATATTATGTCGTTTACGCGTTCCCTAGAGCCTAGTAAATATGACTCACTTGTTTGGTTTTTTGGAATCGGCTGTGAGAGATATTCCAAAAATTATTTCAAATGCCAGAAAATGCCGCGCAAACAACCTCTGACGTCAGTGATATCCTATAGTGATGGGACGTAAAGTATTGATATTCGATATCGATAGCCAGTGCTAACCTAACATTTTGACATTGATTATTATAACCACAAAACACAGTCACACACAATAGTATTATACAAAAGTCAAAAGAATAAAAGTTAGGCTAGATTACTAATTCACTTTGTAGGGATGGGCTTGAATTAGATTCTATCTTTGGATTCATTCACAATGGGATGCGCCGAAATAAAATGATGGCTTCGATTAGTTGCGAATCTCGGTCACAAACAGGATGAACTGTGATACCTATCAGATATAAAAATGTATTGCAACGAAAATGCTAGTGGGTTAACTGTCTGTTTCAAATATGTTTAAGTGTCAATAAATTGAGTCGCACTGTTAAAGAATTCAGATCATCTCTAGTTTGCAGTTGAATCTCACTGACCTACGCTGTAGCAGTATCGATTGTCGATATCGATAAGATACCTGTGACGTCAGCCCTTGTTTTAAGTCACGTGGAAAAAATTGAATATATTCTTTTTTTATTTTGCAAATATCTTTTCTTGGCCGTCAGTAAAATCATGTTTTTTGTTTCCTACTGCTTCTTGATATGGTTTTCTTTACGCTATGTATACTCCCGGGACGATTTCACGACCTCTGCAAGTACCCTATTATTAATTTTCGCCTAAGGGCGCATACACAGTGGGGCAGTTTAGCCTGCGTACAACTGCGCGCAGGTACCGCATGCAGGCTAACCTGCTCAACTGTGTTTTCGACCTCTTACCAGCGTCGGAAGGCCGCTTGAACGCCTTTATAGTAACAGAAATTTAGTTTGTTACCTGGTTTCGTCTGTGCCTGTCGAAGATGAGTATCGATAAAGAGTTACTTATTGCTTCAGTGTTCCCTTATTTAGGATAAAAGACACAAGCAGGCAATTGTATTTACTATCACGTACTATCAGTTAGTATCGTAGATATATGCAAATGAGCATAACACATTTATACACAACCACAACACTAGATATAGGCTAGGTGCCACAATAATTCACAAACCAAACAAATCAGTCGTACAGCGGTCATATCTCAATTAAACGCCAAAAACTTGTTTCCAAAGCAATTCAAACAGTCTCTACCAGAGTGGATAGCTTCCTTAATAAGACGCACACGAGAATTCGTTGAAAATGTACAGTATCAGCCACATATTCATCTGATTGACAAATTTCAGCTAAATGGTTCTAATGTATATGATGTGAATCTATACATGTGTATGTACTAATAGTTCATTTGACAACTTTCCACCACGGATTTATCACAAACCGCTGATTAAACGAAAAAACGCCAAGACACTTCAAAATATTTGTCCAGAGAGACAACTTCTTAACCAAAAACTATTTCACCCCATTGTACCCTCTAGCCCTCAGGGGAATCAGTTCCAGTGTTTTTGCAACTGTCCATCATTGGTTTGCCAATAATGGGCAACATTTTGAACCCTTATTGCATGCTTCCTATACCGTATCTAGATGCGACTGGCCAATCTTTGTACTCTTTTTCTTGTCTGTTTTTCACTGTAGCATGCACTGGTGTGCTTGACTGCGTGCGGAACCGGCGCCGGCCTGCTTCTACCTGCGAGGGGGTTCGGCGCTGGCCAACGCAGTCCAACGCTGCTAACCGCCGCTACTGTGCACGCCTACTAACCGCACAAAACATCGGAACTATCAATATCACTAAACATAGGGGATGCTTTCTGTGACATGTAATCTATGTAGATGTTCCCAAGAATTTAAATTTTTATCCAATATACAGGGTGTCCCAGAAGTCAACGTCAAGCCACTACGGGATGACAGGTTTGGTTGTAACTATCATGAGAAAAATCAGAAAAAAAATCTATCCCATGCAGTTTGAAAATTATGGGCATTTAAAGAAAACCTAGAAATTTGGTCAAATTATAACAATTTTTCGGTTATTGTGGTTAACTTTTATCATTTTTGTTCATTTAAACTTTGGAACCGTAACCCTAAATAATATTTCTAGAAGCACAGTCAAAAATAATGACACAATTGCCCCAAGTTTTCTAGAATGAAGACTATTTATTAACTATGAATTTAAAATTTTCTATGTTTGCCGACTTTGAAAGGCGCTCCTTTAAAAAAAATGTACTAAAGTGCCTTGGCAAGTGCCACTAAAAGTTGGCGCATTTAACCAGGATTGTAAAATGGTACAATACTTGTTAGTTTCATACTAAAAAAACACGAGTAAAAAAAGGAAAACCTCAAGTAACCCGATTTTTGCTAACCCATTTCACTCAGGTCAGATGTTCTTTATTCGCACAAGCTTCTGGTAGGTTCTTAATTTTACGGCAAAATGATAATGAGAGGTGAATAGTGGACATGTTTGCCGTGAGTGAGCAAGACATATAGTGACGCTACTTTTAGCAAAGTCAACAAAAACAAGTAAAATTAGTAAAATAATGAAAGATCTTGACCTGGCTTAGTTTAGGTTTATTGTATTAGAAGTCAAATAGGAAAATAACATTTTTTATTACAATAAAAGTTCAAATTGTGTACCATCAGCCTCAATACACGCCCTGCATTTTCTTAAAAAAGATCTGCTTATTAGACAGGCACATTTAATGCGAGAAGACGGATCCCAGTATCGCTTTAGAGTAAGCCTGTGGACCGGAATTTTAAACGGCAAAATTGTTGGGCCTTTTGAGCTGCCTGAGAATTTGAATGGCACGAGTTACCTACATTTTTTACGATAAAATTTACCAACTTTGTTAGACGACGTACCACTAAACCGGCCTACAGCCGTTGCTGTAAGCTGCGATTCCTCAGTCGACTCAAGGTTTCATGAAACTTGCACAGTTGCATAAGTTCCTACTCAAATCGAAACCTGTTGCGATGCCTGAATCGACTTTATATTTTTTCACGCACGTTTCATGCAACATAAGAATAGTAGGGTGGCCTTATTTATTTGCATCGAGGCAATACTATACACGTTGAAACCTGCACCACTGCATCAGCGTCACCGGCTCGGTGACATGGCTCACCGTCCATAATACGATTCCAGACTCTGCATCGCTGCAAGCCACAACTGATACCAAATTCGTGATTCAGTACCACACACGCTGCTACTTGCGTTATGAAACGTAGAAGTCGATACCTGAATCGCAGCATGCATCAACGTCTGTAGAATGCATAACTGATCGTCGCCACATGAGTTATCAACAAGATGGCTGCCCAGCGCATTACGCAGTGCAAATAATAGATTTTCTTGACCAAAAACATCCAGAAGGTGGAGGTAGACGTTCAGGCACTATCTCGTGGCGAGCCCGTTCCCAAGATTTGAATCCCCTGGGATTTTGTTATCGGGGTGTTCTCAAAGAAAAAGTTTATTCATAGCCCATTGAGAGCGTAGCCGAGCTGCGTAAATGAATTTCTCAAGCTGCTGAGGACTTCGACTCTCGAGGATATGCCTGGCTAATAAGTAGATCTTTTTTAAAAAGATGTACTCGTAGGGCGTGTATTGAGGCTGATGGTAAACAATTTGAATATTTATTGCCTGACCTTTATTCCAATAAACCTAAACTAAACTAGGTCAACATTTTTCAGTATTTTATTAATTTTACTTACTTTTGTTGAATTTTCTAAAAGTGGCGTCACTATCTGTCTCGCTCACTCATAGCAAATATGTTCATTATCCATCTCTCTCATCATTTTGCTGTAAAATTAAGAACCTACCAGAAGCTTGTGCCAATAAAGGACATCTGACCTGAGTGAAATGGGTTAGCAAAAATCGGGTTGCTTGAGGTTTTTATTTTTTTACTCGTTTTTTTTTTAGTGAAAAACTAACAAGTATTGTACTATTTAATAATCCTGGTTAAATGCGCCAACTTTTAGTGGCTCTTGCCAAGGCACTTTAGTACATTTTTTTAAAGGAGGGCCTTTCAAAGTCAGCAAACTTTGAAAATTGTAAATTCATAGTGTAATAAATAGTCTTAATTCTAGAAAACTTGGGGCAATTGTGTCATTATTTTTTACTGTGCTTCTAGAAATGTCATTTAGGGTTACGGTTCCAAAGTTTAAATGAACAAAAATTATAAAAGTTAACCACAATAACCGAAAAATTGTTATAATTTGGCCAAATTCCTAGGTTTTCTTTATATGCCCATAATTTTCAAACTGCATGGGATAAATTTTTTTCTAATTTTTCTCATGATAGTTACAACCAATCCTGTCACCCCGTTGCGGCTTGACGTTGACTTCTGGGACACCCTGTACATCCTAAATATTCAGTTAACCTCATTCCTTGTACTACAATACTTATACTATCTATATTTGGAATCTGAGCTGAAATTCCTAATTACACACTTTCTTCATGAAGTGAGCGTTCAAAAAAATTGTTATAATATTGTATGGGACGTGATGAGAAATTTCAAAACATCATCTGCAACAAATTGCATAAAATGCAGAAACAGATGGTAGATGGGCATTTAACTACACCAATATTTACAATGAACTAAGAACGTGAAATCTAGGGTAAAACAAGCTGCAAAACGGAAAAGACGGATTCATTTACCTCGAAAATAGAACGCGAAGCAATAAAATGTGAGATTGATCGCACCTAAGACTAACGAAGAAAATTGCAATTGCTATCATTCCGATCTCAAAATAAAACGGAGATGAGGTTTTTATGGCTACGTTCTACATATTTTTTCGGTAACTGGTATATATACAGCTGGAAAGAGTAAATATTTCTGTCATACAAATTAATTGCCTCATTCTGATTATCTATAAAATATACTGTATTTTGGTTGGTAACTAATAGTAATCTAATAGTGGAAATAATCATGTAGTGAGTAAAACGAGTAGGTAATTTTTGAAAATAAATGTACAGATATAGGGCTCCAAAATTGGACAACAGCAGCTACATGCGCGGTCAGAATTTGGATGGGCAACCGAGGGAGGACCTGGCGGGCGATCCCGTTGGACCATCCGAGGTAGTCGCATCATTCCAATGTATCGTCTCTCCTCTGGGAGTTAAAGGGCAATAAGCCTTAAGGCTACATTCCTGACGCTCCAGAGGGAAAAATTTGATGTTCGGATTTCGGCATCCAAAATACCTTGATAAAGTATTCGCCTTCCTTGCAAAAGGGCTTACCTCAAAAAATCGCTGAAATGAGTTAGACCCTTGGGTCAATAGTGTTGAGAACTGTAGCTCGCCATCGTTCGCGATTTACTGTCAGTTCAGTGGCGCTCTTAATACTCATATCCAGCAGCTGTTTCGTCGTATCCACCCAGCGTGTAGGGGAACGGCCACGGCGCTGCCCACTCGGGGCATGAACTACAAGTTTCTCCATATTATCGCTTCTGTGTATATGTCCGAAGAATGTAAGTATTCTCGTCGACACAATGGAGGATAGTCTCTGGATTACCGAGCTCATCCAGTATGGAAACGTTAATTCGGTGGGCGGTATAAGGAACTCTCAACATTCTCCTCCTCATTTCAAAAGCATCTATGTGAGCTCGATCTGCCTTTTTAGCAGTCCAAGTTTTCGAGGCATACAAAAACATGGAGAACACAAGAGACTGAGCCAGCGACATTTTGGTAGCCTTAGTGATGTTATGATCACGCCATATTTTAGTCAGCTATTTTACAACAAAGTCTAATTCATGTACTCTTTAATACCTCCATTGTATACAAACTCTATAATTGTCTTTGTTTTGGCTGTAGTAGAGTCTTAAATATTTATAAAAACTTCTTCTCGCTGTCCTGAAAAGTCACGAACATTGCGATAAGCTCGTTTTCAAGGGATGAAATGAAGTTAAGCTTGAGTTTAAGCAAATAATAGTAGCGTCGTCTGCAAAATAAACACAATTCGTGAGATGATGAAAACCTCATTCACACAAACTATAAATTAAAATGGACCTGGGATTGAACCTTGCGTTACTCCAAAAGAAATTGGTCTTGTTTGTGAGTACCCAGTTGCTTACGACGACTTAGATGTGAGGTAAACAAATCTAAAGGGAGACCTCTTATCCTATAAAATTCCAATTTCCGTAGCAAACTATCGTGTGACAAGCAATCAAAAGCTTTTACAAGGTCACACAGTGTAAGGCTGGTGAAGTTTTCTTCCTCAAAGCCCCTAAATATACATCTAATAATCTCTGCTACAGCTTGAGTTGTCGAACAGCTCGATCTAAAACCATATTGATTGTTGTTTAGAATCTTTAAGCTACTAAATAATGGCATAATTCTTTTTTCAATCAGCATTTCAGGCATTACTGATGTTTAATAATATTGAGTGCGCTAGAAACACCGCTGAATCTCCCTCCACTCGACTTGGTCTGCGTTCGATTGTGGAGTAAGGGCAGTTGGTCCTTTGTGAATCCTGGCAGGGGACACTCTGCCATCCTCTCTGAACTGCAAAGGGATGACCCTGTCCTACATATTTTATGAGAAGTGATATAATTTCTCCTACATATCACTTTGACTTTGACAAGCGGCGGACAGCATTTTGAGGAGAGAGAGCCAGTCTGGTACACGGATGGCTCACTTACCGACGAAGGCTCCGGCACTGGGGTCTATGGGCCAAAAACAAAGCTCTTCCTCTCTCTTGGGGGATACACCACGCTATATATGCGATGTTAGCTTGTGCCTTTCGTATTCTCGAAATTTAGGGGCCTAGCAAGCGGATCACCACCTTCTCTGATAGCCAGACAGCATTAAAACCATTAAGTGCTTGTAGGTTTACTTCAAGACTCGTTCTGCAATGTAGAAAGGATTGGATGACATTTTGGCAAGACATCAGGTGTCACTTGTGTGGGTGCCGAGTCATGCTGGAGTTGGTGCAATGAAATGGCGGACGCGCTCGCTAGGCGAGGGTCGAGGAGTAACTTTCTGGGTCCCGAGTCAGCTTTATGACTGGCAGTACGTGCCATTAGAAGGAAAATAAAGGTATGGTTGCAAAACAGCATCTTATGAGATGGAGAGAAATCTCTGGACATCTCCGTCAAGCTAGAGAACTTATTTTGTGACCTCTGGCCAATGTGGGGCGGTTCCGTCTCTCACTGGACAGAAGCCGGCTAAGGTTACTTGTTGGCCTACTAACACCTTCAAACGTCACTTGTATGCGATGGGGGTAGCAAGTGATTCGACATGTACACGCTGTGGCGAGGAGGAAGAATCCTCGGCACACATGTTATGTAGCTGTGAAGCCCTTGGGTATCACAGGCCGACTATACTACGTTCAAGGGTTCTTGAACCTAAGGATGTAAGATGGGCAGGACGTAAGGCCATCCTCACCTTTGTGATGAGTGCTGGACTTGGGAACTAGGACTATGCACTAGTGATTCTGGTCATCAGAAAGATTATCTCCCTCTTTCATTCATTCGATGTTTAGTAATTGTTGTTAATACGATGGTCTTGATGTGCCATTGTGTCAATGAGAATGCTTACATTTTTCGGACATATTCACAGAAGCGATAATATGGAGAAACTTGTAGTTCAGGGTCACGCCCCGAGTGGGCGGCGCCGTGGCGCTGGGTGGATACGACGAAACAGTTGCTAGATATGAGTATCAAGAGCGCCACTGAACTGACAGTAAATCGCGAACGATGGCGAGCTACAGTTCTCAAAAGTATTGATAATATTCGTGTCGACAATATTCTAGCTCCGACTTAATGTATTTTACGAGTTCACAACATGTCTTTTAAGACATTGTGACTGTGATGATGATGATGGTGTGCTGAGTAACATTTTTGGGCAGCATGAGCATGTCAAGTACAGAGTTAAGCTACCTGGCTCTTTTTTTGTATTTCCCTTCCATACTGTGTCCTCCTCCAGATGTTTATATTTTTTTTATCGATACCCTTCCAGTGGCGATCTTACTTCACAAAAAACGCAACGCTTTCGAACTAATAGATATCGTTTTTTGTATCTTTTTGTGCTCTCATCATTTCCTCGGCGTTTTCAGACAACGAGTACTTTTCTACACGCACGCTATTAAATTTTTTCTTCGAGCTTGTGGCCTAGCCAGCCAGAACCATTAATCAACCTTTTTTATACTCGATAGCGTCTTGCGGGTGTTGAGGTTTTGACTGATGACCCTTTTCGTTCACGATACAAACAAAACTAGAGACGTAATATTAATTACTCGTATAAGCAGACACTTAATAATGTATCGTTTCTGGAATACAGGGTGTCACGTTTTTTTTTAGCTCTTTTGCCAGTAAGCACACAGTAGTGATACCTTTGTTTGTGTTTGTATGATCAGTGCAAATTGCAATGAGCAGAAGTCCTAAAGGTTGGCCAATCAGCGTTGTATCAAAAACAGTGTTTGGTCATTTTAGAGTCAACATCTATTTTCCATTTTTGAATATATTGTAAGTTACAAATAACAGTTAACAGTTACAAATAAATGTCTGCCTCTAGAGATTCGAACATAGGACATTATGGTCACAAGCCCTGCTCTATTCACTTCTAATAGCGTTTTCTACTTACTGCACCGATTTTAACCACGAGTGTAAACTCTGTAGTAATACAGAGTGCACTATAAAAACAAGATAGGCTGCAATTTGTATTTGATAGCAATCAAAAATGCACTGAAATCGCCATAAGCTCAGAGAGTCCGTGACGATAATATGCACTTAGTGCAATTTCAGTGTAGATAAACGTATATGTCGAAAAAAAACAACTAGGCGAGTTTTTCACTCAAATGGATGCTGGTTTTCCATACAACGGACAAAACAGTAACAAAACACAAACTCCTGTCGAGGAGAACAAAACTGCGACATTTCGCAAACTTTTTAAAGACTGGCGTGTTTTGCGACAGTATGAGTTTTGTTTTTCGAGTCCCGCTTGGAAGCATCAAAGGATTTGGACGTGTTTTGAAACTCGAGTTTGTCTGATGGAAGTGGTTGTATTGTGTTTCTTGAGAGTTGTAGACTTATATTTAGTTTTGCATAAGCAAATTGAGCTTTGATAACTGACCCTAATCGCAACAAATCACAACATGGCTGCTAGTCGATATTTTAGATAAATTAAATCTCTAATGTTTGTGTTCTTTGCAACTTTTTTGTCAATCAATATTATTTGCTCTTCATATTTAGAGATAGAAATATTCAAATAATTTTTAAATGAGAAACGGAGCTCTCCAAGCAGTCCCAAGTCATCATTTTGGAAATCATTCATTAGATTTGATGTAAGATTGAAAATATCGTGCTCTGGTATCTCTACACAGATCGAATTATTTGAATACACGCAGCAAGTTCCTTGTTCATATATTTCGGTGCATGAAATATTCGAAAGCAAAAGCAAACGTAACAGTATCGTTATAGCTTCCGTATTCCGTTATGAAATGATACGCTTAAATAAACATGTGAGGTTAGAGCAATAATGAACATTATAGTGTCCAGTTTGCGATCGATATTCGAATACAGTTCAATTTATTTATATAGCGTATGGATTTTTCACGATACGAATGGGTATGTCACTCATCATCACAATTACAAATAAACATTCAAGAGGTAACAGAATAAAAAAACTTAAATAGACTTACAAATAAGTAAGGGTACGTAGAACGTCTAAGCAGTCCATAATATCTATTTATTTTTTATTTTATTTCTATTTGTACTGTACAATACTAGTATGAGGTATGGGCACTGACATGTAGAAAATATACAAACTTCACTGCTGCTCACTCTGCTGCCTGAACTGCTACATCCGTACACCTTTCCAAGATTTGCTTCTTCTTGATCTTCTATGGATACACCCTCAGCAGCAGCATGCATTCTTCTACAATTTTTCTATCATGGTCCTCCTTGGGATCCACATTCACATCCGGGTGAGTCAGCTATGCCCCAACGATGTAGGGAGACTTAACATGTCCTGAACGGATTGTATTTAATTTTACCAATACGCAGTCCGAGTTGATCGAAGCCATTTGTTGGGTGGGTATTTTGATCAGGTCTTGCTTGGCTTCAAGACTGTTTTTTGCTGATCGTATTCTCTGTGATCGTAATTTGTGCCTTTAGATAACACATGATTTATTAAACGTCCAAACCCAGGCTTTGAAAGCTGATCTTTCTAGTACCACTATCGGTAACAGTGGTCTACAACACAACACTAATTTGTGCAACAATAAAAATATACAGTAGCAGCAGCATATACTAAACCAATGAACAAACACTCTATATAGAAATATTTAAAAAAGTAGCTTTTTCAGTTAAAAAAAGTTCACTTAATTATGGTTGAAATAGTAGCTAGTTTACTACTGTTTCTCTGTTAAGCTGAAGTTACATTTACGAGTTGGTCGTATACGAGTAAACGAATCGTATACGATTTCGCATGTGCGCATGTGTAAACGGCAACTCGTAGGTCGTATACGTCTCTGTTTCAAAGTTGCGAGAGATCCGAGTACGGCTACGAGTGAAATAGTTTTTTATTAATCCAAGATGGCTGAAAACAAGTTACCGCCCGAGGAGATCGACCGACTTATCGACTTACAATATTACAATATGAAGTATTTATGGGACGTGAGAAGTAGGGAATATAAAGATATCAACGCATATTCTGCAATAGCAGATATCCTGAACATATCTGTGGAGACACTGAAGAAAAAAATTTATAATTATGTTCGACATATAAGCAAGAGAAGAAAAAAATTGTTGCTTCTCAGAGAACAGGTGGATCGATATATTTTTGTAAATAAAATTATCAACTTTTATTCCCTACACCGATAGGTGAGAGGAGTATTAATTGTGATCGTGAATCCCTGCTCATTTAATAACTCTGTTAGTAACTTTTCTTCAATTCCCACAATGTTCCTTGATTGTAAGGATGTTTTAACCCAAATTCGCCTTTTTTTCTAACGATCTCTTCACATTCTATTTTCTTTTTCATCATTAACATTAAAATTCCTGCCATTGCAGCACGCTTCCTTTTACTGGGCGCCATATTAACTACACTTCAATCGCATACGATTCTGAACATTAATATAAATGGTACTCGTACCCGTATACGATGCACTCTTAAATGTAACTTTAGCTTTACACACGATCTTTAAACAAAAATAGATCATTAAGTTGTCAACTGATTTGTGTCACTTGCGTTTGATATTTTGACTATTGTCGTGCCGGTATTGTCGCATGCCTCAAAATTGTATTAAAATTTGAGAAATTGTGTGGGGTATGCAAAGATTGCATTCTTTAGCTCTTGTGACACAAGATGTTTGAATTAAAGTACTGATCACTACTGTCGTAAAATAGATTTAAAATTATGACGTCACAACACAGTGGTGATGTGTTCATCGTTACGTGATGTTGTTCTAAAGTTTATCTAGTTTAAATTGTTTATAATCAGTTAAAAAAATCTGTTTTTCCCGTTAAATATTTTTAATAATACGTTTTTAAAATACATGAAAAAAAATCTAGATTTTTTTCAAAACCTCAATTAGCGGCTTCTTTTTTTTTATGGTCGGCCTTCCGCAAAGGCTGAAAGCCTATGGCGCTGTAGAAGCGCTGCGAGAGGATAAGTATCGGTTCACGTTAAATTTGAAACGCTGCAGGTTGTAGCCGTCGGGAAACAGATTCCCCGGCAGCTGACTCCACAGCGTCGAAGTTCTCCAAAAGAAGGAATGCTGGAGGAGACTGGTTCGGGGAGTAAGGACCTCGACCTGGTAAGGATGAGCTCGCAGAGCTTCTCTAGTGGTCCTGGTTCGGACGGCCTGTGGTGTTATTATCTGAGAGAGCTCAGTCGAACATCTTCCGTGATAGAATCTGTAAAACAGGGATAGGTCAGCCACCCTCCTTCGATGTTCCAGGCTGTGGAGGTCCTTTGTGAGGTTAGGCGTATCGATTAGTCTAATCGCTCTTTTCTGGATAGTGTCCAGAAGCTTTAGAGAGTGTTTCGGAGCGCATCCCCACACATGGGAGCAATACTCCAGCGATGGTCGGATCTGTGCCTTGTAGAGCAGCAGCAGTTGCTCTGGTGTATACAACTTCCTACAGCGGAACAAAACTCCAAGCTTCTGGGATGCCGTTTTGGCAATACTGACGACGTGGTCGTGCCAGGACATGTTATTCTTGATGTTGATTCCCAAAAGCTTGACGGAAGGTGATTCGACTATGGGGTGACCCTCCATTTCCACGGTTGGTAAGCCATCGTGCGACTTCTTTGTAAGTGTTGTTGCCTGAATTTTTTGTACGTTGAACTGTACTTTATTTGCTAATCCCCACTCGACAATTGTTTTGATATCTGCGTTGATCTGTGAGGCATGCTACTGTCGCCGACGTACCGTCTCCTGGGATGATAGTGGCTTGCCTGGTTCCATGCACGACACTAATGTACTATCATCTGCGAAGCTGTAGATTGGATTGGATGTTATTTCCAGCAGCATGGGGATATAATTTAATATGAGTTGGCATGAACCCTTTCCATACTGAGCATAGTAACTCATATAGCATAGTAACTCACTCACTAACATAGTCACCGTGGAGGTGGTCCATTTTACCAGCACCATGCAGAAATACGGAGTGTGATTTAATTGTTTTATGATGGCTCTATATTCATAGGATAGACGATTTATCGATTAGTCAAGCTATACCAATTTTTTGCGAGCCTTCAAAATAATTGCGTGTTCCCTTAGTTGGCTATTATAAAATGATATGCATAAACAAACAAGAGAAATAATGAGCATGAATGTCAACGAATATCGAATTAGAATTGCAGATCGATCAATTCTCGGAATCCCCCCATAATAAAGCGATCGGTCGATTAGCGTAGATCAATTAGACGATCGATAGATCGATCACAGACAAAACCCGCTGCTGTTATCGTAACGGTAGATGGCGGTAGGCTACGACGGCCGAGAGGAAGAAGATAGAAGAATAACAATGTGTACAGTCATGATTCTAGGGAAGGCGAGAACGGCAGAGGATGAAGATTTTTCCGATGCGATAGCAGACACACGATGTCTTTTTACGGTTTGTTGACTGCGAAAACGATCACCACGTGTAATCATGGCAATTAACGGGCTATCAGAAGGGCCTACAGCCTACGATCGTTATACTGGTGTTATCGGGAATATCAAGGCGGAAAAAGATCATGCTCTTTATTGTGGTAGCATAACTAGAATTTCACGTTATGGCATTATTTTTGGAGTTACCTCCAGCCCCACCCCTTTTTTAGCATCGCAGCGGGACCAAAAACTATATTTTTGTTTCTAATGATAACATTTCTATAGAGACAAGGTTTAAAGAAAATCGATGGTCTTTGATGTTCGTCTGTGCGTCTGTACGTTCGAGATTTCGTTCTCCAACCATTACTCAAAAACGAATCAAGCGATTGCTCCCAAATTTGGCCAACAAGGTCTACTCGTTCAGTGTCCACCTTTTTTTTATTATTGTGCACCCTTCTTATGAATACATATTAACTATAATAACCTTATTCTCCACCCTTCTTACGAATACATATTAACTATAATAACCTTATTCTCCAAACCTGAACAACATAAGGAGGTTTACGAGGGTTGCTCTATATCTCCGTCAATCCACCAGTACGCAGACAGTTGCGTGAAACAGCTGTGGCTCGTATATTGATTCTCATATGCAGCAGCATATAGAAGCGCGCTCTTCTGGTCAGGCCAAGCGAACGCGCAGTGGCGTTTCACCAAGAAGTTTGTTGCTGTTTTGCAGCGATTTTCTTTGGTTTGCCGTTACCTTCGGGTACCAGATGGCGCACGGGCAGATCTTTTCTGTCGCCTGCTGTCATAAGGAGGTTTGTTTGGCGATTGTTCCTTTGAAGCGGTTCTCATAGAGGCAAACTATTTTTTAACTTAAACTTCAGCCTCAGATACAGAATGGTAAAATGTTATGTCTGGTCTGTTCTGCTCTACGGAATGGAGGCGTGGACATTGAAAGCAACCACAATCAACAAAATTGAAGCTCTCGAGATGTGGATCTTAAGACGGATGCTAAAAATACCCTGGATAGACCATGTAACAAATGAAAAAGTTCTCCGAAAAGCTGAACTAACAGACCGACAGCTCTTCGACATAATTAAAAAAAGAAAAATAGTCTACCTGGGACACATAATACGGGGAGAACGTTATCAGTTACAACGCCTGGTACTTCAAGGTAAAATCGAGGAATAGAAAGAAAAAAACTATCCGGGCTCAGAAACATTCGGCAGTGGACAAGAATGAGAAGCCTCGGAGAGATACAAAAGGCTGCTGTGAATAGAGAAATTTCATAGGAAGAGGATGGACGCCTACGCAGGAATCTGCATGGCACTCTAAGAAGAAGAATGAGGGGGTTAGGGTCGCTCAGCCTTAAAGACGACTGTGTACCCCCAGTCAAAGTCCCACCCTAAGTACCTTTCCAATTTTGAGGTGCATTGGAATATGCTCTTCTGTGTTCCCTCCTGGCCTATATTCAGATAGAAATTCCTACTTTCACTCAGGGCAGAACAGTTGAAGAACGTGCTTAGCTGTTTCCTCCGCCTCGCCGCACTTCCTGCATAAAGGATTTGCCACATCAATTCTCAAGTTCAGAACGTCCAGCGGCCAGTTACAGAACCAACCACCTTTCTCAGTTCCTTCCTGCTCAATGTGAGAGCGTGTGCGGTCCTCTCAGCAACCTCTTAGATTGAACATGTCCACAACTCTGTCTCAGTGCTTCTGGTGCCCATTTGACGCCCAACTGGTGACAGGCCGTTCATACCATGTTGTATGATATATCACATGCTAGTTCTGGCCCAGCAAGGGAAGGTTCTGCATCTTCCTTGACACACCTGTCTGCCCTTTCATTCCTACTTACCCCTATGTGACTAGGCACCCAAGATAATGTTATCTTGTTAGTCTTTGCCAGTGTTTTTAGGCTGGCCGCAAACGTACCGTTTCCAAATTGGGTCCCTGATCTGGAGTTTACATTACGAATTCCGTGAGACAAGCGCAAACGTTTTTAAGAACTTTCACGTCCAGAACGCATGAGGATGCTTTCGTGGAATCACTTCATCATGGACAACGACGAATGGACTAGTATCATAATTTTTTTTTTGTTGCATATGATAGAGTACGTCATAAAAAGCATCTCATTTTTTTCTCCGATTTTTTTGGGCACCGGAAAGCCATGAAAATAAGGAAAATATTTGAATTCTCCTAGGGCAGTGATGTCACTGTCCTAAAGGCGAACAGCCAATCAAAAGACAGATATGTGTGCTGTGTTGCCGCATTGTGATGGCGCGCGAAATGCCGGAGCTGTACGCGGGCTGGCTCATCTATCTTGTCTTCTGTTCCCGTCTGATATGTTTTGTGGTTTTAATATCCCGCGATCCGAAATTGCGAAAGCTAGGTTAAGGTTCCTGATCCGCCAATCCTGTCAATCGTCATTCGGTCATTGTCATTTCCAATTTCCATTGGGCTTTGGCTGTAATTTGCAACAATCTTAGAGTTATTATTATTTGTTTGCGTTGATTTGTACAGGATATTCTTTTATTCCATTTTACTAGGTTTCAAGTTATTTTATCATAACATAACCAACAAGTATGAGTAAAATCGATAGTGGATTCACAAAAGCCGATTCAGATAAGCTGCCTAAAGTTGATGTGGCTATGGTGAACGGCTTTTATGTGGATAATATGCAGTTCTTCAATACGGAGATGAGAAATGTGAAAGCTAAGAAGTGAGTTTCAAAAGATTTATAACACTTGGGATGCAATCTTGAATTGACGGAAGACAAGTCACGAAACAGTAAAGTGAAATATAAATGTCTTGCGAGTCGGAGATGTTCTTGGCAACAATGCACTGCTGATGCTTCGCGCGGTTGGCACTGATTGGCTGAATTTGAATTCCTTTCTTTAAACTTTAGAATGGAATTACTAAAAAACAAAATGATGTAGAAAGTAACGAAATGCAGCAGTACGTTTCTTTTTGTATGCACTAAGCGGTTATAACAATTAAATCATTGTTCTTCACCTCGTGATACTAGTCCATTGATCGCTATTGCGTTTTTACTGGCGTTAAAAAGAAGAAGAGGAATCGTCGTTATTGGGATATTGATTACACCCGTTGAATACTCAGAGATTAACAGAGAGTGGCTTCTATTTCAAAAGAGCAAAATTATGAGCACACCTAGGAGAATTCTTCAAATACTACAGAATTTAATGAGCTGCATAATCTTCTCCCGAGCCTGAATTTTTAACGTCTCTATTATGGAAGTCCGCATAACTAATAGTGCATATGCATGGCTATTTTTCTACAGCTATTATCACAATTTCAGCTCCACACATTTTGAATTTTGTTAGGTTAGGTAAAGCAAACGAATAGGTCGAGTTCGATTCAAGTCCAATCAGCACAACCCTAACGCGGTTCTGAATTTGAATTCCATTCGTGTGCGTCGGACAGGCTAAAATGGCGGCAAATGATGCGTTCTGTATCACGTGATTCGGTTTTTTCCGTACTTCCCGAATGCGCGGTGAAAATTCAAAACCACATATCGGGTTAGTTTCCGTTCGGAAAAAATTAGAACGTATGCTGCCTTGTTGAACATTTTGTGTGAAATCAGAGCATTCGGGCTTCCGAATCTGAATTCCTGATCAGGAAACCGAATTCGGAAATCCTACGTTTAGCCTTAGGGTATAGTGAAATGAAGTATAGTAGTTACTTGCGTTGGTTTTGTCCTCAGAGTAACAACTGAACATAGAGGTAGTAAACAACTAATTCTAATAGGCCGACATCTTTTCTTACGTTGCCATATCGACCACCATTACGGCAATCATAATTATTTACTATCGTCTTTGTGGTGATTCGGAACGCGCTCCTGGCTGCCAGACGTTAGAACGCACCTTTAGCGGTCACGTGACCGAAGTTTGACATTGATGTCATCGACAGATGATTTATAAAAATGTAAGGTCTGAGTATGAGTGTAATTAGTTGATGAAGTTCAGTTAAGTAATTTATTTGATTATCCTATATTGTTCAGATATATTCTTGTTGGTCAATTCATGAGTGATTTTTCATAGAACAAAAATTCCTTTCATTCTGTGTTAATTGTCAATCCGTGTTCACAGAAAAAGATATTGTTCTGTGACGCTTTTGGTTGTTGTGCTTGGTCACTGGAATAAAGTAGTGGGCTGTGATAATCGTTGCTATGGTTTTGTTGATAGTTTGTTTAATAATTACAAGTGGGGATTGTTTTTGAAAAACGTAACAAGCTGGAGACCAAAATCTCAACAAAAGGGTTTTCGAGTCGTTTTCACGAATATTTGCACGTATGTTGTCTTTTGAGTTTGTATTATTAACTAATGTGGTCTGGCTACGATATTTTAAAGTGTTTCACAATGTATACTATATATCCGAGCTTTTAAGACTACTTTAAATGGTGTTGGGTCTCTGATTTACGTCTACTCTAGGTAGGTCCTGAGGTATTGCAGGCTGGTGGAGAACAGAGATAACTCTGTCTTATTTAGATGTATCTATTTCAACCTTTATTGATCCCCTTTATTTATATACGATATTTATTTTATGGTTGTGGAAACCGTGGTCTGACCGGGACGGCCTAATCACTTACCGTAGGTGGAAGTGGGTTGACTCACGTGTTTCACGAACTATACGGTTTCCTCTAACCAGCCCTTTTATGTTGTTTATTGTTTATATTTATTTATTGATCTATTTATATGCTTATATACCATGCTTGCTATGCTGCTATGCTTGCTATACTATGCTTACATTTTAGATATTCCAATTATCTCCTTTATTTACTCCTTTATGTGTTGGTTATATTTATTTATTTATATAGGCTGATATTTTACATTTTTCTACATCCTACCAATATTTTCCTATTTGACGTTGAACAGAGATCTAGCCCACCTTATATTATTATTATTATTATTTATCATTTAGACTGTGAATGTTTATAACCATTTCTTTATTATACAATATCAATAACAAGAGCCAGTTTACCACTATTATTAAGACATTTTGAATCGTATATTTCAACATATCAATATAAATACTTCACCAGTAAAATATATGAAATACAAAGCACTCATGATTAATAAATACAAAACAAATGTTAAGAAACAAATAATAAAAAAAACCATATAACATTTCTGTGTTTTGATTTCATTCTCTCTGAGTTGGTACACATGCATGCTAAAAGAATCTGGTTACCATGGGCACACATACAACATTGGGTTCTAAATTCCACCACTAGACGACTTGATCACTTTGGCTATTTCTAAATTTGGTATCAGTTTTGACAGTGACCAGTTGCTCACTACATCTTAATTGTATAGTATCCTGAAATATTCGATTCTACGTGAAAAAAGACGGTATTTTGATGGTTCAGGAATGATTACAGCAAAATCAAATAGATGTTGACCTCTACTGCGTTACTGCATATTTCTTCATCATAAACGCAAATTCTGAAGTCTTGCATAATTTTGAGGAGCTGGCAACGCCGCATACCCTGAACTGTCAAATGTTTGCTTTGTTTATTGTTTGTGCGTCTTTTATGCTTGGTCAGTAAAATCGAATTTGCTATTTATTGGTAACTCTAGTGAAGCTTTACGGACTGTGCTATATTCGAGTGTAGTTTAACAGTTTTTCGAGATGGAACTCAAAAAATGCAATGTTTGTAACATGGATTGCATTGGAACAATTTTCAGGTTAGTTGGCGTTACACAGCATTGTTTACAATTTGAACTGTAACTGCGAGGTCACACTCTGAGGTTTTGTCAGTTTGATGTGGACTTAGCACTATAAACATTTAAACTTTGCCAGCAGTTTTTCATCAGAAAAATTTGGCGTTTGTCGTATATTTTGAAGAACAACGAAACCTTGCAGGTGTTATATACAGCATTACGTACAAAGCATAACTGATGGGTGTCTGGTATTAAAATGAGATAATGAATGTGGCTGCCCACGTTTTGTGTACATATTTCATTACCGGGCAAGTGTGATGGCGCTATTGCGTGACAAGTCGCGCACGGCCGTGATTTCCATTAGGAAAGGTCCAGCGACCGATATTGACGAATTTATGTGTGTGTTCATATACTACTGCATTATACAACACTTCCAGGTTACCTACTGGCTTATACAAGGTGTCTCAGAAAAACGGTCCCATGATCCAATGGCGCATCCAGAAAGTAAGTTTCCTGATGTTTCCCCCTGGAAAGGAATACTTGCGGTTTTCAGACTCGCGGCGCAAACTTCGAACGGTATCTATAATCCTCATGTGACATAACCCAACCTAAAACTTCGCAGCAAACGAATAGTAAGTACTTTCTTAATAATTTTACTTCCTACACCGATAGGTGAGAGGAGTATTGTGATCGCGAAAATTTTCGATTTTGAGATAATACGCTTTTTGGGCGTGTTATGATGTCTACATAACGAAAATCCACATCACTCATTTCCGTCGGTCTATCTCTCTGTCTGTCTGTCTGTCTGTCTGTCGGTCTGTTGGCGTTTTTCTAACGTCGTAATCTCAGTAACCCCTGCATGGATTGTGATGAAATTTGGGTAGCGATGTATTGTGGTGTCGTAGTAGGTCTTCTTCTTCTTCTTCTTCTTCTTCTTCGCATGACTAGGATTTCTCCTGTTTGTCTGCCTCTTATTCTGTCTCTGTTGCTGACGTTGTTGTTGACATCAAATTATTCTCCCATCTTTTCTTTGGCCGTCCTGGAGGTCTTCGATTGTATGGTTTGTTATTTTTACATATGTGAGCCAATCTGTTGGGTCTCATTCTATTTACATGTTCGTCCAATTCTTTCTTCCGGGTTTTTATCCATTTATTGATGCTGTTAATGTTGCACTGTTCTCGTATGTTTTTATTTGTTTGTCTGGCCCTGAGAGTTATTCCCATAATTGATCTTAGTGTTTTCATTTCTATGCTGTTGTAGATTTGTTTTGTTCTCTTTGTGTCTGCTCGTGTTTCTGCCGCATGTGTTAGAATTGGTCGCATCGTTATTTTATATACTTTAATCTTGCTTTCTGTAGACATATATTTGTTCTTCCATACAGTTTCTCCTTAAACATCCACTAACTCTACCTGCTTTTGTCACCTGTCTTTTAACTCCTGTAATCAAGTTCCTATCACTGGTTATGTCAATGCCCAAGTAGTTAAATGTCATCACTTTGTTCAATAATTTTACCTTCCACTTCCAGTTTACGTAGTAGGTAATGTTCTGATAATTTTGGAAATCGTTGTACGGGTAGTGGAGAAATAAGCAAAGAACGAAACATTCCAAATATTCCTCAAACTTCGTTTTTAGGCATTTTAGGGGTTCCTGATCATTTTCTACTTTTTTTGGGATGGGGGTGAAATTGGGGTGGTTAGGGGGTGGGGGTTGTAAAACTAAAAAATTTGTTCTAGTCATAATAGGCTGTCCATTGACCTGTGAAAGAAAGACCTAGCGACATGATACGCTTTTTAGGTCCATTCGAACGTTGCCTTGTTTACCAACCAAGGGATTTAAAATTTGTGATGTATACATACGAGTGTTGTTTTAGATCGTTCTATATTGCGTAACGCGAAAATAATCGAATTGATTTTAATGAAATTTTGATACAGTATTACTGCCGTGGCGAGGATAGAAAACGCGTATGCTTTGGAAAAATCGTGTCAGTGGCGGCGCAGCAATAATAAAAGAACTAAAAATATAAAAATAGCTCAAACTTTGTTTTTATGCGTTTTAGGAATTCCTGATAATTTTTTACTTTTTTTGGGTGGGGGTGACATTGGGGTGGTTGGGGGTTGCAAAACTCAAAAATTTGTTCTATTCATAATAGGCTGTCCATTGACCTGTGAAAGAAAAACCTAGCGGCATAATACCCTTTTCTAGGTCCATCCGAACATTGGCTTGGCTATTGCCGAAAGCAAGGGGCTTAGAATTGTCTGATATATACATACGAATATTGCTTTAGATGGTTCTGAATTTAGTAACATGGAAATTATGGAATCGATTTTAATGGAATTATTAGGATGGCGAGGATGAAAAATGCGTATGGTTTTCAAAAATCGTGTCAGTGGCGGCGCAGCAATAATAAAAAACTAAAAATATAAAAATAGCTCAAACTTCGTTTTTAAGCAATGCGGGGGTTCCTGGTTGTTTCGTTTCTGGCAGAATAAAAATTGTGTTTTGATTCCTACGGAGAGACTTAGGAAACTATTTATTAGTTTTTGTGTTTGATGCTTTTTGAGGACATGTGAACGATTGGTTGCAAGGGATCTCAGACTATAGCTTGATGCAAAGGGAATATAATAAAATGATATCACTGTTATGTATGGGAAGTACTGAGTCAATCAACTTGACTCCATTTTTTTTCACAATTCAACCAGAAGAAGGATTAGCCAAGAAATAACCCGTCAGTCTACGCCTCATTTTAACTGCACTATCGCGAGTTATAAAAACGCGGCGTAAGCGGGTATGTTGTTCATGTTCTGATTGCGAAATTTTCACTCTTTGATATGTAGATGAAAAGCGCAGACACACATAACGTTGCTATTAGATATTGCGTGTCTGCAATCACGGCAGCGTTTGTTTTCGACGTTAAATGGGAAAAACAAGAACGCGAACGTGTGCACACGATCATTTTTTATCGCTGTATGGTCGACGCATATGGAAAAATGCCGGTGCGGTTTTGAAATGATCCCAAAGCAAGTGCGGTGTATTAAAGAAAAGTAATGAGTGTCATTTATAGATCTGTAAAATCAGTCAGCCTTTCAAGATGCTACCAGAAAGTGCAGGAAAAGACTTTTTCTGGCCACATAAAAAAATAAAAAAAACGGAAAAACTACGAATCATTCTTTCCAACAATTTGGCAACAAAATCGAAACATTCTGCCAACTATGTTGCTTGAATCAGCAACAATGTTTGGTTGTTGCTGATTTAAGCAACTCCTTAGCTTCACTTCACCACTCTGCGTTGGTGTTCTGTCAGCATTTCTGGCAGCTGGGTCTAATGTGACCACTATGTACTAAAGGACTATGTTCAGATAAAAATAGATAGATAAATAGATGAATATACTTTATTACCTAAGAAATTACAAGATTCTTATTGACAAAGCTATACAACAAACAAAATTTGTAGAATATTCACTAAAACCCGTCATAGAACTCATCCAGCGTATAATACGGCTTTTCCAACAGAACATTACTAAGTTTTTTACGGAGTGAGGAGGTTTGTTATAAATCTTCACTCCATTGTATATAATTGAATCTTTAATGAGGGATGATTTGGGTATGTTTAATTTAAAATCATTCTTATGCCTTATATTATATTCTATATTTATGGTTTCAAATGTCGTTTTATTTTTTAATATTAGTGATGACATTTCCAAAATAAATAGTGCAATTACGGTCATAATTTTGTATTCCAAAAATAGTGGCTTGCATGAAGTTCTAGGTCTACTCTTGGCGATGCGATGCAGCGATACTTGCTTCTGTAAGACTAACAATTTATTTAAGTAGGTATAAGAACAGACACCCCAAAATGGGATGCCGTAACTCAATCTACTTTGGAATAACGCAAAATAACAACTTTTGGTGGTGTTACTTCCAAGAGTTTCTCTAACTGCTCTTAGTATATAAGTATATATGATATAAAATGGAGTGTTGGAAAGGGGTGCAATTACTGCAATTTAATCGAACTTTATAGAAATGCAGGATTGCTATAGGATGCCGAACACCTTCATTTCAAAAATCGCTAGAAAAAGGGCAGACGCTTTAAAGGAAGTAGGTCAGTTTTAGTCAATATTATAAAGTTTTTAAAGCTATTTCGTATATCTCCACTAAAATCAACATCATTTTTTCGTAAATCCCCTAATAATTCCTCAAGATAACTTCCCAGAGGGAGACAGTGGATGGCCAGCACCGTTGGAATGATTACCATCATCATCCCGGATGGTCCGACGGAGGTCCCCCGTCCGGGCCTTCCGGTCGATCATCCAAAGTGCCGGCCGCGTAAGATGCTCCGCTCAGCGCTCGTGCGGGCGACACCAACACGGTCGAAACTGAATGCTCTGTGTATATTCAGTCACCCACCCAAGCGCTAACCGCGCACAAGGCTGCTGCTGTCCCACTATCCAATGCAGACGCGGTTCATCGCGCAGCCACGTGGGTCCGTGTTTACACGTTTAGTTTGGATGACCTTTTTTTAAAAACGTTTTTTTGCTTTTAACTTATTTGTCTCTAAAGTCACTCGGACGTCAGATCGAAACTTTAAGCTCCAAATGACGATTGATAATTTATGACGAAATCATCAAAAAAATTATAGAAGTATGCACGCTGCTGCTGAGGATGGATCCATAGAAGATAATAATAATGATAATAATATTATTTATTCACCATATAATTACAGTGTAGTAAATAAATATAAATAAATCCACAGTAAGCGTTGCCTGTGCGTGGATATACAATGTGATATAAAAATTTAAATGTTTTCAAATATACATATCAAAATATTACTAGAACAATTTTTATTGATTAATAATATTATGTATAATCATTCGCTCTACAGAGCAAATCCATTCCTTTAGTTTTTGTTTAAAATGTTTGCCAAATTTGAGGGCCCTTATGGTACTGCACAATACAATTTCGGAGCTAGGTACATAAATGATCGTTGGAATTTCGTTTTGTGTGGGCGAACTAAGTTTGATGACCATATTTTACGCCTCGTGCTATATACATGTATATGCTTATGTTTCATTTCATCAACACAGATTTTGTGGAATAAATTGCTGGTATGTAAGAAATAAAGTTGCCTAGTATCGAGTATCTTTGTTTCTTGGTATAAATCGTTTGACGGATAGAGCTTAGATTTATGAAATATAGATTTCAGCACATATTTTTGTAATATATCCAATTCAGAAATATATGTCTTGCAGGCAGATCCCCATCCATCCATATATTAGATGTGTTTCAATTAAAGCATGATATAATATTTTAAGGAAATTATCTGTTAGAATGTTGGATAGAATTTTTAGTTTAGATCAAGAAGAAGAAGGAAATCAGACGTACGGATATAGCAGTCCAAAGAGAGGCAGCACTGAATTAAGCCTCGTGTCCACTAGCAAATAAAATTGCTTGAGTTACTCTCACAAGTCACTTGCGTAGCGTGTGCACGACGTCATTAGAGAAATATTGCAGCAAAATTACTTGCACACAAAGGGCTTGCGACTTGCTGAGAGCTTGTAGTGTACACGGTTGCTCTCGGGAAATTAGTTTGCCAAAAAAAATTCGAGCCTGTTTCGAAAGTCTTGCAGCAAGGAGTAAATCAAGTATGGAGAAGTTCAACTGGACGAGAAAACATACGCGTCTTTTAATTGAACATTTTGAATTATATCCTGAATTATGGAACGTACATACTCCAGAATTTAAGGACAGATTCAAAAAGCAGAATGTATTACAAAAATTGGCAGACTTATTCAATACTTCTACAGCGAAAATTCAAAGGAAGCTACATAATTTGAGAACGCAAGTTAGCCAAGCGTGGAGAGAAATTCAAAAAAAGAAAAGTGAGAAAGGGACTAATGAAATATATAAGAGTACTTGGGAGTTCTTTGACTCATTAAAGTTCATGTATCCCTAGAGTAATTCTACGCTGAATCCACTTTCTTACCCAACATTTTCTCCGCATTTTACTATCTTTCTCTTGTCTTCTTTTTTTAGTTAATTCGATATATCACAACTTCCGTAGCAGTTACAAATTTTGCATACGACATCTTATCTATAGTGTACACGGAATCAGAACAATCAAGCCCAAGTGAGCGAGAGCAATTTCCTAGATTAGATTTGCGAACAACTAAAAGACACAAACAAGCAAGTACTTGCTGCAAAAACTATCACAAGTTACTTGCAAGTGGACACGAGGCTTTAGGTTAGCAAACTTTTAGTGTATGGCGGTGTCCATACCTCATACAAGACGTAGGCTTCGAGGTGGCAGTATTTGTATTGTACAGTACAAAGAAATAAATAAATAAATAGTCATTGCTTTTTGGTCGCAATTTCGAGCAGCCACATTTTCTATCAAAGACCACAAAGTTCACTAATTCTTAAAAGCAGTTGACAATTATTTGTTTCTGTTTCGAAAACTTGTTGTTTTAACTGGTTATTAAATATATCGTATTATGACCATACATAAAAGACATCACCTTATTAAACAAAAATTGCTTACGTGACAACTAAGCTGGATCAGTTCCAGAGATTAATTCTACGAATGATGTATGATAGATCGTAAGTAATTTCACTTTTCCATCATTTGTCATGCACTAATAGCAATACACATACATCCAATTGTAACACTCGATGGTTTTTCGCGAAAACCCATCGAATGGCTAAGCGGAAATAAAAAATCAGCATTGGAAAGTTTTATGCAATCCTCTAACAGGAAGATGGATAGATGCATATGTTATTCAATTTATGGAATGCATAAAAAGGTAGGTTCGTTACGTTACGAACAGACAAGGTGATATATGATAGGTGGGTACTATCGCCTAGGAAATCAATTTTGCATGTTCAAACAGTTTTGTCATACATCAGTGCGTTTATTCTCCAGTCATAGGCGAGTGAAGTGTTGTGATTGCAAGCTTCTTCGAATTCGAAATGGTAAATGACAAAAGTGAGAAATTCTGGTACTATTGTGAAAAAGCGTAGTATTTTTCGTTCATTATTTTCAGTTTATATTAAGTACTGTAGCAGGCCCGTTAAATAATATGAAGGATGGCTTCGGATTTTCTTTATTTCTTTCTTCCTTAACTTTTTATATAACGACATAACGTAACTGCATAAGACATAAGTGACTAATGACAGTAAGTAATGATATGAACCTAGCATCCGGCTGTCAACTACATCTTTGAAAGCTGACGTTTGACACAGAACATAGAACGCTGACACAGAACGCTAACAGTTCATTCCATGTTACTACAGTACATGGCCGACTTTACTCACTAGGCCGGAGCATGAAATATGGCAACACTGAATCAGCGGGCCGAGTTTTCATTTGTTGTTATGTCATGTGTATTCTTCCAGGAGCAGAAAATATGGTTGGGTTTCTAATTATTTACCTGCACAAACGAAACTATAAAGATAACAAGATGCCTGCAAAGCGTGTAGTACCAGGTTGCAGCCCAGTAGAGGACTACCAAACCATGGCCCAACATAAGTTTATTCCAGATTAAAAAGAACGTTGCAAGGTGATTTTTAATGTGTTTCTACTTATTTACCTGCACAAACGAAACTATAAAGATAACAAGATGCCTGCAAAACGTGTAGTACCAGGTTGCGCTAGCAATTGTGCGTCCAATAAGGGACATTAACAGAAGTGGGTGAAAGGTATTCCTCGGAAGGGCTGGTTATATTTATAAGGATAAAGACAATAATTTACAAACATTTGAAAGGATAAGACCTATTTTAAAGCACAATGTGGTACCTATAATATTTTCTGGACCTCCCAAATATCACAGAAAAATACAGTTAATAGAACTCATCTGGGCATGGCCTGGGGCATACCTACGAAAGGATTTGATAGTCAAAGGGAAATCAAGACCAGCAAGAATGGCTTCACAGTGACCTAATAGTGAATTTTTCTAGCTCAAGTGACAATTTACGAAGTAAATTGAGTGTTCATTTAAGTGGAAGTGGAAGTGGCAGCAGGAAACAGGTTGCGTTTATTTTTATTTGTGACTGTGATGAAACAGACATCAGATGTAAGTGGTATTAGTAGTAGTAGTTCTAAAAAGTATGTTTCTTAATTTATTAACCCAGATGAACTCTAATACATATAAAATGTAATAATTATTCTGAAACTATAGGGCCACTATTTGACAGCTAAGCCACGTTGCCACATCTAAGGCTCCGGGCTAGTGTAGAGTCGGCCATGTACAGTACTATCACTTTTATTTAGACATGTGCTACTATGTTTGATGGTTTTCAAGATATTTACGATTACGTGATAGTACGTAGGAATTGGAAAAATCGTAGGTGGCGTGACTCACCAATGAAGCAACAGATTCCTGAAGCTTAGCGTGTGTGGTTGTTATAAGGGTTCTTATTAATAATAAGACCCAAGAAATGGTTGACATGATTTATATGCTTGGAGAATGTTTGAAAAACAGCTTGCTCGCAATGAGAGTGTACAAATATTTCCTGATAGAAGGCATCCAAATCCAAGATCCTCTGAAAGATTGATAGACAGATTTGACACGTCCGGAGCAGACAAGTATGAAAATAATGAGAGAAGGAAACATGCGTAGTTAATGAACACAATGAGTTTGACAGTATCGCAACTGTAGTAGAGCATAGCAGTAGAGCGGAAGTTGGTTGCGATTTGGGCACTGGTCAAACATCTGTAAAAGGATATTAACGAGGTATAAATATCATCGTTATCATGTGCAGCTAAATCAAGCACTTGAGGGTCAAGGGGTTGAAAACAATGAATTTCTTCAACTGGGGTCGTGCTTGAATCCAAGAAGATGCATAACATACTTCATAATACTGTGTTATTTACGGATGAATTTACATTTCCACGCCAAATACAAATTTTGTGAGATTTTTTGACAACCAGCAAAGATGGAGTCTAAATGTTTGGGGTGGAATTATTGGAAACCACATAGGCATAAGCTAATGTTTTCGAAAAATTATCACTGGAGCATTTAAGAAGAATGTGATGGAGAAAAGTTTCCAGGCAATTGTTTCGTCTGCGAGCCACGCCACCTACGATTTTTCCAATTCCTGCGCGCCATCACGAAATAATTACAAAATTGTAAATATCTCAGAAACTATCATAGATAGCACCGCATTATGCTTAGATAAAAGTAGAAGAGAGCTTAATTTCGCATCTACTGATGAGAAACTTATCATTCTATCCCGTTGATTGATTCAGTTGATTCAATGTGCTTTTAAAACAATTTTTTACTTAAACACAAGCATGTTTCTTGCTCGTTTAAAAACCGAAAATCTTTCTGTCTTGCTTAGTTTCCGAGATATTAACATTCTTGTAAAGTACTAGAAACGTCAAATTATCTAAAGATTGCTGAATAACTCCGAAAATAGGCTTCGTAGGCATAAACTATGGTTAACAAACTGGACTTGAAAATCGATGCTGGATTCAAAAACGTAATAATATATAATATATAATATAAGGGAACTGATGCCTACTTCCGGTATATCTGTATGTCCGCCACCTTTAGAATTATTTTGTACAAGTAGACGATTTGAAAACAAACGTTTTAATAATTTAAAAATTCAATTCAACCTCTGAGACCTATACAGAGCACCGCGCGCCTCTTGGACAACCCTGTAAGCAGTACGAGCTTCTGTTTCCAAAAGTTCCACAAAACAGTCTAGGAGGACAAATTTATGAAGTAATTGAACCACATTCGATCACTGAGGTACTGCAGGTATACTTTTTGGTCTTGCTTATGGAAAATGTTTTGAAGAAACGGGTTTCTTAATACGTAAAGCATTTTGAATAAGATTCTTACCTGTTTAAATTATGATCAGAACAATCATCGTCTTGTACAACTATAAGCGCATTGACCACATCTCTAAATGACCCGTGTGCGGAGACCTTAGACAAAATTTAACCTTCCCTCAACAGCCAAAATGACCTTTAACACAAAAATGCCGGTCTAACGGTTTGCGAGTGCATTTCCAGTGATCATTGGCGTTGTGTTGTGAAACTCTGAGCAGCAACCCGTGGTTAAAACTGGTTTGAAGTTAGGAGGCTGCAACACTGTTAGGAAATGATACGTCTCTCTCTGTGGCAGAATGCAAAAAATCGCTCGGGTGCCGCCCGTTCGAGGCGTAAGGGGTAAATTAAATCATCGGCACTCTATGTCTAATTAGAAATCACGATCGGTCCGATCTCAAGTCGTAAATCGTGCGCACAGCCGCAGCCGCGCCGATTCCGACATTCCACGCCTTACGGTCGATCTACAGGGACGGACTTAGGACGCTTTAGATAGAGCTGAAAAAGTTACGCAAAAAAATGGAGAAAAGATGATTGGCTCAATGCTTCCCACACATTACGGTGATACCAGTTTCTTATTATCCGACTTTCTAAGTTCCTTCTTACGAGAATATCACGTGTCAAGGAAATGCAAGGACACCCTGTATATCTCACCTGTTCGTTTGAAAAAGCAGGGGAGAATATTAAACCGAAATGCTTTAAGTTATAGCATAAGCCGCAGACAATCATTTTTTTCTTTTTGTATGTGTTTATGCGTCACAATATATTTCACTTTTAGGTTGCTTTTTGCGTCTATATATTTTATGTTATTTAATTTTTTGTTGGCAACAACACTGATGGTTACGTAGGATAGTTCAAGATAGAATTCCTTCATTGTCGGTAGGCATCGTCAGGATGAAAATTCATCTTCATCTTATTTGAGACCTTTGATGTGTGGTTTAAAACCGACAAGTAGACTGGAACGCATATTTGCTTATATGCACTATTTCTCCTAAGTAAGGCAAACAACCCAAATAGGTTCTCCACACATCGTCGTTTTTTGGCAAATCAATCAAATACACGAATATGCTAAGCCAAGTGAAGCGCCGGCACTAAGTATATTATATTATACTTGGTATATTATCGTCTGGTTTCATAATGATGCTTCTTATTTTTTTTCTGGAGCTTACTATTTGTCGGCAGTAAGACTGAGTTTCATCGAGTAAGAGAACCCGCAATCTTAACTAACTAGTTATCAATCACACTGCAATTTGTAGAGCAAACTAGTTATGTGCATGAAATCCGATAATAGACAATTACATTTTTCAAATACCAAGTCAACACCCTGACTATTGATCAGAATTTAGGAAGGATCGCACAATATTACAAGTTTTTAGGATTACAGACTTTTGGAACGCATTGTGTAACCTTTCATCCAGGCCCAACTGTTGAAGGTGTTGTGCAAACGTGTTTGGTGTAAGGCCTGAGACCGACATAATGAGGGGGACAATAGTGACATTGTTTTGTTTCCAAAGTCGTTTTATTTCTATCGCAAGATCCGCGTATTTAGATATCTTCCCAGCGTAGGTGTTTTGGATATTCACATCATTGGGAATAGCTATATCTATCAAATAGGTTATGTTGTCGGTCTTTGACTGGAAAACTATATCAGGTCTATTATTATTATTCTGATTTTCCAAGTTTCTCTCGCATGACTGCGGTAGCAACAGATGTTGACGGACTATGCCAAGTCAACACCTGATACATTACGGATCGGAATTTAGGAAGGATCGTACAATATTGCAGGTCTTCAGGATGACAGACTTTTGAAATATTTTGTGTAACCTTTCGTCCAGGCCTAACGGTTGTAGGTGTGGGGTACATGTGTTTGGTGTAAGGCCTGAGACCGACATAATTAGGGGGACAATAGTAACTTTGTTTTGCTTCCAGAGTCGTTTTATTTCTATCGCAAGATCAGTGTATTTAGATATCTTCCCAGCTCCAGCGTAGGCGTTTTGAAGATTCATATCGTTGGGAATGGCAATATCTACCAAATAGGTAACTCTGTCTGCCTTCGACTGGAAAACTATATCTGGCCGATTTGCCGGGATAGTCGTATCTGTATGTATTTCAACGTCCCAGTATTGTCTGTATTCATTGTTTTCGAGTACTGATGTCGGTGTGTCATTGTAATATGGATCTGTGTTTTCTATTAGCTTGTTTGTTGTGGCTAGTGCTTGGTGTATGACTTTGGCTGCAGAGTTATGTCTGGATGTGTACTAGGTTCCAGCGAGAGTTTTGCATGAGCTTGTTATATGGTCTATCGTTTCTTTCTGTTGGTAGCACTTTCTGAAATTGTCGTCGGTTATGGATGTATCTTTAATAATGTATTTCATGTAATTCCTTGTCGCAATTACTTGGTCGGGGTAGCAAGCATAAAACCCTCAGTTTCTGGAAAGAGTTGGCTATCCTGCAGGCAGGTGTATGATTGTTTTTCATTAATGTGCTCTTGTGTAACGCGATATCTGTGCTTGCCATGGAGTGCTTTTTGTGACCAGGTGTTTATTTTTTGTTGTTGTGATTCCATGTGATCGTGTGTGTCTGCTGAGTGATCTGGGGAGGATAGGGCAAGTGGAGTATAGTTTTTATCTGCTTTTACTATTTACTGCGCCGCCAGACGCAATTTCCAAAATCCTTAAACATTTTCCATCCTCGCCACGGTAATAATACCCCAGTATTATTTCAATTCATTAAAATCAATTCAATAGTTTTCATGTTACACAATACAGAACGAGCTAAAGCAATATTCGTATGTACACGTCAGAAAATCTTAAGTCCCTTGGTTTCTGTAATAGCCAAGACAATGTTCGGATAGACCTAAAAAGTCTATTATGACGCTAGGTCTTTCTTACATAGGTCAATGGATAGCCTATTATGAATACAACAAATTTTTTAGCTTTACGACCCCCCAAACCTAACCATAACCCCAATTTAACACCCACTCAAAAAAAAGTAGAAAATGACCAAGAACCCTTAACACGCCTAAAAACGAAGTTTGAGCTCTTTCTATTTTTTAGTTTTTTTATCATTGCTGCGCCGTCAGACACAATTTCCAAAATCCTTAAACGTTTTTCATCCTCGCCACGGTAATAATTCCACAGTATTATTTCAATTCATTAAAATCAATCCAGTATTTTCCACGTTACACAATACAGAACGAGCTAAAGCAACATTCGTATGTACACGTCAGAAAATTTTAATTCACTTGGTTTCTGTAATAGCCAAGACAGTGTTCGGATAGGCCTAAAAAAGTCTATTATGATGCTAGGTCTTTCTTACATAGGTTAATGGATGGCCTATCATGAATACAACAAATCTTTGAGTTTTACGACCCCCCAACCACAACCACCCCAATTTCACCTCCATTCAAAAAAAAAGTAGAAAATGATCAAGAACCACCGAAAAACGAAGTTTGAGATGTTTTTATAATTTTAGTTTTTTTATTATTGCTGCTCCACCACTGACACGATTTCTAAAATCCATAAACGTTTTCCATCCTAGCCACGGTAATAATTCCACAGTATTATTTCATTTCATTAAAATCAATCCAATAGTTTCCACGTTACACAATACAGAAAGAGCTAAAGCAATATTCGTATGTATATACGTCAGAAAATTATGAGTACCTTGGTTTCTGTAATAGGCAAGGTAATCGTCGGACTGGAAAAACGCGTACAGACATACCGACAGACACACCGACGGAAATGAGTGACGTGGATTTTCGTTATCTAGTAAAATGCCCAAAAAGTGTATAATCTCAAAATCGACTCACATATGTAAAAATAACAAACCATACAATCGAAGACCTCCAGGACGGCCAAAGAAAAGATGGGAAGATAATTTGATATCAACAACAACGTCAACAACAGAGACAGAATAAGAGGCAGACAAACAGGAGAAATCCTAGTCATGCGAAGAAGAAGAAGAAGAAGAAGAAGAAGAAGAAGAAGAAGAAGAAGAAGACCTACTACGACACCACAATATATCGCTACCCAAATTTCATCACAATCCATGCAGGGGTTACTGAGATTACGACGTTAGAAAAACGCCAACAGACCGACAGACAGACAGACAGACAGACCGACGGAAATGAGTGATGTGGATTTTCGTTATGTAGACATCATAACACGCCCAAAAAGCGTATTATCTCAAAATCGAAAATGTTCGCGATCACAATACTCCCCTCACCTGTCGGTGTGGGAAGTGAAAGTAACTATAATAGTTCCATGTGTTTGGAAAAAGTAGTACAAACAAAGAAAAGTCATCTTTAAACTAATAACACTATTTTGACACTATTTTATAACTGAAATTTCAAATAAGAATACATAGGTCCGCAAACGCTTCGTTACCGATCTACAGGGTGTTGAAGTTTCACTATTTTTAATATTTGTTTAGGTTTCTCTTGATAACTCTCTCATTTTTTGAAATATTTAGCTCAGATTTAGAATATAAGAAACGCAATACGAGTTACATAATTGCACATGGTAAACAGTAGGCAGAATCTACAGGGTGATATTTTTTCAAGGGGTCATGCCACCTTTTCTTAGTCTGAACTTCTTATTATTTACAATACTTTTACACGTTGCAACTCTAAAATTGACGACAGAACTTACGATTTAAAATGCCGCATTTCAAATTTAATAATTAAATTTCTCGATAAGGATTGGAGACATAAATAAATTACAAGAGGACAAAAAGTTTCTAAACAAGATGTAAAAACGGGTTTGTTATTGGAATCTAACTGCGGCGCATCGTAAAAAAAATTCAGGGCAAGAAAAGGGGGCATGACCCCTGAAAAAATAACACGCTGTAGATTCTGGCAACCGTTAGATACGTGCAATTATGTAACTCCTGTTGGTTATTTTATATTCCAAATTTGAGATAAATACCTTAAAAATTAAGAGAGTTATTAAGAAAAAACTGAAAAAATAATGAAATTTTAGCACCCTGTAGAATTGCCCTCTTGTTACCCAGCATATGGTTTAGTGATCCATAACCGGGGTCATATTCTTGTGCTGTGCTAATTTCTGAAGGACCGCAGAGCATTTGTGAGCCCGAGCTCGGAGATGCTACCAAACTTCTCCTTTTACATTTTCTTTATCCTGCAATGTTGGAGTCATTGTGTCTTCGTATATTTTCCCAGAAAGTCACCATTTCAGAGAAAAATCCAATACAATACTTTAGTTTTTCAATGTCGCTTTTCTGAATGCTCTTTCTCATTCCTTGAACGATTTATACAAAAAACTAAGTTTGTATTTCTTTTAAGTTCGATAGGCTTCCTAAATGGTGTTTAAACTTTTTGTACAGACCCTGTACATTTCATTAGCTGTGATTGATAGCCGCCTCAGTAGTGCATAACAAAGAAATGCTTTTCGTTCATTCGCTAATAACACCCGAATCGTCCGATCTAATTTCGGTTTATGTAACCACCGATACCATCTCTCACTTGGCTCAATGACTGCTGTAACGGTATCATTTCTTCTTTTTTGATTATTCATCCTCCAGAGCTGTTGCTAGTTAGTCGTGCTTCTTTCACTCTCTATGGAAATGGGATCCGCTTGCTACTACTATTTTTCCACCGTTCTGAAGTAATAGGTTAAGCCTTAGCATTCCACTCTTCGGCCCAGAACTAGGGTTGCCAAGTATCCCACTTTTTGGGGAATCTCCCGCTTTTGGATATTTCTTCCTGCTTCCCACCCTTATAGGGTTTTCCCGCTTGAAAGTTCGTAATTTTCTGAACAAATAGTGTTTTTGAATCTGTTTCGTCAATTCCTCTAATTCTCATTCAGAACGAGTATTTTCGTTGGTAGAAAATACATGGATATACAATACAATAGAAAATGCCTTCTTGTGGAAAACTTGAAATCTGAACTTCAAATTAAAGTCAGTTTTTCTGAAACACACAATTCTAGCCTATAGTTTTAAAAAACCAGACATGCAGCAAAATCTCAAGAAAAATATAAATTTATCAAAAGTTAAAAGTTTTTAGAAACACCTGTTTTTGATTTTTGGCAGATAAATATGTATTTTTTTCAATTAGTTTAATATTATGTTATTTTGCTGTTTAGAACGAAATTGTTCGTTGATATGGTATGTGTATTTAAGATAGTTAATAATATTACAAGCTGTACATTCGTATTACATGTTTTATTTTATTCCAAATACATAATTATAATAATATACATCATCATCATAGTCACAATGTCTTAGCAGACATGTTGTGAACTCGTAAAATGTACTCATTTTACGAGTTTCTCTTGGGATATCTTTAAGATCTTTAATGCAGTAGTTTCCCATTTGCTTTCTGCATCCTCATGCCGTTGACCAGATGTATCTACTGGTTCATCCGCCTTTAGGGGCAATTTCTGACCCCAAGGACAAGAAGGTGTCCCGACTCTTCTCAACTCGTCCACCCAAAGCTGTTGGTTGAGAAGAGGTTACTGCTTATACCGACAGTAGTTCGGTGTTCCTTTTAGTCGCCTTTTACGACACGCAGGATATACGATGGGAGATATTCTGACCCGCCCCCATACGGGATAATATACATACATGGTTTAATAAGCAAAAATATGGATTGGTTTAAGCTTCCCGCTTTTTCCGACAAATTTCCGCTCTTTCAGTATGGCGATCCCGCAAAGTCATTTTTTGGTCTTTGTAACCCTATCCAGAACCTAACTACCGCCCACAAAGTTTTCAACCAATGGTCCAATGAGTCTATTCTAGTTTCTAAAGACGTTTGTTCGATGACAAGTTATAGAGAAGGCTGTGTTGATCTTTTAAGTACCTACTATGAGTATCACAACGAAAAACAAACTTATCTTTCAAGTAGCTGGGTTTAGATTTGCACATGGTTCTATTGACAAAAACTGTATAAGGTATCTGATAAGAGCAAATTGCATTCTGTTCTTAGCTTGTAAAACTACACTGTACTGCAATAGTTGAAGACAGAGATTATCAAGGCATCAGATAATTTTTTTCGCAATTTGAAACGTAAAATATGTTTTATTAATTTTGAAAATATCTTTGGTATTATGTTTTAAAGTGAGTGCAAATTAATGTAGAAGGTATCGCAAAATTAAATACCCTATGGAATGAATACCATATGAAAGTTATGAAAAATGCTTTGAAAAAAGCTCATTTTTGTATTAATGCTGGGAGTGGCCATTTATTATTTTCAGTGTGTAACAAAACAAATTTTTAGAGTTTAGATCAATATTTTTCATTTTAGTTCATCTTACTTTTATATAAAAAAATATGGGACTTTATTTGCGCCACCTTGTATTGCCTATTATCTACATACTTGCCAGTTCTCAGCTGATAAGGATCTAAAATAGTAAATCAAGTTCAAAATAGAACTTTCGAAACATCTACAAATATCAAATAACAGTTAATACATACATTACAAAGAAATTATGGCACCAAACTAATTAAAAAATATTTCCACATACTCGTACAGCCAGCTTTCGACACGACTCAAATTCAAAATTGTCCTTTCCGAGAAATCAGTAATGAAATTACATTGATGAATCAAGAGAGCGAACAAATTGCCAGATGTCTGAGAATATGAAGAAAAAAGAACAAACCCCGAAACCATCAACGTGAAATCCGCAGTCGTCTGGACTGCTTCGATGTACCAGTGTTGCCAATAGGAAGTTTTTTCACTCTCTTCTCTCTTAAAGTACATTCTTATTATACTCTTGAAGTAGAGGGTCATCTTCCGTCAAGCATTTGGAGATCTACGACGTCCCAGAAGCTTGGAGTTTTGTTCCGCTGTAGGAGGCTGTATATATCCAGAGCAACTACTGCTGCTCTACAAGGCACAGATCCGACCATCGTTGGAGTTTGGAGTATTGCTCCCATGTGTGGGGATGCGCTCCGAAGCACTCTCTAAAGCTTTTGAATACTATCTAGAAGAGAGCAATTAGACTAGTCGATACGCCTAACCTCACAAAGAACCTCCACAGCCTGCAACATCGAAGAAGGGTAGCTGACCTATCCCTGTTTTACATATCATATCACGGAAGATGTTCGAGTGATCTATCCTAGATAATAACACCAAAGGCCGTCCGAACTAGGAACATAGTGAACCTCTGCGAGCTCATCCTTACCAGCTCGAGATCCTTACTCCCCGAACCACCCTTCTCCAGCATTCCTTCTTTTGGAGAGCTGCGGGGCATTTCTTTCCCGACGGCTACAACCTACAGTGTTTCAAATCTAACATGCACAGACACGTATCCTCTCAGCGCTTCTACAGCGCCATAAGCTTTCAGCCTTTGAGGGGTGCTGACCATAAAAAAACTCGTAGAAGGTTGATTAGAACTTGTGAAAATCGATCGCTGTCTTATGCTATTTTTGAGTCATGTCGGTACATATTTAAAACATATAATGTGAGCTTGGAGCCTTAAGTGCAACAACGCAACACGGCACAATCAAACCACTGGCCCAACTGATTTTTTTCAAACCCGACATGTATTTTTCCGTTTTAGCAACTTGAAACGAAGACTGAGACTACATACTTACTACTGATTGTTGCCTTGTATACCCTACATGTGTGACTAATTGCAATTCTTTACCTAAGAATGTCTTTTATCTGATGGAGGAACACGTCATGTCCATTATATAATATTTAAGAAACTAAAGCAAACAGTAAGCTGTTTATCAATATAACCCTTATTAAACCTAAAACCAAAGCAAAAAGAATATTCGTCTCAGTTGCTTCTTCTGTTTAAGTTTTAATTTTTATGAATCGGTAATATTTCTACTCGGTTCGAGTGCCAGGAACAAAAAAAGTACGTCGTGGAGTTGTGAATGAGTAGAGGCACCTGTATGCAAAAAATTCTCCATTTATGAATGCACCTTTAGCAGTTCAAAGGGAAAAAGTTAAAAGCCGAAAAAAATCTCTACATTAAATCGATAGAAATCAAATATTTCGGTATGCTATAAAGTGCCTCTTTGTGCTGCAAATCGCAACTTGTTTTGTTAGAAGAAGAGTGATTTAAGTTCGAAAGGTTGGCAACATTGCATCGAACGCATTTCTCCGTGACATGAATAAAAGATTCTTTCTTAAACATCGAACATAATTTAAAATTAACGAAAGCGAAATGCCTGCCGTTTCGATATAAATAAGAAGAGAGGCTAATTGTAAAAATAAACCGCACCAAACGCAGGCCTAAAATGTTTTTTGAACTGTACGCTACCTCTCAAAAGTCGAAACCACTAGAGCGGTAAAAATATAGGATATATTTGTAAACATATACAAAGACAGGTGCTTCTTCCAAAGGTAGAGTTTTATAACACACAAAATGAGTCGTGAGATCTTCATACCAAGGCAAGCATGGAAACAAAACTCTGAGTGATTGACGCATGCATCCAACCATTGATTATGACTATACTACTTTTACCTCGGATCAACAGGACGAGTCTGAAGAAACCTGAAGTACATCTTAAGAAAATATAAAAGATAGCAGGAAACCTACCAAGAAGAAGAATATGGGTAAATTCAATGCCTCCAAGACACAGTATTGTACGCTATCAAACAAGAAGTGCCCAAGCCAACACCAGGTTCTAATGAAAAATCAGGCTCTGCCAAGGAGTCACTCATTCAAGCTGTTAGGAGTCAACATTACAGAAAATCTGATCTGGCATGAACATGTCAATTGCAACAGCTGCTGGTAAAAAGCTTGGGTACCTATTTAGAGCAAGAAAGTATTTCTCACTATGTAACCTCCTCACGCTATATAAAGCCCAGATAAGACCTTGCCTGGAGTATTGCTCTCATTTCTGGGGAGCTGCTGCCCCTACTACCCTGTCTATACTAGATGCCGTCCAGAGAAGGACAATTCGACTAATTGGCGATCCGGCCTTAACGCGCCACCTTCAGTCACTTTCTCACCGGCGTGTTGTTGGTGACCTCTCACTCTTCTACCGATATTCCAACGAAATCTGCTCCTCTGTGCTATCCTCTATCGTTCCGCCGCTCACTGTTCCTATCAGATGTACCCGTGCGACCGCTGCATCTCATCCTAAGACGGTCGTTCTTCATACATCAAGAACTGAGCGGTGCAACCGCACATTTAGTCCCAGGGTGTCCAAGGCTTGGAATGGACTGCCAGAAAATGTATTTATTAGGCATGCGGGTATTGGCCCATTCAAATCTCGCGTTAACAAACTTCCCCTAACATAACCCTTTCACAGCAGCCGCGGTACTCTGGTATTTAGGCTCTGCCTGCGCGGTCTGCTCAGTTATAAAAAAAAAGATCGTTCCCCACGGCTATACCTTGGGAAATGCTGGATCGAGACCCCTACCACTTAAGGGTCTCGCACATGCACCGAGCAGCTCTGGATGAGCTCCGTCTTAGACCTATGGAAGGTCTTGAACTAGAGCCAGAGGTGAACCCTTATCAACGACATGGACAGTATCGTTGTCCTTCTTCCTACGACCAGGTTAGGTGGACGAGCTTGGAAAGAGATAAAATGACTTCATATCTAAGAGACAACAACAACCACGAACGTCATACTTTTAGATCTTAATAACATGCATACTCTTCCCATCTCATCTCATTAGTAAGTGATTACATCGGCTGCCAAATCAAATCCAAACTCATCTGGGAATGCTTAGAAAACCTCAAACAACTTAGTGCCACGAACAAGGTAACCCTGAAATGGGTGCCAGGTCACAAGGGAATTGAAGGGAACGAAAAAGCAGATACCTTAGCACGAAACGGATCGGCATCCAGTTTTACCGGCCCCGAACCGGCGATAGGCATTTCAAGGTCGTTGGGAAGAACTACGATAAACCAGTGGGTGCATTCACAGCACCCAAAATACTGGCAGTCACATCCAAAGCTCAGACACAGCAAGCTGATGGTGAAACAACCCACATCAAACCTAGCTGAAGAGATCCTAAAACTAAATAGGAAAGAAACTGGGCTAATAACTGGCCTCCTAACCGGACACTGCGGCCTAAGAAAACATCTACACACATTAGGGATTTTCAAAGAAAACCCAATATGCAGACTATGTGACGAGGATGACGAAACAGACTCTTACATAATCTTTGAATGTTAGGCCCTCCGCTGGTGGAGATTCAGACTGATAGGGCCAAACAACCCCAAATCACTCCCCAATCGAGATATCGTGAAGAGACTCTTGGATCTTATCAAGGTCACAGAACTCTTCACGGATTAACAAGCGCACAGGACAATACAATAAGCCAATGGCTGCAGTGTTGGGGATACCTAACCCGGCCTGTACGTTTGACCCCCCTAACCTAACCTAACCTAAGTGATTACATACCAGGCATAAATAGTTATAAACATATGAAAACCCGTTATTCCTGCGCCAGTCCCCAACATTGAGATCATAAATAACAATGTATTGTAAACCTGAATGTTGAAAATATGTATATGTAATGTACTTTTGCTAAAGTAGGCTTTGATTTAACGTATGATGATGATTTTGTGTATCAGTTGAATTTGCTCTCAATTGCTATGCACGAAAAATTTAATGTTACATTAGCTATATCAAAATAAATCTGAAAGACGCAGTGGGTTGAAATTATGATTCCCATATAATTATTGTCTATTTTTGGAATACCAGCCGTTTAAATTTCTTATACTAGGGTTGATTTCTATGGTATACCCCTGACCTAAAAATAATACTTACATTGTGTACTGGCGCGTTGACCTGATGGAAAAGCAGCCCTTTCTTTAATTTTCCCGCCTCGTTTTTTTTATCACTCCACGCAATTTCACTGTCAGTTGTGCCATAGTAAGAGCATGTTATGGTAGCTCCTCTTTCCAAGTAGTCAACCAACAATACCCTTTAAGCATCCTAAAAAACCATAGTCTTGTTGGCTAGCGCCATAACTCTGAACTTGCGCGGTGGTGGTAAACCCCCATGCTTCCATGGCTTGCCTTGAATATTTGCCTCCGGACCATTATTACATATAGGTTATAATAAAGTTCTTGTCTCTGCGAAAAGTGTCCAAAAGTCGTTGACAAATGTCATGTTTACATGCTTTTGATCAACAGAAAACATTCAGGGAACATATCTTCATGTCAGTTGTTTCATTGCTAAAATTTTTATTGTAATGTTTTGCGCTACATGAATGTTCCCCTACAATTTGACGCAGAGACACCCTTTGATCTTTTAGAATGATGTCGTATGGTTTCAACGTCTTTATCAGTTGTGGTGGTTCCATCAGATTCGTCTTCACATAAGTGATAGCAGCTTAGTCCCCTAATGTCACGGTTAATGTTAAATCTGCATGAATTTCTTTTTTTTTAAATATTTAATCACGCATCTTTGCTCTTTCGCGTCCATTGCAACAGAGTCACACCTCACGTGACGCCCTGCGACGTCACTGGTACAAGCTGTGACTTGCAAATCCAAAGTTGTGGAACATATGAATGTACTACTCAATTGAAAAAATAAGAGAGAGTTCTATTTAAACTAGAACCAGTTCAGGGATGGTCAACTGTTATTTGGTACATAAATATAGTCGATTTGACGCACACTTTTGAGTAACAGTATGAGCCATTAAAATTTCCGAATAGCGGAGATTTTTCGGTCATCGGCATTCGAAGGTGGTAAACCCGAGCACTCTGGGGTTCTCGATAAATTTAAATTTATTTTAATTTATTCCGAATACAGTTTTCGGACCCTTGTAACTCAGTGGTGGCAGTGAGGGTGTAAGTACATATTTTTACAACGGACCAGACCGCGAAGGCAAAGCTTAAATACCAGAGTACCACGGCTGCTGTGAACAGGTTAGGTTAGGGAAGTTTGTTGATGCGGTCAATACTCGCAAACTCAATAAATACTCGTACATTTCTTGGTAGTGCGTTCCAAGCCCTGAATGCCCTAGATGATGATGTATCAAGAATGACCACCATGAGATGCAGAAACTTCGTTGGTGGATATAATAGGCTCGGGGAGCGGCAGAATTATAGAGGATAACTTAGAGGAGCAGACTTCATTTGAATATCAGTAGAAAAGTGTGAGGTCACCAACCATACGCTGTTGAAAAAGCGTCTGGAGGTGGCGCGCTAAGGCCGGGTCACCGATTAGTCGAGTTGCTCTTCTCTGGATTGCACCAAGTATACTCATAGACAAGGCAGTAGGGGCAGCTAACAGCTCCCCAAATACTCAGAGCCAGGGCCTCGATTCTAATTCGCTGGCGACAGCCGCTAATTTGGTGAATTCGACCAATGGGAGCCAAAAGTGTTGTCGACCCGTGCGTAAATACTTAGCTCCCATTGGCCGAATCCGCAAAATTAGCGACTGTTGTCGCTAAGAGACGAGACCCTCACCTTATCTATGGGTTTTATACAGCAGAAGCATATAGGTTCGATGGTAACGTTTGTCTCTAAAAGCTTCTTTTTTTGTAGAAAGAAAGAAAATAACTGTTTTTTAATAAGCATAAATATAAGGAAGATCCCTTGAACTGAAATCCCGGATGGATCAACTCTTAGGGTACCTAAATCACCCACGTTCCACGTCACTATTTGTGGTACTCCAGTTTTAATTCCAGTTTTTTTTCTAGGCCTTCGGAATTAGATGAATACTATGCATTACGAATATAAAGAAGTCATGGCCAGATTAAATACGGTTGCACCGTCAAAATCTCTTTGAGACGCGTAATTATACCCTTTTTTTCATTGTTTTGTGCGATTTAAAAGAGTTTATGGACGTTTCATTTTATTATAAAAATAATGACAATATGTTTCATAATAATTTGGGTGGTACAGGCAAATTTGACCATTTAGCCTTATGAGTTAGCTGGGTTAAAAAAGTACTGAGCGCATCCTCTATGAGCCTTAAGGGGCCTGGATACACACATTTACACACACGTATTTGCCATATGTAAAACACGGACTCACAATTTCTCGCATAACTCACTCTATTTTCAAACTACATATATAATATTTCAGAAGGCCATAGTTAAGACCTTAATGAATGACAACTATTTTCGATTTTCACAAAAAAGTTTTTTAATGTGCAAAAAAACTCGCAATGCAAAATCATACATTCTATCAACGCCTGTAATTTAACAAACACGATATCAAAGAAAGGCTAAATAGTTGCACAAGCGCAAGCTTTTTTCTTCAATTTGCTCTTTGAGTCATTACTGTAAGTTTAAAGGTAAACGTCAGGAGCTTGGAAATTCATTTTTATGGTGACCTTTGGACCTTACCTTTGGATTTTTGGACTTATCTCCCCTCATATTAGACACACATACTGGAGAAAGGGAACAGGCGGCCACGCCTCCTCGCTAACACGGGAATACGTCTTTTCCTGGATTCTCAATTTTGCGCGCTATACCCTAGACCCTTTATAAATTAAAATATCCCTCAGTAAAATAATACTCCTTTAAAAAAATTTTGCAGTACCTCGACACATGTGGGAAGAAATAATTCAATGGTACTCTTACAAAAGGGATTGTCACTCGGGTTTTCAAAATCCCTTCCGCTGTGGAATGTATGTCAAGACCTGAGAAATGGGCAAAACTCTCAAGATGGCCTGAGTCATTGCTAAAAAAAGAAAATATGTTTCAGTGTTTAAAATTCCCTTCAACATAAAATTACGAAACCCTATTTCTACATTGGTAAATGTTTACCTCAACGATATTATGCTTCAAATTTGATCTGTTACGTGAAACAGAAAAATATTATTTTTCTGTAATTAAGCTACCTCGAAGGCATGACCTAAATACCAATGTCCTTTTAACTTGACCATAGAGATCGGATGATTACGTGCAAATCTCTGACGTTGTCGATTCTGGGAGCCTAGTTGCATGTGCTAGAAAAAGGACAGTATTCAAAAAATTATTGTTGGCACACACGCTACGGTCTACCGGAGAGGCCCGTCTATACAGGTATCGCTGCGCAAGTAGGCTGGAGCACGTATGAGAACGTACTCTGCAAGTTTTTTAACCTGAGGAGGTGACCGGTGCAAGATGGAAACAATATTTTTGAGAAACACCGTATGGTAAACCTAAACAAGCGGCTAGCCGTACCAAATGTACTTTGGTTACCTGACTTCTGCATGCGCAGGGTGCTAATGTCATGATTTGAAAATTGTCGCGCCTTATTATTTTAAACTTGAAAATGTAACGTAAATTGTATTATTTTATTATGTGCCTATGTATTATATACTGTGGTCATTTTAGTGTGCAACATATGGGAAGCTTTTTTATTATCGATATCTCAGAACATTTTATCCGTGATAAAATATGGTGCATAATGAAAACTAGCTGTGAATTGATCAAATCTGCCATTGTGTATACAGGGTATGTAAAAATTCGGAAAATCTGACCGGTTTTTTCCTATTTATTTCGGATTTTTTGCATTTTCAATGTTTCGCGGTAACCACAGCTGATACGCAAACATTTTATAGTGCTTTTCTGCTCACAATTTTAGGATCTATAATTTGTTCAACTCAAAAATTCAATTTTTTAGGTTAGTTTCGTCAGACTTTCCGAATTTTTACATACCTTGTATACAAAATGCAGTGGTATGGCAGATTTGATGAAATCACTGCTAGTTTTTCTCTATGCACTATCTTTTATCATGAATATAGAATTTTCTGAGATATCGATAATAAAAAGTTTCCCGTATGTTGACCACACTGTATCTTTTATTTCTTTATAGTTGTAAAATTAATTAGTTTAATATACTTAGGTATTCGAAAAGGAATCGGTTTTAAAATTATAAATGATCAAAATAAAAAATAATAAACAATTTATTTATATTGAAATTCAATTAGTTTTATTCTGGTGGATATAAAAGGTTTAGCGCGATATTATTTTGCTTCTTCGGCGTCTGGTTTGGCAAGTATTTTAAATCTTTTGATGGCGGTTTTTTTTTGTTTTGTACAGACGTCTCTGATGTTTTGAACTTACTAGGTTGACATTTTTTCACATGGAGCCTTAAATTGCAATGCTTTGAAAATAATGTATTGCATATAGACCATCTTAAAGCTATTTTTTTAATTAATTCACATTAGTTCAATTCCAATATTACGTATTAAAAACCTCAGACGAAAAATATCAGCGATACATAAACCGCAAAAGCGGCGAAAATCCTAAAATAATGCGGGCCTTTTAGTTTTAGGTTATCTTCCGTGTCAACGTTAACTGTCAAAGTCAGGGAGCCAAAGTACACTTGGTACGGCTAGCCGCTTGTGTAAACGTAAGGTCTCCGTTGTACCGGATTGTCTCACATGCGCAGCTGACCTGCGCAGGAACACCTGCACACGCAGGCCTTTCCGATAGACTGTTGCGTATGTGCTCAGCATTACCGAAGCGAAAATCGACAAAACGCCTTTAGTTCCTTTTTTTTTGCTTTTGCTTTTTGCTAAGTAAAAAGAAAATTGTTGACGATCCTACATTCGAACCTGATTTTCATTCTAATCTGGTTACGGAATTGACTATATATATACCGTTATATTGAACGACGACACTGCTTTCCGGAATTTATAATGACCATTATTCAGATCCAATGCCTTCATCTTTCCTCCCTCAGAGCCGTTCAAATTCAATGTTTTGGTTTTACACTCCTCTCATTTCCAACGATCCCTGACGCTTTCTCTTGAGGGATTTTCCTGCCTTGAAGGCAGGATATAAAGGATGTCAGTTTTCCATTTAATGTGGTCATACCGCTTCCCTCTCGACAGAAAAAATCTCGCAGAAGGGATCGGCTCTGACGTTTTGCTCGCCGTTTTATAGTACGGTGAATTAGGATGAATAAAGGTAAGGTATGGAAATAGAGATTCGATAGTTTATAACAAACATAAGTAATGATCTAAAATGGAAGACGCTAACATAATACACTCTTTTTGGCAGAAGTGTGTAAAAAAGAAAAAAATGTATGAAACCTTGGAGGTCCTCAAAATTGGATGGCTGAATTATCTAACATATAGCTCAATAGATCTTGCTCACCTGAATGACTGACCAGTAGACATCTATTGTATATATAAAATTAAGAGACTAAACTAAGCTAAATAAAAAATATATTCATTCTAATTAGCGAAACTAAGAGGAGAGAAAGGATAAGGAGCTAACTGCTGGGATATGCTCTTCTCGCCTAGGGGCCCAGTAAGCCATTGTTTCTCACAAACAACAAATAAACTCTTGTATTATACGAAATCTTAAATCAAGCATATGATAATCTTGAAAACAAAACAATGAATATATCATCTATAGGAATACAATTGACAGGAGCATTTCATAATCTTGGCGCAAGGATTTTGGTTTTCTTGGAAGAATCATCTAAGGGTATCTGTATAAGCATTCGACAATTTTACGTTATATAATATTTTTCCAAATTCATATTGAAAGATGGCGATTACCTCAGAATATAAAAAATATGTATCCATACTTTTGAACAAGAAAAATATGTAACGCCCACAAATAAAGATTTTAGATTTTTTGGGCAAACCTGAAGATCTGAAAGATCTGAAATTTTTGATTTCCGTCAAACGAGACTGAAGTGCGACCGGATTTTTAATCAGCACCCTCAAATTATCCAAAACACGAGGTTCTATCTTAATAGAACGCCAAATAAAGATTTTCTGTTTTTAGGTAGACCTTAAGATCTAAAAGATCTGATTTTTTTAATTTTTGTCGCACGAGACTCAAATTGAAAACTGCAACTGGCTTTCTAATCAGCACCCTCAAATTGACCAAAACACAGGGTTTCATCTTAATAGAAAGCCAAATAAAGATTTTCGGTTTTTTAGGCAGACATAAAGATCAAAAAGATCTGAAATTTTTCATCTTCGTCACACAAAACTGAAAATAAAAACTGCGACCGGATTTGTAATCAGCACTCTCAAATTATCCAAAACACAAGGTTTCATCTTAATAGAAGGCCAAATAAATATTTTCTATTTTTATGCAAACCCGAGAATCTGAAAGATCTATTTTTTTATTTTCGTTAAAGGATACTAAAACTCAAAACTGCGACCTGATTTGTAATCAGCACTCTCAAATTATCCAAAACAAAAGGTTTCATCTTAATAGAAGGCCAAATAAATATTTTCGATTTTTATGCAAACCCGGTAATCTGAAAGATCTATTTTTTTTTAATTTCGTTAAAGGATACTAAAACTGCGACCGGATTTATAATCAGCATCCTTAAATCATCCATAAACAAGGTCCTATCTTAATAGAAATCCAAATAAATATTTTCGATTATTTAGGCAAACCTGAAGATCTGACATTTTTATTAAATATCTGAATCTGAATTTGCTATACACAGCATACCTGTCCAGGAAGTGAAACTTCTATCCCAAAAAACTTTGCTTGGCTCTCTTGAGCCAATCATTTAGTAGAGTTTCCACGGTATTCTAAATACCATTTGGTTCCAGGAAAAAATCTGGAATCACCTTTGTATTTGGTAGCTCAAAAACAGTCGAGCCCTATTCAGTGTTCTGGCCCTTGTCTGTCCTTATTCACCGGGTTATACAGAAAAGGGATTGGAGTGACGTTTCGCTCCCTGTTTTGCATCAATGGGAGTTGGAGGGTTCATTTTTAGTTTATTCAGCGGGTTTTATTTGGTTTGATAAAGGAGCGTAAAATCTCTGTTACGGGCGTGATTTCAAAAAGACTGAAACAGGGTCAGATTACGCTGCTATCGTATAAATGAAAACCTAGCTTCCTAGACTCTTTTAAAAACGTTTGATGTTGTCTTTACGTCATTAAAAAAAGTTTGGTTAAAAGTCAAGGTATTTTCTGTTTTATTTGAGTAACACTCTTTGTTCATTCAGACGCTATTTACCTACATGGCACCTCTAAAAAGCTCTAGACTTGTAAAAACAAAGCACGGCATTTTTTGGATTCAAAACGATAATATCTGTTGCAAATATGGCGAGAGACTAGTTGGTTGTGTGAAGATGCCCCCTAGAAGACGACGGTCCCTTTGAACGGGATCGGATTGTAGGCCAACGAGAACGTGGTGCATCTTGCAGAGCAATTGCTTTAACCATGGGGCGTAGCGTGGCTACCGTTGTAACAGCAGCGCGCATGATTTGAGCTATAGGTTGGGGTGCACGTAGAAGAACTATAGACCGGCAAGATCGTCATCTGCGACTACTGGCCCTTCGAGACAGAATGCGCTCCACTCGAGCTTGTTGCTCAAGCGTGGTATGTAGCTATAGGGAGGCTCATTCGAATCCGCACGATGTACCACAGATTTAGTGAAATGGGCTAAGGGTCATATCGTCCGCATCTATTGCTTCCACTCACTGCAACTCATCGTCGCCAACGAACGGTTGATTGGTGCCAAGAACACCATCAATGGCATGCTGAGTGGCATCAGACGGCCTTCGCCGACGAGTCCAGGTTTTGTCTGGGGGCACATGATGGACGCCAACGAGTAAGACGATGACGGAGTTAACGACGTGACGTCTAGTTTGCTGTTGAGCGCCATATACGCCGTCCTATTGGTTTGATGGTGTGGGGTGCCATTAGTGCATGCACCCGGTTGTACCCGGTTCCAAAATACCCAGGTATTTCATCAGACCACAGAACTGGTTCTGAAAAAGGTGAAACCCAGGTTTCGGTTCCATAACGGTGCCGCAAGAAATTTAAATTTCGCGCGCCCAGTCTCGTGTAACTAGATGAGCCCTGGGTTGTGATTGGTGCACCCGTAGTCACTAACATGCGGATTGTCCAACGGAGCGTTTGCAGTTCGCCATAGGCGTAGTTAAGTCCCTAAATCTGGGGGGGGGGGTTAAGTCCCTGGATCTGGCGGGCTCAAGTTCTCGCCCTAGGTACAAAGATTTAACAGAACGAATTATTTTAGGATTTTTTGGGGGGCTAATTTCATTCTTGGGGGGCTAAGCCCCCCCGAGCCCCCACCTAACTACGCCTATGCAGTTCGCATTCAATGCATTGCATGGAGCTGGATTCAGTTCTCAGCATTTTGCCCCGGTAAAAGTAAAACCTGTGTTTAATTGTGGTAATTTGTTAAGTTGTTGTTTTACCTTATTTGCCACACAATCCATAAGTCTTGAAATGGCCCTCTACGAGATGGCAGTCAAAGAGGATGGTACTTGTCCTTAGGCTATGACAATCTTCTTACAATTAGCCTACTAGTGTGGAGCCAGAGAGGTTATTCTAATCAGCTGGGATTATCTGCAATAAGCTTCGCACTTCGTTATCAGTTCGAAGTTTGACGCCCATATCATTTTTACGGTCATTCTACGATAATAGGAAAAAATCGGTGAAAAAGTAAACACACCGGTAAATTTTAGGCAAACTAAATATATAGGCTGAGACTTACGATCACGGAAAGACTGATTGAAGTTGATAACTTTTCGTTGATTATGTTATAAATTTAACATTTATGTTCCGAGAACGATTTCATGATTCTTTATGTTTAATTTCAAGTTCTTAACACTTACTTATGTTCCTAATAACTATATTATGCTATTTTCGTTATTTTTTTGAAATAAATGTTACTTCAATATGGATTAATCCAGTTTTTCTAGTAGGCACCCTAGAACCGGTTCGGAACCGGGTACCCGGGTAAAGTGCATTTAGAACCGGTTCTAAAAATTCGAGAACCGGGACCGGTTTTGCATGCACTAGGTGCCATTGCATTCAACAGCAAATCACCTTTGCTTGTGATTCGTGGCACAATGGCTGCGCAACGTGATGTGAATGAGGTGTCAGAACTAATTGCCGTTCCATAGAACGAGGCCTCGAAGCGAGTTTCTTTCAGCAAGATAATGCACGTCCTCATACAATTATGAGGTTCCTACAGGAAGCTGAGGTCAGGGTACTCCCATGACCTCCACAATCACCCGATTTATCGCCAATTGAAAAAGTATGCGATTGGATGGGTCGATACATAGGTGATTTACCCAATCTTTCGACCACGCTGGACGAACTGGAACTTGCTGTGCTGTGAAGGCAGCTTGGGGGGCTGTACCTCCAGAGTTTATCAACAACCAGATTACGAGCATACCGCGTAGGCTAGAGGGATGCATTTGTCAACATGGAGGGCCCACCCATTATTGATCTGTTGTATTTTTTTATAAACTAATTATGGCAAATGGGTTCGGTTACACTGTATTTAGTCCCACGTCATTTCATCAACCGCAACCCTTTTTTCTCAGTGTTCCGATGTCACTTGGCAGTAATATATATACTCTGATTTTCTATTTCTATTCTAATATTATTAGTATTTAATCTAGTAACGACCATACATTTTGTTTTCTTTATAACTTTGACTAATATTGCTGACGCTACGTCTAACGCCGTTTACGAACGGTTGTGAACAAATGAACTAAACTGCAACGCAAGGGACATATCTAATCTAGTAGGCTGGGTGTGAAACCGCCCTTTGGCTTTCCCTCACGCATGGGTACGTTGATATGCACCACATGGTCGGCGCGTTACCGCACAAACGGAGATGAAACGTCAAACGTCGGGCTTGCACGCACCGCACGTTCCGGCCATGTGGCGCCATCTTGCACGAAATGTCACATTTGGTGCGTGCTGCTGCCGCTGACGTTGTAATGGATCACGTTCGCCACATTTTGGCATCTCCGGATGTCTGATTTATGGGGATGTAAGAGGGGAAAAATAGCACGCAAAGTTGCGGGATTGTTTCAGTGTATCTAATATCTGGGAAACGCGCAATGGGGCGTCGAGTGGTAATATGTTGTCGAACATGAAAATATACAACAAAAGTTGCGGACAGGCAGTGTCTCGAGTGTATGTCTTTTACAGGAAAGTTCATGTTGGTTCATAGTAATATCATGGTCTCAGGTTTTATGCGAAAAATGCGATTCTTGTCGAGTAGCAATAGCGAAAAACTTCAGTCGAAAGTTTGAAATCGAAGAATACCTTCGAATAAGCGGAACAAAAAAAATGACATATTCGTGCAAACTCTGCAGGATTTTATAATTATTTTCAGAGGCGGAGTAATTCCCATTAGCTCTCTCTCTCTCTCTCTCTCTTCTCTCTCTCCATCTCATTCTCTGTATCTATATCTGTCTCTGTCCGATGTCCATTAGAAACCCAGTGAGTTTGATTTTCATATTCCACGCTGACGTTATTTTCTTTTCTCCACAATTTCTTACAAAACCCAATCATCTACTTTTCGTCTCTATTCAATGTATCTTGTCATTTTCCGCCATAGCCATATCTATCCACTCCACTCCACTCTGAGAGCTTTGTTAGATTTAGTGGAAACCGTAGTTGAAGGTCTTGATGAGGGTCAAAAAACATTGACAACATTGTGTGACCTCACCAAGGTCTTTGACTGCGTTGACACGGACATCTTAGTAGCGAAGCTGGAATATTATGGGATACGTAGTAACTTACTTAATTTGTTTAAATCGTATTTGGACAATAGGAGACAGTATGTTAGCTACAACGGTGAAAACAGTGAATTACTTCAGATTCATAATGGCTTCCCTCAGGGATCGGTTTTGGGCCCGATTCTATTTATCATATATATTAACGATTTACCGTCTTCAATTAAAAACAGTAACTGTCTCCTATTCGCAGACGATACTACCCTCCTATCTAGAGGCAGACCGCCTGATAATACTGAGAGCTTGGAGAAAGCCAAACAATGGTTTTATGCTAACAAATTGGACCTGAATGAGAGCAAGTCGGCGCGTATCTTGTTCAGCTCCGATAGGTTGGAGGCTAGATCAGAACCTGTGAGGCTTTTAGGAGTTGTGCTGGACACGCGCCTGAACTGGTCTCATCAGGTTGACTACGTCTGCGCTAGGCTGTCATCACAACTTTTCGTTCTTAGACGTATACGACCATTTCTCGATGGGGGTACTTTAAGGACGGTTTACTTCAGTATCACTCACTATCACCTAACGTATGGCACATTATTATGGGGAAATTCAGTTAGATCACTCAGGGTGTTTGTGATGCAAAAAGCAGCCGTTAACATTATTGAAGGTGTCCCTTACAACACACATTGTCCTTCATTGTTCAAGAAAAACAGGATTCTTTCACTTCCATGCATATTCATACATGACACGTTACTTTACATACATAAAAACATTTTCAAATTTACAACCCACGCCAATATACATACGTACGATACGAGGTACGCCACTGACCTTGCAGTACCCCGGTCGCGAATACGCATGGCAGCTGTAAACAAGCCTCTAGTTGATATGTACAATATCTTTTTGAGATACCATAGAAATGATGAAATACATGGTATGAACATTTACCAATTCAGTAGATTTGTCAAAAAGTTCTTACTTACCGAATGCTTTTACTCTATAAATGAATTTTACACACATATATCTAGACGCTAGGTGATGTATTGAATCTATATAATAATACTGTTAAAACCTCAAACATGTAACATGTAAGAGTGGTAATGTATACTATACTATACTATCCTTTTCAGTTTTTGTATTTCTTTGGCCCAGTGGCACAATCGGTTAACTAAATAAGCTTAACCACTGGTTAACTTCCATCTGTCGGTTCAGTGACTACCAGGGGTTACCAATGATTGTGAAACTGGGCCTTAGTCTCTCATTGTTTCAGGTTTCCTAGTCGTATTCTCCATACGCAGGTTTTGATGAATTTAATTCAATAAATTAGATGTCTAGCTAATTAATATAAAAAAACTCCAAAATTCCACTAAATATACAGATCTCTGAAAGCCTGAGTCACCACTTTATAGTTTTAGAGTAGGTAGAGTAGTACATAAAAAACTACTTATATTTTGGGTCATTATACATAATGTATAGGACTAATTTTGTAGGAATGAGCTGGTAGCTAACTCCCAAAGTGGTGTCCTAGCTCTATATCACAATTGTAATTCGGCCGCTCGTATCTGTGTCATCTAAGAACATCTTTTGGGTCGGTATTAATCTCTGACCATGTTCGACTCCAGACGCCACTAGGTCGAACGGGCACAGACAGCTCTATGTAGGGAATGAATGATACCATTTTCCATGCTATTATCTACATGTCGGGCTCTCAAATCAAGGATCTACTAGAAAACTCCGGAAAAAGAACCTACTGCCAACGGGATTTGAACCCGCGACCTCCGGAATTCTAGTCCGACGCTTTCCACATTTCACTCCCTAACATCGAGCTTTCTGTGCTGGCCCGGCCTAGTGGCGTCTGGAGTCGAACGTGGTCGGAGATTAATACTGACCCAACAGATTTCCTTCGATGACACAGATACGAGCCGCACCATACTACCAGAAGATGGCGGCATTGAAGCCGTCAGTTGGCGCGAATTCGAAGCCTATGATGAGCGTTTCGCCAGCTGCGTTGCCATGACCGCCATGGCTCAGCTAGTAGAGCCTCGGACTAGAATCTCGGAGGCGCGGGTTCGAATCCCGCTGGCAGTCGTTTCTTTTTCCGGCGCAGCACCTTGATTTCAGAGCCCGAAATTTCTGCTGGGCAATAATATTATTATGATTCAGACACTCTTCATTATGTGAATATAAATAGATACGGCATTAAAGACCACTAATGCAAGTGCTTATAAAGAGAGAGGGAGAGAGAGAGAGAAAGAGAGAGAGAGAGAGAGAAAGAGAGAGAGAAAGAGAGAGAGAGAAAGCGATAGAGAGAAAGAGAGAGAGGCGATTTTCCTGGGGCCTGAACTGGCTGAGGAGCTAGCAGCAGGTATCATTAAAGATGAAACACAGATGTGGATGCAAAATCAACATCTTTTAAGATGGAGATAAATCTCTGGACATCTTTGTCAAGCTAGAACTTATTTTAGGAGCTCTTTACCTCTAGCCGAAGGGCCATAGGACACTAGCGCGCCGCGGTCAGATTGGTCCTAATCCCACTGGTCAGAAGCGCGCAAAATATTTCGGTCACCAGATGGGCCATAGGACACTAGCGCGCCGCGGTCAGATTTGTCCTAATCCCACCGGACAGAAGCCCCCAAAATATTTTGGAAAATAGGCAGATATGTGGACACCAGCGCGCGGGGCGGCGAGGTAAACTTATGTCTTATAATTTTAACAGATTTTGATTCGTTCGTCATTTTTTGCGATCTTGCTAATAGTTACCGAAGAATTTGTAAAACTCCAGTCAGAGGTATCGTTACTTTGGACAGAAATGAATTACTTTTTTATACTAATAAATTCGAAATTTTGTTCTGAACATAATAAGTTAATCTGATCACTATAATAGATGCAAATAAAGAAGTTGGTATTGTCAGCAGACCGAAATGTCTTTATAATACCTCAAAATATTTTAATTAATCAGAACGTGTTCTAATTTGTCGCAAATTTGATCGATTTCTTGACGATTTAAAAAAAAAGTCCGATAAATTTACCTTCACAGCTTGTTTTTTGGGAGCATCATGGTTGTGCTCATTATTTCTTTTAAGAACAATCTTCTCCGATTGATCCATCAGCAGAGATGCTATGCATCCTCTTCTAGAGTATCTGTAGGCACCACGGGTGGTTTCTTTCTTCGGAACGTATACTCTTCAAGGACCATCAATTTCTTCCCTTTCACACTTAACAGAGTCTCTGTAATGAAAAAGTCGAACACAAACAATACTCACAAATAGCAACTAAGGATTGCAAACTACTGAAATATTTTCATTAAGGGTAGTCTTATATACCTACAGAAGCCGAATAGTCATTTAAATAATCTAAGAAGTAACTATAAGGTCTTTGTTAATGTACGGTGCTGTAAGCTACCGCAAGTCGTAAAAAGACAGATGAAAGTTCGCAAGAATAAAAGGGATGGGGTCATTAGGTTTCGGCGTGCAAGTGACCCGTGCCGATGAAGGCACCCTTCTTGTAAACAGGTAAAAATCAAATCGCGCGCGCTCGTGACCGATCACCAGCCGAAGCAGGTCATTCGACAGAAGTTACTTGTGGGGTGCTATCTGGCCATAACACCTTCAGACGTCACGCTGTGGCGATGAGGAGAAATCCTTGGCACACATTTCGTGTCGATGTGACGCCCTTGGGTATCACAGCCGTAAGATGGGGGGGGGGGGGGCAAGACCAACATCACCTTTACGATGGGGGCTAGACTTGGGAACTAGGGCGAGGAGAGGTGCATAAATAAGGGCCCGCTTGTAGGCCTATGCACTGGTCGGTTTGTGCCTCTCTCATTCCTCCATTCACGTCGTTTGGATTGAATGAAATGATTAATTATATTGAAAACTGTTACCTCCAGACGTAAAAGTACTATTTTTGATTATCATTCAAACGGTCTTTATTATGTGATCGTGTGCCGCCCCGTGTGGGGGCGGGTTAGAATATCTCCCATCGTATATCCTGCGTGTCGTAAAAGGCGACTAAAAGGTATCGAACTACTGTCGGTATAAGCAGTAACGTCTTCTCGACCAACAGCTTTGGGTGGACGAGTTGAGAAGAGTCAGGACACCTTCTTGTCCTTGGGGTGAGAAATTGCCCCTAAAGGCGGATGAACCAGTAGATACTATCTGGTCAACGGCATGAGGATGCAGAAAGCAAATGGGAAGTTACTGCATTAAAGATCTTAAAGATATCCCAAGAGAAACTCGTAAAATGTGTAAATGCATTTTACGAGTTCACAACATGTCTGTTAAGACCGAGGTTAAGACATTGTGACTATGATGATAATGTGCCGTATGAATTCGGCCGTTAATCGCACCAAGATCGCTAGAGCAAGTGTTGATAACGAGAGAGAGAGAGGCAGAAGTGTTAACTTATGGGTCCGGTGCGGTGTGTATTCCGTGTACCCGGATGGTGTGCACCGCTCGCAGCGCCATCTTTCACCCGTCGCGTCGTGCCGGGTCGTGTGAGATGCATCAGCCTGGCTGCTGCTGCTGCTGCCGGTATCAACATCTGAATTGCAAATTGCGGCCAACATCTACACGTTGAATATCGACGGATCAACTGGTATGTGTGCGCGATGGCAGCTGGGCCTGAGAGATTAGAGGATTTGATTGTGCTATCATATATATCTCTCTCACACCTTCGGCTATTCGGTTATACTACAGGTTCCGGCAAACACGGTTGAATGGCTTATTGAAGAGTCGTTGTTGGCTTGGCGGTAATTCTGCTGATGACACTTCAGTGGCCCTCAATGATGGGGCAGGGTCCCTTTGAATAGCTGCTTTGCAGTCTTAAAACAAATTGGACTTCGGCATCAGCTTTCTTCAAAAAACTTGAGACATTTGAGATGTGGCTCTATAGATGCATCCTGAGGATACCCTGGACTGACAGAATCACCAACGAAGAAGTTGTAAGACGTATTGGTCGCAAAAGAAAGCTGTTGACATTAAGATTTAGAAAAGAAAAGCATCACACATAGGTCACATCTTACGCAACGATAAATATATACTGCTAAAAAACATTATGCAAGGCAGAGTGGAGGGGAAGAAAGGTATTGGCAGAAAGAGAAAATCCTGGCTTCGAAACATAAGGAAATGGACCAATCTCAACGTCGAAGAACTGTTTTATGTAGCAAGAGACAGAGACGCATTTAGAAACGTGGTCGCCAACCTTCAATGAGAAGTCGGCAATACAAGAAGAAGATCAGCTTTCTTCTTCTTCTTCTTCTTCAGGTGCCATCTCCATTTAATGAAGGTTAGCGACAATTTTGGCATACTTTTTTCGGTCCTGAGTGGCACAAATTAAGGATGATGTGTTTATACCAGTCCAATCGCGTATGTTTTTTTAACCATGAATGTTGTCTGCGAGCAGGACCAAGTTTTCCTTCGAGTTTTCCTTCTATTATTAGTTTTCAGCAGATTTAATGTAGGTTTTTAACTGTGCGGGAGCAAGTTCAGTAACAGACTGCTGACACCTTCGCGTGAAGTCGAGTGTGAGGCTGAGTTCCTTGGCTGCTCTGAAAAGGAAGGTTCCTTTGTCCGCATTCTCGTGCTCTCGCACAAAGCGCATCTCAGGATCTGTGCTCGTCGTGATATAGCAGGCTGTGGCCAGTACTGCTCTAATGTACAGACGCTCTAAACTCAATAGCTCACGCCCTCCCAGGTGTCTTTTTATGGTCAGCCTCCCTCAAAAGCTGAAAGCCTATGGCGCTGTAGAAGCGCTGCGAGAGGATAAGTGTCGGTGCACGTTAGATTTGAAACGCTGTAGGTTGTAGCCGTAAAAAAAAGTCCCCGGCAGCTCATTCCACAGCGTCGAAGTTCTCCAAAAGAAGGAATGCTGGAGGAGACTGGTTCGGGGAGTAGGGTCCTCGACCTGATAAGGATAAGCTCGCAGAGCCTCTCTAGTGTTCCTCGTTCGGACGGCCTTCGGAGTTATCATTGGAAGAGCTCACTCGAACATCTGTAAAACAGGAACAGGTCGATGTTCCAGGCTGTGAAGGTTCTTTGTGAGGTTAGGCGTATCGATTAGTCTAATTGCTCTCCTCTGGATAGCCAGTGTAAGACGTCGGTGTCAAACTCAAATGGATAGCGTGTAGCACATGATTAATAAAATGTCATGGATTTAATATGGCCATATTTAATATAAGGTAATTAACTGTACTAACAATATATAAAAAATTAATAAAATGGTTAAAACAATTGTAAAATAACAAAACCTTTTATGGGCACATGGGCATAGGCTGACTCTCATATCAGGATGGTCTGTAGCGCACCTGAAAATGAAATAAAGCCAGTGAGCATACTTGCTCCACAAACTTGAGAAAGTAAATACATCAAGAATTGTCAATAATAATTATGCCAGTAATTAATCAGAATATTCGTGCTAGATTGTTATGCTGTCCCAGTGACGACAACGCACTGACCATGGAAGTATGTGCAAGGCTTTTCGTTCCGAGCACTGTAATGCCAATGGTGCCTGAACAAACAAACGTATCGAGTTGTGCAATGAGTAATACAGTACTCACTCAATACAGTAGCGACAACGCCACCGAGATTGACAACAATCTCCTTCTCTCTATTTCTCTTGTACTCTGGTCTAGACCACTTGGCAATAAACGCTCCAATGCTGAGGAGTGCAATGGACACCAAAACGCGAGGTGTCCCCCCACGAGATTGAGCCTTGCGTAATACCCTATAAGCCGTGCAATGGTCCCAGACCTGCTCAAGGTATAGCCACAAGAAACACAAAACATGCCAATAAACCTCAGGCTGACAACGCAACAATCAATAATAATGACAACAATCAATAATCGTTTTTAAATCATCTATCAAACCAGGTTATCTCAAATATCATTAACAGTGAAAATAATAATACCAAGTGCGCAGTAACAAGTATAGCTCGTGAGAAAACTCACCCCTTCTTGTAGCACCACTACACAAACCTAACACACTGTTTTCTAAAGTTACCAAAACCCAAATGGCAGCAAATATTAAAAGCGCTTTATTTAAACCGTCTCAATAATAGTGCCTGTGTGATGATAATATAAATAAACCATACTGTCTCCTAATTAAACTTTCGGCATCAGCATAGCCTTTGTAGTAACCGTGAGAAGCTGCTCAGCCCTATTTTCCAATATAAACAAATAGCGCCAACGTTTCTCAACTTCATAAATCGTCATGCGTAATTATTTTATGGATATCGACTTGTAAGGGAACACAGACATAAACAGATTTGGATTTATAAACGCTAAAAAATATACAGGGTCTTACACCAGTAGTTTTAGATAGTGCTTCGGAGCGCATCCCCACACATTCGAGCAATACTCCAACAATGGTCGGATTTGTTCCTTGTAGAGCAGCAGTCACGCTCTTAAAGTCTTTCTTCGGATTATCCATACCCGGATATACTCAAAATGTGAAGAAATGAGCGGTGATACTCAATTTGGTTTTATCAGAGGTCTTGGTACAAGAGAGGCTTTATTTTCGATGAAGCTCCTTGTACAAAAGTGCTACGATCAACGACAAGATGTTTACATATGCTTCATTGACTACCAAAGGGCCTTTGATAGTATTAAACATGATTTTCTTTTGGAACGGTTACATGAAATAGGAATAGATTCTAAGGACATCAGAATAATACAACAACTGTATTGGAGACAAACTGCAGAGGTGAGGATTAATAACGAATTGACCACTGACACGTTTAGTATAACCAAGGGAGTTCGCCAGGGATGTATATTGTCGCCATTGCTTTTTAATATCTACGTAGAGAAGATCTTCCAACTAGCCTTGGAAGGAGAGAACAGAGGAATCAAGATTAATGGTTTTCCAATCAATAACCTAAGATACGCAGACGACACTGCCATCTTGGCTAATACTCCTGAGGATCTTCAACACCTTGTAGATAGAATCAATCTGCTGGGTAAACGCTTTGGCCTACAAATTAATACCAAGAAAACGAAGGTTATGACAATTGCTCGCGGGAACATCAATATCACAATTAACGTCGACGGAGAACAGATAGAACAGGTAACACGTTTTAAGTACTTAGGATCCACACTGAACAGTAAATGGGACTGCGATGAAGAAGTAAGAGCACGGGTTGGATATGCGAAGACTACATTCCTCAAATTAACGAACTTTCTTCTAGCACGAAGTCTTCCGTTGGCTCTGCGGCTTCGGGTAGTAAAGTGCTATGTTTGGCCCATATTACTTTACGGAGCAGAAACGTGGTCTCTTAAAGTCCGAACATTGAACCGCATAGAAGCATTTGAAATGTGGACACTCCGGAAACTCCTCCGCATTCCCTGGACTGCACATAAAACCAATGAAGAAGTACTGAGAATCGCTGGCGTAAACAGAGAACTTCTTCATATTGTCAAACATCGGAAAATATCTTACCTTGGTCATATCCTTAGAGGTGCCAGATACTCGATACCCAAATTGATACTGCAGGGTAAGATAGAAGGCCGACGAGGTCCGGGGAGGAAACAGCACTCTTGGCTTCGAAATATAAGAGATTGGTGCGGAATAAGAGATGCCGCTACAATATTCAGACAGGCAGAAAATGGCACCCTACATATGATGTGAGAATAATACGAGGGATCGCCGACGTGCGGAATTGCACAGGGCACACGAAGAAGAAGAAGAGCAGCAGTATAGTTGCTGTGGTGTATACAGCTTCCTACAGCGGAACAAAACTCCAAGCTTCTGGGATGCTGTTTTAGCAATACTGACGACGTGGTCGTGCCAGGACATGTTATTTTTGATCCCCAAAAGTTTGACTCGACTATTGGGTGACCCTCCATTTCCACAGTTGGTAAACCAAGGTGAGATTTCTTGGTCAGTATCATTGCCTGAGTTTTCTGTACGTTAAACTGTACTTTATTTACTAATCCCCACTCTACAATTGTTTTGATATCTACGTTGATCTGTGAGGCATGTTGCTGTCGCCGACGTACCGTCTATGATGATAGTGGCTTGCCTTTACCCATGCACGATATTAATGTACTGTCGTCTGCGAAGCTGTAGATTGGATTGGATGTTATTTCCTGCAGCTCTTTGATGTACAGTAGAAACAGTGTAGGAGATAGGACAGATCCCTGAGAATATACTTCAATTACAACCATTTGTAGGTATAACTGATCTATTGGTTTACTATGCTCTTGCTTATAGCTACATGTCAAACCATATTTCCACATGGATTTTGGCACCTAAAACTAAAAGAATTTTTATTGCCCAAAAGAAAATTGTAAGATTAATGTTCAATCTTGATTGTAACGAATCATGCAAATGTGCATTTATTAATAATATCAATCAATATAATTTATTTGTTAGGCATACAAATAAGTATACATCTTTATCTTTATATCTTTCAACAAAGAAAAGATAGTACCAGCAGCCAAGTATACAGACAAAGATTTCTAGAAATTAAGGCTAAATATGAGGATAGAAGCTTTTACTACACTGATGGGTCAATTATCGATGGGCGAGCTGGATGTGCAATTGTCACAGAGATCAAAGACTGTGAGTCTATCAGACTTCCTAGTCAGTACTCAATATTTAGCTGTGAACTCTATGCAATATATCAGACCTTAGAACTAATTAAACGTACTTCGGCGCCAACCCTAAAGTAGTCATATGCTCTGACTCATATTCTAGTCTGACAGCGCTGGAAAACTTCCTCACGAAAAACCCATTAGTTCAAACAATTCAAGTGTTAATCAAGGAACTCCAAGATCGAGGTACAAACATAGGACTTACCTGGATTCCAGCTCATCAAGGAATAGTGGGTAATGAAAAGGCAGACTCACTAGCCAAAAAGGCCACAACAACATCGACCCTCAATAGCAACATTCCAGTCACTTTCCAAGAAGTTAAAAAACACTACACTGAGGTTATAAAAAATTACTGGAACGAAAAATGGAAATCCTCCAGATCTCATCTCCATTCAATAAGGCAAAACATCCACTCGCCAAGACCATTCATCCCTTCAAATAGAAGAGACCAATGTACAATCACCAGGCTGAGAACTGGGCATATAAATGCTTCGCATATTCATATCATCACAAAAGAAGAACCAAAAAAATGTCCACGCTGTGGACAAAATTTATCAGTGCTACACATTCTAGTGGAATGTACACACCTCACGCCAGCAAGAGAGCAGTTGAACATCCCAGAATCCGTGACCAGTAACCTAGAATCAACGGCCGATTGTCTAAGAACTCTTAAATTCATTAAAGCCATCAACGCTACTCAGTTTATATAATGTACCTTTGTTTGTTTTTGTTGTCTTGCTTATAATGTTCTTGTACATTCATTTAAAGTCTGTATAATGTCGTCGCTAAAAACCTTGCTGTTATAAAGCGACTTTAAATAAAAAAATAAAAAAAAGGTTTATATTACTATATGGAAAATACCGGAATTGACTCATCCCAGTTTTTGCCCAGTCCGCAATTTTGCGTTGCCGTATTGATCCATTCATATCATATTATATTCGACGAACGTAGGTTGTGACAATGACTATCTGTTCATCCGACTGCAAGTTTTCAATTACTCAACCCATCCCACCTTCGAATCCCCAGCTGCATCCGCACCGATTTCCCGGAAGTCCCCGAAAAATCCCCCCGAATTCCCGGATTAATTTCTACGGGCTGCGTAGCGTATTCATCGTTCCGGCTGTACCGCCGCGCCATCAATATGACACAGACACAACGCCAACGCCGCGGTCGGTCTGCCATAATGAAATCTTCGGTTTGCACACATGTGTGTATGCTCGAGTTTTAGGCCAGTGGATAGAGACAAAGAAGGAGGTGGCTTGATAAATCTGTGGCTTTTTTTAATTTCCCGCGCACTTCCTCTGAGTATGATATTTACTGCTTCGTTCAGAAGTCACACTCTACCTTCATCTTGGCTTAGTGCATCGGTAACACCCATATTCAAAAAAATGTAGTCAAGTTGATTGACTCAGTACTTCCCACACATTCCGATAATACCAGTTTTATTATTTTCCCACAGCATGAAACTATAGTCTAGATGCCCCTTCAATCAAATCATCGCTCGTCCGACCGCAAAAAAGTGTTTTATTCTACTAGGTGCTTCTTTCACAGGTCAATGGACAATACATCATGAATACAACAAATTTTTGAGTTTTATAAACTCCTACCCCCAAACCACCCTAATTTCACTCCAACCAAAAATTTTTTTAAAATGATCAGGAACCCCTAAAACGTCTAAAACGTTTGAGGTGTTTTTTTATATTTTTAGTTTTTTTTATTATTGCCGCGCCGCCACTGTAATGATTTCTAAAAACCATACGCGCTTTCCATATTCGTCGCGGTAATAAATCTGTGTCAAAATGTCATTAAAATCAATTCAGAAGTTTCCACGTAACACTATACAAAACGATCCAAAGTAATACTCGTATGTATTTTGTATGCATCAGGAAGTTCAAGTCCCTTGGTTTCTGTAATCGGCAAGGCAATGTTCGGATGAACCTAAAAAAGTATATTATGCCGCTAGGTCTTTCTCTCTCAGGTCAGTAGACAGTCCATTATGAGTACAACAAATTTTTCAGATTTACAACCCCCCACCCCCACAACCACCCTAATTTCACCCCCACCCCAAAAAAAAGTAGAAAATGATCAGGAACCCCTAAAACGCCTAAAAACGAAGTTTGAGCTATTTTCATATTTTTAGTTTTTTTAATATTGCTGCGCCGCCACTGAGACGATTTCTAAAAATCAGACGCGTTTTCCATCCTCGCGAAAGCAGTAATACTGTGCCGAAATTTCATTAACATCAATTCAGTAATTCCAACATTATAAAGTACAGAACGATCTAAAGCAATACTCGTATGTATACATCGGAAAATTCTCTAAGTCCCTTGGTTCCTGTAATATACAAGGCAATGTTCGGATGGACCTAAAAAAGTGTATTATACCGCTAGGTCTTTCTCTGTTAGGTTAGTAGACAGCCTATTATGAGTACAACAAATTTTTCAGCTTTACAACCCCCCACCCCCCAACCACCCCAATTTCACCCCCACCCAAAAAAAAGTAGAAAATGATCAGGAACCTCTAAAACACCTAAAAACGAAGTTTGAGGCATATTTGAAATTTTTTGTTTTTTGCTAATTACTCCGCCGCCCATGCACCGATTTTCAAAATTGTAGTAACATTACCTACTACGACCCTACAACATATCACTACCCAAATTTCATCAAAATCTATGCAGCGGTTACTGAGATTAGGAGGCTAGAAAAATGCCAACAGACAGACAGACCGACAGACAGACAGACCGACAGACAGAGCGACAGACAGACCGACGGAAAAGAGTGACGTGGATTTTCGTTATGTAGACATCATAAAACGCCCAAAAAGCGTATTATCTCAAAATCGAAAATTTTCGCGATCACAATACTCCACTCACCTATCGGTGTGGGAAGTAAAAGGTGATAGTTCGTCTAGTTTCTAGTGGTCTTTACAATTGTATTTTTTTTTTTGTTGAGTTTATAGCTTTTTAGCTCAACTCATATCTGTTATATAATAATAATAACTTCAGTGACAACGCAGCTCACACAACTAAGCAAGGTGCAAAGGAGGAGCTTGTCTGCTCACAATAGGAGCAACGAAAAGCGCACCTACTGCAGTCTCAGAGACCATCCTGGACCTTCTTTCGTTGCAAATTTTAATAATGGGCGAGGCGAGAATGGACTACTCTAGACTGCAAGCTCTACCAAGAGGAATTTACAAGGATCTTGGACACAACCAAATCGCAGAATATGTGGGGCATACCATAATGGATGCTAGAAAGGACCACAACTCTGTGAAGTAAACAACCTGCAACGGGAAATAGTCTGGTATTATGGACCGAGCAGGATACAGGAGCGGGAACTTAGAAATAGGAACTAGATACAGCATTCCGCTCGGAAAATACGCTTCGGTACTTCAGTCAGAGGTGTACGCCATCCTGCATTGTGCAAGGATAAACTATGAGCGATCCTACAAAAACAAGAGGATCGCGATACTCACAGACAGTCAGCCCACACTTAGGGCATCAGCAGGTCCCAAAGTTAAGTCTAAGCTAGTCTGGGAATGTCTACAAGAGCTGGGAAGGCAGACAGAACATAACAAAGTAACTTTGGAGTGGGTGTCAGGACACTCAGGCATAAGTGCCAATAAAAAGGCGGATGAGTTAGCAAGACTAGACTTGTCTGCTCTATACATTGGAGCAGAACCCGCCCTGGGGGTGGCTAAAAGCACAGTCAGACACCAGGTCGTAGAGTGGATGAAATATCAGCACAAGGAGCATTGGAACTTGTTGCTGGTATGTGTTCATGGTAAAAGATTCATAAAAGCTCCATGCAAGAATGCAGCTGAAACACAGCTCTCTTTGAGTAGGAATCAGCTTCGAATACCTACGGGTCTTGGAGCCCTCAACTGCAGACTATGTAGTAGAGGGACTGAATCAGCCCTACATGTGATCTGTGAAGTGCGAAGCGCTAGATCACAAGAGACAATAGCTGTTTGTGAAGCCCAAGCTAGAACCATTGGAGTACAGCTCAGCACCAGGAACGGGGACAGTATGGTGGGACGGTTCCTGAAAAGAAAAACAACACAGCTCCCCTCAACTGTCATCTAGGGCTGTAGAGTTCAGTAGACAAATTTTTTGGCAGCTGTAGTTTGGTCTGCTAAAAATATGTGGCAGAAGGTATCAGAAAATGGAAAACTGTTATATAAAGAGCATGGATGCTAGCGAAAGAATTGGGTTCCAGGTCATAGCGAAGTGGAAAACAATGCTGACACACTCAGAGGAGGGAGATCCGAATCTGCGTCCATAGGACTAGAACCATTTGCGGGCATTGCGAAACGAACTGCCAGGAATACCATCTCAGATTGGTCAGAGAGGCGAGATAAACCAGGGCTACTACACTGGAAGACGTTCATACCGTACCTCCTTCTCTCCCCTTGATCTGTCTGTTGAAAGGACATTGCCGTTTGAGAAACCACTTGTGAAAGATAGGACTGGGGAAAACAACGGATTGTCGTTTCTGCTATGTGTGCTCCTGTCCTGTAGTGGAAAGAGCTAGATTTCAGACTTTCGAATTCACTCATCTGATTCCTACTGACTTCACTTAGGGGTGAGATATTCGGCAGTACAAATGTCATATTTATTTTTCATTTTTTTAAATAATAAGACAAATTTATTAATTTATTGTATTGTGTCCAGTTCTTGATAACTGTACAAAGTTTAAATTAAATCTGTTAGTTTCCATCCTTACCCTGCCCTGAGGGCGTTCATCAATATTTGCGATAAATTGGTGTATCTCATTCACCATTTGTTAAAAACATGATGTAGGTTGTTTAGCTGGTACCTTCAACATTTATGTCGAATTTTCAAGTTCACTGTTAAATTATCCAATTCTGGCGATCCTGATCAGGATAATGAGGCAAACTTATCAAATTGTTGTATTGTTATCTGTTGTTGATAAGTGTACAAAGCTTGAGTCAAATCTGTTTGTTAAAGTGAGTCAAAATCGAGTCCAAAGGAGCGTGTTACAAACTAACATACAAACACACAAATCGTGGTAAAAAAGCGACCCTAGTGAAATTATTATACAGGCCCAGCCCAGCTTTGCCTTTCAGAATACATATGTGCATTAAATTTTTGTTAATATATCGTAGCTGAGTGGCGTATTGTGTATTACGTAATTGCGTAATTTCAGTGACTGCTGCATGGACAAACATTCTCAGAAATTCTCGAAACTCCGTTTTTCAGACAACTGCAAAAAATTGTTTTGAACATAATTTTGAATAGCTTGGAATTCATGTGGATCGTTTGGCTCTAATGACTGGTCTATATTTGTGATCGGTGGTGTCTCGCGCCAGAGCGATTCACTTTCACGGTTTCCGGACGATAAGCGGATTTTCATCGGAATGGAAATGTAATTGGACGGTACAGCTGGAAGACCAAGTTATGTCCCCACGAGATGTATGTACACTACTAGTGCTGTTCGGACTGGTATTTTACCAATAAATTACAGGAATTTACAGATAAACGTAGCGAAAGAGCAAGATTTCTGAGAAACGTTTTACTTGCCAGGTCAATATCATTATCATTCACTTGTATTATACAATACAAATTCTGCCACCTGCACACATAAAAAGAAATTCTCAAGTCAAGAATTGTGATATTCTTGTAAATAAATACTCACAGCAAGAATATCGGTTCTCACTCTAAGAAAGAATATTTGATGAGAAAATTATAGAAAATTTGTATCAAGAATAATACATTTTTGATTTATATACTTATTTTAAAGAAATATGCTCCGAAAGAAAATATAATTTTCTTTGCAACCAAGGCTATAATAATTTAATAACAAATATTTCATAATTTTATATCAAGATTATCATTTTTTCCAGCGTTGTCCAGTTTACTTCTATCCAAAATATAGACAGCTTGCAAATGCGAACCTTCATTTACAATACGATAATCTTGGTTTGAAAATGAACGCTGTTTTACAAGCACACTCTATATTTTGTATCAAGTAAATCATTTATTTGACGTCTACCAACGTCGGAGTGCGCAGGCACGCAGCGTGTCACGAGTCAACTCTAACCTGTCCACAGTGTCCACCCACCCTCTCAACTCAACAGCCTGTTGCCCGTCCGTGTCCGCGCCGCCATTATCGGTTTTCGGATTGTCGTATTCGCCGCCGTCTTTAGCACCGTAGCGTAATACCTGCACCCTGGCCTGGATCCTGCATAATACCCGTGATCAGTCATCGAATCTGCCGGTACTGCTGGTCCACCGCAATTTGAGTCGCGTTCCAGTTCCCATCAGCTTCCTTATCACTGGATCTATCCAACCATGAATAAGCTAGTAAAAAAATTGGGATGCGAAGACCCGACTCAGGTGCTGTTCCTAGATAAGTACAAAGTATATTAAATGTGATTTAAGAAATTTTGCAGAACTATTTTTCTAGAAAAATGCCTACATGCTCATAGAAGAGTTTGAATGCTCAAATTAATACTATTAGATTCCTCATCCAAGAATATCACAATTTTAGAATAAAGTTGAGCTACTTGCGTCAAGTTTATGAAATGCTCCCAGTTAAGATCATGAAATGCTTCAGTCAAGATTATGAAATACTTCGGTCAAAATTACCATATGCTTGATTTAAGATTTTGGTATTCTTACTATCAAGAATTTCCCAGTTTTGCATTGAAGATATTTTCTCAATCTAAACCTTATATGGTCAAAGATATCGTATTCTCACTTTAAGATTAGCATAACTTTGCGCGTATAGGAAATTATGGTATACTTGAATTAAAGCATCTGTGCTCCATCTAAGAAATTATTTTTATGATGTGTGGACGGCTATGCCTTGTAATGTTTGGCAAGGGAAAGAATGCGAGGCGGAGAAAAATAAGGCTGTTGTCAGATGTTCCGCTTGAAATAATAGTTCACGCTATTTTCATAGTATTTTCTTATAATGTTACTAAACGATGATAAAAATAATCTACATCATGTATTGCTGTATTATACATGTAAGCACCAGTTCAGGTTAATGGAGTTTTAAATAAAAGAAAGCTGAATGAATGACCACACCTTTACTTCAACATTACTTCTACAGTGTATATTGCAACAGTTACGGTTCTAACCAATAAATCAGTGTGTACTTACTGCTGTTCTGAGTTACAGCCAACAGTATACAATAATTGCACACGCAAGAATACCTTCACCCTCCACGCGTAAATATAAACAGCCAACAACTCCTCAAACGGTACGTCCTGTACGACGGATCCAAACAATCTCTCTGCCGGCGCAACGCGCAACTGTCACCCGATAGTGGGCAGTACACAAAAGAATAGCTCGCCCAAAGACGTTAGACGTCAGGAATAGACGACTAAATATGACCGAACACCTGGACAAACGGTAATGAAGCTAACATACATGTTCCACAATATTTTCAATTAAAATACATATACTTCTCGCATTCTCTGTCCGGTCGAACAATATGAGGTATTGGCATTGACATGTTGAAAATATACATACATTGTAATTTAGCTAACCTAACTTCACTGCTGCTCTCTTTGGAAGTTTAAAAATTCACACCAACTACTTCGCGCCTTTTCATCAACAGCCTTTTATAAAAGTAGTAACTTTTTACTTTACTTGATTCCAATAACTGACTTCTTGCTTTAATTTCTGGTGAAATTGTGATATTTTGTTTTGCAAGAAATACAATAATCTCGGCTTTTCTAAACGAAGTGTTAGGTATTTTTCCATCAATTCGGAATTCCTATTTCTACTTCTGTCTATTTGCTAAAGCACCGATTATTGGTGCAAACTTCCGGATTAATCATGATAGTTTTCTATCTGAATCGAAGATAAGGTCCCATAAGTTAATACTTCTCGCCTCTCTCTCTCTCCCTATCAACACTTGCACTAGCGATCTTGGTGCGATTAAGGGTCTAGGGTACAGCGCGCTAAATTGAGAATCCAAGAAAATACGTATTCCCGTGTTAGTGAGGAGGCGTGGGTGCCTGTTCCCTTTCTCCAGTGTGTGTGTCCAAAATAAGGGGAGGTAAGTCCAAAGGTAACGTCAAAAGGTTCGAAGGTAAGGCCCAAAGGTCGCCATAAAAATGAATTTCGCATTTCTAAGCTTCTGACATTCCTTTTAAATTTACAGTAATGATTCAAAATTTCCAAACAGCTGATCCAAACTACATAAGGAGCATAAATTAAAACATTAATAAATCAACAAAATTAAAATGATACAAGTTATCTGGAAACCACAAGGGGGAGTTCAGTATAGAGTGATCTTCCACTCAACCCTTGAATTAAATCTATTTTAATTAAATTCGCATTCCGCACAGCATATATGGCAGCATAATATAAAAAATACCTACATATGTGGATTAAATGCAGAAACAGAAGAAATAATTGAGAAAAAAAATAAATTTAGCTTTAAACACAACAAAAACATTAACGGATGTTAGATTCTGAGGAAATACATCAGTAGCTCGCAAATTGCATACAGAGCTTAATTACAACGCAACATTAATATACAATACATACATTTTTACTTCATAAGTCCAAGGTATGATTCGCGCAAAGTCGTTCTAAATTTGTACATCTCACAGGATTTCAGGTACGGAGGAATAGGATTATATATTTTGTATATATTATCGTTTAGCTAAACAATCTCTCAAAAAACTTAGTTCTGTCAGCTGGAGCACTAATATTTCCTTTTGAACGTATATTTACTGAATGAAGGTCTTTCCTAAATGATATTTTGTCATAAAGGTAAGCTGGCTGATTGAGAGTTAAAATCTTGTGATAGAAACAAAGTGTAACTACCTCAAAACGATCTCTCATGTTCAACCAACGAACATCTTTCAGCTTATGACTCACCCTTTCATATTTTCTGATACCAAATATAAAACGTATACACGCATTTTGAGTTCTCTGTACTCTCATTGTAGTGTCATAATCTAAGCAGGCGGCGTATATCGGAACACCATAAGAAAACTGCGATAAAACCATAGTTTCACACGGTATTCTTTTGATGTTAAAATTTAGAAATTGCCTATGAGGGTATAATAGCTTTAAAGCAAGGTAACATTTTTTAACACAGCATCATCATCACACAAACTTATTTGGTTGTTAAATTGCAGACATTTGTAGAATGTATGATTTTGCATTGTGAGTTTTTTGCACAGCACTAAAAAACTTTTTTGACAGAATTGCTCTGAGATGCAGTTCATTAAGGTCTTAGCTATCACCTTCTAAAATACTATTTACATAATACGTAGTTTAAAACACAAGTGAGTTCTATTCGAAATGCGTGTAGGTGTACCCAGGTCCCTCAAGAAAATGACATTCCGTACAGTCCTACATAACAGTAACAAGTAAACATGTAAATATTTAGATAAATTCGATATTGTACGGAAATGATAGTCTCACTTATAAGTTTTACTATTAATAAAGGTAAAGGTAATTTATTTGACTGTTTTATACACAAAGAGTATTTACAACAAGTCAAAAGAAATACAACAAAACTAAATACAGATAATATTACAAGCTTGAGTAGAAGGCTGACACTTAAAATTCACAAACAATAACAAAGAAAGTATACCACATCTTAACCAAAACGGCTGAAGTATTCTTCGCAACTATATAAGCTGTTTATCAAAAATAATTGTTTCAACGCCATTTTAAATGTTGTGGCCTCCATATTCTTGAAACTGTCTGGCTTTAAGTTAAGGATATTTTTCTGTGACTTGCTCCAACGATAACGCCGTAATCTCAGGTGATGACAATTTCTGGTACCGAAAGTGTGCAAGTCTGACTGTATCGTAAGATGAGCCAAATTTTTACGTATTTCTAAAAGACTCATATACATGTAAACAGATGACAGTGGCATAATTTGTAATTCAGAAAATGAAGGCCTACAAGACTCTCTGAAGCCTAAGCCCATTATAATTCTGATGGCTTTTTTCTGCATTTTAAACACCCTTGTAGCTTCACTTGAGGCACCCCAGATAGTAATGCCATATTGCATTTTAGAGTGGAAAAGAGCATAATAAACAGTTTTCAAAACATGTATATCAAGATTTTGTTTCAATTTTCTGAGGATGAGTAGTACAGATGAGAGTTTATTGCATAAAATGTCTACATGGCTCGACCAACTTAACCTATTATCAATTGTTATACCAAGTAAAGTGACACTTTTCGTTTCAGAAACGGATGGTTTTAATGAGATTACAAGTTAATATAAACATTATTTCAGTACCCTGGATACGGTCTGCAATGAGAGTAGTTTATTGTATAACCACTATAACTGTGGTTTTGGTAGATTAACTTTTGAGAGATTAGAGTGCCATCAAATTTACTGCCGGGTATATCTTGAACATTTTTACCGATTTATTGAATTAATGTGTTTAGGGGTTGGAGAATCTCCACCCCCTCCCACATGAATCACCAACGCATACCGCAGATGGTACGTTTCCCCAAAAATAAAAAAAGCGTCTTCCACCCTCATGCATTCATGAAATGTAACTTATGTTCGTTTCAGAGCAGATCCGCGTTCTACATAAAAATCCCATTAAAACGGTCATCCGCGAGCCGTGTTCCTGCGAATTTAAATAAATTAGCATTTATGCGGTGCCCCGGTGCACTTTTTAGTGCAATCCGACAGTGCTAATGAAATTTAATTTCGGCTCCGACATCACCGGGCTTTTTCTTGATTGGGATCGCGTGTTCCGGCTTGTTCGATGCCATGCTGTTGTTAATTGTTTAATGCAGCAAATGATGTGTTCATTAGCGATGAAAAATTGGGCTTATTAGGGAACTCAGAAGAAAAATTTGCTCCCGATTTTTTTTGCCAGGCCGTAGGACCAGTTGTCCAGGTTACCTCTTCCGCCCTGTTTGATATTCCGGTTGACGCACCTTGCATGGTTAAAACTCGCACAACAACCAGCATATTGTATATGTTACGGTTAAAGTGTTTACTTTGATAGTTTATATACTAGCTGGATAGTATACAAACTATCCAAATGTCTCGTTATTTTGATGGAAGATTATATTTCTACTAAAATAGCTATGAATATTGGTTGGTTAGTATACTATCCAGCTAGTTTATAAACTATACAAGGTATGCCGCTAAAGTATATACCACAAAGATATCACACATATTAGCCAGTGTTTCTGGTCAGTTTATAAACTATCCACATTATTTGGATAAGGTATGCACTAATATCTCTAGTAATACATAATAACCATCTCGTTGGTTAGTATGTAAACTAACCAATCCCCTTTGGTTAGTATGTAAACTAACTAATTTTCTTTGGCCAATTTAACAGAAAAGTGAGGTTATGTTTATGCCAAGTGCAAGTGTGACGTGTTGGTATTATTTACTGCCGTGCTTTGTAAAATTTGTCTAGGAATAGGTATCTAGTTACCAAAAATGGATCAGCAACAGCAATTTGAAAAGTTGCTATTAGAATGTTACGAAAAGAAGTCCCAAAATTCAAAATTAATGAATGACAGTGATTACAGTGTACTTATGCAACATACCTATAAAGAGAATACGCGAACAAGAACCTAACACTAATAACAAGAATGATTATCATATGATTTACAGAGAATCGAATCGAATAGCAATTGTATGTTTTGTCTATGAATAAATTTTACTTTTGATTTTGAGTAAAAATTATTGTTCTAAACTAAATAACCAAAGAGGATTGCTTAGTTTACATACTAACCAACGGGTTGGATATTATGTAGTACTAGAGGTATTAGGTGCATACCTTATCCAAATGATATGGATAGTTTGTAAACTAACCAGAAACGCTGGTTAATATGTGTGATACCTTTCTGGTATATACTTTAGCGGCATATCTTATATAGTTTGTAAACTAGCTGGATAGTATACAAACCAACCAATATTCATAGCTATTTTAGTAGAAATATGAATTTCCATCAAAATAACCAGGCATTTGAATAGTTTGTATACTATCCAGCTAGTGTTTAAACTATCCAAGTAAAGACTTTAACCGTAACATATACATTGTTTTTTCTATCCACTTAATCAACACCATGTCCTGGCGGGGGGGCGGGTTGGCCCAGTGCTTAGAGTTGAGGGCTCGTGACCGGAAGGTCCTAGGTTCGATTCTAGTTAGAGTCAGTATTGCTAAAACGGCATCCCAGAAGGTTGGAGTTTTGTTCCGCTGTAGGAAGCTGTACACACCAGAGCAACTATTGCTGCTCTACAAAACACAGATCCGACCATCGTTCGAGTATATTGCTCCTATGTGTGGAGATGCACTCCGAAACACTCCCTCTATAGCTTCTGGACACTATCCAGAAGAGACCGATTAGACTAATCGATACGCCTAACCTCACAGCCTGGATCATCGAAAAAGGGTGGCTGACCTGTCCCTGTTTTCCAGATTCTATCTATCTCGAGTGAGCTCTCCCAGAAAACAACACCGAAGGCCATCCGAACTAGGAACACTAGAAATGCTCTGCGAACTCATCCTTACCAGGTCAAGGTCCCTACTCCCCAAACCAGTCTTCTCCAGCATTCCTTCTTTTGAAGAACTTCGACGCTGTGGAATGAGCCGCCGGAGAATTTGTTTCCCGACAGATACAACCTGCAGCGTTTTAAATCTAACGTGCACCAACTATCCTCTCGCTGCGCTTCTACAGCGCCATAGGCTTTCAGTGTTTGCGGGAGGTTGACCGGAAACAAATTTCAGATAATCTGCTATTATTTTTCCAGGGTAATGCTATATCAAAAATTGTTTAATGTACGGTGCAGTTTATACGGCAATAGGTTGGTTACTCTAAATAAGAATTTGAGCGTTCCGCAAATTTAGTTTAGTTTATTTATTTGCAACATATTTACACTGTTTATCAAGGAACGAAATAGATTATTTAGTTAGCGTATGATTATAGTAAGAAAGTCATAAAAAAAGTAAAACAGTTAAGACAAACAACATAAAATAGAAAAAGAAACTATAAGTTAATATCGAGCCTGGAAATCCATTCTCCAGCTGATGGCTTGGCTTAAAGGAAGACCTTGTTGCCTGGATATGCTCTTAGGTCACATTCTTGAACCATATGCCTGTCAGTTTGGCTCCACAGTCGCATCGTGGGGATTCACGCTTGTTCCATTTAAACAACGAATCAGCGCACAATCCCCGCGACGTGCGAATTCTGTTAAGGGTTGATCATTCCTTTCGGTCAAGCTCAAAACTAGGGGATTCTTGACCAACAGCTAGATTACCGTTGCAATCTTCTTTTATTTGGTCGCCCAAATTTCTGCCCATTTAACTGCAGGGTTAAAACCATCAGACTCAAGTTGAAAAGACGTTGTAATAGGTGGTTTTCTGGACCGGAATCTGCGCAAGGAGAGATCAGGTATATCTTTGTGGATTGGCAGTGAGGGATTTGTTAGAACACATTCCTCGCAACAAATGTCTAGCACACATCTCTCGAAACACATTCCTGATAATTCAAGCCATTATATTGGTTCGTTAAAAACACATTACTCATAATACATCCTCGCACATCTCTGGTGGAAACACAGCCTAAGAATGGCCAAATAGCTGGATTAATACGTTATACAGGGTGGGGCATATTAATCAAGTGTTTTTGAAATGGTAATAAAATTATTAGTTTTTACTCTAAACAAAATTTATTGGTTGTACAATATAGCTAATAATGTACCATTTTGAAATATTCAGGTACGAAAAATTACATCTGGCATATGATGTCCGTTTTCATTGATACACTTTTGCAGTCGTTTCCGAAAATTGTCCTTCACTCTTTCCAGCATGTCCCTGTTGATAAGGGAAATTTCTTGACGAATTGCTTCCTTTAATGCATCTAATCTACAGGGCTTGGCCTCGTAAACACGTGACTTGAAATACCCCCATAGAAAAAAATCATAAATGGATAAGTCGGGAGACCGAGGAGGCCACTGAATGTCACCAAACCTCGAAATGAAACGGTTTGGAAACAGGCGGCGTAGAATAGCCATAGATGCTTTGGCAGTGTGTGTCGTGGCCTCATCTTGCTGGAACCATAAATCTGGAATATCCACACTTCTTCTATGCAACTCAGGTATGAAAAAGGTATTCATCATATGAATGTAACGCTCAGATGTTACGGTAGCGGTGACCCCATTTTCTTCAAAAAAATATGGGCCGATGATGCCAAACTTGCCCACAGCACACCAAACTATTACCTTAGGACTATGCAATGGCATCTCATGTAACAGTCGTGGATTCTCGTCAGCCCAGTACCAGCAATTTTGTCTATTGACGGCCCCATCAAGGTGAAAATGGGCTTCATCACTCATCACTAACAACATGTTTTCATTCTCATCAAAAACAATCATACGCGAACTCGCGTTGCTCTAGCGTCCACATCTCCATGACGGCACGTGGCAACTGAGAAAGTGAAATGGCTTGAGCCAAGGCATGGATCTTAATAAACCACGCGCCCCTCCCTTTTCTAATGGCCGAGTACTAGCCAAACGAAAAACACTTGGTTCTTATGCCCCACCCTGTATTATCAAAATGTAATGTGAATATCATAGTTATGCCAATCTACTCATACAAGGTATTACCTTCGATGGTGGCAATACTTGTAATACATTTTTACAAATAAATGAAATAAAAAAAAGTTTGTATAAGAGCCCTTCTCTTCAGACGGTGTCATAGGCTGTGGTCAGGTCTACGATCACTGTGGCGATCTTAAGGCAAAGTTGCTATCTGCTTTCAATAAAAGATGTGACTCCCTGAGATCAACATTAGTACTAGTATTAATATACTGGCAAAACTAATACAGGGTCTCTGAAACACCGAAGATATAATTTTGCAGTCGCATAATACCACCGAACATTTTGATAAAGTATTTACCGCAAAAACTACTACCGCATCAGACAGTGCATATTAATCACCACACCAGTGCAATTTGGCCAATTTCAGTGAGCCCATCTGGCTAATAGCCTATTTTATCTAACGGCTGCTGAACAATTTGCATTTTCTAAATATTACCCACTATAAAGCTTACCGCTCCTCTGTGGTGTATAACATGAAGGTGGTAGCTGTCTGGCGGTGCAATATAGGGCCAAGGGCGGTACGCAAAGAATTTATTTTATCATTCCGAAATGTCTAGTTTTTAACAGCACTGATATAGCAAAAACTTAAGAAGAAAACCAAGCGTGGTAACCTATTAGATATTTAGATTATAAAATGTACAGTAAATATCATTCAAACTTACATTCTACCAATATTATTTTAAGAATGTAAATGAAAAATGAGGAAATAAAAAGATATCAATACAAGTTAAAATCAGATTCTGATGAGTCGCTATCATTCAGGATGATAATAATGTTTCATTCGGTTGTATATTTAAAAACAATGACTACTTTTATTAGATGTTCAAAGCAGTTTCGCCATTTAAGTTCATTTATTAAATGTACCTGATCTCTAATAATATATATAACTGCTGATGAGCTTTCGGGGTAATTATTTTACTTTCTGATATTTATTATTCAAACGGATTAAATATACACTAATAAGTTCGCACTTCGCACTTCGCACTCATTACAGCTCGCGATTTCATCCACGATATACCTTTTATCAAAGTTGTAACTTCTTACTAATTCCAAAAAATTACTTTATTTTAATTTCTGATGAAATTGTGATATTTTGCTTTGTAAGAAATTTAATAATCTCAGCTTTTCTAAACTTATAAAATTATAATTTCTCGTTATATTTATTATGTTATTTGATTAGACATTCGCAGAAAATCAATGTTAATGGTTCTTAGAGTCATCGCGTCTGGATGTTTTATCAGGAGTGCTGCACGGATCTATGCTTGGTCCATATACACAGCAGATATCTTAACGAAAATTCAAAAGGTTGAAGTTCAAGCATATGACGATGACATTCAGGTTTATTTAATCTTCCATATGAGTGACAGTTTTTCGACTACCAATTTGTTTGGCTTATACAGTGTGGTCCAAAGAGTGTGCAACAAATGAGATTTTTTTTTATTAGCTGCACAATCAAAAATCCAATATTGCCAAAAGTTGGTGCATGTCCGATAACTAATTTAGGTGCACTTAGAATGGTTCCAAGTTCATCAGTATACGGGGTGAATCAAAAAATATAAAAATTGTACAAGAGTAAAGTACCCTTATTTTCAAAAATTCAGCAAAATGTTATTTACAAAAGTTGTTTAGAATCAAGAGTTATGCCTAAATACCAAAACTTGGCCTCCTCTGAGAAAAAAAAAATTTTTGAAAAAAGTGCAATAACTCTCCCAAAATTTTTTTTTTTTTTAGTAAAACTGTTTGATACACTAATTGAAATTGAATTAATTTTGTATAACTTTATTTAAATTCAAGCATTTTTGTAAAATTTACCTGAGGTTAAAATTTTTTTGGGAATCACAGCTAAATGTTTGTTGCAAGGATATTAAATATGGCTTTATAATTTCGGAAAAAATCTTTTTACTAAGGCAAGAGGTTGCTTATAATTACATGCATATCAGAATAACTCTCAATAAAACCGCAAACCTTTTATTAATTTTTTATTTCTAAACATGTATTTAAATTAATCCACAAACATGAAATCTTACTAAAAAAATCAGTATAGGGCTAATTTAGATGTTTTCCTTTTAATTATATAAAGCATATGCTCTTTGAATCTACATTGGTCGTGCTTCGAAGACTTACCTACCAATACAGCATTTGCCTTACATGCAGTATATTTTGTTTATCAAATTTTTATTTTTTTATGGCCTACCTCCCGCAAAGGCTGAAAGTCTATGGCGCTGTAGAAGCGCTGCCAGAGGATAAGTATCGGTTCACGTTAGATTTTTAACGATGCAGGTTGTAGCCACCGGGAAACAAATCCCCCGGCAGCCTATTCTACAGCGTCGAAGTTCTCCAAAAGAAGAAATGCCGGAGGAGATTGGTTCGGGGAGTAGGAACCTCGACCTGGTAAGGATGAGCTCGCAGAGCGTCTCTTAGTGTTCTTCGTTTGGACGGCCTTGGCTGTTATTATCTGAGAGAGCTCACTCGAACATTTTCTGTAAAACAGCGACAGGTCAGCCACCCTTCTTCGATGTTCCAGGCTGTGGGGGTCCTTTGTGGGGTTGTGGGGTTAGGAGTATCTATTAGTCTAATTGCTCTCTTCTGGATAGTGTTGTGAAACTTTAGAGAGTGATTGGGAGCGCATCCCCACACATGAGGGCAATGCTTCAACGATGGCCGGATATGTGCGTTGTAGAGCAGCAGTAGTTGCTCTGGTGTATACAGCTTCTTACAGCGGAACAAAACTCCAAACTTCTTGGATGCCGTTTTAGCAATACTGACGACGTGATCGTGCCAGGAAATGTTATTGTTGATATTGATCCCCAAAAGCTTAGCGGAAGGTGACTCGACTATTGGGTGACCCCCCATTTTTGCAGTTGGTAAGCCAACGTGAGACTTCTTTGTCAATGTTGTTGCCTGAGTTTTCTGTACGTTAAACTGTACTTTATTTACTCCACTAGACAATTGTTTTGATATCTACATTGATCTGTGATGCATGTTGCTGCACGACATTAATTCACTGTCATCTACGAAGCTGTACTTTGGATTGGATGTTATTTTCAACAGCTCGTTGATGCCAGCAGATACAGTGTAGGGGATAGGACAGATCCCTTTTAGTTTTAATCTTTGTTCGGAAAAATGTTCACCAAGATATATCGCATATTGTCCTGTCCGCCACTGGCTCAAGCTCCATTTGTCAAACAACAAGGCACGGGCATCTGCAAGGTGAGGATATTGTTTTGAGCAATGTGATGAGCTACCTATTATGTAAATTGGTGTATTTAAAATAAAGTGGCGTTCTCGGTAATTTTTTATCTAGATGTATGGGCTACGGAACGAACTAACAGCGGCTTCTCCTTAAAAGCAGACAGCTTTACGGGTAAGCCGAGCATTTGTTTGCAAGCTGGAGTTGATGAGGAAAAGGGCGTCGTGTAGATTAACTCTACTTCAAAATATTGAACTTTATGTTGATATTATTGGAAATTAATGAAAAATTGATCGAACTAACAGCGGCTTCCCTTTAAAAGCAGACAGCTTTACGAGTAAGCCGAGCATCTATGCAAGCTGGAGTTGATGAGGAAAGGGCGTCGTGTAGATTAACTCTACTTCAAAATTTTGAGGTTTATGATGTATACAACTCTTTGATACCATTGGAAATGAATACAAAATAAATCAAACTAACAGCAGCTTCTCCTTAAAAACAGACAGTTTTACGAGTAGGCATAGCATTGTTTGCAAGCTAGGATTGATAAGGAAAAGCACTGGCGAGTAGATTGACTCATTGACATGTTGAGGTTTATGATATTATAGCTTCTTGATACTATTGAAAATGAAAGAAAAATGATACTCCGCCTTCTTCTCAAAAGTAGGCAGTATTGCGAGCAAACTGAGCATCTGTTTGCAAACTGGAGTAGATGAGAAAAGAAAACGTCGAGAAGATTAACTCTACCTTAAAATGCTGAGATGTAGAATGGAGCTCTTTGGTTTTATTGGAAATGAATCAAAAATGAATCGAACTAACAGCGGCTTCTCCTTAAACGTATCTGTTTGCAAGCTGGAATTGTTGAGGAAAAGGAGTATCGAGTAGATTAGCTATCCCGATCGTCGGTATCAATTATTCAGTGGGATCCCAAGATACCGCAAACATTATTATTCGAGAAAAAAATATAATTTTTAGGACTTTTCGGCATTTATAATGAGACTCAAATTGCCAACATTAAGAAAATATATGTCACTATGTATAATCTACCAGTCTAAACCTGAAGAAAACGTACATATAAACGTCGAACTGCGGCTTTTCCTTGAAAGCTACAAGAGTAAGTTGGGCATTTGTTTGCACACTGGAGTTAATAACAAATGTAGACCTTTCATAACATAGCTTTTTGATATTATTGCAAATGAATAAAAAAATTAGACAAAATGACTGGCGGCTCCTGATACAAAGTAGGCAGCTTTACCATGAAGCTAAATTTTTATTTGCACAGTAAAATTATATTCAATGTTGAGTTTTTATAAGTAGCTTCTGGGTATCACTGTAAATTAATAAGATTTCTTGCGAAACCAACAAAAACTAAACTATTAAAGAAATTCATTTTTGCTCTACTCTGCTGATGCCCCATTGATTCGAATAAAAGCTAAACTTTTATTTTCACGATAAAGTTATGAGAAAAACGAGCATCGAGTAGATTGTCTCTACTTTAAAATATAGAATTTTTATAATGCAGCTTTTTGGTATTATTGGAAATTTATAAAACTCCAGATTTATTGAGAAACCAACAAATATTCTGAACTATTGTTTGGAAATTAAAGAAACATTGACTCGCAGAGATATGCTAGCCTTTTCCAACTTGTTTACGATAGTGACCGTGGTTTACTAAATGTGTCTATGTTGTTACAGGAGACAGCACCAAAGCACAACGACGTGGCATGGGGGAGGTTCACCTGCAAGGGAGGTGGGTGGACAACAAACTCCCCCGGTGAAACCGAGCCCCGACAGGCTAAAGGGCACTACTCAGGATCTGTTCGAGCTGTTGGAGAAAGCTCAACGGTCCAGAATCGACGACCAAAGATGCATGTTGCCTGCTTACTTCAACAATCAGGTGAGTCGAAAGAGCCAAAACTATTTTTTCGTAATTCACTGCTTGTTTCTGTTTGGGCACACAGTAGTGCTCAACAGAGGGTAAATTCTGTAACTCTAAGGCCCGATTTTATCAACACAGGTATTTTAACAAAGAATTTGACCCATCATAGCAGCCCATTCAAAAACATGCATCTGTCAAAGTGCTCTGAGAATGATGATTTCTCTTGAAATTTACTTCAAAAAGGTGAAAAAAGACATGCTTTATATATAATCGACCATTATGAACCCTCTAGTATCTTTTCAACTCTGATTTTCCATCCTAAATGGGTGAAAACTTGCATTTCCCTGTTTAACAAAGAGTTTAGCCATTGCTAATCTCAACCAATCAGATTTCACAAAACCGATACATTAATTTGATCACTGATGTAATGATAATGATGACAAGAAATTCAAACTACTGCATTATTTTGATAAGACTGTAATTTACAATCGATAACAATTATAAATACCTGCAATATACCTTTGTATTATAGTAAAAAGGGGTAAAAATAACATTTTATTGCATTTCACAAACTAGACACACACGACAAGTGTGCATTACTGGTTGCCTATCCTTCTTAACAGCAAAACTTGTGAGCTGGCAAAAAGTATAACTGTAACGTATAGCCTTATTTTTCCTAAACTAGAAACCTTTGTCAGAAAGTGAATAAGGTGCTTTATATAATTTTTATTCATATACATGCCTTACAATGCGTATCTGCGCTACGGTGCCTTTTACGCAGTGCCTTTACAATCATTACATCCTCTGTGGATATTTCTATAAGAAGGTTTATTGCAAGTGGTAATTATACAATAATTATAAGGTAAACATTAAAAATCTAGCATTAATTTGCAAATCAATCGCTTTGTTCTGATTTCTGCTATGATTTTGATCCATGAATTCTAAAATATTTTTGATAAAAGTGTCATCCAGTTTTGACATTTTGTTTTCATTATTGATAAAATACTATTGGATGATACTTATTAACATAGCCCCCAATACCCAATAGAAAGCTTTTGCTAAACAACATCCAATAGGAAAGTTTTGTCAAAGTCTGTCCAACGCTTTCGCTCGTTTTGGTATTCGATAAATGTCTTCGTTTCGACTCGGACATAACGAACGCAGACGAACGGTATAAGCGATAGCGAAAGATTTTAGATCTCGTTTGTCAAGTTTTGACGTTATTAGTGCTGTGTCAAAGTGACAATTTTCTTAAATTTATTTGTGCACGTAATTAAAAATCAATGAATCTGAGAGAAAAAACTAATCCTTCGCAATGGTCGGCATTGCTGGATTTTGCAATCTCATTCAGATATATTTAAGCCAACTCGTGAATGCTCGTGAGTTATCGAGATCCATGCCGAAAGCGTAACGAAGTGTTAAACTTTGGTTATGGAATACCGTCAAAAATCGTCTTCGTAAATGATTAGCTTCGTTTTCGCCTGCTTTTGTTACTTTAGCGAAAGTTACAGTTATCTGTTTGGCCAGTAAGGGTATAGACATTTTTGGTACGGATTCACAGTCAAAATATTTCAAAATTCGCTTAATCACCAATGATTCTTCCAAAAGTAGCTGAATGCAAAGCATGTTGCAAAGAATAGTCTACATTGAATGTAATTTATTTTAACGTTAAATATTCCTTTTACCCGTGTAGGGGCGGGTTAGAATATGTCCCATCGTATATCCTGCGTGTCGTAAAAGGCGATTAAAAGGAACCGAAGTACTGTCGGTATAAGCAGTAATCTCTTCTCAACCAACAGCTTTGGGTGGACGAGTTGACAAGAGTCAGGACACCTTCTTGTCCTTAGGGTGAGAAATTGTCCCTAAAGGCTGATGAAGCAGAAGATACATCTGGTCAACAGCATGAGGATGCAGAAAGCAAATGGGAAACTACTGCATTAAAGATCTTAACGATATCCCAAGGGAAACTCGTAAAATAGTTACATTTTACGAGTTCACAACATGTCTGCTAAGACATTGTGACTATGATGATGATTTCCTAAGCCTGTGATGGCCTTAAAGGAAGGCCTGTGGTCGACTCCTACAGCCATTGATTACATTAGGAGTTTGTAGCTACATTTCTGATACCCTATTTACGAATTTAAGACGATCTCTAAAGATTGAAAAAAATTTAAAAAATATATGTGTATTCAACTTGCGAATGATTTAAATAAAATAAATGTTAGCAGAAATGTAAGAACTTTTACTGTAACACGCAATAGGTCACACCTGCGAAGTATGTTTGAAAATTATTAACATCGTACTCCAAACATGCACTCCAAGCAATCATCTTCGCTGCAAGTAACTTGAAGGAAAGTTACACTTATTAAGTCCACACGTGTGGCCCATAACATAATGGTCCTCAAAGAATTTATATTGGACCAATTACTTTAATGATCCATTTTAGGCAATTACCCTGATCTTAAAACATAGCTACCTGGAGCATAAATACCTTAAATAACCATTTAGCTCCAAAGATACTGGATCGCGGATAATAGTCGATTATTGGGAAGTTGGTATGCGTTCGAAAAGCGGTAGTAGGTGATGGTCCAATTATATGCTTTCAATTGTACACCTTTTACCATATTTTTCACTGATTTCGACAAAATATTGGTTATGTTTTACAATATACTTTCCCAAGGGTCATTGCCACCTGCTTACTACTATCTATACCCAATTCACATTTCATTTACGCCGCGTCAAAATAATGTCATGACAGTCTCTTTTGTGTGTGCATTTTCTATTATTTGATCCCCATCCAGTCAGATATCCACATCAGCAACAATACTAGAGGATCTGAACCATTGAGGCCACCAAGATATAGACTACTTCTAAACAAAACTCTTTAGACATCAGATTTTGTAACAAACTCTCTCATGACTACCGTCAAAGTAATGTACACGCCTTTAGGAAAAAATTCAAACAGATACTGCTAGACTTCTGCTTCTATTCCGCATAGGAATATCTTAGGTCTAATATCAGCAGTTGTCACTGAGGTGTACTTAAGGTTCTCTTAAGTAATACTCAAGGGATAATTAAGGGATCCTCAAGTATGATTTTTCTGGTGTATCTGTATCTAGACAACATCTACGAGACGGCGGGATTCATTTGGCGACGTTGTCATATTTCAAATATAAGTCAATTTGTTATACCTATGCCTACGCATTTTGATGTTTTCTGTTATCTCTTCCTGTTTTGTGCCGACATGTCATGCTGACACTTCGTTACTTCAGTATTACGCAAGGGAGTTTTACATAAGGGAACCTCAAATAGCTATCGAAACAAAAAACCTTACTTAAGGGTCTAGGATATAGCGCGCGAAACTGGGAATCCAAGGAAAGACGTATTCCCCTGTTAGCGAGGAGGCGTGGCCACTTGTTCCCTTTCTCCAGTGTGTGTGTCTAAGATGAGGGGAGCTAAGTCCAAAAATCCAAAGGTAAGGTTAAAAGGTTCAAAGGTAAGGTCCAAAGGTCATCATAAAAATGAATTTCGCATTTCCAAGCTCCTGACGTTACCTTTAAACTTACAGTAATGATTAAGATAATGAAAAGGCAAAGAAGAAGGAAGCTTGCGCTTTGTCACCTATTTGGCCTTTTTTGATATCGTGTTTGGTTGTTAAATTACAGATATTTGAATAATGTATGATTTTTAATTGCGAGCTTTTTTTTGCACACTAAAAAACTTTTTGAGAACATCGAAAATAGTTGGCATTCATTAAGCTCTTAACTATCACCTTCTAAAATACTGTGTATGTAGTTTGAAAAACAAGTGAGTTCTGTTCGAAATGAGTATCCGTGTTTTAACATGGCAAATACATAAAATATGTATAACTGTGTATACCCAGGCCCCTTAAGGGACCTTCGAGTATTAAGGGACCCTTAAATGTCCACTATAAATACGGCCCTGTTTTTCTATTTTGTATTGTTACTAGGCTTTGCTCATTTTTGGGCTGTCTGGGCTATCCTTGGACAATATAGTCTTCCAGGCTGCAATATGTCGAATATCGGCTTGTGCAAAGTTGGGCCTTAATAGATAGTACCGTAGTAAGGGTTTAAAACCCCGGCCACACGTGCAGGCTTTACCTCGTACTTACTTGTGCAAACCAGTTTGTATCAGAAAGCCGGTGCGTGTGGACGGTAGCTCGCGCAAACCGTTAGGCTTGTGTAAATTTCAGTCTGCTGAAAGTTTTTGGCCTTGTCGGCAAAGCTTATGTGTGTGGACTATAGGGTTCAGTTTTAAGGATAGCAGCACCTATATGAAGTAGTCAGTTTCTATTAAATAATGGAGGTTTGCGCAAGCTTACTTCGATGGTGTGGCCACTCAGCGGTATACCGTCTTGTTTGCGCAAACTATACCGTGTGATACACAAGTCGCTGCGTGTGGCAGCCGCTTTAAGCCAACCTGATAAATAATTATATCCGAAAAATACGTTCCATAATACTCTATATCCTAGTGACAGTAATTTACGATACTGGACAAATGGCGTCTCCTAAAATACAATTTCACTGTGTCCACCACAATGGAGCATTTCATAACGTTTTTATTCAATGACACTCATGATACACAATGAAAAAGAATCTGTACGTGCGGTTTTTGAAATGAATTTCTCTCCATGTACGGCCCGCAAAAAATCCCATTTTCATTACGCAATAAAGCCAAAAATTGCACAGCTCCGACGCGCTTTATGATATTTTATTGCCGCGTAGCTGTTGCATCCTTTTCGTTTTTATTATATTCCGACAAGATTATTTATTATTCGTCGCGTATTTTATCGTACCGCGAGAAAAACAAACTGAATTTGTGCTGCATCTGGAGTATATGTAAACGATACGTGAATATGTATGAGTAGACGAAAAGTTGCATCTGTTTCAAGCGAGGTTAGAAGAAGAAAAGCTCATACTCTAGCAAGCAAGTCTAGACCATGTAGTTATTTTTTTTTACCACGTGTTTGCATTCTTCCCAATAATAGTGCCCGACACTTTCCATTATTGTTTGAGGCTTATTTTAAAAATTATTTACAGCTTTTCACTCGGATGTTCGTGTTTTTCTTTTTTTTGAACTATATTTTTTTAAACAAAAATTTCATTGTTGTACTATTTCAAATTTCAACAGATGTGGTTATACAGGGTTACTGGTAACTCGACCACTTTCCTGCAGGAATTGATAGAGGGACTCAAATGCAATAGATTCGACCCCCCATATGTAATTCCGAGACCCGATAGTTTTCGAGATAATTAACATTTAATGTTTTTCAACGATATGTCCAAATTTCCACACTACATCCCAAATTTAGAAAAAACCCTGCTGTCGATTTTAGTAATTTCCGATTTAGTTTTTTACTGACACATCCGCAAATCTAATTTAGTATTTAAATGTGTAAAAATACTAAACAGTTTCAAACTACATACAATTATTTGAAAAAAACAAAATTTTTACATTCACCATGAAATAAATTTTTAGCTAAAAAAAAAGATACATAACCAGTCAAACAAATTATTTTAAAAACTTCCTTATCTGATGGCCTATTCCAGGGACAAGAATGTCAGTACAACCACAAGTAACTATTTAACAAAAATTATCAACATAATACAGAATCATCGACAACATGATATTCCAGCATGATGGCTGTCCAGCACATTACCGAATCACAATTCGGCAGTTGTTGGACAACACATACCCGAACAATTGGATAGGGAGAGGTGAACCCATCCCATGGCCTGCGCGGAGCCCAGTCTGACACCACTTGATTTTTATGTCTGGGGTCACCTGAAGGCATTGGTTTACCAGACTCCAGTTAGTACTGCTGACGAACTAAGGCAAAAAATTATCAATGCGGCGGAGGAGATGAAACGAACTTTTTCAACACGGGTTACAAAAACCAAAGTGAGGAAGCGGATCCGTACTTGTATCCGAAATCAAGGGCAACACATTGAGCAAGATCTCTAGAAACTTTGAGTGGATTTAATTTGTTTAACTTGGATAAAATCATCGAGCGCATTTGCAAACATTCTAGTATGTAACTGAGTTATCACTAATGATTGTACTGTCATTCGTTCTTTTTGAATAGGTGATTTTTATTCATTGCTGTTTATAATCTTTCTGAAAAGGTTATTAGGTAGGAAAGTTTTTTTAGCGATTTGTTCAACCGTTTGTATATTTTTTTTTGAGCTAGATAATTTTCTTTCACGGTGAATGTAAAAATTTTGTTGATTATTTTTTAAATAATTTGTATTTAGTTTGGAACTGTTTAGTATTTTGAAACATTTTAATACTAAGTTAGAAATACTATAATAAAAATTATCAGAATCATACAACAGGTTTTTTTCTTAGTTTAGGATCTAGTGTGGAAATTTGGACATTTGACTGAAAAACATTAAATGTTAATTATCTCGAAAACTATCGGTTTTCGGAATTAAATATGGGGGGTTAAATCTATTACATTTGAGTCCCTCTATCACCTCTTGCAGGAAAGTGGTCGAGTTACCAGTAACCCTGTATATAATTATGAGCCGTGAAAGCGTGATGAATCAGAAAGAAAAGCCACTGTACTACAATTATACTTTTCAGTAATTAATAATAATAATAATAATATCGTCTTAGCAATTTTTTAGTACTATCTTCTTTAAAAACATATTTTTTATGTTTTTACACTATAATTATTATGATAAGAATTGTCTTGTTGTTTGAAGGTAGATGTTTTAAAAGGTCTGTTTTAAACTTGCATTGTAAATATACTACTCGCAAGTGAAATACGAACTCCTAGAAAAAAAGATTTTAGCATTGAAAATTTGTACACAGCTTGCCAGTACAGTTGTAATACTTTTTGTTGATTCAGACGCTATTTACCTACATGGCACCTCTAAAAAGCTAGAGGTGTAAAAGCAAAACATGGTTTTTGTCGATTCAGAACGATGATATATGTTGCAAATTTGGCGAGAGACTAGTTGGTTGTGTGAAGGTGCCCCTTAGAAGACGGCAGCTCCAGTTTACGCAGCTAAGCCCCTTTGAACGGGGTGGGATTGTAGGCCAACGAGAACGTGGTGTTGCTTTCAGAGCAGTTGCTGTAACCATGGGGCGTAGCGTGACTGCAATTGTAGCAGCATGGCGCGCATGAATCGCAAAAGGGCGAATGCAGCGAGCTAGAGGTTCTAGAGCTCATAGAAGAACTACAGAACGCCAAGATCGTCATCTACTACTGTACTGGCCCTTCGAGACAGAATGCGATCCACTCGAGCTGTTGCTGACGCTTGGTATGCAGCTACAGGGAGACCTATTCGAATCCACACGGTGTACCATAGATTGAGTGAAATGGGTTTAGGTAATAGAATCTGTAAAACAGGGACAGATCGGCAACCATTCTTCGATGTTCTAGGCTGTTGAGGTCCTTTGTGAGGTTAGGCGTATCGACTAGTCACACATGGGAGAAATACTCCAACGATGGTCGGATCTGTGCCATGTAGAGCAGCAGTAGATGCTGGTATACAGCTTCCTACAGCGGAACAAAACTCTAAGCTTCTGGGATGCCGTTTTATCAATACTGACGACAGTGACGACGTGGTCGTGCCTGAACATTTTATTGTTGATGTTGATGCCCAAAAGTTTGACGAAAGGTGACTCGACTATTGGGTGACCCTCTATTTCCACAGTTGGTAAGCCAACGAGATACTTCTTTGTCAGTTGTTGCCCGGGTTTTCTATACGTTAAACTCTATTTTATTTATTAATCCTCAATCGACATTTTTTTTGATATCTACGTTGATCTGTGATGCATGTTGCTTTCGCCGACATACCGTTTCCTGGGACAATAGTAGCTTGCCTGGTTTCATGCACGATGTTAATGCAATGTCCGTCTTCGAAACTGTAGGTTGGATTGGATGTTATTTCCAGCAGCTCGTTGATGTACAGCAGATACAGTGTAGGGGATAGGACAGATCCCGGCGTTTATTGAAACTACGTCTGATGAACAGCCTTCGACTACAACAAACAGGGATCGGTCGCTGATCAGATAGTTTGAAGAGATTTCAAAGAATAGGTGCAAGTTCAGCAGCACAGCATATAAAAACGATGACTGGAATTTGGTCATGTTCCTTTAGTTGCTATTTATTCTCATCTAGCTAACGTCTCTTTTTTTTGTAGCCAGTCAGAACAAGCCAACGACTGGACAGTGACTGGAATTTGGTCATGTTCCTTTAGTTGCTATTTATTCTTATCTAGCTGCCGTGTCATTTTTATTTCCCACACCGATAGGTGAGGGGAATATTGTGATCGCGAAAATTTTCGATTTTGAGATAATACACTTTTTGGGCGTTTCATGATGTCTACATGACGAAAATCCACGTCACTCATTTCCGTCGGTCTGTCTGTCGGTCTGTCTGTCTGTCGGTCTGTCTGTACGCGTTTTTCTGTCCTCGTAATCTCAGTAACCGCTGCATGGATTGTGATGAAATTTGGGCAGCGATATGCTGGGGGGTCGTAGTAGGTAATGTTCTTATAATTTTGAAAATCGGTGCAGGGGCGACGAAGTAATTAGCAAAAAACAAAAAAAATTAAATATTCCTCAAACTCCGTTTTTAGGCGTTTTAGAGGTTCCTGATCATTTTTTACTTTTTTTTGGGTGGGGGTGAAATTGGGGTGGTTGGGGGGTGGGAGGTTGTAAGATTGAAAAATTTGTTGCTTTCATAATAGACTGTTCACTGACCCATGAAGGAAGATCTAGCAACATAAATAACTTTTTTAGGTCCATCCGAACATTGCCTTGCCTATTACAGAAACCAAAGGACTTAGAATTTTTTCTGGTGTAAACATACGAGAGTATTGCTTTAGATCCTTCTATATTGTGTTACAAGGAAACTGTTGAATTGATGTTAATCAAATTTTGACACAGTACTACTACCGTGGCGAGGATGGAACACGCGTATGGTTTTTATAAATCGTGCCAGTGGCGGCGCAGAAATAATAAAAAAAGTAAAAATATAAAAACAGCTCAAACTTCGTTTTTAAGCGTTTTAGAGGTTCCTGATCATTTTCTGCGTTTTTTTTTGGGTGGGGTGAAATTGGGGTAGTTAGGGGGTGGGGGGTTGAAAAACTGAGAAATTTCTTGTATTCATAATAGGCTGTCCACTTACCTGTGAAGGAAGACCTAGCGACATAAATCAACTTTTTAGGTCCATCCCAACATTGCTTAGCGTATTACGGAAACTAAAGGACTTTTCTGTATATACATACATACGAGTATTTATTGCTTTAGATCTTTTTGTATTTTGTAACGTGGACACTATTAAATTGATTCTAATTAAATTTTGACGCAGTATTATTACCGTGGTGAGGATGGAAAACGCGTATGTTTGTTAAATATCGTGTCAGTGGTAGCGTATATAGCAATAATAAAAAACTAAAAGTATGAAAACAACTCAAACTTCGTTTTTAGATGTTTTAGGCTGTCCATTGACCTCTGAAGGAAAGACTTAGCGGCATAAGACAATTTTAGGGGAGGGAAGGCTGCCGATGGTTTGGTTGCAAGGGGATCTCAGCTTCATGCTATGGGAAAATAATAAACTGATATCACAGTGATGTGTGGGAAGTACCGAGTCAATCAACTTGACTCCATTTTTTTTTCGTAACCAGTCAGAACAAGCCACGAATTAGAGTCACGCAGTCCCCAGTTTAATTTCCCTCTGCTCTCCATGACGTTTTTCCGGATGCCTCCGACGAAAACCGCATACTCGTCTACCTATGCATAGCCTGGGGATATGCAGAGAGATATTAAAAACTCCCACAGGTTGGCGTACATCACAACCGAAAGCCCCCTCGGGGGCTTACCGTGATGCAGGATGCGGGATATTGGAGTCTATCAGTTATTAATTTGGCCGCCTAATGACTTAATCCGGTAATGTGCCTCCCCCTCACGCGGTGATTGTTGGCTTGCTCAATTAAGAGTGACCACCACTGCGTGTGCGTGACTCCCCGACCGTGCGTATTAGTTTTTCAGGGATTGATGAAGGGCTTAAAGGGTTGGGGCCGGTTCGTACCGGGTGGAAGAGCTGCTGGAAATAACGTCCAATACAATTTACAGCTACGCAGACGATAGTGCATTAATATCGTGCATGGAACCAGGCAAGCCACAATCATCCCAGGAGACGGTACGTCGGAGACAGCAACATGCCTCACGCAGATATCAAAGCAATTGTCGAGTGGAGATTAGTAAATAATTTGAACGTACAGAAAACTCAGGTAACAACACTGGCAAAGAAGCCTCACGTTGGCTTATAAACTGTGTAAATGGAGGGTTACCAAATACTCGCGTCACCTTCCGTCAAGCTTTTGGGAGTCAACATCAACAATCACATATCCTGGCACGACCACTTCGTCAGTCGTTTATACATACGTTTTAACTATAGTCTTTTCCAGTAAACCATTTTAAGACAAACGTGTAAACGTAGTAAGTATTGCTAAAACCGCATCCCAAAAGCTTGAAGTCTTGATCCGCTGTAGAGCAGAGCAACTATCGCTGCTCTTCAAGGCACATATCCGACCACCGCCATCGTTGGAATATTGCTCCCATGTGCGAGGATGCACTCCGAAGCACTCTCTAAAGCTTCTGGACACTATCCAGAAGAGAGCAATTAGACTAATCCGTACGCATAACCTCACAAAGGTCCTCCACAGCCTAAAACTTCGAAGATTCTGTCATGGAAGATGTTCGAGTGGGCTCTCCCAAATAATAACACCGAAGACCGCACACAGAAAAATCTGTCGTTCTATCAAAAACTTACGCTTGGATCAATGGGACGTTACACTCAGCTTTCCTCAAATACAGCGATGTTTTATCCAATGGGAAGTGTATAGTTGGTAACGAATTATATCGTATTGTTGATTCAACTACAAGATGTTATTGGATTCCAATAAATAATTCAATCGCAGCCTGTCGTTGAATCGAATCTGTGTTTGGTAATTGATTCTAAACTACTTTCTTTTTCTTAGACTAACAGATTTTATTGCGAGGACAGCTGATTGATTCGTTTGGATGTTTAATTGTGTGATTTTGTATCAAGTTATAAGGAACATGATATAAGAATTAGACATAAGCCTGCACCAGTTGTTGCATTATTACCTGAAATATAATTGTCTGACTAATCTAAATACCTACATTCAAATGTGGGTGTTAGCTCTTCTAAGTCCCAATTTCTCAGTAGGTCCTCCATTTAATATATAACTGGACACATTCAAATCACACAATTACTGATGCAATACGCAAAACCACGAGATGACGCAACACGGCTAACACCGAAACAACACAACGGAACAACTTCGTCCATGTTGGCAGGTTCGCGGCGATAGTAATACTGAGATCATCCCACTGATCTTTATTTTACTTTCATTGAATCGGGACATCAGTCCCGCCGAATACTGATTATAGTTCAGCGAACGACAAGGGCCATTAAGGACAAATTAATTTTTATCAGATGAATTATCACGAACTGCTGTTGCAGTAATAATTTTTGTACATTGAATAGATTGTATGCTTTGCTTAAATGAAACATAGGGTAAATTTCGAAAACAAACGGATGTTTTGATTGCATTATATGTCAATACTGGTATTAGAAGGATTATACATGTCGTTAGAACGAATATAAAATTATTTTGAATTTATTGGCGTACCTGTGATTACTTCGAATATAAGGATTGAATTTTTTCAATGACATGGATTTGAAACAACTGTAAATATATTTAAAGCGATGGAAAAACATCAAAATACTAACAATTAATTGGAAACGCAACAGTATTTTTTTCTGTGCGTTCGAACGAGGAACACTTAGAGAGGCTCTGAGAGCTCATCCTTACCGGATGGAGGTCCCTCTCCCCAAACCAGTCTCCTCCAGCATTCCTTCTTTTGGAGAACTTCGAGCTGCCGAAGAATCTGTTTCCCGACGGCTACAACCTACAGTGTTTCAAATCTAACGTGTACAGACACCTTTCCTCTCGCAGCGCTTCTACAGCGCCATAGGTTTTCAGCCTTTGTGGGTGGATGACCATAAAAAAAGAGCCAAACGGGATTAAGTCAAGGGTAGAGAAAGTGGAAAGAGCCAAAGATGTCTTGGTGTATAATCGATTCTCACTCGTCCTACTCGTCAGTATTGATAAAACGGCATCCCAAAAGCTTGGAGTTTCGTTCTGCTATAGGAAGCTGCATACACCAGAGCAACTACTGCTGCTTTACAAAGCACCGGTCCGACCATCGTTAAAATATTGCTCTCTTGTTGCTCTCCGAAGTACTGTCTAAAGTCTCTAAAGCTTTTGGAAACTATCCAGAAGAGAGTAATTAGACTAGTCGATACGCCTAACCTCAAAAAGGATCTCGAGTCTGGAATATCGAAGAAGGGTAGCTGACCTGTCCCTGTTTTACAGATCTATCACGGAAGATGTTCCAGTGAGCTCTGCCAGATAATAACATCGAAGGTTGTCCGAACGAGGAACACTAGAGAGGCTCTGCGAACTCATCCTTACCAGGTCGAGGTCCATCTCCCCAAACCAGTCTCCTCTAGCATTTCTTCTTTTGGAGAACTTCGACGCTGTCGAATGAGCTGCCGTGGAATTCATTTCCCGACGGCTATAACCTGCAGCGTTTCAAATATAACGTGCACCAGTACTTGCAGGTTGATCATAAAAAAAATCTGATCAATAGTTTTCAAATCCAAGACTCTTAATTTAACATAAAATAACGGCATCTCTGGTACCAATTGGTAGGGATGTACGAATCACTGCCACATGTGTGGAGGATGGATATTGCGAGGGCGAACAAAATGGATGTTTTCGTTTTACCAAGCCCCCGCCCCACCCCCACCCCCGTAGCAATAAATTTGCGAACGTATCGAAATAATTTGCGGTCGTTTGCAATGGATGCAGATGAACCGTCTGGCGTTTGTTTACACGGAATTTGTGTGTGCGAATATACGTGTTTTCATGATCATTATTGCCACGGCTCATAAGCTGTGCAAGTGCGCGAAATATTGTTTTGTTTTCTGTCAGATTATGGTGGGATGTGGAATTGTTGTTGAATCGTTAATATCGCCCGTCCGAAACAAGAGTCTGTTATGTTGTTTTAATGCAGTTTTAGACTATTGTATAACAATGAATAATTTATTTAAAAATCTTCAACAGCTATCGTTAAAGTAGAGTGTAGAGTCGAAAGGTCCAAAGATCTTTTTGGGTTTTTAGGCCGTCGTCTGTTGGAATTCCTTCCTAATGTTTCGCTAGCTCCCTGTGTGGGGGCGGGTTAGAATATCTCCCATCGTATATTCTGAGTGTCGTAAAAGGCGACTTAAAGGAACCGAACTACTGTTGGTATAAACAGTAACCTCTTCTTAACCCACAGCTTTGGGTGGATGAGTTGAGAAGAGTCAGGACACGCTCTTGTCCTTGGGGTGAGTAATTGCCCCAAAAGGCGGAGGAACCAGTAGATACCATCTGGTCAACGGCATGAGGATGCAGAAAGCAAATGGGAAACTACTGCATTAAAGATCTTAAAGATATCCCGAGAGAAACTCGTAAAATGAATAAATCCATCTTACGAGTTCATAACATTTCTGTTAAGACATTGTGACTATAATGATGATGTTTCGCTAGGGCGAGTGGCTAGCATCTTCAGAGATCGGTGTTTAAAAGCTGAGCTTGCACATATTCTTGAATTATAGACCTGTGACTCTTCTCAGCATCATGTTTTTTAAAGCTTATGGAGACTGTCATTAACACACAGTTCTTGAAATATCTGGGCAACAATAACATCATAAATAATCACCAGTAGTTATGGTTTCCGTAAGCATAGGTCTACGGGTGACCTCCTGGCCTACGTCACTCATTTGTGGAACAGAGCAATTAAAAATCATGTTGAATTCCGTGTTGCTGCACTTGACATATCGAAGGTCTTCGATAGAGTATGGCATGAGGGACTTCTGGTCAAGCTTTCTGCTTATGGACTACCACATGCGCCAATGGCTGAATAGCTTTTTGAACGACCGATCTCTGTTTGTTGTAGTCGAAGGCTGTTCATCAGACCGTATTTTCAATAAACGTCGGTGTTCCTCAGGCATCTATCTTATCCTCTACACTGTTTCTGCTGTACATCAACGAGCTGCCTGCTGGAAATAACATTCAATCCAATCTATACAGCTTGGCAAATGACAGTACATTAATATTGAGTATGGAACCAGGTAACTTACTTTCATCCCAGGAGACGGTACGTGGGCGACAGCAACATGCCTCGCAAATCAACGTAAAATCAAAACAATTGTCGAGTGGTAAATAAAGTACAGTTTAGCGTACAGAAAACTCAGTCAACAACACTGCCAAAGAAGACTTACGTTGGACTCACCCAATAGTCGACTCACATTCCGTCAAGCTTTTGAGGATCAACATCGCCAATAACATGTCCTGGCACGACCACGTCGACAGTGTTGCTAAAACGGCATCCCAGATGCTTGGAACTTTACACTGTAGGAAGCTGAATACACCAGAGCAACTACTGCTGCTCTACAAGGCACAGATCCGACCATCGTTGGAGTATTGCTCCCATGTGTGGGAATGCGCCCCGAAGCACTATCTAAAGCTTCTGGACACTAGCCAGAAGAAAGCAATTAGACTAATCGATACACCTAACCTCTCAAAGGACCTCCACAGCCTGGAACATCGAAGAAGGGTGCTGACCTGTCCCTGTTTTACAGATCCTATCATGAGAGATGTTCGAGTGAGATCTCCCAGACAATAACACCGAAGTTCGCTCTGCGAGCTCATCCTTACCAGGTCGAGGTTCCTACTCTCCGAACCAGTCTACTCCAGCATTCCTTCTTTTGGCGAACTTCGACGCTGTGGAATGAGATACCGAGGATTTTTTCCCGGCGGCTACAACCTGCAGCGTTTCAAATCTAACGTGCACCGATACTTATCCTCTCGCACCGCCTCTTCACCGCCATAGGCTTTTAGCCTTTGCGGGAGGCTGACCATAAACGATGCAACATCTCTGCCTTTATTCAAGACAGTTTTCATTTATTCGCTCCTGAAAAAAATACGTATCTTTCATGTCGTCCTACAAGCAGGTAATATGAAAATCCCCAACTACACGTACACTGCAGACAAGACGCGACGCATTTATTCCTCCAGGAAATTTCAGGAGAGTCTGGAAACAAAACAACAAACGCGATAGCTGAGGTGCAGTTCAGCAGCATGTTGCCCTGTTGCCCAGCATATCCAATCGGACTTCGATGAAGGGCTTGAAAACAGCTCAAACTTCGTTTTTAGACGTTTTAAGGGTTCCTGATCATTTTATGTATTTTTTTTTGGATGGGGGTGAATTTAGGGTGGTTGGGGGGTGGGGGTTGTAAAACTGGAAAGTTTGTTGTATTCGTAATGGGCTGTCCATTGATATGCGAATGAAAAACCTAGCGGCATGATTGCGTAACGCTAAAATTGTTCAATTGCTCTTTAATGCATATTTCCTGAAGAGGGAGACGGAAGAAACTATTTACGAGGGTTGTTGTGTTGGATGTTTTTTTTTTGCGGGCGGATGGGCGATGATTTAGTTGCAAGGGGATTTCAGACTATAGCTTCGTGCAGTGGAAAATAATAAAATGGTATCATCGTTATATGTGGGAAGTACTGAGTCAATCAACTTGACTCCATTTTTTATAAAAGTGTTCTTTCACCAGTAGATGCTTGTCAGCAGAGAAGTGAGGGTGTCACGTGAAAGACTGCAGAATCAGCGCGAAATTCAGAACGGTAGGTATCACAAAAGTACCCTCTATAGCGAAATGACTGGTAATACACCTGCATTTTTGACAGAAATAAATCGTGTCAGGCCCATTCAAGTATATTCGGATGTACCACTTTTTTTGATCATCTAATTTAGTAAAAATCGGAGTGCCAACGATTGGAACCTATTTTTGTGAAATCGCGTAATGTTGTCATGGGGTGCCAAGATCTTAGGAGGACTAAATAAACTTCCAATACTTGCCACAGCTCTTTTTTTTAATTGTGTAGATTCCAGTACACTATAAGTACTTCAAATTAAAGCAAAATCATCTTACTGTTGATGGTAATGGCCTGGAAGGCTAGTGAAAAAGGTAAATTTGATATTCTCCATATGTTTATGCTTGCTATCTGCTTGCAAATTAGGTATGAAACACACACCCTCTCCAGGCAGTTAAATCATTCTATTACAGCCAATACAAGTATATAGATGATTTTTAATAATAGTTAGTAATCTAAAATAGTTATTTTCCGATAGTACTGCTAAATTGTATCAGCTAGTACGTAGCATTTCAAGGTGCCAATAATAGGCAGTCCGAAATCTATTTGTTGGCCCAAGGATAAATATCAGTTCAAAAATAGAATTTTGTTTTTGGTTTTCATGGCAAATCAACCCTTTTATGAACCGCATAAGCAAATTGATTTACAGTACCATTTTTGCCTTCCCGGTACTCCGAAGATATTTTACAAAAGCCATTGGATGAGGTGCGCACCGGAAAGCCAAAAAAGGCTGTTTTCAAAAAATTTGGGATGTCTAGGTCAACCATGCAGTTCAGACTGGAATACAACTTCAAAAATAATGGAAAAGAGCTACCTAGTATCCGATGGAGAAACTATAGAATTATAAATTGGGTCTTGGAAAATTACAGGATCCAATCGACGTTCAGTTAAAGAGCTTATGGACAGAGAAACGGTCCGTTCAAAAAAATATGCCTAGTAAGGATTGGTCGAAGTGCCGTCCAGGGCTGATTGAAGCACTTTTGAAGGAATAACCTCCGCTTCTTCTTGCATTGCGGAAAAGGACATCAGAGGTTGGTTCATGGGTATCGAAGGGTACTTAAAAGAAGAAGGGGACAAAACATGTTCCTAGTACAACCCAGAACTGGGTAAAGTAAACGCTCCAAAAGGAAAAAAGTCTACGAAAAAGATGTGTGCACGGCAAAAGAAAACTTTAAGAAGACTAGAGAACTTGGCAAAACTTGAACTTGTGTTTGCATTAGCTGGAACAATTTAGCTACCAATAATTATTACTGTATTGGGTACTGATTTATTTTCTGCAGTACTGGTAGTACGCTGTGAATCTGATTTGGCTTAATTTGGTACTCAGAATGTCCTTTATTTTTTGTGGTTACCTATACTGAACTGTTTTGATTAAAGTTTTTGTAATAACTACACTTGTGTCTTCATATAAAAATTAAAATCAATCTGATATCTATTTTAAACCACTACATGTAATACAAAAAGCGTAGTGCCAATAATTAGCATCAGCCAGTGCCAACCATTGGGAAAAGGGTGCCAATAATACGGAATTTGCAATTGTCTGTATTTTTTGTGTTATTCACTGGCTTTTCAGCTTGCTGAGAAATTATTTCTCATCAGTACAAAACTACAGTGATTTCTGGCTATAAATCATAATAATTATACAAACGATACCTTAAAGTGCCAACAATTGGGGGTTTCACCCTATAATTAATGAGTTGATATTTCACAATCACAAGTTTCAGAAATTATATTTATAAGAAGTAATAATGATTACTTTTTACCTTTTTGCTTGAGAAGTAAAGGGATGTAGGTATCTTTTTTTAAGACAGTTTTGATTTATTCACTCTTAAAAAAAACTTCGTATTTTTCATGTCGTCCTACTACCACGTAAAATGAAAATTCCCAACTACACGTACATCGCAGACGCCTTTATACCTCCAGGAAATTTCAGGAGAGTCTGGAAACAAAACAACAAACGCGGTAGCAGTGTGCTGTGCCTGTGTGGCTACGGCCGTGTGACAATTTACATAAGCAGGCTTCGTTGCTGTCTGGTACTTGTAAATGCCAGCAATGCGTTTTACAACTCCGTTTTTGCTAAAATCACAGCCGTTCAGTCGCTATAAATCATTCGCGTGTTCGCATTACGCTCACCAGAATAGTAACGGCATATTAAGGCTGTAATAGGTTACATAATTTGTTGTACAAGGTTTGGTTCGATTTCCTGAACAAGAGGTCGATTGAGTATGCAGATCATTTTACCTGTTTTACTTTTTAGTATTACCTTTACAAAGAAAGTTTATTATGGCCGTTTACGCAGACGTTTTTAAAGGACCGTTAGGCTAACTGTTGTATCCACAAGACCTTTAGGGCCACGTAGGATGACACTTCTGACTGCTCACCATTTTTTTTTTGTTTGGTAGTGAAGGGATTCAGTTGACTTAATAGTTGCCACTCCCATCCTAAGATCTTCGCGAACTTTGAGATGCATTGTACTATCCTCTTCTGTCTTCCCTTCTGGCCTACATTCAGAAAGGAGTTCCTGGTTTCACTCAGGGCAGGACAGTCGAAGATAACATCCTTAGTTATTTCCTCTTCCTTGTTTGCCACTTCAATCCTCAGTTTTTGCAGGCGTATAGGGTGTCCCATTTTGGGCACTTTTACGGGGTATCTCGGTTATTTTTGAAGATACAGAGTTGCGGTTTCCGCGACAGTGTGCTACTTTTTTGTGAAACTAAAGATGCCGCCAACAAAATTATCATGGCCCTCTTGGTTTTTGAGATACAGGGTGAAATTGAAAATTATCGATTTTGGGACCACCCTCGTATCTCGGTTGTCTTTCATTTTATTGAAAAGTTTAAAAAAGGGTCGTATAGAATTTTTTCAGTAGAATCCAGTGGCGTAGTAGGATGTTTTCTTACTCTAACCATTTTTCAGTTATATAGCAAACATATATTTTTTTAAATGAAACACCCTGTATATTATTTTTGAAGTCAATCGGAAGTAATTCAAGCTTTTCAAAAATATATTTTAGTATGAATTTTTTCTGAAAACTAAGCTCAAAATTTCATTTTTTACTTTATTTGTAGCAGTAGGCCATGGCCTAATCTATTAAAAACAATATCCAAGCGAATAAAAATTCCAAAACTTGGATCCCGTGCAAATGTTGAAGTATCTTAAACTTGTATGGATGATAATTGTAATTTTGTAGAATTATTTCTGCAGTTGATTTTTGTACCCCTACAGCTTCTTCTTTGTGCTTACAAGATGATGAATGCGTTGCTTCTATGTAACCTAATACGTTTGTTTCCCTTTGTGCCCTATTCTCCTTGAAATAAGTTTTAGGACGTGGTTGAATCAAGGATCCGTACCTAACTATATTTATTTTTCGACGAGCAAATATATCTGAAAACGGTTGCTGTCTCTGGGTATCTAAGCTGCCATTATTATAGAAAATTGACAATATTTAAAATGAAAACACAGAAAGAACAAAGCTATATTTAATAAAAATATAATTAAAAGCTGACAGTCTCGCAAGTTTTTTACAGATTTGCTTTTTTGTTTTTAATTGATGAGTCATAGCCCGCTATCTACTCAATATTATAATAACACAATATTCATTATTTTAATGAGACATTATTATTTAAAAAAATGTATTTTGATTCTGGTTTTCGAATTTCAGTAGGAAGTCTCTTGTAGATTAATGACTGCTTAGATGCTTATTATTTATAGTTGATTAACCATAGCATACTGCTACAAATAAAGTTAAAAATGGAAAAATCAATTTTCAGAGTAATTTTCAAAATAACTTAATACTAATATATGTTTTTCAAGAGCTTGAATCATTTCCGATTGACTTCAAAAATAATATGCAGAGTGTTCCATTTAAAAAAATACATGTTTGCTTCATAACTTAAAAACGGTTAGAGCAAGAAAAAATCAAACTACACCACTGGATTCTACAGAAAAAATCCTATAAGGCCCTTTTTTAAACTTTTCAATAAAATAAAAGACAAACGAGATAGGAGGGTGGTCCCAAAATCGATAATTTTCGATTTCACCCTGTATCTCAAAAACCAAGAGGATCATGATAATTTTGTTGACGGCATCTTTAGTTTCACAAAACAGTAGCACTGTTGCGAAGACCGCAACTTTCTATCTTCAAAAAGAACCGAGATACCCTGTGCCCAAAATGGGACATCCTGTAGACTGTACGTCCAATGGCCAGTTATAAATTCAACCACATTTCGTAGTTCCTTCTGTCGATAGCTTTCATCCTCTAAGACTGGACATTCCCACCACTCTGTCCTAGCGCTTCTGGTGCTCATTTGACACTCATCTAGTGATAGCTATCCATACCATGTTGTATGATATATCACATGTTGGTTCCGGCCCGATGAGAGGGAGTTCTGTTGGCCTTCTCGTTACCGCCCACTCCTATGTGACTAAGCACCCAAGATAATGTTAGCTTGTTGGTTTTCGTCAGTGTCTTTAGGGTATTATGGTAGTCCCACACTATTTTTGAAGTATAGTGGTTACTCGCCAAGGCCATGAGAGCCGTCCGGTTGTCGGTGTTTACGTAGATAGTACTTTTGCTGTATCCTTTATCTATGCATATTTTGCCGCATTCTAAAAGTGCGGCTATTTCTGTCTGGAAAACGGTACACAGTTCAACTAGAGGACTTCATTGAGGACATTGAAAGAGTTCAGAGAGGAGTTACAAAAATTCCTACTTCCTTAAATAACTGTATCCTGAGAGACTTGAAAGGCTCCAACTTACAAGACACCGGGAAAGAAGAGTTGGTGGTGATCTTTTTTTTATTGGATTGTTACCCCCGTGTGGGGGCGGATTAGAATATCTCCCTTCGTAAAACCTGCTTGTCGTGAAAGGCGACTAAAAGGAACCGAATTACTGTCGGTATAAGCAGTAACCTCTTATCAACCCACAGCTTTGGGTGGACGGGTTGAGAAGAGTCAGGACTCTTGTCCTTGGGGTGAGAAATTGACTGTAATGATGACGGATTGTTACCAATAGTGTTGACGTTCTATGACACTCGTGACATCTGATTGAGACTTTCAGGTCTATGTTTAGTGGACCAGAAGACACTGCTCTTGTGAGAACATTTTTGGGATTAGTGCAACTCGACAGCTCAGGGGTTACTCGTAAGGAGTTATAGAAAGGAAAAATCAGTAAACTAATAAACTACCCAGAAAACATTTTGTCACTAACAGAGTAGCGTGCATGTGGAACCTCTCTTTCCTTATCTAAGTGTCGTCAAGGGTCAACTGTAAGTGCAAATAGTGTCAACGAGTTCAAGGCAGAGTGGACACTGCTCGAATAAAGTAAGAACAAATTTTATCAAGTTCAAGTTCAAGTTTAGTTAATTCGTGCCAATTCTTCAAAAGCTCTGAAAATGTTGTGATAGCTCTAATCTGTTTTTAAGGTAGATTTTATTCGGTTTTATATGCTATTTTGTAAGAATCATCATCATCTTATATAAATAATAATAAATACGAAATTCTTTGCCGTTGTAGAAATAATATAGCGTTTTTCGAAATTATTCTCGTATTTGTTAGGTGAAAAATATAGAAAAATACAAATTGCAGACATTAGGGGTCGTATTCATACTCGATACTTAAGGGTCCCTTAAGTAAGATTTTGTATTTCGAACCCTTACTTAAGGGTCTCTTACGTAAAGCTCCCTCGAGTAATACTCACGTAACGAAATGTCAACATGACATGTCAAAATGACATTTCGTTGCAGTCAAGGCGATTGTGTAGGTTAATTTGAAGTAAGGTGTTGTCGGTTTCTGTCACATACGGAAAAAATCCGGCACAAAACACGAAATACTGGCACAAAACAGAATGGGATAACAGAAAACGTCAAAACGCGTAGGCATAGATATAAATTGGCTTATATTTGAAATATGACAACGTCGCCAAATGAATCCCGCCATATCGTAGATGTTGTCTAGGAAACAGATACACAAGGAAAGCCACACTTGAGAGTCCCTCAAGTATTCACTGAGGACCGGTTTCTCAATGTTCAGTTAAATATTTATCTGCAAGATAACATCAACTGTTAGATAAATTGTTTAAACAATTGAAGGCTAAAACTTACGAAGTCATGTAAATCTTATCTGACAGTTGTATCCATAGCAACGCTATCTGGCAGATACCTATCTGACACTTTAACTGGACATTGAGAAACCAACCCTTAGTGTTACTTAAGGAAACTTTAGATATTACTCAGGGGACAACAAACTATGAATACGGCCCTAGATGTGTTCTGCATCCACTGGTTCTCGGTAAAAGCATCTGCTACACCTAGCGAGCGTTACTAGCGTTACTAAGCACTTGCAGCTACGAATGGCTCTTAAAATGACTGACCTAATCACGTACTTGGTAAGCGCGTTTAACAAAAAGGAACCGAGTTTGATTTTCTATACGGCCGGGGCATTCGGTTGCATGTTCTTGTGTTGTACCGGTTAGAAATCGACTTGCAGCCAGCAGGAAAGTGGTACCACCGCACTAAGCGCGTGGTACTACGCTACACTTGCTGCTGTTCTACGTGGAACAATTACCACAGCATATTTATATACCAGCAGCACAACTACAATATTACAACTACATCTTGTAATCTTTACACGCTGATTCACCCCAGAGTCCACAGTACACCGCATATCGATAGCTTCTGCTTGAATAGAGAGTATTCTGTGATAATCTCACTGCTCATATTCAATCATGGGTGCTCTCCATCACATCTGCATCAAATTGGAATTAGACAACATCTCAATCTGAGACATCAATCATATTTGCATGCAGGTTAAACGAAAGTTACTGGAAATATCTAAACTACGAACTCATTAATCTTAGATTCCGGCTTCCCATAAATATAACTGTGATTCGAGCAAGTTTTAACAAAAAAAGCCTACGAAGCTGTGATAAAGTCCTAAAAAAAAACTAAAATTGACATTTAGATATCCCACTCCTTTCTATTCTGTGGCAAATGGACCATGCTTCCAGTGCGTCTCTCCACAAAAAAGAAAAAGCAGCACAACTTTCTACTGAATTATATTTTACTTAAACATGTAAATTCAATCAAGTACTGAAATTCGTGAGGCAATTTGGTGGAATAGTACATAAAAAAATTTTTTTTTGAACCTTTGACACCCGTACGTTCAACAACAGACTCTTTAGGACACGTGCTTATATGAACTTTTAAACTTGAATAGGGTCAAAAATACGCCCTTAGAATGACGGCCTATCAATAAGAAGAACGATAGGCTGTGAAGTGATACTAATTTTTTTCCTCGGAAACAAAGTGAGATACAAAATGACATCAAAAGACAAAAACATCATGCTTTTATCTGTTTATAATCTGATAAACAACTTTTAAATCCAGTGGCGTAAATTTTTTGCCAATACTAATCGTGGAACTGCAACGAATGTACTACCAAATTACAAAAAAATGGGGTCAAAATGATCTTTAAGCAATTAATAATAAAAAAATCAGTATTTTCCTAAATTTGGTACTGTGTGTCTTGAAAACCAGACTGTTTAGACTTTTCTACTTATGGTTATAAATCATAGGGTATTTTTCGGACAGAATTGTGGGTAAGTTAATTGAAAATCCCTGCTGATGTGCCTGGTCCCTGGAAACGAATGCAGAGCAAATGCCAATTCCTCCACCCCTACTCCTGGAATGAGTAGGCAACTTAACAAAGCAAAAATAGAGAAATATATAAGATACAGGGGAAACTCCATCAGAAAATGCCAAAAATGCGGCTCTCGCCGGTAGGAGGTGTGCCTTAGCAAGAGCCTTACCACCACCTCCTAGCCAGTCATAACCAGAAATAAGCTTTTAAAGGAAAATAAAGTTCATATTTATAAATTTATATAGCGCAAGGAAATTCCTAAATATTCTTCTTGAATTAAAGAAACATTTGAGATAGCCAATGCTCGAAAAGCTTACATTAGCATCGATAACAATAACAGAGTAATATTTGCGTTAATTAATTTTATTTAATATACTCAAATCTACTTAAATCTACTAGACTCTGGTCTCTTTCAACGCACCCTTGGGTACCTAAAGCCGTCACCTGCGCGAGTGTACAGCTATTAATAAATGATTAGGCTATTTATTATCAACTAAAAGATGAGAGATAGTTAATGCGCTGACCTAGGTCCGCAATAGGGTACTTGCAGAGGTCGTGAAATCGCCTCAGGAGTATACATAGCGTAAAGAAAACCATATCAAGAAGCAGTAGGAAAAAAAACATGATTTTACTGATGGCCAAAAAAAGATATTTGCTAAATAAAATAAGGATATATTCAAATTTTTCCAGGTGACTTAAAACAAGGGCTGACGTCACAGATATCTTATCGATATCGACAATCGTTACTGCTACAGCGCAGGTCAGTGAGATTCAACTGGGCATTCGACTAGAAATGATCTGAATTCTTTAACAATGCGACTCAATTTATTGATACTTAAACATATTTGCAAAACAGGCAATTAACCCACTAGCATTGCAATACATTATTATATCTGATAGGTATCACAGTTCATCCTGTTTGTGACCGAGATTCGCAACTAATCGAAGCCATCATTTTATTTCGGCGCATCCCATTATGAATCCCTACAAAGTACAAAGTGAATTAGTAATCTAGCCTAACTTTATTCTTTTGACTTTTGTACTTTTGTGTGTGACTGTGTTTTGTGGTTATAATGATCAATGTCAAAATGTTAGGTTAGCACTGGCTATCGATATCGAATATCAATACGTTACATCCCATCACTATAGGATGTCACTGACGTCAGAGGTTCTTTGCGTGGGATTTTCCGGCATTTGAAAAAATCTTTGGAATATCTCTCACAGCCGATTCCAAAAAACCAAACAAGTAATTTTGTCATGTTTGCTAAGCTCTAAGGAACGCGTAAATGACATAATATTTTTTTCTGCAAGTACCCTATTATCTCGTGGGCCGGCAGGTCAGAAATCCTCCTACCAATAAGGTAGCTAAGCCTTTCTTAATCCTGGAGATAGCCGAGGCAGCAGCATCAAAAGACAAACACGTTGTGCTTTTATCTGTTTATAATCTGATAAACAACATTTAAAATCAGTGGCGTAATTTTTCGCCAATATTAATCGAGGAACTGCAACCAATGTACTACCAAATTACAAAAAATGGGCTCAAAATGATCTTTAAGAAATTAATTAAAAAAATCCAAAATTTGGCGCTCTTTGTCTTGAAAACCAGACTTTTTAGTTTTTACAGTCAACTTTTCTACTTATGATTATGAATCATACGTTACTTAGTAAGTAACATTCTGTAAATACTGAGTGATCCTCCGAAATTCGCTGTATAAAAAAAATTCAGCGTAATTTCTATAGAGTCGCACTGCTGGTATATGAATATGCTGTGCTATTACTTAATTGAAGCGACGCAAAACGGCGGTATGTTTTAAATACCCGCTAATTGTTCCTGCTGATATGCAGCATTATTCCTCTAACGAGCTAACGATCATACTCGACGATTTTATATTTTAAAATCGAATTTCACTTTTCTAATATAAATCTATGATGAAAGTTGGACGTTCGAACAATTTACTAATTTAGTTGTAGCTCTATTTTATTGGAGAATTAAAAAATCATATAAAACACAGAAAGGTACCATCAAAATTTCTGATAAGTTATAAGCAAATTAGGTTAGGATTGAGCTTACGCTATACTTCAACTACAACTGTTTTTACTTGACCTGAAAATACTTTAGCTCATAAAGATAGCATTAACTCGAATATTACACTATTTAAATGAAGCCTTGGATAGGTTTAAATCAACCACGTGAGATTTCAATTAGTAGAGTAGATGTGACACTATAATATAAGTGAAAGAATCATTTACAGAACTAATTTAAGAATATTTTAGCTTTAACTGAGGGTATTACAATCGTACTAAACATTATAACATAAATTATTCTGAATACTAACTACCATTCTGCACCTAGCATTAATGAGATATTTTCAAAAAAAAATTGAGAATATATATCGATGTTACGTCGCCAAAAACCATATAAAGGAAATTTTTATTTTTTGTCTGTAAGGTTAGAATCTCTGGCAAAGTTCGCGCCAAAACTTGACGTAATAAATCTTAGCGTGACATCACAACATCAACATATCAACAACAAATCCGTGATTTTCTTCATGGATTTAGTCTGTGGTCAATGATCTTGTTGCAACAAGCATCAAAGTGCATCTGTATGAGCATTCGAAAATTTTGCGTAATATAGTATTTTTCCAAATTAATGTTGAAAAATGCCAATTACCGCAGAGCATAAAGAATATACATATACCTGTACTGTTGCACCCCCACCGGCCCGCCATTGTTTATATTCCATTCACAACTACTTTCATAAATATATTGCATATTACGTACTTTGTACCTATTTACGAACATCTGTATAAGGTTCATACAACCCCAATTGCCCAACAATAATTTCATAAGAGCTTAAGACTATAACAATATAACACACACACATATTTTTATGTAAAATTATTAATCATTTACAAATGAGTCTGAGGCCTGTGACGATATGTTGATGTCCATGAACCAAGGTTATCATATCCTTAATGGTACTCCACAATTCTCAAGTGAATTGTATCCTTGATCGAAGTAATAAAAAAAATATGATGTCCTTACCAAACCTTTATGAAGTACTTGCTCGAAGCGTATTGAAATTTTAGTTGTGGAGGAAATTATATTCTTGGTCAAAGCATATTTCTTTAGAGTAAGTATTGAAATAAAAAATATTTTTTTCTTGGTTTAAGTTAATCATAATATCCTCGCCAAGAATAGATGTTATTGTCGCAACTATATCTTTACAAGGTCATCGTAATTTTTGAATTGAGAATTTCCTTTTATGTGTGCCGCTCTCATTTTTCTCTCTGTTTTTACTTACCTTCTTACCTTCGTCTAGACGACTTGCTTTTCGAAAATACCTTCTCCTACATCGATTCCTTTAGCAAGCAACCGGAAGCTGCAGCTGGTATATCGCGTTTCTCGGCATCTCCAGTCGTATTAAATTCAGATAAAAAGAGAGCGGAAAGAACAGAGAACAAATTCATATCTCCCTCGTGTAACTGAATTCGCGATGCCTTGGAGACCACATGCGGAACGGCTTTATAGCGGAGTGTATTATGGACGGGTATAAAAAAGGCTATGAGAATATTAGCAATTAGGAATGAGATACGAGACCGGAAAAAATTGGTGAAGCTTTGTACGTATAATGGATGCAACGAAAATTTCTGCAAACTAACTTAATCGACCAACATGCATGAGGTTATTGAGGTATAGCCAAATTATTGCGAAAATCTGTACCATGAGGATGGTCTTTAGGCCCCCTCATTGAATATTGAACATGAACCGGATATTCTTTTGTCGGAAGTGGAACATGCCCTCAACAAATTAAAAACCAGTAAAGCTATAGGCATTGATGATATTTCTGCAGAAACGTTAAAATGCTTGGTTGATGACGGAATCTCTCTTTTATATAACATTTGTAAGAGGGTCTGGTCCTCCGGTGTTTGGCCAGATGAATGGTGCACATCCATTTTTGTTCGACTTCATAAAAAGGGATCTCCAACAAATCCAGTCAATTATCGCCTACTTTCGTTAATCTCTCATGCAAGCAAGGTTCTACTATACAGGGTGTCCCAGAAGTAACACGCCAGAGTGACATGGAAGGTAGATTGGCTTTAGATGAATCAGATAACATCGACATGACCTTAGTAAATGTTTTCTAGTTTTCGAGATATTGCCACTTTTAAGGTTTTTCAAAAAATTCCTACTTTTGCTCCTTTTGTTGCCTGTTATGGCTATAAGGATTTGCGGACTTATGATATTTTTTTTCTCGGGCTACTACTAATAGTTGGTTGAGATGACAGGGTATTGATTTCATTGAAAAATATCACGGTATGTTAAAAAAACAACCGAATTCTTAGATTGTGTGTCAATACGAAAACCTTAACCAAGGTTTAACCCTTTACTGTGACAATGAATGAACCAGACTGAATCAGCAAATGCTCTTAAAAACCAACCTACTTAATGCTATTTCAAAAACAGTATAACATTTATAGGTTCTTTTTACTAAAAATTGAATAGCTCCAAGTTTTGACATAGAAGTCGTAGTACTTCTACGTCTAAAACGCCTAGATACGTTGTCCTCTTTAATTCGTTGTAGGCATCAAAATCATAAATAGAACATAAAGCTGTTTTTTTTATTTCCATTTATTTTCAGTCACCATAATAGATTTTCAAAATATTTATCACCCACTCTTATACACAACCTGCATCTTCTTAAAAATTGACCCTTTAAACTTCTCAAATCTAGACCAGCAATTTCGCCCGCTGCTTGATGGATTCGTTGACGCAATTCATCGGCTGATCGAATTGGTTTTCATACACTTTATCTTTTAAACATCCCCAGTAGAAAAATCCAGAGGGTTCAGGTCTGGAGAGCGTGGGCGCCAAGAAACTGGTCCTTGCCGTCCAATCCATCTGTTATCGAAGCTTTCATCAAGATAAGCCCTTACTGCACGACCATAGTGCGACCAAAAGAATGGGTAGATGATGTTGCAAAAAATCCAGGTACACTTCTGCATTGAGGGTCGCAGGGAGTTCGAATGGGCCAATGATGCATCCGTTGTGGATCCCGGTTCAAAGATTTACCTTAAACTGATGCTGTGAACGGTCCTCTCTTACTTAATGGGGATTTTCCAACTGCCAGCTGTGGATATTATGCCAGTCAAGATACCCATTCCTTTTACAGGCCGACTCGTCGCTCCACAAAATCCTGTCGAAAAAATTAGGGTCTTCCTGATGCTTCTCCAGCATTGTCCGACAAAACGAAACACGCATAGCATAATCACTGCTTAATAGCGTTTGAATTCTTTGGAGTGGTACAGTGATTAAGCTACGCGTATTTCGTTTTGTCGGACAATGCTGGAGAAGCATCAGGAAGACCCCAATTTTTTCAACAGGATTTTGTGGAGCGACGAGTCGGCCTGTAAAGGAGATGGGTATCTTGACTTGCATAATATCCACAGCTGGCAGTTGGAAAATCTCCATTAAGTAAGAGATGACCGTTCACAACATCAGTTTAAGGTAAATCTTTGGACCGGGATCCACAATGGATGCATCATTGGCCCATTCGAACTCCCTGCGACCCTCAATGCAGAAATGTACCTGGATTTTTTGCAACATCATCTACCCATTCTTTTGGAAGATGTGCCTCTTGAGTCAAGAAGAAGGATGTGGTTACAGCACGATGGATACCCGGCGCACCATGGTCGTGCAGTAAGGGCTTATCTTGATGAAAGCTTCGCTAACAGATGGATTGGCCGGCAAGGACCAGTTTTTTGGCCCCCACGCGCTCCAGACCTGAACCCTCTGGATTTTTTTACAGGGGGTGTTTGAAAGATAAAGTGCATGGAAAACCAATTCGATCAGCCGATGAATTGCGTCAACGAATCCATCAAGCAGCGGGCGAAATTGCTGGTCTAGATTTGAGAAGTTTAAAGGGACAATTTTTAAGAAGATGCAAGTTGTGTATAAGAGTGGGTGATAAACATTTTGAAAATTATTATAGTGACTGAAAATAAATGGAAATAAAAAAACAGCTTTATGTTCTATTTATGATTTTGATGCCTACAACGAATTAAAGAGGACAATGTATCTAGGCGTTTTAGACGTAGAAGTACTACGACTGCTGTGCCAAAACTGGGGGCTATTCAATTTTTAGTAAAAAGAACCTATAAATGTTATACTATTTTTGAAAGAACATTAAGACGCTCGGTTTTTAAGAGCGTTTGCGGATTCAGTCTGGTTCATTCGTTGTCACAGTAATCAGTTAAACCTTGGTTAAAGTTTTCGCATTGACACAAAATATAAGTATTCGGTTGTTTTTTTAATATACCGTGATTGTTCGCAATGAAATCAATACTTTGTCGTCTCAACCAACTATTAGTAGTAGCCCGAGAAAAAAAAGATCATAAGTCCGCAAATCCTTATAGCCATAAAGGGCAACAAAAGGAGCAAAAGTAGGAATTTTTTGAAAAACCTTAAAAGTGGCCATATCTCGAAAACTAGGAAACTTTTACTAAGGTCATGTCGATGTTATCTGATTGACCTAAAGCCAATCTACCTTCCATGTCACTCTGGCGTGTTATTTCTGGAACACCCTGTATATTATACAATCTCCTTTGGAGGGTTTTATTGGCTCTCAGACGCAGGCAGGTTTCGTAAAAGGACGCGGTGCGCGTGAAGTTAAGACAGATTATTGAAAAAGCCAGAGAGCATTATTTCCAGTTTTTATCTGCTTTTTGGACTATTCTAAGGCGTTTGATAACGTAAAGTGGCCTAAACTGTAGGAAATCCTTGTCTCTATTGTTCTCATACAGCAAGTCCATGAGTCTAGCTCGGCTCGTGTAAGAATTGATGGTAACCTGTCTGGTCAAACAGTAACCAGAAAAGGAGTTCGCCAGGGATGTGTATTATCTCCGATGTTATTTAACCTTTTCTCTGAATTAATGATGAGACAGGTATTGGACAACTGGAATGGCGGTATAGCTATTGCCGGAAGCAAAATATTCAACTTAAGATTTTCTGACGATACAACCCTCATTACTGCTTCTCAGGAAGAACTACATAGTAGGTCTATTAAACATCTTAGAACAACACAGTGCAACATATGTTCTTTGTATTAACTACAAGACCAAGGTTATGATCGGAAATAGAGAGCACGATAATCATCGAGAAATAAAGTCAGTAGGCCGTTGTAAAGTAGTTCAAAGCTTTGTGTACCTCGGTTCTTTGATCGACAATTTGGGTAGCTGTGAAAATGTGATTCGGCGGCGCATTCAACAGGCACGTGTGCTCATGACAAAGCTTACTAAAATATGGCGTGACCATAACATCACTAAAGCTACCAAAATGTCGCTGGTTCAGTCTCTTGAGTTTTCCATATTTTTGTATGCTTGGGAAACTTGGACTGTTAAAAAGGCAGATCGAGCTCGCATAGATGCTTTTGAAATGTGGACGTGGGGGAGAATGCTGAGAGTCCCTTATACCGTCGATCGAATTAACGTTTCCATACTGGATGAGCTCAGTAATCCAAAGAGACTATCCTCCACTGTGTCGACGAGAATGCTTACATTCTTCAGACATATTTACAGGAACGATAATATGGAGAAACTTGTATCTCAGGGTCTTGCCCCGAGTGGGTGGCGCCGTGGCCGTTCCCCTATACGCTGGATGGCTACGACGAAATAGTTGCTGGATATGAGTAGCAAGAGTGCCACTGAACTGACAGTAAATCGCAAACGATGGCGAACTGCAGTTTTCAAAACATGTCGGCAAGACTCTAGCTCCGACTTAATGGATTTTACGAGTTCACAGCATGCCGGTTAAGACATTGTGACTATGATGATGAACTTAATCAAGGCAGCCATAGATATCAAGGAAGCTTAGGGGCGATTCCTCCTTATGGCGTAATGCCGCGTGCCCCACTCAATGGTGCTAAAATGTCCATTTCTGTTGTAGGTCTTAAAAACATGGTGTCATAAATATTATTTGATTTAGGTTTATAGTTACTGGTTGGACTTGCTACGCTATTATTCTCCGTAGCGGAATCTGGGATATTAACAAAATAATTACTAAACTCATCTGCATAGAATTCAACTTTATACTACCAACTACAGAAGGCATCACTTGACAGATATTGAGGGTTATATCGACAACAGACTACGATGAGTGCTGTACACTGAATTGCTGGGATATTCACTTCAGCGTTGAGCAGAGTTAGAGCCATAAGCCAAAGACAAATACAGACAGTACCCAGCAAGTCTCCTCTATACGATTGTCTATTCAATTATGCGTTTACGTCTAAGAGCTTAGCGAATTTATCATAACTACTAAGAAGTTCCGACACAACCAACTGGAGAGCATTCTCCGCATATCTGGTAATTAGCAGACAGTAAACACACAGAACATCAGGCAGCCGGTGGCTGAATTTATGCATGTTTGTGTTTTAGTCCCTCTCTAAAATACCCTCAACTGCCTTGTTTGATTGATATATCGCTACCCGAGGGACTTGCGAGTTATTAAGCTCTTCGTTGGAATGGAGCTTCAAAAGCTTCGGGACTATCATTACTACCGTTTAGCGGTTATATTTTCTGTCGTCACGTTATGAAGTAACAGTTTTGTGTAAATGCTAACGAATCCAGATGGAGGTTTTGAAAGACTTCCCAAGAAACATTTTTAGTTTTATCGAAACCTACAGGTGGCTGATACAGCTCAGTATTTTATACCCTTTTAAAGCAAACTTGCTTTAAGAACTTCAATAAGGCAATAATATAACTTCCACACAGCCGGGAAGGCCCATACTTAAGAGAGCTGTCACGGCTTCCGATGATGCTAGCCTTAAAACCACAAGTACTTGAGCAAGTCTGTGTTAAGTCTCCGATAAATACTCAATCTTCTGTTCTTAAAGCGTTGTTAAATCCTTTAGGCTTTAAGACATCATAACCTGAGGCCATGAAATAACTATTCTATCGTAAGATTGCTTTCCTGTAGATATTTTGGTAGACAAAATGACGTATAAAGATAAGTTGGTTTCATGTACATTTTATCAGTGCTCTATCATGAAAACGGAAAGCTTTTTTATCTAGACATTTACAACATGGAGTATTGTAGGTATATTTACCATCTATTCAGAATCTATCAGAATTTTCTCGATTACTACAACGAAAAAAATAAAACGAATCACAGTTTATTGATGAAACTTTATAAGATAGCCCTTAAAAAGGAGAGCCCTCCAAATATGTTACAATTCTGATGAAAATCTTAATTAAAAAATATTCAATTCTTTTAGGTTAAATTATAAAGTCGCATATATACTAGTTTCAAAATGCAAGGGTTTACTTCAGTCGATATGCACGCTAGGAATTTTACTATTATCAAATACAATTACTTAATTATATAAAATAATTGCGGGAATCAGTAACTCAAAAAATATGGCGCAATAGACGCCCATTTCCAGAATATTCTTAAAACCACCTTAAAACTCATTAATCCTTCATATGGATAATATGGTCTTGATACTGGCCTAATTGTTTGAAAATAGCTAACCTCAGAATATATTTCTTATTCCGTAGTATATCCTAAGTAGGTTGTAACCTGTTGATGTTGGAAATTCTGTGTGACATTGCAATTGACAAACTAAAAACTAATCATTTGTGGTTTCGTGCATTAATAGTTACGTGCTGCTGTGCTTGGAGTTGAGCCTTTGAAGTTGTTTGAAATGACGTTGGTATTTCTTATCACCAAATATTTTTTTTAATTTGCTTTTTAAATGCCCATTTTTATTTAATTTGCACCACTCATTAGGTTTGGATCCCTTGTTAAGTTTTAATTTTATCCAAGCCTAATTAACAAAAACATGTCTATCCTATCATAAGTATCCTTAAAGCCAATAAGTTTGAAGGAAGATTTTAGTTGTGCCTATTTGACTTGGAAAACATATAGTTTTAAGGCGGCTTTATTGAGTGCTTTCCTTCAACTGTTTAAAACCTTTAGGCTTTCTTGAAGGCTTTTTTAAAGTCGGTAAGTCTTAAGACAGTCGTAAGGACAAAATAGCTTTAACAGAATTTATATGAGACCACCTTAAAGCTTAGTTAAAACTTTACAGTTCTAATTGACTATTGGCCGTATGAAATAGGTTTTATGCATACTCCTTATAACCTGTTGATAGGATAATTTGATCCTGAGTGCATTTGGCCATAGTCAATGCAGTCATAAAACACAACTCTTATCAAATGTCACCTTAAAACCTATTTAAAGCTTCCATGAAGCTAATAGGCTGCTGAAATGTTTCTTGGGTTCCTATTGAGCAAATATTTGCCTCTTGAAAGTGATAGAAGACCCATCTGATCCAACTTTTTTGTGATCATCCGGGAGGCTGGGAGCACAGGCTGATCATAACAGGTTCTGCGAAAGGATAAGTGTCTGTGCACGTTAGATTTGAAACGCTGCAGGTTGTAGCCGTCGGGAAACAAGTTACCCGGCAGCTCATTCCACAGCGTCGAAGTTCTCCAAAAGAAGGAATGCTGGAGGTGACTGGTTTGGGGAGTAGGGATCTCGACCTGGTAAGGATGAGCTCGAAGAGCCTATTTAATGTTCGTGGTATGGACAGCCTTCGGAGCTATTACCTGGGAGAGCCCAATCAAACATCTTCCGTGATAGAATTTGTAAAACAGGGTCAGGTTGGCCACCCTTCTTTGATGATCCAGGCTATGGAGCTCCTTTGTGAGGTTAGGCGTATCGATTAGTCTAATTGCTTTCTTCTGAATAAAGTCCAGAAGCTTTAGAGAGTGTTTCGGAGCGCATCCCCACACATGGGAGCAAAACTCCAACGATGGTCGGATCTGTGCCCTGTAGAGCAGCAGTAGTTGCTCTGTTGTATATAGCTTCCTACAGCGGAACAAAACTCCAAACTTCTGGGAGCAGTTTGAGCAATACTGACGACGTGGTCGTGCCAGAACATGTTGTTGTTGTTGTTGGTGTTGATCCCCAAAAGCTTGGAGGAAGGTGACTCGACTGTTGGGTGACCCTCCATTTCCATAGTTGGTAACCTGAGACTTCTTTTTCAGTGTTGTTGCCTGAGTTTTCTGTACGTTAAACTGTTAGTTTATTTACCAATCCCCTCTCGACAATTGAGGTTTTGAATAAAATTGTTTTTTGTCATAAATGGAAAGATCATACATAAGTTTTATAACAAAACTCTTTTTGTTTTCTTTTTTTCGCAATACTTCAAATGTTATATCAAAATAAAAATGGGTTTTTGAATAGAGTACCGAAAACACGCCGACGGCTCCCGAACCCGTGTGACCGTCACCATGGCGGTAAGGATGCTCCTTTGACAAACGACGTCCCACTCCGATACTAGATTGTAGATTCCCAGCCAATCGCGAAAATACGTACTGCTAAACTGGTAACTAGTGTACATTTGTTGCAACACAGTCGATGAATGAAGTTTGCACCTCGAGACGAAGTCTACGATCGATCGAAATAAATATGTTTTTGAATGTTTGAAGTTGAAGTCAGATTACAGATTCCAGTGAGTAAGTACCTAATCAAATATGTTTCGTTGAAAAGATCTCCTCAATCGAAGGATGGCCCAGTAGTTAGAGAGTCCGCTAGTGGTTTTCAGGGTCTTTGAATCCAACCCAGGCCTTCCAACTTTTTTTTAATTTTTTTTTATCAAAATATTTGTTGATATGCTTTTTGCACTTGTTACGCACACTTTTTCTACGATCAACATAAATATGTGTTTGAATCATATTTTGTTAGACATATTACTTGCACTGCACAGTGCTTGTTAAATTTTTATGAAAATTTAATATTGTTAAGCTTCATTGCCCAAAGTTAAATAAATAATAATACCAAGTGATAAACAGAATGTTGATGTTGACGGACAAACCTCATTTCCACTGATTTTTTTAATTGTCCACTGCCTCCTGTACTTGGTTTTTGCACTGTGCAGTGCAAGTAATATGTCTAACAAAATTTGATTCAAACACATGTTTATGTTGATCGTAGAAAAAATGTGCGTAACAAGTGCAAAAAGCACATCAATAAATTTTTTGATAAAAAAATAAAAAAAAATTTGGAAGGCCTGGGTTTCGATCCAACGACCCTGAGATCCACTAGCGGACTCTCTAACCACTGGGCCATCCTTCGATTGAGGAGATCTTTTCAGCGAAACGTATTTGATTAGGTACTCACTGGAATCTGTAATCTGACTTCAACTTCAAACATTCAAAAACATATTTATTTCGATCGATCGTAGACTTCGTCTCGAGCTGCAAACTTCATTCATCGACTGTGTTGCAACAAATATACACTAGTTACCAGTTTAGCAGTACGTATTTTCGCGATTAGCTGGGAAACTAGAATCTAGTATCGGAGTAGGACGTCGTTGATCAAAGGAGCATCCTTACCGCCATGGTGACGTCACACGGGTTCGGGAGCTGTCGGCGTGTTTTCGGTACTCGATTCAAAAATCCATTTTTATTTTGACATAACTTTTGAATTATTGCGAAAAAAAAGAAAACAAAAACAGTTTCATTATAAGACTTATTAATGATCTTTCCATTTGTCACAAAAAAGTACTTTTTTTCTTAATTCAAAACCTCAATTGTTTTGATATATACGTTGATCTGTGAGGCTGGTGTCGCCGACGTACCGACTCCTGGGATGATAGTGGCTTGCCTGGTTCCATGCACGATATTAATGTATTGTCATCTGCGAAGCTGTAGATTGGATTGGATGTTATTTCCGGCAGCTCGTCGGTGTAAAGCAGTAACAGTGTAGGGGATAGGACAGATCCCTGAGGAACACTGGTGCTTATTGAAAATGCGTCTGACGAACAGCCCTCGACTACAATAAACAGACATCGGTTGTTCAAAAAGCTATTCAGCCACTGGCGCAGGCCAAGTTGTAGACCATAAGCAGCGAACTTAACCAGAAGTGCCTCATGCCACACTCTGTCGAAAGCTTTAGATATGTCAAGTGCAACACATGGGATTTGCAATGATTTTCTATTGCTCTATTCTACAAGTGAGTGACGTAGGCAAGGAGATCACCTGTAGACCTGTGCTTACGGAAGCCATACTGGCGATCATTTATGATGTTATTGTTGTCCAGGTATTTCAGGAGCTGTGTGTTAATGATAGTGTCCATAATCTTAGACATGATGGTGAGAAAAACCACAGGTTTATAATTGGTGGGATCAGTTTTTTTGCCTTTCTTTGGGATGGGTTGTACGCAACCAATCTTCCATGAAGCGGGAAACACGCCTCGCTGATGCGAAAGTTTGAAGAGCTTGCAAAGAATAGGTGCAAGCGGCACAGCGTTTAAGGACAATGGCTGGAATTTGGTCAGGACCAGTAGCTTTCTTCATGTTTAGTTTTTTGGATGCTTTTTACACATCGATATTGAAATTTGACCTCTGCCATTCTCTAGTTCACGTTTATGGTGGTAGTCGGAGTACTTTCTTGGAAGTCTACAGTAGAATTGGCTGCGAAAAACTTCCCTAAGATGTCTGCTTTTCCTTTAGGAGTATAAGCGGTGGACTTGTCCTCTCTGGTCAAGGGTCGTATTGACGAATATAAAAAGTTCTGACTAACAGCCTTAGATACAGACCAGAATGTTCTGGACGAACTAGAACATGAGAGGATCTTGTTCTTAATTGTTTGGTTGTGTTCCTCCTTGCTGCTGCCAAACACGCGGTTATAGTGATTTCTGGCGTCGATAAAACTGCGGTGGTTCTCGGCATTTGGATTTTTCCTCCATCCTTTGTATTGTTGGTTTTTAGAGGTAACTGCATCTCTACAGCGCTGATTAAACCATGGCTTGTTTTTGGAGGGACGCTTGGCGACATGAGGAATATAGGCTTCCATGCCGGATATGAATACCTCTTTTATGTCTTGGGTGCAAGCTGATGCGTCTCGTGACTTGAAGCAGACGTCGTTTCAGGGAAAGGACTGGTAGTATTCTCTTAGGTCGTCCCATATAGCTGATCCGTAATACCAGACCCGGCGAGGCTTTGTATGGTGGAAATCTGGAGAAAGCATCCTGCATAGCGTTGAGACGGTGTTATGGTCAGACGATCCTAGTGGAGCAGTCACTTCCACTGTCTAAATTGTTGGAGTACGTTCACTGTTCCAGTTTTCGCCAGCTGTTTGTGAATGCACTGGGATGCCCACCTTAAGGCTCCGGCCATACAGGAAGCGGGCAAATGAGTCGATTACGTTGCTTATCAGGTGGGTGTCTCCTCCGTAGATAGCGGCGAGCGGTGGAGAGGGCGATAATTAAGGGGCTCCTCTTTGTCTCCCCTAGGGGCTGTCCTGTGCGTGAATCAATTAGCTAAGCTGCCCGCCGGAGCGGCGGAACCGGAGAGAGGGTGAACGCTGATTAATGGACGAAATCCAGCCCTTATCTCTATCATTATGATGAGCTGGAGTGCGAATCTGATTGCCGATAGTCGAGGGATAGGGAGTGACGAACTACACCTGAACTGCTGAGCTAAGGGAGATGTTTCCTTTCATCATACTCTTAAGGAGGGTTGGAAGGGTTGTGAGGATCTGTAGTGATGGAACTTCTAAGTTGTCATACAGGCGACGCTAAAGTGATTTTGTCATGGCACTTTTGAGATCTCTTGAACCAATTTCCCGGTCCTTCTGTATCTTTCTTTTATGGTCAGCCTCCGGCAAAGGCTGAAAGCCTATGGCGCTGTAGAAGCGCTGCGAGAGGATAAGTGTCGATGCACGTTACATTTGAAACGCTGCGGGTTGTAGGCGTCGGGAAACAAATCTCTCGGCAGCTCATTCCACGGCATCGAAGTTCTACAGAAGAAGGATGAGCTCGCAGAGCCTTTCTAGAGATACAACTAGTGTTCCTCGTTCGAACGGCCCTTCGTGTTATCTGGGAGAGCTCACTCGGGCATCTTCCGTGATAGAATCTCTAAAATAGGGACACATCAGCCACCCTTCTTCGACGTTCCAGGCTGTGGAGGTCCTTTGTGAGGTTAGGTGTTAGTCTAACTGCCTGAAGCTTTAGATGATTCCACCGGCCCATAAACCACACCACACAGTACATTTTTTACGATGCAACGGTAGTTCGAGTGTCTCTTTGGGTTGTCCGTCAATCCAAATATGGCAATTTTGTCTGTGCCTTGTCACGACAAAATTCGACGCGAAAACAGCGGATATTCAATAAGCTGTGTCAGAGTCCATTGACTGTAGTTTAAGCGTAGATTTAAGTCTTGAGGCTTCAATCCTTGAACAGGTTGGATTTTTTCTTCAAACCAAGGTCCTTAATTCGGCCAGTTGTCGAATGCGATAGACCCAAATGCTGAGATCGACATCGAAATGATCCCTCACGGTCTTCAGCTACACTCTCCACTACAGCAGCAATATTCTCCCCATTATGGGCTGGATGTGGCCTACTCGGTGTCATTTGACCCAATATCGTATACGGAGACTCAAATTTGCGGATGGTACTGGCAATAGTGGTCTCGGAATGTCGATGATGCACGCCATATGTTGTACGAAGTGCACAAAAAAAAACTTGTCTTAAGCGGCCCACAGATGCTCCGGAAATCCTCAGAGGAAGAACTGCACAGTCCTGGCCTGAAGGCCCTTGTACTTTGGTCTGAATACACCCTCCTTCACGCAAAATTATTCGCAATTTTTGTTGTACTAGTAAAACATCTAATAAAATTTGATTCAAAAACACATTTAGGTCGATGGTACAAAAAAATGTGTGTAATATGAGTAAAACGTATAACAATGAATATTTTGGTTAAAAAGAATTAAAAAAAAGTAGGCGTACGGGCTGGGTCTCGAACCAACACCCACCAACACCACCCACGAAAACAAGAAAGCGTTGTCGAACACCATACCACTCGGCCACCCGCCAACTCACCCAAGGGATCGCCTCAGCGGTACATATTTGATTTGGGACTAGGTATTTTTTTACTGGGACTTCAGCCATTCAAAAAGATATTTATTTCGATCGTTGACTTCGTCTCGAGCTGCAAACTTCATTCATCGACTATGCTGCAACAAATATACACTTGTTACAACAATAGTTTTGTTATACTGATATACGATATGATGAAAAGTGTCATACAACTTTGACGTTTTGTTTTCAATATTGATAAAATACTATTGGACGATATTTATTAACCTAGCCCGCAATACCCAATGGAAAGCTTTTGCTAAATAACCTCCAATAGAGAAGCTTTGTAAAATTCTTTGTTAAATATGCATCTTGATAAAATCGGGCCTATGTGTTTTGTATTCTGTGGTCAACTTCACTTGTTGATGGAGTTTGTTAAACAATTGCGCGGGAGTTACCAATTTTCCAATTGTGTGTAAAAAACGTAAAATAAAGCATCGATATTGAGAGCCAAACCTTCCAAGAAGTGTTATTTGTATCCAGCGAAGGTCTTTACGTGTAAGAACGTAACAATAGGATGACACTTTGACAGCTGTCACTAGGAATCTGCCAAAAAAAGTCATATGAAAAACAAAGGTCTAAATGAATCACCCATTAGAACCACCTTTTACCCAAATGACTATTTTGTCACCGAATTAGTGTTGATTAATGGTTTCACTAAAAAAAAACCCGACCAAAAAATATAAAGTGTCAAAAACACAATGCGCGGTCTCCTCTCGTTTTTGATAGGCCGTTTTGTCACCCCTCACAAAACAAACCCCACACCGGTCCAAAAAAGTCCCTGATCTCTATAACTGGCAGTTTCACTATCGATATTAACAACCTTGGGATGACACTGCGGATTCCTAGTGCCTAATAATCAAGATACCCTCATAGAAAATCCACTGCCTACTCTATAACGACTCAATTTGCACAAAACTTTCGCTTTGTGTGGATAGGCAGATGTTTCACAATAGCGTCCGAATTCCCTCGTCATAATCACGAGGGCTTTGTATGCGAACAAAAAAAGTTGAATGACGGATCCAATCAAGCGAATCAATTACTACTCGGGTCGTTTGGATAACTAGATCGAGAGTGCGATTTTTTTTACAGGGCTAGCTGATTCATCCGCAGATTTTTTGTGGGGTATTGACTTGTTTGTGTAATGGAAACTTTCGATGATGCTTGACTCAGCGTATGTACTACAACACTTACGGATGTAATACACTGACGTATAAACCCGAGCATCAGGAGGGTCATACTAAGCAAGTGATTAAAATTTCACTGCTATCTGTTAAAGATACTCGTTGAAGGATTAGGTGATCAGTATCCTCCTGGGTATTTCATTTCAGGCCACCCACTTCAACCTCATATTGGAGTGTAACCAGAGTCTGGGGGAGGTTTTTTTTTATTGTCAGTCTCCCGCAAAGGCTAAAAGCCTATGGCGCTGTAGAAGCGCTGCGAGAGGATAAGTGTCGGTTCACGTGGGATTTGAAACGCTGCAGGTTGTAGCAATTCCCCCGGCAGCTGATTCCACAGCGTCGAAGTTCTCCAAAAGAAGGAATGCTGGAGGAGACTGGTTCGGGGAGTAAGGACCTCGACCTGGTAAGGATGAGTTCGCAGAGCTTCTCTAGTGTTCCTGGTTCGGACGGCCTTTGGTGTTATCTGGGAGAGCTCACTCGAACATCTTCCGTGATAGAATCTGTAAAACAGGGATAAGTCAGCCACCCTCCTTCGATGTTCCAGGCTGTGGAGGTCCTTTGTGAGGTTAGGCGTATCGATTAATCTAATTGCTCTTTTCTGGATAGTGTCCAGAAGCTGTAGTAAGTTGTACATTGTTTAGTTTTATGCTGATCATGTCCCATACATTCAATTGGGGACAAATCTGGAGACCGTGATGGCCACGGCATCAAATTTATTTAGGTATGTGCTAGCAGTCTAACGTTACTCTTGCCACATGTGGTCGGGCATTATTCTGTTGGATTAAGTTTGGTAGAGTCATAATAGGCTTTCCATTTACATATGAAAGAAAGATCTGGCGGCATAATACACTTTTTTAGATCCATCCGAACATTGTCTTGCCTATCACAGAAACCAAGAGACTGAATTTTCTGATGTATACATACGAGTATTGCTTTAGATCGTGCTGTATTGTGTAATCTGGAAATTTTTGAACTGATTTTAATGACATTTTGATACAGTATTAATACCGTGGCACGGATGGAAAGCGCTTATGGTTTTTAGAAATCGTGTCATTGGCGGCGCAGCCACAGCCACAGCCACAAAACTAAAAATATAAAAAAGTCCAAACTTCGTTTTTAGGCAGTTTAGGGATAAAATTGTGGCAGTTGGGAATTGTAAAACTCAAAAATTTCTTGTATTCAAGACATTACATTGCGCTGAAAAAAATTGATTTGGTGCTATCGTGGCTTTCTAGTCCTATCCGAATGCTGCCCTTGAATTTTAAAATATCTGTGAAATAATTTGATGATTTAATTTCATTTCATTTACTTGTAACACGTACAAATATTGCCACCCTCAAAATATATACCTTGTGTCGGCGATTATGCCTTTTTTGAATTAAATTTGGGCTGATTGGGCTCAACTATAAAACTACCCACTTACCCTTGATTTGCTTGCTGATTCGCCTAGTCCCGGGACTCACTCCACACGTTTCTTTCGGATGATTTTTAGAAACTGCTCACCTCGCTCTTGATTTTTGCGAAAAGAGTGGTTCGGTACCATAGGCGCCGCGATAATTGGGCGTTAGTGGGATAATATCCAAGCCCAATATTAATTTGAATAAAATATAAAAACGATTATTATTATATATCGTACACCTTGTATGAGGGTATTGGCATAATAAATTATGACTCACCTTCTCACACTCTCTCTCTCTTTCTTTCAAATGTCTCTGATCATTGTCTACTTTTTTGTTGAGTATGTTGTAGCGATAGAGGAACTCCAAATTTTTTGTTAGCACCAATAATGTGTGGGAAGTACAGTCAAGACACGTGACGCCATTTTTCCCCTGAAATGTCAGAAGTTATCACGTCAAAATTTGAGGTCTATAAAATCCTATAGAGAGTTGGAAAGGTACAATAGTAACGAATTTTAAGAAGGACCCACAACTACATCTATGGATGGTTTTATCACAGAATCATGAATTAACAATAAGAAAAATAATGATTGACGAATGACGATTTACGAGGGTTGCTCTATCGACTCTCATATGCAGTTGGCATAGAAGCGCACCTATCTGGCTAGGTGAAGCGAATGCGCCTTTGCGTTCCGCCAATAGGTCTGCTGCTTTTTAGCAGTAACTTCCTTTGGTTTGCCGTTACCTTCGGGTACCAGATGGCGCACAGGTAGACCTTTTCTTCCGCGTACTCTCACGGACGATTGTTTGATTTATTTGCATGTATGATGTACAATGTACATTGGTGACAAATAAACTATACTATAGGTACTATACTATACTATACTGAGGAAGAGGTAGGTAATTATTACAGCCCTCGTCTCTACACTGCTTTCTTTTGCTGCATTGTCTTCTAATCACAAAAATAGGTCATATAGCAGGAATATATATAATAGGAAAACCGTCACATCGCAAAAACGGTAGAAGTGGAAGTCTCCATCGTGATTTATGTACCTCTTATTTAGACGCGGTGTGGTTTTTCTCCAAATAGAGGAGGGTGTTTTGTAAAGAGGAAATGTTGCAGGATTTGGAGTAAAAATTCCGTTTTATCCAGCTCGTCTGAAAATTTAAATGCGACTGTGTGAATAAAAACATAAGGGGTAAGATAAATCAGGGGGTTTGGTATGCTGAGCTTGCAAGGGAGCTCGCGTAGTTGTTTTTTCGGGAATTTATTATAAGTCGCAGTGCGACAAACAATGATTGATGGATGTGAAGCGATGCATGAGAAATGTATGGGTGTCACAGCGAAAAAACAAGGGAAAGCAGCGTCTGAATTCCATCACTTTTTTGTCGAAAACTCTTCTACTCGCTCACGTCGCGTCGTTGCTCTTAGACCTGAAAATTTAAAAGTTCTGAAATTTTTGATGTCGGTCAAACGAGAGTGAAACACAGAACTGCCACCGAATTTGTTATAGGTTCACTCAGATTATCCAAAACACTAGGTGTCATCTTAATAAAAAGCCAAATAAAGATTTCCAATTTTTTAGGTTACCCAGGAGATCTGGTAGATCGGAAATTTTTGATTTCCGTCAAATGAGACTGAAACTCAAAACTGCAGCCAGATTTGTAATCAGCACCCTAAAATTATACAAAACAGAAGTTTCATCTTAATAGAAGTCAAAATAAAGATTTTCGATATTTTAAGTAAACCTGAGCATCTGAATGATTGACATTTTTGGTTTCGGTCAAACGAGACTGAAACTCAAAACTGTGACCGGATTAGTACCTAATTAGCACCATCAAATTATACAAAATACGAGGTTTCGTCTAAATAGAAAACCATAAACAAAGATTTTTTAAGCTAAACTTGAAGATCTGGAAGATCTGATATTTCTGATTTCCATCAAACGAGAATGAAATTTAAAACTGAGACCGAATTTATAATCAGCACCCTAGAATTATCCAAAACACGAGGTGTCATCATAATAGAAAGCCAAATAAAGGTTTTTGATTTTTTAGGTACAGCCTGACAAGTGTAGCAAGAGACTTTGGAATTTCGCCGCCCGTCTCACACACACACACACGTTATTTCATATCCTCGGGTCTCTTGCTATCCTTGTCTATTTCATATTTCTCGCGGCTCTTTTTACACTTGTCAGACTGTAAACCTGAAGTTGCGAAAGATCTGAAATTTTCAATTTTTGCCGAACAAGGCCGGATTTGTATTCAGCACCCTCAAATTATCCAAAACACGAGGTTCTATCTTAATACATGGCCAAATACAGATTTTTAATCTTTTAGGCAAATGTAAAGATATGAAGGATATGAATTTTTTATTTTCGTCAAACGAGACTAAAAGTGGAAACTGAGACTGGATTTATAATCATCAGCGCCCTCAAGATACAGTCCAAAACACGAGGTTTCGTCTCATTAAAAAGCAAAATAAAGATTTAAATCTTTTTAGGTAAACCTGAAAATCTGAAGGATCTGAAATTATTGAGTTTTGAAAGCGACGCTTTTGAAATCGCTAATCAACTTCTCCCTTCTCAACAAGCTGTAATCGAAGCTATACTGCTGTATATCACACGATATTCAGTTTAGCTAGGTTTCTTCTTCTTAGTGTGCCTATCCCTTCCGGACGTTGGCGATAAGCAAAGCAATTTGAACTTTACTTGCTGCAGCTCTGAACAATCCTCGTGTGGACAGGGAGAACCAAGTTCTAACGTTTTTCAGCCAGGAGATTCTGCGCCTACCGGGTCCTCTCCTTCCGAAGACCTTTCACTGAAGTATCAGCTGGAGCAGACCGTATCTCTTTTGGTTCCTCATTATGTGACCCAGGTATAGTCCAATTTGCGTTTTTCAATAATGCCCACGAGTTCGGTCTCTTTTTGAAGCCTTTCTAAAATTCCTTTGTTGGACACGTGGTCAGCCAACGAAATTCTGAGAATTCGCCTGTACAGCCACATCTCAAAAGCCTCAATTTTCCTTGTGGAACCTTCCGTCAACGTCCAGGACCCAGCACCATACAAGAGCACCGACCAGACATAGCATTTGAGTAGTCTTAGCTAGGGTTACATCAACATCACTAAAGCTACCAAGATGTCACTGGTTCAGTCTCTTGTGTTCTCCATATTTTTGTATGCCTCGGAAACTTGGATTGTTAAAAAAGCAGATCGAGCTCGCATAGATGCTTTTGAAATGTGGACATGGAGGAGAATGCTGAGAGTTCCTTATACCGCCCATCGGACTAACGTTTCCATACTGGATGAGCTCGATAATCCAAAGAGACTATCCTTCATTCTGTCGACGAGAATGCTTACATTCTTCGGACATATACACAGAGGCGATAATATGGAGAAACTTGTAGTTCAGGGTCATGCCCCGAGTGGGCGTTCCCCTACACACTGGGTGAATACGACGAAACAGTTGCTGGATATGAGCATCAAGAGCGCCCCCGAACTGACGGTAAATCGCGAACGATTGCGAGCTACAGTTCTCAAAACAATTGATAGTATTCGTATCGGCAATACTCTAGCTCCGACTTGATGTATTTTACGAGTCTGTTCAGACATTGTGACTATGATGATGATGATGATGATGATGATGATGATGATGATGATGATGATGATGATGGTGATGATGATGATGATGATGATGATGGTCTATTTATGTATTTATACATATAATCGAAGCTGTTTGCTGTATGTGACACCATAATGTTCAATGCATCCGGGTTTACAGGATATAAAATTAATAAACGAAAGTGGAGAGCCAGCTCTCTTTCGCCCCCGAACTAAGTGAAAAACCGTCCCACAAAAGTTATATATGCCCGTTTCGGGTGAAAGTTACGGCGATCGCCGTGAAATATAGGAACACGATCCCTCCAAGTGCCAGTGGGGTGTGGGGATGGGTGGTAGTCTGCGGCGCGGTGGATTTTTCGCGAAAGTTTTAAAAGTAACGCTTAGGCGGTTACGCGCCGCTCCGGCAAAATGGATGTGCCGCCATATTTATGGCCGGACGTGACCGGATTCACCGGAGTTTCCAGGTATGCCGGTTTTTAGATGATTAAAATTTCCTGGCCGGGGAGATGCAGTGCCTTTTATGGGGTCTTAGGAATGCCGTTACATAGTTGTACGATTATGAATGGTGGGACTACACCTTTTCCAGCAATAGTTTTCATAGGATCAAATTACATTTCTAAAGCCTCAATTGAAGATCCAAATACTGAGGTGATTTTTCTATAGTCAGCCTCCCGCAAAGGCTGAAAGTATATGGCGTTGTAGAAGCGCTGCGAGAGGATAAGTATCAATGCACGTTAGATTTGAAACGATGAAGGTTGTAGCCATCAGAAAACGAATTCCCTGGCAGCTCATTCCACAGGAGACTGGTTCGGGGAGTAGGGACCTCGACCTGGTAAGGATCGTGGTGTGCTCGCCAGCCGTACGAAATTGCGATCGCTCTGCGCATTGCGTCAGCAACGGAGATTTTTCGCACGTAGAATTATTGGACGTCGTGATACCACAGTGTGTTTCATCGCGTTTTAGATAGAATCGCCAACGATTTTTGTTTAATTTACTTTGTATTCCTTATTTTGAGTTATAGAAGACTGAAATTTATATACACAGTGCCAAATTGTGCAATTTTCGGTTGTAAATACCATGAAAGAGCTAAATGTAAAATTCTATAAGTTCCCGAAAAATTAAAATCTCGCAATGCAATGGAGTAATGCTTGCCTCCAAAAGGACAAAATTAATATGAAAAATAGTAATCATTTCACAAATTAGCATTAAACGTTTATTAAAACTGAAATTTTTATGGTACATCCTCGGAAAATATTCATCTGCCGTATTTTCAATGAATATGTATACAGAAGAAAGCAATGGATCGTGCCTACTTGAACCATTACAAGTCAAAAACTTAGTTTCGAGTAATTCTAACATCGAAGCTGCGATGACGTGTGCTTTACTCAGGAGTTTTTCAAGAACGTTCTTGTTGACAGCGATATTGTCGGGACAGAGAATGATTCAAATTATATTCATTTTTCCAACTCTACCTTTCAAAGTTCAAATTATGACCTAGATAACTTTATTTCTGAAGAACATGACCTTTTGTGACAATTGGAAAAAAATAAAATGCCAGACACGATTTCCAACGAGGGACTGAAATTTATTGCCGGATATGTGGCCTTCAGATTCAAAAACGAATATCCTAATCTAGCTTTGGGGGCACAAACCAAATTTCATTCTTCTAATCGGGCCCCAGACTGGATTGAGTTTCTATCTAAAGTCAGTCTTGTATATCCAAGTGAGGAGATGATTAAAGTAGCCCGTTTGGTTGGAACAGAGTTCGATATAAAGCCCATGGACAGACGTTTTCTAAACAATCAAACATACTTAAAAAATTATTAGAGATAGTGGAAACCATCAAACAATTTCCTGACAAAATAATATTATATCTAATACGAACGAGAATATACGGCAGACTCAGGCATTTAAACAAAAGGATTAGTTTCGAAAATTGTAAGCGCAAACCTGAAAAAAATGTCCAAATTTACCAATAAATAATACATTTTTGTAGAAAAAGTCGTTAAGTTACCTTTTTTGCACTCCTATATAACATAATTGTCAAATAATTGGCTATTGAACTCCTTTAATCTATCACTTTGAAAATAAAATATAATCCATCATGTGGTCTTCCCGCCAGTTCGCCGACAGAAATACTCATTGCTGACGTCACAGCGTGCCGGCGCTCGGACGGCTGCATGCGCGTGAGCACACCATGTTTATTTACACTATGGTAAGGATGAACTTTCAGAGGCTCTCTAGTGTTCTTCGTTCGGATAGCCTTTGGTTTTATTATCCGGGGGAGCTCACTCGAACAACTTCCATGATATAATCTGTAAAAGCAGGGACAAATCAGCCACTCTTCTTCGATGTTCCAGTTCTTGGAGGTCCTTTTTGAGGTGAGGCGTATCGATTAGTCTAATAATTGCTCTCTTCTGGTTGGTTTCCACAAGCTTTAGAAATTGCTTCAGAGCACATCCTCATACATAGGAGCAATACTCCAACGTTGGTCGGATGTGTACCTTGTAGAGTAGTAGTAGTTGGTCTGGTGTATACAGCTTCCTGCAGCAGAACAAAATTCCAGGCTTCTGGGATGCTGTTTCAGCAATACTGACATCGTAGTCCTGCCAGGACAAAAGCTTGACAGAAGGTGACTCGACCATTGGGCGACTCTCCATTCCCACAGTTGGTAAGCCAACGTGAGACTTCTTTGTCAGTGTTATTGCCTGAGTTTTTTGTACGTTAAACTATACTTTGTTTACTAATCCCCGCTCCACAATTGTTTTGATATCTAAGTTAATCTGTGAGACATGTTGCTGTCACCGACGTACCGTCTCCAGGGATGATAGTGACTTGCCTCATTCCATGCACGATATTAATGTACTATTGCCTGCGAAGCTGTAGATTGGATTGGCTGTTATTTTCAGCAGAACAGATCCTTGGGGAACACCGGCGCTTATTGGAAATAAGACTGATGAATAGCCTCAGACTACAACAAACAAAGATCGATTGTTCAAGAAACTATTCTGTCAGTGGCATAGGCCAGGTCATGGGCGCCAGCAGAAGGGGCCAGGAAGGGGCCATGGCCCCCCCCTGGAGCAGCGATGATAAAAAACTTGTATAAGTGAAAACCAGATTCGTTCCCCTATCCCTGGTTTGGGCACTCAATTTGAGTAAGTCGCCCCCCCCCCTGGAAAATTGTCTGGTGTCGCTCTTGGGCCAGCTGGTAGTGCATAAGCAGTAAGCTTGACCAGAAGTCCCTCATACCACACTCTATTGAAGGCTTTCGATATCTCAAGCGCAACAACACGAGATTTGCCATGATTTTCAATTGCTCTGTTCCACAAGTGAGTGGCGTAGGCCAGGAAGTCACCCGAAGCCATACTGACGATATGTTATTTTTCTCCAGGTATTTTAGGAGCTGTGGGTTAATGACAGTCTACATAACCTTAGACATGATGGTGAGAGGAGCCACAGGTCTATAGTTGGTGGGATCAGTTTTTTGCCTCTCTTAGGGATGGGTTGTACGCAGTCAATATTCCATGCAGCGGGAGACACGCCTCACTGTTCGATAGTTTCAAGGGCTTGCAAATAATAGGTGCAAGTTCAGTGGCACAGCGTCTAAGGACAATGGCTGTAATTTGGTCAGGACCAGTAGCTTTCTTGCAGTTTTGTTTTTGGAGGATGCTTTTTACAATGAAAAGAATCTATGCTTTTGGAAAATTACGAAGATGATAGAAAACTGGCATTGTATAGATCGATAGCATCTAAAGTTGGAAGTAGGCTCCCACTTTTACAACTAAGTTTTTGTTGCGAATGTTTTCTTTTGAGGTTTGAAATATTTTGGGGACAAATCTTTAAATGCACGTATATTAAAACAGTTATAGCCCATAACAAGACGAAATTAATCATCAGGCAAATGGTTCCCCATCTTTGAAAAGTTAAAAAATAGCTCTCTATAGTAGTTCGGTATTTCTAATCCTAATTGAAAATGAACAAAAAACCATGCGACTCTCACATCAAAGGAAAACCTGCGCTAGCGTTTCAATTACATCAAAGATCAGATAATCAAAGTGAAAACGTCAACTTCAGTTTCAAGGAAATTCGAGTGAAAGCTTGTCAAAAATAGCAACACAATTCGTCACGGATTATTTAGAAAAGCTCTCTATATTATCGGCGAAGTTTACGTTAAGTTGTAACATTTTTTGTACTACGATGAAAGAAAGTTTTTCACAGGAAGGAAACTGCGATTGGAAAGTTTTCCTTTTTTGTATACAGCAATTTAATTTTAATGTTATTAGCTTAAAAGGTTTCCTCTGTTGGAAGTTTAAAAGTAAATGCAGACTATTGAAGGATACCGACTAAGGAAATGTAAAGTCGGAGTCGGTAGTTTTTTATAAAGGATGCTGCACAGAATGTCACAGGGGGGTACATTTATTTAGTCAAGTGGAAAACGTAAAAGCTGTAGGGAAGCATTTGGTTTATAAACTGGTTGTATAAAGTAGGTCCTTGAAGAAGGATTCAATACAATATAATAACGCGCTTTGAGCAGAAATATCATCATCATAATTATCATTTATAAATCATATGAAAAAATACAATAAGTTTACGATACTTAAGGCCAGTTTCAGCGGTCCCTGATAAGTATCAGATAGCCCATGTGTCAATTTTAAAGGTCGAACAGACCTAATTTAACTAGCTTCTACACCAATTATTTATTTTAATCCAACAACGCCATATAAATAGCATAGGCCTAGATAAGCTATCTGACACTTATCTGTCAGATAACGCCATATTATAAATAATGACTGCAACGAAGTTCCAGGCTATCTGGCACTTATCACACTTATAACCTGGCAAACCTAGTTAGTTTTATTTTTAACTGTACTGTGTAAGGCTTTCGCGGCCATCGTCCAAAGAATTTGTGGTTCTTGGGTTTTTAGGCCGGCATCTTCATACTATGCCAGACTTAACAGAGAAGCCATCGAGATACAAAAACACCACAATAATTTCAATAGAAAAGAAGAAATACAGAAAATCAACCGGACATGGGTACCCAACCTAAAGGACCTGAAGTCACTACCATATCGCAAGGGGGCGGGGCTACCAACGTTACCTGATTGGGCCACGTCACCGTTGACAGGTATAAATGCAGGTACTTGGGAAGTCGCCGAACTGAAATAGCTTCTGAAGATGCCATCCACTCGTGGTGGCGAAAAGTCAAGCCTTAACGCTAAACGACTCCGGCCTAAAAACCCAGGAACCGCAAATTCATTATTTTTAACTGTTTATCTTACAAAAATATATTACGCCTCAAATAAATCCTTATTTTATTTACCTCATCCTTCACGAAAAAAAAAAAATGGGTTTTGTATAATTATTGTATTGTATTGTGTGCTATTTGAAAAAAAAAATCGAGTTATAGGGGTTGAAGTACAAAAAAAATATTTTGTATTCATGGTATGATAGACCCGTTGATACTTTCAAAAATTCACTCAGTTTTCACTTTGAACTTCTTTTTGTTACGAGAATGTCACGTGTCAGGAAAATTCAGGAGCACCCTGTATACTCAATACTTAAAGAAAGGCTTGATTTACACTACATTCTATTCGTCTATCAACCCCTTACTTTTAAAAAACTCTGTAAACGCACTCATATATCCCTGAATATCACTTACATTGTCCTCTACTGGGATTATTAGTCAGATGCTAAAAGCATGAATTAGGGTTAACCATAATAACCCTCCAAATGAGGGTTGCAAACTATTCGACCAGTTTCGTAATCCGCAAAATATAGTACTACGGATAGCATATATATTCTGTACAATGTTTCGGCTATACCACATACCCTTAAATTACTACCCCTCACCCTTCGCTTCGCTCCGCTTTTAGAGTTACATGTCGCTGGCTGTTATCGATATAAATAATCAGGAGATTTTGGGCGATACCTCAAAATGATCTGAAACTGAAAAATAGCGTTATGTCAGTTTAGATTTTTTGGAAAAACTGAAATTGTAAAAAAACGCAAAAAATTACATAATTATTTTCGCTAAACAATTTTTTTACCCTGATGTTTACCATTATTTTAAGGTGTACATGTTTCACTATCGAAGGAGATTTATTTTATGTTTGTAGAACTTCTACATAGGTAGCTGTGGCTAAATTAGTACAACACCAATTGTACAAAAAACAAAATGGTTGCCATTTTATTAAGGTGGGAAAAACCATTTGTGGGGGGGTGATTTGTCTTTAAAAAGTACTGTATTTGATCCCTCTAAAGGCTCCGACCCCGATGATCGGACACATTGTATACAGTGTGGGTTATTGAAAAAACACTTGTACCCGAAAGTAATATTTGCATTTTGATATATCTATATTTTTATAAAATAGACGTTCTCCAAAAATATAAGTTGAATATGGCAAAATATACCGGGTTTTAGTCTCGTCCAGCAAAATGTACCACCGTTTAGGTCAACCAATGAGATAGGGAAAATCGCTCAGTTGACTATATAGTGGTACATTTTGCTTAAATGTAGTTATCTGCTTGATTTCTGTGGTTTTGAGCTGTTTTCTATTGTTTTCTGTCGTATTCGGCTGTGTTTAGTCGTTTTCTGTTGCTTCCCGCTGTTATCTGCTTGCTTTCTGTTGTTATGAGCTGTTTTTTGTTCTAGTCGGTTGTATTTGGTTGTTTTCTATCGATTAGCGCTGTTATCTGCTTGATTTTTGTTGTTTTGAGCTACTTTTGATTCTATTCAGTTGTGTTTGGTCGTTTTCTATTGTTTAGCGCTGTTATCTGCTTGCTTTCTGTTGCTATGAGCTGTTTTCTGTTCTAGTCGTATGTATTTCGTCCCCTTCTACTTATTTTTTAGCGCTGTTATCTGTTTGATTTCTGTGGTTTTGGTTGTTTTCTGTTCTTTTCTGTTGTCTTTGGCTGTGTTTAGTCGTTTTCTATTGTTTAGCGCTGTTATCTGCTTACTTTCTGTTGTTATAAGCTATTTTCTGTTCTAGTCGGTTGTGTTTGGTAGTTTTCTATTGTATAGCGCTATTATCTATCTGCTTGCTTTCTGTTGTTTTGAGCTATTTTTGATTCTGTTCGGTTATATTTGGTCTAGACAAAACACGAGGTTTCATCTTAATAGAAAGCCAAATAAGGAATTTCGATTTTTTTAGGTACACCCGCCCGCCCGAGAGATCTGAAATTTTTGATTTTCGTCAAACGAGACTGGAACTCAAAACTGCGACCGGATTTGTAATCAGCACCCTCAAACTAGACAAAACACGAGGTTTCATCTTAATAGAAAGCCAAATAAGGAACTTCGATTTTTTTAGGTACACCCGCCCGCCCGAGAGATCTGAAAGTTTTGATTTTCGTCAAACGAGACTGGAACTCAAAACTGCAACCGGATTTATAATCAGCACCCTCAAACTAACCAAAACACGAAGTTTCATCTTAATAGAAAGCCAAATAAGCAACTTCGACTTTTTTAGGTGCACCCGCCCGCCCGAGAGATCTGAAATTTCTGATTTTCGTCAAACGAGACTGGAACTCAAAACTGCGACCGGATTTGTAATCAGCACCATCAAACTAGACAAAACACGAGGTTTCATCTTAATAGAAAGCCAAATAAGCAACTTCGACTTTTTTAGGTGCACCCGCCCGCCCGAGAGATCTGAAATTTCTGATTTTCGTCAAACGAGACTGCACGTTTTCTGTTGTTTTCCGCTGTTATTTGCTTGCTTTCTGTTGTTATGAGCTGTTTTCTGTTCTGGTCGGTTGTGTTTGGTCGTTTTCTATCGTAACTGACTTTGTTGCTTTAAATGTTTTACATGCTGTATTCCACTGTAAAAATGTTATAATAATTTACTGCATAGAAGGGCAAAGTTCAACATGTAGGTGACCTACAGCTGTTCTTCCACTTAACCCAATACAACAATGTTCATAAATATTTACAAAAGGTAGACTTATAAAGTAAACAATGACAAAGCTCAAATCGTATAATCACAATACGAAAATGCAGATACAGGTTAAAAATAAACTAGGAGAATGTTTCGTCTTGATAGTGAAACAGAACAGCAGTATAAAGCGAAAAAATGCAGTTTGAAGTGGAAATTCCCCTAAAATAAAAATTTCCTATATTTTTTACAATAAAAGTTTAGAAATGTTTCTGCCTAATATACATCAGCTAACCCATCGAGTGTACGTAATACGCTGTACGTGAGAATAAGGTAAACATAATAATAAGGTAAAAAAATAAAACATAGTCAGTACATAGACTAAGATGAGATGAAAGAATCGCAGAATACAAAAAAAAATATAATTGTTACATATTTTAATAGCACCACATACCAGCATGGTGTGGTCCATGCTATAGTTTCTTTTGTATACATTATGATGAATAAAAATAAATTGCTTCAATTTTGATTCACTATACGATGTGATTTTTCATAAGAGATATTTTGTACATATACTTTTAGTCGCTTTTTAAACAAAGCCATTTAATATTGATTTCAAAATTTATTCAAAAATTATAGAGAAGGTAATTAAAAAAAGAATGTTATTATTTATAGATAAATATATTCAAGTAGACCAGTTTCAGTATGGTTTTGTTAAATGTAGCAGTACACATAATGCAACCTTGGATATTGTTAATTATGTGTCTAGGGCATTAGATGAGGGACTTCTGGTAGTAGCTGTGTTTGTTGATCTGAGAAAAGCCTTCGACGTAGTTAGCACTAAAATCTTATTAAGAACGCTTCATTTGATGGGATTTAGAGGAACTTTATACAATTTAATTAAAACATACTTAACGGGTGGAAGGCAATACGTTAGATTAGGAGATGCGAATAATGACATGTCGTTGAATGAGTATGGGGTACCCCAAGGTTCCGTCCTTGGTCCACTACTATACTCACTCTATGTATTGAATCTAAGATTGTCTGGAATCGAAGTACAGTACTTTACTTTCGCTGATGATAATGTCTTAGTTTATAAAGGTGCAGGAGAAGAGGCACTGAACAACACTGTAAATAGTGACCTAGATCGCTATTCAAATTGGTTGTATTATATTAAACTAAAGATAAACATTGATTAAACAAAATTTATAACATTCAAACAAAAAAATAAACGTGTCCAAACTTTAAACATTCAAATTATATATAGATATAGAAATTACCTTTCAGATAAAACAAAGTACTGTGTCTACAATGCCTTCTTCCAACCACATTTCAGATATCTATTGCCAGTGTGGGGAACATGTTGTAAAATTAGTTTTATTGCAGTTCAAACACTTCAGAATAAGGTTTTAAGGATTTTATTCAATTATGATATAGTAACTAGGACGGACGAAATATATAGTGAACTCAGTATTTCTAAACTTAGTGTATTGGAGTTTGAGCAAATTAAATCAATTTACAAAATATTAAACAAAATGCAGAAATCTAATATTAGTGGTGTTATGACAAATGATGTACACAGTTACAGTACCCGGTTCCAAAATAATATTTATCAAATAAATTCAAGAACAAATATATGTCTAAATAATCCGTTTCTACAAGCCAGTAGGGCATACAACAAAATTCCAAAGACCACTAGAAACGTAAAAAATCATATAATGTTTGTCAAACAGGTTAAAATCGAGGTTAAAATGTATTTAGGTATAGTTAGTAAATAAATTTATGTATATATGTGAATCTTTCCATCTCTCCAACACAGATATGAAATTTTAAGTATTCTCGAGGCCAGGGATTTTTGCACTGTTTAGAGGATTTGTTTTTTTGTACTGTAATGATTATGAGAAATAAAAAATGAAAAAAAAATTCAACCGGTACCAGATTGTATTCCTTCATGCCTAAATATGTAAGGTTTCTTTGATCCACTGTCCTGTGTCTAAAACCTATACATGTTAGTGCATTGTCTCGTTTAATAAATATGTGATGGCATTCTAAAAATTAGTTTGTTCTGTTTAATATAAATTAAAATATTTTCTCACGTTAAGTTCAAGTACAATAAAGTTAAGGCTTTCATGTCTCGTTTTGTTTGTTGTAAAATTCAACCTTTGAAAGATGTTACAGCACCATTCTGACTATTATACTGATATATCCTCATAGTAACATACCCTCTAATTACCTTTCCCCCTCTCCCCATCCGTCAGCGTTGAGCACCCTGGCGCTGGCCGGCTATTATCGATATTGATACATAAACAACGGGCAGCACATCGTAAATGTCTGATGGCCCGTTGATAATTGAGCGCTGGACGGTATTTAGTGGCTTTCGAACCAGGAGCCAGAAGCCGTATGGGCTCCCGACCCGATGTGATGTGGCATTCCAGCCCAGGTGCGATTTATGCATGGACACGGCAATTTACGTAATGGCCTTTTTTTTCTCGGGTCGGCCTTCTGGTCACAGTAGACAGTTTCTGAAACGCACCTATAAAACCACATTGTAGTTAAACGGAAAAAAATCGCATCTGCCGACTAAATGAAAAAATGGAGTCAAGTTGATTGACTCAGTACTTCCCACACATTACGATGATACCAGTTCATTATTTTCCCATAGCATGAAGCTATAGTCTGAAATCCCTTGCAACCAAATCATCGCCCATTTGCCCGCAAAAAAACACCCAACACAAAAACTGGTAAATAGTTTCTTGCGTCTCCCTCCTTAGGAACTAGGACGCCACAGTTTTGATTCTGCATGCGATGCAAAATGCTCAGGAGCCTACAAACCGTCTAAAAACGAAGTATGAGCTGTTTCTATATTTTTAGTTTTTTAATTATTGTTGCGCCGCCACTGACACGATTTTCTAGAAACTGACGTGTTTACCATTCTCTCCGCGATAGTAATTCTTGTGTCGAAATTTCAATAAAATCAATTCAATCATTTTCGCTTTACGCAATATACATAAAACGAAATTAAGCAACACTTGTATATGTAAACATCACAAAATTCTAAGTCCCATGGTTTCTGTAATAGACAAGCCAATGTTCAGATGAACTTAAAAAAAGAATATGCCGCTAGGTATTTTTTCCATAGGCCAATGGACACACTATTATGAATACAACAATTTTTTCAGTTTTACAACCCCCCACCCCCCAACCACCCCAAATGCACCCACCCCAAAAAAAAGTAGAATATGATCAGAAGCCCCTAAAACGCCTAAAAACAAAGTTTGAGCTGTTTTTATATTTTTGGTTTTTTTATTATTGCTGCGCCGCCACTGACACGATTTTTCCAAAACATACGCGATTTCCATCCTCGCCGCGGTAGTAATACTGTGTCAACGTTTCATTAAAATCCATTCAATCATGTTCGCGTTAAGCAATATAGAACGATCTAAAGCAATACTCGTATGAATACATCACAAATTCTAAGTCCCTTGGTTTCTATTATAAGCGAGGCAATGTTTGGATGGACCTAAAAAGGTGAATTATGCCACTAGGTCTTTCATTCATAGGTCATTGGACAGCCCATTATGAATACAACAAATTTTTCAGTTTTACAACCCCCCACCCCCCAACCACCCCAAATTCGCCCCCACCCAAAAAAAAGTAGAAAATGATCAGGAACTCCTGAAACGTCTAAAAACGAAGTTTGAGGAATATCTATTTTTTTTTTTTGCTAATTACTGCGCCGCCAATGCACTGATTTTCAAAATTTTAGCAGCATTACCTACTAGGAATCCACAGCATATCGCTGCCCAAATTTCATCAAAATCACTGCAGCGTTACTGAGATTACGAGGGTAGAAAAACGCGACAGACAGACAGACAGACCGACAGACCGACAGACCGACAGACCGACAGACCGACAGACCGACAGACCGACAGACAGACCGACAGACAGACCGACAGACAGACCGACAGACAGACCGACAGACAGACCGACAGACAGACCGACAGACAGACAGACCGACAGACAGACCGACAGACAGACCGACAGACAGACCGACAGACAGACCGACAGACAGACCGACAGACAGACCGACAGACAGACCGACAGACAGACCGACAGACAGACCGACGGACAGACCGACAGACAGACCGACAGACAGACCGACGGAAATGAGTGACGTGGATTTTCGTTATGTAGACATCATGAAACGCCCAAAAAGTGGATTATCTCAAAATCGAAAATTTTCGCGATCACAATACTCCCCTCACCTATCGGTGTGGGAAGTAAAAAGTGCTTCTCGCACATTCTGAGTAAGAATTAGCTCTCATTGGAGAGAGCTTATGCAGAGCCTCTGTCTGTCTGTCTGTCTGTTCGTATACAAAAGATAGCCAAAACTACAGGTGCTATAGCGAAAAACTAAATACAGATTCGGAATCAGCATGAAAAAACTAGTCCGGGAAAACTCCGGTTTTGTTAATATCGCTTCCGGTTAAAAAAAAATTCCACAGTGAGAGCGCAGTTTGAATTTACTCAAGTAAATGTTTTCCTTCTTTTTTGAATTACCAAATTGTCCATCACAATTTCACCCCTATACAGGGTGATCAACTTATACTCCACCGCTTTTTCAATCCGTTGTTGTTCTTACAAGATACGAAAGAAAAATTTAGATAAGAGAATCAAGCCTCATTCTTGAATGATCTCGTAATGTACAGGTTGTTTTACAAAGTCACACCAAAATTCGATAATAATTGTAAATGATAACATTATGACATTTTACTATGTTCACACATTTCTAACCTAACTTGAATTGAACATTTTGCAATTTTCATTGTTTCCTTTGCAAAATTATTCCGTCTAGCTAAATCATTTTGATTTGAGATCTGTTATTGCTTTTACGTTATTTTTCTCTTTCTATACTTTGTGAGCCTGGAAAACTAGCAGATTTGTTATTACTATTAATGAGGGCTATAATAGAATACAATATACTGCATTCTAGTTACAGACTACAATTTTTGAAAAATACAGTTAGACATAACCTATAAAACCGCACTGTAGTTAAAGGGAAACGGAAAAATCGCATTTACTGATTGATTGAAAAAAGCGCCTCTCACACATTCTGAGTAATAACAGAAATTTGAGGTTACCAAATCCTAATATACAGGGTGTTTCATAAAGTCACAACATACCAAAGTTATTTTTTTTGTATTCCCTCAAATTTTAATTTCGCCCATGTTTCACATTCCGACAATATAGGGTTTTATTAGGTTCTACAGGGTGCTTTTTAAGATGTATATGTTACACTCAATAGCCGAATTCGGGCAATGCCCGAAAAAAATACGCAGAACTAGTTTTGAGCAAGGAATATTTCCCAAACCCGAAATATTAATTTTGTACGACTATTGGGCATTACCAAATAGGCAGAACTAGTTTTGCGCAACTTGAAATGTACAGAACTAGTTCTGTGGTACGGAATGACAACCAAAGTGAACATTCGTCATGTGTGTCAAAAACCAGCAAAAACCATCATCATCATCACCCCTTATCTGCAGGCACTATCTGTGATGAATAATCAAATGCTATTGTGCCTTTGATGAGACTTCTTATTAATTCAACACTACTGAAAATTGTTTTCCGAAATTACCAAGAGCGGCATCAGTCAGAAAAAAGGCGAGACGCCGGAAATGTAAATAAGCGTACAAGTATAGGTTTTATGTGGCGCTAGTTCTATGAATTTGTATAGAGCTGAATTTTTTAAACTATTCATGAGAAGCGGAGCGAAGACAAATTGTGAGTCTGGTTTCTTATAGGAAATATAGATGTTATTCTTTTAACAACTTTTTGATTATCCAGCCTTTGACAACATAAGTGCTAATGTAATTCCTGGAACTCATCCTTTGGTTGCCTTTCTGATTCATCGCGATTTTCTCACCCATCATTAAAATAGCAAAAGTTACATCGAAAACTCTTCACGGACGATGAATCTTTAATGTTTAGTCGATTCTTCACTCCATCCCTGTACGTCTTTTTAAAAATGATGATGAATAGACGCCGGTCAACGAAGCAAAATGAAGTGCTGGCTACTTCAACAAATGTATAAGCAGCAGCCAGACGAAAACTTTACTCAATCCTCATTTGCGGAGGATAACGACGATTTGAAAAAGCTCGCTCCGTTTTTATTGAGACGGATGGACGAAAACGAAACATACAGAGAAATGGAGAGGATAAAGGATCATCTCTGCCACAGACATTGAACTGTTCTACCTAGAATAAACGATGCGTTAGTGTTTAGTTTGAATATTTTCATTGGCATTGTCACTAAATAATTCTTCACTTCCCTACAGAACTGATTTACGTTAAACGATGAGTTTTAGTCCACTATTGCACGGGACATCCTCAGAGGGCTATGACGAAGTGAAGAGCTTTCTTCTTACGTTAGTGATTTTTACCACTGTGACTGAAGACACTGTTTGACAGAAAACTGCAGTTACGACTGTTTGCTTATATATCCAATAGTAGTATAATACTTTGATCAAAACGTTTCAGACAAACTTTGTGTAAAGGATAATAGTATCAGAACCAGCTCTAAAATAATACACACACTACTACCATTTCTTGATCACACAAAACCAAATTAAAGATTTGTTCAAAAAGTTCTCTATAAGTTATATATTGGTGAGTCTGCATGACCTCTCCAATATAAAATCAATAAACGTAAAAATTACATAGCTAAAGAGGAAACGTGAGGACACAGTGTAAACTGGGATTGATGGGAATGATGATGATAACAGCTATAAGAGAAAACTAAATTAATACGCTTATATCACGTTGTATCGGAAACAGAATTAGCTATAGTTGGGGAGCGGCAAAAATATATTAAAGCGTACCCTTTAAACTGAATTCCAAGCTTTCGGAGAACTATGCCTCCATCATCAGGGCTGAAATATTGAATTAACTTAAGCAACAGGTTGTTTAAACAAGTAAAATAATTGATTTTTGTTCGTAATAACTATTTCTGTACCACTGAGTTTCTCGAGTTCATCGTCCATCACCACTTATAAAAATTATAAAAGTTTTTAGATAATATCAATTCAAAGGTTATTACAAGACGTAATATCTTTATTTTGTGGTTGGTATTGTTTCCTGGACCATGAAAGAAACATCGACACCTGTTTCGAATTATAATTGATACTTCTGAAGTGACATTTGATTGACATCCCCCACTCCAGGTATTTCATAACCTCGCTTCCTGTCTTGCGTTGGAAAACTCTTCATTGTGGTACCAGTCCTCGAACGAAACAGATATCTAATTTTATATTGTCAATCTATAGATTTTTTAACCTAAATGTTGTGTGTGATGCAATAATTGACGAGGATATTATTAAATATCATAATATTTTAAAGAATTAAAGAGTCTAACCAATATGTTCCATTTCGTATTTTCTAACCTAAGCAACAACCGCAACTAACCTTGTAAGTATAAACTCCATTTTTGCTTACCTGTTGCTTAAGTTAATTCAATATTTCAGCCCTGATGATGGAGGCATAGTTCTCCGAAAGCTTGGAATTCAGTTTAAAGAGTACACTTCGCTTCAATATATTTTTGCCGCTTCCCAGCTATAGCTAATTTTGTTTCCTAACAAAGTCGGCAAACGACTTAGGCTTGCCTATCAAGTTGTATCTCTATTGCAATGCTAGTTCATCAGTGAATTGCTTCAGAGCTATACGTTTCCTTTTTCAGCTTTTCTTACGGTATCTCGTTATCTCGTTGGTCCAGAAAGAGATATACTACTAGTTCTCATTTTAGACAACAATGCAAATGAATTTCTTTGTCTTCCTTGGGGCTTTAGAATCACTTTGTTAGAAAGTTAGTAGTCAAATGCAATAAAAGTTGGTTTCTGGCGCAGCCGTCAGTGAATACCACTTATTTGAAATTGATTTAAATTTTTTTATGGTCATCCTCCCAAAGGCCGAAAGCCTATAGCGCTGTAGAAACAAATCCCCGACAGCTCGTTCCACAGCGTCAAAGTTCTCCAAATGAAGGAATGCTGAAGGAGACTGGTGCGGGGAGTAGGGACCTCGACCTGGCAAGGATGAGCTCACAGAGCCTCTCTGAGTGTTCCTCGTTCAGACGGCCTTTGGTGTTATTATCTGGGAGACCTTTCTCGAGCATCTTCCGTGATAGAATGTGTAAAACAGGGACAGGTCAGCAACACTTATTTGATGTTTCAGGCTTGCAGGTCCTTTGTGAGGTTAGGTGTATCGATTAGTCTAACTGCTCTGTTCTGGATAATGCCCAGAAGCTTTAGAGAGTGCTTCGGAACGCATCCCCACACATGGGAGCAATACTTGCACGATGTTCGGATCTATGCCTCGTAGAGCAGCAGTAGTAGCTCTGGAATATAGTTCTTCCTACATCGGAACAAAACTCCAACATTCTGATAAAACCCACATATTTTGCACTTCATTATAAAACCTCCGGTCAGTCTATTCATATTTCATTTAATGGAAAATATTTTCAGCAGCTCAAACATTTTGGAAGATTCTCTACGAGCCTTCTATGTATTTTGAACAGAATATTTTCCAATTTTTCACCGTTCTACCGTTTGAAAGGTTACTTCGATCTGCTAGACGATTTTTGTCTAAGCTCTATGGTCGTTTTTGCGTATCTTTCCCCTTCTACTTTGAGAGTCTCTTCGTGGAAGACTAGCAAATTTGTTATTATGATTAATGACGGTCTATAACAGAATATATTAAACTGTTATCTAAATATATTCTGCAAACGTAATAACTATATTATTCCTTGTCTCTTTGTCTGACAAGGGCAAGTACTTTTAGATGTCGTACGATGTAGCTTCTTGATTCTGTTTTTCCACTCTCTCTGGTTGTAGGAATTTGTAACTAATTGTTTTAATAAAAAGATCGCATTTTATTGATCATCCCTGTATTAGATTTTCCGATCTGATACTATTTTATTTTGCAATATCCTTAGAAGTCGCTCAAACTCACGTATCACTAGGTTTACCTATCAATTTGTGCTTATCATACTGAATTTTTATGTTGCACGTGGTTTATAATATTGTCATTACAACCAATTTTTTAAGGGTGTTCATTTGAAAACCTCCCATCACAGATTTATCGAAAACCACTGATTGAATGAAAAAACGCAGAGATATGTCAAAAGACTTGTTAAGGCGACAACTTTTTAACTAAAAACTACTTCGCTCCCCTTTTACCCTCTGCCCCCAGGGCCATCCCCTTAAAATGTTTAAATGACAAAGGCTATCGAGTAATATCTCGTTCCAAAAATATATCAAAGGCCTTTAAATTGGCCTTTGAAACAAACTACTCGATACTCCTTGACATTTAAATCTTTTAAGGGGATGATCCTGGAGGGAAAAGTACTTTTTCGTTAAAAAGTAGTTCCTCTTGTCAAATCTTTTGACATGTCTTGGCCATTTTGCTTTCATTCAGTGGTTTTAGATAAATCCGGGGTGGGAAGTTTTCAAATGCATACAAATACCGTATATAGACATACAGTTGTCTTGTATAATAATGTATAGGCAACTTTATCTCAGAAAGTACGTATTTTACTAATTGAGAAATTTACCTCCTTCTAGACGTGCTAATATAAATAGAGGTATCGTATTGGTACCCCTACTTTCTCAGAATTATACTACGATATCCTTTTTTTGTTTTCTTTTTTAATTAATGCTCAAACTTAGTAGAAGGCTTGTGAAGTTTAAAATGAAAAACATAGTAGACATTTGAGAGCAGACGACGGAAAGGTTCTGCCCTCGTATAGTAGACATTCACGCTATCTAATTTAGATTTTCAAATCTCATAAGTATTCTGTGCTGCAATATTCAAAAGACATAATTATTCATTTTTACCAATGACTAATATATCAATTTTATTTGCAGGTAAATGAACTTCACATAGTTAATGATTTTTGGTAAGTCTTTACAATATAATCACTAATCAGTCATCTTTCCCCGCATGTCAAGTGTGATAGAATTTGAAATGAATCAGCCAAGACTATCGTAGAAGAAAGAGGTTATATAACCGTTTTGCGTAAATAATGAAACATTTCCCTACAAAATCGATTATAAAAAATCAGTGAGTGCCATACAAATTGCACAGCGTGTAATTAGCTATATTGTGTTGTCTACAACAGGAATTGAAGTCTCCTTCAGTGGGTGGCTCATGACTATCCTTACCCGCAATATTAATAATTTATATCAATTGCCGTAGACAGAGATGGACTAAGTTGTATAACGTACAAGCCATTTCAAAAGATTTGTTTCTCAGTAATAATATCCCTAAGACATTGAAAATAGACGAGATAATTTCATGAAATCGAAAGCTCATTCCCTGGTACCAGGCTGGGTGCTGTTATCAAGTAACGAGCTTGAGAAATTTTTCAGAAAATTATGAGGCATTTGCCAATGTCCGAGGGATATTCGGCGGAGCATTTTTTGAAAACAAACTTTTAACTCAACACAATGAAACATTATTTATTTATTGAAAGTGCAGTTATTAAAATTTAATTTAATTATAGTATTTTTCTTGCAACTGTTTACCTACTTGAAACGTTCCACATTGTTTTCACCGTTGCCGTCTCTCTTGCGCACACTTCTTCTTCAAATTCATAAATATTTCCCAACGTATGTATAACTTTGGGTTGTATTTTTGGGAACTTTTCCTTTGATGATGCCGTTTATACTTCCAGGATTCTCTTTACTAAAACGTGACATTTTGAAATTATATTCGAATGAAGTGTTATCAGACTCAATTGTTTAGTTATAGCAATCAGTAATTGCACTGAATGCAATAGGGTACTTGCAGAAAAAAATATTATGTCATTTACGCGTTCCTTAGAGCCTAGTAAACATGACAAAATCACTTGTTTGGTTTTTTGGAATCGGCGAGAGATATTCCAAAAATTATTTCAAATGCCGGAAAATGCCTCGCACAGAACCTCTGACGTCAGTGATATCCTATAGTGATGGGATGTAAAGTATTGATATTCGATGTCGATAGCCAGTGCTAACCTAACATTTTGACATTGGTAGTGTTCAACGGGACTTAGCGGACGCCAGCGCTTGTGGGCGCTTTGCGCTAACTAACCGATGAACGACAAGCTGTCAAAAAAGCGCCAGTCAGCTTGGTAAGCGCTTTAAAAAAGCGCTGTTTGGTTAGCGAAGAGGCACAAAACCAGAAAAAAGTTATTTATAGTTCTGAGAGAAGCAGATACCTTTGTTTAGTGTCAATTTAATATCAGGTTTTGTGATCTTATAACCTAGGTTTTTGACAATACAAATAATAAATATTAAAATATGGAAATGGATATGACAGTTTTATCACGTCAAAAGAAAGTCGTTCAACGGTCACTCCTAGCGCTTGCAAGCGCTTCCACGCTAGCGCTTTTGCGCTAGGTCCCGTTGAACACACCCATTGATCATTATAACCACAAAACACAGGCACACACAAAAGTACAAAAGTCAAAAGAATATAAGTTAGGCTAGATTACTAATTCACCTTGTAGGGATGGGCTTGAATTAGATTCTATCTTTGGATTCATTCATAATGGGATGCGCCGAAATAAAATGATGGCTTCGATTAGTTGCGAATCTCGGTCACAAACAGGACGAACTGTGATACCTATCAGATATAAAAATGTATTTCAACGAAAATTCTAGTGGTTTAATTGCCTGTTTCAAATATATTTAAGTATCAATAAATTGAGTCGCATTGTTAAAGAATTCAGATCATCTCTAGTCGAATGCGCAGTTGAATCTCACTGACCTGCGCTGTAGCAGTATCGATTGTCGATGTCGATAAGATACCTGTGACGTCAGCCCTTGTTTTAAGTCACGTGGAAGAATTTGAATATATCCTTATTTTATTTTGCAAATATCTTTTTTTGACCGTCAGTAAAATCACGTTTTTTGTTTCCTACTGCTTCTTGATATGGTTTTCTTTACGCTACGTATACTCCCGAGAGTCCCGAGGCGATTTCACGACCTCTGCAAGTACCCTATTATCAATGTAATTTGGATTTGATTGGATACAAATCGATTATATCATAAAAAAAATGAGGAAATTTCAATGCTTGTTAGAAGTGTCAAAAAATTTTCTATATAATTTTTAACTACAACGTTTCGATTGATCTGCTACCTTCAATCATCTTAAAGTGAACTGTCAAACATGTTCCTTGCGTTGCTATTTATCCTTGTCTAGCTGACGTGTCGTTTTTTCGTGGCTTTTTGCTGAGTGCGTCGGTTCTTGATGACGTGTCGTTCTTCGCGGATTGTTCTTGTTCTGGTTCAGTGACGTCGGTTCTTACTGACGCGGCCGTTCGATGATCACTGCGTTCCACGTTTGTGTCTTAAGTTTGTTCTGTCCAATTCAAATTTTTCTATATATATATATATATGAGGGGCTGCCATATTTTGGTCGGACTTCTACTATAGGCTTGATGTAGACAGTTTTATTGGGGTAGGGTAGGAATATAATAAATAAATAAACTTTATTTACCCCAAATGTAGATAGGCGAAGTGTCAGCTAGTAGCTGTTTTTCAACCTAAAAACCATATGAAATATAAAAAAGAATGCATAAAAACAATAAATCACACACAGTAGATGACATATATAGAAGAGTAAAAAAATATTTGTTTAACGTGCAACCACATATTAAAATTATAAAAAAACATTAGAGTAAACCAAGAACATAGCAAGAAGCCTTCATCAGAAACTAGGTCAACAATAGGCTTTTCAACCTCTTTTTAAAATTTATCAGTGACACGTTTCGTTTGTTTCGTTTCCTCTAAACGTATGCTTAATGCAAATTTATGATAAGAACTAAGGATTCCATTCTCGATAATAATTTTGAAATGAAAGACGATGCGCTCAGTCCTGACCTGTAGATGGGTGTATTTCTATTGCTTACAGCACCAGGCTACATAATATTAATTTATCTCAGTGTTAATATACGACGATTTCTAAATGTGCAACACAGCACGGTTTTCTTATTCCATTATATTCTGTTATAATAATTATTGTTTAGTCATTCCTAGGCAGACCTAAGTATGAGGACTACAATTGCTTGTTTTCACTTATAGAAATAGATTGTGCTCGTTACGTCATACGATACAGAGCAAGTGTAAAAAATAGCTTCCTTCATGGTCATACAAAAATAAAACTTGAAAAAATAGAGGAATAATTGAATATAATTTTTCTTGTATATAATATGGGTATTTATTCAAATAAATAAATAAATCGGTCAATCCACGTTAAAATGTCAAAAAAAACATGATAAAATGTTTTTGGGAACTGGAATATTAGAACTTTAATCTTGTCTAATGCTGACATAAATATACCTAAGCGTATCATTATTAGGTTTGTTTTTTCGTGTGTCACTATTTTACGTACGTGACTTCAGAATTGAAAGAAATATTTTTATCGACTTTACCTCCTCCTTTCCGGTAGGTGCCCTCAGGAATGAAGTTGTGTGTGATTTGAAGGGAAGAAAGAAACGTGTTTATTTTAAAGTTTGTTAAAACAAATGAAAAAAAAAATGTCAATAACATGCACTCGACGAATTATTAATTTTATTGATCCTGTGTAAGAAAGTAAGTCATCATAATGTCGTAACAGACATGTTGTGAACTCGTAAAATGCATTAAGTCGGAGCTAGAGTAATGCCGACACGATTATTATCAATAGTTTTGAGCACTGTAGCTCGCCATCGTTCGCGATTTGTTGTCAGTTTAATGGCGCTCTTGACACTCATATCCAGCAACTGTTTCGGGGCATGACCCTGAACTACAAGTTTCTCCATATTATCGCTTCTGTGTATATGTCCGAGGAATGTAAGCATTCTCGTCGACACAATGGAGGATAGTCTGTTTGGGTTACCGACCTCATCCAGTATGGAGACGTTAGTTCGATGGGCGGTATAAGGAACTCTCAGCATTCTCCTCCATGTCCACATTTCAAAAGCGTCTATGCGAGCTCGATCTGCCTTTTTAACAATCCAAGTTTCCGAGGCATACAAAAATATGGAGAACACAAGAGACTGAACCAGCGACATTTTTGTAGCTTTAGTGATGTTATGGTCACGCCATATTTTAGTAAGCTTTGTCATGGCCACACGTGCCTGTTGAATGCGCCGTCGAATCTCATTTTCACAGCTAGCCGAATTATCGATCAAAGAACCGAGGTACACAAAACTTTGAACTACTTCACAACGGCCTATTGACTTTATTTCTTGATAATTATCATGCTCTCTATCTACGATCATAACTTTGGTCTTATTGTAGGTAGTTAGTAGAAGAAAGTAGGTACCTATTAAAAAATATTGAAAAAGTGTAAAAATTGCAAACTGTAAAAAAGGTTGAAATAGAACCTGTGTTTCACCTTTATGTGTGGCTGTGTGAGATTTTAAAACGTTAGTATTTCAAAAATAAAGTTAAGACCAAAAAATTAGCGGCTACGTTAAATTTTGTACAAAACACTGTGGCACTGGGCTTAATATGTTTTTAAATAATCAAACAGCAACTGCAAGCAAAAACATTGATGCAGAGTAGATAATCTATTACTAATTATATATTTATTGTAATCATGAACCAAGCTATCTCCATCCTAGAGCTTGTCACCCTGTATGAAATTTAGCTAGAATTACAGAAATAACGTGCTGTGCCATCTATTGGGCGATCAGATAAACTGCTAGAAACAGACTGCGAGCATCTGTATAGGCGACGAAGTTAGCGTTGTAGCCGCTAGGTGTCATTGTAGACAATGTTTTATTTGGATATAATTTGTTTTATTTACTGGATAGTTTGATACAGTGGTAATTTGGAACAATCGAAATTGAAGAGAAATTGTCGCAATACTGTATTTTATAATTTTATTGCTTAAAATGATTGTTACTACTCCTGCCGCGATCTAGCGGTCGACTCTCCAAGCACCAGCGCTGAACATGTGCGCCAGCTAGTAAACTGTAAACCGCTGCCAATCGACCGCAACGTAGTTTGGAAGTTCGCCGCCAGATGACTACCCGTATCTTCGAATGTACAAACTACAGGGTGTAGTAGAAGTGTTTTTGCATACGACGCAAGGGATTAGTTTTTCAGTGTCTCCCTAAAGCCAAAGCCTACATAATATTTATTTATATTTGCTATTCCCTGAAGTTTTGAAGTAGGTATAGGTTTTGGACTTCAAATCTGGTTTACGCACTGTTCTCGCGAAAAAAAGCTGAGGATGAGGATTATTACAAAAAATTGTACAGAGCCCATAGCTGGCTAAAGCTAAGCCATGGTAAAAACATTAAACTCCTGTAAAAATTGCTTTAAATTAACAGCTTGTATTGGTTTTCGATTTCCAATAGGCAACGCATTATTCTTCATTCTTAAAACATGTAACAGATTCCACCACTCATTTTTTTGAAGTGATAGGGAATAAAAAGTACCTACGTTAATGAAAATATTGCACAGTGTTATTACATGTGGTGCAATATAGAGGGTGTAACTAAATAAATGTAAAACCATTAGGATAGTGGTTTCTCATCGAAAAAAAAGATCGGATATTTCATATAAAGAGACTTCATTGGAGCATCCCCTTAAAGGGGGTATATAAAATTTGTGAAAACATTTTTTTCTCAAGCACTAAAAAAGTTACAATATTGAAATTAACCTGACATTTTCTACTACCAAAAAGACATTTTTAGCCAGAAATTTATTTGGTTTACCCCATGGTTGTAAGGGGTGGAAAACGCAACCCCAAAACTGTATTTCCATTTTCCAATGCAACTTTTTGTCTTATTACTTGTTTACCATTTGAAAATTTATTTCCGATAGCCTGTTTCATTCAAAACAAAAAAATGAGTAGGTAAATGCATTTTACGAGTTCACAACATGTCTGTTAAGACATTGTGACTATGATGATGATGATCTGCTTTAATAGCAGCTGTAATGAATAAATGATTCTATTCTGTTGTATTCTATAAACAAAAGTAGGCATTCCTATTTTTCTCGTCGCTACGCCCCTGTGTATTATTAACTAACTTTAATGTATCTGTTACGGTTAAAGTGTTTACTTTGATAGTTTATATACTAGCTGGATAGTATACAAACTATCCAAATGTCTCGTTATTTTGATGGAAAACCATATTTCAACTAAAATAGCTATGAATATTGGTTGGTTTGTATACTAGCCAGCTAGTTTATAAACTATACAAGATATGCCGCTAAAGTATATACCACAAAGATGTCACACATATCAACCAGTGTTTCTGGTCAGTTTACAAACTATCCACATCATTTGGATAAGGTATGAACCTAATATCTCTAGTAATACATAATAACCAACTCGTTGGTTAGTATGTAAACTAACCAATCCTCTTAGGTTAGTATGTAAACTAACTAATTTTCTTTGATCAGCTTAGCAGAAAAGTGAAGTGAAGTGTTTATGGCAAGTGCAAGTGTGACGTGTTGGTATTGTTTACTGTCGTGCCTTGTAAAATTTGTTTAAGAACAGGTATCTAGTTACCAAAAATGGATCAGCAACAGCAGTTTGAAAAGTTACTATTCGAATGTTACGAGAAAAAGTACCAAAATTCAAAATTAATGAACGACAGTGTTTATAATGTACTTCTGCAACATATAAAGAGAATACGCGAACAAGGACCTAACACTAATAACAAGATTGATTATCATGAAATGAATACTTATGATTTACAGAGAATCGAATCATCTTATGTAATCTAATATAAAAGATATGGAAAGATTATTTTACGTTTGAGTGAAACCTATGATGCCATTAAAGCTGCCCAGGGTCTAGAGGTTTATTTTATATGAATATTTTGTTACACAAATAATATTTCCGTTTGTTTTACTTATTTTTATGTAATTATAGCAATTGTATGTTGTATCTATGAATAAACTTTACTTTTGATTAAAACTTGATTTTTTAAACTAAAGTAACCAAAGAGGATTGGTTAGTTTACATACTAACCAACGAGTTGGATATTATGTAGTACTAGAGATATTAGGTGCATACTTTATCCAAATGATGTGGATAGTTTGTAAACTGGCCAGAAACACTGGTTAATATGGGTGATATCTTTGTGGTATAATACTTTAGCGGTATATCTTGTATAGTTTATAAACTAGCTGGATAGTATACAAACCAACCAATATTCATTGCTATTTTATTAGAATTATATTTTTCCATTAAAATAACGAGACATTTGGATGGTTTATATACTAGCTGGATAGTATACAGGGTTACTGGTAACTCGACCACTTTCCTGCAGGAGGTGATAGAGGGGCTCAAATGTAATAGATTTAACCCCCCATATGTAATACCGAAAACCGATTGTTTTCGAGATAATTAACATTCAATGTTTTTCATCCAAATGTCCAAATTTCCACACCAGATCATAAACTAAGAAAAAAAACCTGTTGTTGATTCTGATAATTTTTATTTTAGTATTTAACTAACACGTACAAAAAGCTAACTTAGTATTAAAATGTTTCAAAATACTAAACAGTACCAAACTAGACACAAATATTTAAAAAATACTCAACAAAATTTTTACATTCACCGTGAAAGAAAATTATCTAGCCCAAAAAAAATTATACAAACTTTCGAGCAAATTACTAAAAAAACTTTCCTACCTAATAACCTTTTCAGAAAGATTATAAACAGTAATGAATAAAAATCACCTATTCAAAAAGAACGAATGACAGTACAATCATTATTGATAGCTCAGTTACATACTAGAATGTTTGCAAATGCGGTCGATGATTTTATCCAAGTAAAACAAATTAAATCCACTCAAAGTTTCTAGAGATCTTGCTCAATATGTTGCCCTTGATTTCGGATGCAAGTACGCTTCCTCACTTCGGTTTTTGTAACTCGTGTTGAAAAAGTTCGTTTCGTCTCCTCAGCCGCATTGATAATTTTTTGTCTTAGTTCGTCAGCAGTATTCTCGTAAACCAATGCCTTCATGTGATCCCAGACATAAAAATCAAGAGGTGTCAGATCTGGGCTCCGCGCAGGCCATGGGATGGGTTCACCCCTTCCTATCCATTTGTTCGGGTATGAGTTGTCCAACAACTGCCGAATTGTGATACGGTGATACGATACGGTGCTGGACAACCATCATGCTGGAATATCAGGTTGTTGATGATTCTGTATTATGTTGATAAATTCTGTTAAATAGTTACTTGTGGTTGTGCTGTCATTCTTGTTCTTGGAATGGGCCATCAGATAAGGAAGTTTTTAAAATAATTTGTTTGACCGGTTGTCTTTTTTTGAGCTAGACAATCTTCTTTCGCGGCGAATGTATAAATTTTGTTCTTTATTTTTTAAATAATTGTATGTAGTTTGAAACTGTTTAGTATTTTTACACATTGAAATACTAACTTAGATTTGCGTATGTGTCAGTAAAAAACTAAAATCGACAGCAGGGTTTTTTCTAAATTTGGGATGTAGTGTGGAAATCTGGACATATCGTTGAAAAACATTAAATGTTAATTATCTCGAAAACTATCGGTTTTCGGAATTACATATGGGGGATTAAATCTATTGCATTTGAGTCCCTCTATCACTTCCTGCAGGAAAGTGGTCGAGTTACCAGTAACCCTGTATAAACTATCAAAGTAAACACTTTAGCCGTAACATACCTACGCCATCGTTTTCGCGGCAGTCAGAGCGTTCAATGTTCGGTCCGACCTCTTAATCCAACGGAGAGTTACAAGCTCACAAATAAACATACAAAAGAGGCTAATAAAGGCGTGTTAAAAAAAGAAACAGTGATACGACAAACTCAAAATCTCAATATCCTTCATAACTTATCTCGCGCTGCATAAAATCATAGAATTTTGTGGAGATTTCAGTAAAATGTTGTGCGTCCTTACCGGGCTAAGAGATCGATGTGTGCATCCGGTGCATGGAGGAGCTTCTCCTCCTGTAAAATATGGCCCGATATATATTCCAGAATAAAGCCCTCTCGCCTCGTATCTGAATACTTTGGCGAAATCTGGCAGGTGAAAAATACGACAATGGATAACAAGAGAACTTTACTCGTATTACAGTATCTTTGCTATAAATTTGCTTGAGACGGTAGAGAATTCCTACTAGTTTGTTTTATAATAGTGTGTGTTGGGTTTTACTTCTATTTTGTGTGCATCTGCAGTGGTATGTCCAAGAAATATTTAAAGTACACTGAAAGAAGGTGTCTCTTAGGATGAGGCCAAATTAAGTCAAATCTGCTAGGATCTTGTCTGTTTTCAAGAATCTAATCTCAGAGTCAGTTCTTGATTAGAATAAATAGTAACATCATAGATGAAATAATAAAGGCATCTTTAGTACAAACCGTTGGGTTTTTGTATTAGATTTATTAAATTTTATTAAAGTACATATGTATAATAATACTAAATGCAGAAGAAAATACACTATTAGTTTGTTTAGTTGTTTTAACCGACTTCTGCAAACGACAAATCCTATCCATTAAAATGGAAATAACTGGAATCCAACCTATGCTGGAAATCACATCCAATCCACTTAAAGCTTCGCAGACGACAGTGCATTAATATCGTGTATGGAACCAGGCAAGCCATCATCCCAGAAGACGGTGCGTCGGCGACAGCAACATGCCTCACAGATCAACGTGGATATCAAAACAACTGTCGAGTGGGGATTACTAAATAAATAATAGTTAAACGTACAAAACACTCAGGCAACAACACTGACCAAGAAGTTTCACGTTGGCTTACCAACTGTGGAAATGGAAGGTTACCCAATAGTCGAGTCACCTTCCGTCAAGCTTTTGGGGATCAACATAAACAATAACATGTCCTGGCACGACCACGTCATCAGTATTGCTAAAACGGCATCCCAGAAGTTTGGAGTTATGTTCCGCTGTAGGAAACTGTATACACCAGAGCAACTACTGCTGCTCTAGATTTGATCATCGTTGGAGTATGGATTCCATGTGTGGGGAGGCGCTCCGAAGCACTCTCCACAGCTTCTGCGTACTATTCAGAAGAGAGCAATTAGACTAATCGATACGCCTAACCTCACAAAGGACCTCCACAGCCTGGAACACCGAGGATAATAACATTAAAGACCGTCCGAGCCAAGAACACTAGAGAGGCTCTGCGAGCTCATCCTTCCCAGATCGAGATCCTTACTCACCGAACTAGTCTCCTCCAGCATTCCTTTTTTTTTGAGAATTTTGACACTGTGGAATGAGATGGCGGGGAATTTGTTTCCAGACGGCTACAACTTGCAGCGATTCAAATCTAACGTGCTCGATACTGATCCTCTCGCAGCTCTTCTACAGCACCATAGGCTTCCAGCCTTTGCGGGAGGTTGACCATAAAAAAATACTGGATCAACATTGTAGATAGTTGCCTCAATATTGCACATGTGAACAAGTGACTAATGCGCCTTATACATAAATTTTACACGTTACGACAAATCTATCTAGGAAAAACCTAGTAACACTGTACCTGATCTCAAGTATATTACAGGTGACTTAGGATCCCACCCTTGAAAGTTTCAACTATTAAACCAAGACTATTTTCAACTCTCAGTCTGTATAAAGAACAAATATATTGAATATAAAGATGATCTATATGTACGAATCTGTACCACAAAAACTCAACACAAAGGACGACATTCTCCGGATCTAATTTTTTCAATCAAATACCATGCAAAATGAGACATATTCAAACACTTAAAAGATTCAGAATTTCATTAAAAAATGTTTTGTAGAAAACCAATCCATTTTTACAACAATACTACAACAAACCTTTTCTTCATAGCTATTATACCAACATAGCATTCTACAATCTGTATATTTTAAATTCCTTTTCCTTTCCTCTATACCTGCAAAAATATTTGAATGCCTACTTTGTAAAGAATTTCCCAAAACTACGTATGAGACAAAACAAGCAGGTAGTAGTGCCTATAGTTTTTTGGAAATTTCTTGCTCTAATTTATGTAAAATACTACTCCTTAGTTATCTAGAAAATATACAAAATACTCATTTCGCCTATTCTATAACTGGGGGATCAATAAACAATAATACCTAGAAATTTCCAGTTAGTACCTAAAAATTTCTTCTTACGAGCGTTGCTCTATATCTTCGTCAACTCTCATATGCAGTTGGCATAGACGCGCGCTTATCTGGTTAGGTGAAGCGAATGCACCTTTGAATTCCGCCAAGAAGCTTGCTGCGTCTCAGCAGTAACTTCCTTTGGTTTTCCGTTACCTCCGGGTACCAGATGGCGCGCAGGCAGATCTTTTCTGCTGCCTACTCTCAATTTCTTCTTAGTCATCTAGATATTGTTAGTTGATTTTCAATATACTTTCGTAATTTTGCTATAACGTTATCAAACTCCCTTTATAAAGTCGCGGCCTTACTAAAACGCCCTCGTATAAAGTGAAGTATTATTAACAGCGGAGAAGTAGTGCAGGTATCGGAACAGGCAGAACTCGATAAACTTCATAAAGTTGTGAGTTTATATCGGCGTTCGCAGAAAGGAGGTAACATTGCAGCCAAGATACGGCTGACAGCCAATGTAACTGAACTCTATACTCCGTAAAATATATGAGACATTGCAAAACATGCAGTCTGTCGAATCGGATATACAGCCTCGAATGAGGTCGTATATTCGTATTTGGTCGTTGTATGGAAGTTCTGAATGCGTTGAATATTGCGATAAACAAAAGCGGCTTTAATGTTTGGCTCGAACAAGTTTATTAACAGGCTTATATTAGCTTCACCTGTATTTTTGTGAATTTGTTTGTGGGTTTGTAACTGTCCTTTGGATTAAAAGCAAGTCTGTTATTAACACGCTTTTATTATACAAGATGTCGAGATATTCCACCGACAACGCTTGACAGGTGATAGACCTTACATTTTCATGAACATTGAGATAAGAAAATGGAACCTTAAAATGCTTAATTTTTAAGATATACAGGGGGGCGAAGATATTCTTTTATTTTTTTTTCTCAATTATTCCGCAATAAAATGGCACAACGATCTAAAATACGTATATGGGTTTTTTTAAGGCGAGAAATCCAAACTTAACTACGGTTTTATCATGGATAGAGGGCGCCACCTACGGTACATCGAACTCTTTTAAATTAACAAAACTCTTTTCGGCTTGGCGCAAAAAACTAAAAATATAAAAACAGTTCAAATTTCGTTTTAGGCGTTTGGGGATCATTTTCAATTTTTTTTTTGATTGGAGTGAAATTAGAGTGCTGGGGGGTTGTAGAACTCAAAAATTTGTTGTATTCATAATAGGCTATCCATTGACCTATGAAAGAATGACCTAGCGGCATAATTTGGTTACAAGGGGATTTCAAACTATAATAATAGCTTCATGCTATTGAAAAATAATAAATTGGTATCACGGTAATGCGTGGGAAGTACTGGGTCAGTCAACTGGACTTCATTTTCTTATAGATAGCGCCCAGTTACACTGGGATTGGGCAGTGCTGTAGCCTGGTCGAGTTCCATTCTATTTGGAATTGCCTATTGGCTTGCCGGTATTCAAGGTGGAATAGGCATCTTTTAGTTTTGTCTGACTTTGGGCGTAGCTGGTTTAGTTTGTAGTATTCAGCCATCTAAGGCGTTGAGCTTGAATCACCCTGTATACAGAATGATCAATTTATACTCCGAAGTTTGATACTTCCGTTATTATGGCAGATACAAAAAAAAAATCGAAAAAGGTTGTAGATAAATCTAAGCTTTTAAAATTATTTGATAATATACAGGGTTTATTGATAAAGTCATGGCATACCAAAGTTGTGTTTTTTCAAATGGAACTCGCTATATATTATCATATTATCCTAAATTTGCATTGTGCTCGCTCTCCGGAAATATAGGGTTTTATCAGGTTATACAGATTAATTTGAGAGATATGGCCACTTTTATGTGATAATTGGAAGCTTGATTCTCAGTGCTAAAATAGTTTCGCAGTTGTCTAATTTTGTTTAAAGTTATCAAGTTTTTGCAATCTTTGATTTTGTATAAAGGGTGAACCATAACTCGCGACCATAATGTTGTTTGTTATTTTGAATGGAACATCCTGTATTTTATAGCATTGTCAAAAAGTTCATACAAAATATTTTCACTTTTATCAATCAGTCCCCATGCCTAAGCGTAACAGTTATGCATCTATTTCGATTTGAAGTAGTAAAACGATTCCTAATACTACATTTTTGCCAAATACTGAAAGTTTCTCAAAATTAGCCATGGCTACAGTGTTTGTGATACTGTTTGACCTTTCTTAGAAAAGAACTGAGTCAAGGATGAAAGGACTCAAAGGATGGAAATAAAAGAAGTCGTATCAGGAAATCAATTAAACATTTGTAGGTTCCGCTAGAAAAATCTTCTGTTTATAAGACAAGAGTCAATCACATTTGCATACTTAGCCAAAGTCTATTTTCTCGTTTTTGAAACATTCATACATAAATCTTCTTGTAATAACAAATATAGTCTTGTTAAAGATTTTGTAGATTCATTTTCAGATAATTTTTGTAATTGACATATGCTTTTCAATTTGTTAATTGCCAACTGTAATAGCCAACTGAATCAAAACTAAAATATTAATTTCAATTATTTAACAAATATGCATGGCCAACTCTAACCCGAATCGAAATAACTCCATAACTGTTACATTTGGATATAGGGAATGCTTATAAATGTGGAAGTATATTGTAAGAACTTTCTGACGGTGCTATAAAATACAGGTTCTTCCATTTAAAATAACAAAGAAAATTATGGTCGTGAGTTTTGGTTTACCCTGTATACAAAATCAAAGATAGCAGAAAATGGATAATTTTAGACAAAACTAGACAACCAGGAAATTATTTTAGCATTGAGAGTTGCGTCTCCAGTTATTGATTTTTTAAGATATAGGGTGATGAATTCATTAAAATTTTCACACAAAAGTGGCTATATCTCTGAAAACACCCTGTATAACCCGATAAAACTCTATATTTGCAGAATAGGGAAGATGAGCACAATTCAAATTCGGGATGATAATATATAGGGTGTTACATTCGAAAAAACACAACTTTGGTATGTCGTGACTTTATCAGTAAGATAATTTCAAAATGTAGACCTTAGCTTTACCTACTACTTTTATTGGAAAGTTTTTTTTGAATTTCTCATAATAACGGAGACATCAAACTTCGTATCATAAAAATATAAAGACTTGAAGTGGCTTAGGTTGGGGAACACTGTAGAATATAAGTATTTAATTTTAGTGCACAAAATTTTTTTCATCATCAAAAGCAGAATATTGGAGAAAAAACTGATTTTTAGTTATGAGGTTCATAATAGAACTATTGGAAGTCGAAACAGCATCAGACTTACTCCACATACCACAAATTTATTCTACAGAAGTTTTTCGGCCACCTTTTACAGTCAATTAAATAATTCATTCAAAGCCCAAACACTGTCATGTTTTCACACATCAGTTAAACGTATGCTACTTGCTAGAGACTAGTGAAGCTGGAATTTTAGTCTATAACCTCTTATTACAACTTCCCTTTAGTATATTTTTACCAAAGTAATAAACGTTTTCTTTTTCTTCGTTAGGTAAGCATCCTAACAATTTTTTTCTCACTGTATTATTGTTATTAATGTTCTATGTAACTTTCTTACATTTACTCTTGTGTATATTACATCCAAGATCTTTGTTCTAACCGACACGACAAGTGTAAGGGTACGCGCACATAAATCGGCATCGGACGGACGGTACGGATGGAACGGCCGGTACGGTACGGATTTTTCATTAGGGTATCGCACATATCTGGTCGGAATCGTCGGAAGAATTGGAAATCAGTTGCAAAATATGCAAATGATCTGCATGCAGTGTTGCCAGGCAGGTCAGATTGAAATTCGCTACTGAGCCGCCTTGAATGTCGCTGCGTTGTCGCCACACAAAAATAACGCATATTTCAGCCTACGTATAACTTTATTCGTGGGGTGGGATGCAATTGATGTTAGGTATATGTATAATATAAACTTTCATTCAAAAATAGTGGATTACCGTGGGATTACCCGATATACAGTCTCGACACAGCAATAGTAAACAACCAACAGAATATCTCCGAGGATTTCCTATACAAAAATGGTTCCCACAGAATTTTACAGATGTGAAGTCTGGGTAGAGATGCGGAAATAAAAATATCGATACCGGTACCAATTCGATATTTTGTAGCCAAGTATAGAGCTGTACACGCCAATGGAGGTGCGTTTAGTTCGTAATTATTTTCGATACCGATACCGCTACAAAAGTAGCGATACCAGCTTGGAATCGCTCAAAAAGTACCTAAGACAAAAACACTCGATATTAGTGCAGAAGTATTGCTACATTTCAACTTTCGAAGTATCGTTGGCATCCCTACAAATAATCATCCAAAAGGGGGGATGCGCGTGTAATTGTCGCCAACCTGAGATATTGTGCTGATTGTTTATAGATGCTGTGGTCTCGACACCAATACAAGACAGTCTGGGCAAAACCGAAAATAAGAATAGACAAGCAGTATTCAGTGGCGAAAAAAAGATAGTAACAGAATTTTTCAGAAAGTCGCTACAAATCGGTTTATTTTGTTAAATCGCCGCTACGTCTCAGTGGTTGTGTTCAACGGGACTTAGCGGACGTAAGCGCTTATGGGCGCTTTGCGCTAACTAACCGATGAACGACAAGCTGTCAAAAAAGCGCCAGTCAGCATGGTTAGCGCTTTTAGAAAGCGCTGTTTGGTTAGCGAAGCGGCACAAAACTAGAATAAAGTTATTTGTAGTTCTGAGGGAAGCTGTTACCTTTGTATAGTGTAATTTAATATTAGGATTTGTGATTTATAGCCTAGGTTTTTGACAATACGGATAAATAAATATTAAAATATGGAGATGGATATGACAGTTTTATCACGTCAAAAAGAAAGTCGTTCAACGGTCACACCTAGCGCCTGCAGGCGCTTCCGCGCTATCACTTTTGGGCTAAGTCCCATGAACACACTCAATGTAATCAAAATGTCGCTATTCTCGCGACAAGTTGCTATGGATGGCAACACTGTCTGCAGGCAGTACAGGTAGAGACCTGGAAAATGCCGACGGTGCCTCGGCAATCGCCGATCAGTATCGCATATACGTCGGTATCGGCACGCACGGCACGCATCGGCCGGCTTCATTTCTAGTTGCTATATTTTTGATATTTTGAAAATCCGATGCCTACCGTCCCGTCCGATGGTCCATTAAATTTAATAGAAAGTAACTTTTTCCAATGCCGATTTATGTGCGCGTACCATAAGAGTAACCTAGGCTAAATAAACTTCGCTGCTTGTGTCCTTCTTGGTTTTTACTTCCCACACCGATAGGTGAGGGGAGTATTGTGATCGCGAAAATTTTCGATTTCGAGATAATACGCTTTTTGGGCATGTTATGATATCTACATAACGAAAATCCACGTCACTCATTTCCGTCGGTCTGTCGGTCGGTCTGTCTGTCTGTCTGTTGGCGTTTTTCTAACGTCGTAATCTCAGTAACCGCTGCATGGATTGTGATGAAATTTGGGCAGCGGTATGCTGTGGGGTCGTAGTAGGTAATGTTCGTATAATTTGGAAAATCGGTGCATAGGCGGCGGAGTAATTAGCAAAAAACAAAAAAATTAAATATTGCTGAAACTTCGTTTTTAGGCGTTTTAGGGGTCCCTGATCATTTTCTACTTTTTTTTTGGTGGGGGTGAAATTGGGGTGGTTGGGGGTTGGGGGGTTGTAAAATTGAAAAATTTGTTGTATTCATAATAGACTACCCACTGACCTATGAAGGAAGACCTAGCGACATAAATAACTTTTTTAGGTCTATCCGAACATTGCCTTATGCCTATTACAGAAACTAAAGGACAGAATTTTTTCCGATGTATACAGGCTGTCCATTTAGTGTGCAATTCTTCGATATCTCGCAAGGTATAGCTGATAGAAGAAAATCTCAAATACAAAAGTTATTTGGTTACTTGAGATGCATATCCTAAAAATATTTTGAAATATACAGGGTGTTGCGGGAAAGTAGCATAGAGATCAACTTGATTTTTTTATATGGAACTATAACTTTCTCTCAAGTTCTTCTAGTGTCCATCATTGATCTCTATTCAACCCTAAAATATTTTTGGAATCGGTTGCGACGTTGCCACGTAATAATTTATTTTCTATTAATTTCCGCATTTGCAAGGTCGCAAGTAATACGTTCAAATTGATATATTCCTTTAACGTTTCTCAATAATATTACACAGCCAGTTACTTGAATATTAAGCGGATATTATTCTGGATGCTACCAGCAATTTGTATCTACAGGGTGTTTTTGGCAGAATGTTAAATTCCGTCAACTTAAAGGTCGTTTTACTTTGTTTTTTTAAATGTAACACCCTGTCTTTTTTATTTTAAATCGAAATATCTACAAATACTCTATCTCGCCTTGTAATATTTTTTTTCGCGTTTTCGACGTTGCCAAGTTATAAATTATTTTCCCAAATTTTTAAACAAGTATCCCCGATTTTAATTTATTTTAAATAGAATCCTCTACTTATTTTTATTGCAATGAATTGCGCATGTCGAATTTAGTAAGATCTCACAATTTCAAAATTTTGTTTGAATTAATTAATGAGATACGGCAACACCGCTTATTCAGTAAACGGTACCGGAACGCTTAAATTTTTCCAAAACTGCCACAGCTGAAGAGGTGAAATTCAATACAAAAGTTTGTATTATTGATAATAGGCTGTTCATTGACCTGTGCAGGAAAAACCTAGCGGCATATGACAATAATTTGGGGGGGGGGGGGGGGTACTGGCGATGATTTTGTTGCAAGGGGATCTCAGACTAAATCTTTATGCTATGGGAAAATAATAAACTGGTATCAGCGTAATGAGTGGGAAGTACTGAGTCAATCAACTTGACTCCATTTTTTTAAATAAAGACGATATTATTAGGTTGATCACCCTGTAATTTGTATGCCGCCCTGTACGATGCACGTTGTCGCCAAATTGCAAATTCGCACAATGCTCAGCCGAGTGGGACTTGCCGTGGTTGTTATGAAGTTTATTAATATCACAGGGGGGTGGGTGGTAAGGGCTCGGGGGGTTGTAATTAAGTTCAGATAACATCGTCGCCGTGTGGAGCGCGTACGAGAGAGAGCAAGAGGTCTGTGAAGGATTACCAACAGCCACCTTCAGCTATGAGGAGCAGCTCGCTGCGGGGGTTGACGCAACTTTATGTATGGGAAAATTGGATACCGCTGCAGCTTGCCAGGGGTAATTGACTCTGGCGGTTAAAGAGAATTATTAAATTCCGCCCGTAATAGAGAAAATATCGTTTTATTGTGTAATCTATGAAAGCAGATTCGGATAGTCTTGGCCGGGTTGCTCGGAATTAGTTAAATTGCCTTCTGATCGCTATATACCTCAACTTTTCCTACAGAATATAGTCCCAACGTCTCAACTACACAGTGAGTGGACGGAAGATTGTTGGCTTACTAAAACATATTTCAAAAATGTGTCACCTAACCATTGTAAGGGGGGCCTTGAGGGCTATAAAGCTAAAATATTTTCACTTAAAATCTGATGTTTGTACAGGGTGATTCATATCAAACTTACATTTTTTAAATGGAATACCTTGCATATTACCTAATATTTAGATTCCTTGGTAAATTCTAGTGTAACTTTATGTATCACATATGGGACTTTAAACGAATCGTTTGGGCGCAAATCACCATTTTTAATAGAAGTATATAAGTATACAGGGTGTCCCAAAAGTCAACGTCAAGCCGCAACGGGGGTGACAGGATTGGTTGTAACTATCATGAAAAAAATCGGAAAAGAAATCTATCCCATGCAGTTTGAAAATTATGGGCATTTAAAAAAACCTAAAATTTGGTCAAATTATAACGATTTTTTGGTTATTGTGGTTAAATTTTATTATTTTTGTTCATTTAAACTTTGGAACCGTAATCCTTAATAACATTTCTAGAAGCACAGTCAAAAATGTTGACCCAATTTCTAGAATGAAGACTATTTAGTAAACCAAAGTTTACGGAATACATATAAGTTGGATCACTCCGCAAAAATATCAGAACGGCCTGCCCCTTGCTCCGTCTCCCCGGTACACCGGTAGCAGTGTACCGACGTCAGCCGGGAGATACGAGGCGGCGCAAAGTAGAGGTTGAACGTGTTTAACGCGAAGTGTATACAGTGTCTCAGAAATATCGGATTGTGTTATCTCGGATTTGTTTGCAGGAAATGGATAATCTTTTTAGAGGTTTGAGAGTAATCAATTTCGCGAGAAAAGATATTACCAATCAATTCAAATTTATTAACGGATGGAGAATGACAATCAGATCCATCCTTATTTTGTGGTAAACCTTAAAATGTAAGGGATATAAATACAGGGTATCCCACGACGATTAAGACAAGAAATCTGTCGGAACTAGGCAGTAGTAGAGAATTATAATTTTGGGCATGTAAATTAGAACAGATGTTGTGTCTTTTTTTGTCATTGTACTACCCAATGAGGTATTTGTTTTTTGGTCACGTGACATTCGATTCAAAATTACTAATGGTGCACCCTGTATATTTGTGCCTGTGTTCCTTACGATAAAACAATTCCAACAAACTAGCACACTTGCGGTCTAAAGAGAGCTACAGGTAAGGATTGTATCACGCTAAAAGCGTGTATTGAGACAAAATATTCATTCGGTGGTCTTACCATACCACCCAAGGACATTGTAAATTATGTTTTAGAGCTCGAAAATATTTTTGTTAATAACTTTAACAATTTAGTTTCTACATTAGCAATTGGAATGACAGTGAAAATCAAAATGTCACATATAATTTATTCACATCCATATAAATAAGCATTTCCACATGATTATCTTTTAAAATTGTACAACATACGAATTCTTATATACTATACCATAAAATGTATAAACTGTGATCTCAAAAATAAGCCAAATAAATAAAACATTAAGGTAAAAATACTACAGCACCTCTGAACCATCAGTTTTTACTTATCTACGAAATATATACAATATGTGAAATCATTTGAGATTCATTAGCAATAGATTTATCAGGCTTTATTTTTGATATCCATTTATGTAACTTAGTGCATTAGCAAAATAAACGTTATATTATTTGTATTTGTATGTCTAAATCGGCCGTCAATACATAGTTTTTCAATGACCCTCGTATACACGTACAACCCAGGCGTTAGCAAGTTCCCACTAAAAGACCCTCGTACATGAGCAAAAACCAACGCAAAAACTAACTGGCGCGTGCGGCTGCGGCATCGCTTTCATGTGAGTTCTTCAAAGTGCCGACGGAGAGTGATCCAACTTATATGTATTCCGTAAACTTTGATTAAACTATGAATTTAAAATTTTCAAAGTCTGCCGACTTTGAAAGGCCTTCCTTTAAAAAGAATGTACTAAAGTGCCATGGCAAGGTCCATTAAAAGTTGGCGCATTTAACCAGAATTATAACATGGTACAATACTTATTAGTTTCATACTAAAAAAAAAACGAGTAAAAAAAACCTCAAGTACCTAACCCGATTTTTGCTAACCCATTTCACTCAGGTCAGATGTTCTTTATTCGCACAAGCTTCTGGTAGGTTCTTAATTTTACGGCAAAATGATTTGAGAGATGGATAATGAACATATTTGCTATGAGCGAGCGAGACAGATAGTGACTCCACTTTTGGCAAAGTCAACAAAAATAAGTAAAATTAATAAAATAATGAAAAACCTTGACCTAGCTTAGCTTAGGTTTATTGGAATAAAAGTCAGGCAATACATGTTCAAATTGTTTACCATCAGCCCTAATATACGCCGTAAATTTTCTTAAAAAAGATCTAGAAGAGCGAGTCACTCCGCACCCAGTGTAACAGCACCTTAATTCAGCTTGGAAGCACATAATCCGATTCTTCATCCTCACCACGTCTAGTGGCACCAACAGCAACGTATTGAAGTAAATCACTTGTGGTTTCTTCGCTGTTTCTAGCGTCCGCCCTCAGCGCAGCGTAATTAGGCTGGTGTTACAAGCAATCCGGTGTTTTTCACCTGTCGCGTACCGGAAAAATCTCGAAAACATTCTGCCGGCCTCCCGTTTTGTTTTGTTTACATTTAATTAATTACACGGGCGTAATTAAATTTAATTAGGCATGGAGTGCGTCATTCAGACGGTAAATATCAGCGTGATTATCCGTTTTTCTTGCTGCTTTGGCTTTCTCCCTCCAATGCCCCTGTATATTATATACGTACGCGACAACAGATAGCGCTTAAGAGAATACAGTGACTTTTTTGACCTTTTCGAGTAGTAACAGCTATTTGAAAATCACTGTGATTTTAAACGGTGATTTTGATCATTAGCTGGTTGTAAAATTTCACTCTATTACCGATAGCGATAATTTTACTATTTCGTTACTGACTTAAAAAATGCGGACGTTGAACGAGGTAGACCTCGTTCTAGGAACTTCCCCGACTCAAGTGATTGTTGTTCATATGTTTGAGTATTTCATTTTATTTAATTTTTTTATTAAATTAACATGTGATATATCGTTTTAGACGGATGCTATCAAATTTATATTTTGTGCACATTTTTTTGTGCATCCTTCACCCTTTTCCACCCCCATTGTCCGATCAGCACCAAAACCTTTTCAACTCGAAAGAACTAAATTCAAGTTGACCAAATTGGGAGCAATCGCTTGAGGCGTTTTTGAGTAATCGTTGGAGAACGACATCGCGGATGTACAGACGCACAGACGGACATCAAAAAACCAAAGTTTCCCGATTTTCTTCAAACTTTGCCTCTATAGAAAGGTTATCCTTATAAACAAAAGCGTCAAATGTTAATGCTACCACAATAAAGAGCATGTTTTCTTATGTCGAAAACGCTGCCGCCCATGCCGTAAAATTTTCAAAATGGCGGAATAATAATTCATAAAAAGTAGCAAATCTTTGAACTTCAAAATAGCAGTAGCTGTCACAAGAATGATACAAATAATAATTTCAAAATTTATTGTCATAAAGTTCTGTCTCCTTTGTAGGGGAAGCTAAAAAATGTCATGCAGATAGATAGATTGATACAGGATATGTCGATATTTATGCTAAAACAAACATAGGACGTTCTCATTTGTCGTAAGAGAAACAGTTATCATGATTTGCAGTAGCGGTGGACTCTATTATTTAATGTATATTATACATAATGTGGTTGCAACGAAATTTAGGTATATTGTGAGATTGTGACTACCATGACAAGGAAAAAGGGGTGATAGAGTAATCATCAAAAAAATGAAGAAGGAAATTTGAAGATCCCTCAAAGGCTTTTGGACATTTTTTTATGGTCAGCCTCCCGCAAAGGCTGAAAGCCTTTGTCACTGTAGAAGCGCTGCGAGAGGATAAGTATCGGTGCACATTAGATTTGAGAAACGCTGCAGGTTGTAGCCGCCGGAAAACAACTTTCCCGGCAGCTCATTCCACAGTGTCGAAGTTCTCCAAAAGAAGGAATGCTGGAGGCGACTGGCTCGGGGAGCAGAGATCTCGACCTGGTAAGGATGGGCTAGCAGAGCCTCTCTAGTGTTTCTCGTTCGGACGGCTTTTGGTGTTATTATCTGGGAGAGCTGATTCGAACACCCTTCGTGATAGAATCTGTAATACAGGGATAGGTCAGCCACCTTTCTTCGATGTTCCAGGCTGTGGAGGTCCTTTGTGAGGTTAGAGCAGCAGGGTTAGGCTTATCGACTAGTCTAATTGCTCTCTCTTGGATAGTGTCCAGAAGCTTAAGGGAGCTCGTCGTGATCCTTGACCAGCGATCAAAGAGGGACTGAGTAAAATTGTGAGCAGGGTAAACATTTGGAAGGTGGATATTGCTAGGAAGGTATCCTCAACATCGTTTTTATGCCTCCCAGTAGTCAATAAACTCAGATTTTTATTTTTCGTATAATTAACACGCTTAAGCATGTTTTAGATATAGGTACTCATTATTTATTGCACTGTTCAAAGATGAGGATGCTTGTGCAAGTACTGTAGCAAGAAAAAGCGTTCAGATATCGGAGGCACGCCAAAAAATTCATAATAAAAAAATATGTGGTTAATTTTGGTTGTTGAAAAATTCATATTTGCTTGTGGTATGATGATTTAAGCTGCTACTTCACACACATGAAAAGAAATTCTCAAGTAAAGAATTGTGATATTCTTGTAAATACATACTCACAACAAGAATATCGGTTCTCACTCTAAGAAAGAGTATTTGATGAGAAAATTATAGAAAATTTGTATCAAGAATAATATATTTTTGATTTATATACTTATTTTAAAGAAAATGCTCCGAAAGAAAAAAAAATTTTCTTTGAAACCAAGGCTATAATAATTTAATAACAAATATTTCATACTTTTATATCAAGATTATCATTTTTCCCAGCGGTGCCCAGTTTATTTCTATCAAGAATATAGACAGCTTGCAAATGCGAACCTTCATTTACAATATGATAATCTTGGTTTGAAAATGAACGCTGTTTTACAAGCACACCCTATATCTGTATCAAGTAAATCATTTATTTGACGTCTACCACCATCGGAGTGCGACGCGCAGCGTGTCACGGGTCAACCGTAACCTCTCCACCCTCTCTACTCAACAGCCTTTAGCATCGTAGCGTAATACCTGGATCCTGCATAATAGCACAAAATAGTATCTAGTCAAACTGTTAAATAAATTGCCATTGCCACGTGATACCCGTGATACCACCGTCAACCATCAGTCATCGAATCTGCCGGTAGTGCTGGTCCACCGCCATTTGAGTCGCGTCCCAGTTCCCATCAGCTTCCTTATCACTGGATCTATCCAACCATGAATGAGCTATTAAAACAATTGGGATGCGAAGACCTGACTCAGGTGTTCCTAGATAAGTACTAAGTATATTAAAAGTGATTTAAGAAATTTTGCAGAACTATTTCTCCAGAAAAATTTATACATGGTCATAGAAAAGTTTGAATGCTCAAATTAATACTACTAGATTCCTCATCCAAGAATATCACAATTTTAGAATAAAGTTGAGCTACTTGCGTCAAGTTTATGAAATGCTCCCAGTTAAGATTATGAAATGCTTCAGTCAAGATTATGAAATAGTTCGGTCAAGATTACCATATGCTTGATTTAAGATTTTGGTATTCCTACTATCAAGAATTTCCCAGTTTTGCATTGAAGATATTTTCTCAATCTAGCCCTTATATAGTCAAAGATATCGTATTCTCACTTTAAGATTAGCATAACTTTGCGCGTATAGAAAGTTATGGTATACTTGAATTAAAGCATCTGTGTTCCATCTAAGAAATTATTTTTATGTGTGCACACTTCGGAAACCTAAACGTCATACATCATGTGTAATATTTTTTCGACGTCGTTGATAAATTTGTTTTAAGGAAAAGTACATTTTTTTACTGCCCCTCGTATATTCTGTACAGGATGCCAAGGTAGGCGTAAAAAGTGTAGCGTACTAAAGAAGGCGTATTAAAATGATGAAAAATCAGGATATTTCCGTTCTAGTGCAAAAAGCTATTTCAGCAGGATATGTTAGTGATTCTATGATACCTATAAAATAAATTCCGGTCTATCAATCAGCTCGATTTTAACTGCAATTTATATGCTGGAATATGTGATTGAGTTTTCATTTCACTTCACAATAATTGAGCAGGATGTTCTTTAGAAAGACTACCATTCAAATTTTTCTTGATTTTTAGAATATTGCAATAGAAGTTATGTTTTGCAGATACTGGATTTTCAAATAACATAGAAAGCTCTTATCTGCTCTAGTTTTGTTGCTCTGGCTGTGTTCAGAATTTTCGAAAGGTCGCTTCTGTATTTAATGTGAGCAAGAAGAAGGAATGAAGGAAGAAGTATAAAGAAGAAATAATAAAACGAAAGAAAACATAACAAGATATTATAAGGTACGATAGAGCATGCAGAATAAAGAATGCAAAATTTAAAATGAAGGATGGATAATGGAAAACGAAAAAGGTTTGCTCCAAAATTTGAAAATCTTTATTTGGCTTTCTATTAAGATGAAACCTCGTGTTTTGGATAATTTTAGGGTGCTGATTACAAACTCTGTTGAAGCTTAACAAAAATAAAAAATTTCAGATCTTTCGGATCTTGAGGTTTGCCCAAAAAATCGAAAATCTTTATTTGGCTGTCTATCAAGATGAAACCCCGTGATATGAATAATTTAAGGGTGCTGATTACAAATCCGGTTGCAGTTTTGAATCTCAGTTTCGATTGACGAGAATCAAAAATTTCAGATTTTTTATATCTTCAGGTTTGCCTAAAAAATCTAAAATCTTTATTTGGCTGTCTACTAAGATGAAACCTCGTATTTTGGATGATAAAATTTGAGGGTGCTGATTACAAATCCGGTTGCAGATTTGAATTTCAGTCTCGTTTGACGAGAATAAAAAGTTTCAGATTTTTCAGATCGAGAAAATCGAGACTATTTGGCTTTCTATTAGATGAAACCTCGTGTTTTGGATAATTTTAGGACGCCGATTGCAAATCCAGTTGCAGCTTTCAACTTGAGTCTCGTTTAACGAAAATAAAAAATTTCAGATTTTTTATATCTTCAGGTTTGCCTAAAAAATCGAAAATCTGTATTTGGCTGTCTATTAAGATGGATCCTCGTGTTTTAGATAATTTGAGGATGCTGATTGCAAATCCAGTTGCAGTTTTCAATTTCAGTCTCGTTTGACGAAAATCAAAAATTTCAGATCTTTCAGATCTTCAGGTTTGCCCAAAAATTCGAACATCCTTATTTGGCTCTCTGTTAAGATGAAACCTCGTGTTTCGAATAATTTGAGGGTTCTGATTGCAAATCCAATTGCAGTTTTCAATTTCAATCTCGTTTGACGAAAATCAAAAATTTCAGATCTTTCAGATCTTCAGGTTTGCCCAAAAATTCGAAAATCTTTATTTGGCTTTCTATCAAGATGAAACGTTGTGTTTTTGGATAATTTGAGGGTGCTGATTGCAAATCCAGTTGCAGTTTTCAATTTCAGTCTCGTTTGATGAAAATCAAAAATTTCTGACTTTTTGTATCTTCAGGTTTGCCTAAAAAGTCGAAAATCTTTATTTTGCTGTCTATTAAGATGGATCCTCGTGTTTTGGATAATTTGAGGATGCTGATTGCAAATCCAGTTGCCGTTTTCAATTTCAGTCCCGTTTGACGAAAACCAGAAATTTCAGATCTTTCAGATTTTCAGGTTTGCCCAAAAATTCGAAAATCCTTATTTGGCTTTCTGTTAAGATGAAGCCTCGTGTTTTGAATAATTTGAGGGTGCTGATTGCAAATCCAATTGCAGTTTTCAATTTCAGTCTCGTTTGACGAAAATCAAAAATTTCAGATCTTTCAGATCTTCAGGTTTGCCCAAAAATTCGAAAATCTTTATTTGGCTTTCTATCAAGATGAAACGTTGTGTTTTTGGATAATTTGAGGGTGCTGATTGCAAATCCAGTTGCAGTTTTCAATTTCAGTCTCGTTTGATGAAAATCAAAAATTTCTGACTTTTTGTATCTTCAGGTTTGCCTAAAAAGTCGAAAATCTTTATTTTGCTGTCTATTAAGATGGATCCTCGTGTTTTGGATAATTTGAGGATGCTGATTGCAAATCCAGTTGCCGTTTTCAATTTCAGTCCCGTTTGACGAAAACCAGAAATTTCAGATCTTTCAGATTTTCAGGTTTGCCCAAAAATTCGAAAATCCTTATTTGGCTTTCTGTTAAGATGAAGCCTCGTGTTTTGAATAATTTGAGGGTGCTGATTGCAAATCCAATTGCAGTTTTCAATTTCAGTCTCGTTTGACGAAAATCAAAAATTTCAGATCTTTCAGATCTTCAGGTTTGCCCAAAAATTCGAAAATCTTTATTTGGCTTTCTATCAAGATGAAACGTTGTGTTTTTGGATAATTTGAGGGTGCTGATTGCAAATCCAGTTGCAGTTTTCAATTTCAGTCTCGTTTGACGAAAATCAAAAAATTTCAGATCTTTCGGATCTTCAGGTTTGCCCAAAAATTAGAAAATCCTTATTTGGCTTTCTGTTAAGATGAAGCCTCATGTTTTGAATAATTTGAGGGTGCTGATTGCAAATCCAATTGCAGTTTTCAATTTCAGTCTCGTTTGATGAAAATCAAAAATGTCTGACTTTTTGTATCTTCAGGTTTGCCTAAAAAGTCGAAAATCTTTATTTTGCTGTCTATTAAGATGGATCCTCGTGTTTTGGATAATTTGAGGATGCTGATTGCAAATCCAGTTGCCGTTTTCAATTTCAGTCTCGTTCGACGAAAATCAAAAATTTCAGATCTTCAGGTTTGCCCAAAAATTCGAAAATCCTTATTTGGCTTTCTGTTAAGATGAAACCTCGTGTTTTGGATAACTTGAGGGTGCTGATTGCAAATCCAGTTGCAGTTTTCAATTTCAGTCTCGTTTGACGAAAATCAAAAATTTCAGATCTTTCAGATCTTCAGGTTTGCCCAAAAATTAGAAAATTTTTATTTGGCTTTGTGTTAAGATGGAACCTCGTGTTTTGTATAATTTGAGGGTGCTGATTGCAAATCCAATTGCAGTTTTCAATTTCAGTCTCGTTTGACGAAAATCAAAAATTTCAGATCTTTCAGATCTTCAGGTTTGTCCAAAATTCGAAAATCTTTATTTGGCTTTCTGTTAAGATGAAACCTCGTGTTTTGGATAACTTGAGGGTGCTGATTGCAAATCCAGTTGCAGTTTTCAATTTCAGTCTCGTTTGACGAAAATCAAAAATTTCAGATCTTTCAGATCTTCAGGTTTGCCCAAAAATTAGAAAATTTTTATTTGGCTTTCTGTTAAGATGGAACCTCATGTTTTGTATAATTTGAGGGTGCTGATTGCAAATCCAATTGCAGTTTTCAATTTCAGTCTCGTTTGACGAAAATCAAAAATTTCAGATCTTTCAGATCTTCAGGTTTGCCCAAAAATTCGAAAATCTTTATTTGGCTTTCTATCAAGATGAAACGTTGTGTTTTTGGATAATTTGAGGGTGCTGATTGCAAATCCAGTTGCAGTTTTCAATTTCAGTCTCGTTTGACGAAAATCAAAAATTTCAGATCTTTCGGATCTTCAGGTTTGCCCAAAAATTAGAAAATTTTTATTTGGCTTTCTGTTAAGATGGAACCTCCTGTTTTGTATAATTTGAGGGTGCTGATTGCAAATCCAGTTGCAGTTTTCAATTTCAGTCTCGTTTGATGAAAATCAAAAATTTCAGATCTTTTATATCTGCAGATTTGCCCAAAAATTCGAAAATCTTTATTTGGCTTTCTGTTAAGATGAAACCTCGTGTTTTGGATAATTTGAGGGTGTTGATTGCAAATCCAGTTGCAGTTTTCAATTTCGGTCTCGTTTGACGAAAATCAAAAATTTCTGATTTTTTTATATCTTCAGGTTTACCTAAAAAATCGAACATCTTTATTTGGCTTTATATTAAGATGAAATGCCGTGCTGATTACAAATCCGGTTGCAGTTTTGAATCTCAGTCTCGTTTAACAGGAATCAAAAGTTTCAGATTTTTTAGATCTTCAGGGTTACCTAAAATATCTAAAATCTTTATTTGGCTTTCTCGTAAGATGAAACCTCGTGTTTTGGATAATTTGGGGGTGCTGATCACAAATCCGGTTGTAGTTTTAAGTTTCAGTCGCGTTTGACGAAAATAAAAAATTTCAGATCTTCATGTTTAACCAAAAGATCGAAAATCTTTATTTGGCTTTCTATTAAGATGAAATCTCGTGTTACGAATAATATGAGGGTGCTTATTACAAATCCGGTTGTAATTTTGAGATTCAGTCTCGTTTAACGAAAATCAAAAAATTCAGATCTTCAGGTTTACCTAAATCTTTATTTGTGGGAGGGATTGACTCAATGGAAAATGTGAGCTACCCTTAATATAAGGGGACTGGCTCGACATAGACCTAGCGCTTGCAAATAAATACATCCATAAGTTTAAAGTAGACTTGCACGGAGAAATTAGAGACAAAAGTACTCGTAAAATGTCAAAAGAATGTTCGTGTCTATCAAGTATTTTATTGTGTCCATCCTTGGTCAACCCTCAGTGTTCGGTAACTTTGCCAATCTTATCTGGCAGCCCTATCTGTAGTTTTATTGCATCGCAGGCGCTGGAGGATATACCTGCATTATTTTTTTCAAGGCGAAACTATAAGTTAGTTCCGCCAAGTGCGAAGAACATGTCCAAGAGAGGAAAGACGACGCGACAGACGAAGGATAAACAAAGTAATTGCAGTGGCGGGTGGTTATCGTAGCGAGACGGTCACATCCGCCCTACGGACCGTCAAGCCGGTTGCTAGTGATGGGGAAGTGTCGATAGTCGGCCGAGAAAACTATCGATAGTTCACACAGGAGATGTTATTCGATGCCGCCAATAACTTAGCAAGATAGACTAGCATTTCTCCGGCTGTTTAGCCGGCATCGATACGCCTCGTTTTCTTGACAGTGGCGTACTTTGCCTCCCCATGTTCCAGCAACATGGGTTGATGGCATCCCCAGAAGCTATACCTTGTTACCCGATACTTCAGACTGTCAGCCGTGTCAATAGCGAACAGATGTTCGGCTAGTCATAACTAAACATCTCCCAGAATGAATCTTGACAGATGTTTTGACGGCATACGTACAGGGCTGCACTCGTTGCTCGTACCGCTACTGACTAGTAATTGACGCTTAACCATGTATAAACGGAAAAAGTTATTTGTTTCGGTCTAGCATTTTTGCTGTGAATTCTTAGATAGTGAATCAATTTCTTGTTCACAAAAATAATCATTATTTTTTGCAGTGAGCTATTCAGTGAAAATATTACTAAGACAGTCCTGACTTGCAAGATTGCCAGTTCAGACCACTACTAACAAATTAAATCTGAGATGCACTTCTTCGTCAGCTAATACCTATCAAATAGACGGCAAGCCAGTCTAAAGTGTCAGGTAACCGAGTATAGAGCATCCAACGAATTTGAATAGTTTAGAACTAAACAAATATTTTGTTTCTTTGAACCAAGGTGAATGGTGGCTTGGAATTATTTGGCTATGTATCTTGTCCAAGTAAAGCCAAAATTCCTTATGTACTAGATCATAATGTAAATATAAAAGGTGGTTTGATGACATATTGCAGTCTCTGCAGTAATAGTAAAATGGCTTAAAAAGCTTGTGAGGGAGATACCAAAATAGCCTATTGCCTCAAAGGAAGATACTGATTCAATGTATTCATTTGAATATAGGGAATCGAAAAAAGCTGTAAGTAAAGCGATGAAAACTACGCTATCACAAAATGTGATATATGAACGATTGAAGAATAATCGAGTTTTGTCATATCAGAAAATTTCATAAGATGGTAAAGTGCTGTGCGATTTGAGCAACAACGTGGTCTTGCAAACACACATAATCATGTCTACCAGAACATCTTCTAACCTATTCGACTTTCCTGGCTATCCACTTTGCACTAATAGTTCTAAACCAAGAGCCAACAATAGTTATGAAGAGCTATCGATGGTCGGCTGATAAAAAGTATCGATGGTTTCAAAAATCCTGATGGTAGCGACTGCTACATATTCGTCGAGTCCCTAGAAATTGAGTTTCTGAGCAGGCTATCATCTCGTATTGGTCAAAATGTCAAACAAAGAAGTACGCCTGCGCTAACGCCGCCAAGTGTATTGACACCGACCGAAGAGCCCAAGAACTGTTAGTTCATCATACTAAGTTATTGACCTTTCTGGTTATCCGCTCTACAGTAACAGTTCTAAGATAAGAACCAGTAATATATCGTGTTGATTTTCTTGAACGAAGTTGAAAAGTACAGCAAGTGTCATCCCTAGAACTCCTGTATTGTGGTGTGAATAGTATGTGATGTGCTATACAATCAGCCGGTTTTGAATCACATAACTAGATAATAAACAACTTATCACTCTCTTAAAATACCTAGTTGATCTGTAGTGGGACTCCGTGACACATAAAATTCGACAGATCGATTTCAAGATTCGAAATCTACTTTCCAAGCCGTCAGCGAGCCTTCCCGGTGGGTGTCTACTTACTTGTCATCCTAAACAAGCTGATTGAGTTTTGATGGAAAACTGGTGACTTTGGATTTACGTTCTGATTATTGTCAACCGAATTCTAACCTATTTTCGTCAATTTTCAAATTTTGTCAGTCGTTTGTCGTTTGTGTTATTTGTATTTATCACTGTATTAGATTTTTATCATACTACGAGAACCAGTAAAAGTATGCTGCCTGCAAATGTACAAAATATATTAGTCACGAAAGAGGAGTAATGACAGTCCAAACATATACCAAATGCCAACACTGTATGTCATTCTGAGTAGAATATTCGATACGACTAAGCCGATAGATATGGAACAAGGCTCATATCGTGTCTTGTCTATTTCGTTGACGCACAAGAGTTGCATTGAATTGTTGCATAGAATAGAGTACAACACTATAGAAGACAGAGTCCTACAGCAGTTAATATTGAAACAACAACAACGAAAAACGTATGCCTGTGCTTATAGTTTCTCGCTGTCATCTCTTTAGTAGCACCCAACTTTATTACAACGTAGTTGTAGAGATTTCCTTACCTTTTGGACATTTTGGTCACCCTGTGAAAGGCAGTTACCATGAAGACGAGTTCAAAAAAAGGGCGGCAGAAGATGAGAAGATGACAGATTAGCGCCGAAATCGCCGGTCGATATATTTAGTTTTTTGATAGTAATTCATTAATGTATCTGTTATAATCGTTGGTTCAATATACATAAGTTATTCATACAGATTGTAATCCTTATACTTACAATCAACCATAAAAGCAGTACCTTTGAGATACAGTCCATAAAGTTTAGAACGGCAAGAGCGCCTCAACCAAGAAAAAGCCCCTCACCGGGAGCGGCAAGCTACTCTACATATAGTCTTTGAAACCCATTGGTCATTTTTTATTGAAAATTATCGATAGCGTATCTCATCGATATTTCTCCATCACTACCAGTCTGTTACGAGCAGTACCATATCCGGCGTGTTCCGTATGGGCAGACCGGCGAGCATGGTAAGCTTCAACGTACTCCCTAAGCTCCATGGGAACGTGGCCCAAATGCGATACACTTGAAAAAAGTATCCTTTTGTTCTCGGTTCCTTGACTTCAGCGATGCTAATGAACTTCTGTCTTGACGATCTTACTGGAACGGTTTCATGAATGATAGTGATCACTGTAGTTACCAGATTTAAAAAAAAGAATCATTGTAACATATAGAAGAGTTGAGCTAAAAGCAGTGAGACTCGCGTAATTGGCAAATAAGGGTAGAGGCGTTGGCCACGCAAAGATTTTTTTATCGTCAGTCTCCCACAAAGCCTGGAAGCCTTATGGCGTCGTAGAAGCGCTGCGAGAGGATATGTATTTGTGCACGTTAGCTTTGAAACGCTGCAAGTTATAGCTGTCAGAAAACAAATACCCCGACAGCCCATTCCACATCAGCGTCGATGTTCTCCAAAAGAGGGAATGCTGGAGGATACTGGAAGATAGCCAAACTGGCGGTGTTGGCATTGCCTATTTCTGCCTACAGGATTGTCGAGGCGAACCTTCTATCAAGATTGGATAAATCTTTCACTCTGGTCATTCCCATAGTATCGAGGAGTGGAAAAGAAGGGACATTCAATTTCCCGGAGAGAGATTGGTTTGCTACATGGACGGCTCCCGACTAGCTAATGGACAGGCCTCAGGAGCAGGGATGTACGAGGAAAATTGAGGAGTTTCTTGGCACGAAAACCACGACTTTCCAAGCAGAAGTATATGCAATGCATGCAATGAAGGGAGATAGAGCATGAAGCAGAAGTTTTACACTGACAGCCATCCGCGGGCCCAGAGGGCCCAGTACGAGGGCACCCCTGGTTCAAAAGTGCGCGGAGAAACTGGTAGAGCTGGCAAGACTGAAGGAAGTTACCTTCATGTAAATCCCTCCCTGGTCATACGGAGGTTCCTGGTGATGAGGGATCCGATAGGCTGACCAGACGCGGCACCGGAGGTCAGTTTGTTGGCCCGGAGCCTGTTATAGGATTAAGTACACCGAAAAAAAGGTGGGTATTTTTACAAAACAGTTACAAGCACCATTGGAGCGATTTTCTGTTCTCATATTGTAAAACCCCAGTAAAGTTTAATGAAAATACTATTGTTTTGTAGATTTACTAAGTTTTGTAAAAATATTTGAGCATTTAAGAAAAAAATACAAATATTTCAATTTTCCATACATAAAATAAAAATATATTTATAATGACAGCCTTTTCATAAAACCTATTATCATAGGTTTTTTTATAAGACTACAAAGTAATTTTATAAAATGAGGTAACGTGGGTATTTTTACAAAATAATTACAAGCACTGTTGGAGCGATTTCCGAACTCATATTGTAAAACCCCAGTAAAGTTTAACGAAAATACTATAGTTTTGTAGATTTACTAAATTTTGTAAAAATATTCGAGCATTTAAGAAAAAAATACAAATATTTCAATTATTCATACATAAAATAAAAATATATTTATAATGACAGCCTTTTCATAAACCGTATATAATAGGTTTTTTTGTAAGACTACAAAGTAATTTTATAAAATGAGGCAAAATTACGAAATAAATTATTAAATAATTTGTAAAAAAACGTGTAATGGTTTTACAAGAAAAATATGTAAAACTACATATCTGCAATATGATTTTACAAAATATATATGTAAAAAACAAATGTGGCATCCTTAAAATTGTGTAAAATCGCATAATAACTTTACAAATTATTGTGTTATATCACAAACAAATGTTGTGATATTACAAAAATATGTTTTTGCTAATTTACAATATTAGAAGATAGCTAAATGAAATTACAAATCTGATTTGTAATATTACTAACAAAATCGGTGGCACTAAATAACCAACCATTTTGTTAGTAATTTTACAAATCAATTTTTAGAGTGTAGGCAGCAGGTAACGTCAACCCTCAAAAACTGTATGAACGCTACCATAGACGAACAGTGGAGGCAAAGTGAGGGATGCAAACAAGCCAAGGATTTTACTAGCCGGGCTGAATACATCTAGAACAGCATGGCTGCGGAACCAGACAGACCGACAGACAGACCGACAGACAGACCGACGGAAATGAGTGACGTGGATTTTCCTAATGCAAATATTATAAAACGCTCAAGCGTATTAGCTCAAAATCGAAAATTTTCGCGATCACAATACTCCCTCACCTATCGGTGCGGGAAGTAATATTACTACGTTTACACGTCTTGAGGGTATGCACGTCAATTTTACGAACCAATTTAAATCAGCTGATTGGAACACGAATAGTGCTGCCAACCTATCACTTATTGGGTCAAAAATGTCAAAATGAAAATGCCTCGGAAAATGCTTTAACAAAAATAACCTACTCTTTCCCAAAGGCGTTATCCATGAGAAGGTTTAAATAACCTTACGTTTTGTGTCTTATTTTATTATTAAAGCTGTCCTTGTTATGCTATGTTTTATGTCCTATATTATGCAAAGCAAATAAATTGGTTATCGTCCATGGAAGGTATCACCTTAAGTATGGCCATCAACCAAGTGACGTACACGACGGATTTGTAGTTGGATATATCCCTTGATTACTCATCTCCATATTCTGCTACGCTGCCTTCCCTCACACTCGTAGGCACGCTGTTTGTACACCCTAAAACTGGTTAAAATACATTTTGCTCGTAAATTTCAACATTTTTTTCTTCAACTTTATGAGAACTCAAATTTTGACAGGTTATTTGAAGTCTAAACGGTTACGAATTGAAGTAAGGTTAGCTGTCACAAACATCGACGAGATTTTGAATTTGTAAGTGGTCGTTGGCACCACTGGATCGATAAGTTGAACCGTTAGGCCTTTGCGGAAACAGTAATCTGGATCCGGATCGATCAGTTATCTGTCAAACATGGGACAGTGGGATATACGATTCCATGGATTTAACGGATATCGAACCACGAAAAACTTAGTTTAAGAATAAAAAACAGATGGTTAGGAAAAAAGCTACAGATCTGTATAACCCAATCGGGATCACTTAACGTACAAAAGAGAACTGACCATATTTCTGACTGATCCTAGATCACTTTCCGAACGTCAGGATCAGTGATCCTAGTGATCGGGTTAACCCGATCATAGTTTCCGTAAAGGGCTGTTTTCTCTGTTTATATGGCATGTAAAACCAGTTTAAAGTACATTAAACCGCATTTTTAAAACGCTTTGCTGTCTAAAGTGGGTGACACACGTACGAACTTAAAGTACGCGGTTTTAAAGTTTGCGAACTTACTCGGCTCGACGTCGGTGACACACGTGGAGCTGAAATCACTCATTTTGATAATTTTCCTATTTAAACAAAACTTTTAACAAACGCCAAACACAACAAGCGTTGCGCATCGATGGCCTGCCGAAACAAAGTGGCGGCTCGCGGCTCGCAGTACGAGCCGAGACAAGCTACGTGCAAGATTTCAAACCAGTTGGATCGCCGGCGGTTTGCGCGACGGTTTTAAAGTACGCGTACTTACGGTGACACACAGGCGAAAAAGGTCATCGAGCCATAAGTACGCGTACTTGCTCGTACGTGTATCACCCTTTTAATAGAACTATATGAAAACATTTTCTGTTATGAGTTATTCACAATAAAATACTCGGCTAATAAACGCAAACTATCTAAGAACTTGTTTAAACAACGTTTTATCCGACCCTTCCACTTTTTGTCGTTGCGTGGGTGTTTGTAGCCTCAAAATCCAATTTGTCCATAGAGCTGCCCTCGTGGGCGTAACGCGAAACCGTTTCGGTACAAAACACCAACCGAACCGTGTAAATGTACGGGAGGTTTTTTGAATTTTTTCGTCACGTTCAAACACTGCTTCGCTTTTATATGTCTAATTAAAAGCATTTGTACGGTCGCGCTATACGAAACACAAATAAAATAAAACGCAAAAAGAGGGCGAGTTTACAAAGTGTTTCGAGACTGGCCTAAAAAGTGGAATAAAAAGCTTTTAGAGGTAAAGCTTAACGAGATGGTTATGTGATTAACGCATTAGAGACTTAAAACTCACACAAAACTAAAACAAAGACAGAAAAGTTGACAGTTGACCCACCAACTGGTATGAGAGGCTACCATTAACGGGTCTTCTTGATAGAGGATATCACAAGGTCACATCATTACGTTTATAGTCTAAGAGCCTGAAATTCATCTTAACGAAAATCATAGATAATTATCTAAGGAATTTAAATTTAACATTTTGAAAATTTTGCAAATATTTTGAAAAATTTTTGGTTTGGGGTTGGCGTTAGGGTTGTTGGTAGGATTAGGATTGGCACGACAAAATTCGGAATTTTTGAGAATTTTGGAAGATTTTATTGTTTTGAGAATATCAATATAAATTTTGAAAATTTTAAAAATTGCAAAAAATTGAAAATTTTGACAATTTTCATAATTTTGAATATTTTTAAAATTATCAAGTTCAAACATTGCTCCGCTTTTATATGTCTAATTAAAAACATTTGTACGGCCGCGCTATACGAAACACAAATAAAATAAAACGCAAAAAGAGGGCGAGTTTACAAAGTGTTTCGAGACTGGCCTAAAAAGTGGAATAAAAAGCTTTTAGAGGTGAAGCTTAACGAGATGGTTATGTGATTAACGCATTAGAGACTTAAAACTCACACACAAAACTAAAAAAAAGACAGAAAAGTTGATGGTTGACTCACCAACTGGTATGAGAAGCTACCATTAAACATATTAAATGGGTTTTGTCTATAGAATATATCACACGGTTTTATCATTATGTTTATAACGTTAGGATTGGGATTGGCACGGCAAAATTTGGAAGTTTTGAGAATTTTGGAAGATTTGATTATTTTGAGAATAGATTTTGAAAATTTCAAAAGTTTTGGAAATTTTGACAATTTTGAAAATTTAAAAATTCTGAAAATTTTAAAAAATTTGTAAAATTTGAAAATTTTGAAAATATTGGCAATTTTCAAAATTTTGTAATATTTTTAAATTACCAAGATCGAAATTGTTCCGCGTTTATGTGTCTAATTAAAAGCATTTGTACGGCCGCGCTATACGAAACACAAATAAAATAAATAACGCAAAAAGAGGGCGAGTTTACAAAGTGTTTCGAGACTGGCCTAAAAAGTGGAATAAAAAGTTTTTAGAGGAGAAGCTTAACGAGATGGTTATGTGATTAAAGCATTAGAGACTTAAAACTATTAAGACTCACACAAAACTAAAAAAAGACAGAAAAGTTGACAGTTGACCCACCAACTGGTATGAGAGGCTATCATTAATGAGTCTTCTTGATAGAGGATATCACAATGTCACATCATTACGTTTGTAGTCTAAGAGCCTGATAGTTCATCTTAACGAAAATCATAGATAATTATCTAAGGAATTTAAATTTAACATTTTGAAAACTATGCAAATATTTTGAAAATTTTTCGGGGTTGGGGTTGGCGTTAGGGTTGTTGTTAGGATTAGGATTGCCACGACAAAATTCGGAATTTTTGAGAATTTTGGGAGATTTTGTTGTTTTGAGAATATCAATATAAATTTTGAAAATATTGGCAATTTTCAAAATTTTGTAATATTTTTAAATTACCAAGATCGAAATTGTTCCGCGTTTATATGTCTAATTAAAAGCATTTGTACGGCCGCGCTATACGAAACACAAATAAAATAAATAACGCAAAAAGAGGGCGAGTTTACAAAGTGTTTCGAGACTGGCCTAAAAAGTGGAATAAAAAGTTTTTAGAGGAGAAGCTTAACGAGATGGTTATGTGATTAAAGCATTAGAGACTTAAAACTATTAAGACTCACACAAAACTAAAAAAAGACAGAAAAGTTGACAGTTGACCCACCAACTGGTATGAGAGGCTATCATTAATGAGTCTTCTTGATAGAGGATATCACAATGTCACATCATTACGTTTGTAGTCTAAGAGCCTGATAGTTCATCTTAACGAAAATCATAGATAATTATCTAAGGAATTTAAATTTAACATTTTGAAAACTATGCAAATATTTTGAAAATTTTTCGGGGTTGGGGTTGGCGTTAGGGTTGTTGTTAGGATTAGGATTGCCACGACAAAATTCGGAATTTTTGAGAATTTTGGGAGATTTTGTTGTTTTGAGAATATCAATATAAATTTTGAAAATATTGGCAATTTTCAAAATTTTGTAATATTTTTAAATTACCAAGATCGAAATTGTTCCGCGTTTATATGTCTAATTAAAAGCATTTGTACGGCCGCGCTATACGAAACACAAATAAAATAAATAACGCAAAAAGAGGGCGAGTTTACAAAGTGTTTCGAGACTGGCCTAAAAAGTGGAATAAAAAGTTTTTAGAGGAGAAGCTTAACGAGATGGTTATGTGATTAAAGCATTAGAGACTTAAAACTATTAAGACTCACACAAAACTAAAAAAAGACAGAAAAGTTGACAGTTGACCCACCAACTGGTATGAGAGGCTATCATTAATGAGTCTTCTTGATAGAGGATATCACAATGTCACATCATTACGTTTATAGTCTAAGAGCCTGATAGTTCATCTTAACGAAAATCATAGATAATTATCTAAGGAATTTAAATTTAACATTTTGAAAACTATGCAAATATTTTGAAAATTTTTCGGGGTTGGGGTTGGCGTTAGGGTTGTTGTTAGGATTAGGATTGCCACGACAAAATTCGGAATTTTTGAGAATTTTGGGAGATTTTGTTGTTTTGAGAATATCTATATAAATTTTGAAAATTTTAAAAATTGTAAAAAATTTGGAAATTTTGGCAATTTTGAAAATTTTGACAATTTTGATAATTTTGAATATTTTTAAAATTTTCTTGCTGCTCCGCTTTTATAATTATGTCTAATTAAAAACATTTTACGATCGTGTTATACGAAACACAAAATAAAACGCAAAAAAGGGCGAGTTTACGAAGTGTTTCGAGACTGGCCTAAAAAGTGAAATAAAAAGCTTTTAGAGGTGAAGCTTAACGAGATGGTTATGTGATTAAAGCATTAGAGACTTAAAACTATTAAGGCTCACACAAAACTAAAAAAAGACAGAAAAGTTGACAGTTGACCCACCAACTGGTATGAGAGGCTACCATTAAACGTATTAAATGGGTTTTATCTATAGAAGATATCACACGGTTCCAGCATTATGTTTATAGTTTAAGAGCCTGATAGTTTTTTCTAACCTGTAGCGAACTACACTTTTAAAAACAAGTAATCGATTTGTCGTGGAAAGACGTGTTCAAAATGACAACAGTCACCGTCACCGATGAAAAAGCTCTTGACAAAAATCATAGATAATTATCTAAGGAATTTGAATTCAAAATTTTGAAAATATTTTGAAAATTTTTTGGGGTTGGGGTTGGCGTTAAGGTTGGGGTTGGGATTGGCGCAGCATATTTCGACAATTTTGAAAATTTTGAGAATTTAGGATGATTTGATTAATTTGAGAATTTATAAATATTGGCAATTTTATTCGAAAATCTTGAGAACGTTAACAATTTTGGAAATTTTGAATTTTTTCTAAATGTAAAAAGTGGAATAAAAAGTTTTTAGAGGTGAAGCTTAACGAGATGGTTATGTGACTAACTCATTAGAGACTCAAAACTATTAAGACACACACACAACACTAAAACAAAGACAAAATAGTTGACAGTTGACCCACCAACTCATGTGATAACATTAAATATATAAAATGGGTTTTGTCTATAGAAGATATTACGGTCTGTTCATAGTTTAAGAGCCCGATAGTTTTTCCTACGAACTACCCTTTTGTGAAACAGCGTTTTCAAATTGACAATACTTCCGCTGCCTACCCTGTCTAAACCCCTCGCGCTGTGACGGTAAAGAGGGTGAGTAAACGCAGTTAACCATCTATTTCATCACTGATGAAAAAACTTAAAAAAATCATAGATAATTACCTAAGGAATACAACTTTTTTTTGGGGTGCGGTTGGCGTTAGGGTTGGAGTTAGGATTGGGATTGGTACGGTAAAATTCGGAAAAGTTGAAATAACTTTTGAAATTATACATGTGCGTATCTTGATGATAGTGTATCACGATGCTTGAGCGGCATAAAAGGTGTTTAAAGATGGTTGCGAATCAGTTGAAGATAGACAAAAGAATATAGGAATGAGAAAGGTAAATTAATTTGTATTTTATGCTCTTTGATCCAGGTCGCCTTTTAAGTACTCATCGGTCATCGATATTATCGTAAGCTTTCTCTAACAAATTTTTTGAGCGCTTTTTCAAAAACTCCTTGGTAGCTTATTTTAAAGCGTAATTGTTATATAAAATCATCAGCACTGAATATAGCGTGCAATAATAATTCATATATGTAAATATAGAGGCTACAGTTATCTCTTTTAAACTGATGAAAATATCCCTGAATGAAACTTGTTTGGGTCAACCACAACATGCGCGAACTACCAGAAAGATAATAAAAAATAATAAAATAATAAAAAAGTAATCACCGGATTGTTATAAAACGAACTTTTGTGGGTTACTCTTTCACTCAAAAAATTATCTATGATCGATGACACGGGGCTAGTTTACGAGCTACAAGCCAGCTAATTTGCTAGCAGCTGGTAAACCCCGTGTCATCAGCTTTTTTACAATCTGCTAATTGACTGTCCGATTGTAAAAACGCCATTCGCAGGCATGTTGGCTTGTAGGCTTGTTAACTGTAGTCATAGTCAGTTGTGTTTCGTTCAGTTGAACTAAGAGATTAAGGGCCGGTTCCTCAATGTCCAGTTAAAAGTGTCAGATAGGTTGCTGCCAGTTGGCGTTTCTATGGATACAACTGTCAGATAAGATTTATCTGACAGATAACCGTTTACTTCCATTTAAACATTTAACTGGACATTGAGAAACCGGCCCTTACTGTTGTGTTAGAATACTCTGTGTCTTTAATGTTTCATGAACTATAGGGTACTGCACGTAAGATTGAGAAACTATAATATGCGTGTTCCACTTCCACTTCATTCCCCGTGTCATGGACGCTTTAGGGTACCGGAAGCTCATGGCAGGTGGATTCAAAAAGTGATGACCGATAAACAAAATGAGAATCTAGTGAAAATTTGTCAGCAGTGTAAAAAGTATAACTGCAACGTAATCCACAGTATTTATGTTAAGTATTGTAAGCTCCCAATTAATTTTCCACAAATTGATTTCCTTATGGCATGAATCAATCATACTTCATCTTTCCTTATTTCTAGTTTTTTTATGCCATCGTAAAGTGTCGTTCAATTCATAGGATCGAGCGCAAAGATTTTGCATTTTCTTTTACTTCGCCCCTCACTGGAGAGATTCGTCTCGAGAAAACGAGGTAAAATTAAATTTTTAGATTTATGGTTCTAGCGTTGGAAAGACGTAGAAGATTTATTATATCCCGTATATGAGAATCCATCGCTTTTTGATGCTTTATTCAATTTTCAATCACTGTATCATTTTGTTTAATAAATGTGAGAAACTATGTTTAACTGATGAACTGTATATTTCCATATTCTCACCTGCTATCTATATATCTGGTTAATGTTTCTAGGGTGGATAAATTACTCACGTGCAATCATTATTTACAGACGGCCGAAATTAGAAATGTAGCATGAGGAGTTGTTTGTTCAAGAATATAATGTTATACTGGATAAAATTTACCAACCCGACAGTTTCGTTTTTTTAGCAACACCGATTTAACTTAAAATTGCAAATAAAATAAAAAAACATGTCTGCTTCTGCTTCTGCTTCTACTTCTGCTTCTACAATTCTACATTGTTCAAAAGGTTATCAAATCTTAAATTTGATCGTATAAAAATAATTAGGTATTCCGATTTCAAAAAATCAAGTTACCTATGATTGACATTTCCTTACTTAAATCTACTGATTTCTCGAAGTATAGAAAAAATCAAATTTGATCGTCTAACCTAAGCTGGCATATTTCATGCTTAGTCACATCGCAAAGTCGTAGCCTTCTAGGCTTTATAATCCCAAGTATATTCATTTTTTTCTGATATCTACTTATACCAAAAATGGTCATTTATGCCTAGACGGCTCCTTTAAAGTCGCATGTGAGATACATAAAGTCAACCTAGAATTCGCCAAAGAATCTAAATATGCAATAATAAATAGGTTGCTCTATTTAAACAAAAAATATTTGATATGAATCACCCTGTTTAAACGTCAAAATTTAATTTAAAATATTTCAGCGTTATAGCTCTCAAGACCCCCTACGATGGTCAAGTGACAGATTTTTGAAATATGTCTTAGTAAGCCTACGATCTTCCGTCCACTCAATGTTGGCCCACTCTGTAAATGTCTCAATCGATGTTCATAGCTATATTTAATTTGAATTATCAAACATATCTAGATTTTAAAGAAATTAACTGTAGAGGATCCCAAATAAAATCGACCTTCACTGATCTGAGTACTGAACAAAAATCATATTTCTTAACACAGACCAACAGGGTTGTCTAAAAATATGTTCATAGTTATATTTAATTGCAATTATTAAAAATATTTTCAAAAAATTCACTGTAGGGGGTCTCAAATAATATCGGCCTTCACTGATCTGATTACCGAATGAAAAGCATATTTAATCATTTAAAATATCCAGGCAACCGGATGCCTGAAAAAAATTCAAGGCTATATTTAATTCAAGTTATAAAAGAAGTATTTAAAAAATCCATTGTAGAGAATCTCAAGTAAAATCAGTGAATTTAAAAAAGAATTTATAATTAAAATTAAACATCATTATAATCGTTTCTTAATAAACGTATTTTAATTAATAAAATATAATTTTCATTTCGTAATCAGATCAGTGAAGGTCAATTTTATTTGGGATCCTCTGCAGTGATTTTTTTTAAATTGCTGTTTTATATTTCAAATTAAATATAGCTATGGACGTTTTTTTAGGCAACTGGTGGGTGTTTAGAAACATATTTTAGTTGATAAAATACAATTTTCATTCGGTAAGCAGATTAGTTAAGGTCGATTTTACTAGGGATCCTCTACAAAGAGTTTTTCAACATTTTTTTTATTATTTGAATTAAATATAGCTTTGACCATTTTATTTTAGGCAACCCTGTCGGTAGGAGTTTGGAAACATATTTTAATAGGGTACTTGCAGAGGTCGTGAAATCGCTTCGGGAGTATACATAGCGTAAAGAAAGCCATATCAAGAAGCAGTAGGAAACAAAAAACATGATGTTACTGACGGTCAAAAAAAGATATTTGCAAAATAAAATAAGGATATATTCAAATTTTTCCACGAGACTTAAAACAAGGGTGACGTCACAGATATCTTATCGATATCGACAATCGATACTGCTACAGCGCAGGTCAGTGAGATTCAACTGCGCATTTGACTAGAGATGATCTGAATTCTTTAACAATGCGACTCAATTTATTGATACTTAAACATATTTGAAACAGGCAATTAAACCACTAGCATTTTTGTTGCGATACATTTTTATATCTGATAGGTATTACTGTTCATCCTGTTTGTGACCGAGATTCGCAACAAATCGAAGCCATCATTTTATTTCGGCGCATCCCATTATGAATGAATCCAAAGATAGAATCTAATTCAAGTCCATCCCTACAAAGTGAATTAGTAATCTAGCCTAACTTTTATTCTTTTGACTTTTGTATACTCTGTTACCTGATACTTTAAACTGGCTTGACGTCTATTTGATAGGTATCAGCTGACGAAGAAGTGTATCTCAAATTTAATTTTTTACTAGTGGTGTTGATTGGCAATCCTGTGATCAGGACCGTATTAGTAATATTCTTATTGAATATTTGCCAAAAAGTAATGACTATTGTTGTAAACAAGAAATTGCTTCAGTATCCAGAAATTTGCAGCAAAAATGGTTAAAAGAAATGGTTATTTTATTTATTGATTTGTATATTGTTAGAGACTATCACAATACTCCTATATTTAGCAATAAGGACGATTCAATGGATAGCTTGCATCAATAGTGGGATATTTATTGGTTGAAGCGTACAGGGTACAATTGGAGAAAAGTATAAAGTAAGTACATGGAGTAACATTAATATAATAAGGTAGTTTAACTGAAGCTTAAGCTAAAAATGCTTTATCTTCATTCTTACCTCATTTAAAGTGTACCTAATCATCATCATTCAGACCAGCCATACTGATATACGGAAAGACACGCCGGATTTTCCGAGAAAATGTAAAATAATTATAGACCTCAGAGCATAGATGAAAACGTCACCAAGTGTCAATTACTTGTCATTAGTAATGCTTCCACTCAATACAGCCCTGCATTCCTTCAAAGCTTAAGATTGATACGTCATGACTCAATCTGGGGTATTTTTAGTTATCACTAGCCGAACAGCTGTTCACTGTTGACACGGCTGACAGTTTAAAGTATCGGGTAACAGGGTATACTTTTGTGTGTGTGACTGTGTTTTGTGGTTATAATGATCAATGTCAAAATGTTAGGTTAGCACTGGCTATCGATATCGAATATCAATACTTTACATCCCATCACTATACGATATTACTGACGTCAAAGGTTGTTTGCGCGGGATTTTCCGGCATTTGAAATAATTTTTGGAATATCTCTCACAGCCGATTCCAAAAAACCAAACAAGTGACTTTGTCATGTTTACTAGGCTCTAAGGAACGCGTAAATGACAATATTTTTTTCTGCAAGGACCCTATTGATAAAATATAATTTTCAGGTGGGTAAAGGTCGACCTGTCGACCTTATATGGGATCTTAGACTAATAGAAGCTCCAACAGAGACAGACGGAATTGGGTGACGTGAATTACGTAATTATTTTTTAATTTCCGTTGACTGTCCGCGAAGTTTATCCAGTAAGAAACTTAACGAGTTTCTGGAACTGTCCCGTGACGTCCTCGCGCTCGGCATTGCCTGTTGTCCCAGTTCCGTCAGTCTGAATTAGAACGACGCAGCTCACAGCCACAGACAGTAACTCTGCTTGCCGCAGTCCTTTGGTCGCCACAACGGCATTATAATCACCCCCGTCTCCTCTTCCCCCCCCCCACCCCCCGCTCCCATCAGCCCAATTCAATCTGCTCCAATTAATCCCTCCAATGCCTCCATATCCACATCTACATATATAGAACGCCAATCTGCGGAAAATTCGACCAAACGGCACTTCTAACGCGATCAGGGCTTCTCTCTATCTACTGTTCGAGGAAAATCAGTCTGACCTATTTTATACTCGTTGCTGCCACCGTTTTGTGTTTGAATGTAGGGCGACTGATTGGAAGGTTGATTATTGTCAGTGGGTTGATTTAACAGTCCGTTGACATAAATGAATCAGTTGGTGGTGATGAGTAACCAGCTACTAACATATTCAGACTGTAATAGCTCAGTAAGAGGGACACAACATAAACGACCAATTTGGTGAAGATGGGTAGCCAGGCACTATACCTTGTGCAGCAGTAGTTTCGAAATACTCAAGGCAATGACACGTAATTTTAGTGTCGAGTTCTAGAAGCAATTTGGAAACCTTTTTGTGGTTGCACCATAACCCCAAAATAGGATGAGGGATCGGAGGAAGAGGGGAAATGTTAAAACGTGAAAAAACATCGTTAAGGGGCCTGGATACACACATTCATACGTACGTATTTGCCATGTAAAACACGGACTCACAATTTCTCGCATAACTCACTCTATTTTCAAACTACATATATAATATTTCAGAAGGCGATAGTAAAGACCTTAATGAATGACACGTATTTTCGATTTTCTCAAAAAAGTTTTTTAATGTGCAAAAAACTCGCATTGCAAAATCATACATTCTATAAATGCCTGTAATTTAACAACCAAACATCATATCAAAAAAAGGCTAAATAGTTTCACAAGCGCAAGCTTTCTTCTTTAATTTGCTCTTTGAGTCATTAAAGTAGGTTTAAAGATAACGTCAGGAGCTGGAAATGCGAAATTCATTTTTATGGTGACCTTTGGACCTTACCTTTGGACCTTTTGACCTTACCTTTGGATTTTTGGACTTATCGTCCCTCATCTTAGACACACACACTGGAGAAAGGGAACAGGCGGCCACGCCACCTCGCTAACACGGGAAATACGTCTTTTCTTGGTTCTCAATTTCGCGCGCTATACCCTAGACCCTTAAGTAACCAAATGAAAATGCGTATCCTTTCAGAAGGCGTTCAATAATGTAACCCCATATAAGGGTTGAAAAATGGAGTTAAACATAATAGAAACAGATGACATTGATACATGTCATAGTTGAACTACCCCAAAAAATAGTATAAAAAACGTCACGTTTTAAACAATACTAATATTTTTTACGCGATTCTTAACGAAAATGAGGTGAGAAATCGAACTTTAAGCTCAAATTTCTCATAAACTGCCCATTAGGCTCCGAGTGGGCGGCGCCGTGGCCGTTCCTCTACAAGCTGGCTAGATAAGACGAAACAGTTGCTGGATATGAGTATCAAGAGTGCCACTGAACTGACAGTAAATCGCGAAAGATGGCGAGCTACAGTTCTCAAAACTATTGATAATATTCATGTCGGCAATACTCTAGCTCCGACTTAATGCATTTTACGAGTTCACAACATGTCTGTTAAGACATTGTGACTATGATGATGCCCATTAGAAACGGATGGCAGTATTTTTTGTGTTGTCTACAAAAATAAAAAATAAAGAATTTTCCATCAAGTTCCGACCGGATTCATCGCGATTTTTTTATTTTCATCTTTTCAAAAAAATCGGTAAGCGCAAACCGCTCGTAGATTTCGGATGACATTTTTTTGGAACATTAGCTGGTAGGTATTCTAAAATGCTGCCGCATTTTCATTCGGTTGCTTAACGATCTTTTTTTACGTTTTAACACCCCTCTCTATCCCCGATCCCTCCCATGTTGCTCTGAACAAAAGCATCAAATTAAATTTCTAAAGCGTCATCTCTGGCTTCAAACTGTCAGTTGTAATATTACAACTAAGTGTTTGAATTTACAACTGATCTTTTAGAAACAAGTTGATCCTTTTGAAACTACTGCTGGAAATGGTGTAGACCAGATATAGATACGACGGTAGTTTTTTTAAAAAAAGATCACTGTCTTAGGAAGTACACAATATACAAAACACATTTTTAAAGTTTGAAGTTTTGTATTTGTTTAGCAATCATCAATAATGTACGTTCTCAGTAAATTTGTGAAAATGCACAAAATTGGTCGGTGTGATGTGGTACAATACTTTTACTTGAAGGGCTTCGCACCAACCAATATAAAAAGTGAACTAGTTTCTAGCCTGGATGAGTTTATTCCTTCGTTTGCAATGGTAAAATATTGGGTACCGTGACTATGCCTCACACCGTGAAGTTATCACTGAGTCCGCAAAAGCATTAATACAGAGATGTACATCCTAAGTTCTCTGTCCCCCGAGTTATACCTAACACGACACCTGGGAGGGCGTCGACTATTGAGTTTGGAGCATCTGCACAACAGGATAGTATTGACTACTGCCTGCTATGTGGCGAGCAGCACCGATTCCCTGAACCGCTTTGTGCGAGAGCACGAGAATGCGGGTAAAGGACCCCTCCTTATATATAATAACAATGGGACCACACGTCTGTTATTAATATTTTTTATTTTTTTTTTTTTTTGTTGAGAAATTGAGAAATCCACATGCGGATCTAAGCAGGATAATATAAAACCATTCTGTTATTAATATGTTGCATTTTTTTATTTTTTCTCGCATGGTTGATGTAGTAACAAGTCCTGACGGGCTGTGCCAAGTCAACACCTCACCTATTTTTATTCGGAATTCATGAAGGACCGTACAATGCTACAGGTTTTGAGAATTACAGGCTTTTGGAAGGTTTTGTGTAACTTTTCGTCCTAGCCCAACTGTTGCAGATGTTGTGTATGGCCTGAGACCGACATAATGAGGGGACAATAACAACTTTGTTTTGTTTCCAGAATCGGAGGTGTATTGCATATTCATATAATCGGGAATCACAATATCTATCAAATAGGTCACTTTGCCTTTGACTGAAAAACTGTATCTGATCTACAGGAATTGATTGTTTTCGTGTACTGAGGTTGGTGTATAATTATAATATGGATCTTTGTTTTCTGTTTGTTTGTTGTGGCTAGAGCTTGATGTATGACCTTGGCTGCAGATTTATGTCTGGCCGTGTTCTCGGTTCCAGCGAGAGTTTTGCATGCACTTGTTATGCGTTATACTGTTTCCTTCTGTTGATAGCATTTTCCGAGGCATTTTCTGTAATTATCATCTGTGATGGATGGATCTTTAATTATTATTTTGCATTTATTATTTTTTCTCGCATGGTTGCGGTAGTAACAAGTATTGACGGGCTGTGCCAAGTCAACACCTGACCTATTATTATTCTGAATTCAGGAAGGATCGTACAGTGCTGCAGGTCTTGAGGATTACAGACTTTTGGAAGGTGTGGTGTAAATGTATTTGGAGTATGGCCTGAGACCGACATAATGAGGGGGACAATGACAACTTTGTTTTGTTACCATTGTCGTTTTATTTCTATGGCGAGATCGGTGTATTTAGATATCTTCCCAGCGTAGGTGTTTTGAATGTTCATATCATTGTATTATGACTATTATGTTATTACTATATTACTTTTTGATGATCTGGGACACACTATTTGTATAAAATGATCCTTCACTGGGTTCAGCAGCAGCATAATGTGAATTCTCCATCTGCATCGGACACTATCGATTTTTGTTTTAAATTTACCCCAAATCGTTTGAATATTTTACCGATCAGTAATTGGAAAATGGATGCGCAGGTTTGACGAATGCGTTCGCAACTATTTTTGGCAGGCCGTTAATCCGGATAATGGCAGGCATTATTTTGAAAGCTATGTTTATATCAATTTGTAATGTTAGTTGGTTATTACTATGTACTCGAATTATAACGTCTCATTTACTAGTTATTCCATTCGATATGTGCCTGGAGTAATTTTGTTGGAATTATAATAATCCACAGGATAATTTTATCTAATTTGTTAGAAAATATACAGGGTGTTGTATGACGAATGGAAAATACTTTGGGAATAGGGTCCGATCTTCAGCTGTTTCAGAGATAAACAGATTTTTAGAAATTGTCATTAAAGTATTGACCTATAAACGAAAACCCTGATGAAACAAAATTTTATTGTCGGATTTTCGAATTTACGGTAATAGTCCTTAGAAAATGTGTCATCGTGTCATTATTGACTACACGGAAAAAAGCAGACTTGAGTATTTTTAAACAATATTGTGTGGTATGATTGTTGGTAATTTTTCTACGTATTGTAAGATATTTCCAAAAGATTGTTGAATAAAGTTTCATTGGGTCTAGCAACATATTCCACCAAATTGCGTTGGCTTGCTATGGACTTTTTCACAATCGGAGTATGTAGCTTTTCTACACAAACTATTCAGCTTCCCTTTCCGCAATCATGCGATAGAAAAGTTCACATAGTGCTGAGCATTTTTCCACAATGTATTGTTAAAGAATCCACAAAACTGTTGTTGAAGAAATGTGAAAGTGTCTGCGCAAGTCCGTGTCTTTCTAGTTCTTTTCTTGTTGAGTTCCCATTTGGTTTATGCCTGTGTATGAACAACCGATGGCGACGTGTGAAGCATATAATTTATACCTATACCTATAGAAGATACCAGATACCATATATTTTAAGAAATGGAGAGTTTGAGTGCATTCCTATTTTTCTGGGTAAGTACTAGTTTATTTATTTGTGTCATTGTGATACAGACAGGCAGTCATAGGAGTTTGTAATTAAATGTGGAAGCCACGACTTACGTGTGTTATTTTTGCAATGTTTTTTGATTCGAAAATATAAAGCTGTGTCCGCTAGTACCTATCGAACAGTTGTAGAAAAAATTCACGGGCGAAACTTTATATGTCGAATATTATGATAGTATACATAAATAAGTGTAAATGATTACATAATGGCTACGTTTTAATGCTGTCGTTTGTCTAAAAGTAATATCAATATGGACGCTGCACCTACATGGCAGAAATAGATATAGGGCTGTTTTCGTTCAGTGGAATTACGATGTTTTTCACATTTCTATGGAGAATTATTATTATAGCGCATAAAATTATTTAAACATGATAGGCTCAAAATAGAAAAAGCTACGCATCTTTATTTTATGCGGCGAAAGCTCACAGCTGTACATCGCCATTACGTCTTTCAAGTCCAGGCAGGGTTACAGGGGCATTTTCATTTGTATGGATGTGAGGTAGTATTTATCTATACAGCAAATAGCAGCAGAATAGCATAATATTGATTTATGCGAATGTTTCTATGTTAGACTGTTTTAGAATTTACTAATTTGAAATTAACTATACGGGTTGGAACTCTGTGGCTTGAATGATATGAAGATACTGTATTATTTATGCTACGTTATGATATTTTTATTTTTCAGTACCATTGGACATCCAAACTATCCAATGATGATTATTAGGAAGTGAATATCATTGTGGTCATACATATATACCAGTGTGATTATTTTTTGAATTCCTCTTGTGAACACCTTTTTTGTATGAAAATAAACAATTGTGTACACGCCTCATTTTACTTTTGCCTCCACAACTACCTCACTCATCACATTTATTATGGATTATTAAACCCCAATTTTGTAGTGTAATAGACTTCACAATATTGTTCAAAATTTTACTACAACAATGTATTAAATGATTTTATACATTTTGTGAAATATTAGTACATTGACTGATTCGCCTATTAGTCTACAAATTGTGGCTATCCTGTTGTTACAAAATTTGTATAAAAAATCCACAGGGGTCGTAAATAAACTCTCTCGGTGGTAGTAATATGGAACACAATTGTTGGGTCCACAGCTCCACAACTTAGTGTTACAAATATACACAAGTTGTTATTGTCCCTATATCATCCACAATTTGTAGTGAAAATACCTACAATTGTGGAAAAATTCACAACAGTCTTTTTTCCGTGTAAAAGAAAGTGATATCTTTCAAACACTTAGGCCCAGTTTCACAATCGTTAGTTAACTAGTGGTCAAAAGAAAACTAGTGGTTAGCGAACATAATCCATTTCATAATCGACAGTATACGTCAAAAGCTCTGGTCAACCAGTAGTTATGTTAACCCAAGGATGCGGTATGGGTTATCTTTACGTTTGTTGTAGTCAACCGATGACAGCTTTGGGGGTTATAAAAGCTTGGATTTTGACACTGACGTCTAAGACGTCGATGGATTTTGATTATACTCTGTAATGACATAAATGAAAAATATTAAAAGAAAGGTTAGGTTTCTTTGTCAAAGGGTTAGGTTGTATTCACGGAACACCATTATGGCAGTGCTCTGAGACCAACATGTGGTGCCAACATAAAGATAAATAAGCTTTACCATTGGTTTCCTTTGTGAAACAGAGCTACCCGATAACTACTGGTCAACTTCCATCTATCGGTTGAGTGACTACCAGAGGTTACCAACGATTGTGAAACTGGGCCTTAGCGAGATAGTGTTAAAATGAGCGTGTGTTAAAAAGAGACTTCAAGAAACGTTACAAAATAATTAATTTATCTTAAAAAACCACCAAATAATTACCCATGCAATTTACGGTCAAACTTTGCCCATCTTTCTAGGTATCCAATGGTACTACATATTAGTTGCAAATGTATTAAACATAGGCAATAAAATTTAAGCTTTAAAAGCATAATGGGTCTCCGAGAGCACAAAATTTCAACAGACCTTTTGACAAAAACTTGTCATCGGATTTTTAATTTTTATTATAGGTGTTTGAATAATACAACCGAATAGAACACAAAACAGCCCATAACAACAGAAAGCAAGCAGATCACAACGCTAAACAACAGAAAGCGGTTAAACACAGCCGAATACAACATAAAAGAACAGAAAACAGCTCAAAACAACAGCAAGCAAGCAGATAACAACAGTATACGCTAGAAAACGACCAAATACAACCGAATAGAACACAAAACAGCTCATAACAGCAGAAAGCAAGCAGATAACAATGCTCAACAGCAGAAAGCGGCTAAACACAGCCGAATACAACATAAAAGAACAGAAAACAGCTCAAAACAACAGCAAGCAAGCAGATAACAAGTGTATAGGATAGAAAACGACCAAATACAACCGAATAGAACACAAAACAGCCCATAACAACAGAAAGCAAGCAGATAACGACGCTAAACAACAGAAAACGACTAGACACAGCCGAATACAACAGAGAGTAACAGAAAATAGCTCAAAACCACAGAAATCAATCAGATTATCGTCCTCTTCTATTGTTTAGCGCTGTTATCTGCTTGATATATGTGGTTTTGAGCTGTTTTCTATTCTTTACTGTTGTATTCGGCCTTGTTTAGACGTTCTCTGCCGTTTCCCGCTGTTATCTGCTTGCTTCATGTTGTTTTGAGCTAGTTTTGATCCTATTCGATTGTATTTGGTCGTTTTCTATCGTTCATAGTTATTAGATCATGATTAGTCCTAAAAAGTGATCGGTTAACCAAAATTTCGGTATAGGGTCTTAAAATTGTATTTTTTTAAAAGAAATATTCAAGTTGTAATTTAGATGGATTTGTCTTGAAAAGTCCCTAGGTAATCTCTTAAAAGTTGCTAGGTAATCAAGCAGAACATGCATGCCACGTTATAAAGTATCGTGAACCCGTAGATTTTCACTCATGTATAAACGAGTGATCATAAATCATCTAGAACGAAGTAGGTCTAAAATTAAGTCTGATATATTTATTGGACACACTATGGATCAATCATGAACCTACGTACACTAAAGATTGAACTGTAGATTTCATGGTGTAGATCGGCAATAATGAAGGCACGTCTGTGCAAATTAAGATCCATTGGATTGTGACAACTGCGTCTCTACTTTTAGAACGTTCAACGGTGTCGGTGTACACGCATGCACGGGAGTCATCTACAGTTTCAGCTTTAGCGTAAGAAGATTTATGATTTATCTACAATGTGTTCACTATACTGCGAATTTTCATAACTGTTATGAGTTATCAGCAAGAACGGCTTGGATAGTCGGATACGTGTACATCCCGACCATCGCTAGTCTGGATAGCAGTGGCGTAGTATATAAAGTTTGATATCAGGTATTCTAGATTCTCTCAAGAAACAAAATTAAATTTTGAACCAACAATGCTAACCGTTTATAAGTAATATGTTTATTGATTCTGGTGAGCCTTAAGTGGAAATAAAGATAAATTTGGAAAAATATTAAGTCTGGATATCTAGATTTGTCCAACAGTCCAAGCCAATTTGTAACAGCCCGTTCACACGATGCGGTCAAATCACCGTTTTGGTAATTTTAACGCAAACCGAATGGTTGTGAACGGATTTTCAGCCTTCTCAGGTTTTCGGTTCATTTTTCAATAGTTTTTTTGAGAATGGACGTAAATACGTTTATAATTTTGTATTCGTATCGTCAAAGGAGACGTAGATTACTTAATTGAAAACTGGATTCACCCTATTTTAAGTCAAAGGTATCATTTGGGTGCTTACCACAGGTTTTGTTCCCGAATCAGCTGTTCGGTTTTCGGTTTTCGGTGACAACACGCGACCGAAACGACGAAATTGTCGTAAACGTTTCGTAGGCTTACCGTGTGAAAAATTACCGAAACGGTGATTTGACCGCATCGGCTCTTCACACGACACCGATTCAGCTATTTTACCGGATCTTCTTTTTCACCGTGTACTGCCGTCGCACGTACATTTGTTTTTCGTTTCGGTCGCGTGTTGTCTCCGAAAACCGAATAAAACCTAATCGGTTATTAGTGGCAAGTGTATGCATGCGAAGTGTTCACAACAGTTTTCTGTGTGAACATATCATTCGGTTTGCGCCGATTCGTTAAAATTACCGAAACCATGATTTGGCCGCATCGCGTGAACGAGCTGTAAAGAAGACTCATTACAACCATAAAAATATAGAGTGATGCTTATTTTGCTACAACAAAGATTCGTGCCATTTTTCAGGTCCAATCCTTTGCAGTATTATGCGCAACGTTGTACACATGAGTCGAATGTAAAAACCCATAGCGGCTTTTCCCTTTTGGAAATCACCTCAGCCTCCTGCGATACACATCTTTGCTTTCTGTCGCGGTTTAGCTCGGCGGGGAGTGGGGGCGAACTTACGCCCCCCGATCCCCTGCCTCCCTGGGGGGTGAGAGCGTTTTAATGGAACGGGAACGTCGGTTCTGATGCACGAGCGCGAAGGGGGTGAGACGCGGTGCTGGAAAGCCACCTGCGATATTCCGGGCACTTGTAGGGCAATATGCTAAGAGGGGAGGGGAAGCGGCAGGTAAAGCGGTTTGGTTCAGTAATGCACTACCTGAGATTTTGAGGGATATGTGGTTTGAGCGGTTTAATGTATAGCCACGGACGAAAGTATAACGTTATAACGTTTGTTTCAACCTCTTGAGTACTCTGGGCTATAACTGTGATTTTTAATGTCCCCGACAAAGGAGGGGTAAGTTATTGGAATCGGCCCGTTTTCGCAAATTTTACCGAAATCCACGTGCGAGGTGTCATTTCCAAGGTAAAATCACCTTCTGGCTCATTGCCAATGCTTTGTTGTATTATAATTTTTCCAAGTAACTCCACAATTAAATAATAGATTTGCACCAAAAGTGGACCAAAAGATAGAGAACAAAAATTGCTTTATAATAGTAAAGTTTGAAATTATTTGGATCATTTTTGTGACAGTTACTACTATTTTGAAGTTTAAAAATTTGCTATGTTTTATAAATGTTTATTCTATTTATTATTATTTCGAAAATTGTGGGGCATGCTTTATAGCGTTTTCCACATAAGAACACATGCTCTTTACTGTGGTAGCATTAGAATTTCACGTTATGACATTATTTTTGGAGATACCTCCACCCCCATCCATTTTTTATGATCACAGTAGGACCAGAAACTAGATTTTTGTTTGTAATGATAACCTTTCTATAGTGACCACGTTTGAAGAAAATCGGAAAACTTTGGGTTTTTGATATCCGTCTGGCGGCGATTGTAAATTGCAGCGATGGTCAAGTATTCTTAATCCGGGATATGAAAATTGCAGCGGCTGGTTATTTTTCCATTTCAGGTAAACATGGAAATTGCAGCGGACGACCCTCTGTTAGGGATAGGAGTTTTTATAACAGCCATCCATCATTGTTTATTTTTGAGAGTTTTTATAAATACTCAAACAGACACATACATTAAAATAAATAGTGTCAGAGTAAAGGACGCTCCAAATGCAACAACTAAAAAGAAGCAAGATTTTTTGAACATATTCTAAGGTTTATTACTCAATGAAAATAGGATAAGTAGATTAGAATATATAAAAAGTGTGTCATTTTTATGGTGAGAACCTTAGTTAGTAATTATGGTTTTTTATGTATATATTTATGTAAGACGATGTAAGAACATGTTTGTACATAATGTTATGTATTATTAACAATTAACAATAGAAAAGTATAATTTTCTTTCAATGTCAGTAGTTTTTGTTTTATTATTAACTTCTCTAACAAAACAAAGGTAACTTATTAGTTTCAGTCTAAAAAAAACCGCGACTTTGGTATATTATCACCTTCCTAAAATTGCAAAAAAGTATCAAAATTGTCACAGTAATTCTTGATGTTGTCGAAATTGCCTAAAATAATAGAAATATGTATCAAGAAATTAACTTTTCTAGTTAAGTTCTAGTTAATTAAGTAGAGAATTGCAAAATCACTATAACAATAAGTGCGAATAAAGTTTTGGGTTTGTAATTTAAAAAAGTCATATAGTTTTCAAGATCACTAACAGAAGTAGGTAAGTAAATGCCACCAAATTGTTGCTTCAGATAAACATTAATTTGACCCGTCACATAATATTATTTTTTATATAATATTTTGCTATACAAATCCAAATTAATTTTTAGAATACCTCCAAACAGGTAGACTAACCGTAATCCACCCCCTGCGGCTACACCGATAAGCCGATAAGGGATCCTCGCTGCAATTTTCAACATCTCTTATGGTCACATTTGAGATTATACCCTAACCGCGGCTGCAATTTGCATCCGCCTCCGTCTGGGTGTGCATCTGTACGTCTGCGATTCCGTTCTCTAGCGATTGCTCCCAAATTTGGCCAACTTAAATTAATAAAATCCTTCAAAGTTGGAAAGGTTTTGGTGCCGATCGGACAATGGGAGTTGGGAAAGGGGGGTTGCACAAAAAAATGTAATACAACATATAAATTTGATAACACCAGTTGAAAGAGAATGTGTCTTTATGTCTAAAACGATATATCTAACGTTATTTTTTTCTGAAATGGAGGTTAAAAAAATTAAGCATATTGAAATAATCAAATGTCATTAACTGCTGTATTTGTGCACTGAATTGTTTGATATTAGGCACTCGCAAATAACTTAAAGATGTCTACCTCAAATAATATTACTATTTGATTAGGCTCTTTAAGGGTTAAAGGTAGTAGGACTTGCACAAAATAAGAACAGGGGACGAATAACAACCACATGAGTCGTGGAAGTCCCTAGAACGAGGTCTACCTCGTTCAACTGTTATGAGGCAACAGCAAGAACGGCTTGGACAGTTGGACACGTGGCGGGGTATTGCAAAGTTTAATTTCAAGTACTCTAGATTTCCCCGATACTTTTAATAAAGCAAACAATATTAAATTATGAACCACTATGTTGGCAGGCGGTCTTTCGAGGAGGGAGGGCCTATGTGGTATACAAACAGCTCACTTACCAAAGAAGGCTCCGGCGCTGGGGTGTGCTGGCCGAAAACTCTCTTGGAGGAGGATACACCAGGGTATTCTAAGTAGAAATATATGCGATTTTCGCTTGTGCTTCTCATATTTTTCGAAACTCAGGGGCCGAAAAGACGGATTTATATGAACTTTCCTGTTGCGGAAATGGAAACTGAGTAGTTTGTGTAGAAAAGCTACATACTCCGATTGTAAAAGAGTCTACAGCAAGTCAACACAATTTGGTGGAATACGTTGCTAGACCCAATGGAACTTTATTTGACAATCTTTTGTAAATAACGTACAATATGTAGAAAAATTACCAACAATCATATCATCATCATCATCATCATCAGTATTGTTTAAAAATACTCAAGTCTGCGTGGTACCTGTCGTGTTCACGAAATTCGGGGGACTAGGAGACGAATTTCAATTTGCTCTGATATTGTCAGGCAGCATTTAAGAATTGAGTGCTCACATCAGGCCTCTCTCCTTCATTCGGCATAATCAGTAATCGTTTTTTTTTGTGTAGTATGATAAACAAATTACTGCGTAGAGACATGGTGTTTTAAGTCAACTTCATTTTTTCTGGTTTTTTCTCACTAACGATTCTTTCTAAAGTTCTTGTACTGCTTTTGAGTACCCTACATGGAAAACATACACAAAAACGCATACATATTTTATTAAGACGAGTATATTATATGAGTCTGTTCTAAACAAGATTCGAAAAAAGTTGTGACAAAAATATGATTTTCAGTTAATACAAGTTCTTGTGTATGTCAAGCGACAGCATGCAATTTGAGTTATGTATTTTGTTGTTGTATGTGCATCTAAATACGGGTAAATCATTATAATGATACTTGCAAATCTTGTTCTAGTTCGGACCTAAAACAAAACAAATTATCCAACAAAGTAACGGAAGTTGAACAGTACCATTCTGTAACTGTTATATAAAACAAATGCATACCTGTCACGGTATTTATAGAGCAAAACCTTAGCTAAGCGTTAAGTTAAACCATTGTATCTCCAAGATAATGGAAAATTAGAAATTCGTCATGCACATAAACAACAAATAACTCAGGATCTTCAGATATTTTTGCTTGGTACTTGAATAAAATAAGGAATTGAAGAACCAGAGGAAACATTTTTATATAAAAATCATCCATGTGGCATTACTCAAATCAAACTTTTGAGTTACACAGGATTACATGGAAAAATAATTTTAAAATTTTTATATAAGATTTAGTATAGCTTGTTGTTTTCGAGTACTGAGGTCGATGTGTAATTGTAATATGGATCTATGTTTGCGGTTAGTTATTACTATTATCCTGATTTTTCAAGTTTCTCTCGGATGACTGTGGTACCAACAGATGTTGACGGGCTCAACGGGCTGTGCCAAGTCAACACCTGAATTATTACGGATCGGAATTTAGGAAGGATCGCACAATATTGCAGGTCTTCAGGATTACAGACTTTTGAAATATTTTGTGTAACCTTTCGTCCAGGCCTAACTGTTGTAGGTGTGGTGTAAATGTGTTTGGTGTAAGACCTGAGATAGACATAATTAGGGGGACAATAGTAACTCTGTTTTGCTTCCAGAGTCATTTTATCTCTATCGCAAGGTCAGTGTATTTAGATATCTTCCCAGCGTAGGGCTTTTGTATATTCGTATCGTTGGGAATAGCAATATCTATCAAATAGGTAGCTTTGTCTGCCTTCGACTGAAACACTATATCTGGTCTGTTTGCATTGATAGTTTTGTCTGTGTGGATTTCAACGACCCAGTATAGTTTGTATTGATCGTTATCGAGTACTGATGTTGGTGTATACTTATAATATGGATCTGAGGTTTCGATTAGTTTGTTTGTTGTGGCTAATGCTTGATGTATGATTTTGCCTGCAGAGTTATGTTATTGTTATTATATTGACTGGCATTATGCCATGGCTTACAATACAAACATTATACATGAAGTGCAAAAACACAATACTAATGTTTATTAATTTTTCAGGTAAGGATACCCTATCGTTAATTCTGGTAAGTACTACAATGCCAAATACATAAATCTTCATTTTTCCCAGAAACAAAACCATAACATTCACAACTCTCGTAATGTTATGAAAACACCAAACGTGATAATTGTACACTCGGCTACCGTTCCATCTTTTTTTCATCCATTTTTCTACGTAATATATTACGTCATACATCGAGGTAAATGTATTACATACTCCAACTACACGATGTATGTATAACCTTTAAGCAACGCAGTCTTGTAACAAGATTTGTATATTGGTATTTACACCATTGGTCACTTACCGTATTGCTTTACGATGACTAAAACCTGCTCTTTCGCGTTATTCCACGCCTGCTTTGTTTTCATTCAACCGGAAGACTTTCAAGGTACGAGAAAATCTGTTCGATGGGAAACATTTATGTATCATGAATCATAACGTTTGCTGCGATGGGTGTGATTACTTGATATAATACTTACAAGTGCTACAATAAAACGTATTACAATAAAACAATTCATATTATAATAAATAAACCAATAGACAAAAATACGAAATAAATTTATACGATTTGCGAATAATCTCAGGTTAAGTTGAAAATTCAGTCAGAACTCATTATTCAAGTCCATCATCAGTTAGTTCCAGTTTCACAATCGTTAGTTAACTAGTGGTCAGAGAAAACAATTATTATTCATTTCATAATCGACGGTTTACGTCAAAACCTCTGGTTATCTGGTATTTAGTTAACCCAAGGATGAAGTTAGGGTCATCTTGACGTTCATTGTGGTCAAACAATGACAGAAGCTTGCTTTGGGGGTTATAAAAGCGGATTTTATCATTGACGACTAAGTTGTCTATGGATTTTGATTATAGTCCATGATAACATGAGTCAAAAATATGAATACAAAGGTTAGGTTTTTGTGAAAGGGTTAGGTTGTATTCACGTAACACTACTATAGCAGTGCTCTGAGACTCATCCGTGGTTTAGGGATTTAGGGCGAGTTTGCCAATATACGGCTAAAAGTTGCGGTTAGTAACTGGCAGTTATGCACGATATTAATGTACTGTCGTCTGCAAAGATGCAGATTGGACTGGAGTTATTTCCAGCACCTCGTTGATGTACAGCAGAAACAGTTTAGGGGATAGTACAGATTCCTGAGGAACACCGGCGTTTATTGAAAATACATTTGATGAACAGCCTTCGACTCCAACAGACAGAACGGTCGTTCAAAAAGGTATTCAGCCACTTGCACAGGTCAGGTCCATAAGCAGCAAGCGAAGGCTTTCCATATGTCAAATGCAACAACACGGGATGTGCCATGGCTTTCAATTGATCTGTTCCACAAGTGAGTGTCGTAGGTCAGTAGGTCACCCGTAGACCTATGCTGGTGATCGTTTGTTAAGGGCCCCACAGACATCGTTCTTTTTCATCATGTTTGCACGACGTGCCAACCGATGTCGGTCAAACCGATGGAACGATACCTCCACACACTGTTCGGTTTTCTTTCAGTTTCTCGCAAATATTTAGTCCGTTAACATGGATAATACTTTAGTATTGGCGGCGGCTTTAGCTATTAAAGTGAAATACAGCAAGAAAAAACATTCTAAATGGGTGAAACAGGGGCTTTTAAAAAGAGGCCAATTCTCCCATATAAATCTATTAGAAGAATTGCTTCTGGAACCAGGGAATTGGTACAAGTATTTGAGGATGGATAAAGAAACATACTTAGAATTACTTAATTCAGTAGCACCTCTAATAAGAAAACAGGATACTTAGATGAGACAAAGTATTTCCCCTCATGAACGTCTGACAGCACATTTTTGATAGGTGTCGCTTACCCTAGATACGCTTACTGGAAGGCAACCAGAATGACACTGCAAAATCCCGTCGTGATTGCGCGATGAACGGCCACACATATACCGAGTTGCACGACGTTTGAAACCGACAGGTAAAATCAAGCTCTGACAGATTTTTTGGAACGACGGTCAACACGACGGTTTTTCGGCACACACGGACCGAAATGAGTGTGATCGGTTAGCACGTCGTGCAAACCTGATGAAAAAGAACGATGTCTGTGGGGCCCTTTACTGTTGTCTAGGTATTTCAGGAGCTGTACGTTAGTGACAGTCTCCATAACTTTAGCCATGTTGAGAGACGCCTCTAGTACCACAGCAGAATGATAAGACAAATAAAGTTGCGTATCGTGTCATCTGCGTAAGAATGCATCTTGCAATTTTTAACTACTTCATCCGATTCAGAGATATACAAGGTACACAATACTGGACCTAGGATGGACCCTTGCGGTACACTTTTTGTAACACCGTGTAAAGCAGAAACTGATCATTCAACTTTAACACACTGCGAGAATCCATTCTAGAGAAACAACACTGGCCTTCCATTGAGAATCCTGATAAGCTGGATCACAGTTTTTTTTGCTAGGTTACACACATAAAAATAATTTTTTAGATGAAGCACAGATGCTTTAATTTAAAGTATACCATAACTTCCTATACGCGCAAAGTTATGCTAATCTTAAAGTGAGAATACGATATCTTCGACCATATAAGGGTTGGATTGAGAAAATATCTTCAATGAAAAACTGGGAAATTCTTGATAGTAAGAATACCAAAATCTTAAATCAAGCATATGGTAATCTTGACCGAAGTATTTCATAATCTTGACTGAAGCATTTCATAATCTTAACTGGGAGAATTTCATAAACTTGACGCAAGTAGCTCAACTTTATTCTAAGATTGTGATATTCTTGGATGAGGAATCTAATAGTATTAATTTGAGCATTCAAACTCTTCTATGAGCATGTAGAAATTTTTCTGGAGAAATAGTTCTGCAAAATTTCTTAAATCACATTTAATATACTTAGTACTTATCTAGGAACACCTGAGTCAGGTCTTCGCATCCCAATTTTTTTAATAGCTCGTTCATGGTTGGATAGATCCAGTGATAAGGAAGCTGATGGGAACTGGGACGCGACTCAAATGCCGGTGGACCAGCACTACCGGCATATTCGATGACTGATGGTTGACGGTGGTATCACACGTTTCAATGGCAATTTATTTCACAGTTTGACTAGATAGTAGATACTATTATGTGCTATATTATGCAGGATCCAGGATGCAATTATTACGCTACGGTGCTAAAGACGGCGGCGAATGCGACAATCCGAAAACCGATAATGGCGGCGCGGACGCGGACGGGCAACATAACAGGCTGTTGAGTTGAGAGGGTGGAGAGGTTAGAGTTGACCCGTGACACGCTGCGTGCATGCGCACTCCGACGTTGGTAGACGTCAAATAAATGATTTACTTGATACAAATATAAGGTGTGCTTGTGAAACAGCGTTCATTTTCAAACCAAGATTATCATATTGTAAATGAAGGTTCGCATTTTCAAGCTGTCTATATTCTTGATACAGGTAAACTGGACATCGCTGGAAAAAATGATAATCTTGATATAGAATTATGAAGTATTTGTTATTAAATTATGTTAGCCTTGGTTGCAAAGAAAATTATATTCTTTCGGAGCATATTTCTTTAAAATAAGTATATAAATCACATTATTCTTGATACAAATTTTCTATAATTTTCTCATCAAATATTCTTTCTTAGAGTGAGAACCGATATTCTTGTTGTAAATATGTATTTACAAGAATATTTCAATTTTTGACTTTAGAATTTCTTTTTATGTGTGTGTAGGATGGCTGGAAACTCAGTCCTGAGGGATTCACTGACGGCTAAATGCTGTCATATTGGCAGATCAGCCTCCTTCTAATACAGACTACAGAAAAAATACCGCCCATCACTGTTCAAAAAGTAGATTTGTGTCTTACAGCACGCAGATATCAAGGCCAACGGAACACCATAACGCTGAACATTGGCAAGATGTGATATTACGTACAGTTACGTGTGTCTGTCTTCTTAACACATTTTAGATAATGTCTATGATTACCTGAGCGGCCGAAGCTGCACTCCAGTTGGTTTCTGGAGGAGATGATAAAGATCTGCGAGGACGGGACATCGACACATCCATCGGGTCGTTCTGCGCGAAACATAAGGCGTACCTTACACCTCGGATGCGAATTGGAGCGTGAAATTATCGCGATAATGCCTGTAATTTATGTAATAATCGACATTTATGGCCGTAATATTTTATGTATACGTGTTTTTTCATCTGCAAGCTTTGCTCTGGTGATAAGTGTTATCTGGAAATCTGCATGGATATAACTGTACCGCGATCAATTAAATCGTCGGTAAACAAGTATTTATGTTGGTCTATAGTAAAATTGTGCTTTAACTGTAATACGTACTTTGTTTTTGTTTTGATTTAGTTACTACAACTAATTTTCAGTACGTTTGCATGGAAATTTAATTCGAATTTCATCGATACCATATCCGGCGTTTCATGTGTTTACGTGTTCAGTTTTCAGATCGATTTCAATGCGTTTCGTGAGGTGTCTAGTGGTAGTCTAGTAGTATCAAAACTATCCTAAACTACAAATCTCACATAACCTACAACCTAGTCCAGTTTTTTAGCTGACTCACTGAAGTCATTGAAGAGAGCTTATGCAGAGCCTCTGTCTGTCCGTCCGTCCGTCTACCCGTATACAAAAGATAGTCAAAACTACAGGTGCTAGAGAAAATCATCATCATAGTCACAATGTCTTAATAGAACTTGTAAAATGCATTAAGTCGGAGCTAGAGTATTGCCGACACGAATATTAGCAATAGTTTTGAGAACTGTAGCTCGCCATCGTTCGCGATTTACTGTCAGTTTAGTGGCGCTCTTGGTACTCATATCCAGCAACTTTTTTGTCGTATCCACCCAGCGTGTAGGGGGATGGCCACGGCGGCGCCCACTCGGGGCATGACCCTGAATCACAAGTTTCTCCATATTATCGCTTCTGTGTATATGTCGATGGGCGGTACTCTCAGCATTCTCCTCCATGTCCACATTTCAAAAGCAGCTATGCGAGCTCGATCTGCCTTTTTAACAGTCCAATTTAGCGAGGCATACAAAAATATGGAGAACACAAGAGACTGAAGCAGCGACATTTTTGTAGCTTTACTGATGTTATGGTCACGCCATATTTTAGTGTGCTTTGTCATGGCCACACGTGCCTGTTGAATGCGCTGTCGAATCTCATTTTTTTTATCTGCTTTGTGGACTATTCTAAGGCGTTTGATAACGTAAAGTGGCCTAAACTGAGGGAAATCCTTATTTCTATGGGAGTCCCTTACCACTTAATATTTCTCATATAGCAACTCTATGAGTCTAGCTCGGCTCGTGTAAGAATTGATGGCAACCTGTGTAACCTGTCTGGTTACAGCAACCAGAAAAGGAGTTCGTCAGGGATGTTATTTAACATTTACTCTGAATTTGTGATGCGACGGGTATTGGAAAACTGGAATGGCGGTATAACTATTGGCGGAAGCAAAATATCTAACTTAAGATTTGCTGACGATACAACCCTTATTGCTGCTTCTCAGGAAGAACTAGTAGCTCTGTTAAACATTTTAGAACAACACAGTGCATCAGCGTATAGTCTTGGCATTAACTACAACAGGACCAAGGTTATGATCGTAGATAAATAGCATGACAATCGTCGAGAAATAAAGTCAATAGGCCGTTGTGAGGTAGTTCAATGTTTTGTGTACCTTGGTTCTTTGATCGACAATTCGGGTAGCCGAGAGAATGAGATTCGACGGCGCATTCAACATGCACGGGTGGCCATGACAAAGCTTACTAAAATATGGCGTGACCATAACATCACTGAAGCTATCAAAATGTCGCTGGTTCAGTTTCTTGTGTTCTCCATATTATTGTATGCCTCGGAAACTTGGACTGAAAAGGCAGATCGAGCTCGGATATTCCTTATATCGCCCTTCGAACTAATGTTTCCATGGATGAGCTCGGTAATCCAAAGATACTATCCTCCATTGTGTCGACGAGAATTCTTACATTCTTCGGACATATTTACAGAAGCGATAATATGGGGAAACTTGTAATTCAGGGTCACGCCCCGAGTGGGCGGCGCCGTGGCCATTCCCCTACATGCTGGGTGGATACTGCGAGACAGATGCTATATAGATATGGGTATCAAGAGCGCCACTGAACTGACACAAAATCGCGAACGATGGCGAGCTACAGTTCTCAAAGCTATTGATAATATTCGTGTCGGTAATACTCTAGCTCCGACTTCATGCATTTTATGAGTTCACAACATGTCTGTTAAGACATTGTGACTATGATGATGACGCTAATCTGAGCTATTATCAAGGTATCATCGGAAAAACGGATGTTTTTTTATGATTTCACCGTTTGTCTTTACTCTCGCTGTTCCTTCAGATATAGCCTCTTTCATAATTTTCTCGGACTAGTGGTTTAAAAAATATAAGAGAGAGTATGCATCCCTATCTCTATATATTGCAAGACGCTCCTCGATGATCCTAATAAATGGGCGCCATCCAGAGCAATCTTCCCTCAAAATTACTTCGACTATGCTTATAAATTATGAACATATTTCCTACCACAAGACATCTTGTCGGCTTGATTTCCAGCTCATTAGAACAGCATAATGATAGCAGTTTGCACGCCATACAATGGACTGAATCGCAAGAGAGTTGACCTGTAGAATGCACTTCGGTTTGCGAGCGTCGCATCTAGAATGCCGTGGTGGGCGAAATAGACATGACAATCGACTATCGCGCGGCGATGGCGCCACGGCCAACTTTGATATGCTCTGCATGCGTGCCGGCCGCCGGAGAGACGCAGACGGTGTGTGGGAGTACATTGTGCCTTCCAAGTGTGATATTTTCATGGTTGCTAAGGATATATGGGTCTATAAACGCCATCGTGCAATAAACTCTGATTGAATTGTGTCCGACTTGAAGTTTGAGAAATGGGAATGCGGAAATGTGTGACCTGTTTCGTTTTTATTTCCAAGGAATCGTTAGGATGTCAGGTGAAGGGACAGTTTTTTAGGTTGGATGTTAAACCCTAGTGTGGATATAAAACAATGTTTGTTCTCAATAATTTTCCATGTGACGGTGAATCTCAAATTCATTCATTCGTTTCTTGAGGCTCACGTCGTTGCTCACGATATTTCAAAGGCATTTGATTAACTGTGGCATACAGTTCTCCTAAACAAGCTTCCATTCTACGGTCTTTCCGTTAAACTATGCAGGCAGACTGGCAGATTGGCTTCGCTCCACGTTTATCGCAATACCAAAATCAAATAGTGCTAAATCATGTAAAGATTATCGTCTCATTAGTTTAATGAGCCACTTCCTAAAACTTTTCCTTCGAATCTTACATACAAGACTCCACAAAAAATGTGAGGAGGTGAGTGGAAGCAGTCAATTCAGATTCAAGAGTGGATTTGGAACCAGAGAAGCCATATTCAGTCTCCAAACACTAGTACAAAACTGCCAAGATCAAAGAAAAGATGTCTTCATGTGCTTCATCGATTATGAGAAAGCGTTTGACAATGTCAAGCACGATCTTCTCATATCATATCTTGGCGATTTGGGGCTGGATGGCTAGGCTGATCAGTAATCTGTACTGGAAACAAAAAGCAAATGTTCGAGTCCATAATGCAGGATCAAAAGATGATGTTGAAATACAAAAGGGAGTTAGACAAGGGTGTATTTTGTCGCCGATGTTATTCAACCTATATGTGGAGAGAGCATTTGCTGAGGCAACCTCAGATAGCCCTAGGCATTAAAATAAACGGATTTCCAATCAACAATCTCCGATATGCAGATGACACTGTCACACTAGCAGACAATGTGAATGGGCTTCAAACTCTACTGAGTCGCGTTAACGAGGAAAGCCAAGGGCTGGGTCTGAAGATAAATATCAACAAAACCAAGTTCATGGTGGTTAGCAGAAACCATATCCCAAACACCCGAATCCACTTGAATGGAGGGGACATCGAACGGGTCAGCAAATTTAAATATCTGGGATACGTGGTAAACGAAAGATGGGATCCAGATCAGGAGATAAGATGCAGAATTGAACAAGCTAGGACAATTTTTCTGAAACTTAGAAAATTTCTTACCAACAAAAATTTGAACTTCACTCTTAGATACAGGATGATAAAGTGTTATGTTTGGTCCACTCTGTTGTATGGCGTGGAGGCATGGACGCTGAAGGCAGCCATTGTAAATAAGATTGAAGCGTTCGAAATGTGGACTCTGCGACGAATGCTGAGAGTGTCCTGGGCCGACCATATAAGAAATGAGAACGATCTCCAGAGAGCTGGGTTAGCAGGACGAGAACTTTTTGAGTATATAAGGAAGAGGAAAATAGCTTACCTAGGCCACATAATGCGTGGGGAACGCTATCACCTCCTGCGTCTCATTCTTCAAAGGTAAGATCGAAGGTGGGAGAAGAGGAATTGTAAGAAAAAAGCTATCATGGCTGAGAAACATCCGTCACTGGACAGGAATAAGCGACTTCCAGGAATTACAGTGGGCTGCAATGAATAGGATGATCTGATGAGAGAAAGGATGAACACCTACGCAGGAATCTGCATGGCACCCTAAGAAGAAGAAGAAGATGCAGGCAGACTTCCTCTCTGATTGCAACATCTCTTCTTCCTTCCATGAACGTTGGGGTTCCATAGGGATCAGTATTGGACCTGACATTGTTTCTGGTCTCTGCTCTCTAGCATTATAAACCCAATCCACAGTTTTGCGGATTATCATGCGCATCATAAGCAATACACCGATCTCTGTGAACGAGCTCGAACGCTAGCAGTGGCAGCTTCTCTTTCAAAGGATCTCGATACCATTACCGCTTGACGGCTCAAGAACATGGTAAAATTCAATGCTTCCAAGACCCAGTACTGTGCACTTTCAAACAAAAAGTGTATAATCCAACCTTAACTCGCTACAACCCTAACGCGCCACTTCCAGTCTATCTCACCGCCGCGATATTGGTGACCTCGGACTTTTGTATAGGTATTCAAACAGAATCTGCTCTTTTGAACAATCCTCTATAATTCCACAGCTCGTCAATCCTATTAGATGCACCCGCGAAACTGCTGTATCTCATCCCAAGGCAGTGGATCTTCATACATCATAAGCCAAGCGGCCTTTGTTTCCAGAGTGTACAGGGCTTGGAATAAACTGCCAAGAGAAGCACGTTTAACCCTACAAACGTTGGCCTAACCAAGTCCCGCGTCAACGAATTTCCCAACGTTTTCATAGCAGCCGCAATGCAAAATTAAAAAAAAAATAATAAAAAACACGGTGATTCTCCACAACGTTTTGTATTTATAGTAATAAAAAATATCTGTATGAGTTTCAAACAAAGTGAGGCTCAGCGTGGCGAAGTTTAGCTTGAGCTACTTTTACGCCTAACCACCAGAGTTTTTAGCACAAGTTGTTATGTGTATACGTAAATATAACACATATTTTGAAGATTAATCGAATACTTACCTGTATGAAGATTAATCGTAATTTTCCGAGCTTGTCTTCCGATATGATTACGTTGTAGTTTCTGATTTATCACATCCATCGATACGTGTTTACAGCAGAGATTCTTTGTCAGCAATCCGACCGACGCCCGACACAACCGTTGCTTACATACTCATTCTGTTTTTTAAGCAAAATTGCCCCTATAGGGGTAGGTGGTTGGGCGGGTTGGAATCATATCGGAAGACAAGCTCGGAAAATTACGATTAATCTTCATACAGGTAAGTATTCGATTAATCTTCAAATTTTCCTTCGCTTGTCTTCCGATATGATTACGTTGTAGCGGTTAAAAGCTAGTCGGTGCAATTTTGCGGTAACCACTCTAAAAGATAAACAATATTTCCAAAAAAGAAAAGGAAATCGATTTATTGAAAATGATTACGTTGAGAAATAAATAGGCGTAGCAGAAATACATAGATACCGTTAGATATGTAAAGAAAAAAAAATAATAACATTTACAAGACACGTGTAAACGAAAAAACAAAAAAAAAATGAATTTATATATGTACACATGCGTATATAGACTATTATAGACACTACGTAATTAAGGTAAACCTAAATTCGATATGGTATGTGCGAATATGTAATAAGGCATACCTAGAGGACGGTTATAAAATTTAAAGAAAACATTTGAATTTAGGCTCCATCCGGCTGTATGCTTAATGACATTTATATTCACCCCTGATTTAAAAGTCGCAGACGTTGCCGCATGGCGAACACTATATTCCGTAAAAACAGTATCACCTATGACGCTGTTTTTGAATGCTAACTTGATCCATCTACTTCTGTGTTGTTGCAGGATGCTAAGGTTTTTTATGCGTTATAAACAGGCAAGTGCAAGTTGATCGAATATTTTTTGTGACCTGTAGATAATGGTTCAGAGTAGAGGGTACACATAATTCAGGTGTATCAAAAAATGGAAACGTTAAAATAAGTTGATTGTTGTAAGGGGCTGAAGTTTTTAGTTTTTCAGAGATTCAATTTTGTCGCTAGAAGTGTTTATATGAGTAATGTCGATTTTGTTGCTGCTGGTGTTTGAATCACATGCGCAGAAGTTGAAAGCCATAAGCGTGATTGTTTTAATGGTTAATGGTTCAAGAGATAAATTTGTTAAGGGGTAAAGGGTTGCTAAGTACCCGAAAACAGGTTCTACATTCCAAGTAAAGTCATATTTAGGTTTGGGGGGTTTTAAACTATAACTCCCTTTAACAAATCGTTTGATTATTTTTTCATCAATATTGGCAGGTGAAAACATGAAATTTAGAGCTGATCGGTGTGTGTTTATTGTTGCGTAAGAGGCAGGTTCATTTATTTCGGTTACTAAAAAGTGTCATATTTGAACACATCGTGATGATGGCCTCTACAATGTATCCAATATTTTCGAAAAACAAGCATTCTACTGTTTCCATGAGCCTTCCGAGGTAGATGAAAACATTACTGGTATGGCCCGGCAGGAAATGTTTCTTTGAAAGAATGCCCTCCGGACAATTTCCCTACCACCAGTGAAAGCTTCCTGTGTAGGGGATGAGCCTCGCTAAAGGGAGAGAGTAATACAGTTTCATGAGGTGTAAACGATATTGGCTTTCCAATTAATAAAGATATAAACAAAGCGCACCAAGGCTGCGATGGCCACGCAGGCACCACCAATATACCAGTTGCGTGGTCCTGAATTTTTTTTTTTGCGTTTTAGACATCATTGAGAATGGGTGAAATGCATAAAAGTAAACATTTGTCCAAGATGTTATGAAAGCATCTACTGCTACTGAATGTGGGTCGGGAACCAAGAAATGTACTTTTTACATTTTTGATTAAGGTCGGTTGCGAAAAGGGCTATTTCCGGTTCCCCGAAACCTCTTATTATTTTGTTAAAAATCGGTGTACGTAAGTCGTATTCAGTTCCAACCGACTTTGCTCTTGATCCCCTATCAGCTTCTGTATTTTCGTTAGAAGAAATGTAGGAAGCAAATAGGGTTATTTGATTGTGTTCACACCAAGAAGCTGATAGGTTATCTTGCTAAGGTTTCGGTATTTTACGCTCCCTCCCCTTGTTAGGTAGGCAGTCCTATGGTAAATTCTTAATAAAACTCGAATATTCTTTTTTGTTTTGGGAAAGGATTTTAAGCCGTAAAAAGCAGCTTGTATTGCAAGGTAATTAATATGTTGGAATTTATCTGATTTCTGCCTAAAACCCTTTGCATGCATACCATTGCAGAAAGCGCTCCATCCTGTGGTGGATGCATCAGAGAATATTTCTAAAGAAAATGCTTTGGATTTAGTTTTTCCAGAAAAATGTAAATTTTGGATCCACCAATTAAGAGTGTTTTTTATTTGATGAGTAACTAACATGTCGCTATTAGAGGTTTTTGTTATCAGGAATTTGAATGTTTTACGCGCTAACATCTTAATGTGATTGGATGGCTGGAGTTGCCGCCAGCAAAACTCCAATAACTTTCGTAAAGTCTCTGATAGGAATAGTATATGGCTTACAGGTTTTGTTAATTAGATACTTAGCCACTTGTATTTTTGTAAAGATATAAGGGACGAGATTTAGGCAAAACAGAAGGCAAGTAAACTCATTGGCCTTCTAGAAGGAACCTGAAGTGTGTTCGGTACTTTGGAGGGAAAGGTAAAATATGTATCCCTCAAATCCAAACTTGTTGCATAACAAGTCTTGGTTAGAAGTTATCATTAACGGTTCTGAAATCTTCGCGTTGGAAACGAGGAGCGAAAATATATTTATTCAATGCCTTTAAGTTTAAAATAAACTTCTTTTTTCCATTAGGTTGGGTGGCAAGAAAAAATGGCGATAAGAGGTCGCCAGTATCATAACCACATTTTGAAATGGCAGCAATGTCCAAGAGCGCTGTTATAGATTATATAGAGTAGAATAACCTTAGATCGACACCCGAAAATGTTTCTAAAGAGTAATGTGACTGCTTAGACTGTCGAAGAAACTTTAATGTGAGACCTTTAAGCCAACTTAGTACAGCCAACTTGCTATTCCCTGCCACGCAGAAATGTAAGGTGATAGTCGACCCGCCTATTTTGTATGTACCAGATGTAAGTTTTGTTGAAGCAGTCGCGATTGCCCATTTCTTCGATTTGTACAGATTGTCTGTTTTCATTCGGGTGTTCCTCTCCCCGCGCCGGTAGGTTAAATATCTAGAGGAAGTATTATATGAAGAGGAGCCGGGGAAATGTAGGTTGATGGTCTAGCTGATGATGGTCCAGCTGAAGATGGGCCTGGAGAACTGGTGGGGGTGAAAAACCTATGCTTTAGCACAGAAATGTTCTTTTGCAAATTTTGTTGGTTTTTGGCAGCTTCCCCAAACTTCGCACCAAACAAACCTGAATCCAATTGGCTAAGGAAGCCTACTTTGCGTGACTTGGCATTTAGTAGAAGTAGAATATTGCATTGACATTGACCAGGTATTATGAACATGTGTAAATAATGACACTGCGTCAGCTAAACAGGCCAAGTTGGTGTCGGTGTGATGTTCCTTAATTAAGGTATCCATAATTACGCATATAGCCGTTAGGCCATGACCCATGTGATGTTGTAATGACCTCAAAGAATAATATTTTTTGTTGGCCGAGGCATTGAAACAATCCAAAACTTCATTATTAAGCGTGGGGGAGCCAGCGCCGAGTTAGTTTTATGAATCGGATATTTATCTATGATCTTTTTCGACACCTGTTTGCAAAGAAGAGTCCCAACCTGATGCAATGTCATCATGCAGCTCCTCCCCTTGAATTTGGTTATCTACGGGTTGGGGTGTGGGAGGTCGGGAAGAAGGTTCCACTTAAGTACTGCCTTAGGCGTGAAACCATAGTGTACTGGGAAGTGGTCAGGTGGATCATCATCCTTCGATGAGGAAGACGCTGGAACAGCGGGCGGCCATGAGTCTTTGGAGTAAGAGGTAGTACGGTCCACGACCAAGAGGTAGATACATACAAAAATGCAGCCCACGGCTATGAAATGGTCTACCCACGGTAGAGATAAAGTCAAAAACCAAGAGAATGTATAAACCCACGGCTATCCGTCAAAAGTATTGGCCATAGAATTTGAAAAAAAAGTACTTACCCGGCAAAAGTATTGTCCACAGTATTGGATAGTCTACCCACGGTAGAGAGGAATCCAAGGACAATAGAAATGTATAAGCCCACGGCGATCCATCAGAATTATGTCCCGCAGTAGTTGAAAAGATTTTGCAGATTCTACCCACGGTAGACAGGAATCCAAGGACAATAGAATGGATAAACCCACGGCTATCCGTCAGAAGTATGTCCCGCAGTAGTTGAAAAGATCTTGCATATTCTACCCACGGTAGACAGGAATCCAAGGACAATAGAATGGATAAGCCCACGGCTATCCGTCAGAATTATGTCCCGCAGTAGCTGAAATTATTTTGCATATTCTACCCACGGTAGACAGGAATCCAAGGACAATAGAATGGATAAACCCACGGCTATCCGTCAGAATTATGTCCCGTAGTATTTGAAAAGATTTTCATATTCTACCCACGGTAGAGATGAATCTAAGGACAATAGAATGGATAAACCCACGGCTATCCGTCAAAATTATGTCCCTCAGTTAGACAGTTGAATAGTTTAAATGTCACTTTGGTTCGCATTGGCACTCCCGAGTAATCCAAAATAATCGCGCACAAGTTTCGGTTCACTCAACGAATTCGAATAGGGTTCACTCGATGGATACGAAAAACAGAATGAGTATGTAAGCAACGGTTGTGTCGGGCGTCGGTCGGATTGCTGACAAAGAATCTCTGCTGTAAACACGTATCGATGGATGTGATAAATCAGAAACTACAACGTAATCATATCGGAAGACAAGCGAAGGAAAATAAAAAACATATATTCGACAATTCTGTCAGAGGATTTAAACTTGTGTAGAGCGAAGTTTGACGGATTACTTGGACGCCGTCAATATTCAGCGATTACCTTGGCCAGCTTAGAGTCCAGACCTAAACCCCATATAGCATGTATAAGATAACCTCGAAAGACAGATTCGCAGCCATACACCAGTTCCTACGGCCATCCGTGAGCTAAAAACTACTGCTATTGAGGAGCGGGAGAATATTTCACAAAGCGACGTGCAAGACATAATAGAACGGCTTTCAAATTAGAGGAGGAAATATACATTATTAATACAATAATTAGGGCATACTTTTAAAAAAAAATGCAAATTCAATTTTTTTAATTTTTTTGTTTTAATAAAATCATTTCACAACTTACACCTGCTTCATTTGTATTCGTAACGGTTCACCCAATTTGTTATTATAACAGAATTGATTAAATTATGATTTTGAAGAAATCGACAAAATGTAGGTGGACGGATAAATGTGCCCCTGAGTGTATTTGTTTTTGGCATAAATGAGCTGAGGATGAAACCTTTATAATGTTTATGTAGAACGATTTTTTTTTCATAAGATGTATATGTGATACCTATGCATAGTCACTTTCAAAATGAGCCGTGATTGGGTCACTGATCTATATATTATTATACTTTTCTCGCCTTTCGCCAATCCCAAATTATACACGCCTAGTGAATACGATATGCAAATTATCCAAAGGCATGTTGAAAGTCCATTCGTTAGGTCAAAGAGCTCGATAAAAAAAACTGGTCCAACACTATGATTTTCTTCTCCTTATACGTCAGAATTATGGTGCTATGGAGATACAGTTAATTGTGTTATCTCCTAACATGTCTAAAGACTTTCACTTTTGATGTAGAGATGACGTTCATTTGAAATGGATTTGCATGGTTTCAAACAAAATTAAAAGAACAAAATATAGGTATAAATGGTCATTTCTATTTTTGTTTCTCTCTGAATTTAAGTATCTACCTTTATAAGGCAAGCAATCGAAAGTTTAGTTACAGCCACAGAAAATAATAAAATATAGTTCAGTTGATTAACTAGACAGTTGATACCTCTCAAAAATGTAGTTTTCATTGTGTTTTCAGTTGTGATATATTAAAATTAAATAAGATCATATCGAGGGTGGTCGCTCAGCAAAATATTAGGTAAAAATATAGGCCTTAACAAAACTTATTCAAGTGCAAAGGTTGATAATTACCAAAATAAGAGTGTCAAAGTTGTAATTAGAGATTTAAAGGTTCGGAAAAAATACCGGAAGATTTGGAAAATACGCGGGGTTTTTTGGTTTTTTTTTCAGAATTTGGGAAACATAGGAAAAAACGGAAAATATATTTCTTTTTAAATTTAAAGCCAGAATATAATTGTGAGATAAATGTATATTCCCGAATATAAATCGCTTTAATAAAAAAACAAAAATTGTATATTATAATTATATATAACTACTTCATTTCATATTATTTAAAAAAAGGTTAACAAAATAACATTAATTTTAGATACCTATATGTATAATAAAAAATACATTACAAAAATTTAGAAGAACTGCCAAAGTAAGTAAAAATAACATACTTAGGCAGAGCCGCCATTATTTCAAAATATTGTCATCAAAAAAACTTGAAATGAAATGACAAGACATGTAAAAAACATTGTTTGGACTTAGGGGCACTTCATCGTCAAGATCTGAGTCTTCGGAAAAAGAATCTGGTTCTCATTCTAATTCCCTAGCATCGCCATCCTAGAATAAATTCATGAATATGCTCAATATCCATTTCAACCTCCTCTAAAAGCGGAAATGGTCTAGCATTGTAGGAAAATGCATAATTTTCGTCCAACAACAATGTTGCAGCATTTTATATTTAAAATGTGTTTGAAACAGTTGTTGAATTGACTAATATTTAATACGTATACCTCCCTGAAATTTACCGGTTTTTTTTCAAATTTTCAATTTTTCCGGAAATTTTGAAACCATATGTAATTATCATTTCATTTCTGCTTGATAATCCATCAGCAGGATAAAGTAAAAGAACGAAATTAGGAACTCGGGGGTTTTTTGAAGCAAAAATTAAATCTGTTCTTAGTAGAGGGCGCCACTTACTATAGCCTCTTTAAAAATAATGTAACTTTTTTATGTCTCGGTACATTAGTGTAAGCGTTGAAGATTATGGTTGTTAAATGTTTTCACGTGAAAAATGTATACTTTCTAAATATGGCTCCAGACAACCATTTTCCAGATATCTACTTAACAATGAATCAGTACATGGTCAAGTTTCCAAATGTAACTTTGTCGAAGTAGGCTGTGATTAAATCAGATGTCAGTTGCATCTATAGACGCTTAGTTACTAGGCCTTTACGGAAACACTGATCTGGATCCGGATAGATCAGTTATATGTCAAACAGTTGTCAATGCCTGTCAAGTGGGATTTAAGATTCCATTAATTTAACGGACATCGAACAACGAAAAAGTTGGTTTAACAGATGGTTAAGTAAAGCAGCTACTGATCTGAATCATCCGATCGCAATCACTTACTGTACAAGAGTGAACTACCCTATTCCTGACCGATCCCGGATCACTTTCCGAACGTGATCAGTGATCCAACTGATCGGGTTAACCCTATCATAGTTTCCGTAAAGGCCTACTATCAAACTTTGCTAGTGCTTGTTGACATTTGACAGATTTTTTACATATTAGGTCTGTTTTTACAGAGAATCACAAACCAGTCAGAGCCAATCAGTATTCCCCATTGCAGTTGTCAAACTATTTCTGACTAGTACTGGCCAATCAAATTGACGCTGACTAGTTTGTGATTGCTGTAAAAACAGACCTATTAAGTGTGAAGTTAAATGTGAAACTTGTCTTCTTTTTTTGTATGTCTTGATTTTGTTTGAAATGCATGAAATTCCGTTATTAATTTTAGTTTTTTATGAAGTTTATTAACGAATTTGGGTCCATAGTATAAGAAGGGTGTTGTTTCATGGTTTTGTGTCTTAAAATCAAGGTTAACTATCGACTGGGAATATCGATCATACATTGTACTCGAAGGCTTACCGGTATTTTTTAACAAATGGTATTGCTACTATTGTCGTTTCTCCCGCTTCGGCCCGTAGTCTGTATTTTAATTTAAAATAATATAGTTTATGTATTCATGCGTGGGTAGTCCAAAGTCAATGCACTTCGCTTGATTATCTATCAACTTATCTTTCGCCAGCGATCTAGCTAGCATCGCTCATTTTCCGGCGAACAACACAACGGTGTTGTTCTGTAAGAGAACGAAGGCGCCATGCACATTTTTAACTGCAAGCTGTTGCCCGTACCTAGAAGATTACAAATCGCCCGTGCTGGAAAAAGCCATCCTGTCCATTTATTAACTCCCACTGTAGAAATTCAATTACACGCGGAAAACGAGGCAGAGGGAGGTGCGGGACTAATATTTCAACACCTCGTATAATATCAGTACGACCGGAGCCGTCCGTCCAAAGAATTGTCCTCCGTACAGCCTAGACGTACAAATATTACACAGTCTAACCAAAGTTTACGGAATACATATAAGTTGGATCACTCCGCAAAAATATCAAAACGACCTGCCCCTTGCTCCGTCTCCCCGGTACATCGGTAGCAGTGTACCGACGTCAGCCGGGAGATACGGGACGGCGCAAAGTAGAGGTTGAACGTGTTTAACGCGAAGTGTATACAGTGTCTCAAAAATATCGAATTTTGTTATCTCGGATTTGTTTGCAGGAGATGGATAATATTTTTAGAAGTTTGATTTTATCAATTACATTTATTAACGGACGGCAAATGACAATCAGATCCATCCTTATTTTGTGGCAAACCTTGAAATGTAAAGGATATAAATACGACGATTAAGACAAGCAATATGTCGGAACTGGGCAGTAGTACAGAATTATAATTTTGGGGATGTAAATTAGAGCAGATGTGTCTTGTCTTGTCATTGTACTACCCAATGAGGTATTTGTTTTTGGTCACGTGGAATTCGATTCAAAATTATTAATGGGACACCCTGTACATTTGTGCCTTTCTGTGTTCCACCCGATAAAACAATTCCAACAAACTAACACACTTGGGGTCTAAATTGATTAATTCAAGACCTACAGGTACTTAAAGGATTGTATCACGCTAAAAGCGTATAGTGAGACAAAATATTCATTCGGTGGTCTTACTATACCTCCCAGGGATATTCTAAATTATATTTTAGAGCTCGGAAATATTTTTATTGATAACTTTAAAAATTTAGTTTCTAGCAATTAGAATGACACTGAAAAGCAAAATGTCAAAAACAATTTATTCACACCCATGTAAAACATTTCCACATGATTTTATCTTCTAAAATTGTACATATGAGTTCGAATATACTATACCATAAATTTTTTAAGCTGTGGTCCCAAAAATAAGCCAAATAAACAAAACATTAAGGTAAAAATACTACAGCACCTTTGAACCAATTTTTACTTATCTACGAAATAGCTACAATATATGAAATCATTTGAGATTCATTAGTGTATTAGCAAAATAAATGTTATATTTGTATTTGTATGTCTAAATCGGCTGTCAATACCTAGCTTTTCAATGACCCTCGTATATACGTAAAACCCAGGCGCTAGCAAGTCCCCGCTAAAAGACCCTCGTACTTGAGCAAAAACCAACGCAAAAACTAACTGGCGCGTGCGGCCGCGGTATCGCTTTGATGTGAGTTCTTCAAAGTGCCGACGGAGAGTGATCCAACTTATACGTATTCCGTAAACTTTGGTCTAACCCACGTTTGATCCAGAAAAATAAAGTTGATTGCCTCAGTACTTAATAATAATAATAAACGCCTTTATTAATAAATCAGACAAACGTCTGTTGGGGATGGCAGCAAAAACATGGCGAAGTTTACCTATAAGCTAATCTAACACTTAACTATGAGCTGCAGATTTAGAACGATGTTAAATAAAGTATACTGGGGGAAAAGCCTAAATAATAATAATCCTTATGCTAACATAATTATACGAAACATGAAGAATAAACATAAAAAATGAAGAACGTAGAACCAGATCATTGCGAGCCAAGTAGTGTAGTTTTAATGTGTTCCTTGGAGCTGTAGAGTGTGACACTCGGTGACAAGTTAGCAAAGTCACAAATGAAGGTATTGCAGAGAGTAACGAATTTATAAGTGAAACATCTTGAAAACAAGGTGGTATAATGGAGGGCCATCGTTAATTTATAAGTCTTGGCAAACAGGAGTTCCAGTTAAAAATAGTTTATATACAAAAACTAAATAATAAAAATTAACTAAGTTTGGAAGCTTCATCCATCTAATGGTACGAAAACAGTCCGAAACATGATCATACTTTCTGATCCTAAAAATAAATCTAACACAGCTGTACAGCACTAAGTTTCCTGCAAGTTGTTTGATCGCCTCACATAGTTTTTTCCTCATTTTAAATCTGGAATGGAATCTGAGCTTCTTATCAATTAATAAACCTAGACATTTGACATGGTCCAAAAATGATATTGAAACATTATTGATTTTAACACTACGACGACTTGTCGTTGTGAAGTTCTCAACAAAAATTGAAAAATTATTCTTGACTTTGAAGCCCTCTCACGGTCAAACGGTGCAACTTGGTATATAGGTACGTTGTGTTTATTCGCAATATTTTGACTCAGTGAGATGGGGGTTCTTCTATGGGACCGTCTTTCTGGGACACCCTGTATATCAGCTCTCCTGTTATCAGAACAAAATACTACAAGAGATGACATTAAGCTATTGATGCTTAAGCCGTGGCCATCGTACATTAACAAAGACAAGTAGGGTCACTCCCCGTGCCGACTTTAATATGAGTCTCACAAATGCGAGCCGCTTCGATTTGAGAGGGGTTCCCTTCGTGCGGTCTCATTTACTTACAGGGAATCCGACTGTGCGATATTGTCGACGTCAACGGCCCGTGCACCGTGTTGCGTGTTAGGTGGTGTTAGTTGGACTGACCCTGTAAACCACAGCTGTTAGCGTTCGGCTTTGTTAATGTACGGTGGCCGTGGCTGACAGAATACTGACAAATAGAAGAAATATCCGCGTTAACTTGCGATACATCACGGTGATACCAGTTTATTATTTTCCCATACCATGAAGCTATAGTCTGAGATCCCTTGAAACCAAATCATCGCCCGCCCGCCTACAAAAAGAGTATGTTATGTCGCTGGATCTTTCTTTTTGCAGCTCAGTGCCTATTATAAATACAACAAATTTTTCACTTTTATACTCACCCACCTACGAACCACCCCAACTTCACCCCCACCTAAAAAGAAGTAGAAAATTGTCAGATACCCCTAAATGCCTAAAAACGAAGTTTCTTATTATTGCTGCGCCGCCACTGGCACGATTTATAAAAACCATACGCGTTTTCCATTACACTACGGTAATAATATTGTGTCAAAATTTCATTCAAATCAATTCAATAGTTTCTACGTTACACAATACAGAACGATCTAAAATAGGACTCGTATGTATATGTTATGGATCAAGTGATAAATGAGTCATTATAAATAATGTCCGGGCATTATGATAAATTACCAATAGGATATTGCGGTTTGATAATAACAGTCCAAATAATTAAATTGGCCAGGCATTATACATAAAGTCCATTACCTATGAGGCAAAGTAATAAACATGCTTTATTACCATTATTTTTGAGGATTGCCGTGACCGGAAGATCCCGGATTCGATGTCCGTCAGAGGAGGAGGAAAGTTATTTCTGGTTTTTTGATCAGAAGTGAACTTCAAAAAAAAAAAAACTCAGCGAGCATTTACTGTTGGCTTCTAATTTTAACAGTGCTGTTCCTAGCGTGACGCTAGGAAAGAGTAACAAAGCCTACACAGAACACCTTTAACACCAATGTAAAAAAAATTATCAAGGTTCTACATTTAGAAGCCACTAGTTTTTGGCACTTAAAACTCAATAAGCCAAATTGAAGTATAAGGTAATACAAAACAAAATTAAAAACAAAAATTATACAATGTGTAGCATTATTTAACATTAAACCTAAAATGAAACTGCAAATAACATAAACTTAATAAAAGTCAGATGGAAAATAGAAATAAATTATGAAATAAATATTTCACAAAAATACTTTATTTTATAGAACCTTTGAAACAATTTGGTGTCCGCATGCTGCCATTCCAGTCTCTTATTGGTCAACGCGTATTATCCGCTTATTTCTCTCCCCACAGCACGACCAATATAGCTTTATTATCAAATTGCCCAATGGCCACGTAGCAGTGTTCATAATGACAAGACAATTTAATAAATAATCAAGTTTAGATAATAATTAATCAGTTGGTCTCATATAGCTAGCCATTATTCATAACGCCCGGACATTATAAATAATGCCCTCATTCATCACTTGGTCTATAACATATACATCAGAAAATTCAAAGTGCGTTGGTTTTTGTAATAGCAATAGGCAAGGCAATGTTCCAAAGGACCTAAAAAGTGTATTATGCCGCTCAGAGGTCAATAGATAGCCTATTATGAATACAATACTTTTTTTTTTAGTTTTAGCCCCCACTGTCCAACCACCCCAATTTCACCCCCATCCAAAAAAGGTAGAACATGCAACTCCTAAAACGCCTAAAAACGAAATTTGAGGACTATCTGAAATTTTATTTTGCTAATTCACCGATTTCCAAAATTATAGAAGCATACTTCTAGAAGGTTTACGAATTCTATAGTCGAGACTCCAGACACGATTTTAAAAATACCTTCACAGAGTGTTGCGTCGCCCACAGATGTGCACTTTGTAATTATATTTAGATTACGAGGTAGGGTCTATTTCCAATGCACAGAATTAATGGGAATGGATTTTCTAAAAGAATGGAGCTTGTTCCTGGAGGAAAAAGACCACGATTCGTAGAGCGGCGGGATCGTTTTTGAATTCCAGTTACTTTTAAACATTATTCAACTACATTGCTCGATAGTTTCAAACAGAATAAGATACTGAAGTAACGAATATACTGTATCTATCGTAAACATACTTGCAGGAAAATGTGCCAAAAATAATGATCTCTGCTGGAAGCAAAACGCAATACTAAAGATTGATGAACAACATCAGAAGTGATCATGACTAAACGTTCACATCTTTTATTGAAAGCGGATACCAACGTTGCCTTAAGGGGCCTGGATACACACATTTATACATACGTATTTGCCATGTAAAACACGGACTCATAATTTCTCGCATAACTCACTCTAATTTTAAACTACATATATAATATTTCAGAAGGCGATAGTTAAGACCTTAATGAATGATGACTATTTTCGATTTTCTCAAAAAAGTTTTTTAAAACTCGCAATGCAAAATCATACATTCTATAAATGCCTGTAATTTAACAACTAAACACGATATCAAAAAAGGCTAAATAGTTGCACAAGCGCAAGCGTTCTTCTTCAATTTGCTCTTTGAGTCATTACTGTAAGTTTAAAGGTAACGTCAGGAGCTTGGAAATGCGAAATTCATTTTTATCGTGACCTTTGGACCTTACCTTTGGACCTTTTGACCTCCCTTTTGGATTTTTGGACTTATCTCCCCTCATCTTAGACATACACACTGGAAAAAGGGAAAAGGCGGCCACGCCTCCTCGCTAACATAGGAATACGTCTTCTCTTGGATTCTCAATTTCGCGCGATATACCCTAGACCCTTAAGACCGGCGTAGTGTTGGTAGACCTGACTGCAGCCTATGACACCGTCTGGAGAGAGGAGCTCTTATACAAGCTGTATCGTATTATACCTTGCAAAACAGTAGGCACCCTAATAAACAATATGCTTTCAGCCGGATCAGTCCAGGTTGTCCTGAGCTCTGACACCAGCAAAAATTTAACACATTTAAGTAACGGATTACCCCAGGGCTCCGCTCTATCGCCCTTATTGTCCCATATTTATACCTCGGACCTTCCTCAGTTATCCTCCCGGAAATTCGCATATGCAGATGACCTGGCTCTAGCGTACAGAAATACCAACCTTAATATTCTAGGGTTCACACTAACTGCCGATCTTTCAATCTTGGGATCATACTTCAGCAGGTGGAAGCTAAAGCCAAGTATGAGCAAAACAGTAACATCATGTTTTCACCTTAATAATAAAATGGTGAAAAGAGAGCTAAACATGTAACTAACGGCACCTTGCTAGCCTATAATCTCACACCAAAATACCTTAGGGTCGATTCCACAATAATGGGTTAACTCAAGGTTGTGTGTTGACCGGAGGTTACCCCTAGATGGTTTTCGATTTTACTTGAGGTTAACAGTGAGTTAACTTGACCCCAAGAAATTCTTGAGTTAACCCCAGGTTTACGATGACGCATGCGCATTAGGTTATATCACATTGGTTTTGCTACTTGTTAGGCGTTCGAAGTTTCATATTTTATCGTTTACCTTAATGCTTTCCATCGTTCTTTTTATTTGAAATGGATGGTTATGATGTAAATCCGTATAGCAGTGATGAAGAAGCAATGAGGCCAAGAATATTTCGACCTAGAGTCAATTATTTTGAGGAATATGATGACCATGACTACAGATCTGCTGCTATTATTTGCACATTTGCAATTAAATTCTTCTTCTATCTTTTCCCAGGCGTTGTCTTTTTCGCGCCAAGTTATTGCACCTTTTGTTTTGCATTCTATTACATGCCCGTACTTTTCTATTAACGGAATGAACAGATATTCTTTATCTTTTGAAAAGTTGTTCGCTCTTTTGCGTTTTTCCATGCTGACACACGGGTACATGCACGGCTATTATTTGAAAAAGACCTCAGAAACAACAAACAACGCCAAGCAATCCAAACACCAACCCAACCTAAAAATCTTTTATCTATGCTAAACACCAAATAACTGCGAATGAAATAAAAAAACGTCAGTGGAAAGACCAAAATGAGGTTGGAATTCGCATAGAACTGACAACTGAACGAACTCATTCTTTGACAGTCTTGTCAGAAAAACACAAAACACCAGCACGAAACACCTAACGAAGGAAATAAGAAGAAGAATTTTAAATGTTGCGGACACTGTACCACCAACCGTTAAAAATAAAATACAACTCGCGGTCAGTTAACCCTAAGTCATTTTATGATTGTGAAACAAGAAGTGTTCCATTGTTCGAGTTAACTCGCAGGTCGATGTTAGTAAACTGTCAGAGTGACCGCTGATTGTGAAATTGGGCCTTAGTGTCACATTGGATATGACACTATCGTTTAAAAAACATATTCGATCCATCGCAGCCAAAGTAAACAGCAGAAATAACATCCTGCAAAAATTATGTGAAACCTCTTGGGGCGCCTCCACTTCCAAGCCTCTGTTTCTCTGCAGCTGAATTTTTGCTCGCCAGTGTGGCTAAACAGTTCACATACTAGACCGATAGACAGCCAGTTAAACACTTCTATGAGAACTATTACGGGATGCATCAAATCGACCCCAATGGCAGCTAACACTCGGCCAAATAGCTCCACAATCAATCCGTCGAGAAAATGCCCTTCTGAAAGAATTTAACAAAATCAAAACAGATCTCTCACTGCCAATACACCAAGATATACCTGATCTCTCCTTGCGAAGATTACAGTCCAGAAAACCGTCAATTACAACAGCTCTCCAACTCGAGTCTGACGGTTTTAACCCTGTAGAAATTTGGGCGATCCAAACACCAGAAGTCAACAGTAACCTGTTGGTCAAGAACCCCCTGGTTTTGAGCTCCACCGAAAGGAATGGTCAACCCTAAACAGAATTCGCACGTCGTATAGAGTGTGCGCTGATTCGTTGTTTAAATGGAACAAGCGCGAATTCCCACGATGTGGAGCAGAACGCCAAACTGTCAGGCATACTCGTATAGTGCAAGAAAGTGGCCTTAGAGCATATCCAGGCAACAACAAGGACTTCCTCCAAGCCAAACCAGCCCTAAAATGGAATTCTGGGCTCGATGTTAACCTATAGATCGATAGATAGATAGATATTTCATTTCAAAATAGTTGTATATAAATACAAATTTGAAACAGGTCAGAAAAGAAGAACTTAACTAACAATACATACAATACAATACAAAACTTAACCAACACAAAGTACATTGTCCTGCATACAATTTAATGTAATCTAAAAAATTCACAGTATATGGTTCAATATCACATAAATGCTTAAATAACTGATTCTTAAAATGGCTCATATTTGTAAGAGTTTTGATTTCATCAGGCAGATGGCTGTAGAACTTAATACTAGAAAATAGAGGACCTTTCTCTGTGCATGATAATTTGTGAATAGAATAGTTTAAACATATAGCCTAGTTATTATTTAGATCGCAAAAAAACAAAAAAAAACAAAAACAAAAAAATTAAAAAAACAAAAAGAACAATAAAACTATGACTTTTCATTTGTCCTATATAACCATACGCTAAATAAAAATAAATTATTACTATTATCAAACATGGTTTCACGATGATTTCATTCGCAGACGGTAATATTCATTGCTAAACTTTCAGATCGTCGAAAGAATCAAGATGAAGGTGAATACCAAAAACAGCGTGGAAAATTGTTTGATTAAAACCCGTTTTTATGTCTTAACGGCATCTTGGCGATGGATGAGCAGATGTGCCTGATTGAAGTGAAGGAAAATTAAGACATTTGTAGTCGCTTGTCGCGCCGTCACGAAAAAAGTCATAATATTAACGGAACCATTCTTCGGATCCTACATACAAGAGCCCACAAACATGTGAGGAAGTAAGTGGAAGCAGTCAATTTGGAATTGAGAGCGGGTTTGGAACCAGATAAAGGCTGTATTAGACTACCATATTTTTGAAATCAGATTTGATTTCATTTCTTGAACTGCTCAAATAGGCTAGTGTAATACACGAAATTGTTTCAAATTGACAGATTGAACCAAAAATGATTTGGAATTTAGAACATGTTCTATTTCCAAATCATTTTTGGGCTGGGGGCATGCGCATTTGAAACATAAATGTCATTGCGTCGGGAAAAAGGTAAACAAAAATAAGGACAGTAACCTTACTTTTTAATTTCGGTCGGCTTCTCCAGAATGCTCTCTGGTACTAATATAAATTGAGAAATCCACATTCGGATGAAAGTACACCAATAAAAACAAGTAACATGTTAATCCTACGGCTCCAGCTAGCAAATCTCCACCGGACCGGAATGCCCCGCGAACTTTGAAATTTGAAGGATTTTGAACTGGTTATGGAGTATAAAAACCCCCAGCCCCAAGATAGGTGCTTTTGTTACCTTTGTGGCGAGTTTACCAACATTCTTGCGAGTTGTGTGGAAGCAATTGGCAATTTGAAGACAATATAACAGGTAAGCTGTTAGTATCTTTGCAATTATGTTTCATATCAATTTCATATACAATAATAGCCCTGATTATATCAAAAGTAAGGTATAGTCCAAATTGCACTATAAAAAATTTGTTTTTACTCAGCAGATTCGGTAGATTTAATTTGTAATATTGTATTAAGTCCTACATCACATTTTGGATGTATTAACTATTAGTTATTTACAATGTATTAAGTGTATCTAATATTTTGCCTCAGTGTATGGCAACATTGTCACTTTTTATTATGGTGTTTTCCTATGTTTTGTTGTTTTTTCATATTGCAAAGGTCCTCGGTTAAGTAGCCACACTTGACTGCACTGAGGATAACAGAAAGGCATTCAATATTAAGAGTAACATATTTCTTTTGATTTAAGGATGACTGGTCCACTGAACATATATCTCTGCTGATAGAGATATACGAACAACATCCCTGCTTGTATGTGGTCAAGTGCTACCACAGTAAAATCAAATGGAGTGCTGCTATCACTGCCATAGTAGAGGCTCTGAAACCACTAAGATCTACTGTAACTGAACAAGAGGTACAGAAGAAGTTTATGGGCTTAAGGTCAACATATGCACAAGAACAGAGGAAAGTTTTAGTCACTTCGCACTAGAATGGGAGAATACGAGGTAAGAGTCTCAGCTTATCATAAATGAAGTGGAATATTTTGATATAACAGTGCCAAATTTCTACTAATAACTATTGAATTGCACTTTGAGCCAAAGGAATAACCTAACATGTACTCGAATATATTGTTAAATTTTTTTGCCTTAACTTCCCTATAACTCGAACCTACCTGTAAAAATTGTATGTGCATATATTAGGAAGGCTAAACTTTCAATGCAGTATTTTGCTTTCAGGCAAGTCAACAAGAAATATGAGGTTAGTCATGCTGGGATTCTATCACCCACAAGCGAACTATCAGATATACCTCAAATTGACTCGCTCCGCTCACAGATACAAAGTACAGGTGGTGCTCAAAAAAGAGGGGGAACAGACTGCATTAGTAACTCACCCAAGTGTATAAAAAACAACAAGTACCAGCAGATGCAGAAATAAAGGTGCTGAAGAATGCTGCTGATCAAACATTGAAAACTTCTCCTCGCTCTACAGTCCACAAAGGGACAACCATTTTGCAACTGCGGATGACCATATGGCGCAGTTTATTGCATCTCAATTGAAATAAATAAAAAATTAAAATACCAAACAGAATGTATATTTTGAATTTCATATAATATTACAAGATACAAGAAAGAAAGAAAAAGTATAATGTTTCCATTTTTAATTCAATTCCTTTAGCCTTATTTTGCCAAGATTTACTAAAGCTCCAAATGTATTCTCAACTGCTGTTCTAGTTCTAAACAACAAATATTTGATTACAATTGGTTCACACAGTTCTGGAACTATCAGACTTATTGTACTCTCATGGCTTCGAGCCACTGGATGGTTTCACTGGCTAAACATCGAAGAATTATTGCTAGCCTGAAAATGGAAATGTTTATTACTTTTTATTCATAAGGTTTACTGCTAATATTACCTATTTTCTCCTGTTATGCATTCTCATAGATGGTTATCTAGCTTGTCAAATTATGCTAAGTAGCTTACTGAAGATTTTATTATTCATTCGTCAAAAGTCCTTCCAATGATCTAGATCTTCTAGTAATAACTCTTCTCTCAACATATGTAGCATACCTGTGCCTTCATCTATTCTTCTCAGCCACTTCTTTTGTCAATTTTTTCTTTTAGTAGTTAGCCTCTTAATTCGCCTGTCTACGAGTTTTTTGCAGGGTAGATGGATAAATACATGTTCTAGCATTATCTTTTTCCATTGCCGAGGGAGTCAAGTCAAGTGTAATGAATGAGAATTTCAATAAACTAGTCGATAAACTGCAAACAATACCCAAAAAAAGCTAGGTTATGATTTTATTTTGACCATTGACATTTTGACACTGACGTTCACACAATCACAAAACATGTAATTGCAAAATACGTCATGTCAGATCTGACAACTTTGACTGTAGAGGACATCTGTGTTCGGACAGTTGACAGATAAGATGTATTCAACGAATGTAATGCGCAGAATCGCAAATCAATTCTTGAACCAAATTTGGTGTAGTGTCAAACAGACAAAATGCTGGGCCACAATTTTTGAGATCATTTTTCATTTCAAATTTGGTTCAAGAAATGAAATCAAATCTGATTTCAAAAATATGGTAGTCTAATACAGCCTTAAGTCATATTTGGTCTCCAAACATTAGTATAAAACTGCCAAGACAAAAAAATGTCCTCATGTGCTTAATCGATTATGAGAAAGCATTTGACAATGTTAAACATGTCCTATCTCCTACACTGTTTCTGTTGTACATCAAGGAGCTGCCGGAAATAGCATACAATTCAATCTACAGCTTCGCAGACGACAGTACATTAATATCGTGCATGGAACCAGGTAAGCCACTATCATCCCAGGAGACGGTACGTCGGCGACGGCAGCATATCTTACAGATCAACGTAGGCGAGGGTTGCTCTATACCTCCGTCAAGTCACCAGTACGCAGACAGCTGTTTCACTCTTATTAGCGATCATCAGTGCGCCATAGGTCGATTGATGGAAATAGAGAGCATCAATTTTTCCATGTTTAATAAACATGTGAAAGATGTGCGAGTAGACAGAAGGAATTCTGCCGGTGCGCCATCTAGTACTTCGGGTACTAGATGGCGCACCGGCAGAATTCCTTCTGTCTACTCGCACATCTTTCACATGTTTATTAAACATGGAGAAATTGATGCTCTCTATTTCCGTCAATCGACGTATGGCGCACTGATGATCGCTAATAAGCGTGAAACAGCTGTCTGCGTACTGGTGGATTGACGGAGGTATAGAGCAACCCTCGTATATCGGCTTTACGCTGCTTGCGTCAAAATCCGTGCCTCTAGTGGCAAAAGCGAACGAGCCTTGTCGTTCCACCAAAGAGTTTACTGCTGCTAGTAGCATTTCTCTTTGGTTGCCGTTACCTTCGGGTACTAGATGGCGCACCGGCAGAATTCCTTCTGTCTACTCGCACATCTTTCACATGTTTATTAAACATGGAAAAATTGATGCTCTCTATTTCCGTCAATCGACCTATAGCGCACTGATGATCGCTAATAAGCGTGAAACAGCTGTCTGCGTACTGGTGGATTGATGGAGGTATAGAGCAACCCTCGTATATCGGCTTTACGCTGCTTGCGTCAAAATCCGTGCCTCTAGTGGCAAAAGCGAACGAGCCTTGTCGTTCCACTAAAGAGTTTACTGCTGCTAGTAGCATTTCTCTTTGGTTGCCGTTATCTTCGGGTACTAGATGGCGCACCGGCAGAATTCCTTCTGTCTACTCGCACATCTTTCACATGTTTATTAAACATGGAAAAATTGATGCTCTCTATTTCCGTCAATCGACCTATGGCGCACTGATGATCGCTAATAAGCGTGAAACAGCTGTCTGCGTACTGGTGGATTGACGGAGGTATAGAGCAACCCTCGTATATCGGTTTTACGCTGCTTGCGTCAAAATCCGTGCCTCTAGTGGCAAAAGCGAACGAGCCTTGTCGTTCCACCAAAGAGTTTACTGCTGCTAGTAGCGTTTCTCTTTGGTTGCCGTTACCTTCGGGTACTAGATGGCGCACCGGCAGAATTCCTTCTGTCTACTCGCAGATCAACGTAGATATTAAAAAAATTGTCGAATGTTGATGAGTAAATGAAGTACAGTTTAACGCACTAAGAAGTCAGGCAAAAACACTGACAAAGAAGTCTCACATTGGCTTACCAACTGTGGAAATGGAGGGTCATCCAATAGGCGAGTCACCTTTCGTCAAGCTTTTGGGGATCAAGATCAACAATAACATGTTCAGGCTGTGGAATTCCTTTGTAAAGTTAGGCGTATCGATTAGTCCAATAATTGCTCACTTCTGGATAGTGTTCAGAAGCCTTAGAGAGTGCTTCGGAGTGCATCCTCACACATGGGAGCAATACTCCAACGATGGTCGGATCTGTGCCTTGTAGAGCAGCAGTACTTCTGGTGTATACAGCTTCCTACAGCGGAACAGAACTCCATCAAGATTCTGGGATGCCGTTTTAGCAATACTGACGACATGGTCGTGCCAGGACATGTTATTGTTGATGTTGATCCCCAAAAGCTTGACTGCTTGACGGAAGGTGACTCGACTACTGAGTGACTCTCCATTTCCACAGTTGGTGAGCCAACGTGAGACTTCGTTGTCAGTGTTGTTGCCTGAGTTTTCTGTACATTGAACTGTACATTATTTACTGATCGCTACTCGACAATTATTTTGATATCCACGTTTATCTGTAAGGCATGTTGCTGTCGCCGACGTACCGTCTCCTGAGATGATAGTGGCTTGCCTGGTTCCATGCACGATATTAGGATATACTGTCGTCTGCGAAGCTGTAGATTGGATTGGATGTTATTTCCAGAAGCTCGTTGATGTCCAGCAGAAACAGTGTAGGGGATAGGACAGATCCCTGAGGATATACTTCAATTACAACCATTATTAGGTTCTAGTGATCTCCTATTGGTTCACTATGCTCTTTCTTATAGCTACATGTCAAACAATATTTCCATTCCATGAGTTTTTTTGCACAAAAGAAAATTGTAAGAATTATGTTCAATCTCGCTTATACTCAATCATGCAAATCTGCATTTATTTTTTTTATTTTTATTCTAAAATGTGCGACATTATGTGAAAAGACACTTGAAGGATTTCATCTTTTTGAGAAATTGTTATAGCTATGATACGAGAAGTAACATATTTCAGTTCCAAGTCATATAACAAGCAGCCCTGAAAAACTCTATAGTTTCATACTAGTAAAACAGACAATGCCTTTCAAGGGTTTGAGGCTCTAATTGCACGGAATTCCTATTCTAAAACTTAAAAAATGGCGCAGTCTAACATCTGTTTACTAAACTTCAACCTTTTTGCTTTAAAAAATCATAGTTGACATATCTTCTAATTTAGTTTGCGAATCCTACTTTATGTCAAGCGCATGTGAATAGCAAATTAGATTTCAGTGGAAACCATGAATCACTAAGTCCACTGGCTATTAAAAAGAAGATGTCATGTACACAATGGGCACAGAGAACATCTGTAGAATAAGAAACGAGGATAGTGCAAAGCGCATTTTTATGAAATACATTTTTCAACAGTTACACTGTTGAGTGCTGACATAATTCTTTAATGGGTTTGAGTAGCGTACTATATGCCAGCTGATGGATAAATTATGCAATTGATTACACTTTAATGTGAATCTTGAATTTAGCTCGTGAAGCGCGTATTGATTGGTTTGTTATGATGACCTACTTATACAGGGTGCTGAAGGCTTATTGGTCATATCAGCAGTTAATATATAGTGTGCTACTGCTACTTATACAGGGTACTGAAGACCTATTGGTTAAATCAGCAGTTAATATATAGTGTGCCCCAATAGAAGTGATAGGTTTTCTAAAAAGGACAGCTGTCAAAGGTACAAACGTCTTCCAGCTGTCAAAATATTCAGTAAGGTTTGACAATGCATCATGGATCGTTTCACGCTTGCCGATCGTTTGGATATTATTAAAAAGTACTGCGGAAATTCCCGCTCAATTCTTAATACGCAACGCGCATTTCGTCGTGAACTCGGCCCTCAACATGGCTTCAGTGAGCAGGCAGTTCGTCGCAACGTGGAAAAGTTTGAGAGTAAGTACACTCTACTGAACCTAAAGAAACCAACCCGAATGCGAACTGGTCGACGTGAAGAAAATATCGCCGCCGTAGCGGCCAGTGTTCACGACGACCCAAATTTGTAGTATCGACACCGAGCCGCGGAATTGGGCCTCTCCCAAGAGACAACTCGACGAATTTTGCGTTTGAATTTGAGACTGCACCCGTATAAAATCGTGCTGACGCAACAATTGAAGCCGGAAGATCATAGGACGTCGCCGTGAGTTCGCAAAATTAGGCGCTACAATTTTTGGACGAAGATCCTCATTTTGCCCAAAAAATTATCTTCTCAGACGAAGCCAATTTTTACTTCAGTGGCTGTGTCAACAAGCAGAATTGTCGTTACTGGGCTGTGAACAATCCATAAATGACCGAAGAAGTGGTCCAGTGCCCGAAACAATTGAATGTATGGTGCGGATTGTGACATGGAGGCATCATCGGTCCTTATTCATTTCGAAATGAGGAAGAAGATACCGTTACAACCAATGGGCCACACTGATGAGCGATGTTGGAAGAATTTCTGTGGCCAGAGCTCGACAACATCGATATTACCGACATGTGATTCCAACAGGATGGAGCCACAAGCCACACAAGCGACGCAACTCTCGAAGTTGTTCGACAGAAGTTTGGCGACTGGATCATCACCAGACGAGTGTTCATCTATTGGCCACCGCGATCGTGTGATTTGACACCTCTCGATTATTTTCTTTGGGGTACGTCAAATCGTTGGTCTACTCCCAGCCACTTCGGATGCCCTCGAAAACAATATTCGAGTAGCCATCAACGCCATAATGCCACAAATGCAGGAAAATGTCATCCGAAATGGGACCGACTGCTTGAAGCACTGCCAGCGAGCCCGAGGTGGACTTTTGAATGACGTCCTATACCGTACATAATGTCATGGATGTAGCTTCAAAATGAAGCCAAAACCAATTTGATATCTCAAACCGTTGTTGTTTTATTTAATTTTTATTTCCTCTCGTTCTTATTGGGGCACCTTATACAAGATTGAGATCTAGCATGTCTATATAAACGCATTGGACTCAGATAGCCGATAGCTTTTAACAGGTTACAGAGAGAACACAGTATCCCCTACCTCCCACTTCCGTAAGATGACCTTTCTTTCGGACTCTAGTGCGGGAGCTCTTGAGCATGACAGGTTGCTGCATACATTTTCCTCAGGTAGGAGTGATACTCATGGTTCAGAAATTTCATATGGTTTGCTGACGCCGAGCCGGAGATTTTTGTTTCCACCAGAAATAGCATGGCAGTTCTATTAGACTGCAAATAGTGATTTATATTGCTGCTGAACCCGCATATGTTCGTGAATGATAGCTTGATGTCGATCATGTTCTCTCTAGGACCCTCCTCCTGGATATTCCGAATGAGAAGGGGCTGTTTTTTCACCTCTGAGAGCCGTCAGGACGGAAACCTTTGAGGTCTATTGTTCTATAACTCAGAGGGGAGACGGTGCACGACCAGCACCGTTGGAATGAACCATCATCATCCCGGACGGTTCGACGGGGGTCCCCTGTCCGGTCCATCCGGTCGATCATCCAAAGGTGCAAACGCACAAGGCTGCTGCTGCCCCACTATCGAAGGCAGACGCTGTTCACCGCGCAGCCACGTGGGTGCCCAGAGAGAGAAGGGGCATTACGCCCGGACAAAATGTTTGTACTCGAAGGGTTCATCATCATTGATGCTATTAAATCTGAAGAAAGAGGGAGGGGAAAGGATAAAGGGAGGTGATGTGACCCGCAACTAAGGTGGTGAAACATGCGGACATTTCACCTCACCAACATCAACAGTGCGGGTTGATACTACCCAGTGCGACGAGGATCAACAAGGGATCCCATCTATTCATTTACCATCAGTGGTTTGTTCGGAAATCCTTCCCTAGACTGGCTCCTTCCACTACTGCTTCAGAGCCCAGTCCACCCCTTGCTTCCTTTTTCAGGCCTTCTCTACGGCTTCAGGAGTCCGCTCCACCGCTGTGCGTTAGAGGCAGTGGATAAACTTGGGAAATGGTTTGAGGTTCAGTCTGAGCCATAGATGTCCTTACTCTACTGGATTCCAGCCCATTGGTGGCCGAGGAGGACAATAGGTCTGTTTTTACAGAGAATCACAAACCAGTCAGAGCCAATCAGTATTCCCCATTGCAGTTGTCAAACTATTTCTGACTAGTACTGGCCAATCAAATTGACGCTGACTAGTTTGTGATTGCTGTAAAAACAGACCTTATATCTTTTTTTATAGTCAGCCTCCCGCAAAGTCTGAAAGCCTATGGTGCTGTATAAGTGCTGCGAGAGGATAAGTGTCTGTGCACGTTAGATTTGAAACGATGTAGGTTGTAACAGTCGGCAAACAAATTCCCCGGCAGCTCATTCCACAACGTTGAAGTTCTCCAAAAGAAGGAATGCTTAAGGAGTCTAGTTCGGGGAGTAGGGACCTCAACCTGGTAAGGAAGAGCTGTCAGAGCCTCTCTAGTGTTCCTCGTTCGGACGGTCTTCGGTGTTATTATCTAGGGGAGCTCACTCGAACATCTTCAGTGATAGAAAACAGGGACAGGTTAGCCACCCTTCTTCGCTGTTTCAGGCTGTGGAGGTCCTTTGTGGGGTTAGGCATATCGATTAGTGTAATTATGTATGGCTTAGTTACCTCAAAAAATTTCCAATTTAAAACGTCACGAATTTTTCAAGCGGCCCTCATATCTCTTGATATATACTGCCTTTGTGAATTTGAGAAGTAGAAACTCGTGACAGCAACCGTACACTACGAGGTCAGGAAGACATTCTCTAGGAGCAACGCAACGCAACGACGTCCGATATTCGATACAGTCCGTCTACGTTATCGAATCCGATCGGAAATGAGAGCAACTCGATACTCGCAGATACATAAATCCGGGGTGTTGGCAACCGTAGGAATGTCCGTGGAAATCCCCAAAAGCGAAGCGTCCCATGACGTGACAGCTGCGAACTGCGGGCGAGTGTCTGACAGACCGCAAAGCTCGCCTCGTCTCAGGTGGCCGTGACAAGTCCAGCTGCGGACGACTCGGCGCGCAGCTTTGCCGATCGGCTTTCCATCTGCACAGAGATACGGGGGATTTGTGTTTTCCAAGCTTTTACAGGGCGAGTCTTTTAAGGGGCTTCTAAACGGGCAATACTTTTACTGCAATATTTGGCTCTTATTGCTGGTAACTATAGCCCGGCCATGACGTGACAGCTGTGAACTGCGGTGCGGGTGTCTGACAGACCGCAAAGCTCGCATTGTCTCAGGTGGCCGTGACAAGTCCAGCTGCGGACGACTCGACGCGCAGCTTTGCCGATCGGCTTTCCATCTGCAGAGAGATACCGGGGGAATTGTGTTTTCCAAGCTTTTACAGGGCGAGGATTTTTAAGGGGCTTCTAAACGGGCAATACTTTTACAGCAATATTTGGCTCTACTGCTGGTAACGATAGCCCGGCCATGACGTGACAGCTGTGAACTGCGGTGCGGGTGTCTGTCAGATCTCAAAGCTCGCCTCGTCTCAGGTGGCCGTGGCAAGTCCAGCTGCGGATGGCTCGGCGCGCAGCTTTACTGATCGCCTTTCCGTCTGCAAAGAGATACGGGATTTTGTTTTCGAAGCTTCTACAGGGCGAGTCTGAAAGGGCCGTTTCAAAAAAGTCTTTGAAAATCCCCGAAAGCGAACCGTCCCATGACGTGACAGCTGCGAACTGCGGGCGAGTGTCTGTCAGACCGCAAAGCTCAGCCGGCCCTCGCCTCGTCTCAGGTGGCCGTGACAAGTCCAGCTGCGGACGACTTGCTCCGCCGCTTTGCTGATTGCCTTTCCGTCTGCAAAGACATACCGGGGCATTTGTGTTTTCGAAGCTTCTACAGAGCAGGTCTGTAAGACCAACTACAATGAATAGATAGATCATATATTTCCATGAGAATGTATATAACATTGTAGAAGAGTCAGCAATACAGCAACATCAGCATCGTTCTTTGATGACGATGTTACATTCATGACTGGCAAATATCTCGATCTGTAAAGAAGAAAATGATAACTGTATTTTTCAAATCGAGTGGAATCATGGAACGTGTCGTTTTGGGCGCACAGTTAAGTGGTATACTAAACAGTGCCGGTCTAAAATCATTGGATCTATGAAGAACCTGCGGCTAAAGTAATGCTTCACCTCGCTACGTCAAAGCCCATACGAATATTTAATAACAGAACTGACCTTGCTGCCTTCGAAAACTCCACTGTTTTCGCATGTGAAAATCAGTTTAGCGGCTGGCTAGACTAGTTATGGTATTTTGTTGGTTGTTCTGGAAAATTGTTTCTATAACTAGGGAGCTGCTACCCCCACTACCCTATCTATACTACACTGTCTAAGTCTCCGAACATAGACATAATAACAAGAGTAACTCCAAACTCCACCCTCAATGTTGGCTTTCCCACTCGTACGCTAGAAGCACTGCACAATCTCCCTCCACCTAACTTGGTAGTCCAAGGAGAGGCAAAGGCATCTGCGTTCCGACCCTGGGTGGAATCAGGGAAGTTGGTGCTGTATGAATCCTAAGCTCCTCTCGGGGACGCAAAGGGATGAACCTATTCTGCATGTGAGGAGTGATATAGTTTCTCCCACATATTGCTTCGACTGCAGATTTACGGTGAAGTATCCTACAACGGAAGAGGAGGGTTCAAGCGGCAGGCAGCCTTTCGAGCAAGCAGGGCCAGTTTGGTACTCAGACGGCTCATTTACCGATGAAGGCTACGGTACTGAGGTCTGCGGGCCAAAAACCTCTCTCCCTCTCTCTTGGAGGATACATCACGATATTCCAAGCGCGATTTTAGTTTGTGACTCTCGTACTCACGAAATATAGTGGCCTAGAAGACAAATTACTATCTGCTCCGACTGCCAGGCAGCACTGAAAGCATTGAGTGCTTTGTAGGTTTACATCAAGGCTCGTTCAGCATTGTATAAAGGGTTTTGGATGGCATTTCGGAAAGACATCAGGTGTCACTTATGTGGGTGCTGAGGCATGTTTTAGATTGCGGATGCGGCGGATGCGCTTGCAAGCCGAGGGTCGAGAAATAATTTCCTGGGGCCTGAACTTGCTGTGAGGCTGCAACAGCTACCATTAGATGGAAAACCGAGGTGTGGTTCCAAAATTAACATCTTATGATATGGAGAGGAATCTTTAGAAATCTCTGTCCAGCTAGACAACTTTTTTAGGACCTTTGCCAATTTCAGGTGGTTCTTCCTCTCACTGGAGATAAGGTTACTTGTGGTCCTGCTATCTGGCCATAACATCTTCCGACGTCACTTGTATGAGATGGGGGTGGCAAGCAACTCGATGTGTGGACGCTGTGTGCACGCTGTGGCGAGGAGGAAGAGCTTTTTGCACACATTATATGTCACTATGAAGCCTTCTGGTAGCGCAGGCCGACTATACTAGGGTCCTTGAACCTGAAGACAAATTGTCCATTGACCTTGGGACCATTAAATTGAATATTTTGTTGCCAAACCTGAATGCGATGCTGCATTCTCCCAAGCACTTGTTAGTACAACCTCACTGTTTCTTACACAAAAGAAAATGGCGCTGAGACGCCAACCCGCTGATTGTCAATGACAATACTAACCAATGCAATGTTGTCATATAGTGTTCTATAATTCTCTTAAAAAATGACAGACTTTCGAGTTGAAGGCGACAGTTAGGTCTATTAATAAGTGGAATATAATTACAAGAAAAAAGCCAACAGATTTCAATATATTTCCAGTGCTATTATTGGCTCGATAACAGGGTCTTGGTTGATCTTCTAACGAGAGCAATACGTGGCAGGCAATACCGACTCTGGACCTTCAAATTGGATATTTTGCTCCATCTCTAATCTTCGTTTTCTTGCCTCAGTGTCCGCTCTGGTATTTACCTCCTCTGTGACTAGAGCAAATAAATAAATAAATAAATCTTTTCATCTTTTTGCCTATGTATATTTCAGTCTACCCTCGTATCCGCCAATAAACCACCGGCTCATAGATCCGTTTATCTAACATATCAGCTGTGGGAGCATATGGTGGGTCTTCCGGCGTCTGCCCTTTGGATTTCGTTGGGGGTGGGAGTGAGGAAGGGGGAAGGGCGGGGGACAGGCCGGTACCTGGCACATGCCATCGATTTCGACGAGGTGGTGGTGGAATAATGGTCGACACCTGCCGACAGTTGCAGTTGGTGCACCGGCACACCGATACCTCCGAAAATTGAAACTAGAAAAAAATGGGGCCTAGTAGATTGACTTCATGCTTCCCACGTATTAAAATTATGTAGATTATGAGTTCAACCACATGGAAAAACACCCCCAAAGTACTGATTAATGTGGGAATGTCGCAACTCAGGTACTCGACTGATACTGACCCAGTCATGCTCTGTTGACGATAAGCATAAATTGCAGCTACTACTAAATAAATGTATGAGAATACTAATAGTAATTTAAAATATTTGAATATTGAGTAACCATACAAGACACTAATTTGGTGCTTCTATTCAAAATTATAAACGAGAAGGCACCAAATTATTTAAAAAAAATTGTGTGTAAGAGAATGGATGTCACAGCCTATAAGAACAATAACAATCAACATCAACATTAACATGTTTTGGCATGACCACGTCGTCAGTATTGCTAAAACGGTATCCCAGAAGCTTGGAGCTTTGTTCCGCTGTAGGAACCTGTATACAGCAGAGCAACTACTGCTGCTCTACAAGGCACAGATCCGATCACCCTTGGAGTATTACTCCCATGTGTGGGGATGCGCTCCTCTAAAGCTTCTGAACACTATCCAGAAAAGAGCAATTAGACTAATCGACACTCCTAACCTCACAAAGGACTTTGACAGCCTGGAACAACGGAGAAGGGTGGCCGACCTGACCCTGTTTTACAGATTCTATCACGGAACATATTCGAGTGAGCTCTCCCAGATAATAGACCAAAGGTCGTCCGAACGAGAAACACTAGAGAGGCTCTGCGAGATCATCCGCTCTGGAATGAACTGCCGAGGAATTTGTTTCCCGGCGGCTACAACCTGCAGCGTTTCAAATCTAAGGTGCACCGATACTTATCCTTTCGGAGCGCTTCTACAGCGTCATAGACTTTCAGCCTTTGCGGGAGGCAGACTATAAAAAAAACAAAGGATCATTACTGATAGACATAGCTCCAAGTCAGTGGAAAAGTCGTTGTTTCTTGACTTCCTTTTTTTGGCAATTGCTCTAATAGTTTCCGCTCAGCCTTAAAGCTTATTGTACTTCCTCAGTGAAGGGGATCAAACAGTGATCCTGAGCTCTTTGCGAACTTTTAGATACATTGGACTATGCTCTTCTGTCTTCCCTTCTAGCCTACATTCAGATAGGAGTTCCCGCTCTCACTTAAGGCAGAACAGTCGAAGATAACATGCTTAGCTGTTTCCTCTGTACTCCTTGCATAATGGGTTTGTACTTCGATCCCCAGCTTTTGCAGGTGTGCACTGGACGTCCAATGGTCAGTTATAAATCCAACCACCTTTCGTAGTTCCTTTCTGCTCAATCTTCAAGGATTTTCTGAAGTTCAGAGAAGTTTTTAGGAACAAAAATCGTTGTGGACAGGTCGGAAGCTAAGCGATGGTGAGCGGTTTTCACATTTCGATTGAGTTTACATATGTTTGAGGGGCGGCGTTTACATTTTAAAAATTCACGAGCAGTTTTGGATATAGATGATGTCCAATTTTTAGGAGCGTGTTTTTTAACTATATTTTTTTATATATTCTCAATTCGTAAGCGTGCGCTTCGTATATAAATGCATGTAATGCACTTTATAGGGTCAATGAATTGTCGCAGTGCATTTTTAACGTTAACCAAAATACCTTCCTATACACCTTTCCGGATACGAGTACACTTTCCCCCCTTGGAATTCACCCACATCCTTTTTTCGTTGCCCAGCACCCTTCATGTTTACATACAACGTTCCTAATCAGTATGTGTTCAAAGACCAGAGTTCCTTTTTCCTCTACACTGTACAACTGTTCCAACATACGCAGGTGGGCAATGAATGTAAATAGTAAATTGTCTGTGTATTTCACACGAATTTTTAGCCTGCGCACTAAAAAAGGACTAAAAAGTTAAAAAAATTAAAATAAGCTGCCTGCCTTCAAAACACATTCAACACAAAAACTCTAGTAGATAGTTTCTTGCATCTCTCTCTGCAGGAACTAGAACGACACAGTTTTTATACTGCGAGCTTCAACTGGTTGAAACGAAACGATCAGGAACCTCCAAATGCTTAAAAACGAAGTTTGAGCTATTTTTATATTTTTCATTTTTTTATTATTGCTGCGCCGCCACTGATATAATTTTTAAAAACCATACGAATTTTCCATCCTTACCACGGTGTCGAAGTTTCCTTAAAATCAATTCCAGGTTGCACAATACAAAACGATGTAAATCAGTACTCGTATGTAACATACACCAGAAAAAATCGAAGTCCCTTGATTTCTGTAATAGTCAAGACGATTTTCCGATGAACCTGAAAAAGTGTATTATGCCGCTAGCTCCTTCTTTCGTAGGTCAATGGACAGCCTATTGAGAATGAGTACAAAAACTTTTTCAGCCTTGCAACCCTCCACCCCCCCAACCATCCATATTTCACCTCCATCCAAAAAACAGAAAATGATTAGGGACCCCTAAAACGCCTAAAGTTTGAGCTGTTTTTATATTGTTAGCTTTTTTATTGTTGCTGACACGATTCCTAAAAACCATACGCGTTTTCCATCCTTGGCACGGTAATAATACTGTGGCAAAGTTTCTCAATACAGCAATATTCTTGTGTATCCGAAAATTTTAAGTCCCTGGCTTCAAGTTCTACAATAAAAAGGACTGTTCTGTAGTAGGCAAGGCAATGTTCGGATGGATCTAAAAAAGGGTACTTAATATGCCGCAGTTACTTTCTTTCACAGGTCAATGGTGAGCCGGTTATTATTTTTGAGTTTTACAACCCCCCAACCCCCTAACCACCCCAATTTCACCCTCACCAAAAAAAATGATCAGAAAATCCTAAAATGCCTAAACACGAAGTTTGAGGAATATTTAAATTTTTTTGTTTTTTGCTAATTACTCCGCTGCCAGTGCACCGATTTCCAAAATTACTTAGCATTACCTACTAGGACCCCATAGCATACCGATATCCAAATTTCATCACAATCCATTCAGCGGTTACTGATATTACGAGGCTCGAAGAACTCGCATAGAAAGACAGACCGACAGACAGACCGACGGAAATGAATGACGTGGATTGTGGTCATGTAGACAATATAATCGCCCAAAAAACGTATTATCTCAAAATCGAAAATGTTCGCGATCACAATACTCCCCTCACCCGTCGGTGTGGGAAGTAAAAACAGTATTTAAGTGGGCTACAACTTGAAACCAGCAAGAACTAAAATTTTAATATCAAAATGTTTCTGTCTTCTATTTTTTTCTTGACTAACCTGTATAATGATCTTCTTATTAAATAGTAATCTAGTTTTTCGGTTTTTATTTGTCTTTTTTTCAAAACCTAGCCTCAATTGTTGCATTATTCCCAGAGCGGTACTCCAGATCAACATAGATATCAAAACAATAATTGTCGATTGGGGATTAATAAATTTAATAAAGTACCGTTTAACGTACAGAAAACACAGGCAACAATATTGTCAAAGTAGTCTCACGCTGGCATACCATGTGTGGAAATAGAGGGTCAGCCGGTAGTCGAATCACCTTCCGTCAAGCTTTTGGGATCAACACCAACACTATAACATGCCTTGGCACGATCACGTTGTCAGAATTGCTAAAACGGAATCCTAGAAGCTTGGAGTTTTGTTCCGCTGCAGGAAGCTGTATACACCATAGCAACTACTGCTGCTCTATAAGGCACATATCCGACCATGGTTGGAGTATTGCTCCCATGTGTGAAGATGCGCTCCGAAGCACTATCTAAAGCTTCGGGATACTAAAGCAAATTATTATACTAATCTATACGCCTAACCTCACAAAGGACCTCCAAAGCCTGGAACATCGAAGAAAGGTGGCTACCTGTTTCTGTTTTACAGATTCTAACAGCTGTTCGAGTGAGTTCTCCCAGATAATAACATCAAATGCCGTGCGAACGATGAACACTAGAGAGGCCAGGTCAAGGACCCTACTCCCTGCCCTGAATGGGCTGCCGGGGAATTTGTTTCCCGATGGCTACAACCTGTAGCGGTTCAAATCTAACGTGCACCGAGGCTTACAGAGATTCACGACTTGACTTGCTTTTCAAGCTACTTGACTTGGTATCAAGTCAAGATCAAGTCAAGTATTTGTTTTCGAAATTCAAGTCAAGTCAAGTAGTTACACATCAAGTAACTTGAAAATCAAGTGTTTCAAGCTAACTACTTGATTTTTCTTGAAAAAATTGTTCTTTTTTTATATTAATCTGATTAGCTGCCAAAACGCAATAACAATAAAAATCTATAATAATAATAATAATAATAACGTTTATTCCCACTTTAAAGTTACAGAAAACAATGACAGTTGAGAAAAAATTTTAATAAACGATGGAATTCCGCAGAAAGGTGTACCCTTGTGCGCGGATTTATATCTAAACTTATATATAAATATATGTAACAATATACATTTTCTTGTGCGCCTGTTACAATTTTTTGATATTTCAAGTTTTTTTCGCTTAATATGTTAAATTTTGTAAAATAAATAATCAATAGTTTACTAAAAAAATTAAAATTAATTAATAATCCATAACTTACCTACATATCTATAAGATTTTTTCGCCTACATGCATGCATACAGATGTATATAAAAGAGAATATTTTAATAAAAACATTAACAAAAAGAGGACAGTATCTTGTTCATAGAAACCATAAGGTTGTGCATGAACAAAGATATGTCGTCAACCTTTGATGAAAAAAAAACTCCACCACATAATATACAAGTATAGCATTGATGCGTACATTCGGATGTCTTAATTTTTGTTGTCTTATTTATAAAATATATGTACCTATATAAATATGTAATCTTTTATTTAAAAAAAAAATCCAAAAACGAAAACTCCAACAAACTTAGTTAAATAAGCAATGTAATAATATGAAATAAAAATACGAAATATTGTGAATTCTGACAATAATACACAGAAAAACAAAAAACTCAAACATGGAGACAGTGAATATCTAAAATAGTTTTTAATATCCTCATTTGCCGTCCATGATCTGAGACACATAAGACTTCTAACGGAGTTATCACCTAATCGATTTCTTGTTTTGGTAAGAATCTAGAAATCTGCCTTTCACCTGGAGCTGAAGAAGCTGGCATTGCCAAAAAGTCTTTGGCCATTGCGGCAATGTTTAGAAAAATACATTCGTGTCTTTTCCACCATTCTAAAATATCTTCAGTACTGTCAGTATTGTCACTGAAATATATTTGTCGAACGCCAGGCCATGTCGTCGCCTGCATTATAGGCAGGTTTTCTATTAAATAAACTTAGTAGATCTATCCCAAACTTTTCAACACCACTATGGTTGGCTACTGGAATTGGAACTGATGGTTGTGGCTCAGACATCTGCAGAGAGAGCCCTAAAATACTGTGCTTTAAAAGTATCTTCAAAATGTTTAACTGCTTCTATCAGCAACTCTTTTCCCCAACTTGTATTGGAGAATCTTTCTACTTTATGTCGGGGTCTAGAATTAGGACAACACAGTACATCCAGTTAGTTCGCTCGTAATGCTTAATGATTTTGTAATGCTAATAGCAAATGCGCGTTGTTATCGAGTGCCTGCTTGCTGTTGTAACCTCGGTGAATCCCCTATTTTAACCTTTCGATTCGCATTTTACAGATCGATATCAAGTAACTTATAACTTATCCGAATGACAAAGATATGCATGGAGGGTGGAAGGTCAAGTGTCCGAGTGGGAAAGGATACCTCAGACAATTTCGACATCAACAGCGGCCTTAAACAAGGAGATGCCCTATCACCCCTGCTCTTCAACATCGCATTAGAGAAAGCCACGAGAGCAGCGGAAATCGATATAGAACTTCTGACGATCAATGGGCCGAAGCTTCTGTTAGCATATGCGGATGATATTGACCTAGTAAGAAACTCTGTCGTGACAGTGAAAGACATTTTCAACAACATCGAAAAAACAACGAAAGAACTGGGACTCAAGATCAACGAGGAAAAAACTAAATCTATGTGCATCAACAGACGAGGGGGCCGAGATAGAATAGGACAGAATATGTCAATAAACACATACAACTTCGAAAGGGTAGAACGCTTCAAATACCTGGGCGCCATAATCACCTCGGATAACGACATAACAGAAGAAATTAAAGGAAGAATTCAAGCCACAAACCGATGCCTTTTTTCACTGGGCAATATATTTAGGTCGAAGGTCATATCAAGAACCTCAAAAATCAAAATCTACAAGGCTGTCATTCGACCCATAATCATCTATGGATGCGAAACATGGACCATGACAAAAGCAAACGAGGGTAAGCTCAGATGTTTTGAAAGAAAAGTGCTTAGAAAAATGTTCGGCCCGCTTTACCACCCCGACACCAACCAATACCGCATTAGAAATAATGCCGAGATTAAAGCACTGTATGGCGAGGGAGACATCGTCCAGGAAATCAAGTCCCAACGCCTGAGATGGTTCGGACATGTCCACAGAAAGAACAACGAAAGACTGGCGAAACTCGTATGGGAGGAGGTACTAGCTGGAAAGAGACCACCAGGACGCCCGCGAATGCGCTGGAAGGATAATATCAGGGCGGGCCTCTCAAAAATGAATACACCACTCGATCACAGCCTGATAGAAGACCGAAGGACATGGATGCAAGTTGTGCAGTCAGCCAAGACCCACCCGGGGTTGTAGAGCTTTGTGATGATGATGATGATATCAAGTAATATGAAGTAGTTTGATTTTACTTGATATCAATTCAAGTAGTTCAGATCCAAAATCAAGTCAAGTCAAATATCAAATTTTCAAAAGCTTGAGCTTTTAAGTCAAGTCAAGTATTTAAGAAAAAACTCAAGCTACTTGGCTTGATGAATCCCTAGAGACTTATCCTTTCGCAGGCCTTCAGCCTTTGCGGTAGACTGACCATGAAAAAATTAGGCTTTGCTTACGGGGTCTGCTCAGTTATAATACATATTTTTTCAATTTTCAACCCTAATCTTTCATGTATCTCTCGTCTCGATCCTCCAGGGACCGTCTGGTCTTTTAAATTCCCCGAGATTGACCGATCTCCGTCGATCGGGTCACCGACAACGTTCCACTTGTTACCCACTTACTTCCCATTGGTCGACGGATGCACGCGCGGCGCCCGCGACGCTGTCGGCGACGTTCAAATGTTTCAGTCGGCAACCGACGCTGTTTTCCGAAGCCTACTGCGCGCTCGGGAGCGAAGCGACGCGATTCGCTGACACGCGCGACTCACGGCACGCTGCGATCCTTGACAGTTTTCGGGTTGTGGAAGATGTGAAAAGTGTGGATGGTTGTTGTTATTGTTGTTATTTTGTGATCGAAGGAGTGTGACGTGGAAGCCTCGATGAGGACTTTGGCGGAATCGGAGAGGAACACTTTGCCTAGGGGATGGGTCAGGCAGGCGGTGATGGGGGTGTTGCGGTGGAAGGACGTACCGGCTGCTCAGTCTTCGCCCCAGCCGCATCACACCAGGATCGAAGTGGGCTACCAGAGCAACCTTAATGGGGTCGTACAGGTAATTGTTCAATTTTTGGGTCTATAGCCATAGGGGCCAGCAGAGGGGGGCAGGGGGTCATGGCCCCCCTCGAGCAGCAAAGAAAAAAACTTGTATGAGCAAAAAACAAATTCGTCCCCTTACCCCTGATTTGAGCACTCAATTTAAATAAGTTGCCCCTTCCCCCCTGTAAAAGTTTCTTGTGGAGCGGTAAAGTCACTTTTGCATGATTTGAGCTAGTATAGGTACCCTTTGGGAAGGGAGAATGAGCCACTTTTCCTTCCAATCTTGAGTTGGTCGACATATGCTTCAAGTTTCTGATAAGACCAGGTACCAAGGGACAGATGGTGTTAAATGTCTTGACTCAGTACTTGTCACACGTTCTCGGTGCTTTCTTCCTCTATATTATCTAAAACACCCTCATTGAAAAAAGTAAACAATGACCTTTGAAATATCTAAAAATGAAGTTTGAGAGATTATGCAATTTTTCTTTTTTTAATACGGTGTCACAATTTCATCACAATCAAGGTGGTAGTTTCCAAGTTACTCGTTAATGTTAAATTCCACATTCGATGATAGCTGCATCACGCCGGGTAGCAGTGGCGCGCTCGATTTCTTTGAAGGTCTAGATAGGGATTCAGAGTCAATATACAATTTAAAGCTATCATAAAATTCTATACGTTCTGTATTCATTTTTTACAAATATGTTTACCAGATTTTATTTTGAAATGTAAAGATATATTTTTATGATAAAATATTACTTCTCTGAATCATAAGTTATATGCTCGGTTATATGTACATATATGTTGTGACAGTTGTGCTTTGAGCATAGTCTTATCGCATTCTATATTTTTTGACAAGAGCCAGTCATAGACATCCGTTTTTTTCGAATTAGAAGTCGGAAGAGCTTTTATACTCCGACTACGGTAGGACGCGTTATCTAATACAATAACCGAACCGGGTTCTAATTTTATCAATATGGATTTAAACCAAGATTCAAAAACTACAGCGTCCGTATCCTCATGGTAATAACCAGCTTTCCAAGATTCAAAGACGTTCAATCCCTCATCCACAAACCCAGATTCGTTGCCAATATGCGTTATTATTAGCCGACGGTCTTTGACTGAAGGGCATTTTAATCCCGTACTTAGGCATTCAAGATGGACTTGTCTACGACTCGTTATATTCAAATCCTGCCAACACTTAGTAACCGTGTGACCTTCATTCAACCAAGTTTCGTCCAAGTAATAAATTTGTATTCCCCCGGCGTTACGGATACTACGTATTTTTCTTAAATATTCTCTACGCCATAATACTATATCGTCCCTTTCAATCAATGCGCTGTTCTGCTTTCTTTTTACATATCTGATATTTACTTCGCGTAATGTTCTCAATAAACCCCGACGTGATATCATTGGCAGACTTTCATCATTTTGTAATTCCTGTTGGAGTTTTTTTATTGTTGGGAGTCCATTACGGAGATAAAATGAATGGACTTTTCGACGAATCGCATTTTTCACGTCGCCATCCAAAACAATCTTTTTAACTCCTCTTTTTTGTTTATGTAATTTTACCACAAATACTACGTCGTGCTTTTTTTCCTTCAAAATTCTGAATATTGTTGCAACTGAGACCTTAGTCACATCGCTGCAAAGTTTAAAGATTTCCTTCACCGGCCTTTCAGGAAATCGTGTACGTACACCATCGTAAACATTCTTCACTATATTGCGTTCACCGGTTGATAAAACGTCGTTTGGATGCTGTATTGCTAACCGATGTGCCTTGCTGCAATGTTATTAATTGTATCGTCTAATCTCCTGCGCAGCGTCTATAACGTTACGCCCCTGGCCGAGACTGGAGCGTCAAACCCAACACTCGGCTGATCTTGCGGCATTGTCAAACCGTCCGTAATTGCTGCGAAACTGCTGTGATTTCATGGCCCCTCTCACAATGCGTCACAGCGTCACATCGCGCAAAATACATAAGCGACATGGCGTGAGCCTGAAACTGGTGTCTGTTTTTTGATGAACATCAAAGAAACATACGTGTACGTTGGTGCTCTAATTGACGGTTTTTTTGCTCCTCAGAAATTTTTATCACGATACCGAATAGATCAACCGACTTGAGTTCGCACAGATATGCGACAGTACAAGTCTGCGATGAACGTTCTGAGTGCGAATATATTGAGTACACTCGCACATGTATAGCTTCCCACAGTATGCGTGTTCATGCCTGTACCGATCTTTAGGCTATGACTAAAGGACCTGCACAAAGGGGCAACGCCGAGAGCCCGCATGCCGGGATTTCAAGCGCTGTTGCCAAGTGTACGTATGTTTCAGCAGTCGTGCTACCGTTGGTATGATTGGACGTGGATTAGGCATATTAGAAATTAAGGATTGCAATTAATGTTTGACTCCACATGGAAAATTGAGAAACATTGTTGAATAGTTGCTCACAGATTATGCAAACGATCAAGCAATCAATAATACCTATTCGTTATCTGAGCATCTAAGGGATTTTACGATTTTGTTATCTAAGCGCGTGACAACATTGTTTGCGCTGATTTGCCGCTAGCGGAGGTATCATGCAATGTGGAATTTAACTATATAGAATTATAATATGTATGTATCAAATTACTCCAAAGATATAAAATTCAAAAGCAACATTCGGATAGGTCTAAAATGCACATGACAACAAATTTTCGAGTTTTGCAACCCCCAACTACCGCAATTTCACCTCCACCCAAGAAGTAGAAAATAATAAGAAGCCCTAAAATGCCTAAAAAACAAATTTGAGTTGTTTGTAAATTTTTTTTGTTTATCGCTGCAACGCCACTGACACGTTTTCTAAAAACCATACGCGCTTTCCATCCTCGCCACGGTAATAAAATTAATTGATATCAATTCAATACTTTCTTGGTTATACAATACAGAACGACCTAAAGCACTACTCGTATAATATATATAATATACAAAGCAATGATTGGATAGACCTAAAAACTGTATTTTGCCGCTAGGTCTTTCTTTCACAGGCCAGTGAACAGCCTATTATGAATCCAACAAATTTTTCAATTTTACAACCCCCCCCCCCAAACCACCAATCACCTCAAAAAAAGTAGAAAATGATCAGGAACCCCTAAAACATCTAAAAACTAGGCTTGAGGAATACTAAATTTCTGTTTTCTGATAATTACGCCGTCCATACGTCCATGCACCGATTTTCAAAATTATAGCAGCATGCAGAGGTTACTGAGATTACGATGATAGAAAACGCTAACAGACAGACAGACAGACAGGCAGACCGACGGAAATGAGTGACGTGAATTCTTATTTATTTAGGCCCGGTTTCACCAAACCCATACTAATCTCGTATTACGTAATCTTGGATAAAATTAATTGAAGTATTTCATCCGCGATTAGATTAATTTCTGTTCCACCTGCGCAAGTATATCTAGGATTAACTAATCTCGGATATATTCAAACTAAGACGTGGCAACAGCGTAACGGGAGCATTTATAACCTCACAATTTTCTATTTATGCATCGTTAAAATTCGCCGTCCATGCTCGCGTCCTAATCGGCTTATATGCGAGGTTCGGCAAAATGTAAACATATCCAGGGTGGCCTAGAGGTAGTGTATCGGTCGTCCATGCAAGAAGTTGCGAGTTCGAATCTGAGTAGATCCTTTCTTTTTCATTTAATTTTTTTTTTTTAGATTTAGCTGATAGCTGATTGTTGATATGTAAAGGGATTTCTGGTGGGTTTTCCCATAGAAATAACCTGACAACAGGATGTCTCATTTTTGATTGGTTCCAAACAAGTGGTTTGTTCGGGAAGATGGATAATAATTAATGAGTTTCGGCCTCAGGTAGAAAGGATCAAAAATTTTCAGACCCAATTAATTGTCTTTTCATATGCGAATTTGTGTGGATGGTGGTTTATTGTGCGAGGTTTTGTGACTACTTATTTGCGTTGTAGACTGATTTTCAAGTAATTTAAGAGAATATTAAAAAGAAATTAAAATATTTGTTTTTATTAAAAAAAACGCTTTAGATCAACATATGTCTGCTAAAGTTTAAAAACTGGTCTAAATTATCGTTTTGTAAAAAAGAATGAAAGAAGTCCCTATATATACCTACACAGACGCGAATTCAAAACCTTTTGCATGGGAGTCAACGACAAATTTTTAGTTTGTTTGTAAAAAATCATTTCAAATAAACATATATCTGCTAAAATTTGAAACACTGGCCTAAATAATCGGTTTTGTAAAAAAAGAACAAAGAAAAAAAATAGTCCTATCCAGACGCGAACTCACAACCCTTTGCATGGGAGACCGACGTCTTACCACGACGCTAAACAACCGACAGCAACTTTGTGTTGAACTTGGGTTATAAACGAATTGGAACGCGAACGTGGAACACAAATTTTAATGAGGCATGAACAGGAAAATTACTGGTTCTGGAGCATTTTTTTTGTTTTTAAATAAAAGATACCTAGCTATATGCTTCTTCTCATAATAATTTACCAATTATTTCTTTGTACACCCTTGAAGTTCGCAGACACGTCAGCCATGTCACCTCAACTGTCATCTGCATTCTAAATCTCCGATTAAACATTTTATTCGCCAAATATGGGAGATTAAATTTTATCTCGGATATACGTGCTTAATCCTGGATAAGAATGTGGTGAAACTCGTCTATAAAATTATCTAGGATTTAATCCTAGATAATGTTTTAATCCTGGATAAAATATTGTGGTGAAACCGGGCCTTATTTAATAAATAAACGGAAACTCCGTTGTTACAATATTATTATAGACATTACAAGTTTAACACAATGTAGTGACAAGATCTAACCGTATTAGTATAACAATACTTAACCTAAGGCAAAACTGGACGTATCTGTTTCATCAAATTTGACTTAGAGACCAGATACTTAAACTTTTAAATGAAAATCTAAAATGGTCAAAGTTAATACTATTCAAGATTCTGCATATCGACTGAAGCATTTTGTAATCTTAAAATACAATATGTGTCGTCTAGATTTTTATTAACCCTCTACTAAAAAAGTATGAACTAATTTACTTGAGTAAATTCAAATGGCGCTCTCACTGTGGAATTTGTTGAAAATTTTTTAAACCGGAAGCGATATTGACAAAACCGGATTTTTCCCGGACTATTTTTTCATGTGATTCCGAACCTGTATTTAGTTTTTCTCTAGCACCTGTCGTTTTAGCTAACTCGTGTATACGGACGGACGGACGGACAGGCCTCTGCCTGTATCTCTTTATCTTAGATTAACAACAATAATTGTTCTAAACAGTATAGAGCTTAAACAAAATACGTGCAAATGATATCACCAATATAATAAGAAAAACAAGTCGTGTAGCTTGGAGATCGATTTCTGGACCTTTGGATTACAAAACAGGAACTTTACCACTGCACCACGGAGCCTTTATATTTCATTTCCTCAAAACTATAACATTAATACAGGGACACATAATACCATTTTGTAAAATTCTTCGTGAATTCAAATTGTACCAATACAAACTAGCGATATTGACAAAACGTGATTTTTCCAGGACTAGTTTTTTAATGTTGATTCCGAATCTTTATCTAGTTTTCCTCTAGCACCTGTAGTTTGGCTATCCTTTGTATGCGGACGGACGGACAGACAGACAGAGGCTCTCCATGAGCTCTCCTCAGTGAGTGTGAGAGCTAAAAGTAACTTAGATATCGCCGACGGTTCGCCTCCATGGGACCGATGTCGCCCTTTCTTGTTATGTATATGCTCCATGTCCTTACCTATAGTCTAAATTCGTTGTGTAAAGATCCACTAAAGTGAAATATCAAAGCATATCACAAGTACCCGTAGGCGGAGAGACCAAACTGTAGGATTGCTTCTTCCAGGAATTCGCAATCCAGAAACAAAAATTCCATTAAAAGTTTTTCCTGGAAAACTTCTGACGTACAGTATAAATGATATCGTGCCGGCGGATCAATTCCCGACCAAGTGGGAGTTCGCCCTAAAGTTGTTAGCTATCTGTATTTAACTGTGCCAGAAGGGACGAGAGATTCCGTGATAGGGTTGTTGTAGTTTGTTGAAGGTTGACCAAAATATAGAGCAGTAAAAACTTCTCGATTAATGGAGTTTTAGGTAGTCGACGAAAGACAGTGACGTATGTTTATGCTTTGCCAGAAGGATATTCGGATGTGTAGTGCCTAATAAACGAAATATCGTCAGGTACTTGGACTTAGTATTTCCTACGCGTTTGCGTTTGCAAATTATTATCAGAATATGTGGTTAGAAAAATTATGTTACTTAACTTCTGTAGACTATCCTATGTTACCTTTTAGAGTCATTATTTAGTGATAATAAAGGAGATCATATTTATATAATAAAGACTTACTGGAACTTCTCCTTCCCCACGTTCGAGCTCGTACAGGCAAACAAGCCCGCCATAGTCCTTCTCGACTACTAACAGAAGGCAATGTTCGTCATAGTTTTCGGCACCTGCCGAGGTGAACATCTTCTCTAAGGAGGAGTAAAAGCGGACCAATTGTCAGGAGCTGCTCGGACAACTTCGCAGGCTCTGGACAGACCACACTGTAAGTCTGCTCTAAGTCGAAGTATGAAAGTGTGGAAAGAACGTGAAATAGTTGCAGTTGTTTTACTTACATATCCACTTCCTATAAAAAGTGGGACCAAGTAAGAACACTATTACCAAGGACAATATTTTAGCGGACCAAAATCTTGGGCACCGGCCAATTTTAGAATGTCACCTCTTGAGTTTCATTTTGGGTCAATTCCTCTATATGCTCTTCTCCTCTTGACCGAAAATTTACTGCTGAATCCAATGGTGTACTCGGATTGGTATTACAACGTCTTATTTATGGGCAGAAAATCAATTTTGATGAACTTGAAAACCCTTCGAAATTTTTGTTTTCTTCAAACTTTTTATTTTCTTCAAAGAAGTCAGAAATTTGGAATGGAGGCCAGATTCTTGATGAGCACCCCCAAATTAGCCAAATCAGGGATTTTTGTCCCGGTCGAAAACAAAAAAAAAAGTTTTCAAATTTTTTTCAGTAGTCATGTATGTACCTTTGAATTTTGACCGATTTTTGAACGTCGCCTCTCGAGTTTCATTTTGGGTCAATTCCTCTATATGTTCTACTCTTCTTGATCGAAAATTTACCGCTCAATCCAATGGAGTACTCGGACTGCCCCTAGAACGTTTTATTCATGAGAAAAAAAGTAAATTTTGATGAACCTTGGAAACCCTTAGGCCTCGAAATTTTTATTTTCTTCAAACAAGTCAGAAATTTGTAATGCAGGCCAGGTTCTTGATGAGCACCCTCAAATTATCCAAATCAGGGATTTTTGTCCCGTTCGAAAACTGAAAAATACTCGGAAAAATATTAGTGAAATTTTTTCGGTAGGTAGTCTTTGGGTCAATTATTCTTCTACTTCTGTTCTACTCTTCTTGATCGAAAATTTACTGTCGAATCCAATGGTGTACTCGGATTGTCATTACAACGTCTTATTTATGAGCACAAAATCAATTTTGATGAACCTTGAAAACCTTTAGTCCTCGAAATTTTTATTTTCTTCAAACAAGTCAGGAATTAGGAATGGAGGCCAGATTCTTGATGAGCGCCCCCAAATTAGCCAAATCAGGGATTTTGGTCCTGTTCGAAAACTAAAAAATATTTTCGAAATACCTCTCAGTTTAATTTTGGGTTCTACTCTTCTTGGTCGAAGATTTACGTATGGTTATTGAATCTCTAGGTGGAATGAGGAATACGCTGCTCTCTGCGCTGCATGCAATGCTGGTATGCCGTGCGGCGGCGCACATATTAGGATGCCAATATGCAGAATGCAGTCATCCTTGGGTCCCTTCGTCTAGTTAGGGCGCACGATTCGCGGACCCAGTGATTGCTCACCTCACGGTGTGAGGAGTGGTCATTGACTACTTTATTGCGTCAATACAAATACAAAGTTATTATCGCTATTTATTTGTGCTTCTAAATGACTTTGGACGAACATAAAAAAGGCCGCAAGTATAGTTACATCTTACATTCATCCTTTTTTTTGGGCGTCCATTTACTACATTTTAAAAATGAGCATATCTTCAGTGGCAATGTCGTCAACATTTTATCACGTTGCGATTCAACCTAGATCAATGTTTATCGTTCAAATTTTCGACACATACCTCGTACATTCATGCTTTTGAATACGTGACGACTAACTGCAAGCAAAAGGAACCTTGAACTTTTATTAAAATGAATGGTGTCTAATTCTGAGAAAACGAAAATCGCCTTCAAAATAACTTGAAGCTGAGAAGAGCAAATCTGCATTCACATCGGAACAAGAAAAAATTCGTAGCACTGTCATGCTATGTTGCCAGATTGTTTCTGTTCGATGTCCTTATACCTTTTTTTTATGGTCAGCCTCCCGCAAAGGCTGAAAGCCTATGGCGCTGTAGAAGTGCTGCGAGAAGATAAGTGTCGGTGCACGTTACATTTGGAACGCTGCAGGTTGTAGCCATCGGGAAACAAATTTCCCGGCAGCTCAATCCACGGTGTCGAAGTTCTCCAAAAGAAGGAATGTTGGAGAAGACTGGTTCTGGGAGTAGGGACCTCTACCTGGTAAGGATGAGCTCGCAGAGCCACTCTACTGTTTCTTGTTCAGACGGCCTTTGGTTTCTGAATTTTCAAGTTCTTAAGCTACAAAGTTTGCCTGCCACTCTTTGCTATTTATCTTGAGTAGCTTTTGAAACACTGAAGGCATTTAAAATGCAATGATCGTGTAGAGCGTACCCCTTTTTCAAAAATAGTGCTTCATGTTTCATTGGTTATGTCTCTCGTGTTTTCTGGTCATAAGATTCCAAAGAATCTACTTCACACCTTTCTTGTAGATGTTCTCGCATGAGGAAATTCTTCGACACGCATAAGGTATTCGAATTTTCGAGAGCACAGATTTTTACAGATTGCTAGTGGGATGATTATGCTTCTTTCATTGCGACCCTATTGTCTCTATAGTGGCTCACACCTATTTAGAGTTCACTGTATAATACACACATTTTAATGAAGTCAGTAGGTTCCAGGTGGGTGAATCCGAAAGTCTGAGACCTAGCGCCTTCCAGTACTGGACAGGAACACAAAATGTGCTCCGCTGTTTCGTCTTCCACATAGCAGAAACGACAGTCCGATGTTTATTGAAGACCTATTTTCCTCAAGTGGTTTCTCAGACGGCAATGTCCTGCCCACACACCGACCAGAACGCGCAAATCATTCCTTTTCTATTCTAGAATCCTCCGAGGGGCCTGTTAAAGTTAATTGAGGAGACTTATACAGTTCCATAAGAGTCTTGAGTCAACCCGTTTGGAACTTAGTGCTTTAAAGGCAGACTGGCTATGTGAAAAGGTTTTTACTAATCCTCTATCAAGAGTAATCTTAGAATAGATTACTCCAAGACTACTTGTAATATTAAATGAATTAGGTCTAGGAATTTTGCTCTCAAATTCCTTTTCTCTTCATGTGCAGATAAATAATCCACTATAACCAGGACTATAACCCATGGTATGGCATAAGAAAGTCTATTGACTAAAGACTATTTTTATAGTCGAATAATGTCTTTGTACCTCCGCTGTTGTGATTATGATTGATATCATTATTCATGATAACAACAATTTATTTCACGACTAAATTTTTAGAAGAGAGAATGTCTGAAAATGTTTGCTTCTGTTAAGATTTAAAAAATATGTCCTTGTATAAATTCTCCTCATTTCTACTTGAATTACTAATTTTAATGTTCATTTCTGGTCGATCACATTCTTTAATGTTACTTTTGACTTCTTACGCCAAAGAACTAAAACCACTAGTTTGTAAAAGTGAATTCATATTTGCTCAGAGTAAAAAGTATTTGGCAACACTTATTCAGTTTGTTACAGTGTTCTTCTTAAAGTGACTGTGTTAAAGGACATTTTCGTGACTGTGTTACTAGTGAATCTACAACATTCACCCGTTGTGTGATTGAGTTTTGTATATTTTGTTGTTGTATGGTTTTATGCTGGAATTGTCAATTGTGTGTGGTTTGGCCGTCATTGTCAATTTTGGTGAGGCATGCCGTTTGTCATGTAATGTATTTTTATTTTTTTTTTAAATAAAAGGACTGAGTGTCCGAAGTAGTGAGTATGCTCAATCCTGAGTGGAGAAGCCAAGAAAAGTTTTGAAAACATCAGATTTTAAGTTTTTATTTATTGTTAAATGACATCTACAATAAATGCATATAATTTAAAACAGTCAGCTTTAGTATCTACATAATTGAAAGCTGAAATTTAGAAAAAAGATCATGACTGCTAGAAACTGATTAAAACGGACATGCGGAGTATGCCTACGACCGATCTCAAAAACAAAGTGCTATTCCCCATTTATGAAGGACATAATTTTTCTTAGGTTTGTGCGACATTCCTGTGACATGGCAACACTGCAGACATATTTCGCACCCACATATTTCTTAAGCGGTCGCCACCCAGGTTATTGTTTACAAATCCCACACTCGATTTTGCCCCGTCTCTCTCTGACGTGAATTCAAATGCGAACCCATTCGATCCGAACGAGTGTCACTTGGCAGCGGTAATAAATTTAATAAATTATTCAAATTAAATCAAAAACGGGCGACAAATTAGAATTGGATTTTAATCGGTTTCAATTATCTGCCGCACATGTGTGCCCTGTATTGTTTTTGTCATTAGTTCTGCACCATATACGAGTGCTGTGGCTCCGAGCTATGGGTTGTACGTAATCTAGTGTATAACAAAATTCTGGAACAACTAGGTATCTCAAATGCACTTTCACGGACCGAGATGAAACTTGAGATCTGTACAGAGGAATATCTGGAAGATCTGAAATTTTTGATTTTCGGCAAACGGAATGAAACTCAAAACTACGATCGAATTTATAATAAGAACCCTCAAATTATCCAAAACACGAGGTTTTATCTTAATAGAAAGCCAAATAAATGTTTTTCATTTTTTAGGCAAAACTGAAAATCTGAAATTTTGATTTTTGTCAAACGGGACTAAAACACAAAACTGCGATGGGATTTGTAATCAGCAACCTCAAATTATGCAAAACACGAGGAGTCATCTTAATAGAAAGCCAAATAAAGAGTTTCAATTTTTCAGATGAAGCTGATAATCTGAAATTTTAGATTTTTGTCAAAGGGTGAAACTGCGAGCGGATTTGTAATCAGCACCCTCAAATTATTCAAAACACGAATTTTTTCCCAAGAGAGTGCCAAATAAAGATTTTCAATTTTTAGGTAAACTTGAAGATCTGTATTTTTTTACATTCGTCAAACGAGACTGAAACTCAAAACTACCACCGGAATTGTAATCAGCACCCTCAAATTATCCAAAACACGAGACTTCATCTCAGTAGAAAGTCAAATAAATGTTTTTCAATTTTTAGGCGAACCTGAAGATCTGAAATTTTTGATTTTCGTCAAACGGGACTAAAACACAAAACTGCTGTGGTATTTCAACACCCTCAAATTATGCAAAACACGAGGTTTCATCTTAATAGGAAGCCAAATAAAGAGTACAAAAATAAAATAAATAAAATAAGGATTTATTTGGGGCGTAATATTTTCGTAGGAAAAACAGACAAAAAGAAAACATAGTGGGACTTTCAAGGGTTCCATATTTTCGAAAAAAAAAATTTACTTCAACCCCCGACTCAACCCCTAAAACTTACCCCCTACTTTTTTCACAAATAGCACCCTACATCTTTTCCTACATTAACGATGTTATTATTTTATTTAATATCTTGTACTGCCTTTGACTTCATAAACAAACCATTTTTTTCGTGAAGTCATTAACATAAGATAAATAAAATGAGCATTTGTTTGAGGCGTAATATTTTCGTAATAAAAAGTATAAAAAAACATTTGTTTTCGAAAGCATCAGTACCCAGTCATTCAGTACCCTCAAAATCCGAACTAGTGTCATTTTTATCTGTTTTTTTTTTGCGTCAAGAAAATTCTTATTTTATTTATGTTATGCTAATGGTTTTACTTTTAGGTAAACCTGAAGATCTGTAATTTTTCATTTTCGTCAAATGAAACTGAAACTCAGAACGTAATTGGCGCCCTCAAATTATTTTGATAATAGTGTTTGCTTTGCTAGGTTTTCCAGGTGGATCATTTCAATCATTAGTAAGGTATTTAAGTTAGCCTTTAATTGTGGCCTTACCGGCTTTTTCTTCTACTTACTTGAAAACTCCATTTGAATCACTTATTCCAGAAACAACCTATACCCTGTTACCCAATACTTTAAACTGGTTAACCGTGTCAGCAGCGAACAGCTGTTCGGTTAGTTATAACTAAAAATACTCCAGATTGAGTCTTGACGTATCAATTTTAAGCTTTGAGGGAATTCAGGGCTGTACTGAATGCAAGTACTGCTAATGACGAGTAATTTTCACCTGGTGACGGAAAATCCGGCGATTCTTTCAGGATATCAGTATGGCTGAATGAAGAAATGAAGAATGAAGATAAAAGCTTATTTAACCATACACAACCAGTGACTTCCAAACATTTTTTTAAAGCAATGAAAAAAATATAACGTTGAAGGGCATCGCAACGGCTATAGAAATAGTAAAAAATGTATGGAGCTATTTCAGAAAGTTTAGTTTAGTTAGAACTGAACATTATGGCTGAGGTACCAAATAATTTGTAGTTTAATTAGAAACATTTTTATAGAAATGGATATACATTTTATTATACAAATTAATAAAATAATCTATTTCTTTCAACCAACCATTTTTGCTGCAAATTTATGGATATTGAACAAATTTCTTGTTCACAAAAATTATCATTCCTTTTTGCCAATGAGATATTCAGTAAGAATACGGTCCGGATCGCAGTACTGCCAATCAACACCACTAGTAAAAAATTAAATTTGAGATACACTTCTTCGTCATCTGATACCTATCAAACGTCAAGCCAGTTTAAAGTATCAGGTAACAGAGTATAAGTCACATTTGCGCCATTTTGGCCTTAGTCCTGGACTAAGGTTATTTCTGCATTAAATTGTCAATTATCATTAGACATACACACTGAAAATATAATTAGCAAGATGTGTTAGGTTGTTTCTGAAATAAGCGATACATTTAAAAAAAGTAGGAAAGAATTTACTTGAGTAAATTCAAGCGGCGCTCTCACTGTGGAACTTGAAGCGATATTGACAGAACCGGATTTTTTCCGGACTAGTTTGTTCGTGCTGATTCCGAATCTGTATTTAGTTTTCCTCTAGCACCTGTAGTTTTGGCTATCTTTTGTATACTGATGGACAGACAGTTGCTCTGCATTAACTCTCTTCAGTGAGAGCTAAAAAACTAATGGTTTGTACGCAATTTCATTTCTACGATGAGGATCAAGTTTTACAAACCGAAAAAAGGCGATCGCCTCATTGATATGATGAAATGGCGCAAACCAAAGCCAATAATCTGTCGGGCGTCGGATTTATCCGCTTCGACGCTTTTTAATAGGTTCTGCAGCGAGCAGCGACGCCGGCCGTGCGTTGGTTGTTGTTTAATTTGCTCATGTTTATGCCTTTCTGTGCTTATGCTCGCCTGCCGCCACGCCACGCCACGCCGTTAATCTACGATTTTTCCATTACGCCTTAATTTGCGTGAGGGTGGACGTGAAAAACTGTCGGAAAAACGAACGACCAATTAGGCGATTTAACTAGGCGCATGGGCCTTTAAATCACTACGCACAAGCGGAAGCATTGTCATCGTAAAAATGTTCGAATTCGAAATAATAGGTTTTTTGATTTTTTTTGTTTAGCTTAGCGGCTTCAACTTCTGGGATTATTAGCCGCGTGACACATATCTATAGAGATTTGCAAATTGTAATAGTTTGTTACACATTTCCTCATTAATGAAACATTCATGATGAGTCTACGGTATTTCGCAAAGTGTAGGGCTAGAAAATCGCCCTATCGATGTATGAAGTGAAATTTGATAAACGATCAGGAACCTCCATACCACCTAAAAACGAAGTTTGAGCTGTTTTTAAATTTTATTTTTTTGAATTATCGCTGGCTGCCACTGACACGATTTCTGAAACTCGTGCGCGTTTTCCATCCTCGCCGCGACAGTAATACTGTGTCAAAATTTCATTAAAATCAATTCAATAATTTTGATGTTACACAATATAGAAACATCTAAATACAAGGTAAGCAAGGATTTGTTAGACAAATCCAATGTTGTTTATAAAATTCCTTGTGGTGAGTGCAATAAGTCATATATTGGACAAACATCAAGATATTTGCAAGGTAGAATTAACTCACATAAAAGTGATATCAATCGCTATATAACTAGCTGTGGTTTAACACAACATGCCATTGATACAGGCCACACAATATCCTGGAGCAATGCTAAGATCTTGGATGTTGAATCTAACTATTTTAAGAGAACTTTTCTGGAAATGGTACATATTAGGAACACCCCTAACAATTTAAATAAGAAGTCGGACATTGATGGTTTGAGCTGCATTTACTCTTATATCTTAAATATGGAGAAGGAAAGGTTTTCTGGTGTTCCTTCACGACCTTAATAGTCTTGTTGGAATCTCGGAAAGTTTTTTCTTTTTCGTCTCTACATATCTTTCACGACAATTTTATTATCCTATTTTAGGCCACCGTGTATTCACGTTTTACAACTGAGATCTTGGTTTCTTTAGTGTGTTTTGACTTTTCAGGTTTTTGTTTTTCTCACAGTTGGTATCGTACAACTGTCAATATAATTATTAATAATTCATATGTCAATCGTTTTCTCCTTCTGCTTCCACATTTCACTAAGTAACGGCCATTGTACCACCTGTTAGACCATTTAAGAAAAACCTAGATCGTAAAATGTGTGTTTTCAAACCACGAATTTTAGTAATACACCTACGGGTTTTTTAAAATTTAAACATGTAAAGGTCGTTCCTGTGTTCGTTTGTAATTTACAAGTATATGTTCGTTTGTGTTCCTGACCTGTTAGTAGAAGACGCCATAGTGGCATAAGTTTTTTTGAAAGATTTTATCAAAAATTGTGACGATTATTTAATAATTGCATTTAGAAGTCGTGTTGCACTCAATGCAATTGCTGTTTTCAAATTGGCAAACCTCAACGTTGTGAGTATAACTTTAATAATTTATTATACATTTTGAAACTAAATTCTTTTTTGTTTTTCCTTTAACTATGTAGAAAGCCCTGAAGATGGCAATAAACATTGCCGAAAGCTTGGCTGTTAGCACCAGAGTCTCCTCCATGCTGTGACCCAGCCTCTTTTTCAAAATTTTGGCCACAACCCCAAGAATTTTGTCTCATCTGAAACATCTAAAGCAATACTCGTATGCATACATCTACGTACCTTGCTTTCTGTAATAGGCAAGGCAATGTTCGAATGAACATGTATTATGTCGCTAGATCTTTCTTTTTCAGGTCAGTGGACAACCTATTATAAATACAACAAATTTTTCATTTTAACACCCCCACCCCCAATCACCTCAATTTCACTCAAACCCAAAAAAAGTATAAAATATAAATATAATAATATAAATAGATAAAATGACCAGGAACCTCTAAATCGCATAAAAACAAAGTTTGATAAATATTTTAAATTGGTTTTTTGATCGTTATCCCTCTAGCCCTTTGCCGATTTTCAAAATTGTAGCAGCATTACCTACCAGGACCCCACGACATATCGCTACCCAAATTTCATCATCATCCATGCAGCGGTTTTCAAGATTACGAGGTTAGAAAAACGGACAGACAGACAGGCCGACGGAAACGAGTGACGTGAATTTTCCTTATAAAACGCCCAATAAGTGTATTATCTCAAAATCGAAAATTTATCATAATCATAAAATGTCATATTGATATTTTGCTTAAATTACAAGTAGTATAATTTAAACTTAATTGTAGTCGAAAGTATGTATCACCTACAGGGTATTACGAGTACACATAAAATAGAATAGAAGCCTCTTTCCCCGTGAGAGTTCGATTTCCTGGATGTAGGATCCTTTCAGTTCATATATCTACTCCACACGCCTCCACACACATATGTGTCTCATTGAAATTCCAGCAGGTCGGTGTCTAACAGATCTAGAACGGTCTGAATGGCACGTGACTTGAATATCCATCTAGCAATAATGTACGGTTCAGTTACGTTTCACTTCACTTGTACAAGGTGGATCCAGATTAACCAAGATACGAGACAAAATGTACACCTTTATATGAGTCGATGTTTTTTTATTAAAAAAAAGGAGCACGAAATATTTTAGCCCCTATTCTTGGAAACAAACGAATGGAGCACTGCCAAGGACTGCTCCCTCATTTTCATTCCCTCGCAATTTGATTGATCAACAGGCTTGCCTAAGAAAATGTACATTGTGTTAATTAAATTTATAAATAGTTATCAGAAGGCACCCAAAACACATAGTTATCATTAAAAGCTGTGAACTGAATGACGTCATAGAACGCATGCTTCATTAAAAATTGCTGTAGCCTATTTCTAAATTCATCTGGAGAAATATTTTCTTATTTCGTTGTCACTTTATCATAAAATTTGACTGCCCAGAAGTTTGATCCGTATTTAGTGCTATGCTGGTGATAATGTCCGTTTTTTCGATAAAGAGTTATGGACGTTCGTTCACGAAAGTGATTAGTAGATTAAATTCAATTTCAAATATTCATTGGCGTGCTTACCAAATGAAATATTTATATTAAAATGCAGACAATGTTATTGCAAATACGGTAGTTTAGGGTTGTCTACCAAAATCTGATCGTAAATATTGTCAGCCATTTAAATTCAAAATTTGCAGCTAACAAGATCTGTGACGGAAAGGCACTGCGCATATTATTACAGTACTCCCACCTAGAGAAGTCAAGAGTGAAAAATACTCTTGGTCTACCTCTCTTTGCCCTTTTAGTCTAAACTCGCCTTAACGTGGAATGACCCTCAGCCACTGAACTTGACATTATTTTTTTCGCACTCCATTTAAACAGATTGGACTGAAACACCTGGCTAACATATTAATTACACTTCATTATAGTACCATTTACGCGAACGATAATATTTTAACAAACTAATTATTATGCAATTGAACGTTCTAATTACTCATAACTTGTTTGTATAAATAAACGTTGGTTTCTGCTTGCTGAGGCAACTGTTATTTATGCTCCAACACATAATACTACATGCCGGATTGATACAACTTGTTTACCTGATGATGTAATCTTCATTATGCCAGGTGATAACGGACAGTCTGAAGAGAATACTTATTTTTTTGTATTTAAAATCATTTTTTGTTTCATTTAGAGCGGGCGCTAAAGGTAAGTGAGTATGCATAATATGAGTAGGTACCGAATTATGCCAAAGGATTTGGGTAAAGAAATGATCAAAGATTAATTAAGAATGTGGATCTGTGCCGGTCAAGTTTTTGGTCCATTTTTACTTTACCCCTATACACTTATTCGTAAAGGTGGTGTATTGAATACATGAGACAAAATAATTTTCATTAATATTATCGTAATAATTTATATTTCGTTTTAATGGATTCTTAAATAATACGAAAATACAACTAACACTTTTTTTTAATTATCTAATAAAAAGATATCAGCTATGTATGAAAATCCAGCGAATTCAAACAATTACTCACTTTTACGTTGACATTTTTTATTGATCCATTTACATAATGAAATACAATATAATTTTTTTGCAACTACGAGGCATTGTGCGACAATTTGCAGTACACTTACATGGTGGAATTAATAAGTGACTCTGGTAAAAACGGCTTCGTCATTTGTCGTGGACGTAAGACATCGTTCAGCTTTTCATAATCAGATGAACAATAATCAATAGGTGGTAATTGTGTTTGATGATAATTTTTCCATATAATTATACAGGGTGGGCCAATAGTGCGTCGACGGAGGATTGTGGGCTTACTGAAAAATATTTCAAAAATTTGTCACTTGAGACCATGGTAGGCACCCTTGAGGGCTATTTTCACTTAATTTCTGACGTTTATACAGGGTGATTCATATCAAACTTACATTTTTTTGAATGGAACCCCCTATATATTATTGCATATTTGGATTTCTTGGTCAATTCTAGTGTGACTTTATGTATCACACATGGATCTTTAAACGAACGGTTTAGGCGCAAATCACCATTTTTGGTATGAGTAGGTATCAGAAAAAAATTAAATATCGCAGCGATTATAAAACTTAGAAGGCCGTGACTTTGCGGTACGACTAAGCATGAAATGCGTCACCTAAGGTCAGACGGCTAAATTTGAATTCTTTTTGTACTTGGAGAAATCGATAGATTAATTAAGGAAACTTCAATCACAGATAACTTGATTTTTTCAAATGGGAATGCCTATTTTGGTTTAAAGAATCAAATGTAAAATTTGATTACCTCTCTGACGATATAGATAGATAGAGCTAATATGTTGTAAGGAATTTTCATAATCTTGCCTCGTTGCTCAGGTTAGTTTGCATCTTTCTACTAAGTTAGTTGCTTTCTTCCATATTAACGAGCTTTTGTTTATTTTTCATGGCCTGCTAGGTTGCTTGCATGCAGGAAAATTGAAAGACGCAGATTTGACTGAAAATTTGAAATAAAATGAAAACCAAAAAAGATTGATATCAAGAATGCTATATCGTTAGAAAGGTAATCAAATTTTACATTTGATTCTTTAAACCAAAGTAGGCATTCCCATTTGAAAAAATCAAGTTATCTGTGATTGAAGTTTCCTTAATTTATCCTCTGATTTCTTCAAGTACAAAAAGAATTCAAATTTAGCCGTCTGACTTAAGGTGACACATTTCATGCGTACTGTAAAGTCAAGGCCCTCTAAGTTTTATAATCGCTGCGATAGTTAATTTTTTTCTGATACCTACTTATACCAAAAATGGTGATTTGCGCCTAAACCGTTCGTTTAAAGATCCATGTGTGATACATAAAGTCACACTAGAATTGACCAAGGAATCCAAATATGCAATAATATATAGGGGGTTCCATTCAAAAAAATGTAAGTTTGATATGAATCACCCTGTATAAACGTCAGAATTTAAGTGAAAATATTTTCACGTAATAGCCCTCAAGGGTCCCTACCATGATCAAGTGACAGATTTTTGGAATATTTTTCAGTAAGCCCGCAATCCTCCGTCCACGCACTATTGGCCCACCCTGTATGTTCGTACTGAAGCCCTTAATAAATGCAAATGCAAAGCATCTGATGTCTGACCACTTTCATCAAATTGAAATCGAAACCTATATTTTAAGATACCAGTTTATATCTGAGCTCATCAGCAGATACTTCATTTTTTTTTAAATAAATATGTGCAACTGTTTCAATTGCTCGCTATTTAGGTCAAGGTTACCCAAATGCGTGAGAGCTGTTTGTACAAAATCTTCAGACGCAGCTTTCAAACATTGCCTTTTACTACTAAGTCGGAAATAGCCAAAAACACTCCCATGTCCAAATGGTTAAACGATAGGAAGAACTTCAAGGATGCCGATTTGCCAAGGAAACTCTTGCAGGTTTTGACATGGCAATATCCAAGAAGTACTTGGCGATAACCAGACCAAACCTACGTCTCATAGTAGGATTCCTGAGTGGCCATTGTCAACTCGGGAAACACCTATGGGGTTAAATTACACACCGATATGTAGAATGTGTGAAAGCGGAGACGAAACTGTGGAACACCTCATATGCGAATGCCCAGAGTTATCTTCTATTAGAGAGTGTGCGTTCGGCGAGTCTTGGCCTATGAGGGAGATGTCCCCTAGCGACTTGTTCAGGGTGGACGATGACCTGAGAAAATAATTCCCTGGGAGGAGGCACAATGGGTTAGTTGTGGCCTAAGTGCAGTGGGACCATTCACCCTCCCCACTCTGCAGATACAGATAGTAGTGTCGCAACTTCTTACAGCATGTAATGCCGGCAAAATATCGCATATGCTTTCACCCAATGCCGTATGACACCCTAGAAAATATTTCTTTGTGCGAGAACCGTCAAGCCATAGACCTAGACACCCTAGAGAATATGACCGTTGGCGACGATGTGTTGCAGTGAGTGGAAGCACTAGATGCAGGCGATTTGATCCTAAGCCCATTTCACTCAATCTGTGGTACAGGATTCGAATGGGTCTCCGTATAGCTGCATACCAAGCGTGAGCAACAGCTCGAGTGGATCGCATTCTGTCTCGAAGGGCCAATGGTAGTCGTAGATGACGATCTTGCCGGTCTGTAGTTCTTCTACGTGCGCCAGAACCCCTATATTCGCTGCATTTTCCCTTCGTGATTCATACGCGCCATGCTGCTACAACTGCAGCCACGCTACGCCCCATGGAAAATAACGTCGGGACTGGCCTGGAGTGCAGGAGGGCTCTTGACGACATCTCAGCTAAACACATGGTATCACTGATGTGGGTACCTGGGCACGCTGCGGTAAAGGGTAACGAAATGGCGGATCATCTGGCCAGGATGGGATCCGGCAACAGTTTTGTGGGCCCGGAACCAGCCTTAGGACTATCTGCAAACTTGATTAGGAAAACAACTGGAGAGTGGATCCAGAATCAACACTTTCTGAGATGGAACAACATCTCTCGTCATCTCCGTCAAGCTCGGGAACTATTAGCAGGGCCTGCAGAGAGAATAGGACGATTTTGTGGATAGGAGTAACTTGAGATTGCTAGTAGGCCTACTAACGGGTCACAACACCTTCAGGCGTCACTTGTTCGTGATGAGGGTGGTCAACGACCCAACATGCACGTGGTGTGGTGAAGAGGAAGAATCCTCAGCACACATCTTGTGTCGCTGTGAAACCCTGGGTTATCACAGGCAGACTATGCTGGGCTCAAGAACCTTGGAACCAATAGAGATAAAACGGATAGGACCTAAGAAAGTACTTGCCTTTGCCAAAAGGGCAGGTCTTAGGAACTAGCGCGGATAGAGGCGCAAAAGGGCCCATCGTGTGGCCTATGCACCAGCCACATTCCATGTTGGATAGCCTCTGGTCCTTATTCATTCATTCACGCCCCATGGTTACAGCAATTGCTCTGAAAGAAGCACCACGTTCTCGTTAATCTACAATCCGACCCCGTTCAAAGGGGTTTAACTGTGTAAACTGGGGCTATGTTTACACAACCAATTCATCTCTTTTACACAACCAACTGGTCTCTCACTACATTTGCAACTAGTATATCATCGTTTTTGAATCGACAAAAAGCCATGCTTTGTTTTTACACGTCTAGAGTTTTTTGGAGGTGCCATATAGTTAAATAGCGTCTGAACGAACAAAAACGTGACATGTGTACTAGAGATGGTACTGCCAAGCTGTGTACAAATTTTCAATGCAAATATCCCTTTTTTTCTATATGTGTTTTCTTCTATATGTGTAGTATATAACCCTATATACTTACTCTATTATTTAATTTGGTTCACATAGGCAAGCTTTTTGCTTCCTATTAAGAATAACAAGCGGAGACCGTTGCCAGTAGAGTAAGAAAAAACTGTCGCAATATCCAGCGTACCTATATACATTGTTACCAAGCCATTAAAGGTTCGTCAACCTTACAAAATGTGAACTGTACCAGTCGACTTGGTTTCATAACAAGCGACATTCTGGCCACAAAAACTCGACTGCGACTGGTTCTGGCCATTTGGCGCTCACGGTTCGAGCTGATTTTCAATTCATACCCGTATATATATGTATACAGCGAAGGACGAAATTTCAAGAAAAGCTTCAAAAATATACCACGGATAACATCTGTATATTCATTCACTACTGACCCAACATCGAACTCAACTGTCAAAGAACAATCCTCTGGAGCCAGTGTCTTCATATACTGGTATTAATACATTTTTATATATGAACATGATTTGAGTGTCTCTAGACATGGTTAAAGTTTTGATAAAAGAAAATGTTATTGTCGGATTTTGGAATTTTTGGTATTAGTCCTTAGAAAATGTGCTATTACATCATTATTGACGAAAAGAAAGTGATCATGTATCAAACATTTTGCAAGAAATTCTCAAAATCAGCATGTTGTGTTGAAAAATGACTTTTCAAGAAACGTTACAAAAAAATGAGTTCACCTTGAAAAGTCACCAAATATAATTATTATAATATAAAGTAGAAAGCTAATGCTTTGCACTTTATGGTGAAAACATGCCCATCTTTCTAGTTACCCATTGGTAGCAGTACCTACTATAAACTTGTAAATGTGATAAACACAGGCAATAAGATTACATCTCTAAAAGCTCTAAAGGCATAATGGATCTCCTAGAGTGAAAAAGCTTCAACAGACCGTTTTACGACAACTTTTCATCGGATTTCTAATTTTTGTCATGGGTACTTGGATAATGTGTTTTTCCATCATGATTAGTTATAAAAACTGATCGGTTAACCAAAACTTCGTTACAGGATCTCAAAATTGTATAATTTTAGAAGCAAACTTCAAGTTGTACTTTAAAAATGAATCCGTCTTCAAGAGTCGCTAAGCAAGCAAGCAAAACAACCAGGCCACGTTATAAAGTATCTTGTATACATAGATTTTCAGTTATGTATGATCTCATCCGTCTAAAGATTCCTACTTAATAAAGTTGCATGAAGCATAAATCGACATCTTTTCTTTTTTCGTGATCAATTTTCTACAGGTTACAATAACCTCACATTTTGCATTATAGAGACCTTTAGGATCAAACCTATATTAACATATATAGCTTACGATTCGTGGCAACATATACCCTTTCATTGGTGAAACTAATTACTGCATAAGTTGGTATTACGTCATTACGTCTTCTATTCTCCTGAAAACTTGATCAATATATGTATACAAAATGGCTAGTACGTATTTTTACAGTTACTCTTCCTTCTTCTTCCACTTTAAGTCTTAACAAACACCGAAATCGCTGAGTCAAGTTTGCTTATTTAATATATCGATGCAAACAACTTTTTCTTTTGTTGAACCAGGTCACTGCCTTCAATCTCGCAAGCTCGCCTAACTAACGGTTCATGATCTATCGATCGGTTTGCTTTTTGATGGACAGTTCTACGCCCATCTCTAAGCAAATTTCATGACTCATCGTGCCATCCACTGTGAATCGTCACCACCCAAGCCTCGAATCGACTTTCTTCTCACGTTCAACTTCTGTTCATTTGTGCCTACACACCTATACTAAGGATGGGTACACATCGGAAATACTACCCATCCTGCTACCCATAGAAGTCCAAGTCCCAAGTGAATCGCTTGTTTCAGAAACCCCACAAGTCCCAAAATCACTAATTTGAGGAGACCTGAAAAAACTGTTTTATCTGAAAACGACTTGAAGACCTATAAAAATAACTACTCCAGCATAAAGTATGTGTATCTGTTGTCAAGTTTCTAATAGAATAGAAGTAAAAGATGCTCCGATGCTGTGATCGAAAAAAGAAATGACGTTGAACATGTGGGGTCTCTCAAATAAACCCACAACTTTTTTGAAAATACATAATTTTATTTGGTTAGTAATGTAAATTACAATAACATAATAATACAAAGACGAGTTAGTTTCCCTGAACATCTTTAGCTATGTCACCAGTAGGTATAGTTGGTCATTCAAAGATTTCTTGATATTTGAGAAACACCACATGTCCAGGACTTGTGAGGTTTCTCAAATAAATGCACTTAGACGTTGGCTGTACGCGTTGTATGGGTAGGACAAGTGGAATATGCGTCTATCTTAGAAGAACATATTAAGCTGAAAAAGTCAAAATGTCAAAATTTATGGACATGAGGAGCGATTAGCGTTTCAAATAGAGTCGATCTGCTTACCGAATAAAAATTATATTTTATCGATTAAAATATGTTTCTAAACTCCCGCTAACCCTGTTGCCTAATAAAATGTATTAATTGAAATTATAAAAAATCATTGTTTTTTTAAAATTTGCTGACGTGCTTTCCAAATTTAAGTTGTATTATGTAAATGATATGAACACATATTATAAAGCTTGTTATATGACGTTATAGTTGTTCCTTAGATTGCGACAAAGTATTCGATGACAGATCTGCGTTACAACTGTAACACCTGATGTATATTATACAGCAGGTATCAAGTTATAATTGAGATTATATTCAGCCGTGCTGTATTACGAAATACGATAGACCCGAAAAGGGATACCAAAAATGTTGTCCATAGAACCATAGCTGGAACTTGGCTACACCCCTTGTTATGCTATTACGAGGGCAAGCCGAATAATAATAATAATAATCCAGATATAATTTTCCAGTCAAAGTCAGCCAAAGTGACCTATTTAATAGATATTGCGATTCCCAATGATATGAACGTCTAAAACACCTACGCTAGGAAGATATCTAAATACACAGATCTCGCCATAGAAATAAAACGACTCTGAAAACAAGACAGAGTTGTTATTGCCCCCTCACTATGTCGGTCCCAGGACTTACTCCAAACACAATTACACCACACCTGCAACAATTGGGCCCGGACGAAAAGTTACATAAAACCTTTCAAAAGTCTGTAATCATCAAGACCTGTAGCATTGTACGGTCCTTCCTGAATTCAGAATAATAATAGGTCAGGTGTTGACTTGGCACAGGCCGTCAATACTTGTGAGAGAAGTTTGTCTTTTTACCGATCATGGTGGCCAGAATTGAATAATTGAGGCTGAACTTTATTTGAAGTTTCGGTAAAATGATGAATGTGCCAGTTGTTAACCAGTCTTGTATCACTTTTTTAGAAATGGTGAATGAACATCAATTATTTATCGGCCAATAGTGATGATCCTCGTTAGAGCAGGGTAACGGTGGCAATGAACAAATTTTATTTAAACTTTGTAGACCCTCCAAGAACCAGTGATATTATAATTTCATAAGTTTGTCCTGTACCAAAAAGTGATAAAATGTAGTTAGTAGAGAGAACCGATAAAAAAACTATTATTGGAAGATTTACGAAAAGATGATGTCAGTATTAGTAGAGAAATGCCATCTAGCCTTAAAAACTACATAAGAATTGACTGTACTGACATTGAAATAAAATAGAAATCATCGGACCCTCGAAGAACCATCACAAAATACCTCCTTCAAGGCGTCTGCCTTTTTTTATAGATTTGCATCTCATATCCACCTAACTTCTATAAATTTGAAATAAATTTCACGTATTGTCAATAGTTTATTTTTTTCATCCAACCTTTAGTACACAGGAACAAGACAAACTGAACCATGAATGTATTTGTATTTCTTCCTTCCTAGAAATGCAGACAAAACGCGAACACTTTGGAGGGGAGTATTGTGATTATAAAAATTTTCGATTAGCATTTTCGTCGGTCTGTCTGACGGTCGGTCTTTCTAACCTCGTAGCGCTTATGTTCGTCATCTTTTAAGAGTTCTTCACAGCCGCACTATTGGCGCTGAAGTGGTTAACTGGACATCAACCTGTAAATATCTATGCATCTTAGTTTGTAGCTGTATATATATATTTTATTTTATTATGGGTTATCTATAGTTACTATTGTCATGTTTTTGAGCCATACGATCAATAAAATAAATCTAGCGTCGTAATCTTTGCAACTGCTGCATGAATTGTAATGAAATTTGGGTAGGGATACGCAGTGGGGTCGTAGTAGGTAATGCGGCTACAATTTTGAAAATAGGTGTACGGGCGTCGGAAAAATTGTTAAAAAACAAAAAATTATCAGAATCCCGCCAAACTTCGTTTTTAGGCGCTCGATCCTTTTATTTTTTAGTTTGGACGGGGTGAAATCGGGGTGGTGGGTTTGAAGAAACTCAAAAGATTTGTTGTGTTGATAAAATACTCTACATTGCGTTGAAAAAAATTGACTTTGATGACATCTTGTGGTTTTTAGACTACCCGATTGTTGCCTTTGAATTTTTTCTGTGGAATTAATTTGAAACATACATAATTATTATAATCTTAATGTGTAACTTGGAAACTAATAAATTAATTGTGATTAAATTTTGACACCATAATACTACCGTTAACGAAATGGTAACAGTGTATCGTTTCTGGGCCTCTTTCCAGTGGTGGTGAAGGAATGAACAGAAATGCTCAAACTTCATTTTTAGATATTTCAAAGGTACCTAACCATTGTCTACTTTGTTGATGAGTATAGTGTAGCGATAGAGAAACTCCAAATTTTTTGTTATCGCCGATAATGTGTGGAAAGTATCGAGTCAAGACACTTGACGCCATTTTTGAGTTATTGTGTTAAAAGTCACGGATTTCTCAAATTACCCTGGTATGAACAGGAATAAGCGGATCGAAATACAATTATCGAATTCAATGCCAAACACAGACAGACACACATCCAGCCGAATGGTTTTCGGTCTTTCACTTGGCATTGTGCCTCGGATTAGCTGTCTGCCTCTGCCGGTGCTCCAAGCTCCATACAAAATGGAAAACGAACAGAACATATCGGACCGTGCGACGAAGATAGTTTTACACTCTACATACACACACACGACGCCATTGTCATCCGAAACTACCAGTCGCAGGCTAAGTGAAAGGCTTTGTTCGAATTATATCGAATTCGCTCGATATTTATTGAGTTTCCTATTGATATGTTATGAAATATGAGTTTTCCCAGCAGTATCGTGTGTTGTTGTCTATGCGGCGAAACTGAATATATTTTAGAACCATGAAGATGGGTCGCATTGAACATATTGTATCCAATCTCACGTACAGGCGTAACTAGCATTCAATAGATTTTTCAGGAGAGAAGAAACTAAGAAATTGACTGTATTAATGTTGTCGTGGATTTTCAGATATGTGAAATGCAAATCCCACCACTGCTTAGATACTGCAAGCAATACAATTATAATACTTCGTGAGGAAAAAGCTGTACCGATGCCTATGCCTATGGGACACCTTCCAGTGACATATCTCATTTTTACATTTTTTGTCAATTACGTCTTTACGTGAGATAGGTGACCATATACAGGGTAGGGTGACTTCGAAGTTGAGTCATTTTTTTATAGTCACCGCAAAGCCTATGGCCCTGTGGAAGCGCTGCGAGAGGATAAGTGTCGGTTCACGTTAGATTTGAAACGCTGCAGGTTGCAGCCGTCGGGAAACAAATTCACCGGCAGCTGATTCCACAGCGAGGAATGCTGGAGGAGACTGGTTCGGGGAGTAAGGACCTCGACTTGGTAAGGACAAGCTCGCAGAGATTCTCTAGTGTTCCTGGTTCGGACGGCCGTTGGTGTTATTACCTGGGAGACCTCACTCGGACATCTGCCGTGATAGAATCTGCAAAACAGGGATAGGTCAGCCACCCTCCTTCGATGTTCCAGGCTGTGGAGGTCCTTTGTGAGGTTAGGCGTATCAATTAGTCTAATTGCTCTTTTCTGGATGGTGTCCAGAAGCTTTAAAGAGTGCTTCGGAGCGCATCTCCAAACATGGGAGCAATACTCCAGCGATGGTCGGATCTGTGCCTTGTAGAGCAGCAGCAGTTGCTCTAGTGAATACAACTTCCTACAGCGGAACAAAACTCCAAGCTTCTGGGATGCAGTTTTAGCGATACTGTCGACGTGGTCGTGCCAGGACATGTTATTGTTGATTTTGATCCCCAAAAGCTTGACGGAAGGTGATTCGACTATGGGGTGACCCTCCATTTCCACGGTTGGTAAGCCATCGTGAGACTTCTTTGTAAGATTTGTTGCCAGAATTTTTTGTACGTTGAACTGTACTTTATTTGCTAATTCCCACTCGACAATTGTTATGATATCTGCGTTGATCTGTGAGGCATGCTGCTGTCGCCGACGTGCCGTCTCCTGGGATGATCATGGCTTGCCTGCTTCCATGCACGACACTCATGTACTGTCATCTGCGAAGCTGTAGATTGGTTTGGATGTTATTTCCAGCAGCTCGTTGATGTACAGCAGAACCAGTGTAGGGGATAGGACAGATTCCTGAAGAACACCGGCGTTTGCTGAAAATACGTCTGATGAACAGCCCTCGACTACAACAAACAGAGATCGGTCGTTCAAAAAGCTATTCAGCCACTAGCGCAGGCCAGGTGGTAGTCCATAAGCAGCAGACCAGAAGTGACCATCGGGCGTAGCGTGGCTACAGTTGTAGCAGCATAGCTCGCATGGTTTGCAGAAGAACGAATGCAGTGAGCTAGAGGTTCTGGAGCACGTAGAAGAACCACAGTCCGGCAAGATTGTATATGATATGGGCATAAGACCTCTCGTCCGCATCTAGTGCTTCCACTCATTCATTCTCAAGCCACCTTCACTTGTGATTCGTGGCACAATGATGCTCCAACGTTATGTGAATGAGTGTTAAGGCTGTATTAGACTACCATATTTTTGAAATCAGATTTGATTTCATTTCTTGAACCAAATTTGAAATGAAAAATGATCTCAAAAATTGTGGCCCAGCATTTTGTCTGTTTGACACTATACCAAATTTGGTTCAAGAATTAATTTGCGATTCTGCGCATTACATTCGTTGAATACATCTTATCTGTCAACTGTCCGAACACAGATGTCCTATACAGTCAAAGTTGTCAGATCTGACATGACGTATTTTGCAACTACATGTTTTGTGATTGTGTGAACGTCAGTGTCAAAATGTCAATGGTCAAAATAAAATCATAACCTAGCTTTTTTGGGTATTGTTTGTAGTTTATCGACTACTGTTTATTGAAATTCTCATTCATTACACTTGACTTGACTCCCTCGGCAATGGAAAAAGATAATGCTAGAACATGTATTTATCCATCTACGTTGCAAAAAACTCGTAGACAGGCGAATTAAGAGGCTAACTACTAAAGGAAAAAATTGACAAAAGAAGCGGCTGAGAAGAAGAGATGAAGGCATACGTATGCTACATATGTTGAGAGAAGAGTTATTACTAGAAGATCTAGATCATTAGAAGGACTTTTTACGAATGAATAATAAAATCTTCAGTAAGCTACTTAGCATAATTTGACAAGCTAGATAACCATCTATGAGAATGCATAACAGGAGAAAATAGGTAATATTAGTAGTAAACCTTATGAATAAAAAGTAATAAACATTTCCATTTTCAGGCTAGCAATAATTCTTCGATGGTTAGCCAGTGAAACCATCCAGCGGTTCGAAGCCATGAGAGTACAATAAGTTTGATAGTTCCAGAACTGTGTGAACCAATTGTAATCAAATATTTGTTGTCTAGAACTAGAACAGCAGTTGAGAATACATTTGGAGCTTTAATAAATCTTGGCAAAATAAGGCTAAAGGAATTGAATTAAAAATGCAAATATTATACTTTTTCTTTCTTTCTTGTATCTTGTAATATTATATGAAATTCAAAATATACATTCTGTTTGGTATTTTAATTTTTTATTTATTTCAATTGAGATGCAATAAACTGCGCCATATGGTCATCCGCAGTTGCAAAATGGTTATCCCTTTGTGGACTGTAGAGCGAGGAGAAGTTTTCAATGTTTGATCAGCAGCATTCTTCAGCACCTTTATTTCCGCATCTGCTGTTGTTGTTTTTTATACACTTGGGTGAGTTACTAATGCAGTCTGTTCCCCCTCTTTTTTGAGCACCACCTGTACTTGGTATCTGTGAGCGGAGCGAGTCAATTTGAGGCCTATCTGATAGTTCGCTTGGGGGTGATAGAATCCCAGCATGACTAACCTCATATTCCTTGTTGACTTGCCTGAAAGCAAAATACTGCATTGAAAGTTTAGCCTTCCTAATATATGCACATACAATTTTTACAGGTAGGTTCGAGTTATAGGGAAGTTGAGGCACCAAAATTTAACAATATATTCAAGTACATGTTAGGTTATTCCTTTGGCTCAAAGTGCAATTATATAAGTAGAAATTTGGCACTGTTATATCAATACTGCACCACTTCATTTATGATAAGCTGAGACTCTTACCTCGTGGTCTCCCATTCTAGTGCGAAGTGACTAAAACTTTCCTCTGTTCTTGTGCATATGTTCACCTTAAGCCCATAAACTTCTTCTGTACCTCTTGTTCAGTTACAGTAGATCTTAGTGGTTTCAGAGCTTCTACTATGGCAGTGATAGCAGCACTCCATTTGATTTTACTGTGGGAGCACACATACTTGACCACATACAAGCAGGGATGTTGTTCGTATATCTCTATCAGCAGAGATGTATGTTCAGTAGACCAGTCATCCTTGAATCAAAAGAAATATGCTACTTTTAATATTGAATGCCTTTCTGTTATCCTCAGTGCAGTCAAGTGTGGCTACTTAGCCGAGGACCTTTGCAATATGAAAAAACAACAAAACATAGGAAAACACCATAATAAAAAGTGACAATGTTGCCATACACTGAGGCAAAATATTAGATACACTTAATACATTGTAAATAACTAATAGTTAATACATCCAAAACGTGATGTAGGACTTAATACAATATTACAAATTAAATCTACCGCATCTGCTGAGTAAAAACAAATTTTTTATAGTGCAATTTGGGCTATACATTACTTTTAATATAATCAGGGCTATTATTGTATATGAAATCGATATGAAACATAATTGCAAAGATACTAACATCTTACCTGTTATATTGTCTTCAAATTGCCGATTGCTTCCACACAACTCGCAAGAATGTTGGTAAACTCGCCACAAAGGTAACAAAAGCACCTATCTTGGGGCTGGGGGTTTTCATACTCCATAACCAGTTCAAAATCCTTCAAATCTCAAAGTTCGCGGGGCATTCCGGTCCGGTGGAGATATACTAGCTGGGGCCGTAGGATTAACATGTTATTTGTTTTTATTGGTGTACTTTCATCCGAATGTGGATTTCTCAATTTATATTAGTACCAGAGAGCATTCTGGAGAAGCCGACCGAAATTAAAAAGTAAGGTTACTGTCCTTATTTTGTTTACCTTTTTCCCGACGCAATGACATTTATGTTTCACATGCGCATGCCCCCAGCCTAAAAATGATTTGGAAATAGAACATGTTCTAAATTCCATCTCAATTTTGGCTCAATCTGTCAATTTGAAACAATTTCGTGTATTACACTAGCCTATTTGAGCAGTTCAAGAAACGAAATCAAATCTGATTTCAAAAATATGGTAGTCTAATACAGCCTTTAGAAACAGTTGCTGTTCCATCTATCTGATGCCTTTAAGAGGGTTTCTTCCAGTAAGATAATACGTGTCATCATATTATAAGGTCAGGGTGCTCCGTGACCAACGTGGTCACCCGATGGAAAAAGTATGGCATTGGATGAGTCGCTACATTTGTGTTTTACCATCCTCCGACCACGCTGGATGAACTGGAACATGCCGTGAGGGCAGCTTGGGATAGATTTATGCAAGAAAAGTGCATTCATTAACATTATTGACCTGTTGAATTTTTTAATAAATTATGTCAAATGGGTTCGTTTATTATTGTCTTTAGTCTTGCCGCATTTCATATACCGCATCATTTTTTTGTGCAGCTATCGGATAACATATAGAAATAGATCCCTCTAACGATAGTAAGAGGCCCTATAACCCAACCTCGATAAAATGTACAAGAGAACACCCATTCTCCAATCGACATTGCCCCTTTAAATCTGCTTCCCAAATTTTATGACCAAGCAATATCTGTCTAGAAGATGGCGTCGGCATTTCCTATCATCAAATTTGCATTTTTCCGCAGTTTCAACTGGACAATAGAGAGTACGATTGCAAAGTTGCAAGAATCCCATAGCCGACTAGATAATACCCGTTTTATTGAATATCGATTGGTTTGAGAGCCATACCGTGGGTTAACGGTATTTCACGTACACATATTTATTGCTCCTTACTATCTAGGACGAACGAATTCGGCGGTATGGGAAAACATGACGCTTTTCTATCACACGAAGCCAGCGTTGCCAGATCCTCCATTTATTCTCGTTTTTTTTACCCTTGGTGATTCTCTGCACTCAGTGGGCCAGTTCACTGCAGAGGGCGCCAAGATAGTCTGTCACTTTTGTCACGTGGAGGGTTGTAAAACCGAAAAACTTTTTGTATTAATAAAAAGGGACCTAGCGGCATAATACACTTTTTTGGGTCCATCGGAGCATTGCCTTGCCTGTTACAGATATATACGTACGAGTATTACTTTAGATCGTTCTGTATTATGTAACCTGCAATTGCTTTTAATGAAATTTCGACACAGGCTGGAAGACGTCATATCAGTGACGGTGCAGTAATAATGAAAAAAAACTAAAAATATAAAAATAGCTCAAACTTTATTTTTAGGCGATTTGGGGGTTCCTGATTGTTTCGTTTCATCCAGTTGAACCTTGCGGAATAAAAACTGTGTCGTCCTATTTCCTATAGAGAGAGATGTAAGAAACTATTTACGAGAGTTTTTGTCTTAGATGTTTTTTTTGATGGCGGGCGGGCGTTGATTTGGTTGCAAGAGAATCGCAGGCCATAGCTTCATGCTGTGGGAAAATAATAAAATTACATCACCGCCATTATGTAGGAAGTAGAGAGGCAATCAACTTGACTCTATTTTCTTATTAGGTATAGATTCACATTTAGTGCTTATGTATCATTTATGTCGTCTCTACTGCGTCAAGATTGCTTGAATATTACATCAGAAGTGGGATTGGATTCTCTATTCATAATGGCTTAAAGTCTGATCTGGTTGGATTTTGAAATATTTTTCTCTAAATGAAAAAGGTAGTAAGTACTTAGTCTGAGTTTTAGACGTTTTAGTAAGCCTTGACCATTGGGCCCCATTGGCCCTCTTGTACGTTCTCCCAACTAACCCTCAGAACCAAAGTTCGACTAGCTCAACCTAGTGAGGAGGGTAGTGATGCAGTTCCTTCTCTCGCATTGATAAGACAGCTAGGTAATCGCGAAGCAGGTACCTAACTGTCTTATATTCCTATTCCTAAGTTGACAGTGTCCAGTATCAGCACCACCGCAATGCGGAGGTCTTACCTTGGCACGGAAAGGTAGTACTTACCTACTTACTAGGGTAGCTAAGGAGTTCTGGAGTTCCTTACCAGTTGAGCAGCCAGTAGTGTCACCCCAAGAGGCCTTAAAAGCTTTGTGGGTGCGCTCTCTCAACAGTGCCAAGCGATCCGCTAAAATATTGCCTTTTGTCTGTTACTACCCTTGAGCATTACTATTTGCAAATTAATTTACAACGATCAGAATAAAATACAATTGGTATCAGTTACTAAAGCCATATTTTATGAACGTGATACTGCTATATTATATGCTTCTAATTAATAAGACTACGTAGAACTAGTTCCAGTAAAAATGATCACAGAAAGTATTCATCATCTATTAGTAGTATGGATATGCCGGTTCTGATCCTCCCTGAAGGTCATTCAAATGGGGTGGGGATGACCTTGGTTTCCATATTTCATGAGGTGTATTGACGTGGGTTTTTCTTATAGGTGCCGGTTCTGATCCTCCCTGAAGGTCATTTTGTAACGTTGTCTTTCCAAAAGTGATCGTATCTTAATGGGGCTTTTTAAATGGGGTGTTGGGTAACCTTGAGAGTTCCAGTTCACATTGACTGATTGTGAAATATTTGTTATTAGTGTTTGTATTGGTTGTTTGTATAACCTTGAAATTAGTTGTATGATTTTCCTATGAGGATCGATAGTGATCCTCCCTGAATGTTATTAAAATGGGGTGGGGATAGCCTTGAGCTTGGCCTTACAAAAGAACGTGTTTTGCTAACGTCGGGCCTTGCATGATAAGCGAATGAGTGGAGGTGGGGGTACGATGCCCTTGAGTATCTAGCTATAAATCGAGGAGGCTCGATCATCGATGCTACAGTTGCTTGACAGACAGTGATCAAGATATAGTCTAATAAGATGCATACATGTAGTGATTGCGGTGATAATTTTACGCGTTCGGACAATTTGCGTCGACATCAGAGAAATGTTTGCAGTGGCAGTTCCACAAGTGGACCACAAGCTAAAAAAATTAAATTGGATAGTACACCTCCGAATATGATATGTCCTTGCTGCAATGTTTCACTTCCGAAAAATCGAATGACTGCCCACGCAAGGACATTACAACATAGAACAAATTCATCGATCCCGATCACTGATGGTGTGAGACTTATAAAAAGTGCATTCAAATGTAGAATTGCCAGCTATAGATTTAGCCCATCAGAATTGTATACCGACTTTAAAGAGTTTTTCGATAACATCAAGCAAAATACTCTAGATGTAATAGAAGAGAAACTTCGAGTGCACAGAGCCCTGAAAGTGAACATGGAAGTATTCGGGAAGTATGTATTACAAACGAGTGATGTGGCAGACGTCAAATCCTTCAATACGGTTAATAAAGTAATAGACGAGAGCACAGACCTATCTGATGTTTATCAACGGTTTGCTGATGAAATTACATCCCAATCATCTGAGTTTGAGGAGAAGGATTCTGGTATGTTAGATATTTAGAGAAGTGCATAAATTGAGATAGTAACCTTTGTTGTTTTATTTTCAGGGTGGGCGATCGAATGTATCCTTTATGCTGAAGTGAACATTAACAAGTTTTCACCATTGGGTGGATCGTCTTATATAAAGTTACCATACTTTATAGAGAAAAAGAAGGCAGTGGTAAATGTGCGAAATCAAGACCAGTGTTGCTTTGCTTGGGCCGTCACATCAGCGCTACTACCAGCAAGCACCCGAGTAGCGGAAGTGTCATCCTACCCGCATTTTTCAACCATATTGAATGTCCACGGTATGAACTTTCCTATTACTTTTAAAGATATCTCATTGTTCGAGAGAAACAATAATATATCTATAAACGTGTACGGAATTGAAAAAATAATCAAAGATGGTAATATCACATACGAAATAGTTGGTCCATTGAGATATGCTCAGAAGAAATTAGCTTTACATGTCAATCTGCTCTATTTAACGGATGATAAGGGGAATGGTCACTATTGTTGGATAAGAGATCTTTCACGGTTAGTTGCACATCAGTTAAGTTCAAACGAGCATAAGCGGTACTTTTGTGACGGTTGTTTGTTATATTTTTCAACTAAGGCGTATCTAGATATTCACCAAAGGAACGATTGCAATCATATACTCACGATAACACCCACAGAAAAATTACGAATTGATAAGTTTGGTAATCAGGTTCCAGAAAACATACTTAAATTCGAGAATTTTGAAAAGCAAATGCCGGTCCCCTTTGTTGTGTATGCGGATTTTGAGTCATTATTAAAACCAATCGATAACTGTGAACCCAACCCAGAATATTCGTATACAAACGAAACCCACACACATGAACCATATTCATTTTCATATTTTATTAAATCTTCATTTGATTCTGACTTATCCAAATTTGTCTTGTATCGAGGTAAAGACGCGGCGAAAGAATTCGTGACAAGGCTAGAAGCTGATCTTAAAGAACTATATTTCAAATATTTGAAAGATGTAACTCCCATGATCCCTTTAACGCCGGAAGAGCAGATTGAATTTGATACTTCAACGAAATGTAACATCTGTGAGAAACCATTTTCAGGATCCGATATTAAAGTTCGCGATCATTGCCACATAACTGGTAAAGTTAGATTCGGGGCTGCACATTCGAAATGTAATTTAAATTTCAAATTACCAAATTTTATACCAATTATAACGCACAATTTAAGTGGGTACGATTGTCACCTATTTATCAAACAACTATCTTCTCATGGAGATAAGATAGACGTGGTAGCCCAGAATAAGGAAAAATACATTTCATTTACAAAAAGTCTGTATATGCATGACTATGTGGACCGAACCGGTAGAATAAGGAGGAAGTTTTTACAAATGAGATTTATCGATAGTTGTCGTTTTCTACCTGGATCTTTACAAGCATTATCAGACAGTTTGACTAGTAGGGATTTTCTGGAGAGTAAAAAGTATTTTTCAGACCCTAGAGTCTTTAATTTAATTAGACAGAAAGGTGTATTTCCTTACAATTATGTGGATGATGTAAAGAAATTGGATCAAGAATATTTACCGTCAAAGGCAGAGTTTTATGATAAGTTGAATGAGAAAGATATATCTGAGGAGGAATATTCGAGGGCAATAACTGTATGGAGAACGTTCAACTGTAGGAATCTAGGTGAATATTCTGATATTTATTTACGGACAGACGTGCTTCTCTTGTGTGATGTCTTTGAAAGGTTTAGGAGAAATAGTATGAATATTTACAAATTGGATCCAGCACACTATTTTACATCTCCTGGATTGTCTTGGGATGCCATGTTAAAGTATACCAAAGTTAATCTCCAGCTCCTTACGGACATAGATATGATTGGGTTCTTTAAGAATGGTATTCGCGGGGGGATAAGTCAATGCAGCGATAGAATGCACGAAGCAAATAATAAATATTTACCAAATTATGATCCATCTAAAGAATCGACATTTATATCATATCTCGATGCCACGAATCTTTACGGGCATGCTATGTCGTCACCTCTTCCTACGGGAGGTTTTGAATGGATGGGGGATTCAGAAATATCTACATTCGATTTAGAAAATGCCAAAATAGACGGTGAGAATGGCTATGTCTTGGAAGTTGATGTGCGATATCCTGAAGGGTTACACGATTCACATAGCGACCTTCCGTTTTTGGTGGAAAGTATGATCCCACCAAATGCCAAGACAAAGATTCCGAAATTAATCCCAAATCTGTACGACAAGAAAAAATATATTGTACATTATCGCGTACTACAACAAGCTGTACGGTATGGTTTGCAAGTAACCAAGGTTCACAGGATCCTTAAGTTCAAACAATCGTTCTGGTTGAAGGAATATATCGATCTCAATACGGCAATGCGTAATAAAGCAAACAATAAATTTGAAAGGGACTTTTATAAGCTTCTAAATAATGCAATTTTTGGAAAAACTATGGAAAATGTAGATAATAGAAGAGATATAAAGTTGGTCACACATTGGGAAAATCTTCGTAATAGCATCGGTGTCGGAGCACTAGTAGCTCGTCCAAATTTCAAGAGTTGTTCCATATTCAACGAAAATCTTGCAGCTATCCATTTAGGAAAAGTTAGAGTACATTATTTTAAGCCAATATACGTGGGATTCTGTATACTGGACATATCTAAAATAGTAATGTATGATTTTTTTTATGGGTTTCTTAAAAAGCAGTTCAACGATAAAGTATCTATGCTTTACTGTGATACAGATTCGCAAATTTTGAAAACTCATACAGATGACTTCTATGAATTTATGAGAAATAATATTAGCGAGTTTGATACTTCAAATTATAAACAAAACAATGAGTTCAACATTCCAGTCAATGACTCTATTCTGGGTAAAATGAAAGACGAATTTCCAGAAGATCCTATAATAAGTTTTTACGGAACAGGTGCGAAGGCATACTATATCAAGTCAGTTAAGGGAGAAATGAAAAAAGCAAAGGGTGTTAAAAAAGCAGTAATACAAAATCAGTTATGTGGTAATGATTATAAGCATATACTAGAGAATGGTGGTCTGATTTTAAGAAAAATGAATACATTCAAAAGCAGGTTGCATGATGTATATACAGAAGTCAAAAATAAAGTAGCTTTAGCACACAACGATGATAAAAGGTTTATAATTCCAAATACAACAAAAACTTTACCCTGGGGGCACTCTGACATTCAATTTTACCAAACAGACCCCGCATCGAATGTAAAATATGCTATCGATGCCATTAATCAGATCACCGCGCGAGATGAGGCTCCTGAAGATGGTAATTTAGATCTACTTATACAATTAATGTTAGCCGAAGTTTCTAAATATTAGATTTAAGTTACTGTAAGCTTGTAAAGTGTGATAGTATTAAATATATGTTTGCAGAATAAAGTTGGCACATTTTATTTAACCTAAACTCAGACTACCCACAATCTACATCAGATTCATTGTGAGACTTCAAAAATGACTATAGTTGTTCTAGATATCCAAGGATATAATATCCAGTCTACGTTTGTTCCAAAAGAGATAGGGTTTAAGAAAAGTGGAAGTTTATTTCATTATGTGCTTAAACCCGTCATTAAATTCAATGAACTGAGCGTAAAAGATCAAAGAAGCGTCAAGTTTTTGGAAAAATATAATCATGGCATCAGATACAGTAGTGGAAATACAAATGCGCAACAAATCATGAAAATAATTAAACAACATATCAGGAACAGCGATAAAATCTTTCTTAAGGGCCATCAGAAGTATGAGTATGTAGTGAGAGCTGTAGCTATGTTAAACTTGAAAAACATACAGATAGTGAACATTGAGGCTATAGATCATAGTATCTGTATTAACGTGGGCATGAGCAGAGCAGAGCAGAGTGTTCATAGCAAAAAGTGTGACTACCATTCCGAAAACACGAATGGGAGATGTGCATTGAGAGTTTGTGAGGCTATTGATTCGTGGATTAGGACACCGCCTCCGTCACATCCGCAACCACATATGAAAGTTCTGAAAGACGAGTCGTTAGCCGAAAGAGCAGATCATAATTTTCATTAATACATAGAGTGTCTTTCTTTTAGATTCATAGTTTTAGATTCAAGTTGTCTGTTCATAATTTTTTGGTTGTTGCAGAATTTAATATCTTAAATAGTTGTTAGTGGAGTCTTGGAATTTTAAGTTGCTTTCAACGTATTATATTTGTAGTTTTAGAATTGATATTTAAATCTTTGTGTATTGCAGTTACTTTTATTTGGTATGTTAATATATACATAAGAAAATTTCAAATTGTATTAATCAATAAATATATCCACAAGAAAGCTTTGAGATATTTATTTAAACGAGTATAATTATAGAAAAGGCGAGCTGTCCCTAGCAGTCGGAGTGTTTCGGGGAATGAGACCCTTTGGGTCTCGTAAACTCATAATACAGTTTATTTCTTTAATCCCTAAGTCCATAACAAACTTTATTACCACCCCATGTTTAAGATTAGGTTATTCTACGAAGAGAGGTAAGCCTCTATATAATCCCTAAGCCATTAACAAAATTTTTTATTGCCACCTCATCTTTAAGATTAGATTATTCCACGAAGAGAGGTAAGCCTCTATATAATCCCTAAGCCATTAACAAAATTTGTTATTGCCACCCCATCTTTAAGATTAGGTTATTCCATGAAGAAAGGTAAGCCTCTATAAATACCCATTTAAAATTTAATGGTGCCCCATGGCTACCCTCTTTAAGGCATACACATCTATTAATACATACTTAAAAAATCATTACCGCTCCAGGTATTCAAACTCATGAAATATTTCATAAGTTCTAAATACACATTGATGTAGAAAGAGACAAAAAAAAACATGGCGACATTGGAGTTGATAGGGTAGGGATGTGGGCTGTCTTTCATCCCCATTGGAGGAGTGGGCGTACACCTCTGCCTCTACCCCTACTCTCGAACTATCTGATTGGTGGATTGAGGTCTTAAAAGTGCAGGCGAGGACAGGTAGAAATCATTCTGTCCAGCTTTTGCCGCCAGAATACATCTCTCTACCAGCCACCAACTAACCAGCTACGAACCATGTCTCTGAAGAGAAGTGTAAGTAAAAATAATTTTATCCTAACTTGGGAGACCGCTCTACCAACTACCCTCATGGATATGTTTCTAAATATGGTTTTCTCTTTATTGTTACAGATGCCCATCGAATACGACTCAGAAGATGAGTTTCAAAGCTCACCCAAGCGATCGACACTGCTATCGCGATCGCCTGTTGCCAAGGCTGGTCCCTCGCAAGTACGCGCAAGTCCTACCACCAGGAAAAGGACGGCGCCTATGAAGATGATGACGGGTACCAAACGCCCCAAGAAGGTAGATGGTGATGAATCGCAAAAAAAAGTGGTTGCGATGCAAAAAGAGCCGCGAAAGAAGGTTGTAAGAGTACCGTCGAGTTCGGCAACGCAGCGGAAGCGAAATGAGGGTGCCAAATTTAAGCTGTGTAAGTCGGCATGCAAGACTTACACAGCTCGATTTCGGCAACCTGTACCCCAGTTTGCCACTTCCGCTGCTGTACCGGAGTCGACGGTAGACTTCTCCGTATTGCACGAGGCTCCGACTGTAACGGAACCACCTTTTTTGCGAGAGTCACCCGTCCGGACTTCGGCGGTTGTTGAGGAAGCTACCCCGACATTGCCGTTGTCGATTACTCCACCGGATCAGAATCAAGCACACAAAATTATAGTGCATCAGAATGTGCTTGTTACTGCTCCAGTGGAGTCATCGACGACGACATCTTCGGAGCTTCATCAGGCAAGTCGAAGCCCGGAACCTCTTGCGGTTAATGATGCCCAGTCATCATTTTCACCGGCACCGGCTGACATCCTGGAGGCCTTGCCGCGTACGCCCAGGACACCGCGGATATCAGCGACTCAATCGTCCCTCGAGTCGCTGACATCGCACGAGGCCAGTCAACGTAGCAGCGGTAGCGGAAGCAGTGGCGGAAGCAGTAGCGGAAGCAGTAGCGGCAGCAGCAGCCAGACCAGTAGTGGGAGCAGCCAGACTGTGGAGGAGGATCCTGGCTCGCTGCTTGCCAAGGCGACTGCTAAGATGAGAAAGGAACTGCAGGACGCAAGGGTGAGGGTGCGGGAACTGAAGGAGGACGACCAGTTCCCGCAGATCTTATCGGCCGCCAGGGAGGAGAAGCGAACCGCCGAAGAGTCGAGCCGGCAACTTTGGGGCGACGTTCTGCTGCAGGAGGTGGAGTTGCAGCAACTTCGGGAGGAAGTACTGTCGAGGGAATCGAAGTTGCAGCAACGTCGGAAAGAAGCTCAGCAGCAGGACGTGAAGTTGCGGCAAGCTGGCGGTAAGCTTGAAGGCCTGGAGGAGAGAGCCTCCAAGATAGAAAATTATGAGGCGAAGATAGCAAAGCTGGAGGGACAGATAGCGACGATCGAATCCGTGGATTACCATCCGATCTGTCTGTCCCAAAACCAGAAGGGTGTGTAGTATATATATATATAGTATATATATAGATATATACTACACTTTCCCTTATAGTTAGAATTAGGGTTTTATATGTATATATTTAGAGTTAGATATTTGTATAGCATCTTTATTTTATAATTATAGTATTGTATAAATGTATATTTTAACTAATAAATTTTTCATGTATATATAATTGTTATTAAATATATATTTTTTAATTTTAACAAATTTTCATTGAATATATAAAAATCTTATTATATAAATGTATTTTTTAATTTTAATAAAATTTCATGTGTATATAAAAATATTACTGTTTAAATGTATATTTTATTTTTTTATAAATCTTCATGTACAATAATTACAAAAAATGTATTACTCAATTTTAATAAAATTTCATGTATGTATAAAAATATTATTGCTAAAATATATATTTTATAATTAATAACTTTTCATGTATAATAATTACAGAAAATAAATTATACTTGTTCTCAAATTTAGTGTTTCAGTTAATAATATTTTTATAGAATAGTAGCAATGTACAAATGTAATTTTATGTATATCTTATAATTGAAAAAAAATATATAAATATATCGATTATGAGATTATTTAATAAATGAGTAACAAAAAAAATATGTGAACAAAAACTTTTAATTTTGCATTTATTTGTATGCAGGTGTTAGATATTTGTGTAAAATTTTCTAAGATAGTAGTAATGTACAAATGTGTTTTTTTATTACAATATTTTTTATGTATGTCTTATAATTAAAAATAAATAAATTCAAATATATATATATATCGATTTTGAAATCTAGTTCTTTTCTGGTTAATAAAATGAGAAATAAAAAAATATGAAAAAAAAGTTTAGTCTATAAAAAAATATCTGCGAAAAAAAACTGTAGGTTGGTCTCCAAGACAACAGGATAGTGCATAGTGTCCAACTACACATAGTGCTTACTGGTTCGTGATAAGTATCGGTAAAGGCAGAGACTAGGTCGACGGCTGCGCCGTCGACTACCCGACTGCCCGAAACCCCGGGTGAAAAAAATTATAGGTTGGTTTCTAAGACAACAGGATAGTGCATAGTCTCCAATTACACATAGTGCTTACTGGGTCGTGCTAAGTTTCGGTAAAGGTGGAGGTTAGGTCGACTGCTGCGCCGTCGACTAACATCGACACGGGCGGTGGGTCGACGGCTCCGCCGTCGACCCACCTTATCTCGCCGCGCATACAAAGGCTCGGCGGAGGCCCATTTTGACGCATTTTGAGGGCCAAATGTGATCTTCAACGGTCCTTCAAAACGGTGGTTTTTCAGAAAAAAAGAGTGAAAAAAAAACGTTAGAAGCATGAAAAAATCGAGATAGACAAAATTGGAAGACTGATAAAAAATGAGAAAATAAAGTACACCACTGAATAAAATTTTTAGAAAGATCGTTTGTTGGCAAAGCCGCCCACGCTCGATGAATTTTTTTTCTGTCACGATGGTAAGGTTTTTTGAAAAAAGGTACGATTTAAAAAAACAAGTTTATTGGTTAATACAAAAAAAATCTCTTTATAATTTAATAATAGCACCTCATGTCTCCTCCTGACTATCTATGAGAAAAGGCAGTTCTATCCGCGCACCTCTAAGGTTTGATGGACCATCTGGACGATAAGGATCAGCATCATCATCATCATCGCTGTTATCTGATGAGCTGTCTATAGTAGACAACAGGAACCCCAGCGGCTGTACTGTGGAGTCGCATGGTCCATGGTCCATCGGTGGTCTCGCCGCGCATACAAAGGCCCAATGAGATTGGTCGGGTGTCTCATCATCCGGTACCGCAGTCTCCATACTCCATATGCTGGAACTGTCCTCTTGATCCTGCATCCAAGACGTGGAGTCGCAAGGTCCGTTTGACTCTGTAGAGAAGTCCATTGCGCTGCTAGTTGTATTACTGTACCAGTTGACTCTGCACTATGTTTTTCATTGACAAGAACTCTGCCTTTTATGTTCTAAGCTCCCCACACTAAAGCCCCCTCCATACCTCCCCACCTCTTCATTTTATTTGTGGAACATCGGTGGCGTTGGGTGGTGGGTACTGTAAAGCCACACCCTAATCCACAAGGTATATTTACCGTTTCTGTTAGCCCGCTGGTACTTACACAATATACCATCATCAAATAAAAGATCATACCTTTTTTTTATTTTTATTCAATATTCGTAATATGAGGCAAATCGATACATATAATGTATATAAATATATATATAATATTTTGCTGTTTATTTTACAACTCAAAGAAAGATATAATACGTTCCTTCTCTTCAGTCAGCTTGCATCTTTTTTGAGTTGATGTCACTCGTAGGGTGTCGATTCTCTTCTTGCAATCATCCAACTGTCGCTTTCTCCTCGTCTTGGTTTCTTTTACACGCTTCCTTTCATCGTCTAGCTGTTTCAACTTTTGCTCATCGATAACTTGTGCTGCTTGGAGACTATCGTTCAGTGCCAGCTCCTCTACCAGTTGCCGCTCATTATTTGCTATTTCATCCTTGATGCGTTGAACAGTACTCCTCAACGCTTCCGTCTGGTCTTCGATCTCTGTTTTTGGAGGTTTATTTGATTTTTCCAATGTCTGCCGCAATAATGCTCCAAAAGGCTTGGAAGGTGCCTTTTTTATTTTTCTACTCGTTATCGCAGGCACTGTACTTGTGGACGCTTGCATCGCATCCACGCCAGCTCCTATAGCTACAGGAGTATTCACACTGGTTGCCAGGACAGGCACTGCACTTGCGGCTGCTTCCGTTGCATCCACGCCAGCTCCTATTGCTGCAGGGGTGTTCACACTGGTGTTGTTTTCAGCTGGTGGGTTCACATGGACGAATTCTTCAAGTTCTTCTTGGACATCTGCAGCCAGCTGCGTAAAAGGCAACCCCTCATCTTCGAACTCCTGCAGGATGGCCCGTAAGTCGTCCCCGACAACTATAACATCTTGATTATTGGTTGCGGCCATAATGTTGGTGATATAGGTATGATATACAATATTTTTCTGCGGAACGGTACGATTTTCTGAAGAACGTAGAACTGAAAAGCCTTACAGAATGAAGCTGTATTTATACCCAAAAATTCACAACATAATTCAGTTGTAAAATCAGAGCGGAGGGGACGAATACTTGGATGGGGAGGATGGGCGAAACAATCACAACCAATAAGCTTTAGATGGGTGGGTTGGGTGAAACTATCGCATCCAATAAGGTTATATTGGTGGGAGCATCCACAATTCTTGTTGGTTTCAGATATCGATATAGTGGTACACAGATCTAAATTAGCATGGTTGGGGTTGGGCGACAAAGTATTTCAGGAGCAGGTGATGACGTGCGAATGTGTTGCCAAAGCATATAACATTTCCACCAATAGGGATTTATGGTCTATACGCCGATTGGCTGGTGGGTTGGTCGTTCTATATTCCCGTTTCAATAGCAGTTGGTGACGTACGAATGCGTTGCCAAAGCATATAACATTTCCACCAATAGGGATTTATGGTCTATACGCCGATTGGCTGGTGGGTTGATCTTTCTATATTCCCGTTTCAATAGCAGTTGATGACGTGCGAATGCGTTGCCAAAGCATATAACGTACTTAATGGTCTATACGCCGATTGGCTGGTGGGTTGGTCTTTCTATATTCCTGAAACGACGTACCCTAAGAGAGGATTGAAGCGGAGGAGGGGAAGCGTTAGTCCCCTAATATCGTATAAATACGGTGGCTGAACGAGAATTACTTAGTGAAGTTCGTGATTCAGTTCTTCAGTTATAGCAAGATTATAGCAAGATAATCAAGAGGAAGAACGAGAATGGAAGCCATAGGATTCAACATCTTGGACCTGGAGCACCTGAGTCAAGGTAAACATTATTCTGCCATTGTATACATTGCGTACAAGTAACAAGTCAAAATACAGCAAGTCTGTTTTCGCTAGTATCCACTCATATGTATTTCTACAATGTACTCTTCTTTTCTTTTCAGCACCAGAGGTCATTCCGGGTGACAGCCGATACAGCGGCTTCACAGAGGTGGCGAGGCGGCTGCGGGCGACAGCATGTCGGGGTGGTGTGGCAGCATCGACCGCAGATCACCGGACATTTGGTCTGCGGCAATGTCCGCTGATCGCGGACCATCTAGTGAAGCCGTCGTCGATGGCTAATCACCTGGTGCGGTGTCGGCGAAGATTGGCAGAGAGTCATGCACCATCTGAAGGTACCTATGTAGTTTGTTTATGAGTAATTATTTCCGAGTTTATGAAATGCTACCTTTATTGATGACACTAAAAATTTATCAAAAACAGTTTATCTTTCTATGTTTTTACTTTTTTTGCGAAGCAAACGTATTCTATTACAAACTAACCAGATACTCATCGATAATTCTTTCTTTTTACAGCTTCTGACAACCATGGGGTAAAAGGAAGAGAGCAGGGTGATGAAGTCGCCACCACCAATGTAGAGGTGCAGAGTGAAGGTATAAAATGTGTTTATTAAATGCGAAAAAATCAAACCACCACCAACTTAGCATCTTTTTTTTTTTTGTTTTGTACCAATCCTATGATATTGATACTTTCAACATGCGCCAACATAGCAATTTTTTATTATTTTTTGTTGTGTATTGATAATATGATATTGATACTTTCAACGTGTGTACCCATCATTCCTGAAAAATCTAAATTTAATGAAACCTCGTAAGATTTAGCAATATATCCTTATACACCTCTCACCTTTTGCATCTTGCAATCTTCGCACGCATTACAAAACAACACTTTTTTTGTTTCAGAAAACTGGGATAGCGATAACTACCAGAGCTATAAACCGAACTTAGAAAACAGGGCGGTCCTGCGGATGCCCCCACCGTTCTTGTCCAAGAAGGAGAGACGCAGGTGGAGAGCGAGCGAGGTCGCCCGATTTAATAATCTAACAAATTAGTCAATGATTATTATTGTAAATATATATATGCGAAAAAATAAAACTACAGTTAGTCCAAACAACTGTTTTATTTATAAACGAATCTAAAAATCATCCAAACAAAAAATAATGAAATAAGTTTACACAGTTATCGAGAAACCATTCAAATATATTATTGAATCATTACAATACATCTTTTACGTCTATCCACGAATTTTTTTCTTTCGGGAAACCTAACCACTTAACGAAGAGCTTGGTTCCTCTTTTCTTCAAGACCCTTTCAATCAGATACTCATCTGGAAACTGCGTCTTTTTTAGCTCAGCTTCGTAGAAACAGCCGCTTATCGGTTGCCCATCCATATCATCTAACATATATGTGACTGGATTTGTAATGTTAACGTTGCGTATTTTAAACAATTCCGTAGAATAGTTGGGGGTGTAACCTTTTTCAAATACACCTTTATATCTGCTTACTCTCACAATGTCCCCAAGTTTAAGCTTACTTCTGCCTGCTACCTTTGGATTGCGATACACATTCAATCGTGTATGAAAATCGACTTCGATGGGGGCCAATCCTGTTGTTCGATGTTTCCTGTTGTTATAGAAGTTGGTGACATTTTGCAGAATTGTAATCCATTTGTAACTACCTCTTGCAGAAAATTCCTTGTACAACAAGTGTTTCAGTGAACGAATAGCTCTTTCGGCAATTGCTGCTTTTTTCGTAGAGAACGTGGAGTAATGGTTAATTCCATACCTTTGCATCAGATCAAAAAATTTGCGATTGTAAAACTCAGATCCGTTATCTGTTTGCAGATTGGTTGGATGATAGCTAGCGTCCTGCAGGATATCATGCATTGCAGCCGTCACGTTTTGCATATCTTTATTCTTAATTGCTCTACACCATAAGAACTTAGAGTAGCAGTCAATGACTACCAATATGTATCTATAGCCATTATTTTCCTTATGAAAAGGTTGCATTTCCGCTAAATCGGCTTGCCATAAGTCAGCGAAACCTTTTATGATAGTTTTTCGACGGCGAAAGTTCTTCCGAACTGCCTTGTGTAATTCTTCTGCTATGCCACGTTTTGTTGCGCTGTTAACTGACATATCTACATGTAGAGGTCTGACTCAGGTGATTGTAGAAAAGAAACTGATCATTAATCATGAAAAATCAACCGATCTATGGTCTGAGTTGATTTAAAGTGTAGCCTGCAAGCCACGCTGGTAAAACAGGGCCACCTTCAGCATCGAATTCCCTGTTGACTCCACTAGCTAATTTCTGGCAAAAATTATATAGAACCTCTAGTTGCTCTAAAATGGATATCAAATTGGTTGTTAATACATCAATCTTTTTCTCAAGGCCATCACTCAATTCTAGCGTTTTGCTATTCACTATACTTTCAAGCATATCAGCGGTACTTTTTAGTTTTTTTTCAACATACTTTATATGAACAGAGTCATTTTCATCTGTAGGATCACCAACATTCTTTAACTGCTTTCCATTGATATCATAATTTCCAGTTTGTGTAAGTTTAAAACCAATACCTGGAATACCACGTACAGTTGTATGCTTAGAACTGCGACGACCAAACTTATCTATCGTATTGTGCATCGCTACGAAAGCGTTATACTATTAGTGGGATCTTTCAACTCGCAAATATATATACCCCAAATTAGCGTATTACGCCCTCTTCACGCAATTCTTCTATTATAGATAAAATTTCGTTGTCGTGGTTTGTATGACCAGCTGATTTTGAGCTGTATAGCAATTTCAATCGATCAATCAGCTCGTTGATGTCGTTCCAGTACACAAAGTCGCGTTTATTAGTGTTAAATATCTTATACTTAGGTATCTTCATTTGTGTATGTCCCCTACCAACTCTGGCTCTCAAATGCATGGGGGATGATGTAGATAGGATATTAAATAATTTATTGAAATACTCAGATCCGTCGACATTGTAAATATTAAGAGGTGTGTAATCTTTGCGAAGTACATTAGTTAGATTCAATATGGACCTGAATGTGTGTAGAGTTTTTGAGTTGGAGTTTCGTGTATCTCCTACAAACATCATATCTAGTAAGTCTGGGGATAGTTTGAATTTAGTAGTCTTATCACCCGACGATAAATAAACCGCCTTATCATCAAATTCCACTTCATGTACACCCATTAACAGCTTCTGTGATTGTGGGTTGATCCTCACATTATAAACACTTCCATAGGCCGGATGTCCTGCTCTCAAATTATCTATATGACTTTTCAGCACCTCAGCAACTGCCTCTCTGTCCACACTTGAATTAGCTGTAGATACATACTGAGTAACTGAATCTCTTTCCCTCTCATTAATTGATGATGGTGTATCAGGTAACTCCTTTATTGGTGTTATACCGGAAAAAGCAGCGGAAGTCAATTCTTCGAATCTCGCCCCTTTTGGTGTACTAGTAGAGGGAAGGGTTTGATTTGGATATGTAGATTGTGGTCTTTTAGGAGTGCTTGTATGACCAACGTTTTGCATTGGTTGTTTCGATTGTGTATGAACTGATGCATTCGCTATTGTCTTCAGCTGTTTCGTAATAGGTTCATATATCCGTTCCAATGCTGTGTTATCGATGTCGCGACCTTTCTTTACAGCATTAAATTTTTTTTGGACAGACTCTGTTGCTTCCACTAATTCTTTTTTGAGAGCAATCTCAATGCTGCTCTGTTGCTGCTTCATACTTGTTATGGTAATGCTACAGCTGCGATGTACATTGATTGCAGTCTCACATTCAATTGATGATATTCCTAGTCCACCAGTGGATTTATGAAACTATCGAATCCTTTCCTGTACCGACCATCTTTTAGTTCTCTATCTTTATCAATTACTAGAAACCCATATTTCTCCCTCCAGCACATTGCACACATATCTTGGAACTGCTTAAAGGTTACGTCGGGTGCCACATGATCTGAAAAAACATGTGAGAGGTTAGTGTTGTCAACTTTGAACAACACAATCAGATTTGCGTTATCTCTAATCACCCTTTTTGGTATCCAACTGTAGCTTTGCACGCAATAAAAGCAATCCACACCTTTGTGTCGACCCATACTGAAGTATTCTCGGATAACATTTTGATTTTCACATATAACGTCATCGAAAATGAAAACTGAATTTGGTTTGGCTTCTGATGGTGGTAGAATATCAGAGTTATTGGTAAATGCATGATATCCCAATCCATCAATCGACTTCATTACTTTTTCTATGAATGTATACTTGGGTTGATTAAGCGATTTTGAAAATATATAGATATTTTCGAAGAAAAGCCCATCAGGATGCAACAACAAAGATATCAGCACATTGGTTTTTCCGCAGTTTGATGGGCCAACAATAATACAACGAATCGTGGATGGTAGTAGTATACCATGTCGATGATGAGAAGTATTATTTTCCAAATCCGTGACCTTTACATCAATATTGCTAATACTTAATTCCTGATCTTGTTTTGTCACCTTCATCGTGCAACGACTTAACCGTATATAAGCCGCAGTTGTTTATATATGTTTTATTTAAATGCCGATACTTCTTGGGAGAAGGTGTAGCAGCATTTCCAAAACTGGTGGTGGAATTGTTAACAAGTTGATAGATAAGTTGCCATTCGAAGCACATTTACCCTTTTATCAGTTTTGTGGGCCGGGCACGCGCGTGGAGGAAAGGCTAGCTCTTGGCCAAAAAGGAATCAATAAATTAGACGCGGCTTGCTTACAGCACGACCTTGCATACCGCAAATCTGACTTGGCTACAAGACACTCGGCTGACTACCTGCTTCAACAAGAAGCCTGGAAACGAGTCAAATCAGCTGATGCAAACTTCGGAGAAAAAGCAGCTGCCTGGTTAGTTACAAATATTATGAAAGTAAAACGTCACACTGGAATGGGTCTTGCATCACGACGTGGGCGCAGTAGGAAAAAATGCATGCGTAAAAAATTGTGGAATGCATTACGTGTAAAACATCATGCGGGAATGGGTTATGGATCACGACGTAGAAGGAATAAGAAAAAATGTGTGCGTAGGAAAATGAGGAAGGCTACAAAGAAGGTGCATTTTGGTTCAGGGATACTAAACAGAGTTCGCAAAAATATGAAGAGATTTTCGAACCATAAGCAAGATAATAACGTGCTACGAAAAGCAACTTCTGCAGCATTATTAGCCGCCCGGAAGCATATCAAGTCTCTGGGAGGGAAACGACGTATTCGCCTTCCGCGAGTTATACCTATTCCAAAAGTAGGTGGAATTCTACCCTTGATACCAATTTTTGCAGGTCTCTCAGCATTAGGCAGTCTCGCTGGGGGTATTGCAAATATTGTTAGGACCTCTAAAGCAATAAATTCAGCACGAGAAAAAAATTCTACATCTATCTCCGGTATGAATAAAATTGGCAGTGGTTTATATTTGAAACCATACCGCAAAGGATTGGGTTTGTTTATCAAAGCTCGGACTTCAAAAAACTTTTAAAAACCCTACCCCAACGACCGCTGACAGACAACGACCTTGTTTATTATGCCAAACAGCTAAAAATACCGTATTTCAGAGGAGTTTTTATGCGTGATGATCTACCTAAACAAGGTCCATTCTGGAATGAGTCAGCCATTATCAACTTAGATAGCAAGAGTGGGGGTGGGTCACATTGGGTATCATATATAAAACGGGGAATGGTGGTGTTGTATTATGATAGTTTCGGCAACCTACCACCAACGAACGAGCTAGTGAAGTATTTATTCGATCAATCAAGGAAAATTAAGATCTTGTATAATCTCAGACGACAGCAGAACTTCAATACTTTTTGGTGTGGACATTTGTGTCTACGATTCCTTTCCGAGGAAAAGCAGAAAGCTAATAAAAATGGATCGTGAAACAATTAGAAAAATGAGTTATTCCCTGAAAGCATTCTCAAAGGAAAGAAGTCTGTTGAACATGACAGAAGAGGAACTTGCTCACATACCAAAAGAAGTACTCATAGCATGCGCACCTAATGAAATAGCACATGTATGGTACAAACTACCATTACACTTGAAGGAAGACCCGGACATGCAGCGATTCCAATTCTGCTGGGAGCATTATGATACACATCAGAGTGGCGATCAAGCAGATGGGCCGCCGCCAAGAAAAATATTTTGTTGTTATTGTAATTTACATGATATTACTTTAAAGAATAATAATCAAAAAAACAATTGCTGTTTTCAATAAATGTTGCTGTTTGGATATATAAAGTGTTACCTTTTTTTGCACCCCATCAGTCATGTCTTACACACTTACGTTGACGGGTTATGACAGCGAGTTGTCGGCTAATTTCTATCCACCAATTGAGCTAGATACTAGCGCCCAGTATGGTTTGGGTCTAATAGGTTTTTACTCCTACAACTCAATATTCAACGTACACGAAGAAAATAATCTAATCGCTTTGAGGTATCCAACAGATAACACCAAATTCAAAATTATATATATTCCGCCAGGTACCTACGAAATCGATGAACTAAATAAATATTTACAAAGGACAATAAAGCCCATCAGTATACACCCACCTAAGCCCACAACTGATGAGTTGTTCTCTCTCAAAGCTAACAACAATACATTAAAGTGTGAGCTATACTCAGCGTATGATGTTGACTTATCTTTTCCTAACTCAATCGCATCTTTGATTGGGTTTGAACCGAAGATTTTTGGACATGACGAAATACATGTGTCAACTTTACCGGTTAATATAACTACAGTTAGATTGATAAGAATCGACTGTGGACTGATATCTGGCGCGTACCACAATGGAAATGAAATGCACACTCTTTACGAGTTTGACATAGACGTCGAGCCAGGATTCAAACTAACAAAGGAGCCACAGAATGTAATATATATGAGCGTAAAGCCAAGCGGACGTCAGTTTATCGACAACATCACACTTAAAATTTTGGATGACGATGGGAATCTAATCAACTTCCGTGGTGAAAAAGTAATCGTTAAATTGGAATTGCGACGTTTAACTTAAAACAAGCTTCATAATTCAGCAAGATGGGTTTTTTGTACAACGTAGGTTCATACCAATTGAAAAATGTCAAGAAAGTTCACACAAGTAGACATAAAATACGACGAAATCAGAGAATTGACGTTATTCGTCGTTCGTCTGCCGCCAAGGATACAGCATCGAAAATTTCTCTACTGAATCGTAAGTTCCTCGAATCTATAGGACTGCAACTTACCAAAAAAAATGGTTCTGCACGTATCAAGTGAGACGTTGGATGTTTTTGAGGAACCTATCATGGACCGTTCCTTAGCCAGCCTTCATGAATACACATACAAGCCGTACGGTTCGCCGTATTTCAAGAACTCCGATATTGTTCATATACCGATAAATTTCCAAGATCTCATTTTAAATATTGCTGACAGTTACATTTACATTGAAGGAACGTTTAACCCAGCAGATGCAACGAAGACGTGCTACCTATCTAATAATGCTCTATCCTTTTTATTTGATGAAATTTCTCTGCATATGGGTGGTGAAAAAGTTGTTGTTGTGCGGAATCCTGGAATAACTTCAACAATGAAAACAATGATTTCACATGGTAAAAGTGCAGCCCATACACTTTTATGTACCGGATGGGGCCTGAATGCTGATAATTTAGCGATATGGGATTTAAACAGCAAAGTATTCAGTGGTAGGATACCTCTAAAGCATATAATGGGATTCGCAGAGGACTACAAAAAAGGAATTCTGAATATAAAACAAGAGCTCGTCTTGGTAATTGCAAGATCTTTCAAAAACTGCTTTGTTGGTGAATGTGACGCTCAGTTAACAATATCGAAGATTGAATGGAAGGTTCAACATATTGTTCCTGAAGATCGATACAAGGTAAAACTTCTACAGCGATTGAATAAAAACAGTCTCAATTCAAGGATTAAGGTAGCATTTCGCTCTTGGGATTTGTATGAACTGCCATCACTTCGCTCAACATCATCAGACGTCTGGGCAATTCGAACAACCAACAAACTGGAGAGGCCTTTGTTTGTTATCGTTGGATTTCAAGACTCAAAATTAGCAGAAAATCCTAAAGAGGATATCACTAAGTTCATTCATGCCAACATAAATTCAATTCGATTAAAGTTGAATAATCAGGTATATCCGTATGAACGATGGAACCTAGATTTCAACAGAAAGCTAAATACTGCAGCTTACTATGCATTTGAGAGCTTCCAAAGAACATTTTATAACAAGGACATTCCAGAACCAATTCTTAACATAAAGGAGTTTAGTGACAATCCTCTATTTGTGATTGACTGCAGTCATCAACCTGATAACCTTCAGCTCTCAACTGTGGATATATCATTGGAATTTGAAACCAGATCTTCTTTCCCAGCGAATACGAAGGTGTATGCATTGATAATTCATGATTCGTGCATTAGTTACAACGCCTTTGATGGATCTATTCAAAATGGACTTATTCATTCCTACTAAGTGTCTCTGATTTTTTATTATATCTAACTCGCAGAAATAAAACAGCTTTTTAGTACATTTAGTTTTTTATTTATACATATAAAACGACACACGGTGTATACAGTTATCATTCCTTATCTAGAAGGCGATATTTGATAATAATATCTTGAGGTAAGTATTTAACTATTTCGTACAAAAATGGTTTGAGTTGATTATTAATCATTCCATCACATAGTTGGTCGACGGTACATTCTTCACGTAAATACTGTCTGCATAACTTTTCCCCTGCTTCATATTTCCTTATTAGTATCCTCTTTCGTTCGACCTCTTCATCATCCCAGCAGATACTTAAGTCATACGCTGTGGAATGTTCCTCATCGAAAATCAAATCCACCAACTGGCATGCAATTCTCTGGATGGCACTACGTAGATCTTTTGCTTCAGGCCACCCCATTGCCGAATACTGCATCCACATTATATAATGGGAATGGAGAGTTAGTCTGCTTCTGAAACAAACGGAACGTCTAATATCAGCTACAAACAAATGTTTTTTTTTTTATCTCGAATTTACCTTCCATATATCGGGGTCCAATACATGGGAGTAACCATTATATTATTTATACCCAACACAATCTGTACTACCTCATCACCAAATATATTATTGTTGAATATAATCAAATTTCATCAAACATTTGGAGCGAGTGCCTGGTGTTTTAGGTGAACTTTGACCTATATATGATAGTGAATATTTATTTTGTGATTCATTTATCTCTTTGATCACCGCTTCAGACATATGTTCCGTTACTCTTTTCGGTAACCATACTTTGAACTCATCAGCATTATCTTCTAATAGTGTTGCTACTAGACATTCACCAAATTTTGATTTGACTGGTGACAGATTCTTAATTGTATGGGCTTTGTTTACAGTTAATGAAGATAAAGTTCTGAACGGTATTTTGTTATTTAGTTCACAGTTGATTTTATTGTTAATTTCATGCAATTCAGAGGTAGTGACAGACATTGTTTAAAGAAAAACAAATAATGTTACTGTTGGATAAATAATATAAAAGGGTGCTCACCAATTTATATCTGTACACAATATACTTCGGGAATATACTCCGATCGTCTCTCGACTTTTACTGATCACTAGCACCGTTAGTACACTATTTATACAGATACCATCAAGGTGAAGATACGTCACCGTGCATTCTTCTCAAAACCGCAAAGAAATATCAGTCTCAATAATCACATTCAAGGACGTTCAAAATAAGCAGCTATACAATAACACAAAAAAACCTCAAGGTTACGCAAATAACCAATACAAACACTAATGACAAATATTTCAAAATCAGTGTCTATAAGCACAATGTGAACTGGAACTCTCAAGGTTACCCAACACCCCATTTAAAAAGCCCCATTAAGATACGATCACTTTTGGAAAGACAACGTTACAAAATGACCTTCAGGGAGGATCAGAACCGGCACCTATAAGAAAAACCCACGTCAATACACCTCATGAAATATGGAAACCAAGGTCATCCCCACCCCATTTGAATGACCTTCAGGGAGGATCAGAACCGGCATATCCATACTACTTCTATTCTAGTGATCAAATAAAGTGTGGAAAATATATTATGTTAGAACTAAAAAAAAGACAATTTTATTTGACCCTGATTTCAGTCGATCTGTTCCAAAGACATTTGAAATGCTGACAGTTTATTTTTTTTTCAGGTAAGAGGCTAGCAATACTTGAAAGTTTCGTATTTGGTAAGTTTTTTGTTCCGTAAGATACGTACTTAAAAAAATATAGCGATATCAAGGTTTGACATGATTTAAAAAGCAAAGAGGAGTTACAACCATAACTGTTTGATGAATGGACATAATACTGTAATCTCCGTATGTATCACAGATTAGTCAAAGTCAAAAGTCCACAAAATGTACGCCGTAAAAAATTATCAGAAGACTTTGGGGGACATAAGGACAGAAAAGTATTACACCCGATCACGCTGGATTTACTGATAAAGTATGATCTGTGGAAAATAAAATAACCTGTCTGATATAGCGTTCAAGATTTTCTTTTACGTACTGAGTATCTTCATTGTGAAAAGTTTAAACTATCCTAGCATCGTCAGCTTATGAAATAATTCGAAAAAGGAACATTTTATAAACATATCGCCAGTGTATATCAAAGAGAACAAGAGACCTAAAACTGACCCTTGTGGCACACCAGAAGGTGTCAGTTTCATCTCAGATCTCATGCGTTGAATACACAGGCCTTGTTGTGGATTAGTAAAGCATTATCTAAAATTGACAATAGCATAATGATTTAGTTTTGCCCACAAAAGATCGTTATTAATTTTTTCGAAGGCCTTGGAATATTCGACAGACAGTACAGTAACTGCCAATGTTTTGTCAGTAGCTTCAACCACACTATCGATTAGATTCAATAAAGCAGAATTGTTCCTATAAGCTTCCTGAAACTCGAATAGTTGATTACAACGTATCGCTTTGAATAAGTCGTCAAGGACATAGACGAATTCATATAATAAGGAAGCAGTGACTAGATTTGCACATCTGCAGCTATTAATTGAAATCCTATACTCAATGGAAAGCCAGATATCATTTATTGTAACTTTCTCTCTACACGTATGGCTCTATGTGTCCAATTAGAATCTGCTAGTGCACCTACAAAGGCATCGTATAGAGTAATGGCGATCCTGAATGGGCCCGGTATATCGAAAAGAAGCGAAAAAATTGCTATTAAAATCTCTTTTCGCCATTCTGCGACCATAAAATGTGAATGAGACGCGCCATACGGTATGCAGAGAACGACAGTTGTGTGAATACTCATGCAGTTATCATAGGCGTGCTTAATGCATATTGGACGCATAGTCGTAATAGAAAGGATACTGAAAAGTTTTGCAGTAAAACTTCATTCATTCATACAATAGAAAGTAATGTTTATTCCAGTTCTTTATTTTTAGTAGAAGAGGATCTTCTGTAGGAATAATATACTGCAGAGGTTTTTCTTCTCAAAAAGCCGACATTTCGATGTGGAGGGGATTAGGGTTCAGTTGCCCTAATAGTTGCCACTCAGCCTTGAGGCTTATTGGTCAAAGAGATCAGAGAGAGTTTCATCCTAAGTTCTTTGCGAAGTTTGGGATGCATTGGACTATGCTTTCCTGTCTTCCCTCATGGCCTATATTTAGATAGGAGTTCCTTCTTTCACTCAGGGCAGGACAATCAAAGATAACTTGCTGAAGAATTTCAACACGTCAAGCTTTGCTGCGCTTTTCTGGAGTCAACTCTTTCTCTACTATCTCCACCCAACCTAATGATCGCACAGCAAATCGAATTGGCCATTCCTTCTGATCTTGGCCAACTTTCGAAGGAAAGCTTCTTTTTTTAAAATGGAGGATATAACAGACGTCCACGTATAAAGCGTTAACATGACCAATGAGAGAGAAATCAGCTAGAAAGCATATGAATGGCAGGCATAACAAGATCATCATGATAAGTTGGATAAATTTTAATGCAACATTTTATCTTTGACACCAATACCTCATACAAGGTTTTATCTTCGAGGTGGTTATATATTTGTAAGGATACAGCTGTTTCTGCTGCCCCATCACACTTCCTGCCTAATGGATCTGCCACATCAATCCCCAGCTTTTGCAGGTCTGCACTAAACGTCCAATGGCCAGTTGTAAATACAACCTCCTTTTGTAGTTTCTTTCTGACCAATCTGTGGTGTTAGAACGAGGGTCGTCTCCTCCTCTTAGACTGAACATTCCTCATCACACAGTCCCAGCGCTTCTGACGCTCATTTGACACCCATCTGGTGACAGCTGTCCATAGCATGTTGTATGACATACCACATGTTGGTTCTGGCCCCGTGAGAGGGAGTTTTGCGCCTTCCTTGGAACATCTGTCGGCCCTCTCATTACCACCCACTCCTATGTGACTAGGCACCCAAGATAATGTTACCTTGCTGGTCTTCCCCAGAGTCTTTAGGGCAGTCCCACACTATTTTTGTAGTGTAGTGGTTACTTGCCAAGGTTGTTAGAGCCGCCCGGCTGTCTTTGTTTACATAGATAGCCTTCTTACTTTATCCTCTATTTATGCGTATTCTGCCGCATTTCAAAGTTTGGGATGATTGAACATTCAGTTTTGAGGAAAGCTTTTGATTTTGAAATGTTTCACAAGGGGCTCAATGCTCCTGCATACAACATTGACAACATGATAGTTCATTTGAGATCTTTCTCTTGTTTTGCGCCAATTTCTGTTGTTTTGTTTATGTTTTGCATAAAATATGTTTGAACGATTTGATGTAAAGGTTTTAGAGGGATATCAAAAATTTCCATGATTATGGAAAACAAATTTGACAAACGTTAAGAAGTCAAGAGGGATCATGCAGAAGAAATGCATCAGCGTCAGATGCTTGATTTTAACGATTTCACCAATGACAACAGCCACCGCTGCATGATATTACTATAATATAGGATGCCCCAATAAGAACGATAGGAAAGAAAAATTAAATAAAACAACAACGGTTTGAGATATCAAATTGTTTTTGGATTTATTTTGAAGTTACATCCATGACATTATGTGTGGAATAGAACATCATTCTAATGTCCGCCTCGGGCTCACTGGCAGTGCTTCAAGGCTCAAGCGGTCGGTCCCATTTCGGATGACATTTTCGAGCATTTGCGGCGTTATGGCGTTGATGGCTACTCGAATATTGTTTTGGAGGGCATCCAAAGTGGCTGGTTTGTTGGAGTAGACCAACGATTTAACCTACCCACAAAGAAAATAATCGAGAGGTACCAAATCACACAATCGCGGTGGCCAATCAATGAACACTCGTTTGGTGATGATCCAGCCACTAAACTTCTGTCGAACAACTTCGAGCATTGCGTCGCTTGTGTGGCCCGTGGCTCCATCCTGTTGGAACCACATGTCGGTAATATCGATGTTGTCGAGCTCTGGCCACAGAAACTCTTCCGACTTCGCTCGGAAACGTGACTTATAGGTTATAACGGTGTCTCCTTCCTCATTTCGAAAGAAATAAGAACCCATGATGCCGCCATACCACATTCCGCATCACACATTCATTTTTTTCGGGTAGTGGACCACTTTTTCGATCATTTGTGGATTATTCACAGCCCAGTAATGTCAATTCTGCTTGTTGACATAGCCAGTGTGTTAAAAATTGGCTTCGTCTGAAAAGATGATTTTTTGGCGAAAGCGAGGATCTTCGTCCAACATTTGTAGCGCCCAATTTGCGAACTCACGGCGACAGCCTTTGGTCGTCCGGCTTCAATTGTTGCGTTAGCACGATCTTATACGGGTGCAGTCCCAAATCCAAACGCAAAATTCGCAGAGTTGTCTCTTAGAAGAGGCCCAATTCCGCGGCTCTATGTTGATACAACAAATTTGGGTCATCGTGAACACTGGCCGCTACGGCGGCGATATTTTCTTCACATGGATCAGTTCGCATTCGGGTTGGTTTCTTTAGGTCCAATAGACTGTACTCACGCTCAAACTTTTTCGCGTTGCGACGAATTGCCTGCTCACTGAAACCATGATGAGGGCCGAGTTCACGACGAAATGCGCGTTGCGTATTTACAATTGAGCGGGAATTTCCGTAGTACTTTTTAATAATTTCCAAACTATCGGCAAGCGTGAAGGCCGTGAAGCGATCCATGATGAATTGTCAAACCTTGCTGAATATTTTGACAGCTGGATGACGTTTGTACCTTTGACTGCTGTCTACATATCCCATATCCCTATTAGGGCCGGTTGTACAAACGCTCAGTGAACTCCCGATCACGTAACCTTAAGTTCAGCGATGAACACGGTTCAACGGTTGACGCGTTGTACAAACTCCGTTCTGGAAAGGATCAGCTGAATTGGATCAAAAGAGGATTGGTAGCAATGGATATAGGGTATTTGGTGGCGAAACTAGTTACTTTTCGTTTTTAATGTTTAATGTTATGCAGGTTATGTTAATGTCACGTCTATGAATGTCAAATTCTGACATTCATCAAATTTTGTTGTCGGTCAAGAGGTATTTTGCAATTTTATAATGGAATCCAAAAAGAGGCGACTAATTTTACGGCGAAAGAAGAGGCCCTATTAATAGAATTTGTGAAAAAATATGAGACTGTTTTGGAATGCCAGAAAACGGATACAAATATTCATAGAATCAAAACGGAAAGGTTGAACTTGTCCAACAGTTTGCGTGGAGAGACATTTCGTGAAGCAAAGGTACTGAAAAGCAATTACGAAAATTTTAAAAAAAGGACAAAACAGAAATTTGCCGATGAGAGACAGTACATCCATAATACCAGCGATGGGCCTTCGCAGGATTTCAAAATACAGGACTTGGACATATCAATAAAAGAAAAATCGGACCCCAAATAACAGGATTCACATCTACATTCGACGATGATGCGGAAACCTTTATTGCTGATATGCCGACAATTAATTGAGAATTTGTTCACGATACATTAGGTACAAATATCATTTGGCATTTTTCAGGTCGTTTTTCCTAATTTCATCCTCGGTCAAAGGTTCGTTAAAGTACTCCATCATGTAACTCAAGTGAAAATATAGCATTTGACTATGTCACTCACGTCGGATATTAGGGTTAGAAACTGATCAGCTGGTCGTAAACATCGCCATTTTAAACCTTGAACCACCGTTAAACGCTCCTCGGTGGCCGTTCAACTTGATCCGAGGTTGAACTGAAGTCAACGCTTGAACTTTGTTGGTACAACAGCAAATTAGAGATGAACTCGGTTCAAAGTTGAACTCGAGTTAAACTGTGTTTGTACAACCGGCCCTTAGAAAACTTTATTGGGGCACCCTATATTTCTTACTAGTCTTGGGCGTGAGTTCTGTGTTCTATGCTTGCTACTATTACAATACCCTTTCAACGTGTAGACCACAGATCATAGAAACACTTTACGGCTCCCAGGCAAAAAACAATTAGAAGTAAAATATTCGTCGTACACATAAAATCTATTATTGTATATTTGCTCCTTGAAAGCTGTTGATAATCATGAGGTTTTATCCTCTCTAGCCACAAGCTCTCTATTTGGTTTTGGAAATCGATGTCTTTTACCCTGGCTTTAAACACAATTCGGTACATAACACTTTTTGGGCTTCAATGGTTCGGGGTTCTCCATCAGTAATGATAAATACAGTAGATACTATCGATATCGCTCAAAAATATAAAATTTTTATCTACCATTCACGTACTTTGTACGCTTTAAAATTCAAACTTATTGGATCTATTGTTAATGATTCAAATGTTAAATTTCAAATCTGTCAAAGTCAAGCCAAAGTATTCCAAGCAGCAAGATTGTGACTTAAGACAGTTGTATAGACTATAGTCCCCCGTGTGGGGGCGGGTTAGAATATCTCCCATCGTATATCCTGCGTGTCGTAAAAGGCGACTAAAAGGAACCGAACTACTGTCGGTATAAACAGTAACTTCTTCTCAACCAACAGCTTTGGGTGGACGAGTTGAAAAGAGTCAGGACACCTTCTTGTCCTTGGGGTGAGAAATTGCCCCTAAAGGTGGATGAATCAGTAGATACCATCTGGTCAACGGCATGAGGATCCAGAAGGCAAATGGGAAACTACTGCATTAAAGATCTCAAAGATATCCCAAGAGAAACTCGTAAAATGAGTAAATGCGTTTTATGAGTTCACAACATGTCTGTTAAGACATTGTGACTATGACGATGATAGACTATAGTAGATTTAAAATATGGTGACGCGCCATCTGGCGTTTTCGATCGTAATACAGAACAATTTTTGGCGCAAACGGTAAAGTAACATATATAAACTTTCTGTGATCTGTGGTGTAGACATTTGACTTTTATGATACGACTATCGCGCGGACTATCATGAGAGTACTTTCATGATAGTAACTACCACCGTGAAAACGAGGCTTTACAGAAACGCCCATGCGTGGAGTGGAAACAATAATTGAAAGGTAGAGAATGGCCGCACTGCCATGCCGGTGCACACATGTGCTCTGCTCTTCAGCGGCATGATATGAAGAGCATTGTAAACGGTTTTTTTTTTCGGGGGGATGCGTATGCCGGTGCTTTTAAAATACCCGCGGTGATGTTTACCTGACGGATGGATGACGTCCCCGATACTGACGGATAGATCCAGTTGGCCTGAATGACAAGTGGACGTCTTCTGTTCTCAACAATGGATGGACGGCTTTTATTGGGGTGTTACAGGGAGATGTGGAGAGCTTTATCGTCCAGGATTTTTTTGTCACAGCTAGACCATTGTTGGCTTAGTTTCAAGTAGAAGCAACGTATATACAGGGTGAGTTTTTAGTAGCGGATATGTTCATAACTCTGCTACTGTAGAAGATAGGGAAAAATGTTGTATACAAAAATTTTAGGCAAGGACATGCTCCTTGCTCAAAAAATATTTTCATTTATACAGGGGTCAATGATGTTTAAGAAATTAATAATGTAGTAATAGATAATTTTTTTTCAAACTTTGACAACCTGTATTTTTAAAACGAAGCTGTTACGCAACCATGTTATATGATTTATTTATTTAGCGTATGGCGCAACACATGGTAAATTCATAAAATACGTACAAGTCAGTGTGTAAATAAGACATTACAATGCATGAATAACAAACAAACATATATAAGTAGATACAATGCTGTTATATTAAAAGGTCTAGTTCAGCTATCCATTCAAGACTTCATTGTATGGTATGGAAGAAGTCCCTCGAATCGCCTTGATATGCCCCCCGTTCACACTCTGTCACTATGTGGCCAATTGTTTGGTTGGGGGCGCCACAGTCGCAGCCTGGGTTGGGTCGTTTTCCCCATTTATGGAGGTTATGGGCACATACACCGTGTCCTGTCCTGATCCGGTTTAAGGTCTTCCATATATGTCGTGGTTGGTCGAAGCCATCGGGTTTGACGACTGGGTCAATGAGATTCCATACATCGGGTGGGGCATTCTCAGGCCAGAGGGTCCGCCATTCGGAGTTGATGCTGAAGTTGTTGGCTGTTAGTTGTTGTGCTGATAATATTGGGGGTTTCCTAGACCGAAGTCGATTTATTGACAGGTCCGGGATATCCTCATGGATAGGGAGTTGTGTATTACTGGATATTTTCTTGTATTCTTTTATCAGGGCGTCTTGTCTTCTTAGGGCAGGTGGAGGTATGTGGCTGAGTGTTGGGAGCCAGTAGGATGGGGTAGTCTTAATGCAGCCACTAATCGTTCTCATTGATATGTTAAGCTGAGTATCGACTTTCTTGGTATGTGCGCTGTTCAGCCACACCGGTGCACAATACTCGGCCGCAGAGTACACCAGACTAAGTACAGATGTTCGCAGTGTATTTGCTGAAGCCCCCCAGCTAGTGCTACATATGAAATTTCCACTTTTACATCCGTATGCACCGTTTGGCAATTCTAATCCTAGTTCCCTTATCACGTTTTGCAGATCTTTGGCATCTAGCCATGCACCGTGAAGAGATTAACTCATCCAAATTGGAGATTCGGCAGTGTTGTGTTCGCAAGATTGTTTTTGACGATGGCAGTGTCAGTTCCGATTCGAGCAGCGAACGCAACACCTTCTGCAAGCATTTGGTCGTCGGATTGGACGCGGTGGAACAGTCGCTTGTCCATCGCGTTCACCAGACTTCATCCCACTTGATTTTTTCTTGTGGGGTACAAATAAAAAGTTTATGTCGATGTGCCAAATACACGCGAGGAACTTATTTGCAAAATAATTCAAGTTGGAAATTAATAAATAATGACAAAGCGATGATCAGTCGCTGTACCAAAGTTTACGGAATATATATGTTTTCCGTAAACTTTGGCTGTACCCACCATGTGTCAGAAAGAGCAACAGCATGTCTGCAACACCATTTTGAACAATGGTTGTTGTTTGTTTCTTGTTCTCCTAAAATAAATGTCGTGACCGCTAAGTATTTTGTTTTATTGCCTTTTCAACTTCCGAATCAGACAATAAAGGGTCATATTCAAACCATAATAGCTTCTAAACTACTTTACTTAGAGCTAATATGTACAGCGATTTTTTTAGAAAATATACATGTAGAAATAAAAAATAAAATAACAGCTCAGCTTTTTGGAAGAGCTAAAATTGTAAAAAACTCACAAAAAGCACATAATTACATATTTTGTTTCAACATTTTTTTTTTTGGCATGAAATGAAATTTGGAAAATGTTTACCATTAGTTTATGGTCTACAATGTCTACATTCTTTACTATCGAATGAGACTTATTTTCTGTTAGTATAACCTCTACATAGGTAGCTATGACTAAATTAGTATGTACAACACTTGTGCATAAATTCCACAAAAAACAAAATGGCTGCCATTTTATTATGGGAGAAAAACTACTTTTGAGGGGTGATTTATTAATTTCTTAAACATCATAAATGAAAATATTCTTTGAGCAAGGTGCATGTCCATGCATGCATACAACTTTTGCATACACCCTTTTTTCGCTATCTGCTACCGTAGTAGAGTTATAAACCGATCCGCCACTAAGAATTCACCCTGTATATGTTGTATAGTCCTGCTACTGAAAAGTGAACCAGCCTGTATATATAGATTAGTTAAGTTCTAGGGGTAGTCTCAGCCGTCATAGTGGCCTGAGGCTGTCCCATGCAAACGTGGATGAAAGCTTGTCATTTAACGCAAATCAGACGCATTTTCTATCCAGATATAAAGACATTTCCGTGACAAAAAACTACATTTACAACTCAATCCGGAGCTCCACAAATCTATCATGATACCTACGTTTCTTTACAAAGCCGCGTTTCCCCATTGTTTCTTTGCGTTTTCCAGACCGATAGATCAGAAAGGGATCCGAATCCACAATGAAAATAGCAGAAAAAAGAAAATAATTCATCTTCCCCAAAGAGCGATAATAAAATTCTTTTCACGCCGGCTCTTGTAATGTCGGACTGTGATTATTCATAGAACACGGACGTCGTTTCCTGTTCGAGGCAAAAAGGAAATGGCGATATTCACCAGCCTTCAAAGCCTTGACCCTCGCCACATCGTGTCTTCCCATCGTGCCGCATGAGATAAAAAATTCACGATATGGTCAGCCGTTAAAATAGACATTGTGTGTAGTAAATGTTAGTCATGATCAAAACAACAACGTCTATAAACACAGGTATCATTGAATATGACTTCTACGATTTAGCTTGTTCGATAATAGGTCTGTTTTTACAGAGAATCACAAACCAGTCAGAGCCAATCAGTAATCCCCATTGCAGTTGTCAAACTATTTCTGACTAGTACTGGCCAATCAAATTGACGCTGACTAGTTTGTGATTGCTGTAAAAACAGACCTTATATCTGTTGTTAATACGCCAACCAAGGTCAATATTTCTGCAAGATAATCAAGGCAGTTATGGATATAAAGAAGGCTGTGGAAACAAAAGTCCTATTTATGTCTAGTTGGACGAAATGATTACAAGTTGACAGTTGCTCCTGCTAGTATTTTGCGAAATTTCAAAATTGGCTATTGTCAGAGCAGAGATAAACTAATTTTCTACCGAATTTGGAACCACTGACCATGACTTGGACTGCAACAATCCCCAATATTATAGTCTTGAAAAGATGCAGATAATGTTTTTATTATATCTTCCTTATCGGACAGTATGCAGAAAGCCAAAATTGTCGAACAAACATATCGTATCGGGAGTTCCACAGGGTTCAATTTTGAGACTAGTATCTACGATACATACGATATACTGTTTAGTAGCAGGACTTTAACATCCGATGAAAAAAATTATTTTAAGGTGGAAATTTCATCTGTATGGTGTATGGTATGGTTTCGCAACAGCTTCGTTTTTAAGATACAGGGTAGTGAAGTTCGGAAAAAAATATTGTTTATGAATTTCTTAAAGATCATTGAGCCGATTTTTTTGTAATTTGGCAGTGTTGTTTACTGTGATAAGACGTTAAGTCAGCAACTGTCTAGAAAATAATTATCATTTCCTTTGGGGTCTCCAGGGGCAGTCCCTCGAATAATATTAGCAAAAAAATTTACGGTGCTATGAAAAAATTAAATCCTCTTTTTTTGGATTAAACAGATGGAAACACAACTTTTATCTCTTCGTTTGTTTTCGAGGAAAAACCACTTCATAGCAAATATCCCCAAACCATTACAGAAACGCCCTCATTATGCTTTACTGTTGAAACTACCATATTGGGCAACCTTGTTGGGATGATTGCAGAATGCTTCTCAATTGAAATTTGGTTTTTTTACCATTATTTGAACAATTTTTATCTTAAATTATTTTAATCGTTTTGGTTCTCCAATACTACCCTTTCACTTAGCAAACTTCACAATTTATTATCCCTTATTATTACAGCATCTGTGTTACATGACATTCGAGCAATTAATCAAAACTGCCAGTTTGTCATAGCCAACTAAAATAATCGAACATATTTTTCTTAGCAAAAAGAGCGGAAACTAAAAAAAATCGTTATTTTTTATATCATTCGGGTTTTGCACTGCGTACTGTCATGAAACAATCAGAACAATGGGAATATTAGTATAAGAAATAAAAATTACCTTGAATTTAACCAATATTTAAAAAATTAAAATGTTATTAATGTCCGGATGCTTTTGAGTTGGGCGTTTTATGATGTCTACATAACGAAGATCCACGTCACTCATTCCTGTCGGTCTGTCTATCGGTGTTGGTCTCTCTTGTCTGTTCGCGTTCTTCTAGCCTCGTAATCTCAATAACCGATGCATGGATTGTGATAAAATTTGGGTACCGATATGCTATGTGGTCCTAGTAGGTAATGCTGCTATAATTTTGAAAATCGGTGCATGGGGTGCAGAGTAATAAACAAAAAACAAAAAAAATCAAAAATTTCGTCTTTAGGCGAAGACTTAGAACATACGAATATTGCTTTAGATCGTTCTGTATTGAGTAAGGTGCAAATTATGAAATTGATTTTCATGAAACTTTGTCACAGTATTACTACCGTGGCCAGAGTAAACGCGTAACGTTTTTAGAAATCGTGTCAGTGACGGCGCAGCAATACTAATAAAAAACTAAAAATGTAGAAATAGCTCAAACTTCGCTTTTTGGCGATTTGGGGGATTCTGGTCATTACGTTTCATCCAGTTCAAACTCGCAGAATAGAAACTGTGTCATTCTAGTTCCTACAGAGATGCAAGAAACTATTTATGAGAGTTTTTGTGTTGGATGTTTTTTGAGGGTGGACGGGTGGTTGCAAGGAAATCTCAGATTACAGCTTCATGCAGTGGGAAAATAATAAAATGATATCACTCACCCTTATGTCTTATGTGTGAGAAGTACTGAGTTAATCAACCTCTCCATTCCATTTTCTTTAATGAGCAAGCCGCGTAGGCGGGGCGCTAAATACCAGAGTACTGCGGCTGCTGTAAAAAGGTTGAATGAATAAGGACCAGAGGCTATCCAGCACGGAATGTGGCTGGTGCATAGGCCACACGATGGGCGCTTTTGCGCCTCTATCCGCGCTAGTTCCTAAGACCTGCCCTTTTGTCAAAGGCAAGTACATTCTTAGGTCCTATCCGTTTTATCTCTATTGGTTCCAAGGTTCTTGAGCCCAGCATAGTCTGCCTGTGATAACCCAGGGTTTCACAGCGACACAAGATGTCTGCCGAGGATTCTTCCTCTTCACCACACCACGTGCACGTTGGGTCGTTGACCACCCTCATCACAAACAAGTGACGCCTGAAGGTGCTGTGACCCGTTAATAGGCCTACTAGCAATCTCAAGTTACTCCTATCCAGAGAGGGACAAAATCGTCCTATTCTCTCTGCAGGCCCTGCTAATAGCTCCCGAGCCTGACGGAGATGACCAGAGATGTTGTTCCATCTCAGAGAGTGTTGATTCTGGATCCACTCTCCAGTTGTTTTCCTAATCAAGTTTGCAGGCGGTCCTAAGGCTGGTTCCGGGCACACAAAACTGTTTCCGGATCCCATCCTAGCCAGATTATCCGCCATTTCATTACCCTTTACCCCAGCGTGCCCAGCTACCCACATCAGTGATACCTTGTGTTTAGCTGAGATGTCGTCAAGAGCCCTCCTGCACTCCAGGACCAGTCCCGACGTTATTTTCCAAGCACTCAGTGCTTTGATGGCTGCCTGATTGTCAGAGCAGATAGTAATCCGCCTCCTAGACCTGTAAAAAGGTTATGTTGGGGGATGTTTGTTAAACCCTAAGTAAAAGTCAGACTTTAGGGCCACTGTGCACCTGTTACTATGCGACTCACCCTGTATATATACATCCCGCTTTCTCGCGTAGGTACATTCAGATATGGAGCATCCGCCGAAAGTCTGACTATGCATGAATATGCGCTAATTGCGAGCCATTAATTAGTGTTTACGCCGCTAGATGGCCGGCCGCGTTGCGTTGAGGGCAAACCAGGCATGCGGGCGCTGCAAGTACACGAATATACACACACATAGTACATACCGACCTACGAATACGGATGCATACGTGAGGAATCCGACGCGAAATTACACTTTGAATTGAGGAAAATTTGCGGTCGTAGCTCGAATTGCCTTCGCTCAAGTTTTGATTACCGCAACTTCATATACGCAGCGCTATAGCTGCTGGTACTTTTGAGGCCATGTAAATTGACTGTGTTTTTACGGAAAAAGTTGGATTTGATGAATAATGAAGGGGTAAACAAAAACTGTATTATAACTTACAAGCGAGCTGCAATGTTTTGCAATATACCAGTATTTGAAACTGGGACGATGTTGGCGGAATTTATTGTCCAAACTGACGCCAGTCTACTCAATTCTCCGCAAGCCCTTTTACCCCTCTTCAATTCTTGCCCATTCTTCTTGCTTCGTCTGTAACCGTTCTTCTCTAGTAGCGCACTTTGGCTATTCCTAAGTGTCAGCTTCCAGTCTAACGCCGTACTACCTACCAATAATTCTGTTTCTCTTCGCAGAATGTGTACTGGCCATTTCCACTTTCTCGGTCCCTACTTTCTTCAATCCTGATAGTTTCGATAGTCCTTCATTATTGGCCTTGACCAAAAAAAAAGAAATTCGTAAAACGCGTAGACATCAATTAATGAAAACCTGTATAGTTTTTGCTCATTAGCTTTTGTACTTGTCCATGTCTTGCGTCCATAAGATAACACTAATATAGGTGACTATTAAAAATGCGCAATTTGGATCTGATTGAGTAGGTGGTAGATTTCCAAACCTTGTTTTGGGAGCTTCAGAATCTGATGCCAGTCTACTCTATTCTTCGCAAACCCTTTTATCTCTCTCCATGTCTTGCCCATTCTTCTTGCCTCGTCTGCAACCAGTCTTCTCCAGGTCACTTAGGTCTTCCTATGTGTCTGCTACCTTAGGGATTCCAGTCTAACGTCGTTCTAGCTCCTCTTCGTAGGATGTGACCTATATCCAATTCCACCCTCTATGTTTTATCTCGGTCCCTACTTGCTTCAACCTTGATATTTTTCAGTTCTCCATTCGATATTGTCCTTGGCCAAAAAATCCCTAAGACATCTATTAATGAAAGCCTGGAGTTTTTGCTCATTGGGCCAATGTGCCTTTCCACGTTTCGCATCTATACAACAACAATGATTTCACATTACTGTTATTGAAAATACGCAATTTGGTTTGTACGTGGTAGATTGCCCAACTTTTTCAAGGGAGCTTTTAGTAGAGGTTGTTGAATATGTTGATCTGCCCCTCCTTCGTTATTAAATATACTATCTAGATGTTCAAAGTATTCAAATATTTCTGTCACTTTGTTCTAAAAAAGAAGAGGTTTTTGGACTGCCAAATATGATTTAAGTTCAGAAAGTTTTAAAGTTTTGTAAGAGATGTTTACAATACTAGGTAGGTACTCTGTAAAGTGCCTGTTTTTAAGGGTAAAGTTGAATTGGATTAATAATGATGTGGGAAATAACTTGTTTTAACTTAAAATCGAGCTGCAATTTTTGCAAAATTAAAAACAGGCGTTGTTTGCAGGACGTATTTTTGAAGCAAAATGCTTTAGGAACAGAAAATTTCACAGGTTTGTAAGAAATGTTTACGCTGCTAGGTACGTGCTTAAATAACGCAAAGCTTCTCAACACAGCAAGAAACCCAAATCAGGAATATTTTATTACCATCAGTCAGTTTCGATCCAAAAAGGTTCAAAATATACCCGTCTGTAAGTTTTATTGCACTAATATCTCCAAACATTAACATTAAAGAAGAAAGCCAGTTAATAGATGTTAACATTACAAAATGTACAATAAATACCATTCAAACTTATATAACAACATTATTTAAGAATACAAATGAAAAAAGAGCAAATTAAATGAAATTAACACAGTCAAAATCAGATTCAAATGAGTCGCTATCATTCAGGTTGATAATAATTTCACTCAGTTGTGTATTTAAAAATGATGCCTCTACTTTTATTACATGGAGTTTCGCAATGTTTCTTGAGTTATCAAATGTACCTGATATGTAAATAAGATTTCTAACTGATGATGAGCTTTAGGGGTGATTACTGTACTTTCTGATATTTAATTTCATCAACTATATACTTTTTATCGTTGTCGTAACTTTTTACTAATTCCAATAACTTGACTTTTTGATTTAATTTCTGTTAAAATTGTCATATTTTATGAGAAATTCAATAATATCAACTGTTCTAAGCGAAGTGTTAGGTATTTTTTTAATAATCTTGAATGTGACGAAGCATTATCCATAACAATTACTGTACCCCAGGAATTTTTGGTAAAAGTTGACCTTGAAACCATTTTTCAAATAAAGTTCCAGACATATTATGTCCGTGGTAGTCAGCATTGCAATCCTCAATTGCTCTAGCCGATATCAAAAGTCGATTATCAATCCAACCCTTTAATATAAAAATTATTAGGGGGGTGGGTTGGCTCAGTGGTTAGAGTCGAGGGCTCGTGGACCGAAGGTCCAGGATTCGATTCTCGTTAGAGGCGAAAATTTATATCTGGTTTTTTCAATCAAAAATAAATATCCATAAAAAAGCTCAGCGAAGAATCCCCACCTGACCCTTCACTGTTGGCTTCTAATTAACAGTGCTGTTCCTAAGTGGCGCCGGGAAATAGTAACAAAGCCTACACAGAATACGAGGCTAATGACCAAAGCAGTCGATGACACAGAATTAAAAAGAATCATTCCAGTACTACCCTGAACAAAGAACGGTCTACAGTAAGGGTTGTTTACGTATAACTGTGGTTTTGGGAGACACACTTTTAGAGAGACTAATGCCATAAAATTTACTGCCAGGTCTGACTGGAACGTTGTTACTATATGCGATGCCTAAAACCTAAAACCCGTGTGGGGGCGGGTTAGAATATCCCCCATCGTATATCCTGCGTGTCGTAAAAGGCGACTAAAAGGAACCGAACTACTGTCGGTATAAGCAGTAACCTCTTCTCAACCAACAGCTTTGGGTGGACGAGTTGAGAAGAGTCAGGACACCTTCTTGTCCTTGGGGTGAGAAATTGCCCCTGAAGGCGGATGAACCAGTGGATGCCATCTGGTCAACGGCATGAGGATGCAGAAAGCAAATGGGAAACTACTGCATCAAAGATCTTAAAGATATCCCAAGAGAAACTCGTAAAATGAGTAAATGCATTTTACGAGTTCACAACATGTCTGTTAAGACATTGTGACTATGATGATGATGATGATGATGAAAACCTAAAACAGCTTTAAAAAAAACTCATGCCTCAATTTTCGAATTTTTGCTGTTGATTATTCAATTTCCACTATTTCCTATCTCCAGGCACGAAAGATGTCTTCATTAATTAACATTTGCAGCGATGCGTTATCAATGCTGAATAGATATTTTCGTAGTATAAAAGCCGCTTGGGATAACCGAACCTGAGCACATACAAAAGAGATGAGAGACGAGGCATCAAATTTCGACGTGCCCGTACGTCCTAGTCGAAGAAAAGAAGATTTTGAATTCATGACGGAATTATTTATGATCCTAACTGACATGACGAGCGCTTCATTTATAAACCCACCTGAAAAATAATTTCAACCATTCAAAAACAAGCCGATTGCGACACACCTTTGTTTGTTGCTTGCGTAACTCTTTACAGTCTGTGTATTACGAGGCGTTGGTAAAAAATACTCTTAGAATTCAGAATGTGCAATGCTGCTCTGAAAAAATAGCTCAGAGCTAGAACAGTTAATTTTTTAAAAATTTAAAGAACCTTTTTTTGTCATCCTTGTAATGTACTATACCTACACACAAAAAAAGATGAGTGCATCAAATTTGGCCTATCAAGGCTGGCGTTCCTCAGGGTTCTGACCTTGGACCAATGCTTTATTCTTTTTTCCTTTCACGATTTTCCTAGTCCCGAACTAGTGGCCCAATCATGGTGTAGCAACCTAGTCCATGACAGGCTTCAAACAGCGGTGGATGAAGTACTAGGATGGGCGGATCGGTGAATCATCAAAATCAATCATTCCAAAACGCAGGCTATCTATTGTACCAAAATGCATCGCGGCAACCCGCCAGAGGTCTCTATTAACAGTACTCTGTTGCGGTGGAGCTCTTCTGTCAAGTACCTTGGTGTCACCCTAGACACGGGTAAGACATGACGGAATTATACTGAGATGTTAAAAACAAAAGTCCAAATTACATTTCGACAGCTTTATCCTTTGCTATGTAGAACTTCAAAATTAGGTCTGGTTAACAAAATTCTGTTTTACAAAATGATTATTAGACCTACAGTTACTTACGCATGTGCGGCTTGGTGTTTTCGAGCTAACATGCACATGCGAGCTTTGCAGGTACTCCAAAATAGGAGCCTGAGAACTATTACAAATACCCTCTGGTATGTTTCAAACTAGACTATGCACTGCATAGAGATCTCGATATCCTTATTTAAAGGACATATCAAAACACAGGCGCAGCGGCGCTATGAACCAAGCGGAATCGCATAGCAACCCTTTGCTGCGTGACTCAGTGGACTACATGGTTAGTCACTTTTTAGAAACATTTGATTCCAATTGCGTTTAGAGCATCAAAAGTACCCTAGTTATTTTAACGATGCCTATTTTAACAGTTGCACTTCTCTCTTTGCTCTTCTTCCTTCCTTCCTCTATTTCTTTTGTTTTTTAACTATAATCTGAGATGAGTTCTGGGTGACCGGGCTGACAGCACGACAAACTGACTGACAAACTATGACATAAAAGCAAAGGTCCTCCGGATCGCATTGACAGCTAACAACGAATAGTAGTAGCATCAAATTTGATGATCAGTATGTGAACAGCATCGTAACAGGTGACAAGATTTTGATGTACTATGACGATGTGCCGATCAAGGCTTAAAGCAAAGCTTGTTGTGAATTGCGGACCTTGTCATTTCAGACATACAGAAGACAGTTACAGTTAAGTGATATACAGAACAGTGCCTGCCTAAAGTCATTGGATCTATGAAGACCTTGCGGCCAAAGTGAAGAATGAACACCTGATCCCTCCATCCCGATAATGCTCCAACTCATCGCCCCAAAGCCTGAACCGAATGTTTGACCACAAGATCAATTTTTCTCCAAACTCTGACACCCTGTATAATTCAGACTAGGTATATACAGAAATCAACTGTAATTCGATATTTTTAAGAACAAAAGAAGAAATTTAACGAAAATTCATAAACGTTTAACGCGGGTATTGACCTGACCAAAAGATGACACTAGACCACTCTTGTAACCTTTCTAATTCACAACTTCCCTTCACGATACCTTCACAAAAGGTGCAAACTTATAAACTTTGAACGGCCTTTGATAAAGTGCATGTAGAATGTCACTGCAACATAATAGTGGACGCTTGGCTTTTGCAAGTCATGCCACTGCTTAAATTCCGCTTCTTACAGCACAAAGTCCCCTCTTTCAAAGGGCGTTTTATAATATCAAAAGAATTTAAAGTGAGGCGGCTTCCGGTTGCTTAGTTTTTCCCTACAGTACAGGATTAAAGGCAAAATCCAGACAGGACACGGGATATTATTAGATTTGCTTCGCAGTTTAGTTCTCATACAGCCATGGATCCTTTTGATACGCTCGAGCTTAGAAGACTGACGATGGAACTCTATTTCCGGCAACTGAAGGAATTCTCCTTCGACGATATTCATAAAAAGGACCTCAATTCACTTTGAGTCTTCTATAGTATTCGATGCAAAGGAAAATGGCATCGTGGTTCATTGAAATAATTTGGGTGGACATTTTTCTCGGATTAGATCAAAATTAAAACAAAAACTCTTTTTATTAATGGCACTAAAACTTTATCCCATCAGCCAGAAACAAATAATAAACAACTACCATATCAAAAGGAAACGACCTATAACTAAACCTAAAACTAAATAGGAAGGAAATATTAGGGATTAATGAACACGGAGACAAAAACTAGACCACGATAAGGAAGGAAATCTCAACAAAGCGTCAGAACAGAGGAAAGGGTGTGCTCTAAACTAAATCCTAATTCCAGAGGAACGAATAAATGTAATTAGAGCTGAAGAATGTCATTCCTGTTCAAAGATCGTATGTGCAATGTGTTAAAAGGGGCAGACAATCCTAATTGTATCAGTTTGGAGTATAATGTAGCAAAAACTTCTTATATTCCTTTATGCAACGCCTTCACGAAAGGTGGTTTTATATATATTAGACCATTGGATGCTTATTACAGACCTAAAAAATTTCAGAATTGATGTGGCAAATCCATTATGCGGTGAGGCAGAGGAACCCAACGAATTCGAATAGGTTAGAAAAAGCAACGCACATGCTCTAACAGGCATGAGTGTGTTCTCAAGACCCTGTTGTTATTATTTCTGTTTTCACAAGCACGATGTCTTTTTTTAGAGAAATCCGCAAGACATAAATCTTGCGGAATTGCATTTAACACTTGTGCACTGTTAAAACCCAAAATTTACTCAAAACTATGACAATAAACCCGAAACGACCAACTGAAACAAAGTTTCTATTTATATCATGCCACTAATCAGGCTGTTAGCTTTAGGGTTCTTTACCTACTAGATCGTCGAGGGGATACAAAGGGTATATGGGTTTATCGGCGATTATACCACCATCGCTTTAGGATTATGGGGACAAACAAAACCCTTGTTTACTTCTTCTAACCTATTCGAATTCTTTAGAGGCAACAGCATCTCAAATTTAGCAAGCACTGAGGATGTGACTGTTTCAGCCTGGCACGTATCCAGGATTTAGTTTTTTTGGGGGGTGGGGGCACCTTTTTAATTTTTTTTGCTAGAATGGCACTTCTGGTTTCTGATCAGTTTGTGTTTTGGATAACAATGGGCTTCATATTTATTATTGTTCTGTACTGTTCATTATTATAGGGCCTCACTTGATGATATTAATTCTAGGGTCGTATTTCTGGACCCAAATTCAAGAAGGAAAGTTCGTATAAACCTGTGACCTAAAGAGTCTGCTTTTCAAGATATATGACCTTTAGCTTTTTTAATACTTAGCGTCACACAATCTAAATCAATATGAAAATTTTGTTTTATCATCCTAAGATGGTTCTTGTAGCTTGTAGGATGTTCTGCTTAGGCCCAGTTTCACAATCGTTAGTTAACTGGTGGTCAAAAGAAAACTAGTGGTTAACGAAAATATTCCATTTCATATTCGACGGTTTACGTCAAAAGCTCTGGTCAACCAGTAGTTATGTTAACCAAAGGACAAGGTATGGGTTATCTTTACGTTTGTTGTAGTCAACCGATGAGAGTTTTGGGGGTATAAAAGCTTGGATTTTGACACTTGACGTCTAAGACGTCGATTGATTTTGATTATACTCTATAATGACATGACTTTGTGAAACAGAGCTCCCCGATAACTACTGGTTAACTTCCATCTGTCGGTTGTGACTACCAGAGGTTACCAGTGATTGTGAAACTGGGCCTTAGAGTTGTCGTAGAAGCTGTGCAGAAGCATCCAAAGTTTATTGACGACTAATCCTTGGTTTAACTTACATACAGCCTTTCCGTTTGGTAGTACTTTTGTAATGTATTTTTTTATCTTTTTGTCTTAATATTTAGTAACTACTTTGCAGGCTTCGTAAAGTTCGGCGACTGAATTTTCTCGTCAGAGTGACTAAACACTCCACATACTAGACTGATAGATGCCCAGTTAAACTCTTCTATGAGAACTATTAGATACGGGATGCATGAAATCAACCCTAACGTACTGACTACCAACGCTCAGCCAAATAGCTCCACTACCCATCTGTCGAGAAAGTCTCCTTCTGAAAGAATATAACAAAATCACAATAAATTCCTCACTGCCAATTCACGAAGACATACCTGATCTCTCCTTGTGCCGATTACGCTCTAGAAAACCACCAATTACAACAGCTTTCCAACTTGAGTCTGATACAATGAAGTGTCAATACCTATGGAATGGCCCCTTCCCATTTAAACAATGTACTACTTTTGCGGACGACATAAGAAAGAGAGGTCGGTGAGAGAGATAGAGCTAGACAGCGAAAAACAATGCATAAGAAAGAGATGTCAGTGAGAGAGACAGAACTAGTCAGGGAAAAAGCACAGTCACCTACCTCCTAACCAGCTATGTGGCGCATCGGCAAATCTTCTGCCGTTTTCCCTGACTAGCGCTATCTCATTCTAGCCGCAAACGAGTGCACGCATGCCCCTTCCATAGGTATTGACACTTCATTGGTCTGATACTTTTAACACTGCAGTTAAATGGGCAAAAATTTGGGCGACCCTTACACCAGAAGAAGTGAACAGTAGTCTAACTGTTGGTCAAGAACCCCCTGGTTTTGAGCTCCTAGAAAGGGATGGTCGATCCTAAACAGAATTCGCACGTCGCATCGCATTTCTTTTATTCTGTTTGACTTTTTTCCTGTATACTATAACCATACACTAAATAATCAATAAATTAATTCCAACTAATTCGTGTTGCTCGTAAGACAAATAAAATACGAAATTGCCTGACATGATTTGCAAATGATTACGTGTGATATTCCACTATCCCACAAACACGTATTGGATCGAAATCGAAACTTGATACAGAAATCAAAACCGCAATGCTGTCTGGATTTTTTCTTCCTTCAATTTTGCAATAACCGCAGGGCAAGTTGGAATGATGTTGACGGTTTTACTCTCTCACAGCGAACGTTCACTTTTGCCATACCGACAGATCGTAGGCAGTAGGATGTGTTTATTTGGTTTTTGTGAAAGTGAGCAGACCGATATCCTCGAGCTTCGAACGATTATCTCTTAATAGACCAGTCGATAGGCCGTAAGTTAAGGTGCCGTATTTGTGGTGTGTAATCCAGGCCTCTAAACCTAAGAACAAAGTGGGTTATCGGCAAAAATATCAATGTCGTTCAAACGGAACTGGCTGGCATATTGGTAGCCGCTAAGGAACTAACCAGGAGAGATGTATCTGGCAAAACTGTAATAATTTGCACTAACAGCAGACAAGCACTTCTAACCCTGAAAAGACCTTGCGTCACATCAGCGTTAGGCATGGAATGCCATCATTCATTAGCCCATGCTTCAAACAAAAACAATATTATTGTGAGGTGAGTTAAAAGGCACACCAACAATAAAGGCACCCGAAATAGCTGACGGTCTAGCCAGGAAGGCTGCTGACCAAAGAATGTTAGGACCATGTGATCTTTCTGGAATATCGACAACCACAATTGCGGAAATAGCAAAAAAAACACTCACATGCCCAAATGGTAGGAAGAACTACAAGGATGCCGATTTGCCATGCCTACGTCTCATAGTAGGATTCCTGACTGACCATGGGAAACATCTCCACATTATGGGGTTAAATGACACACCGATGTGTAGAAGCAAAGACGAAACTGTGGAACACGTCAGACGTGAGTGCCCAGAGTTATCTTCTATAAGAGTGCTGTATTCTTTTCTGACTGCTGTCTGTTCATAAAACAATCGATATACATTGAATATACTGTTTTTTGTGGTCAGCCAGAAGCTTTAGAGAGTGTTTCGGAGCGCATCCCCACACATGGGAGCAATACTCCAGCGATGGTCGGATCTGTGCCTTGTAGAGCAGCAGCAGTTGCTCTGGTGTATACAACTTCCTACAGCGGAACAAAACTCCAAGCTTCTGGGATGCCGTTTTACTGACGACGTGGTCATGCCAGGACATGTTATTGTTGATGTTGATCCCCAAAATCTTGACGGAAGATGATTCGACTATGGGGTGGCCCTGCATTTCCACGGTTGGTAAGCCATCGTGAGACCTCTTTGTAAGTGTTGTTGCCTGAGTTTTTTGTACGTTGAACTGTACTTTATTTGCTAATCCCCACTCGACAATTGTTTTGATATCTGCGTTGATCTGTGAGGCATGCTGCTGTCGCCGACGTACCGTCTCCTGGGATGATAGTGGCTTGCCTAGTTCCATGCATCTGCGAAGCTGTAGATTGGATTTGATGTTATTTCCAGCAGCTCGTTGATGTACAGCAGAAACAGTGTAGGGGATAGGACAGATCCCTGAGGAACACCGGCGTTTATTGAAAATATGTCTGATGAACAGCCCTCGACTACAGCACACAGAGATCGGTCGTTCAAAAAGCTATTCAGCCACTGGCGCAGGCCAGGTTGTAGTCCATAAGCAGCAAGCTTGACCAGAAGTCCCTTATGCCACACTCTGTCGAAAGCTTTCGATATGTCAAGTGCAACAACACGGGATTCGCCATGATTTTCTATTGCTCTGTTCCACAAGTGAGTGACGTAGGCAAGGAGGTCACCTGTAGACCTGTGTTACGGAAGCCATACTGGCAATCATTTGTGATGTTATTGTTGTCCAGGTATTTCAGGAGCTGTGTGTTAATGACAGTCTCCATAACCTTGGACATGATGCCGAGCCACAGATCTATAATTGATGGGATCCGTTTTTTTTGCCTTTCTTAGGGATGAGTTGTAGGCAGCCAATCTTCCACGAAGCGGGAAACACGCCTTGTTGATATGAAAGTTTGAAGAGCTTGCAAAGAATAGGTGCAAGCTCAGCGGCGCAGCGTTTAAGGACAATGGCTGGAATTTGGTCAGGACCAGTAGCTTTATTCGTGCTCAGTTTTCGAGGATGTTTTTAACATCTCGATGTTGAAATTCGACCTCTGCCATTCTCGAGTTCACGCTTATGGTAGTGGTCGGAGTACTACATTGAAAGTCTACAGTAGAATTGACTGCGAGGGTGGTATTGACGAATAGGAAAAGTTCTAACAGCCTTAGCTACAGACCAGAATGTTCTGGACGAACTAGGACATGAGAGGAGCTTGTCCTTTTTGGTTGTGTTCCTCCTTGCTGCTGTCAATCACGCGTTTACAATGATTTCTGGCGTTGATAAAACTGCGGTGGTTCTCGGCATTTGAATTTTTCCTCCATTCTTTGTAATGTTGGTTTTTAGAGGTAACTGCATCTCTACAACGCTGATTGAATCATGGCTTGTTTTTGGAGGGATGCTTGACGACGTGAGGAATATAGGCTTCCATGCCGGATATTAATACTTCTGTTATTTCTTGGGCGCAAGCTGATAGGTCTCGTGACTTGAAGCAGACGTCGTTCCAGGAAAAGGACTGGTAGTATTCCCTTAGGTCGTCCCACTTTGCTGATCCGTAATGCTAGACCCGGCGAGGCTGTGTTTGGTGGAGATCTGGAGAATGCATTCTGCATAGCGTTGAGACGGTGTTATGGTCAGGCGTTCCCAGTGGGGCGGTTACTTTCACTGTGTAGATTGTTGGAGTAGTTGTGAGATATTTGACGTGGAAGCACCCTAAGAGCCTGTTCACACGACACCGATTCGGCTATTTTACCGAATCGTCTTTTTTACCGTTTACTGCAGTGGCGCGATGGACGTGTTCACACAGTGAGTTTACGGAACAGTTACGGCAATTTTGTCGTTCCGGTCGCGTGTTATCACCGAAAACCGAATATCTGATCTGACAACAAAGCCTAATCGGTGATTACCGAGCACCCGGGATTGGCTGACAACATGTTTATAACAATTTTCGGTGTGAACATATCATTCGGTTTGCACCGATTCGTTAAAATTATCGAAACGATGATTTGACCGCATCGTATGGACGTAAGACGTGCAATGGTCCCAGATAAAAGAAAAGTTAAGTATGTTATTTTAGATACTGTTTAGTCACTGCAATCAGTTTCAGGATCAGTTTGCGTTCTAATAGATTTTTAATAATTGTTTTAATAAAGTTGTCTTCTATATTTTTTAATTTAATTATTTTACATTTTATACTCTTTTACGTATCTTTCGCATACACCTTTTGTGTACTGTATTTTGGAAGTATAAGAATAGCTAAGCTTCGCTTCCATAATACCCATATTTCAGGCATTGTACCATTGAAATGAAGACGATTTTATCATTATTATTCAACTAACAGTGCATTTTAACACTTTGCAGGCCAGGCCAATGTAAAATTTTGTTTACTCAGCAAATCTGTAATTTGCTCCTTGCAATTATCATTGTTAGCTTTTTTGTATTTAATGCCTCTACGACGGGTCTATAAAAATTACTATACGTTTTGATGACTAAGTGGCTCACCCATTTTTTTAAGGTCAAATACTAGACTAGAGAGGCTGTAACCTAAGTATTGAACGTTTAAAGACTCATGGCCAATCAACAAAAGACCATATACTTGTTAAATGAGATATCCATATTGAAAAATGCTCCATTGGTTACTAAAGTTCATCGACTGTGTTCTTAACAGAGATCATATGATATAAAATATTTAATTGAGCACTCATTTAAAAAGTATTTCTTTTCCTCAAAACATGTTGATAATATTTTTATTTCACTCAATTTTTTTTTATTATTCTGTCAGTACTAGCACTGAAGTTGCTTTGTTATGTTTTCTCTCAATGCGTGTGGAATGAAAGTCATTTAAATATCTGTAGTTTTGAAGTATTTGGACTATTTTTGGACTTTGGATTTCTGTATCAGAATTTCCGCCTCTTTGGACTTCGTGGTTCATCATTCTGCCGCTAATGTTTGCCTCTTCCATTTTTATCCAGTTTTAGGAACCTACTGTCGAAGCCACAAAGTCTACAGCAGTCCTTTTACTTCAATCTTGGAATATTTTTCCACAGAGACGTTGAAGAAAATAACACTCGGATATTCAATTCCGTTAAAAATGCGTTAAAAAATACGTTACAAGAAAAGAAAGGAATGAAATTATACAAATTACTGACGCACTGGTGCTCTCGCAACGCAAGCCCATCATAACAACAGTAATCGTGTTCTTAATGGTTGACAAAAATGGGAAAAAAGTATAATTAGACCGAAAGATAATTCTGCCTAACCTTGCGTTGAAATTCTTTTGACACGCTCATTTTCTACCGTATTCGGAAACTGTGTCGCTATTTCGTCATAACAGTTATCTGCCGTGTCGTCCTTCGTGTAAAAATAAATCTTCACTACAAACGGGATTTTCATTCTTTTATAATAGCTATTCTTTACTTGCTACATTCCATTTTCGTGTCAAGATATACATCTACTGAAATTAGTGTAATAATAGATGCCTTGAGTGAATAAAGGAACAGAGAGACGTTCAAGAACCACCATAGGCCACCATAGGCCTACAAATGGGACCTTTTGCATCTCTCTTTACCTTAGTTCCCAACTCCAGCCCTCATATCAAATGTGAAGATGGCCTTTGGTCCTCATCGGGTCGCTTGTCACACCCATCACATACAAGTGACCTCTGTCCAATGAGAGATAGAACCGCCTCACCTTGGCCAGATGTCCTAAAATGAGTTCTATAGCTTCATGAAGAGTCTAGAGATTCATCTCCATATGTCATCTCAACATCTTCGTTGATTTTGCAACCCCACCAGAACCAGTGTTCTTACAAGTCAACCCAAGCTTGTTAGGGCCGGTTTCACAATGATGGGTTAACGCAAGGTTGTGTGTTGACCTAAGGTTAACCCTAAATTTCATGTTTCACAAATGGTGGTTTTCGATTTTACTTTAGGTTAACTCTGAGTTAACTTGACCCCAAGAAATTCTTGAGTTAACCCCAGGTTTGCGATGACGTATGCGCATTAGGTTATGTCACATTGGTTTTGCTACTTGCTAGGCGTTTGAAGTTTCATATTTTATCGTTTACCTTGACGCTTTCCATCGTTCTTTTTATTTGAAATGGATGGTTATGATGTAGCAGTGATAAAGAAGCAATGAGACCAAGACTATTTCGTCCTAGAGTCAATTATATTTTGAGGAATATGATGACCATGACTCCTTGGTCTTTTTTAAATTTTTTTATTTTTCTTTCAACACCTTTACAGATCTGCGGGTATTATTTGCACATTTGCAATTAAATTCTTCTCCTGTCTTTTCCTAGGCGTTGTCTTTTTCCGCCATGTTGTTGCACCTTTTGTTTTGCATTCTATTACATGACTGTACTTTTCTACTAACGAAATGAACATATATTCTTCATCTTTTGAAAAGTTGTTCGCTCTTTTTGGTTTTTCCATGCTGACACACGAGTACATGCACGGCTATTATTTGAAAAAGGCCCCAGAAACAACTACAACGCCAAGCAGTCCAAACACCAACTCAACCTAAAAATCTTTAATCTACGCCAAACACCAAATAACTGCGAATGAAATGAAAAACGTCAGTGGAAAAACCAAAATGAGGTTGGAAATCGCATGGAACTGACAACTCAACGAACTCATTCTTTGACAGTCTTATCAGAAAAACACAAAACACCAGCACGAAACACCCAACGAAGGAAATAAGAAGAAGTATTTTAAATATTGCGGACACAGTAGCACCAACCGCTGAAAATAAAATACAACTCGCGGTCAGTTAACAGAGTGACCACTGATTGTGAAACTGGGCCTTAGTGTCCAACCAGATCTAATCTTAAATTTGGATTTTCACTATGAATGATGGTCAAGCTATTATAAACACTTTTATTCGTCTATCTACTATGTTTCTTCGATGTATTTCACCACAGAGAATAGCGTTATATCTTGAATTGTTTAGAATATACTCATTCTGTTCCCTCTTAATTTTTGATAGCTCCCAAAGAACTCATGTCCTGTAAGGAACTGTGCGGCGTATTTACATTTTAATGACCAGTACACCCACGGCAACCGTTTGTGGAAACTGTGTAATTTATTCGAACCAACGTAGCAATGGGTATGTGACGGTCGACGGTTTGCCGACTCATTCAAATTTAACATTGGAGCCCTTTTTCCCTGTTTTCGCCATCGCATGAGCCTTGGCTAGACCGGAAACGCGAAGCAGGTGCTGCGGGGTTCGTTAGACACGAAAACAGCTTTTAATATCACGGTCTGTTGGAAATAAAAAACACACATACCGCGAGAGGGTGCGCGGGTTTGCGGGGTTTACTTTGCCACTGTATACTTGAGGGGCCTGGGTATATACAGGGTGAGTTTTTAGTACCGGCTCGGTCGATAACTCCACTACTGTAGAAGATAGCGGAAAAAGTTGTATATAAAAGTTGTAGCCACGGATATGCTCCTTGATCAGAAAATATTTGGATTTATACAGGGTGATCCATAACTACGTGGTGATGCAAACATGCATTTTTTTAAATGAGGCACCTTATATATTATTCCTTATTCAAATTCTACTAATGATTTCCGTTTTTCCAATATAGGGTATTGTTATATTATACAGGGTATTTCAAAAGTTATGACCATTTTTATATCCAAATCGCTGTCAAATGAACGTACCGTATGTCAAAAAGTAATGAATCAAATATCATTTTTTTAATACTCGTCGATAAAAAATATCATCTAGTTTTAAAATCGGCTATATAAAAGCCCGCGACGCATATTCGTATACAGGGTGATGTAGAATGCAAAATCTAGATTTTCTCTCTTTTTTTTAAATGTAACCCCCAATACTTTATTATACCAAAGAATTGCTTTTAATATGCTCTTTCATCTTTATAGCACTTGTTATGGCTGCATTCATTAGTTTCTGAGATATTTCGATCTTTCTACAAATTTTAAATATACCTTCTATTTGTTTACTAAAATTTATTTATTTTGAGAAAATACTATCAAATTTTATTTTTGCTTAACAAATAACTAAAATATACGGCCATAATAGTACTTGGTCAAGTCAAAACACTGAATTAACGAGATATTATAGGTCAAGTGTGCTGAGGAAACAATTTTATAGACGTCATGCATAATTATCTAGCAGATCTATCAGGTAGGCTATGAAATATTAAACGACACAGTCCAAATAAATCGATTCTTCAATCTTTCAAACGCATTAGTTTTAAAGTGCCTTCGTTCTGAAGATTGCTGCTCATAGTTGATATATGTATATTATGTCTTTGCCATGTTAAAACACGGATTCCCATTTCCAACAGAACTCACTTGTTTTTCAAACTACATAGACAATATTTCAGAAGGTGATAGTTAAGGCCTTAATGGATGACATCTAAGAGCAATTTTTTCAAAAAAGTTTTTTAGTATGCAAAAAAACTCGTAATGGAAAATCGTACATTCTTCAAATGTCTGTAATTTAATAACCAAACACGATATCAAAAAATGACCCCCAGAGTGACATAGCGCGAGCTTTCTTCTTGAATTTGTTTTTCGAATCATTACTGTAAGCTTAAAGGTAACGTCAGGAGCTTGGAGATGCGAAATTCATTTTATTGTGACCCTTGGACCTTACCTTTGGACCTTTTCTTTGGACTTTGGACTTATCTCCCCACATCTTAGACACACACACACTGGAGAAAGGGACCAGGCGACCACGCCTCCTCGCTAACACGGGAATACGTCTTTTCTTGGATTCTCAATTTCGCGCGCTATACCCTAGACCCTTAAAAAGCATTAAAGATGTACGAGCATATACCTGGTTGAAAGTTATTCGAAAACTCCTCCTTTCTTGGTTCTTGTAACACGGAAAAGTTGGCTTACTATTTCCCAAGGATTAGATATTCTATATTTTTTTTAATTTGAACTAAATTCTTGCAAAACAGCTTGTAACGGTAGTAGTTAAATAAATTGTCTACTCCCAAGTGACATCCAAACATTGAGAAAAAAAAAGGATGCGATTCATGAAATGCGGCAGAACTAAAGAGAATAATAAACGAACTCATTTGTTATAATTAGTTGAAAATATGGACGTTGAACGAGGTCAGGTTTGCGTAAAAAATGGAAAATCTTTATTTGTCTTTCTATTAAGATGAAACCTCGTGTTTTGGATAATTTGAAGCTGCTGATTACAAAATCGAAACTTTCTTTTGAGATGAAACCTCGTATTTTGAATAATTTCAGGGTGCTGATTACAAATCCAGTCGCAGTTATGAGTTTCATTCTCATTTGACCAAAGTCAAAAATTTCGGACCTCTCAGATCTTCGGATTTAACTAAAAAAATCGAAAATCTTTATTTGGCTTTCTTTTGAGATGGCACCTTGTATTTTGAATAATTTGCCGGTGCTGATTACAAATCCGGTCGCAGTTTTGACTTTCATTCTCATTTGACGAAAGTAAAAAATTTCGGATCAATCAGATCTTCGATTTACCTAAAAAAATCTAAAATCTTTATTTGGCTTTCTATTGAAATGAAACCTCGTATTTTGGATAATTTGAGGCTGCTGATTAGAGATCCGGTCGAAGTATTGAGTTTCACTCACAAGTGGCGAAAATCAAAAATTTCAGACCTTTCAGATCTTCGGATTTACCTAGAAAAATCGAATATCTTTATTTGGTTTTCTATTGAGATGAAACCTCGAAATCTTCAGGTTTGCCCAAAAAATCGAAAATATTTATTTGGCTTTCTATTAAGATGAAACCTCGTGTTTTAGATAATTTGAGCCTGCTAATCAGAAACCCGGTCGAAGTTTTGAGTTTCAGTCACAAGTGGCGAAAATAAAAAATTTCAGACCTTTCAGATCTTCAGGTTTGCCCAAAAAATCGAAAATCTTTATTTGGCTTTCTGTTAAGATGAAATCTCGTATTTTGGATAATTTGAGGCTGCTGATTACAAATCCGGTAGCAGTTTTGGGTTTCAGTCTCGTTTGACGAAAATCAAAAATTTCGGATCTTTCAGATCTTCGGGTTTACCTAAAAAATCGAAAATCTTCATTTGGTTTTCTTTTGAGATGAAACCTCATATTTTGGATAATTTGAGGCTGCTGATTACAAATCCGGTAGCAGTTTTGGGTTTTAGTCTCGTTTGACGAAAATCAAAAATTTCGGATCTTTCAGATCTTCGGATTTACCTAAAAAAATCGAAAATCTTTATTTCGTTTTCTATTAAGATGAAATCTCGTATTTTGGATAATTTGAGGCTGCTGACTACAAATCCGGTCGCAGTTTTGAGTTTCATTCTCATTTGACGAAAGTCAAAAATTTCGGATCTTTCAGATCTTCGGATTTACCTAAAAAAATCGAAAATCTTTATTTGGCTTTCTATTAAGATAAAACCTCGTATTTTGGATAATTTGCCGGTGCTGATTACAAATCCGGTCGCAGTTTGAGTTTCATTCTCATTTGACGAAAGTCAAAAATTTCGGATCTTTCAGATCTTCGGATTTACCTAAAAAAATCGAAAATCTTTATTTGGCTTTCTATCATTATTTTGAACAATTTGAGGGTGCTGATTACAAATCCGGTCGAAATTTCGAGTTTCATTCTCATTTGGCGAAAGTCAAAAATTTCGGATCTTTCAGTTCTTCGGATTTAGGTACTTAAAAAATCGAAAATCTTTATTTGGCTTTCTATTAAGATAAAACCTCGTACTTTGGATAATTTGAGGCTGCTGATTACAAATCCGGTTTCAGTTTTGAGTTTCAGTTTCGTTTGACGAAAATCAAAAATTTCAGATCTTTCAGATCTTCGGATTTAGGTACCTAAAAAATTTTTTCAGATTTTGAGGTTATCTAAAAAATCTAAAATCTTTATTTGGCTTTCTATTAAGATGAAACCTCGCATTTTGGATAATTTGAGGGTGCTGATTACAAATCCGGTCGCAATTTTGAGTTTCATTCTCATTTGGCGAAAGTCAAAAATTTCGGATCTTTCAGATCTTCGGATTTAGGTACTTAAAAAATCGAAAATCTTTATTTGGCTTTCTATTAAGATGAAATCTCGTACTTTGGATAATTTGAGGCTGCTGATTACAAATCCGGTTTCAGTTTTGAGTTTCAGTTTCGTTTGACGAAAATCAAAAATTTCAGATCTTTCAGATCTTCGGATTTAGGTACCTAAAAAATTTTTTCAGATTTTGAGGTTTATCTAAAAAATCGAAAATCTTTATTTGGCTTTCTATTAAGATGAAATCTCGTACTTTGGATAATTTGAGGCTGCTGATTACAAATCCGGTTTCAGTTTTGAGTTTCAGTTTCGATTGACGAAAATCAAAAATTTCAGATCTTTCAGATCTTCGGATTTAGGTACCTACCTAAAAAATTTTTTCAGATTTTGAGGTTATCTAAAAAATCTAAAATCTTTATTTGGCTTTCTATTAAGATGAAACCTCGCATTTTGGATAATTTGAGGGTGCTGATTACAAATCCGGTCGCAATTTTGAGTTTCATTCTCATTTGGCGAAAGTCAAAAATTTCGGATCTTTCAGATCTTCGGATTTAGGTACTTAAAAAATCGAAAATCTTTATTTGGCTTTCTATTAAGATGAAATCTCGTACTTTGGATAATTTGAGGCTGCTGATTACAAATCCGGTTTCAGTTTTGAGTTTCAGTTTCGTTTGACGAAAATCAAAAATTTCAGATCTTTCAGATCTTCGGATTTAGGTACCTAAAAAATTTTTTCAGATTTTGAGGTTTATCTAAAAAATCTAAAATCTTTATTTGGCTTTCTATTAAGATGAAACCTCGCATTTTGGATAATTTGAGGGTGCTGATTACAAATCCGGTCGCAATTTTGAGTTTCAGTTTCGTTTATTGAAAATCTAAAATTTCGGATCATTCAGATCTTCCGGTTTACCTAAAAGTCTTGGCTTCCTATTAAGATGAAACCTCGTATTTTGGGTAATTTGAAAGTTCTGCAACCTACTGATCCGCACCGTGACTTCTTTCATCAGTTGTACAGTTCTGCTATGCAAACAACGATTATTAAATTGAAAATAAATCAGTACATGTTTGAAGAGGGGTGAAACGATCTGCCCAATAAATTCATAACCGGCAGCACCTAGCTGCAATATTTCAATATGAAGATCGATAAATAACTGGTGCATACTCCATTTCGCGAGCGTATATTAAACATGCATTATCTCTCCCCCCCCCCCCCCCCCTCCGGTCCCCCTCCTTCCCGTCTCTAACCACTCTAATTAAAACGAATTATGTAGTATGGCGAATTTACCGCCACGGTGACCAATGTACGTCGCTACCGTACGCTCATGATAAATTTCCTAACGTTACGGCGGCCATTCGTTCTAATTTGATCCGTTTCCGTGTGATGTGCTGCTTTTTAAAAGTTTGATGGGTGCTTTTGTGTACCGTCCTCAGAGTAACAACTGAACATAGAGGTAGTAAACAAACCACTTTAGCATGGTGTCCTCAAAGCCATCATCTAAACAGATTTATGACACTTCAGCCTCCAAACATTGCCAACTAACCTGAAAATTCTTCCAATGCAACCCATGTTACAAACACTGCATTGCACTGTCTCATCTCAAAAAAATGTTAAACTACACTCGAGTATATCACAGCAAGTCCGTAAAGCTTCACTACAGTTACCAACAAATAGCGAATTCAATTTTACTGATGAAGCATCAAAGACGCACAAACAAAACAAACGTTTGACAGTCGGGGTTCTACCGTAAATAAGTCGCATGACAATTATATCGGCGTTGCCAGCTCCTTAAAATTTATGTAAGACTTGAGAATTTGCATTTATGATGAATAAATATGCAGTAACGCAGTAGAGGTTAACATATCTATTGATTTTGCTGCAATCATTCCTGAACCATCAAAATATCGTCTTTTTTAACGTAGAATGGAATATTTCTGGATACTATACAATTAAGACGATAGTAAATAACTATGATTGCCGTATGTGGTGGTCAATATGAGAACGTAAGGAAAGATGTCGGCCTATTAGAATTAGTTGTTTACTACCTCTATCTTCAGTTGTTACTCTGAGGTACCGTCAAATTGTAAACTCCGTAAGATCTATTCCCGATATTCGACACGGAACAACGGAATCGTCCTAGTGATAATAATAATAATAGAAAAATAAAAATAAAATAAAAAATAAAAATAAAATAAAAAATAAAAATAAAATATAAAAATAAAATAAAAAAAAGAAAATAAAAAAAGTCAAACTAAAATAAAAAATAGAAAAAAAAAATAAAAATAGATATCCATAAAAAAAGCTCAGCGAGAATCCCCACCTGAGCCTTCACTGTTGGCTTCTAATTAACAGAGCTGTTCCTAGAGAGGTGTCGGGAAACAGTCAACAATGCCTACACAGAGCACGAGGCTAATAACCAGAGCAGTCGATGCCGCAATAAAAAAATAATAATAAAAGACTATTTTTTCCGTTCTACTTCCCACACCGATAGGTGAGGGGATTATTTAGATCGCCAAAATTTTTGATTTCGAGATAATGCGCTTTTTGGGCGTTTTATGATATAAAAATAACGAACGTCACTCATTTCCTCGTAGTCTCAGTAACTGCTGCATGAATTGTCATGAAGTATGGGTAGCGATATGCTGTGGGGTCGTAGTAAGTAACGCTGCTTTAATTTTAAAAATTTCAAATATTTCGCAAAATTCGGTTTTAGGCGTTTTTCAATTTTTTTTTGGTGGGGCTGAAATTTGTGTCCATTGCACTTTGAGAGGAAGACCTAGCGGCGGCATAACACTTTCTTTGTTGAGAGGCGTGCGATGATTTGCTTGCAAGGTGATTTAATACTATAGTTTCATGCTATGGGAATATAATAAACTGGGAGATACATGAGTTAATTTTTTTTAATGCAACCTTAATATTGATTTTCTATTTTACTATACATACCCACATTTAAATTTAGCCACACCAAAGATGATGTACAAAATCAGAGAAAATTAATGTTAGCTTTATGCAGAAAATATTCTTTATAAGCTTGAAACCAAAATTTCAACTTTTTCCAGAAACGGAATGTTTGATGCTTGCTATCCAGGACCAAGTGATTGCAACACGAAACTACAAGAAGTACATAATTAAAGATCTACTAATAACCAACGGTAGTTGCAGAAAACGTTACCAACAGAAGGAAACAATAGGACACATAACAAGCGTATACAAAACTCTCGCTGGAGCTGAGTACACAGTCAGACATAACTCTGCAACCAGTCAGTCATACATCAAGCACTTACTAGCCACAACAAACAAACAGAAAACACAGATCCTTATTATAACTACACACTGACATCAGTACTCGAAAACAGTCAGTGTAAACAATATAGGGACGTTGAAATAGATACATACAACAGAGCACATATAGTTTTTCAGTCAAAGGCAGACAAAGTTACCTATTTGATAGATATTGCCATTCCCAATAATATGAATATTTAAAACACCTACGCTGGGAAGATATATAAAATACACAGATCTTGCCATAGAAATAAAACGACTGGAAACAAAATAAAATTATTGTTGACCCTCGATTATCGTTGATGAGTTATTGCAAATAATTCACGCTGTTCAAAAGTAGCTTGATAATTGCTGTATAATATTAACGGGAGTAGATGAAAATGTTTTTCTATAATTAAAACTCACGGAATTACCACTTTCAAGCTAATTATATTATGCTATACTGCTATAGATGTGTCATACAAAATACTTATACCTAAATGTAAAATTTCACGTTACCCCACACCATAAATTACTGTCATATATTCCCCGGTGTATGTGGCCTTGTTGTTTTCATATAAACGCCACTAACCGCAGTCAGAAATGAGTGAAAATTATTATTTAGCCATTTTTGACGCTTGGCTAACTGGATATTTACGAGATTTTAATTTAAAATTGTCAGGTGATATTTCATGTTCTGTATGTGCGCTGTCACTATTCGGTTATTGCGTTATTTACGGCAGTTTATTGGTCTTTTTGCCTGCGTGCCACTGTACATACTTGTTTGTTATATGTTACTAGATCAAAGTTATCAATTATTATAATATACAAGGGTTGTAACACAAATACTTGGTCTGGCCTTGATATTTTCACCTACTATAACGAACTTGAATTGTTATTTTTTAGCACATTCTTATAAGCTTCACCTGTATGTCTGTTTGTGAGTTTGTTTGTTTATGAGTTTGTAATAATTGACTAGGGACTAGGTCAACGACATACGGTGCGGATGTAAACAAAGTTGACTTAGGATTTGGCGCATTTATAGACAGCTTTTGACACTACAGACTAAGAGATGGCGCAGACACCTTAATGTTTGTTAATATTACACAGAGGCGTAGCGACGAGAGCTTAAAAGGCGTGACATCCAACTGTTTGGAAGTTGGTATTTTTGTGAAATTCGTTCAGGAAGTTTTAATTATCGTTTATGCAGCAATGGCAATGATTATGTATGTTATGATTATTGATCAAAAACAATTTATCTTCAGTTCATTTTCATTGCACAGAGCATTAATAAATACAGTTTAAAAACTAAAAAACACGTTTTAATGATAAGGTTAACTAAAGAATTAAAAATAAATATATAGTTTGTAGTGAGCAACTGGTCACTGTCAAAACCGATACCCAATTTAGAAATAGCCAAAGTGATCAAGACGTCTAGTGGTGGAATTTAGAACCCAATGTTGCCAACTCAGAGAGAATGAAATCAAAACACAGAAATGTTAGATTGTTTTTTTATTACTTGTTTCTTAACATATGTTTTGTATTTATGAATCATGAGTGCTGAGTGTTTATGCTTTGGTTTTATTACTTGATTCTTGTATTTATCAAATCATGAGTGCTTTGTATTTCACTAGTGAAGTATTTATATTGATATGTTGAAATATACGATTCAAAAATGTCTTAATAATAGTGGTAAACTGGCTCTTGTTATTGATATTGTATAATAAAGAAATGGTTATAAACATTCCCAGTCCAAATGATAAATAGTAATAATAATAATAATACACGGTGGGCTAGATCCCTGTTTAACGTCAGGGAGAGAAATATGGATAGAATGTGGAAAAATGTAAAATATCAGCATATATAAATAAATGTAACCAACACATAAAGGAGTAAATAAAGGGGATAATTGGAATAGGTCCAACCTGGGTGATTACCAGGTTCTCAACCCTCCGTAAATAAATAAATAAATAAATACACCCAAACACCATCAAGCTGCAAGCTCCAGGAGCTATAATACCTAGAGTAGACGGAAATCAGAGACCCAACGCCATATAGTATCGTCTCAAAGGCTATACATTGTGAAAATATTGCAGCCAGACCACATTAGTTAATAATACAAACTCAAAAGACAACATACCTGCAAATATTCGTGAAAAAGACCCAAAAACCCTTTTGTTGAAATTTTGGTCTCCAGCTTGTTACGTCTTTCAAAAACAACCCCTCTCGTAATTAATAAACAAACTATCAACAAAACCATGGCAACGATTACCACAACCCACTACTTCAAGTCAAAAGTCAAAACCCAAAAGCATCACAAAACAGTAGCTGAATCACAGATTGAAAATTAATTCGGAACTATTTACTGTATGAAAAATCACTCATGATCTGACAAATATCAAAATATCTGAACAATATAGGATGTAGTAATACTCAAATACATTACTTATCTTAACTTCATCGACTAATTACACTCACACTAAGATATTACATTTTTTTATAAATCATCCGTCGATGACATCAATGTCAAACTTCGGTCACGTGACCGCTAAAGGTGCGTTCTAACGTCTGGCAGCCAGGAGCGCGTTCCGGATCATCACAAGTTTAAGAGAAAGAAAAAAACACGCTTTTAAAGAACATCGAACTAAAAAGTTAAAAATATTTTTTTTTAAATAAGCGCCTGACTCTTTTTTCACATTTATCTTTTTAGTTTGATATTCTTTAAACGCCTGTTTTTATACTAGGATAAGGCCAGAATTAAAAAAAACTTCTTATATTTCCTCATGCGACGTTTCTGCTTAAAAACGAGGTTTTCATGTGAAGCAGCATGGTAGGAGTCTGGCTAAGATATCAGTTAAAACACTGCCAACAGTAGTAAAATTCAACGGTATAGGACACATACAATAATTAAAATTCAATTAAAAAATCGACTTATTATATTATACTTCTATCGAAGTGCTTGATAGCTTGATTTTATGCGACGATTATAATTTAGCAAAGCAAAACCGGCAACCCGGCATGCCATGCAAAATAAGAATGTGTGGAATGTGGTGAGTGAATCAACTTGACTTTACATTTCTAATTTGTAAGCATTTTTGTGAACGAATGGAATTAAAACTAAATGACTGTGGTGGTATATCTACTGGAAAATCAATGTTGAATGCATCATTTATCAGAGGTTGAATCTGTGATTTTACTGCGTGATATTGAGTTTGTAATTTCGGGATAATACCTATTTCATTTCCAGAATTGTTGTGTGCATTGCAGATATTTTCGGTAGTACCAGTATAAAAGTGCAAATGAACGGCGGTTTGGCTAGGTTTGAATAGCACAGGACACTGTCAGGGTCAAATCGTTATTAGAGAGTCTTTTGTGAATAAAAATTACTTTTATAGCTTCAAGAATATTGTAAAATAAACAGGCAAAACTGTGTTTGAAAATGAATCGTTTTTTTTTTGTTTTTAATTTTTCGCTTAACTATCAAAAGTTAGTTTCATAACCTCAACTTTAGAACACAGCAGAGAAATCTGCACTGGAATTTGTCGTGCTTGGACATGATTTCCTCATTGCGCACACTCAAACGATTTCAAACCATTGGAAATCTGTTGCTAGAACACAACTTTGTTTTTTGAAGTTAACATCTTATTTTTACTTGGTTGTATATAATGTAAATTTAGCTGTAAATTGGAAATTATGGCATTTGGATATTAAGGATATTAGATAAAAAATAGTGAGTATTTTTTATGGATCTCAAAAATAAAAGAATATACAGGGTGATCCATTTGAAATAGCAAAGTTATCATATTTTCAGAAAAAAGAAGATATGACAACAATGTAAATGCTGCCATAAGATAGGGTATTGTACAACCCCCCACAACCCAAAACCTCAGAGTAACAACTGAACATAGAGGTAGTAAACAAACCACCTCAGCATGGCGTGCTCAAAGTCATCATCTTTTGACACTTCAGCCTCCAAACATTGCCAACTAACCTGAAAATTCTTCCAATGCAACCCATGTTACAAACACTGCTCTGCACTGTCCCATCTCGAAAAACTGTTAGTCTACACTCGAATATAGCAGTCCGTAAAGCTTCACTACAGTTACCAATAAATAGAAAATTCGATTTTACTGACCAAGCATAGAAGACACACAAACAAAACAAACGTTTGACAGTCGGGGTTTACCGTAAACAAATCGCAGGAAAATTATACAGGCGTTGCCAGCTCCTCAAAATTTGTGTAAGACAGAATTTGCGTTTAGGATGAAGAAACATGCAGTAACGCAGTAGAGGTCAACATATCTATTTATTTTGCTGTAATCATTCCTGAACCATCAAAATACCGTCTTTTTTAACGTAGAAAGGATTATTTCTGGATACTATACACTTAAGACGATAGTAAACAATTATGACTGCCGTATCTGGTGGTCAATATGACAACGTAAGAAAAGATGTTGGTCTATTAGAATTAGTTGTTTACTACCTCTATGTTCAGTTGTTACTCTGAGCCCAAAACTGATGAAAATCGTGCAAAGCGTTTTCGAAATAAATGTAGCATTCCATATAGGTACCTAAAACTCACTTTGTAAAATAAACTTGTAAATAATTAGATATTACGGTAATCACTGAGTATACAATATACTATCACATTTTAAGTTTCCATATCGTTGCATCGTTTATAGTCATTGCCATTGTTTTCACCTCGTGCTCTATCGCATACCTTAAATTGTGCTTTAACCTGTTGAAAAAAACCTTCGCCAATAGAAAAATGTCAACCAGGTAACAGTACCCTTAGCAGAAAAAATGTAATGCCGTGTTACAGGTTATGCGACTTTTAAAATGCTATATATCTGTAACGATTATATAAGGTATTGCATTCATCACACTCTAGTTAAGGTTGCATTCTAGTCGACACTGTATATAATTATCGGCCAAACATGGTGATTGTGCCGTAACGGTTTATCTGGTGGAGAAAATTAATTATGTATAATGTGGTGTTATATTTAATGATGTGTTGAACGTTGTTATTTATACTACAAAAGTCATTCTATAACAGCCTAGAGTGATGCTGGGTTTGTACATCTCAATAATCACAATCACAGTACAAAGGCTAATAGCCTTTGAAAGACGAAGAAGAAAGAAAGACGGAGAAAAGCTGGGCTTAAAGAATGTCTCGGGATCATCATCATAGTCACAATGTCTTAACAGACATGTTGTGAACTCGTAAAATGCATGAAGTCGGAGCTAGAGTATTGCCGACACGAATATTATCAATAGTTTTGAGAACTGTAGCTCGCCCTCGTTCGCGATTTACTGCCAGTTCAGTGGCGCTCTTAATACTCATATCCAGCAACTGCTTCGCCGCATCTACCCAGCTGTAGGGGAACGGCCACGGCGCCGCCCACTCGGGGCGTGACGCTGAACTACAAGTTTCTCCATATTATAGCTTCTGTGTATATGTCCGAAGAATGTAAGCATTCTCGTCGACACAATTGAGGATAGTCTCTTTGGATTACCAAGCTCATCCAGTATGGAAACGTTAGTTCAATGGGCGGTCCACATTTCAAAAGCATCTATGCGAGCTCGATCTGCCTTTTTAACAGTTCAAGTTTCCGAGGCATACAAAAATATGGAGAACACAAGGGACTAAACCAGCGACATTTTGGTAGCTTTAGTAATGTTATGGTCACGCCATATTTTAGTAAGCTTTGTCATGGCCACACGTGCCTGTTGATTAGTCTCTGGAAAGGTAATGATAAAGTCCTAAGAGAAGCTGAAGGCAAGAGCCCGGTCTGTCTGTGTTGGACTTTCACATCTTCCTGTTTACATTTTATGCACAGGGTTGTATCGCTTAACTTCACATAGAGATGTTTCCGAAAAGCTGTGTATTTATCTGTTTAATCTGAAAGGCATTCAATTTTTTAATGTAAGTGTTGTACATTTTTAGGCTAATATTAATTGTGGGACTGTCCCCGGAGTTTATGTCACTTTCTTATCTATTTCTAATGACAAAGATAAAATATGTAAATAATATAATAATAAAATGTGGTGAAGCTGGCCCTTAGCGACTTATTGCAGAGAGCAGGACTTCCAAATTACAAAATAAATTGGCTCAGTGATCTTTAAAAGAAATTAAGCAAAAATCAATTGTTTCCAAATTTTGACACCCTGTATTTTGAAAAACCACACTCTTTAGGCCACATGCTTATGTGAACGTTTTACTTGAATTTGGATCAGAAATACGCCTTGGGAATTAAGCCCTATCATTAAGAAGTATAAAGTCTCGGTAAAACATATCCTGATACTTAAAAAACATTTTCTTTCGCCTAAAATCTTATCAATCAATAGCTAACAACTGGGCAGTAGAAACTAAGAACATGAAACTCAAACTTCGATACTGAACCACAACTACTTGGAATTATGGTCGAAATATATTATACAACTACAAATAAACAATAAAATATTAACCATTCACAACAGACAATTCGTAAAGAATGAGATGTTGCATCGTGAAGCAGGAAACTTGCCATTACATTTTTGCTTTCACCAATAAGACATTAACGTTCGATTTCCTGCAAATTATAATTCGCTTTTTCTATAAAGATATAGCCGCAGGCTGATTGCGATTAGAAGAGCGGACACAGAAAAAAACGTCCATGAGAGGAATATTAGAAAATGCTTAGATTCTTTATTTGGATTTATTGGTCGTTTGCTGTGTTACGCAAGCTATGAGGAAGTATCAAGGAGTTTTTCATTGAATTTACATAAGACAAACTGGAGACATTCGTCTAAGCATCATCTCGAAAATAGTTTATTGTATTTCTTCAGACTGGTCGCATCAAGGATGATTATATAATCAGTCTACATAGTAGGGATAGGATTTACTATACTTAGTATGTAGTATAATGAAAAACCTAGCAGCATAATAGTAATAGTGTGGGACTACCATATGTGCCCTGTATGACACGATACTCAACTTGCTATCAAATTTGTTATAAAATTTCGTTACATGTCATACGGGTTTTTAAACCAAAAATTCAGATGAAATTTGATATCAAATTATTTAGAAATCGTTCTAAATACTAGCAAATTTGATATCAAAGCTGTGCGTAAAAGTGCACAGAAGACGAACAATGGAGTTGACATCTGTCAGATTGACTTCTGTCAAAAGCAACAAATCGTAACCTAAGTTTTTGGTGTCAGCGCCGTCAATGATAACGCAATGCTAATATAACCTATAAAACGCGTTCGTGTCGAGTTGTCAATTCTGGAATACCAGCTGATATTTGTCAATAGTGTCAACCCAGTATCGGCAACTGTCCTATTTAGTTTCAACTGCGCTTGCGCCTTCCAAAGAACTTGGTGATTCCTTTGACTGGGGGTGCTCAATAAGCCTTAAGGGGCCTGGGTATACACAGTTATACATATGTATTTGCCATCTAAAACACGGATTCCCATTTCGAACAAAACTCACTTGTCTTTCAAACGACAAATACGCAGTACTTCAGAAAGTTAAGACCTTAATGAATGTCAACTATTTGCGATTTGATCAAAAAAGTTTTTTAGTTTGCAAAAAAATTCGCAATGCAAAGTCATACATTCTTCAAATAATGTCTGTAATTTAACAACCAAATACGACATCAAAAAAAGGTGAAATAGGTGACAAAGCACAAGCTTTCTTCTTCAATTTGCTTTTTGAATCATTACTGTAGGTTTAAAGGTAACATCAGGAGCTTGGAAAGGCGAAATTCATTTTTATGGTGATCTTTGGACCTTACCTTTGGGCGTTTTGTCCTTACCTTTGGATTTTTTGACTTATCTCCCCTCATCTTAGACACAGACACTGGAGAAAGGGAACAGGCGGCCACGCCTCCTCGTTAACACGGGAATACGTCTTTTCTTGGATTCTCAATTTTGTGCGCGATTCCCTAGACCCTTAAAACTAAGCGGCAACTATTAGGGAAATAAAACCCTAACCCCCTCTCTACCAAAAAGAAAATGATAGGATTCAAAAATAGCATAGTTACCTTTTAGTGAATCTAGTGCGTATAGTTGAAGGACGCAGCTTAAGCTCTAGTTTTAACAGCAATATTTCCAAAACTGTAAATAAAAATACGGTATAATAACATTATGTATACAAACACACAGTGTGATAACGCAATGCATAATAAACATCTTTAGTGTTATCGACTATAACGTTCTGACATGTCCGTACACTGTTGATAATGGTTACCAATTAATACATAAAAAATGACGACAGACACGTAAATGTTATTTTTATTCACTATAACAAGAGTGATAAATTACTGCGATATGTGCCATGTTGTTTTATTTTATTGATTCTGGCACTTTTAATCATTTAAAATGTTTTTTATACGACCTGTTGACCTTTCCAGTGTGGATATCACAATGATTATTATGGTTGAGTTCCTCTGAAGCGTGTGTATTATGTTTTACATTCATATTTATTTTCACAGACATTCTTTTCCAAACTTGTTATACCATGTATCTTGAAAACCAAACTCTTTAGAACACATGTTTATATGAACTTTTTCACTTGAATTTAGGTCAGAAAAGCACCCTTAAAATTACGGCATGTCATTAATTTACACATTGTATACTGCTATCAGCATTTCAAATTATATCATATTTTTTATGCCGCGAAAATAGGTGTTTAATGTAACATCATTAAAATGTATTGCACTTAAAACCGAAAAAAATGCAGGATTGCTAGCTGCAAACATAGGTCCAAATATAGATTTTTACTTCCCACACCGATAGGTGAGGGGAGTATTGTGATCGCGAAAATTTTCGATTTCGAGATAATACGCTTTTTGGGCATGTTATGATGTCTACATAAAGAAAATCCACGTCACTCATTTCCGTCGGTCTGTCTGTCGGTCTGTCTGTCTGTCTGTCTGTCTGTCTGTCGGTCTGTCTGTTGGCGTTTTTCTAACGTCGTAATCTCGGTAACCGCTGCATGGATTGTGATGGAATTTGGGCAGCGGTATGCTGTGGGGTCGTAGTAGATAATGTTCGTATAATTTTGAAAATCGGTGCATAGGCGGCGGAGTAATTAGCAAAAAACAAAAAAAATTAAATATTGCTGAAACTTCGTTTTTATGCGTTTTAGGGGTCCCTGATCGTTTTCTACTTTTTTTTGGGTGGGGGTGAAATTGGGGTGGTTGGGGGGTGGGAGGTTGTAAAATTGAAAAATCTGTTGCTTTCATAATAGACTGTCCACTGACCTGTGAAGGAAGACCTGGCGACATAAATAACTTTTTTAGGCCTATCCGAACATTGCCTTGCCTATTACAGAAAGCAAAGGACTTAGAATTTTTTCTGGTGTAAACATACGAGAGTATTGCTTTAGATCGTTGTAACGAGGAAACTGTTGAATTGATTTTAATGAAATTTTGAGCCAGTATTGCTACCATGGCGAAGATGGAAAACGTGTATGGTTTTGATAAATCGTGCCAGTGGCGGCGCAGAAATAATAAAAAAACTAAAAATATAAAAACAGCTCAAACTTCGTTTTTGAGCGTTTTAGAGGTTCCTGATCATTTTCTGCGTTTTTTGGATGGGGGTGAAATTGGGGTGGTTGGGGGGTTGGGGGTTGAAAAATTAAAAAATGTCTTGTACTCATAATAGGCCGTCCTCTAAACTGTCAAGGAAGATCTAGCGACACAAATCACCTTTTTAGGTCCATCCGAACATTGCCTAGCCTATTACGGAAACTAGGGGACTTAGAATTTTCTGTATACTATACGAGAATTTATTGGTTCAAATCGTTTTGTATTTTGTAACGTGGACACTATTAAATTGATTCTAATGAAATTTTGACACAGTATATTGTTACCGTGGTGAGAATGGAAAACGCGCATGTTTGTTAAAAATCGGTTTTTAGATGTTTTAGGGGTTCCTGGTCATTTCCTACCAGTTTTTTGGGTGGGGGTGAAAGTGAGGTGGTTGAGGGGTGGGGGGTTGTAAAACTGAGAAGTTTGTAGTATCGATAATAGGCTGTCCATTGACCTGTGAAGTAAAGACCTAGCGGCATAAGACAATTTTGGGGGGGGGGGGGGCTGGCGATTATTTGGTTGCAAAGCTTCATGCTATGGAAAAATAATAAACTGGTATCAGCGTAATGTGTGGGAAGTACTGAGTCAATCAACTTGACTTCATTTTTTCATATATCTTTTGGCGACTTTATGTTGTTGTTTCATATATATTTTTTTAAGTTTTTTTAGGTTTCTTGATATGATTTTCTAATATTATATATTCTTTTGCAGGTAAGCCCGAAACACGCTAATGCCAGAGTGTAAGTACATGTATTTATTTCCTAGACTATCTTCAAGAGCGTCGATAAGGGGGATAATGGGATAATGAGGAAAATAACTCATGGTTTCCTCACTGAACACCTTAACCACGTTATTAAATGTTTCCTTTACACGCCGAACAAGGGTGCATCCTTACCTAAGAACCTTCAGTACCTCATCCTTTGGACGTGATTGATAGCACACAGCAGCAAGGAGGAACACAACCAAAAAAATAAATACAAGCTCCCCTCATGTCCTAGTTCATCCAGAACATTCTGGTCTAGAGCTACGGCTGTCAGTCAGAACTTTTCCTATTCGTCAATACCACCCTTGACCAGAGAAGACAAGTTTATCGCTTCTACCCCTAAAGAAAAAGTAGACATCTTAGAGAGGCTTCTCGCAGCTAATTCTACTGAAGACTTTCAAGGAAGTACTCCGACGACAACAACAACATCGAGATGTAAGAAAGATCCTCCAAAAACTAAACACGAAGAAAGCTACTAGTCCTGACCAAATTCCAGCCATTGTCCTGTGCGGTTAGCTTGCACCTATTCTTTTCAAGCTCTTGTCAAGCTATCGTATCAGCGAGGCGTGTTTCCCGCTACATGGAAGATTGGCTGCGTACAATCCATTCCTAAGAAAGGCAAAAAACCGATCCCACCAACTATAGACCTGTGGTTCTCCTCAGCAGCATGTCTAAGGTTATGGAGACTGGCATTAGCACACAGCTCCTGAAATACCTGAAAACAATAACATCATAAATGATCGCCAGTATGGCTTCCGTAAGCATAGGTCTACGGGTGATCTCCTGGCCTACGTCACTGACTTGTGGAACAGAGCAATTGAAAATCATGGCGAATCCCGTGTTGTTGCACTTGACATATCGAAAGAGTTCGATAGCGGATGACAATGAAGAACTTCTAGTTAAGCTTGCTGCTTTTAGACTACCATCTGGCCTGCGCCAGTGGCTGAATAGCTTTTTGAAGACAAATCTCTGTTTCTTGTAGTCGAAGGCCATTCATCAGACGTATTTTCAACAAACACCAGTATTCCTCAGGGTTCTGTCTTATCCCCTACACTGTTTCTGCTGTACATCAACGAGCTGCTGGAAATAACAGCCAATCTACAGCTTTACAGATGACAGGACATTAATATCATGCAGAACTAGGCAAGCCACTGTTATCCCATGAGACGTAGGTGATAGCAACATGCCTCACAGATCAACGTATGTACATAGATAACAAAACAATTATCTAGTGGGGATTGTACAGAAAACTCTGGCAACAACATTGAGAAAGAAGTCTCGCGTTTGCTTACCAACTGTAGAAATGGAGAATCACCCAATAGTGGAGTCACCTTCCGTCAAGCTTTTGGGGATCAGCATCAACAATAATATGTCCTGGCACGACCACTTCGTCAGTATTGTTAAAACGGTATCCCAGAAGCTTGGAGTGTTGTTCCTCTGTAGAAAGCTGTATACACCAGAGCAACTGTTGCTGCTATACAAGGCACAGCTCCGACCATTTTTGGAGTCTTGCTCCCTAGTATGGGAATGCGCTCCGAAGCACTCTCTAATGTTTCTGGACACTATCTAGAAGAAAGCAATTACAGAATCGATACGCCTATCCTTAAAAAGGACCTCCGCAGCCTGGAATATCGCAGAAGGGTGGCTGACCTGTCCCTGTTTCACAGAAGATATTCGAGTGAGCTCTTCTAGATAATAACACCAAAGGCCGTTCGAACGAGGAACACTAGGGAGGTTCTGCGAGCTAATCCTTACCAGGTCGAGGTCCATACACCCCGAACCAGTCTCCTCCTTGTTCTTCCTTCTTTTGGAAAACTTCGACGCCGTGAATTGAGCTGACGGGGGATTTGTTTCCCGACGGCTACGTAGGCTTTCAGCCTTGCGGGAGGCTGACCATAAAAAAACGTGCGTCGCGTCCCGTAGCGTCGCCTCCTAACAATGTGTATCTGCCTTTAGTTGGTGACAAATGCAGATTCACAGAGTCGCCACACGTGCGACAAAAAAAATCAGTCCGGTTGATTTATCGTCAGATCTCGTATAAGAATTCCCCGCTTATTGGGCAGTATTGTCAACCTAAAAACAACCCTTAATGGGGTAATTTTCTGCGCGACTAAATGGCGAGCGGTCTTATTCTTTTACGTTTCCGTCTCCATTCCGGCCTAACTTCAGAAGATTTGTATTCGAAATTCGGAATAATAATTCCCGTGCACGTTCACTTTCGAGTAGTTTTGCGTAAACCTAGTTATCGTTTCAATAGAAGCGGAAAGCAAGCGGCAATCGATTCAAAGCAATGCAGTTGCTTGCATTCAGCTACACGAATTCTGGCGTATTTCTCTGCAGCGTTCGCAGTTAAGAGCCATTATAAAACACACTAGCGTATGCAAAGGGGTTGCTTTGGCAAAAAGGGGATTTTTTCTTTTTTCTCTCCGGGAGCTGACCTAGAAAACTGTGCCTGCCCGTTACGGAATATCTACAAGTGTAGAATTTATTTTTAATACGCTTTTATTAGATCCGCCTGTATGTTTGTAAGTTACTGAGTTTGTGATCTTGTAACTCTCCTTTAGCTTACTACTGATATTCTGTCTCTATTCACCAACAACACTGCCAACGCCAGATAGGTATCCTTTTCCATGCTCCTGGAAAAACAGTGGTTAAATTTTGTCGAACGTGTGATAGTAACTGCAATCCATCTGATGTCTTAAACTGTAATGTGTATACAGGGTGTTCTATGACGAGTAGAAAATACTTTAGGAGAAGACTTTTCAGCTAATTTCCAACAAAAAAAGTCATATAAAGTATTAGTATAAAGTATTAGGTATTAAAGTATTCAGAGATACATTGATTTTTAGATATTTTCATTAAAGTGCAAACCTCCGAGCGAAAACCCCGATAGAACAAAATGTTATTGTCGGATTTTGGAATTTTCGGTACTACTCCTTAGAAAATATGTCATTATAGATCATGTATCAAACACTTTGCGAGTTAGTGTCAAAATCAGCTTGGCGGGAATTTGTTTCCTACAACCTGCAGCGTTTCAAATCTCACGGGAACCGACACTTATCCTCCCGCAACTCTTCTATAGCGCCACAGGCCTTTGCTGGAGGCTGACCATAAAAAAAAATAAAAAAAAAATGTGTTGAAAAGTGACTTCAAGAAACTTTACAGAAAATAAATTATCTTAAAAAATCACCAAATAATTATTATCCGTCCGCGAATAGAGGAATTCAAATATTTCCTTTTTTTTCGACTTCTCCCGTGTCCAAAAAAATCGCGGAAAATATGAGAAGGCTCTTATGCCATACTCTATCAGATAACAGAGCATATATATATATGCTCTGACAGCCAAGCAGCTCTGAATGCGGTGGCAGCTCCGAGGGCCAGATCAGCTCTGGCTCAAGAATGCTCTGCCGCCCTTCAGAAATCAGCAAGCCATAAGAAGATGACCCTGCTGTGGGTTCTCACACATATTGGTATACCGGGCAACGAGAGAGCGGGCCGATTAGCTAGGATAGGGGCCAGCAGCCCCTTCATCGGCTCAGAACCTATGCTGGGAATTAGCAGACGCCAGGTCAATGTGGCCCTGGACAACTGGGCCTACAAGGAACTGGCGAAAGCCTGGTTAGAGAGAGACGACTGCAGGCAAGTCAAAAGATTCATAGCAGGGCCGAACGCTATGGCTTTTGAATACAGGCTCAACCTTCTGGTGGTTCTTACTGGCCATTGCCGGCTGAATAGACATTTGTCACTCGTGAGAGTGGTAGGGGACCCCATTTGCTCCAGATGCTTGGAGGAGGACGAGACAGCGTTCCACTTCCTGGGCAGACGTGCAGTTTATCGCAACCTTAGGATTCAAATATTCGGCACGATGGAGTTTGGGGAGGAGCCACTATATTCAGCGAAATGGTCAGACAAACTGACTTTCGTCAGGAGGTTTGGTAGATAGAACTTTCTACGGTGTAGAATTTTTGTGTTTTTAGTGATTGGTTCAGTGGGGTTGGCAAAAAGGGCCAAAGATGGCCTACTTGCCTGGCTTCTCCTCCCCATCACTACTACATTAGTGAAAAAAAATTTAGATCTCATTACTTAATTTATACAGCTCGTATCAAAACACCCTCCTAGTTTCTCAAAGTTCCAGTCGCAGTACGTGTGGTATCCAGTTCTATATATGGTAAAAATATTAAAAAAATGCTTCAGTCGCTATGCGATCGCTATGATGATAGTCCGTAAAGTCCGTACATAAAACGCGATACAAGTATGGTAATGAAGTATTGTTCTCAATGTGTAGGAAGGTCTATCTTTCGCTGCGCTGGGAGATTCTTTTGTTATTATTTTCTGTTAGACCGACCGACCGTAGCTGTTGAAGCCAAGGATATCTTCAAATAGGTACAAGTCTATTCAGTTTTAGGAAAAAAGCAGAGAACCGGCAGAAACAACTACCACAGCATAATAAACAACCAGCATAATGTCTCTGAGGATTTCCTATATAAAAATGATTCCCACAAAATTTGACCTTGGGAGGGTTTATGGATGATTTTACGGCTGTGAAGTTTGGGTAGCGATGCGAAAATGAAAATATCGATACCGGTACCAACTCGATATTTTCTAGCCAAATAGGCGCGTTTGGTTTGTACAGAGCATTTTGTGCAACTGATTGCAACCCTCAATAGTTATATAATTATTTCCGATACCGACACAAAAGTATCGATACCAGCTTGGAATGCGTCAAAAAGTTTCGATGACAAAAATACTCGATATTAGTGCAAAAGTATCGAAGTACCGTTACCGTCCCTACAAAAAGTCATCCAAAAGTGGGGATGCGCGTGTAATTTCCGCTGTGTGCTGGTTGTTTATTATGCTGTGCAACTACTTCGAGGGCTAATACCCTACCGGCATTGAATTACAGTATGATTTCGAGGTTAGATTTACCAATGAAGGTGGTGGAAAAATATCCTTGGATACGCGCTCTGTTATACATGTTCAAGAAAATTCCTAATAATTGAGAAAATACTGTCTGTTAGGGGCTGTATGTCACGGTCCTATTTTCTATCCTAAACATTTGACAAAAAATACAATAAGAAATATTACTGCGCAATAGAGTCTTTTGCTGGTGACAGTTAAAAGCTGAGGTCATGAAAAATAAATATTTTTAGTTTGCATGTATTTGTCTGTTGTCGAATAACAACCTTCCTCGCCAAAAAAATTAACCTCAACAGGCACAAATCCTCGGAAATAAAAAAATAACCAAAAATATCAGGTTAAAATAAGATCACAAACTTGACAGTTTAGAGATTATGTAAGAAATGTTAAAACTAGAACTATGCATTAGGAGTGGCTTATTGACAGCACAACATTGGGTTTGACAGAAACGATAACTTTCAAGAAACGAATGACATAATTAACTCTGCTACTAATGCACATTCCCTTGTCCTATATTTGTAACACAATATTTGATTCGTTTATTTTCCATAGTCAGATACCTGTATAAGAATGGTCAAATACATCAAAAAAGCTCTTAAAAACTACCTTACATTAATTAATAGAGAAACAATCACGCCACAGAAGGATGAACGTCATAGAAAATCAGACACATTATAAAAACACATCGTTGCATATAAGAAAAATAACTTATCATTCCCATATCCATGATAATTGTTTAATTTTTTATCCAATATGTAGGATGGAAAATAGGGTCGCGACATACATCCTTTACCCATTTTTATCTCAGAATTTTAAATATGTATAGTTAAATATTTTGGGTCTGCAATGTTTCCTAGAACCCATTTCTTATGGTGACTCAGGTTCAGGTAGTGCAGCGTAGATTCTCAAATATTACGTTGAAGCACGAAAACAAAAGTCACTAACCCTAAACAAGCGCTTGCTCGACTTTTTGCAAAGGTACTCTGGTCACGAACTGTCTGTACGTTTGAAACGCTACAATTATTGAGCACCGGGCTCTCGCAGTTTTGTTTGCCAGCGGCGTAGTTTGTGCTATTTAAACTCATGAAAGTACAATCAATATTTTTTTCGGAGTCAGTCCTAGCAACAATTGGTTGGTACATTTTTGAGGTCGTGGACTATGTAGATGTGTCATTAGTGTCATTCTATATTGGAGATAACAAACTAGCTAAATATGAAGTGCAGGTACTTTTTGTGGGCGAACCCCTGAAGCATAACCATTTCCCAAAATATCTTGGAGTAACGTTAGTAGATCGCACCCTCTGCTATAAGAAACATCTCGCAAACACTGCAGGAAAACTCAGAACACGCAACAACATTATCCAAAAGCTGTGTGGAACGACGTGGGGTGCCACTGCTCCAACTCTACGAACCAGTGCACTAGCTCTTGTCTATTCGTGTGCTGAGTACTGTGCGCCTGTCTGGATTAACAGCCATCATACCAGACTAATTGACGTCCAACTAAATCACACTATGAGACTTATTACAGGCGCAGTTAAGACAACCCCAACTCAATGGCTGCCTGTACTCTCTGGAATAGCCCCACCGCAGCTACGAAGGACTGACGCCCTTCTAAGGGAGTATAACAAGATTACGGCCAACAACAAACTGCCCATCCACCGAGCAATACCTCCGTTGCAGATAAACAGACTTAAATCCCGACAACCACCAGTAAGGGATGCAGAAGGGCTTAAAACCAATAACTTCGACTCCTTAAACCAATGGCGCTCCCAGTGGGAAGGTTTTGCGGAACACCACTCGCGATGCGCATTTATGGGGGCAGCCTTACTTCCAGGATCAGAACTACCCCGGAAAGAGTGGGTAAAACTTAATAGAGTCCGAACAGGCCACGGCAGATGTGCCGACTCCCTTTACAAGTGGAGCTATGTGCAATCTCCCTTATGTGACTGTGGCGCGCCCCGCCAAACACTATAAACCATATTACGAGCGAATGTGAACTACGTGCGTTTCAGGGATCGCGAGAAGAGTTCTTCACAGCCGCACCGTTGGCGCTGAACTGGTTGAAAGAACTTGAAATACCAAAGACTATGTATCTTAGTTTGTAGCTGTATATATTTTTTTTAGTATAGGTTATAATAGTTTTTCTTTTAATCTATATTTACTATTGTCATGTTTTTGAGCCATACGATAAATAAATAAATAGGAGGGAAAGATCTTCCAAGATCACAGCACTTGGGCCTCTTATAAATCCTCTCAAACATCCAAAAACTCTGAGTGTTCATGTAGCGGTCACAAATGCAGAGCTTGTTGTGAGCTTAAAGCACTTGACTATTAGTAATAGAAAATTTGGGATGGATGATATCTTATTCTCAATTTAAGAAACAAAACCCAAACATTTTTGAGTAGGTTCTCCGAACTTTTGACTCTAGGTTTAGTGGACTTTACAAAGTAAACTTTGACTCCCAAACGTTACAAAAGAAACTTACGTGTGGGCCACACAACTGGAAGCATGCCTCTAGTGGACGACCTACTTTAAAGTATCTTGCAACTTATATCGTTGCGAAACCTATAAAATGCAAACATTCAATTGTCACTTTGTGAACGATGTATGCTAATAATAACAAATAGAATCAGTTGACCTTCTCTTTCCTAAGGTCTAGTGGATTGAAGTCGGAGACTGAGGACTGTGTAATGGCTTGCCAAGACGGTGTTTTTAACACTTTCGTATACTCTAGTAGGGTTATGGGTGTATATGTACTCGACACCCGTCTAAGAGCTAGCCGACAGGCGCCAGGTACGCTTACGCATCTCTTGTCGGCACAAGCGGCTCTACAAAAGCTCTATTATCATTTAAGGCACTCATGTGGTATAGATGAGACACCGTTGCTCTTACACGCTTCAGGGGATATAGAGTCCGTTGTGGAGAACGAGAGATGCCGGATTTGCTGGAACTACTCGTTCCCCACGATCGGGCTTATTCAGGCAAACAAGCCCGACATAGTCCTTCGCGACCACCAACAGAAGACGACGCTCGTTATAGGGTTTTCGGTACCCGCCGAGGTGGACATCGTCTCCATGGTTGTTAGTTTGCTGGTAATGGTCATTGGATCATTAGGTGGAATGAGAAATACACTGCTGTCTGCCATGCGCGCAATACCGGTATGCCGTGCGGCAGCGCACATCTTAGCCACCAGAATTCAGATGGCAGTCATTCTGGGGTCTTTTCGTCCACTTAGGGCGCACGATTCACGGACCCAGTGATTGCTCACCTCACGGTTTAAGGAGTAGCGATTGAATTGTGGAACAGCAGCTCGGTGTGTGGAAGTCCAAGCTTCACCTTTTTGGGTCTTTCTTCGATTTTGTTCAAAACAAGGTAAATTATATATGACTAAAATACAAGAAAATCAAAAATGTTGGGTATTACCCTTCGGGTATTTTTCATCTCAGCCCTGAAAAAACAAAACATAAATGCAAATGAAGGGTCCAGTGGAAAAATAGCATTAGTCCATTTTTATGCGAAATTGAGCTGATTATCTCTCCTTATGGCATATTGTATTTACTATCAGATAACGAAATAGTTAAATGGTGAAAACAGCTGGAGTCCGCAAAATAACAGCTACAAGATAGCGGGAAGAGTGGCATGAGTAGTTAAACTTAAATTTTCGATTTTCTCCAAATCTGTCCGGATGGACTATTGTCGTTCTTCCCCGGTACTTTTCAAATGTATACATCGTTATACATTAAGGGCTTTTGGAAAGGTGCTACAGAGGCAAGATTCGAACGTTTCTGATACTGCCAAAACGCTACAGAAGAAGCTTGTGTGCGAGAAGCCGCATAAGTGGATGCGCGGCTTTAGCGGAGGACCTACTTTAAAGCAACTAATATCGTGACGACAACCGCCGAACGCAGACATTCGATTGTCGATTGTTTAGCCGGTCGTTATTCCCTTATTCTGACTGTAACAAGGACACGATCGGCACGAGTTTCATATTCTTGTAGTCCCCGATGCGATGCCACGGTAATTTGTGGCATTGTCATTGTGTTGCTTTTTCTTCGATATCCTTCTTCTGTTCGAACAGTCAGGATTCTGTGTTGTACACAAGCGCAGAAGCATATCTGAGCAATTGTGTCCACCCGACATGCCACCACGGCCCGATCGGTTAAAACTTTTCCCTCTTATTTATCTCCATGCCATTCTACCACGCACGGAACCTTCGTCGAAGGATATACCATCACGAGGGTAGGACTCATTGATCTTGTGGTTTTGATTACCGCTCCTGCTTTCTTCGCTTTCTTTGGTGCTCAGGATTTTCCACTCCATGCGGCAATTTTGCACAGGCTTCTTGTTTGTATGTGAGCCAACTCTCACACTCGAAGGCAGTAATGTTCCGCCGCTGTCCGCAATGGCGGCACTGGTCATAGATCTATCTCTCTTCCAACCCTTTTCCTATTCCCGTGGAATAGGCCATGAGCTGCTTCAGAAAATAGCAGGTATTCCTGTGATCGCAGTTCACCCATTTTCCTACTACTAGTATCAGTCTCTTTGTCCACTGCCCAACTTCCGCAATGCTAAAATATGTTTGGTTGTTTTTTGGTTGTTGACGTGAACCGTATAATTTCTCAAAATAGTTGGGTTTTTCATAAATTCTGTGTGGAAACCCAAAATTAATAATATCAAGATATCAATATCATCTTCAAAGAGGATCTTCTACTTCCAACAAGAAAATCAATTACAAATTTAAACGCTTAAGAAAAACAAATCAAACTGCGAGGCTAGGGCAATGATAAGCTAGCCTTAACTTCCTTAAGCCGCCGAATTAGAAGGCTTAACTTTAAGCGCACTCCAAAACTTTCGTATATACAGCGCATTCAAAATTGCAAGTTCAAGTGCGCTTATGTCTGAAGTTCCGCTTATTTGTGAGCATAGGTCTATGGTTGACCTCCTGGCCTACGTCACTTAGTTGTGGAACAGAGCAATCTTGAAAATCATGACGAATCCCGTGTCGTTGCACTTGACATATCGAAAGCCTTCGACAGAGTGTGGCATGAGGGACTTCTGCTCAAGCTTGCTGCTTATGGACTACCACCTGGCCTGCGCCAGTGGCTGAATAGCTTCTTGAATGACCGATCTCTGTTTAGTGTAGCCGAAGGCTGTTCATCAGATATATATTCAATAAACGCCGGCGTTCCTCAGGGATCTGTCCGACTCCACGGTCTCTGCTGTACATCAACGAGCTGCTGGAAATAACATGCAATCCAATCTACAGCTTCGCAGACGACAGACAGTACATTAATATCGTGCATGGAACCAGGCAAGCCACTATCATCCCAGGAGATGGTACGTCGGCGACAGCAACATACCTCACAGATCAACATAGATATCAAAACAATTGTCGAGTGGGGATTAGATAATAAAGTATAGTTTAACATACATAAAACGCAACAACAATGACAAAGAAGACAAAGAAGACAAACTGTGGAAATGGAGGGTAACCCAATAGTCGAGTCACCTTCAGTCAAGCTTTTGGGGATCAGCATCACCAAAACATATCCTGGCATATCACGTCGTCAGTATTGCTAAACCGGCATCCCAGAAGCTTTACAGATTCTATCACGGAAGATGTTCGAATGAGCTCTCCCAGATAATATCACCAAAGGCCGCCCGAACGAGGAACACTAGAGAAGCTCTGCGAGCTCATCCTTACCAGGTCGAGGTCCTTACTCCCCGAACCAGTCTCCTCCAGCATTCCTTCTATTGGAGAATTTCGACGATTTCGAATGAGCTGCCGGGGAATTTGTTTCCCGGTGGCTACAACCTGCAGCGTTTCAAATCTAACGTGCACCGACACTTATCCTCGCGCAGCGCTTCTACAGCGTTATTTAATCAAAAGTAATTAATATAATATAAATCAGGGTACTTCAACGTGTTTCCTCTTGTGTTTGTATATCGTTTTTTTTAATGTTCAGTCCTGACTAGTAAAAGCTCTACACTTGATCATGGAATCAATAAATTTAATATACTAAATGAAAACAGCGCCAAATTTAGGGGTATTAGGGAGCGATTATTTGAGTTATTTAATCAAAAGTAATTAATATAAATCAGGGTACTTCAACGCGTTTCCTCTTGTGTTTGTATATCGTTTTTCAATATTCAGAAATAATTTATATTATATGTAAAAGTAGCAGTATTATTCAGATACGTAAATTGTTTTTTGTTTTTAAACTGTGTCATGATGACGCCCGATATTTAAGCATTTAAGTGTATTTAATTAATTCTAAACCTATATGTAGCATTATGCTAATAATAAGGATGTACTACCACTACCACTACTACTAGAGGCTTTCAGCCTTTGCGGGAGACTGACCAAAAAAAAAATATGGAAAATATATAGGCATTAGATAACTGTAAAAATAAACAAACATATTTAGTACCCGCCGCGATCGAACTATTTGTAAATCTTTATCAAAGACTCACTGAATGTATCAATCTCAGTAAAGATCACTAATGATACAAGCGTTCATTCTAGCAACATAAAAAATGTACCTCGTAACTCTTAAGCTATGAGCTGCATTTCCCCAACCATTAGTAACAGATATATCGCATACGCGCATAAACGCATTCGCTTCGAAATGTACATATACAATATACATACTTACATACATACTCACGTAATATACCTTAGCTATGGTTCAATGAACGAAGAATAAAGGCTCCCACAACATAAGAACAATATATGTATACACATACGCCGACGAGATGTATGAGGTATGGGATTTACCTGACTTATCATCGCTTTGCGATATGATCATCTCGCTGGTATTTCTCATGCTTAAACCTCTTTAAAATGGTTTAGAATCTGATAGATACATATGTATATAGATGACCGATCAAATTTTACTACTTACATACATACTTACATACATACTCACGTAATATACCTTAGCTATGGTTCAATGAACGAAGAATAAAGGCTCCCACAACATAAGAACAATATATGTATACACATACGCCGACGAGATGTATGAGGTATGGGATTTACCTGACTTATCATCGCTTTGCGATATGATCATCTCGCTGGTATTTCTCATGCTTAAACCTCTTTAAAATGGTTTAGAATCTGATAGATACATATGTATATAGATGACCGATCAAATTTTAGGACAATTTATCTCATCTCTATCGTAAATCTAGAGTAATTAGGATGGAACTTGATGCGCTTGAAAATAGACCATCTCTACAAGATTCAAACTGTATTGAATTAGGTAGACAGATTCTTTTTTAAGTCTAAATCAGTTTATATCATACGGAAAATTGCTTTAAAAAGCCTGAATTTTTTTTTATGGTCGGCCTCTCGCAAAGGCTGAAAGCCTATGGCGCTGTAGAAGCGCTGCGAGAGGATAAGTATCGGTTCACGTTAGATTTGAAACGCTGCAGGTTGTAGCCGTCGGGAAACAAATTCCCTGGCAGTTGATTCCACAGCGTCGAAGTTCTCCAAAAGAAGGAATGCTGGAGGAGACTAGTTCGGGGAGTAAGGACCTCGACCTGGTGAGGATGAGCTCGCAGAGCTTCTCTAGTGTTCCTAGTTCGGACGGCCTGTGCTGTTATTATCTGAGAGAGCTCACTCGAACATCTTCCGTGATAGAATCTGTAAAACAGGGATAGGTCAGCCACCCTCCTTCGATGTTCCAGGCTGTGGAGGTCCTTTGTGAGGTTAGGCGTATCGATTAGTCTAATCGCTCTTTTCTGGATAGTGTCCAGAAGCTTTAGAGAGTGCTTCGGAGCGCATCCCCACACATGGGAGCAATACTCCAGCGCTGGTCGGATCTGTGCCTTGTAGAGCAGCAGCAGTTGCTCTGGTGTATACAACTTCCTACAGCGGAACAAAACTCCAAGCTTCTGGGATGCCGTTTTAGCAATACTGACGACGTGGTCGTGCCAGGACATGTTATTGTTGATGTTGATGTTGATGAATGAACCAAAAATTGAGTGGCAAATGGGACATGTTCTATTTTCATCCATTTTTTAGGTTGGGCGCGTCTATAAGACTATTATTTTTCTCCATGCTGATATTTTGTTTCAGTTCAGAAGTTTTTCAAAATTAGTAGTCAAAAAAGAGCTGAACCATTGCAAACAGCAAACAGCTCTCACGTACTTACATGCTATAACCCCCTCGTAACTTTTGGCCTGCAGTGTATATACCTATGAATAACTCGCCCAAAACCAACGAATATAAATCTAGCTGGTGCTCAAAACAATATCTATCTCGTTCCAGAAATGAATGAACCTCATCTCATTAGTAAACTGTAGTTTGCATATTTTTGTCCCAATAGGCGCTCGATTCTTTGACGCAAGGCTGTGGCTATAACCATTTTTGTCCCTATATATTAATAATTTTCTCACAAAAATATGGTTTACGTTTTCTTAAAACTTCAATTTAGGTCGATGTCGTTCCAGATTTTGGAACAAGTGTAATAACTGTGATTAAAGAGACCGTGAACTTAGTCAAAAGAACGCCAAATTTCACAACTTTCCAACAGTTGTCTATTGGAAAATTTCAAAAAACACGTCGACATTTCTCTATAACTATCCTTTTTCTTCATGCTCATATTTGTTTCAGTTCGGAAATCTCAAAATTAACAGGCAAAAAATGGTTACAGCTGAACCATTGCAAACAGCTCTAACCTACGTACTATAACCTCCTCTTAAGCGACAGATGTATAACATGTAGAGTGTATTATCAAATCAGATTTTAATAAAGATTTCAGAATACTGAACCGTCTGATCAGCTACTCCCATGTACCGGCCATAATAATTTAGGGTAAAGGTATTGCGATGAGTTGACTTTCAATTCAGGAAACAGATGGTTGAGGTGAGGTCAAGAAAAAGAGGCAGTCTCTTTTACTGTTTCGCCGACGTTTCGGCCTTTATTGGACCATCTTCGGGGCAATCAAGGCAAAAACCGAAACGTCGGTGAAACAGTAAAAGAGACTCCTCTTTTTCTTGACCTAACCCCAACCATCTGTTTCCTGAATAGTATTCATTATGTCACTAAACAATTGAGCTGACTTGACTTTCGTCAAAGCACATTCAACGCTGTCCCAAACGTCCATTCAACACTCCGGTGAAACTCCGCATTTCAAACTGTTCATTCCGAAACATTGTACATGTTTTCGAATATTCTCGCACCCCTGTTTCGCACGTTATTTTAATTCGTTAATCGAACAAAGCAATTTAATTCAAAACTGCATTTCACCTGAAATCGGATTTAAATATAACGCCCACACCTACGAACTAATCAAAACTTTCCTCATACATACGACCGTGGCGAATAGAACAATCGATTCATATGCTGCATTCGGCAGCTGTAGAATAGTTTGCTGAAACTACACAGCTGCAATTTTGATACAGCAACAAACAATGTCGTGTGTCACTTCAACACTTGCGTTCGCAGCGGTACAAATGGAACTGTTTGAACCTTCGAATATTAAAGTTTAATATTCGAAGGTTTGAACGCCTGTTCTTAAAGTTGTCTGTTGTCGTTACTGTGATGATGTGTCAAAATTTGGGTCAGAAATTCGTGCTTGGAGTTTCGGCCCTTCAATAAGAAGAACAAAATTAACTTGTTTAGTTTTAACATTTTTTACGACAGGCTATGAAGTGGTTTTTATTTTTTTTCTCGAAAACGAAGTGCTATGCGAAGAAACATCAAGAGATAAAAACATTGTTTTTAATGTGAAAAATAATATAACAGTGCTGTTCCTAAGTGGCGCTGGGAAACAGTAACAAAGCCTACACAGAACACGAGGCTAATGACCAAAGCAGTCGATGCCAATGGCACATAAGTAAAAAAAATATTTATTTTTTTAAGGTCATTGGCGTAATTTTTTTTTGCTAATACTAATCTTGGGACTGTCCCCTGAGACAACACTGGAAATGATAATTATGTTCTAGTCAGTGCTTACTTAGCTTCTTATTGCAGTCAAACACACTGGCAAATTACAAGAAAATAGCCTCAGTGTTCTTTAAAAAATTAATAAAAAGTTCATTTTTTTACATGAGCTTTTCTACTTGAATTTGGGTCAGAAATGTGCTCTAGCTGTTACGGCCTATCATTAAGTTATAACCTGTATAACGATATTTTTTAATACTTCCCACACCGATATAGGTGAGGGGAGTATTGTGATCGCGAAAATTTTCGATTTTGAGATAATAGGCTTTTTGGGCGTTTTATGATGTCTACATAACGAAAATCCACGTCACTCATTTCCGTCCGTCTGTCTGTTGGCGTTTTTCTACCCCCGTAATCTCAGTAACCGCTACATGGATTATGATGAAATTTGGGTAGCGATATGCTGTGGGGTCGTAGTAGGTAATGTTCCTATAATTTTGAAAATCGGTGCATGGCGGCAAAGTAATTAGCAAAAAATTAAAAATTTCAAATATTCCTCAAACTTTGTTTTTAGGCGTTGCAGGTGTTCCTGATCATTTTCTACTTTTTTTTGGGTGGGGGTGAAATTTATGATGGTGGGAGGTGGGGGGTTGTAAAATGCAAAGATTTGTTTTAATCATAATAGACTGTCTACTGACCTGTGATGGAAGACCTAGCGTCATAAATAACCTTTTTGGGTCCATCCGAACATTGCCTTGCCTATTACAGAAACCAAAGGACTGAGAATTTTTTCTGATGTAAACATACGAGTATTGCTTTAGATCGTACCGAGGAAACTATTAAATTGATTTTAATGAAATTTTGACAGAGTATTACTACCATGGGGAGGATGGAAAATGCGTATGGTTTTTATAAATCGTGCTAGTGGCGGCGTAGAAATAATAAAAAAAACTAAAAATATAAAAACAGCTCAAACTTCGTTTTTAAGCGTTTTAGAGGTTGCTTAACATTTTCTACGTTTTTTTGGGTGGGGGTGAAATTTGGGTGGTTGTGGGGTGGGGGGGTTGTAGAACTGAAAATTTTGTTTTACTGATAATAGGCTGTCCATTGACCTGTGACGGAAAGACCTAGCGGCATAACACAATTTTAGGGGGGGATGCGGTGATTTGATGATTTGGTTGCAATGGGATCTCAGACTATAATATAACTTCATGTTATGGGAAAATAATAAACTGGTATCACCGTAATGTGTTGGAAGTACTGAGTCAATCAACTTGACTTCATTTTTTAAAACTGTTATGAGCCTGCCGACAATGACGTGAATTAGCCTTCTGATGTCGATTTCACATTCCAGGACCTAAGTTCAACCAAGTGGAACTTTTGAAAGTACTAGAGGGCCCATCATACCATGCTTTCAAAACATTTTTTTTTTACTTCAACCCTTAAAACCTAACCCCAAGTTTTTTTCATATAGCACCCAATAGTTTTTCCTACACAAATTAAGTCTTGTAGCACCTTTGATTTTAGACACAGGCCTAATTTTTTTTCGTGAAGTGAAGCTAATGATATATAAAATTAGGATGTTTGAGGCGTAACATTTTCGTAAGAAAAAGAGATAAAAAATAAAACTAAGTGGGTCTGTCAAGGGTACTGAATCTATCATGTCATACTTTCGAAACATTTTTCTACTACAACCCCCAAAAACTCACCCCCAACTTATTTTTTTTCAGATAGCACCTCGCAGCTTTTCCTGCATAAATGAAGTCATTATTTTATTTAAAATCTTGTATTGCCTTTGATTTTTTTTTCGTAAAGTCGTAAGCACAAAATAAATAAAATGAGTATTTGTTTGAGGCGTAATCTTTTCGTGATAAAAAAGGATAAAAAAGACATTTGTTTTCAGAACCATGTATGATAGGTCATTAAGTACCCTTAAAAAGCTATTTAGTTTTATTTTTTATGTATTTTTTGCATCAAATAAGTTATTATTTTATGACCTTGCGGAAAAATTGAATCTGCATATAACATCAAAGGTACCACAAGATTCTAAATAAAATAGGGATATCATTTATGTTAGAAAACCTATGGGATGCTATTTGAAAACCAAAATTTGAGAGTGAGGTTTTGGGGATCTCGACCGAACAAATATTTTGAATTCATGGAATGATAGACTCTATGACACCTACAGAAATTACTACTCAGTCCCTCCTTAAACCGTTTTTCTTTACGAAAATATCACGTGTCGAAGAAATTCTGGAACACCCTGTATATAAAATAATCTTGTTACGTCTCTGACTATGTTTGAGGTCATGGTGGTCCAACAACATAACAATCAAGCAACACCTACATTCCAATTTACTCTAATCTACTTAAATGCTAAGCACCAAAATAATTCCGTCTCGATTTATGAGATAATACTATTCTATTAGCATATACTATTATTTTTAGCACCTCAATTTGAATTTATTAATATTGAAATGATATTATTATACGCCAACACGTTCTCTCTTTCCATGCGCAGCTGCAGCCTTGAAATCCACAGGTTGCGTTTCAGTGAAGCCGCTTATCTTCTTTCTTTAGTATCAAAAAATAATGCCGCTTTTAAGTCCTTATTTGTATTTTTACTGTTCCACCGTACGATAAAAAATCCTTTTAAATTTTTTACGGTTTGACGGTCTCTGCATAATATGCATACGCAAAGATGTGTGTCATTGACCGCGGTTACGTCGATAAGCTTAAACGGATAAAAAACGTAACAATAGGGCCTATAATGTGGCACTGGATCCTATGGCGGAGCACCAACTAATTACACACTCTTATAGTAGGTTTATAAACTGAATTAAAATTAGGATTAGGAATTAGCAATTCACAACTAAGAATCATGAATGTGTTTATACCTCAGAGTAACAACTAAACATAGAGATAGTAAACAAACCACTTCAGCATGGCGTGCTCAAAGCCATCATCTTAAGTAAATAAACAGATTTTTGACACTTCAGCCTCCAAACATTGTCAACTAACCTGAAAATTCTTCCAATGCAACCCATGTTACAATAAGTGCACTTTTTTGAGTCCCATCTCGAAAAACTATTAAACTACACTCGAATATTTATAGCACAGCAAGTCCGTAAAGCTTCACTACAGTTACCAACAAATAGCGAATTCGATTTTACTGACCAAGCATAAAAGACGCACAAACAAAACAAACCTTTGGCAGTCGAGCTTCTACCGTAGATAAGTCGCATGAAAATTATATCGGCGTTGCCAGCTCCTCAAAATTTATGTAAGACTTTAGAATTTGCGTTTATGATCAAGAAATATGCAGTAACGCAGTAGAGGTCAACATATCTATTGATTTTGCTGTAATCATTCCTGAACCATCAAAATACCGTCTTCTTTAACGTAGAATGGAATATTTCTGGATACTATACAATTAAGACGATAGTAAGTAATTATGATTACCGAATCTGGTGGTCAATATGACAACGTAAGAAAAGATGTCGGCCTATTAGAATTAGTTGTTTACTACCTCTTGTTCAGTTTACTCTGAGGTTTATACACCTCAACTATAAGGGATTTTTTAAGAGCTAGAAGATATCTCAATGTGACTTCCATATTCAGATAAACAATAAGCCACATTGGATTATGTATCGCTTTAATCCGATTAAGGCTTCCTCAGCCAAAACGTGCTTATTTCAAAATGACTTTGCACATTATAAGAGAGAATCAGTGGTTTGCGGCCCTGGGGTTCACCTTTCTGTCTTGTGTTGGACGTGACACTGCTGCAATGGAAACGTACCTGGATCTGTGCTGTGAATGTATAAAACAATCGTAAATTTTACAGCTGCAGCTCTAGGCAATCTCGGGAGGAAGGTATAAAATGTTTTGTATTGCTTTAATGCATCTTTTTGATAGGACTTGTAGGAAAGAACGGAAGTCACAAAAATCCGGCTAAAAATCTTTATACAGGTAACGATTATACACCGTGTCCTAGGATGTACCCAGAAAACTTTAAGGAATGGGCACCGAGTTATGTTATATGTTTAAAATATACAGGGTGATTAATTTATATCCCGAAGTTTGATACCGCCGTTATTATGGAAGGTATATAAAAGACATTTGGAATAAAAGTTATAAGTAAAGCTATTGATGAAGTCCCGGCATACCAAAGTTGGGTGCTACAACGCAACAACGCCCCACGTAATTTGGTAAAATTTCATATTTGAAATTGATGGTCTATTACGTACTTTTAAAGAAGAAAATTGGCGAAAGAAGCATTATTTGAAAAAAAAAATAGTTAAAACTCGGTATTTTCACCACACTTTCAAAACGTACCCGAACAGTACAAGACAATTTTAGAATCGAAAACCCGCATGACAGACTTCAATAGTGTCAGAAAGATGCGGTGTTGCCAGCGAACAACAGTTATCAGTTAATGTACTTCACGAAATTGTGCAATTGCAATTTTTTTAGGTTAGTGACTGAAAAACATAGAAAATTCAGTCAATGTGTTTTGGAAAAGATGAATATAAATCTTTTTGGTACATTCATACACGGATATTCAAAAGGGATTAAGTTTGACCTGATTTTGTTTTAGCAGAAACTGAAATGGAGGTTGAAGTTGGTGTTAATATACTTACTAGGTTTGGTGAAATATAAAAGATATCTAAATTTAGGCTATTTCAGGTTTAATTAGGTTTGTACCAGATGGTTACGGGGGGGCCTGGGGGGGCGCGGCCCTCCCAGACGTTACTGGTATCAAATATTTTGAAAAATCTAACCAACCTCACCTCAGGTAAGATTGTCACCTGTTCGGTTTTTAGTGGCAACGGTCCAACGTCAGTCGCACGTTTTAATGATTTATTGGAGCCGATATCGGCCAAATATAACAATAAAGCTTAGTCACAAACAATATTAAAGTCACCGATTTTACATAAAAAGCTAATATATACAAACTAAATAAAACAAACGATAATACATAATACTTAATCACAAACACCAGCTTGAACATTCGAAATAAGATATCTTCAAATTTAGATAGTTAAAAATGTAGAACGATTCACGATTTTTTGTGTTACCCTTGTGCAATCTTAGTCGGTCGAAGCGATGTTGAATATCGAGCAAATGTTGGCAACACCGCATCTATTATCATCTGCCAAGCAGTATCTCACTTCTAAAATTATATTTTTCTGTGCGCATGCGTTACCAAAATATTCTGAAAATACAGTTTTATCAATTTATTTCCAAAAAACGTGCTTCTTTCGCAAATTTTATTTTTTAAAATCACATAACAGACCATCCTCTTTACATTGATAAAAAAATTTTCTCAAATCGCGTGGGGCGTCGTTGCGAGATAGACCCCCGAAGTTGTGTTTTTTTATAAGTAACACCCTATATATTATCCCGAATTTGAATTGTGCTCGTTTTTTCTATTCCGGAAATATAGGGTTTTAGCGGGTTATACTGGGTATTTTCATAGATATGGCCACTTGTATGTGAACATTCTTAATGAATTGATGTATCTTAAAAAATCAATAACTAGAAGCTTAGCTGTCAATGCTAGAATAATTTGTTGTCTACTTTATAATTCAAATTCGCTTGATATCCGAAAACCACCATTTTAACCCCGATTTTAAAATATTACAAGTCGAACAAAAATGACGTTAATTAAATTTTCTAGAAACTCATAAGCCTAAATTCTCAGGTAACCACCTTAACGATCAACATTTACTAATTTAATATGTAGTGATATTTCGTCAAAACATACTTTGTGTATACTAATAGATCTCCATCAAGTACTCCATTGACAATTTTGAAGGTTTTAGTTTAAAATGACTTGATTAAAACAATGTTTTGGTTCAGTTTGTGAACTTTTTAATGCAATAAATTAAAACAAACCCAAAAGAATCTATGAACTTGCATTCTTTTTAAATTATATGAGGTTATTTAAAAAAGTTGACAGGCATGTCTTCAAACGTAATATTAGACTGCCAGCAACAATCGCTGGTAGTTTTCCTTTCGTTCCATTTTTTTTTATGATTTTGGATTGTTGTCAATCTCTGATACATTTCAGTAGGTAGTAAGCTGTGAAAAATAACCATTTCTGTTATACTCGAGTTTCTCTTTGACCTTATCTATGTTACTGCTGTTTTGGTTTATATTTCATGGCCTGGTAGATTCCTTCTAGGCAGGAGAATCGAAAAACACGAATTTGTTTGAAAATGTGGAATAAAACGGAAACTGCAAATTCTACGTTCGACAGTATAAAAAATTAGGCACTTCCATTTAAAAAAATGTAGTTATCTCTGATCGAAGTTTCTTTAATTAATCTAGCGATGTCTCCAAGTGCAAATAAAAAAAGAATTCAAATTGGACCGTCTAACCTAAGCTGACGAAATTTTATGCCTAGTCACACCGCAGAGTCATAGCGTTCTTGATTTTATAGCATCTGCGATATTCAACTTTTTTCTGACCTCTACGAAACTAAAAATGGTGATCTGCGCCTAAACGGTTCGTTTAAAGTCCCATGTGTATGTGTGATACATAAAGTCACACTAGAATTGACCGATGAATTCAAATTATCTAATAACATACGGCGGATTCTATTTTAAATTAGGTGAAAATATTGTAGGGTGGTAACCATTTCCGAAATATGTTTTAGCGAATCCACTGTCCTCTGCGTACGCTTAAGTAGCCGACCCTGTATATAACAATTGATACTTATGAATTGTTTTATATTTTCATGCTCTCATCCACATATGGATTTCTCAATTTACCAGTAATTTCGTGTATCTAGTTGGCGCTTCCGGGGTTTAGTAGGTGTGACGACTGGCGAGAGCGCCGGAATACCGATCTGGAGGTCTCGGGTTCGAGTCCCGCCGACCGCCGGTATTTTCTGATACGAATTTAAATTAATACTCCTCTCAATACTTCTCTGATACGTGACGTAAAATAAAAGTTTTATTCGATTTGTGATTTTATTCATTCCATAAACAAAGAACCTCAAAAATCGCACCTTGAGATTGTTTCTTACCGTTCCAGTTATTGACAGCGCAAGCTGTAATATCCTATAAATATCACTGAAAAACATGGTTCTGGTAACCTACTTGATTGACGTGCTTTGTAATTTTCAATCTGTATACAGCAAATAACAATATTAAACCAGCCTTACGGAACTGCAAATCATTAGGTTGATTTTTTTCATCTGTAAGAAGCAAGCAAGGGAAAGTATGCAATTAACACTTGAAGCGCACATTGAGGCATAATGAAAATTTAATTATAGTATCATTGCACATAAAATGAAGTGAAAAAGTAAACACGCAACAACAAAAAAAACAGCAGCAAGTATAAAGTTCATTTTCAACAGGAAAGTTGCTAGTGAATCAATGTTTGTTTTGTGAAATAGAAAGAATGACGGCAAATAGTTGAGGCGCTGTACTTGCTGTGTATTTTCAAGTTATTTAACAATAATTTTTTACATCATGAGAAGTGCTTATATAAGTTCAAGAGAGAGGTAATGAAAAGACAACACTATACGAGGTTATATCAGAAAATAAGGAGACCCTTGCTATTGTATAATAATGAAATATTCGTTAAAAAATCTATCCTTCAAAGTAATCTCCAAACTGTGTCAAAGTAATCACCATTGGCATCCACAGATTTTTACACTGGCTTTTCTATGCATGTTAAGCCCCCTGGAAAGCCTCGAGGAGAACCTTATTAAAGTCGTTGTCGCAGATTTTTAGATATCGTGAATGCTATCAAAACGGTTGCTGTTGAGTTCGTTCTTGATTCTCAGAAAATGAAAAAAATCGGGCGGAGCGAGATCAGGACTATAGGGCGGCTGTGACAGCGTTGGCACGTTGTGTTTAGCCAGGAACTCACGGACGCGCAGAGAAGTGTGGCTTGGCGCCTTGTCATTATGCAGCACTCAGGTACTATTGACATTTTTGTCGATTCTGCTTGTTGACGATCTTCCATTATCACCTTTCCTGGCCCTCCTTAAACTTCTTGCCCCAGCTGATAACTGGCACATAGCTCAAAGCTGTAACCTGTAACTTTTTTTAAGCGGTGAGTGCATTTTGGTAACGGTTTTGTTGAGCTTTGAACAAAATTTGATCGCTCAACGTTGTTCGTTTTATGGTACGCGCGCATAAATTGGCATCGGACGGACGGTACGGATTGGAGAAAATTACTTTTTTAAATTTAACGGACCATCGCACATACGTCAGGACGGTAGGCATCGAATTTTCAAAATCCGGCGAAAATGTGGGATGCTGATCGGCAATTGCCGAGGCACCGTCGGTATTTTCCAAGTTTCTACCTGTACTGCCTGTAGACAGTGTTGTCATTCATAGCAACTTGTCGTGAAAAAGCGACATTTTGATTACGTTCAGACGTAGCGGCGATTTAACAAAATAAACCGATTTGTAGCGACTTTTTGGAAAATTCTGTTACTACCTTTTTTTCGCCACTGATTACTGCTTGTCTATTCTTCTTTTCGGTTTTGCCTAGACTGTCTTGTATTGCTGTCGAGGCCAAAGCATAGTAAACAATCAGCACAATATCTCAGGTTGGCGGCAATTACACGCGCATCCCCCCTTTTGGATGATTATTTGTAGGGATGCTAACGATACTTTGATACTTGAAATGTATCAATACTTCTGCATTAATATCGAGTATTTTTGTCTTAGATACTTTTTGAGGGATTCCAAGCTGGTATCGCTACTTTTGTAGCGGTATCGGTATCGAAAATAATTACGAACCAAACGCGCCTCCATTAGCGTGTACAGCTCTATACTTGGCTAAAAAATATCGAATTGGTACCGGTATCGATATTTTTATTTTCGCATCTCTACCCAGATTTCACACCAGTAAAATCATCCGAAGGTCAAATTCTGTGGGAACAATTTTTATATAGAAAATCCTCAAAGATATTCTGCTGGTTGTTTACTATGTTGTGTCGAGACTATGTATTGGGTAATCCAGTATTTTTGAATGAAAGGTCATATTATATTATACATATAGCTAACATCTATTGCCCACCTCCACGAATAAAGTTATTCACAGGCTGAAATATACGTTATCTTTGAGGGGCGACAACGTAGTGACATTCAAGGCGGCTCAGTAGCGAATTTCAGTCTGATCTGCCTGGCAACACTGCATGCAGATCATTTGCATATTTGCAACTGATTTCCAATTCTTCCGACGATTCCGATCAGATATGTGCGATACCCTAATGAAAAATCCGTACCGTACCGGCCGTTCCATCCGTACCGTCCGTCCGATGCCGATTTATGTGCGCGCACCATTAATCAGCCATCGCGCCTCAAAACACTGATATTTCTTCTCTCTTTTATTTGTTCTTAATTTTTCATTACGATTAGCCGTTTTTATCCTCCGCAGCTCTCTTGCATACCAATCCCCTACTGTCAGGTATCTATCATAGCATCTCCAATATAAGTCTCCCATCTTACCGGTCGTTCTCTACGTCTCCTCCCTGGAGGGTCCAATATTTGTTTTGACTATACTTGTTTTCTGGCATACTTTGGACGCGACCATACATTTGCAATACTCTGTTTCCTAGTGTTCTTCTTATTGAGCATTCTATTCCCATTCGCTGCCATATTGCCACGAAGCATTGATATTTCAATAATTAAACTCTAACAAATGTCAACCTTTAAATCAAAGCCTAATTAAACGAAAGTACATTACAGATAAAGCTTTGATGACTCATGTATGATCATACATATCAGAGAATCTGGTAACATAAAAATATTCAATACACTGGCTGTCATTAACACACAGCTCCTGAAATACCTAGACAACAATGATCGCCAGTATATGGCATAGGTCTACGGGTGACCTCATGGCCTACGTCATTCACTTGAGCATAGCAATTGAAAATCATAGCAAATCCCCTGTTGTTGCATTTGACATATCGAAAGCCTTTCATAGAGTATGGTATGAGGGGCTTCTGGTCATCCTTGCTGCTTGCTGCCAGTGATCGATGATCGATTGTAGTGTAGTCGAAGGCTGTTCATCAGACGTATTTTCAATAAACGCCGGTGTTCCGCAGGGATCTGTTCTATCCCCTACACTGTTTTGCTGTACATCAACGAGCTGCTGGAACCAGGCAAGCCACTGTTATCCCAGGATACGTGGACAACAGCAACATGCTTTACAGATTAACGTAGATATCAAAATAGTTGTAGAGTGGGGATTAGTAAATGAAGTAAAGTTTAACGTACAGAAAACTCAGGTAACAATGGCGACAAAGAAGTCCCTTGTTGGCTTACCAACTGTGGAAATGGAGGGTCACCCAATAGTCGAGACACCTTCCATCAAGCTTTTCGGGATTAACACTATTGCTAAAATGGCATCCCAGAAGCTTTGAGTTATGTTCCGCTGTAGGAGACTGTATATACCAGAGCAACTACTGCTGCTCTACAAGGCAGAGATCCGACCATCGCTGGCGTATTGCTCCAGTGTGTGGGGATGCACTCCGAAGGACTCTCTCAACCTTCTGGACACTATTCAGAAGAGAGCAATTAGACTAATCGATACGCCTACCCTCACAAAGGACTTCTACATCCTGGATCATGGAAGAAGGGTGGATAACCTGTTCCTGTTTTACAGATTCTATCACAAAAGATGTTCGAGTGAACTCTCCCAGATAATAACACACCAAAGGCCGTCCGAACGAGGAACACTAGAGAGGCGATCATCCTTACCAGGTTGGGGTCCCTATGAATTAGTCTTCTCCAGCATTCCTTCGTTTAGAGAACTTCGACGCTGTGAAATGATCTGCCGGGGAATTTGTCTCTTGACCGCTGCAAGCTACAATCTGCAGCGTTTCAAATCTAACGTGCTTCGATACTTATCCTCTCGCAGCACTTCTACAACTTTGTGAGAGGCTGACCATGAAAAAAAAACAGGCATAAAGAAGCTCCTAGTAGAGCTGCGTATTTACAAACTAGATGACTTTCTCATAGCTTGACTTGTTTCATCGCCTAGTATGACGTTTTACATTTCTTTTCCTGTCACTATTCCAATAAAATGTATTTTTTCGATTGGAAAATAAACAATTCTTATCATTATTTTGTGTGTCGTAATATTTTACCGTTACCCGTTACATACAAACATATCTTCGTATTGCATTTCGGAGTGGTAGCAATTCATACTCAAGTCACTGGACTAGTGATATACAGAGTGAGATTTTAGTACCGGCTCGGTCGATAACTCCACTACTGTAGAAGATAGCGAAAAAAGTTGTACATAACAGTTGTATCCACGGATATGCTGCTGGCTCAGAAAGTATTTTGATTTATACAGGGTTATCCATAACTACGTGGAGATGCATATATTTTTTTTAAATAAGACACCCAATATATTATCCCATTTTTAGATTCTACTAATAATATCTCTTCTCACAATATAAGGTATTATAACATCATACAGAGTATTTCAAAAGTTATAACCATTTTTATATCCAAATCGCTGTATATCAAAAACTAATGAATCAAAAAATTTTTTTTTACATGGAAAGACTAAAAATATCTTCTAGTTGTGAAATCGGCTATAAAAAAAGCCCGCGACACATATTCGTATACAGGGTGATGTAGAATGCAAAATCCAGATTTTCTCTTTTTTTAAATGTAACCCCCAATATTTTATTATACCAAAGGATTGCTTTTAATATGCTCCTTTATCTTTGTAAAATGGTCATAACTTTTGAAATACCCTGTATAATGTAACAATACACTATATTGGAAGAACGGAAATCGTTAGTAGAATCTGAATATGGAATAATATATAGGGTGTCTCATTTAAAAAAATGCATGTTTGCATCACCACGTAGTTATGGATCACCCTGTATAAATCTAAATATTTTCTAAGCAAGGAGCATATCCGTGGCTACAACTTTTACATACAACTTTTTTCGCTATCTCCTACAGTAGTGGAGTTATCGACCGAGTCGGTACTAAAAACTCACCCTGTATATTATTCCATTCTAATGGTATAGCAAAAGTTCTTGGCGAAAAAAAGAACAGTTTATCTTCAAGATGTAAGTTTTTCCGACACGTCGTGGCCAGACGCGATCTGACCTGATCGGTCGATCAAGTGTGCCATGCAGCGGCCGCTGCATCTTGGCCAGTTTTCGGGACGCCGAAGTCGGAAGATGCGCTGCTGCTGGTCTGGCGGGGACCAATCGGAGACGTCCGTCGTCGACACTGCCGACGGCAGCCAATAAATCAGCATCGCTTACGGTTCATTCGGTTTAATTGCGGCCTTTAACCGAACAGGAGAAGCGCTGCTTGCTATATACAGATGGTCAAGTGTCGCTTGTACATTTTGTAAGTACCTATACAGGGTAGGATGACTGTACAAGCAACTGTTTCGATATATGGATCACCACTAACTAAAGGTACACGAAAGTAATGCAATCTGTTTTGAAGTTGAAGTTAAGTCCACCAGTAAGTCAACGTCTGTGAGAGAAATTCTCCCTTTTTGACTAGCAAGATGATGCCATCTATTACTTTGACAAGCTTAGAAAAGTATAACCTTATTATGATGTCTATACTATTAGAGCGTCTATCGTTTCTCGTATTAAAGTTGTCTAAGATAAGTTTGCAGCAACAGCAAACTGTTTATCTACTATCTCTACAACATAGAAAATATCGACTTGCTTGTGTTAATTTTTTTTTTGAAAACAAACTTTGAATACTACATTCTTTAGATTTTTTATACTAGCAACGGAATAATTACCAAAAAAATATGACGACATATCAGACTTCCGACATATTTTGTTATATTCATAGAATAAAATGTCGCTACATTCGGCTCGAAGGACCAAATGTTTAGTGGACTGTATATAATTTGTTAATCGTGATTGCTGTTTTTAATGATTTTGAGGGGCGCATTCGATGTAAGACATATCAGATTTATTATTCTGTCAATATTACACAACATGTCACAAGTCTAACAACCTAGATTGCCTAGGTTTTACAAATGGTGGGGGCTTGTACAGGGGACACCTCTGTACAGTGACCATTCATCTGGAAATTCATAGCTTAATTCCTTGTTCAGGCGTAATTACAAAAATCATTAAAGCATCCGGAATTTGAGCCCTAATAAAAAATAGTTGACACAATATACAGCAGAATAAACTAAGACAATTCCCGCAGAGGCTAAAAATAGGCACCACTTCCACCTGACGCCATCTTTTAAAAGCTTGACGGAAGGTGATCGACTATTAGGTGACCCTCCATTTCCACACTTGGTAAGCCAACTTGAGACTTTTTTGTCAGTATTGTTGCCTGTACTTTATTTACTAATCATCACTCGACAACTGTTTTGATATCTACGTTGATCTGTGAGGCATGTTGCTGTCGCCGACGTACCGTCTTCTGGGATGAAAATTTATTGAACTCTTAACGTAGCTCTAAGTCTCTCATGAGTTAAAATGCAGGTGTTTTGCCATCTACTGAAAGGAGTGACAATTGTAAGTTTCAGTGTCCATCCTTTCTATCAATCCATGCCTTTTTGACAACCATTCCCTCGAGCATCTTGATCTTCGATTTTTTGTTTATTTCTGCCTTTTATTGCAATGCAAAAATTATAGACCTACCAAAGGAGCGCTTCATCCATGACTGAAAACGTTGCGAAACTAAATTTGGATTGATTACTTGGAAACGTGTGGATGGGCTATATCTTTCGTGTTTTTTGTCGATTTGCATGAAGGTATCATTTGATTAAGTTGCAAACTAAATTTGGACTGATTACTTGGAAACGTGTGGACTAGCTATATCTTTCGTGTCTTTTATCGATTTGCATGAAGGTATCATTTGATTAAGGGTCTAGGGTATAGCGCGCAAAATTGAGAATCCAAGAGAATACGTATTCCCGTGTTAGCAAGGAAGCGTGGCCGCCTGTTCCCTTTCTCAAGTGTGTGTGTCTAAGATGAGGGGAGATAAATCCAAAAATCCAAAGGTACGGTCAAAAGGTCCTAAGGTAAGGTGCAAAGGTCACCATAAAAATGAATTTCGCATTTCGAAGCTCCTGAAGTTACCTTCAAACTTACAGTAATGATTCAAGAAGTAGCTTGAAGAAGAAAGCCTGCGTTTTGTCACTGCGGTGGCCTTATTTTGATATCGTGTTTGGTTGTTAAATTGCAGACATCTGAAGAAGGTATGATTTTGCATTGCGAGTTTTTTTGCACACTAAACCAGGGTCTTAACTATCACCTTCTGAAATACTGTATATGTAGTTTGAGAAACAAGTAAGTTCTGTTCGGAATGGGACTCCGTGTTTTACATGGCAAATACATATGTGAAACTGTGTGTACCTAGGCCCCTCAGGACGTTGTTTCTGGATCATCCTTTACTTGTACTAATTGTATGAATATTTAGCATAAAGCTAAGGTTGAGTATGGTTATCTCTCCGACTATAACAGCTCACGTACTTTACAAATTGCTATACTTTCATCTACAAACAATCTCTTTCGACGACATTTATCTCACACTTGCCATTATCAACTCAATTGGAGCAGCCTGCTTGCTCCACAATCTACGGCAGTTATTTTTATGTCATTCTTAAGCGTTTGTGAAAGTAAAGCCTGCGGCGAAATATTTTTCATCGTAAACCAGTCACATTTAGTCAGGGTCGTACCGACATTTTTACGTCACGGAGCATTGACGAGAAATAATAATAAATAAATAGCTTGTCATCTTCGATAGACTTTGCTTTGTGTTCTCAGTATTAATCTAGTGCTCTCCGCTGTATTCAATTTGTTTTCAGTCTCGAATGAGTTTTGAATATTCCTTTGAAACTATAACCTTCTACGAAGCTGAAACTCTGATGTTACAGTGCACTTCCATGGAAGGTTAAACAATTGGCGCCTAACGTAGTTCGCCAATTGTACAGGTAACTTTCTAAGAAATGAAACATTACTGTCACAATGATGTTACCTTATTAGGGGAAATTATAAGTAATCAAATAAACCTGTATGATACAAGTGAAGGGTGGACCCTTGTAGCAGAAGCATTAAGATTTTCAAATTTTACTTTCCACACCAATAGGTGAGGGGAGTATTTGGTCTGTCTGTCGATCTGTCTGTAAGTCGAGTTTTTCTAACCTCGTAATCCCAGTATCCACTGCATGGTTTTTGATGAAATTTGGGCAGCAATATGCTGTGGGGTCGTAGGAGGTAATGCCGCTATAATTTTGAAAATCGGTGCAAGGGCGGCGGACTAATTAGCCAAAAAGGAGAAAATTCAAATATTCCTCAAATTTCGTCTTTAGACGTTTTAGAAGTTTTTTTTAAAAAAAACTTTTATTTCGCATAATCATTACATTACAAACAACAAATTCTCTAAACAGTGCAAAAAGCCCTGGCCTCGAGAATACTTAGATTTTCATATCTGTGTTGGAATGCGGAAAGATTCACATATACAGGGTGAGTTTTTAGTACAGGCTCGGTCGATAACTCCACAACTGTAGAAGATAGCGAAAAAAATTGTATATAAAAATTGTAGCCACAGATACGCTCCTTGCTCAGAAAATATTTTGATATATACAGGGTGATCCATAACTACGTGGTGATGCAAACATGCATTTTTTTAAATGAGACACCCTATATATTATTCCATATTCAAATTCTACTAATGATTTCCGTTCTTCCAATATAGGGTATTGTTACATTATACAGGGTGCTTCAAAAGTTGTGACCATTTTTGTATCCAAATTACGGTCAAATGAACGTACTGTATATCAAAAAGTAATTACTCAAAAATTATTTTTTTTACACGAGAAGATTAGAACTAACCTCTAGTTTTAAAATACGTTATAAAAAAATCCCGCGACGCATATTCGTATACAGGGTGATGTAGAATGCAAAATCTAGATTTTCTCTCTTTTTTTAAATGTAACCCCCAATATTTTATTATACCAAAGAATTGCTTTTAATATGCTCTTTCATCTTTGCATAGCACTTATTATGGCTGCATTCATTAGTTTCTGAGATATTTCGATTTTTCTACAAATTTTAAATATACCTTCTATTTGTTTAATAAAATTTATTTATTTTGAGAAAATACTACCAAATTTTGTTTTTGCTTAACAAACAACTAAAATATAAGGCGATAATAATACTTGATCAAGTCAAAACACTGAACTAAAGAGATAATATAGGTCAAGTGTGCTGAGGAAACAATTTTATAGACGTCATGCATAATTTTCAAGCAGATGTATCAGGTAGGCTATGAAATATGAAACGACACAGTTCAAATACTACGATTCTTCAATCTTTCAAACGCATTAGTTTTAGTGTACCTCCGTTCTGGATATTGCTATTCATAGTTGATATATTCTAGAGGCAAGTAGACAATTTCTCAAAGATTCTCCTAAATACCCTCAATGGAAAAATTAATTTTCAAAGCTAGTTTTTCACACAGTACGGAATTATTGAGCAGGGTATGAAAACGCTCAATTTTTCAAAGCCTACCTGATAAAACTACTTGATAATTATGCATGACGCCTACAAAATTGTTTCCTCAGCATACTTGACTTTATTATCTCGACGATTTAGGGTTTTGACTTCATCAAATACTATCAAGACGTTATAATTTAGTTGTTCGTTAAATAAAAAACAAATCAGATAGTACTTTCTCAAAATAAATAAATTTCAGTACACAAATAGAGGCTATATTATAAATTTACCGAAAAATCGAAATATCTCGGAAACTGATGGACGTAGGTACAACAAGTGCTGTACAAAGATGAAAGAGCATATTAGAAGCAACTCTTTGTGATAATAAAATATTGGGGGTTACATTTGAAGAAAAAGAGAAAATTTGGATTTTGCGTTCTACATCACCCTGTATACGAATATGCGTCTCGGGCTTCTTTTATAGCCGATTTTAAAACTAGAGGATATTTTTAATCTTCTCATGTAAAAAAAATAATTTTTGATTCATTACTTTTTGATATACAGTACGTTCATTTGTCCGCGATTTGGATATAAAAATGGTCATAACTTTTGAAACACCCTGTATAATGTAACAGTGCCCTATATTGGAAGAACGGAAATTATTAGTAGAATCTGAATATGGAATAATATATAGGGTGTCTCATTTAAAAAAATGAATGTTTGCATCACCACGTAGTTATAGATCACCCTGTATAAATCTAAATATTTTCTGAGCAAGGAGCATGTCCGTGGCTACAACTTTTATATAAAACTTTTTTCGCTATCTTCTACAGTAGTGGAGTTATCGACCGAGCCGGTACTAAAAACTCACCCTGTATATACACATAAATTTACTTACTAACTATACCTAAATACGTTTTCACCTGTTTGACAAACATTGTATAATTTTTTACGTTTCTAGTGGTCTCTGGAATTTTGTTGTATGCCTTACTGGCTTGTAGAAATGGATTATTCATACCTATATTTGTTCTTGAACTTATCTGATAGATACTATTTTGGAATCGGGTACTGTAACTGTGTACATCATTTGTCATAACAATACTAATATTAGATTTCTGCATTTTAATTAATATTTTGTAAATTAATTTAATTTGCTCAAACTCCAATACTACGCTAAGTTTAGAAATACTTATCAAGCGTTATCAATTATAAGGCCTAAGTATTTTATGTGATGTACCTCCTCTATTTTTTGATTATTAATTTGAATGTTTAAAGTTTGGACACGTTTATTTTTTTGTTTGAATGTTATAAATTTTGTTTTATCAATGTTTATCTTAAGTTTATTATGATACAACCAATTTGAATAGCGTTCTAGGTCCCTATTTACAGTGTCGTTCAGTGCCTCTTCTCCTGCACCTTTATAAACTAAGACAGTATCGTCAGCGAAAGTAAAGTACTGTGCTTCGATTCCAGACAATCCTAGATTCAATACATACAGCGAGTATAGTAGTGGACCAAGGACGGAACCTTGCGGTACCCCATACTCATTCAACAGCATGTCACTATTCGCATCTCCTAATCTAACATATTGCCTCCTACCCGTTAAGTATGTTTTGATCAAATTGTATAAAGTTCCTCTAAATCCCATCAAATAAAGCTTTCTCAATAAGATTTCAGTGCTAACTACGTCGAAGGCTTTTCTCAGATCAACAAACACAGCTACCACCAGAAGTCCCTCATCTAATGCCCTAGATACATAATTAACAAAATCGAAAGTCGCACTATGTGTACTGCTAAATTTAACAAAACCATACTGAAACTGGTCTACTTGAATATATTTATCTATAAATAATAACATTCTTTTTTTAATTACCTTCTCTATAATTTTTGAGAAAACACTTGCCACAGCTATTGGTCTATAATTATTCATATTTTGTTTACTACCAGATTTGAAAATTGGACATATTCTGCTTACTTTTAGTTCATCTGGAAACATACCAGTTCTTAATACTGGTGTTAACAAGGTTGGCTATAATCTTTAAAATATCATCTTTCAGGTTTTTTATGTCTCTGGCTGTCACTTCGTCATGTCCTGCAGCAGAGTTTTGTTTCAGTTCAGATATGGTTTCGCTAATTTCCTGTTCATTAGTTAGCTCTAGAAAAATACTATTTTGACAGGTTGCCTCAGCAAACTTGCCCCAGTACTTGAATTTGGTCATCAAGCTCCGCTACAATATTTTTTCCTACCTTAGTAAAATGTTGGTTTAAATGCTGAACAATATTTCTTGGATCTTCTATTTTATTGGAATCAATTACTAAACTATTAATATCGGTTTGTACATTTTTGTTATTAAAAAAACTATTTACAAAATTCCATTGCTTTTTTACATTGGTACCTGTCTCTTCCCATTTTCTTTTAAAATATGTATTTTTTAAGGATTTTATCTTATTATTTACTCTATTTTTTATTGTTTTGAATTCTAACTCTATTTGAATATTATGGGGATTCCTTTTTTTATTTTTATATAATTTATCTTTTTGTTTCATCAATTCAAGTAGCTCTGCATTAATCCATTTATTATTTTTACGTACTCTGACTGATTTAGTAAACTCAGATTCTTTTTTTGAGGTTATTATAATATCGACTAGGTCCTGAAATGACTCAATAGTTTTATCTTTAATACATCTGTTGAACCTGTATTGAAACTTTTGATAATTGATCGTCTTTATCTCATACAGTTCTTTTGGTTTTGTTTTATTAATCTTTTCTTTCAACGAAAATGTTAGTAGTCGATGGTCTGAAAGTGAAATATCTTCAACTGTGATGGAACGACAGATATCAATGTTGTTAGTGGAAAGTTGCTGATCATTTTCTACTTTTTTTTGGGATGAAATTGGGGTGGTTGGTGGGTAGGGGGTTGCATAACTGAAAAATGTGTTGTATTCATAATAGGCTGTCCATTGTCCTCTGAAAGAAAGACCTCGCAGCATAAAACACTTTCTTAGGCCCATCCAAACATTTCCTTGCCTGTTACAGAAAGCAAGGGACTTAGAATTTTCTGATGTAAACGATGAGTATTGCTTTAAATCGTTCTGTATTGTATAACGAGGTAATTATTGAATTGATTTTAATTCAATTTCGATACAGTATTATTACCGTACTGAGAGAATGGAAAATGCGTATGGTTTTTAGAAATAGTGTCAGTGGCGCCGCAGCAATAATAAAAAAACTAAAAATATAAAAATAGCTCAAACTTCGTTTTTAAGCGATTTGGGGGTTCATGATCGTTACGCTTCATACAGTTGAAGCTTGCAGATTAAAAAATGTGTCGTCCTAGTTCCTACAGAGATGCAAGAAATTATTTACGAGAGTTTCTGTGCTTTTTTTTTGAGGACGGGCGGGCGAGTGATGATTTGGTTACAAGGGGATCTCAGGCTCTCATGCAGTGGGAATATAATAAAATGATATGACCGGTATGTGTGGGAAGTACTGAGTCAATTAACTTGACTCCATTTTTTTAACTTATGGGCTGCTTGGAAAGTTAATTTCAAAGAAACCAGTGCAAGTAAAAAAATAAAGTTTGTCATTTCGAAATTTTTCTCGGTTACTATATGCTAGTTCCTCTTAACAATTTAAGTATACTATTTATCTAACGTATGGCTTTTTTAATTTTAGGTAATACAACATGGAACTGTGATGCCTTGGTGGTGAGTCTCTTTTCACAATCCACCGAATTAAATAGAATATTAGCATGAGGTTTGACATATAATTCTCTGTTCCAACATTAACAAATACTCTAAGCTGTAGTCATTAAGTGTGAGAACATTAGTACAAATTTATGAAGACATAATCTGAAAGGTAAACATACTTGAGGTTAATAAAATCTGCAAATATCCTATTCGCACCGGTAGTAAACAGATGCTACATAAATTAAGGCACATTTCATAGCTTCGTTTGTCTGTTTGTTAGTCTGTATCTTTGTAATGGAATCATTGGGTTAAACTGAACACAAATTAAGTATGTATGGTTGTGCTATAGCCCAAGAAGTTATGGTTACTCTCTTGATCACAGTTTTATTGCTTATGTTCACAATGAATTAATTTTACATCTTCATGAGTCGTAACAATCCTTTCACCTAGCTCATTCATCATTTATGGCTTACTGCGGTTTTAGCTATCTTTGTATTTATTTTTCTGTTATGGCACAAACATTAGTGCCCCACTCCTCCTATTTATGAAAAAATCAGCAAAAGTTATTTATCAAAACTATTTTGCACGTTATTTCAGTATTTCAGAATCGTCCAGATGTTCTTTTTTTAACAGCCCTCAATACTCCTACGCTATACAGGGTGAGTTTTTAGTACCGGCTCGGTCGATAACGCCACTACTGTAGAAGATAACGAAAAAAGTTGTATATAAAAGTTGTAGCCACGAATATGCTACTTGCTCAGAAAATATTTAGATTTATACAGGGTGATCCATAACTACGTGGTGATGCAAACATGCATTTTTTTAAACGAGACACCCTACATATTATTGCATATTCAAATTCTACTAATAATTTCCGTTATTTCAATATAGGGTATTCTTACATTATACAGGGTATTTCAAAAGTTATGGCCATTTTTATATCCAAATCACGGTCAATTGAACGTACTGTATATCAAAAAGTAATGAATCAAACATTATTTTTTTACATGAGAAGATTAGAAATATCATCCAGTTTTAAAATCTGCTATAAAAGAAACCCGTGACGCATATTTGTATACAGGGTGATGTAGAATGCAAAATCTAGATTTTCTCTCTTTTTTTAAATGTAACCCCCAATATTTTATTATACCAAAGAATCGCTTTTAATATGCTCTTTCATCTTTGTATAGCACTTGCTATGGCTGCATTCATCAGTTTCTGAGATATTTCGATTTTTCTACAAATTCTAAATATACTTTCTATTTGTTTACTAAAATTTATTTATTTTGAGAAAATCCTATCAAATTTGGTTTTTGCTTAACAAACCACTAAAATATAAGGCCATAATGATACTTAATCCAGTCAAAACACTGAATTAACGATATAGTATAAGTCAAGTGTGCTGAGGAAACAATTTTATAGACGTCATGCAAAATTATCAAGCAGATGTATCAGGGAGGCTATGAAATATCAAACGACACAGTCCAAATAAAACGATTCTTCAATCTTTCGAACGCATTAGTTTAGACTGCCTCCGTTCTGGATATTGCTGTTCATAGTTGATATATTCTAGAGGCAAGTTGACAATTTCTCAAAGATTCTCCTAAATACCCTCAAAGGAAAAATTAATTTTTAAAGCTGGTTTTTCACACAGTACGGAATTATCGAGCAGGTTATGAAAACTGTCAATTTTTCAAAGCACACCTGATAAATCTGCTTGATAATTATGCATCACGCCTACAAAATTGTTTCCTCAGCATACTTGACTTTATTATTTCGATAATTTAGGATTTTGAATTCATCAAATATATCATGACCTTATAATTTAGTTGTTCGTTAAACAAAAAACAAATTAGATAGTATTTTCTCAAAATAAATAAATTTCAGTACACAAATAGAAGCTACATTTTAAATTTACCTAAAAATCGTAATATCTCGGAAATTGATGGACGTAGGTACAACAAGTGCTATACAAAGATGAAAGAGCATATTAAAATGAATTCTTTGAGATAATAAAATATTGGGGGTTACATTTAAAAAAAAAGAGAAAATTTGGATTTTGCATTCTACATCACCCTGTATACGAATATGCGTCGCGGGCTCTTTTTATAGCCGATTTTAAAACTAGAGGATATTTTTAATATTTTCATGTAAAAAAAATAATTTTTGATTTATTACCTTTTGATATACAGTACGTTCATTTGACCGCGATTTGGATATAAAAATGGTCATAACTTTTGAAATACCCTGTATAATGTAACAAAACCCTATATTGGAAGAACGGAAATCATTAGTAGAATTTGAATGTGGAATAATATATAGGGTGTCTCATTTAGAAAAATGCATGTTTGCATCACCACGTAGTTATGGATACCCTGTATAAATCCAAATATTTTCTGAGCAAGCAGCATATCCGTGGCTACAACTCTTATATACAACTTTTTTCGCTATCTTCTATAGTAGTGGAGTTATCGACCGAGCCGGTACTAAAAACTCACCCTGTATGTCTGGCAAGTAAAAAGGAAGTCGTTTCTAAACCCGATATTATATCCATATGTTTTCCTTGTTCTAAGAAATATGCTATCAACCACGTGCTTTCGCATTACAGACCACCCTCAAGAGAATAAGGACCCACCCCAATAAACCCTTGGAAAACGTGCTAATCTGCCGCATCACAGCACGGGCCTCGCAATATAGTACAGTCAATGTGTTGAGTTTAGATGAGAAAATTGCTCGACTGCGTTTATTCACAAATTGCTGGTGGGAGGGGCACTACGAAAGCTGAACTTGAAATTCTAGTGTTTTTTCTAACAAAAAAAAATAAAAAATGTAATATGTTCTCTTCAAATGGTGAATTTTAGAGAAATGATATAAAAAAGGAAACTATTCATCATCATAGTTTAATCTCACAAGGTTATGTAGAATATTGCAAAAGATAATTAAAATACCCAAAAACAGCGTTTTATGGATATATTTATATCCCCTGTCAGCGATACTATTATTTAAAGAGCCATTAATAATGATGTTATAATTAACTCCTTTTATTTCTATGTTAATGCAATATTCAGCATTCCGTATGTGTTAACCTCGAAATTATGGATTAGTGCCATCAATTTTTTTATAAAATATAATATGAGAACAGGAAATGTAGAAGGTATTGATCATCACAGTTTATGAATCCAAGATTTCAAAAAATATTTGATCCTTCGATATACAAGTATAGAAAAAAACTGCTACAAAAATTATACAGATTCCGTATTCTAGAAATGTTATTAATTTGAACAGATTTTTAATTCATTCTTCATGTTCTTTCTGGTAGGTTAGGGTTAGGTACTGAAGAGGTATCGTTACTTTTGACTTGACGGAAATGGATACTTTTGTATGTCATTGAATGTGAAATTTTATTTTGAAGATATTAAACCGCCAGCAACATTCGTTGGTAGTTTCCCTTTCATTGCAACAAATTTTAATGGTTTTGGAAATTGTCAACATTACATACGTACATTCTAGTATCCAGCAGTTTGTGCAAAGTATCCATTTCTGTCGTACTCCAGCTTCTCTCCGACCTTTGACCTCGCTGTTGTTCCTGGTTAGAGTTGATGTGTTGTAAGTAATTTTTATAATCGTGTCTCTTTACTCTAGTTTGCTTATAGGTAGGAAAATTGAATAACACCGATTTTATTGATAATTTGATATTAAAATAAAACTACCAGAGATAAATATTCACAACCTTATATCATTAGAAAGGCTATATAATTTCATATTTGATTGTATAAAATAAAAAATAGGCATTCCCATTTGAAAAAATCTAGTTATCTGTGATTGAAATTACGTCAAATCTAAGGTTAGTCATACCGCAAAGTTTTCTAAGTTTTATAATTGCTGTGATGTTCATTTTTTTCTGATATCTGCTTATACCAAAAATGGTGTTTTGCACCTAAACGGTTCATTTTACGACCCATATGTGATACACAAAGTCACACTAGAATTGACCAAGGAATCTGAATATCCAATAATAACTGCTCAAAATAATTAGAGGAACACTTATTAACGTCTCAATAACTTTTCTAATTGCAACAATATACAAATATAATAACACTTATTTAAAAGATTTACATTTTCTTCGAATAGATTTGCTAAATCAAAACAAATTTTACATGACACTTTCAAGATTACGGCACCAATTCAAAAGAACTACAAGAAATAAAGTGGGGCAAGCAAGCATCTCTTGCCTGTACAACCTAAAATTATTAACGCGTGTTAACATTAATAACGCGTATGTCTTCCATTAGCATGAATTACTGCTTGACATCTCCGAGGCATGCTTCGTACGAGCCTACGGATGTCTTCTTGCGGTATATTTTCCCATTCTTCGATTAGTGCATTTGTTAGCTGTTGGAGGGTTTGAGGTGGATCTGGGCGCCTTCGAACTCGTCTATCTAACAAATCCCAAAGATGTTCAATGGGATTTAGATCTGGACTTAGCGGAGGCCAATTCATGGTATGAATCCCGTGGTGCCGAAGGAAGTTCATGGTGATGGCTGCAGTATGAAGTCTTGCGTTATCTTGCATAAACACAAAATTTTGGCCTATCCCATAAGCGGCTGGTATAACATGATCCTCCAGAATGAGATCGATGTATCTTTGAGCGTTCAGTCTTCCAGGAACTACCACAAGTTCTGTTCTTTCATCAAGACTAATTCCGCCCCAAACCATCACAGATCCACCACCAAATTTTTCGACTTCTTGTATGGTAGCAGCAGAATGGCGTTCATGTGGACGTCTATATACACGTACTCGACCATCACAACGACTCAAACGAAATCGTGACTCATCTGTGGAGGGTACTGGTCTCCACTGTCGAAGCTGCCATGCGACATGTTCACGAGCAAAATTTAAACGAGTCCTTATGTGGTACGGAGCTAAAGCAGGTTTTCGCACAGGTCTTCTTGGTCTCAGGTTGGCTTCTTTCAGTCTATTCCTAACTGTTTGGTCGGATAACTCCACGCCATGAGTTGTTCTAAGCCTAACTTGAAGATCTTTTGCTGTAGATGTGCGGGTACGCAAGGAGGATAAGACTAAAAACCGATCCTGAATTCGGTTTGTCTTCCTTTTACGACCTTGTCCAATGCGTCTTTTGTATTCTCCGGTTTCTAAGTATCGATTCCACACACGATGGATGACGGAAGGGCTAACGTTAAAATTTCTTGCAACTTGACGAATACTGGTGCCATTCTCGACAGCAACAGCAACGCGAACAACTTCTGTCTCATTTAAATGCCTCATTTCGATTACCAGGGTAAAACTTAACAATTAATGATGAACTGTCAACATTGTTTACTATTCCAAAGCACACTACAGTATTTTGAATTAAATTTTCTTGTTTGGTTTCTTGTCGTTTCTTTAAACAGGAAGTGTTATCTTAAGAGTGATGTGTCAAATATGCTTTGTTTTTGCATTTTATTCAAACAAAATGCAAGTCTTTAAGATATACGTTACCAGATATATATATCGTTTCAATTAAAAAAGTTATTGAGAAGTGAATATGTGTTCCGCTAATTATTTTGAGCAGTGTATATAGCGTGTTCCGTTTAAAAAAACATAACTTGTCACATGTTTATTATAAAAGTAATTATTTTAAATATGTAGTCCAACTCAACATACATACACCCACATACTTATTTGCCTGAAAAGATATATGGTTTGCTCACAAAGTCTGAGGCGTTGAGCTTGACTCACCTGTATACAGGGTTATTCACGTTGTTTGACACGGAGCATTATGGCTAAAGTATTTGATAAAAAAGAAAATAATAGTTTCGGATAGATAGAGACCCATAAAAGCTACATTTTAAAAATATTTTCATGTTATACAGTGTGCCCCAAAAACACGAAATGTATCAAAGTTATGTTTTAAATGGAACACCCCATACATTATTGCATATTCAGATTCCTTGGTGAATTCTAGTGTGACTTTATGTATCATACATGGGACCTAAAGCTAACCGTTTAGGTGTAAATCACTATTTTCGGTATAAGTAGATATCAGGAAATTCTCGTTAGTGTATATTTTTCAGCTAAGTTAGTTGCTTTCTTCTACCTGAACAGGTTTTTGTTTATATTTCATGGCCTGCTACGTTGCTTATAGGAAGGAAAATTGAAAATCGCCGATTTGTTTGAAAATTTAAAATTAAATGAAACCTACCAGAGATTGATATTCACAACCTTATATCATTAGAAAGGTTATCAAATTCTACGTTTAACCGTATAAAAAAATTAGCCATTCCCATTTGAAAAAATCAAGTTATCGCTGATCGAAGTTTCCTTAATTAATCGACCGATTTCTCCAAGCATAAACGTAATGTAAATTTGACAGTCTCGTCAAAGCTGACGCATTTTATGCTTAGTAATACGGCAGAGTCACAGCCTTCCATATTTTATAATCTCTGCGATATTCATTTTTTCCTGATTTCTATTTATACCGAAAATGGTGATTTACACCTAAACGGTTCGCTTTAGGTCCCATGTATGATACATAAAGTCACACTAGAATTCACCAAGGAATCTGAATATGCAATAATATACCACGGGGTGTTTCATTTAAAAAAAACATAACTTTGATACATTTCGTGTTTTTGGGACACCCTGTATAATATGAAAATATTTTTAAAATGTAGCCTTAATGGGTCCCTATTCATCCGAAATTATTATTTCCTTTTTCATCAAATACTTTAGCCATAATGCTCCGTGTCGAATAACGTGAATAACCCTGTATTATGTATATTCCTTGGAGGATTTTCGATTTTTTGCTATCAATTCACTGTACTATTTCAACATCGCCAGACGGCGCCAAACCTATTTTCACCCCGTTTCAACGCCCTTCACTCCCCTGCTTGCTCTGACAGGCCCAACGTCAGCCTATCTCATCGTATTTTATATTTTTAGAGGGATTACTGAAGGGGTTATACGTTGATGTACTAATAATAGGCACTCCAGGAGCGTTATCTTTATGCTCTCATCAGGCACTTTGTGGGGAAGGGTTTGCTTGACAAACAAATTAGAATGTTGATGGGTTTGATGTACCTGCTTTATCTGGTTAGTCTCATCTTACTCGCAGACAACTTCATTTTAAAATGTTTTGTCAAGGATACGTTGAACGAAAATAGAACCTGGTACTAATAAAGGGATACGTCAAATATCTGCTCTACAACGCTATGATGGGTGTACTAAATAGACCGTCAAAATGGATTCTCAAAAGTTTTGTGACTAGTGGATAAAACGATGGGATAAGTATATAGAACAGCATTGATAGTACTTTGAAAGAGGATTCTTGAAGATTTTTGAATAAATATTTCATAAAATCCTCGTATTCATATACGATAAATCACGGTCTAGTGCTGTTCAAATGGATATCCACTCTTTGAAAATTGCAAGAATTTCCGATTTTTGCAATGCTCGGAAAAAACGGAAAAGTCAGTTTTTTGCTGTTTTTCTAGTTTTTTACTTCCCACACAAATAGATGAGAGGGGTATTGTGATCGTGAACATTATCGATTTTGACATAATACGCCTTTCGTCTGTCTGTCTGTCGCGTTTTTCTAGCCTCGTAATCTCAGTAACCGCTGGATGGATTGTGATGAAATTTGGGTAGCGATCTGCTGTGGGGTCGTAGTAGGTAATGCTGCTATAATTTTGAAAATCGGTGCATGGGATGCAGAGTAATAAACAAAAAACAAAAAAAAAATCAAAAATTTCGTCTTTAGGCGTTTTAGGGGTTCCTGGTCAGTGACTACTTCTTTTGGGGGTGGACGTGAAATTGGGGTGGTTGGGGGTGGGGGTTGTAAGACTTAAAAATTCGAAAAACTGAATGGGCTATCCATTGATCTGTGAAGGAAAGACCTAGCGGCATGTTACACTTTTTTTAGTTCATTCAAATATTGCCTAGCCTATTACAACCAAGAATTTTCTCTGGTGTATACATTGCTTTAGATTCTGTATTGCGTAACCGGTAAATTATTGAATTGATTTTCATGAAATGTTGACACAGTATTATTACTGTGACGAGGATGGAAAACGCGTATGGTTTTCAGAAATCGTATCAGCGGCGGCGCAGTACTAATAAGAAAAATATAAATACAGCCCAATCTTCATTTTTAGGCGACTTAGAGGCTGCTGATCGTTTGCCGTCAACTCTCATACTCATAGGGGATAGGCAAGTATTGTGATCGCGAAAATTTTCGATTTTGAGATAATACGTTTTTTGGGCATTTATGATGTCTACATAACGAAAATCCACGTCATTTATTTCCGGTCTGTCTGTCTGTCTATCTGTTGGGATTTATGTCTGCGTAATCTCAGTAATCGCTACATGGATTGTGATTATGGTGACGTGGGTAGCGATATACTGCGGGGTTGTAGTAGGTAATGCTGATATAATTTGGTAAACAGCAAAAAATTATTAGAATCTCTCTAAACTGCGTCAGGAGTTGCTGATCATCCTCCATTTGTTTTTGAGAGGAGGTGGGTTGGGGGTGGGGGTGGTTTGAAAGTCCAAACATTCGTTGTATTCACAAAGTACCCTACATCGCACTGAGAAAATTGGCTTTAGTGATGTCGTGTGTTTTTTAGACCTATCCAAATGTTGCCTTTGAATTTTATATCTGTGGAATAATTCGATACCTTATTATTATATTCCTAACGTGTAACGTGGATACCAAGATATTGACATCATATTACTACTGTGGAGAAAATCATAAAAATGCGGTTGGTGGAACTCTTGCCAGTGGCGGAGAAGGAATCAAGAAAAAAAAAAGGAAAAATTTCAAAATCGCTCAAACTTTGTTTTTATATGTTTCATCATTGCCTACATTTTTGAAGAGGATGATGTAGAGATAAAGAAAGTTCAATTTTTTGCACCGATAATGTTTGGGAAGCACACTGAGCCAAGACACGTCATGCCATTTTTTGTTGTTTTTTCATTTTCTCCCAAAGCGTTGAATCACTAGTGGGGTATAAATAAAAAAAAATTCATCACTAAAAATAAATATTTCATCATCCTAAATGATCTTCATATCTCAAACTCTCAGCTTGATTTTTCGCGATCATAATACTTCCTCGCCTATCGACTCGGCGCGTTATTTATTCAAGAGGCAATGCAGCGTGTGGAGTAACAAACGACGCGGAATTAAGCCCAGACATTGATACATATTGGATTTCTGTCCGAGACAAGTGATACAAATGAATGAGAAATGAGGTAGAGATCGAAGCGAGAGAAACGTTGTCGTGGCGATATCGCGAGGTCTGCTGCACTGAAAAGCCGAGTTGATTCGAGCGAATAATTCCCGCTGCCGCGTAATTTCGTTTTCGGAATCGGTTCAGTCGAGGCAGGCCGTGGATGTGAGAAAATCGACGCAGTCAGTGCAGCCAATAAAATGGGAAATTAATTCGGTTTCTGGTTTCGGTGGAAAAATGGCGCAGCCACAGTTTGACAGTTAGAAATCGCTCTACGGAATATGCGGAAAAAAATAATGAGCCGTCATAATAATAATAATAATAATAATAATAATAATACATTGAAATACACACAGACAAAACCATCCCAGCCAATAGACCAGATATTGTTTTTCAGTCAAAGGCAGACACAGTGACCTTTTGATAGATATTGCGATTCCCAATGATATGAATATCCAAAACACTTACACTGGGAAGATATCTAAATACACAGATCTTGTTATAGAAATAAAACGGATCTGGAAACAAAACAAAGTTATTACTATCCGCCTCATTATGTCGGTCTCAGGCCTTTCATCAAACACATTTACACCACACCTGCAACAGTTGGGTCTGGACGAAAAGTTACCCAAAACCTTTCAAAAATCTGTAATCCTTAAGACCTGTAGCATTGTATCTTAGATTGTACGGTCCTTCCTGAATTCCGAATAAAAATAGGTCAGGTGTTGACTTCGCACAGCCCGTCAATACTTGTTACTTCCGCAGCTATGCGAGAAAAAATAGGAAAATAGGAGATAATAATAATAAAGAGTCTTTATTCGGTTTTGTACAAATTAATTTGCAATTCGAGTGATAATAAAAAAGTAGAAAAGAATTTACTTGAACAATTTCAAACGGCGTAGAATTTGTTTGTATGAAAATGTAAGGTTCTTTTTTTAAACCAGAAGCAATATTTTCAAAACCGGATTTTTGCCGGACTAGTTTTTTCATGCTGATTCCGAATCTGTATTTAGTTTTTCTCTAGCATCTATAGTTTTGGTTATCTTTTGTATACGTACAGACAGACGGATGGACGGACAGACAGATGCTCTGCATAAAGTTCTCTTCAATGAGAGCTAAAAAGCGAAAAGGCGGGGTATTATCATTATTTTTCAATACAATATCTAAGGCATTAAAACTAAAATAAATATAATTCATAATAATACATACATTTCTTGAAACTAACAGTATCATACTTATAATCAAAAGGTAAGCACAAAGATTACCCAAAGAAGAAAAAAAAAGAGACTCGTAGTGTTATCCACAGCGTTATAAGAGATATGGCAGAGTTGTACATTATATCAATTCAGAGTTTAGAAGCCTAGTTTTAATTTCTTTTTGAAGTTTACTAGAGAGTAGCTGAAAAAAGTGTTCGGAAGGGAATTATACAGCAAGGCGGCATTATATAAATATCTTATTTTATGCAACGCTGATTGATGAGTAGGAATAATAATAATAAGGTCATACACCAAGCACTAGCCACAGCAAACAAACTAATAGAAAACACAGATTCATACTACAATTACACTTCGACATCAGTACTCGAAAACGATCGGTACAAACTATACTGGGACGTTGAAATACATGCAGACAAGACTATTCCAGCCATAGACCAGATATAGTTTTCCGGTCAAAGGTCGACAAAATTACCTATTTGATAGATATTGCCATTCCCAATGATGTGAATATCCAAAACACCTACGCTGAGAAGATATCTAAATACACGGACCTTGCCATGGAAATAAAACGACTTTGGAAACAAAACAAAGTCACAATTGTCCCCCTCATTATGTCTGTCTCAGGCCTTACACCAAACACGTTTACACAACACCTTCAGCAGTTGGGCCTAGACGAAAAGTTACACAAAGTATTCCAAAAGTCTGTAATCCTGAAGACCTGTAATATTGTGCGATCCTTCCTAAATTCCGGTCAGTAATAGTCCGGGTGTTGACTTGGCACAGCCCGTCAACACTTGTTGTTACCGCAATTATGCGAGAGGAAGAAAGTCAGATAATAATAAAGAGTCTTTATTCGGTTTTGTACAAATTAATTTGCAATTCGAGTGATAATAAAAAAAGTAGGAAAGAATTTACTTGAGTAAATTCAAACGGCGCTCTCACTGTGGAATTTGTTGGCATAAAAGTTTAATTTTCTTATTATATTGACAAAACCGGATTTTTCCCAGACTAGTAATCAACAAATTTAACATTTAATCTTAAAAAAAATTTTGACTGCGGTGAGATTCGAACCCACGCCTTTTCGGACTGGTGCCTAGCGTCTTAACCGCTCGACCATGCTGCCTCTGCTTCAGGAATATCAATACACCGTACATAATACGTCGTCAGTGTTCTGTCGTAATTTAATTCATTTTTTTTAAACCGGAAGCGATATTGACAAAACCGGATTTTACCCGGACTAGTTTTTTCATGCTGATTTCGAATCTGTATTCAGTATTTCTCTAGCATCTGCACTTTTGGCTATCTTTTGTATACCGACAGACGGACGGACGAACGGACAGACAGAGGCTCTGCATAAACTCTCTTCAGTGATATCAGTGAGTCACTGAGAGCTAAAAAAGAGACTCATAGTGTTATCCACAGTGTTATAAGAGATATGGCAGGGTCGTACATTGTATCAGTTCAAAGAGTTTAGAAGCCGTTACTTTAATTTTTAATTTCTTTTTGAAGTTTATTAGAGAGTAGCTGAAAAAAGTGTTCGAAAGGGAATTATACAGCTTGACGGCATTATATGAAAAGCTTGTTTTACACAAGGCTGATTGATGAATAGGACCAATAATAATAACGGCTAATGAGAGTAGATTTGTTTCTGGTTCTAAAAGGATTAATTTTGGAATGATTTTATTTATTTGGAAGATATTCAGACTTTTTGGTAATTCGAACTTTATGAACTAAGGATAGCAAATGTAAATCTCAAAAGCGGTCTAGATTCGGGCGGTTATTTCGTTTAAATACATGACTAACATGATCGAAATTCCTAATACCGAAACAAAAACGGAAACACGAATTCTGAATTCTTTGCAATTTCGTTTGATCTTTTCTCAGTAAAGCTGGACCATAGATACAATCGGAATACCCTATACGTGTTTTACATAAGCATTAATTTATTTTACTTTACTGTCCAGTACATGTCTCTGTGGATATAACTTTTTAAGCTGACTATATGAAGATCCCCACAGCTTGTTTACATGGAGTTCAAACCTCAGCTGCGAATCTAACCCTAACCCCAAATTTTTACATGTTTGCACAAGAGGTAATTTTTCACTATTTATGTTGACCTCTTGAGTTGACCTCATAAGCCCCTCGACCTGAGTGCGCTTCTTTTTAGGAAAACAATGGACCTACATAATTATACCATTACCTAGGAGATGCGTATATCCATTTTTACTTCCCACATCGATAGGTGAAAGGAGTATTGTGATCGCTAGAATTTTCGATTTTGAGATAATATCCTTTTTGGGCGTTTTATCATATCTACTTAACGAAAATCCACATCACTCATATCCGTCGGTCGGTCTGTGTGTCTTTTGGCGTCTTTCTAGCCTCGTAATCTCAGTAACCGCTGCATGGATTGCTATGAAATTTGGGTAGCTATTGGTCGTGTGTATGTGGTCATAGTAGGTATATAATGCTGCTATAATTTTAAGAATCGGTGCATGGACGGCGGAGTAATTAGAAAAAAACAAACAATATCAAATATTCTTAAAACTTCGTCGTTTTTAGGGGTTCCTGGTCATTTTCATTTTTTTTTTCGGTGGGGGGGGGGGGGGGGATGGGTTACAAAACTGTAAAATGTATTGTATTCATAATAGACTGTTAATTGACCATTAAAAGAAAGACATATCGGCATAATACTCTTTTTTAGGTCTATCCGAAAATTTTAATAATTTTAAAAAAATTAAAAAAAATTTAAAAATTTTCTGACCTGTTAGTGGAAGACGCCATGATAGTCTAGTTTTTTAAAATTTTATGAAAAATTGTGACGATTATTAGCTGCATTAAGAAGTCGTTTGCACTCAATGCAATATCTGTTTTAAATTGGCAAACCTCAACGTTAAAGCCCTGAGGATGGCAATAAGCATTGCCGAAAGCTTGGCTGTTAGCACCAGAGTATCCTCTATGATGTGACCCAGTGTCTTTTTTCAAAAATTTTGGCCACAACCCCAAGATTTTCTCATCTGAAGCTTCTTAGTGTATTTCAGCCTTTGCAAAATTGAATGATTCCACTTTGTATCATGTGAGGGGTTGTTGGTTCATCTTCCGTTTTTATTTATTTTATATCTTTCAAGGTATTGAACCAAATCTTATACAAAAAACTTCTTAACGTATTAGAGCCTTTACAAAAAACATTGAACGATTCCACTTTGTATCCCGTATGTAATAACAAAGAGATGGCTTCGAATGTTCGTGGGTGTAATTTGCAGAACATAACGACGAAGTTATTGCGGGCGATAGATGGGAGTAACAGAGAGGGCTGATGCGAGTAATCCGTCTTCTAATACCACGGCACAGACGTTGCCGTCCTATAAAACCCGTTAAACTATGCCTAATTATGGTGCAGCAAACGCTAGCAGGAGGAAGATGAGCTTCGTGCTGCACATCGGCCATGGTTCATACTCCAAGCTATTATCTTTTATGCCGTAAACCGATGTTGTAGATATTTTCTCTGTAGTCAGAGGGACAACGACATCCTATATTTCTCGTATAAGGTGATAAAAATGAATAATAATAAGTTTATTTGCTTTTATGTGATATAGAAAGGAATAAGTAAAAAGAACATTTACTACATAACATAAACCTGCAAATAAACTACAAATGCACTGCAAAAATGGTAACAAGTTGTTATCAATAAATTTATCGCTCCCATATTTACCCGCCTCTTTCGGATGTCTTACGACTCCGGCATTTTCCCAAAAGACTGGAAAACAGCTTGCATCCAGACGGTGCCAAAAAAGGGATCCAAAACTGTTCCGACCAACTACAGACCTATAGCTCTGCTTTCTGTAATCCGTAAAGTGATGGAGAGATGCGTCAACCATGAGCTCATTAAATACCTAGAGCTCCATCACTTATCAATGACAGACAAGATGGATTCCGACACCAAAGGTCAACTGGAGATCTCATGGCTTACGTCACACATGTGTGGAGCAAACTCATCCAGTCATTTGGCGTCGTTGCTTTCGATATTCCAAAGGCATTCGATCAACTGTGGTATGCAGCTCTCCTAAACAAGCTCCCGTCTTATGGGCTCCCTGTTAAGCTTTGCGGTTGGCTCGCAGACTTCCTCTCAAATCGGAAAATCTCTGTTGTGGTAGACCGCTTTTCCTCTTCTTTCCATAGCATCAATGCCGGGATTCCGCAGGGATCGGTATTGGCTCCGACATTGTTTCTGCTTCACATTAATGATCTACTCTCTAGCACTACAAACCCAATCCACAGTTTTGCGGATGACAGTACGCTGCATGCAGGCATCATGAGCAATAGACTGAACTCTGTGGTCGAGCTGGAACGCAGAAGACTGGCAGTGGCAGCTTCACTTTCAAAGGATCTCGATACCATTACCGCTTGAGGGCTTAAGAATATGGTTAAATTTAATGCCTCCAAGACTCAGTATTGTACGCTATCAAACAAGAAGTGCCCAAGCCAACACCAGGTTCTAATGAACAACGAGGCATTGCCAAGGAGTCACTCATTCAAGCTGTTAGGAGTCAACATTACAGAAAATCTGATCTGGCACGAACACGTCGCGTCAATTGCAACAGCTGCTGGTAAAAAGCTTGGGTACCCATTTAGAGTCAAAAAGTATTTCTCACCATGTAACCTTCTCACGCTATATAAAGCCCAGATAAGACCTTGCCTGGAGCATTGCTCTCATGTATGGGGAGCTGCTGCCCCTACTACCCTGTCTATACTAGATGCCGTCCAGAGAAGGGCAATTCGACTAATTGGCGACCCGGCCTTAACGCGCCACCTCCAGCCACTTTCTCACAGGCGTGTTGTTGGTGACCTCTCACTGTTCTACCGATATTCCATCGGAATCTGCTCCTCTGAGCTATCCTCTATCGTTTCGCCGCTCACCGCTCCTATCAGATGTACCCGTGCGACCGCTGCATCTCATCCTAAGACGGTCGCTCTTCATATATCAAGAACTGAGCGGTACAATCGCACAATTATTCCCAGGGTGTCCAAGGCTTGGAATGGACTGCCAGAAGATGTATTTGTTGGGCCTGCGGGTATTGGCCCATTCAAATCTCGCGTTAAAAAACTTCCCCTAACATAACCCTTTCACAGCAGCCGCGGTACTCTGGTATTTAGGCTCTGCCTGCGTGATTTATAAAAAAAATTACGACCCATTGGAACTATACAACAAGTTGTGCACAGGCACTACAGCTTATTAGAAAGAAGAGTTGCTTAGAAGGAAGACGTTTTAGAGAAAATGCAAAAATGTTTAAAAACATAACTATGGAGGCAATGGAGGGTAAAGAGGATGGATATTTATGTGGTTTAAAATATTTAGTTTAGTAGTAACTATGTAGTAACTTCTACGAGCTTTCGTGACTCTTTTCTACCAATTGGGAGAATATATTTTTTAATAATATTTTTCATCATACTCAGCGAGTTTATGCGATTTAAATAAATGCGATACGTATTATAGAGCAACTATGCGAACCACTCACATCTTGAACGGACGTACATTAATTATTTATTGTGAAAATTTCGTCAAGTAGTGCGACTCGGTTCACCCCATACATTATCGGATTTTATAGAATAATCTGAATGCCATGAACGTCGTAAGATACGGCAAGTATTTATCATTGAATTCAGAACACGAGGACATATACAGGATTGGCAAGTGCAAACTCTTCAATGCTGCAACTAACAGAGAAGGTGCATAGGAGCAAAGCCATTAGTGAAAAAGAGACACCTAACCCCTCTTATATCAGTCTGGGGCCCTAGTAGGTCCTTTTCACCATGCCCGAATATAACCCCTCAGCCACCACTACCTGCCTCCCCCTCCATGCCAAACACTTGAGAGTAGTTGTAGTTTGACAAATCCCAAGTATGTTTCAGCATAATCTTCATCATTCAGTGCCTTGTAGCGTCATATCCAAAGACCGTGAATGATAATAGGAGTTGGTGCATTTTTATTTTAATAAACGCTGACCTGGCCAACCACAGACCGCAGGCAGAGCAGATCTGTACTTGATATGTTGAATAATATATCAGGATTGAGTCACCGCCAGAAACAGACAGACCGAGGTGGCGAGAGCGAGCGGGTCATGACATACCTTGATTCAGCGATCGATTATTCGGCTCGTCCAGTGGCGTGTTTAGAGGGTTGGGTAGCGGGTCAAGACACCCTACTACCGAGGCTTCTAAAGGATTTCCGAATTTCCTTTTCTAGACTACATTAAATTTATTAAAATGCGCTATAAAAATCGGCCACGTGGTCAACGCAAATCGAGTATCCAGTCCACGTTCAGTCGGCTTTTCATGCAAAGGATTGGAACACCGCAAATGGGTCGTTTAATGTTTCGTCTAGAATTAGCTTCTTACGATGCCTTGGTTACAATCGCAGGCGATCAAAATGGAAGTGATCGATCGTGTGTCTAGCGTGACTATAAAGGAGGTTAGTTTTTTGAGGTTATACTGTCATAATGAGGCCTGATTTTGTAGTTATTTAGAAATTACACATTTCTGGGGTCCAGGCGTTATACGTGTAATCATTAAGTAAGAGAACAGTCTAAGGAAACTGAAATTTAGGATCCAGTCTCATGGACCGCACAAAGCGTGCCTCGTGTGGTGCGACCATAAACTAGTGGCAAACAATTGAAATTATCTGAACAGTTCTACCTGCAATTACCCTAATTTTTATCGCATCGGCCACATCGACGATCGACTTGTGTACAAAGGGCCTTAGCCATCCACAATGGATTCCGTTAGTGATTTACCATAAACTAGCAGGCTAAAAAGCGGTTGTACATCGAAAGACTTACCAAAAACATTTTACAATGCGTATTCTCCAAAAGAACTTGAATTTACTTCTCTACAAGATCCGGTTAGTTCAACAAGTCAAGCTAGTTGACCATTTTTGACACCGTGTGTTCTTAGACTGGCTCATCGAACATCGAAACATTGATGCTACTTTTCCTCTAAAAATGATTTTCAACGATGGTGCATTTGACACTGAGTGAAACAGTAAACAAACAGAATTTTTGCATCTTAGATCCATAATAAGCATAACATAATATATGTAATTTTCAGTTGCCTTTGATTTTCTGCGTCTGTTATAAACAACGTGATATTTTTATACATGATTTTTTCGCAGAACCAATTACAAATAATTTTCAATTCGTACTCCATAGGAATGTCACTTGGTTTTTTTGAAACTGAACGCTTTTGGTGAAAAAGTATAAATTGAAAAATTGTCCGTCCGTTGAATATAACAATAAAAATGGCATTCATAATAACGGATGTGCATGCATACTTTGCATACAGTGCTTTTCTTTAATGTCCCCCCCCCCGCTGTTATTTTCTGAACGGGTCAACTCAAAAGAATGAAACTTGGGACAATTAAATTGCTGCTTAAATGCGCCATCTTTGAAAAAAATTATTCGATAGGGGGGTCTTTTAATACATCTTTTAAAAGCTCCTGACGAATACTTCACAGCCCTAGAATATAAAGTCAATATCTTCACCTACTACAAAATGGCGAAACATTTAATAATTACCTGATACAAACATTAACATCCATATATCTAGAAATATTTGTTTAGTCTGAAGTTAGACGTAGAAATTTAAAAAAAAATGTATGTTTATGTTAAGGATTCAATTTTAATTTAATTTAGATAAAAGGCATGTTTATAATGCGATGATGTTTCTGTAACTTTATGTATCCAGGCGATTATTACGCGTTCCGTCATTTTTCAGTAGGTGAAGATATTGACTTTATAGTGAGTTGTGTTGTATTCGTCAGGGGCATTAAAACAATGTGTCACAAGACGTTAATTTCAGTTTATTTTTTAAGATGGCGCCCAGTCGCGTGTGTACGTGCCAGTTTTACACGTTCACACGCAAGGCCATTTTGGAGTAAGTGGCAATTCATAATATCACTAACGCGTACAAACATTTTCAAATCGTCTGCAAAGAGCAAACTTGAACAGGCTAGTAAGGCAGAGAGATCATTGATAAAATAAACAAATAAAATAGGACCTAGATTTGATCCCTACTGTACTCCAGATGTTGCATAATAAGAATTTGAGGTAAATCCGTTTTATGAAAAGTACTGGATTCTTTGATCCAGGTACGATGTCATTAAATTTGTCAGAGAGCTACTAAAGCCAAGATGCTTGAGCTTTTTCAATACCTTGCAGTGACTGATATCGGCATCCGATATTACTTGTGTGATGTCTATCAGGTTTGATTTAGTTGATCGATGTCTCATGAAACCATGCTGACAGGTGGAAACGAGGTAACTAGTTTGAGGATATACATATTGAGGTATAAATCGACATCTCAAGAAATTTGGCAAGTTATTTAGTATTGATATGGAGCGACAGTTTTCAGTATTTGATGTGTCTCCGTTTTTAAAAATTGGACAAACCCTAGCAATTTTCCATCTATCTGGAAAAAATCCCTATTGCAAAGCTCGGTTAAATATTATCTTTAGAGGTTTTACGAAAACATGCGAATCATGCTTGGCTAAAAAACTTGGGATAGTATCTTCACCAGCGGTCAGCTTGTTAGAAAGCTTCATTAAACACTTTAGTATGACATTATCATGAAATTCATGTATATTGATACAAAAGGATGCAGAATCTTCATAAGTCAAGAGGATTGAAAGAGCGCACCCAAAAAGCCTTCAAGGACACGCGGAACGACACTTCTGGTTACTCAACTGCTAAGAAACTTCTTAACTACCCTAGTGGGAAGGTAGTTGAACACCTTCGAATTGCGACTGGAAACTGTTGTTTTTGGTTGTTTTCTGTTGCTGTGGGCTGTTTTCTGTCATTCTCTATTGTATTCGGTTGTATTTTGCAGTTTTGTGTTGTTTTTTTTTTGTTCTTTCTGCTGTTTTGAGCTGTTTCCTGTTGCATTAGGTTGTATTATGTTGTTTCTTGTATTGCTGGAAACCGGTTAAGAAACCACCTCTATGCAAGGGATGTGACCTGTAGATGCGACTGTTGAGCACCTGCTTTGCGATAGTCTAGCTGCCTTACCAATGCGAGAATCAACTCTAGGGGATGCTAGCCTTCCATAGGTTAAAGGGAATCTCGCTGACCACATTTCTCACTAGGGTGCGATGTTAGCATCTGAGGGATCCTTGGGAGGGGGTAAAAGGGCTTAATGGGGAGTAAGTGCTGTGACCTTAGCAGACCACCCTCCTTCCAATACGCCACTGGTTTCGGCGCTTGTTTCTCGTTACCTACCTACTAAACTACAAACCGACATGCAACACACAAACGTTCTACATAATTATTGTTATTAGGTGATACATTTTCCATTATGTACGGTCTTGGGTTTCGCTTATCGTATTATGCAAACGTTAATCTCTCTTTTTACTTCCACCAGCAAGAAAGTACGGATTCTAATCGTGCAAGATTTAGATTTGAAGCAGTAGATTTCTTAGATGTTGTATAAACTGCATTCACGCAACTCCGATAGGCTTATTTTCCTTTTGGATGTATTAATCGTAAACTTTCAATCTATATAAAATGCTGAAATAGTTAAGTCACTGCAGTTAAGTTAGTGAGCGTTGCGTCTTTACCACTGCACAGAGCTATTTAAGAAATAGACCAAATTTGTGATCTTGGAGAAATTCGTGAAGAAATTGACAGAGAGAATTCTACAATTAGTTCATGTCATTTTTGAAGTGTGAACTGTTATTATTCAGTATTAATCTGATTCATCGAGGTAGAATCCCAAGGAGACGCTATAAGGTTTAATTTCGCATAACAAAAACGGTAGCGGAGGCGTGGCTAAGTGTGGTACCAATATGGACAGCTCGCCAGAGCCGGATTACTTTCTTATGTAAATAATTTTGAAAATTCATTACAATGATGATTTAAATATGAAGTATTGGGTTGATTTTTCAATCTAATGCGAAATTCATAGTTAAGTATATGAAAAAAACAGGCTTTGTAGAGACGACATTCATCATCAATTGAATAATACAACTGTATTATTGCTGCTATACGTTACACTTTATTGAGATAAAGATTACAAATGCGGTTATTTATTGTTATTTTTTGGCATACATACCTATGAAATGTAATTCCTGTCGATTTCTTCTTATCCATGCAATCTCTGCTAGAGCAACTACGATAAGCACATGAAACCATTATTTGCTTTATGAATTCACTAGAACATCACTTAAAAATAACTAAAAATCTCGGTAAAAATACTCAAAAAAAGCAAACACGAAATTGTCAAAGAAACGTCAGCTGTTTGACATAAGTGTCGAATCAATATGGCCAACCTGCACCTGCTTTCAGCCACGTTATAACGCCTCCATGGGATTCTACCTCGATGATCTGATTACAATAATGGACGCATATCAAGACCGGTCATTACGAAGTAGGTATTGTCGGCAGACCTAAATCTCCCTAGAATTCCAAAAAAAATTTCAGTAAATCAGAACATGTTCTAATTTGTCAATATCTTCATGAATATCTTCAAGGTCCCAAATTTAATCAATTTCTTGACTCTGTAAACTGGTTAACAGTCTGATTATACAGGGTTACTGGTAACTCGACCACTTTCATGCAAGAGGTGATCGAGGGTCTCAAATGTAATAGTTTTAACCCCCCATACGTAATTCCGAAAACCAATAGTTTTCGAGATAATTAACGTTTATTGTTTTTCAAACAAATGTCCAAATTTCCACACTAGATCCTAAACTAAGAAAAAAACCTGTTGTTGATTTTGATAATTTTTATTTTAGTATTTAACTAACACATACACAAAGCTAACTTAGTATTAAAATGTTTCAAAATACTAAACAGTTTCAAACTAAATACAAATATTTAAAAAATAATCAACAAAATTTTTACGTTCACCGTAAAATAAAATTATCTAGACCAAAAAAAATTATACGAACAGTTGAATAAATCGCTAAAAAACTTTCCTACCTAATAACCTTTTCAGAAAGATTATAAACAGCAATGAATAAAAATCACCTATTCAAAAAGAACGAATGACAGTACAATTATTATTGATAAATCAGTAACATACTAGAATGTTTGCAAATGCGGTCGACGATTTTATCCAAGTAAAATAAATTAAATCCACTCAAAGTTTCTAGAGATCTTGCTTAATATGTTGCCCCTGATTTTGGATACAAGTATGGATCCGCTTCCTCACTTCGGTTTTTGTAACTCGTGTTGAAAAAGTTCGTTTCATCTCCTCCGCCGCATTGATAATTTTTTGCCTTATTTTGTCAGCAAACTGGAGTCTCCTCGTAAACCAATGCCTTCATGTGACCCCAGATGTAAAAATCAAGAGGTGTCAGATCTGGGCTCCGCGCAGGCCATGGTATGGGTTCACCCCTCCCTATCCGTTTGTTCGGGTATGTGTTGTCAAACAACTGCCGAATTGTGATACGGTAATGTGCTGGACAACCATCATGCTGGAATATCATATTGTTGATGATTCTGTATTATGTTGATAATTTTTGTTAAATAGTTACTTGTGGTTGTACTGTCATTCTTGTCCTTGGAATAGGCCATCAGATAAGGAAGTTTTTAAAATAATTTGTTTGACTGGTCGTGTATCTTTTTTTGAGCTAGACAATTTTCTTTCGCGGTTGATATAAAAATTTTGTTCTTTATTTTTTAAATAATTGTATGTAGTTTGAAACTATTTAGTATTTTTGCACATTTAAGTACTAAATTAGATTTGCGTATGTGTCAGTAAAAAACTAAATTGGAAATTACTAAAATCGACAGCAGGGTTTTTTCTAAATTTGGGATGTAGTGTGGAAATTTGGAAATATCGTTGAAAAACATTAAATGTTAATTATCTCGAAAACTATCGGTTTTCGGAATTACATATGGGGGGTTAAATCTACTGCATTTGAGTCCCTCTATCACTTCCTGCAGGAAAGTGGTCGAGTTACCAGTAACCCTGTATACCAAGCCGATTTTTAAAAACCCGACAAAGTTTAAACTAAATCCTCCCCTGAAGATACTGACATAATTATCTCAGGTTTGAAAAAATCGGTTAGGTGAATCCTTAGATTACATATTGTTTGTTGTTAAAGAGGTAATCAGCAAAACTCGAGGTATGTATTACAAAATACCTCTAACATAACATGACTTCTAAATCCAGTGATAATGGATAACCTGATATATCGGTTATAAAATTTCTCACAAACTATTTTCGTTGATCAAAAAAAGATCTTTCTAAAGTCATAACGCATCATCATATATTTTATACTTACTATAGAATACTCAACAAAAAGTCGCATATTCAAAACGTTCACTTTATAACAGTAATTATAAAACAGCCAATTAGTGGCTGTTTATAAAAATAACAGCTATAATAACATAGTTGAATGTATAAATATAAAAGTAATTATTTTGTAACCTTGACGTATGAAGTATGAACCTGTTCGACCCACAAAGCAATCAAAATAGCATAACTGCAGAAGGTTTGAAGATCATCTTTCTATACGGAAGTAATAATATCTTTGGAAAATATAGGTTATTTGTATTTTGTGGGGACATGGTTGCCTAGTTTGGCATAGTTTCTTATATTACTAGGAACAGAAAGTGCTTATTGGGTTTTTTCACACACAGATTTATTTAGTATCATAATGTATGGTGTTATCGTATTCGAAATATATAATGGAATAGAAAAAAAACAATCGTTAAATGGAAATACATAAACGTATTTTTTCTATTAGTTAGTTTACTAACAGTGCACGTGAAAAATCATGATGTCATGACAATGCTTCTTCCCCAATGCAGTGATACGGAGGCGTAATGTCGATTCAACCATGAAGTAATAAAATTCCATTGTTTTTTTCTTCTATTTAGTATGTCTCTAAGAATGATGTGATGGCCCTTAAGCGTCTATTTACGTGTAATATATGATCTTACTAACATATTATGTTTTCAAATTTGATTTAGCCACACATCAATGTTTTGTACCCTCTGCATCCTTCAGTTGAGGTGAAAAGTTTGCTACTAAAACATGGGGTAGATCTGATATTACTAAAATAAAATGTCATTGTACACAGACTGCTACTGCAACAAATGCGAACAAATTCTACTGTTTTCGGAAATCAATTCTACAAACTAAAATGGAAAATACTGAGACTTTGTTCTCGAACATTTTAGAGATCACTGGTCGTTTCTCAAAACTTTTTGGACGATATAAAATACGAGTAGAACGAGATCTGCAATTGGTAGCTGCAAAAGATTATATTATAATTATATACAAAGGATTTTTCAATGCCCTGATTGTATTCAGTTGTTTCTAACACCAGAGGTACATTTAAAGATATAATCTCCAGTGAGAAATTGTAGAAGCCTTGCTTTTGAATGATTTCGTGGTCTATGATCATCAATTTATTCATACATAATATGCTTTATATCCGCCGTCTTTCCTGGATTTACACAGAAAATTTCCATAATGTGTGAAAAAATCACAAGTAGAAATATTTGACGATAAAAGTATAGATCGTAGCATGGCGGGAGGCGGTTATGAAAAAAAAGAAATTTGAACTTTTCCTCATACTGATCAATATTTTTATTTGTACGACTTGTTTTTTGTGAAAACCTATCATTATGATGGTTCTTATATTTTTGAGACTGCGACTCCTGAACATCAAACCTTACGTTCAAGTTCTGAACAAATAAATAAACATTTCCGAAAGCCAAGCATGAACAATTAGTTTCTTTTTGTTCATTGGTCTCACCACTTGTTGCTATGGCTGCAACCCCAAGATTGAACCCTGCTCATTAACTAGTCAGTCAAAACTACCCTTCCTCTATGTATGACATGTATTATCCACGCTTACGTATCAAGACTTCAACGCCCATGTATGGATCCCTAATGTTGATACTTTTGCTGTTTATCGGAAATCCAAGTAGGTCATGACCATGTTGCTGCTTTCCAGAAATTGCATAATACCTTCTTGGATGCTGCGTCGATTGGCCTAATGTGATATAAGTGGGTCATTCTGCTTCTATGCTTCCCGACGACCAGTCGTAGCCAGTTTTTGCGAAGATGTTTACTTGAAATGTTGTTCTCATCCAGCAGCGGATATGCAGTTACCGGAGAACGGTATAGTGCCCAATAGTCCAGTCCCATTCACCTTGGAAGCATCTTTCATATTTTCCTGAATTTGAAGAGAACACAAATGCAATATTTGAAATTTCCTAGCAACACCTGACTTAAATCGATTAGTCAATCGCAAAGGTGCTGTGGTACTACAGACTGGTCTATAGGATCAGAAAGTATGAGCATATTTATCATAAAATTGAGTAGTGCAACTGGCTTAATATACAGGTTGTTTTCAAAGTGGGGAGTTTCTTTTTCAGAAAGAACTACCTTTGAAATGACAAAAGCTAATGTACGATGACTCAGCAGTAGAAGAATAAAAAATGGTAAGAAAATCCTTACTATTCGTTCGCTGAAGTTTTAAGTGAGGTCCTGTCATATGAGTCTTATAGAGACTTATAGAAAAACCAAGTATTTCTTCTTCAATTTGGACCATTCGAGGTTGTGAGTACTATATGCTCTTTGAAGAAAAGTCCTAACTTAGGAAATACCCTGTAGATCATAGAAGAAAACTTCATTTGGCTAACTTTATCCGTAAAATCTGGACATATCCTAAACCACCCAACCTACTCTAAGGCCTAAAATCACGCCAAAAAGTGCATTCTAAGCATATTAGATTCAGAAATACCTTCACCTTGCCTCAGTACACAATGTTCACATCATCTGCTATCTGGTTAATTTAAAGGCTACAATATAAGGTAAAACTATAGCTTCTTTCCGAACAATAAGGTACATTTTTTCTAACATTGCTTATTACGATAATGATGATTCTTGTATAACTCTAGATTAATAACCAGTTGGTTTCTGTTCTTTAAGATTTTAGTGACCGTTCTCAGTATTATCTTGGCTTCTTATCATTTTACCTTCTATACTAGTGCAACTGTTTGAGTTTTTCTTCTGCTCTCCTAGGCGCTAGCTAAATGTTTCTTTTGTTTCCTCATTTGCCAAGATTACCGGTGGTTCAGTTCAGCTAAACTTCACCTCCTTCATACAGGGTGACATAGAAGAAAGTAAATTACATAGTGCCACACAATAGAGGACACTAACATAAGAAAAAAAGTTCCATTACGACTAAAACCAGCTTCGTCAGTAATCAAAATTGATAAAATAATGTTTTGTCTTTGGTTTTGCAACCATTCGAAAAATTGTACACCAGGAACAAAGTCATGTTCCAATAGTGAATGAATTTTTTGGAAATGATATGGGCGAAGAAGTTGCACATTGAAAGTTTGTCTGATTCACGGTTAAGGTTTCGCACCGCTAAACCTGTTTTCCTGGTGCTTGTTCTCGGATTATGTTCTACTATTCGAAAACAGTTTCTTCTTTTCTGGTCCTGGTAACCACACTATTCAATTTTGGTTTTCTAAAGCAGCCTTCTTCTCTCAAACGCCTATGCACATCAATAAAATGTTCGAACATTAAAAACTTGTCTTAAAGGCTATCTTTCTGGATAGATACATTGAGCTTCGCCACATAAATATGTCCCTGTATTTTTCAAAAGTGTAGTGAACCATTTTTGAAAGCAATTTTGTCGATAATGACATACAGTGTATAGCAAAAAGAGTTAGGACCGAGTCAATAGAGATGGAACCCTATATGTAGCGCCCTCTATCGGTAATCACAAAAATAAGATCATATTTGAATTTAGCATGATAAAAGAACCCTGTATACCATATTTCATCCATTTCTTAAGTCTCTGGCTAAAGATATTAAAAAAACCCCAAACAAAGTTAAAATTCATCACCCAAGGCCTTGCGGACCCATGTTCATAGGAACTTTTTTTCTTATTTTAGTGTCCTGTATTGTATGGCACTATGCAATGTACTTTTTTCTGTGTCACCCTGTATATGTTTGTGTTGTTTTATTATTTTTATAAAGACGCTTTACAACATTAAAAAACAATAAGGTGCAGATCGTGCCGACACACCGGGCTGCTATTCCATCACCCAGTGACCGCTCCTCACACTGTGAAGTGAGCAATCACTGGGTCCGCGAATCGTACGTCTTAAGTAGACGAAAGGACCCATTGTCAGGCTATAAGTGTCTAATTTGACTGTATTAGTATCGTAGTGAGAAGAGCAGAGAGCCCGCAGTCTACTGCATACAGCTAGACTCGTTGACCTATATAAATCCCAAGGCTTTTTTAGCAAGCTTTGCGGTAAAACTAGCTACTCTAGCCTTTTACGGGCACTGATGCTTTTCAGCGAGGAAACACTCGTTCAATTAAGGTATGAGGTGTGATTGGTACCGTATCTGGCATAGATTGCCAGGATTAGGTTAATGGGGCTGATGAAATCTTTCTATGGGAACATTCCGATGGACTAATTGGACGATAATACAGTAACGGTGGAGAAGCAAGTTGGTCTGAAGTTTCATTCGACGAATGTTAGGTCATTCTTGCCCTGAACTGGGCTTACAAGGGACTGGCGAAGGCCTGGATAGAGGGAGATGACTGCAGGCAAGTTAAAAGGTTTAAAGCAGGCAATGACAAGAACTATACGCTCTGGGTTTTGAACATATGCATAGAGACACTCTCAGCCTTTTGGTAGGGGTTCTCACGTGGCTCTCACAGGCAATTGCCGGCTCAGCAGACATTTGTCAGTCATGACAGTGGAAGAGGAGTCAGTATACTCAGTGAACTGACTTTTTCCTAGAAGTCTGGTAGGTTCAACAAGGAGGAGTTTTCTTGAAAGTGTTTAGTGTTGGTTCTAAGGGGTCGTTAAAAAGAGTCGAAGGCGGCCTACTTGCCTAGCTTCGCCCCCCCCCCCCCCTCACTACTACTACTAGTACTTCATTCGACGAATCTCCGAACACCAAGAGCAATAAAAGATCCTAATATTCCTAAAATATTAAACCCGAGACCGGAGAGCATTTAAACTGTTCTTCATGAGTGAAGAAATGTATTAAAAATGGTATCATAATTCTGAAAAGCAAAGGCATATTTAGATGCTTTCCATACAATCATTTTTTTCTCGGGAATCAGAGGCGTATTAATTTGAGGGTGCTGACGAAAAAAAAAAATCAGAACTTCAGGTTTGCTTAAAAAAATGAAAATCATTATTTGATTTCTATAAAGATTATACCTAGTGTTTCGGATAATTTGGGGTGCTGATTACAAATCCGCTCGCCGTTTTGAGTTTGTCTCGTTCGATGAAAACCAAAAATTTCAGAAATTTCAGATCCTTAGGTTTGCCTAAAAAATCTCATATCGTTATTTGGCTTTCTATATTAAGATGAATCCTTGCGTTTTCGATAATTTGAGGGTGCTGATTACAAATCCGCTCGCCGTTTTGAGTTTGTCTCGTTCGATGAAAACCAAAAATTTCAGAAATTTCAGATCCTTAGGTTTGCCTAAAAAATCTCATATCGTTATTTGGCTTTCTATATTAAGATGAATCCTTGCGTTTTCGATAATTTGAGGGTGCTGATTACAAATCCGATTGCGTTTTGAGTTTTAGTCCCGTTTGAAACAAAACAAAAATTTCGAACCGATTTTCAGGTTAGGTACCTACCTAAAAAATAGAAAATCTTTATTTAGCTTTCTATTAAGATGAAACTTGGTGTTTTGGATAATTTGAGGTTGCTGATTACAAATACGGTCCTAGTTTTGAGATTCAGAATTATTTGACGAAAATAAAAAATTTCAGATCTTTCAGATCTTCAAGTTTACCTAAAAAATCGAAAACCTTTATTTAGGTTTTGTATTAAGATGAAATCTTGTGTTTTGGATAATTTGAGAGTGCTGATTACAAATTAATCCGATTGCAGTTTTGAGTTTCAGTTTCAGTTCAGTTTGAGTTTCCGCTTGAAAAAATCAAGAATTTCGGACCTTTCAGATTTTCAGGTTTGTCTAAAAAATCGAATATCTTCATTTGGCTTTCTATTAAGATGAAACCTGGTGCTTTAGATAATTTGAGGGTGTTGATTACAAATCCGGTCGTAGTTTTGAGTTTCAGTATTATTTGACGAAAATCAATAATTTCAGATCTTCAGATTTACCTTAAAAATTGAAACCCTTTATTTAATTTTCTATTAACATGAAATCTCGTGTTTTGGATAATTTGAGGGTTTTGATTACAAATCCGGTCGCAGATTTCAGTTTCAGTCTCGTTTGAGGAAAATCAAAAATTTCAAATCTCTCAGATCTTCTTCAGGTTTGCCTGAAAAATCGAATATCTTTATTTGGTTTTCTTAAAGTCTATTCAGTCTCGTGTAACGAAAATAAAAAAATTCATACTCTTCATTAGACTAAAAAACAAAACAAGTTCAAACCAATGCATAAAAATTACAGAAGCAATCTCATCGACGCCATTTTTTTGTCTTCGTATAAATATCCCTGGAAGTATGGGATTAGGGATGGTATTCAAGGCACGGCTGATTAGGTAGGCACAAAATGGGATGGTCTTGCGATAAAAAGTTAATAGGCTTAAGAGGGTCATTTGGAAGTTGGGGAGTTACCGGCGCATTCCGGAAGTTGTGGTAATGGAAGTTACGTGGAGGCCATGTTTACGGTTGCACTTATATGGGGGAAGATGTTTTTTCGCGGAAAAGAGCTTTAAACTCCACTCCCATTTTGTCGGTTTTGTTGACACACCGTAAAGTCGTAAAAAGTCAGCATATAACGGTTTCCATGTAAAGAGGCCGTATATAAGGGGAGGTTTAGGGGGTTCAACCCCCCCCCCCCATGAGTATTCCCATGAATGAAATAACTACTAAAATAATACAAAATAAAAATACTCTAAATGCTTTCTCCAAGCTTAGGCCCGGTTGTACAGTCTCAGTTCAAGCACAGTTAAACGTTGAACTCAGTACAAATATAGAAGTCCAGTTGTACAAGGTCAGTTCAACTCTAAGCTCGGTTCACTAATTTATATTTTTAAGGTTCAGCTGAGCGCTCGAATTTGGGCGCTTAAACCGAGTTCTAAGGACCTAATGTGTCGTAACCAGCCTGTCCGTTAACTGTATTTGTTTATTTTTCTGTATGTTGTGACAACTATTCTCAATTGAGGTTCAAATTTCGGACATTTTACCGATTTTTGTAATTTTTTGTCTGCCCATTAGCTGTATTTGTTCATTTTGCTGTAAGTTGTGCCAACTATTTCCGATTACGGCTCAAATTCCGGACATGTCCGGGATTTTCCGGACGGATGGTCACCCTAGTCGTAACCTAATTTAATAATTTTATTTAGACATGGCCGACTCTACACTAGTCGGCCATGATTTAGATAAAATTTTGCAAAGTCATTTGTTGTAAATTAAAGTACGTAATGTCTCAGCAGCTCAGAAAATCTCCTGGAACTAACAAATGATGGAGACTTCGATGAAGCAGTAGAAATATTAAGAAACGCAAGAAGGCGTCAAAAGAAATACAGAGATAGAGTTGATCATTTTTTGGTGTGGAAGGACGATGAATTCATTCAAAAGTTTCGACTTTCTAAACAAGGTGTTCGATTTGTTATAAACCAGGTTAAAGCACAAATAAAGTCTCCATCAGAATGGCGAGTACTTTTTTGTTTATGTAATGAATCAAAAGTATTTTGTAATCCTATTGTTTTTCAGGAACTGTGCTGTGACTGCTAAAGAAATGGTTCTTGTCATGCGACTGAAAACTTTCTTTGAATCGTTTTATACGTATCTTTCCTGAAAAACTATTGTTTATTACAATTACCATCAACCCATAACCAACAAAACAGCATTCAAACAAATAATTTTTGACAGAACAGACCAACTACGCATGCGTTAATGTTACCAACCTAACTACTTCTTTCTTGAACCTGGTTTTGTAGAGCTGGGATTATAAATAGGCTGTACAACGGAAATGAATTTTTGAACCGAGTTCATCATTGAGCATAGTTTAATAGAACTGTGGCTTGAACTGAGACTGTACAACCGAGCCTTAGTGATTCATTCTGCTACTAACCAATCGCTCGGCGCTCATGAAACATTAGCAGGGATACAATTCATATACCGTTTTAAGCAAATTTAAGTTCGTTTTTACAGTCAATACTTAAGGGTCCCTTAAGTAAGGTTTTGTGTTTCGAAACCTTACTTGAGAATCTCTTGCGTGAGTCTTGAGTAATACTCAAGTAACGAAATATCAACGTGACATATCAACATGACCTTTCGTCGATTTTAGGTTAATTTTGGAGTACGGTGTTGTCAGTTTCTGTCACGTCCGGAAAAATGTGCGCCACCGAACACGAAATACTGGTGCAATACAAAAAGGGATAACAGAAAACTGCGTGGGCATAGGCAAAGAAATTGACTTATCTTTGCAATATGACGACGTCACCAAATGAGGGTCGCTTGAGTAATCCTCAAGTATCCTTGAGTATTACTCAAGGGATACTTGTGGAACGACTATGCATACGGACCTAAGACATTACAAAGTAGAGTCTTTTCTTTTATACATGGCCGCATGGTCAACGCCTAGCTACGGCCCTGGTTTTAAAGTTAAACTTTGAATACCTGATAGCTCTCTAGTTATATTTTAGTTAATTTTGCACTGTTTGTACAAAGTCTCCACAGAACTTTTGACAGTAACATTTAATGTATATATAGAAATTCGGGAAAATATAGAAATATCTAATAGCTCTTCAGTTGTATTTTAGTCAGTTCTTTCTACACTGTTAAAGTTGCTGCCTTTATTGCAGCTCCAAAGTCCCTATAGAATTTTGGAGAGTAACATTTAATAGAGGAGAATATGGATCAAAAAATTGGGAAAATATGCGTCCTTCATTGCAGATCCAAAGTTTCTATATACAATTTTTTTGATAATATTATTCATTACAGTAAGACATGGTTCAAAAATTGGGAAAAATATGAAAATATCTAATAGTTCTTCAGTTGTATTTTAGTTAATTCTTTCTACACTGTTTCAAAGTTGCTGCCTTTATTGCAGCTCCAAAGTCTCTATAGAATTTTGGAGAGTAGCATTTAATAAAGGAAAATATGGATAAAAAAATTGGGAAAATATGGAAAAATTTAATAGCTATCCAGTTGTATTTTAGTTATTTAGTTTTACACTGTGTCAAAGTTGCTCCCTTCATTGCAGATCCAAAGTTTCTACCTACAACATTTTTGATAATATCATTCATTACAGTAAGACATGGTTCAAAAATTCGGAGAAATATGAAAATATCTAATAGCAATTTTCATTTTTTCATTTTGTACGGTATAAAAAATGATTTCTTTATTGCAAATCCAAGGGTTCAAAAAAATGTTTGAATGAGTTCAGTATTAAGACAAATAGTTATATTTTTATCTAATTTGAGCCACATGTCTTTTCGGTTAAATATGAAAATCATCGATTACAGAGTAGAGACCGACTGAAAACCCTTTTTTTGTTTTTAGCTGACTGATAGTCGGGGTAAGGCACTTTATAGTTGAAAACCAAAAACGAAATTCGGCATGTCTTTTTTTCTCCAATAAATGAAATCCGGAAGATTTCAACGTAGTGGCTCATATAATGAAACTTTAAAAGTTGGAAATTGGCTACCATGGAGCCTTAGCACCACAGAACTACACATTGGGGGTTGAAGAAGTATCCTCTTTTAGGCGCATTAGAGATTTCTCATATTTTTGTACTTTTTTGGGAGAGGTTAAACTAAGGTGCTAGAAGGATATCAACCACTTTTCGATAATAATTTGAAAATTGTGCTTTGGTGTATTGAAACCTAGATATCTAGTTATTGTAGAAGTCAGAGATATATGAGTTGTTTACATTTTTTTTCGGGTCTCAATCAGTATCGACACTTCTGTAGTGCAGTTACGTTATTATTATTATTATTATTATTTATAATAATTCAGAAAGTCGTAGGAGATCAAAATAATCGAAAATACCAATTTACAATAGATAAAAACAAAATAAATTGATCTACTTATTGTTAAATAACATTTCATTATACACAGACATATAGAATTTTGACTATACTAATGGTCGTGTAACAGCGTAGCAAAAAAAGCCGAAAGCTATAAGGGTCATTCGACCGGTCGGGTGTCTTGTGAAGGATTAAGGGGTCCTTTGTAGTGTCGGCACTCGATAGGAGCACAAAAAATGTAAACAGCTCTTATATTTCTGACCTGTAATAATAATACTGAAATTATGTGAGAAGGAGGGCCAATCTTCAGGTAGTTTCATGTTTTTGCTTAGTAATAACTACTTCTGTGCCTGATGCTGTGTTATGAGCAGCCAAAAAACTCGGTAGTATATAGCTTTTAGGTTTATCTGACAACAAATAATGGTTTTGTAACTAAAATTTTTACATGGCTGTTGATCACATGAAGTAAAATACTGAGTTTTTTTTAGAAGTGAAAAATCACCACTTGAAGCATTTACTATGTGCCATAAATTAATTCACACCAAACGGTAATTTGTTTATTTAAAATTAGAAATAGCTTTGAAAGAATATATCAACCAGTTTTTTGCGGATGCATAGAAGTTGTTTGGTTTACACTCCCACTAAGTGCTTGATTGAAACCAAAAGCCTCGATTTATGACATCAACTGGATCGTTCTCAAAACAAACCTTAAATTGAGAAGTGTGAAAAAATTTTTATCTAAACAGATCTTAGATTATAGAGGATGGCTACTTGAAATGATTGGCTGTACGAAAGCAGAGAACAAAATATTTTTAATACATCAAAAAGAATTGTATAGCCTTTGGATAAATAATGCTTTTATAATTAATTAAGACCCTATTAATACCTTTCAAGATTTCATTTAGTCACCAAATGTGTACTAATTTTTGAAGCAACATATTGTAAAAATTACTTGTTATTTTGACTGATACTTGGAGCAAAACAAACAACAAAGCAATGTGCTTCTATAAATCTAAGATTGCTGGCGACTTTCTTCTAAAATATAATTTTTTTAATAAAGTTCTAGTTAAAATATATCAACACAAAATACTCGTAAGTGAAAAGACGCCACACAAACCAATTCTAAAAAATGCATCACTATGGTGCATGCCGCGCTTGAGTTTGCCTGAGGTTGCGAGCGACCGCTTGTGATGTTTTGATAACATTTTTATCTATTTTAAATGTTTTGACTTATAATAAGAGTAGAACTTAACACGGAATGTAAGTGAGCCTCTAAAAACATGACTTGAAGCTAAGCGGTTTGGCTGTCTACGTGAGTAAACGTCTCTTACGGGGCATAGTTTCCATTAACAAATACAAATGGTTCTCAAGTAAACCACAAATTTTATTGATATTGGAAAAAAGCAAGATACAAAAATTAACAATTTAGTTTTTCAAGTTTTTCTTGCTGAAACTCAACGTTAAGCTTAAGTGTTTCATAAAAATTGCTGGCATTTGAGTTGTGTACAATCATCATAAAGAATAAATACAAAAAGAAAATTATAAATTATAGGTGCGGTTTTCTTAAAACGCCATACAATCAATAGCTTAAAAAACCATTAAATTGTTATGAACTTTTTCTATTTCTCCCGTATATTGCCAATCTTACGGTGCTTCTGATTATTTTACAGGTTTCAAGAGCTTAGGTCACCCAAGCGTTAGATCATGTATTAAAATATTTTTTTATAATTGTCAGTATAAAATGACTCATTTCTCGAGTAATCAACTTGTCAGCTAATATTTTCTTTAGAAGAGTCTGTTGGATGATTATATAATGAAGATCTAACGAAGTTAATACAAGTTTTTGCTCGTCGAAAGAAGAGTAAACCTAACAGGACTTCGAACAGCATGACTCTTGAAACAGGGATAGTCAAAGTAATTTATAATCTTTGAACTCATTTAATAATAGTGAAATAACAAAATGTCTTTATTTGTTCTCAAATTTGAGCCAAATAGCTACTCTTGCAATTAACCTCGTGAGCAAAAAACTGATATGATATTCTATAAAGCTTCTATATGTATGACTAACAAAAAATAAGCTATAAACTATTCTAAAACATGTTTTTAAAAACCCTCATCTGGCACATCCTTTTTGAATGACAATTTGTTCCTAGACTTGTGATCTAGTTTGATGATAGTCTTTCAATGCGCTATATTATGTAAAATATTTGTATTATGTTTAGGTATAGTAAGGAGGTAGTTATGTCTTAAATTTGTAGAAATAATGACTCCACGTGGTACAAGCCTGGTAACAAGATATGCATGTTTATTAGTTGTTGCACAAAAACAATTAGAAGGTATTTATACTGACAGTTTAGAGGTAGTCACCCCTAATTCCTTATTTTCGACGAGACATGCGTATATTTACGCAAAGGAAAGTTCAAGACGGAACCCTTTAGCCACCTCGAAAACGCGTGAGAAGTATGGAGTCAAGTATGGAGTGGACTACTTGATGGCAGGCCAGTAGCCAGGATTTCACTCGGGGGGGGGGGGGGTGTTTTGAGCTCGATATATATTTTTGCTGGCTGTTATCCATTCTTTTATATCAAAAACTTAACTATATCAAATATAGAATAACCAAACGATATGAGTATAAAATTTATATACTAAACTCAAAAATTGTCCATTATCATTATAGCCTACTTGGATGTAAAGGTGCAACTTAAAAATGATTTCATCTCTGAATACTGACTAAAAACTGTATGCAACATAATACTCGGATGTGTACATAAATTCAAGTGCCGTTTGAGAATTTTCTTTATTTTCATCAACACCAAAACAAGGAAATTTGGCATAAACTGCAAATTGGTACATCTAGCTTTTCAACGATGTATCACGAGTTAGTAGTACTTTCTTCTTTCAGTACCATCTCCTCAGCGGAGGTTGGCGACCATCATTTGGAGCTCTTCTCTGTCTTGGGCTAAACGAATGATTGTGCAGGCCTCTCTGATATTAAACCACGGCGTAAGTTCCGAAGCCAGAACTTTTTTCGCCCGATCCCTCGTCGTCCTTCGATCTTTCCCTCAACGATCAGTTGTAACAACTCGTACTTACTATTTCTAAAAATATGGCCAAAATATGCTGCTTTTCTTCGTTTTATTGTGGTTAAAAGTTCCTGTTCTTTATTCATTCTCTCTAGTACCCTAGTGTTTGTTACCCGCTCGGTCCATGATATCATTAACATGAGTCTCTATAGCCACATCTCAAAAAAGTCCAAACGTGACATGGTCCGAGCTTTTGATATCCATCCCTCAACTCCGTATAATAATGTGGACAGTACATAGCATTCTGTTGCTTGCTTGCTTGTTGCCATCGAGTAGTCAAACTTAAATCTCGGTTGCAGAGTATCGTTTTTATTTTGAAAAAAGTATTTCTGGCTATTTCGATTCTGCTTCTAATCTCTTCATCAGGATCCCATTTATCATTTAGCCAGCATCCCAAATATTTGAATCTGTTTACTCTTTCTACGTCCTCATTGTTTATTTCTATTCTTAGTTAGTAGTACTATTAGAAATAATTGCTGATATTGTTTATCTGTCAATTATTTTAATGAGCAACACTTAGAACTTACGTGGTGGAAACCCTCAAATTTCTGTTTAAATTAATTTCGATTCCTTGAATATTTTACCCAATAATTGACCATCTCCAAACTTTATTCAGACGGTTTCTTCTAAGCTCGTAACAGTTTAGAATTATGTAAATCACCAAGATATGAGAGCAGACGACAGAAACGTTCTGCCGGTGCGCCATCTGGTACCCGAAGGTAACGGCAACCAAAGAAAATCGCTGCTAAACAGCAGCAGACTTCTTGGTGGAATAAGCGTGCAACAGCTGTCTGCGTACTGGTGGATTGACGGAGATATAGAGCAACCCTCGTTCACCAAGATCGTTCGTAACTTTCGCGGGGGGGGGGGGGGGGCTCTGGCTACGTGCCTGCTTGATGGTGATTTTTTTCCACCGTATTACATTGTCCGCAAATCGATGTCCAACAAAGCACCCCACTTACCCCTACCACCTCTTCTATTAACACGTTTCCTGGTACATACACAACATAACGTCGCCACCGTTTAAAACCCTCCAGGTCTGGCTTGTTGATTGGACAACATCACAGGTAAATTGAAGTGTTAACAAGGTAGCCTCGCCGTCGAGCAGGACACTGCGTTATATCTCGCGTAGGATGCGGCCAGGAATCAGATTTTAATTTTAAACTACAATAGCATCCTCGAAGGGGGCGAAGTTGCAGGGTAATTTGAATACAATGGACGCCACAGGAAAAATATGAAGTACATAGCCGAGCGTGTTTGTTTTCCATGTTACCAGAAGAGGAATGTTGATGTAACATAATATTACAGCATATTCATGTTCCAGCAGTGCGACTCTATAGATATTACGCATACATTTTGGCTGAGTAATCATGGCCTTCACATGAGCTGAAGCAGGCTGTTTCATATCTCCGTATACACGGTTGAGCACAGAGTCGCATTAGAAATGGAATATGTCAGATCAGAGCTTGAAGCTTTTCAAGCCCACTATTAATAAATGGGGCTTACCATCGCTCACACGTAGGGAACAGGTAGCACTTATCAGAATGAGAATAGGTCACACGTTCCTTATACACTCACATCTCTCATTAGCAAACCCTCCACCAATATGCGAAAGGTGCAATCTCATACTTACCTTGAAACATATATTACTCGATTGTCCCTTATATTCAGCCGCTAGACTTGTCCATAACATGCCAAATGATTTGCAAATTTGCTTACTCCCTACTAGCAATATTAAAGCTACCCTAGAATTCCTTAAATCTATTAAAATCTTTCGTAAAATATAAATTTATCCTTCCTTTTGAAGCACATGTGATCGTATGGATAAGCAGCGGCTAATAATCAAAGCAGTTGATGCCGCTATATAAATAAATTAAAAAAAAACTATTTGAATATCGATATCTGGTGCAGGAGGGAACAAATGTCTATAAACTCCCGCAAAACTATTGATATTCCGTTTACTAAATTGCTTGAGAAGAAAAGTAGGAAAGAATTTACTTGAGTATATTCAACGGCGTTCTCACTGTGGAGTTTGTTGATATAAAAATTTATTTTTTTTTATTATAATGACTAAACCGGATTTTTCCCGGACTAGTAATCGACAAATTCAACTTTAATCTTAAAAAAGGAGAAAAAAGTTGTTGACCGCGGTGAGTTTCGAACCCTCGCCCTTTCGGAATATCAATACACCGTACATAATACGTCGTCAGTTAGGTACCTGTCGTAATTTAATTCAGTTTTTTTTAAACCGGAAGTGATATTGACAAAACCGGATTTTTTCAGGATTATTTTTTTCATGCTGATACCGAATCTGTATGTAGTTTTTCTCTAGCACCTGCAGTTTTAGCTATCTTTTGTATATGGACAGACGGACGGACGGACAGACAGAGGCTCTGCATAAGCTCTCTCCAGTGACTTCAGTGAGTCAGTGAGAGCTAAAAAACTAGAATATATCCGAGAAAGTACAGACAAATATCGACACAGAGCAAAACTACAGCATATTCTGCTGGAAGGCTTATAGTATTTTATACGAGATTTTATATAAAACACTATTCTCATATTGTCAACCTGAAACTGGCATTGTATTTTATTTTTTGTGCTTCTGAGTAATTGTTATTTGATCAGCATTTTTTTGTTTCAGGTAAGAATGCCATCACAATTTCTTTACTTTATTTTTGGTAAGTGCTAGGGTTTAAATATTGATTGATACCATTGATTAAAGTTTAATACTTTAATCAATGTTGATACTTATAGCGTGTGTATGGTCTTTGGTCTTACCAAATATAGTTAAATATCTATTCTGGAATTGTTTTAAAATTATTTCTTAGCGTTGTTGAGTTTGACATCTAAATATTTGTACATCATACTGTTGAATTAAACTGGACTGCTAAACGAGGAACCTAATGCACCCCGAAAAGTTTGGGGTAGTTGCTCTATTCTTGGTTATTCTATGGAAATTTTCTGGGTATCTATGTCAAAAAAACTGGAAGAAACCAAATAATACCAAAAATAGTTACATAAATAAGTCAAAATAAAAATTCTGGTATTACATGTCAACAAAAGAGAAAGATTATACCTACCGTATTTCATTTCTGGTATACGTTTTTAAAATTAGAATTGAAAAAAATTTATTTGATTTGATTTAGATTACGATGAGATTTCTTGACATTCAAATACTTCCAGACAACGCCCTGTTAAAAAAATCTAAGAGGTATCTGTGGAAGTGAGGTCGACATTTATAGCAACAACTTAAAACGATATATGTTAACTACCGTCATTACTTGTCAGATCACACCGTACTTTAGGTGAAACTTTAAGCCAGAAACTTGTAGTTCTGTTCTTTGGATCTATGTATAAACATTCTATTTTCGACAAGCTTCAGCGGTATTTCAAATAACATGAACGTACCAATAAATCTCGTCAGTAGAAAAAAACAGGTTTTATTTTTGTCCCAGATTAAGTAGGTACAAGTCTTTAACGTTTCCTGGATACGCCAGGAAAATTAACGTTGAAAAACGATATTTGGTAAGAGTGAGCTAGGTACAATAAAAATATATGATATCCAGCAAAAGAACTGCTTCAGAAATTGTCCAAAAATCGTGAGATGAATAAGAAAGTTTTAGGTATTACTAAAAAAAAACATACAAAACAATACAAGGATTTGAAGACATACATAGGAAAGCCTTTAGAATTTCCTTAAACAAATCGTAGAATTTTATGTTATTTAGATGTAATTTCAGAGATATGATAAGAGAACATCATTTTCGTATCGAATATAATCGTTAGGTCCTTAATACAATCTCTTTCGGCAACTTTTACATTTGTTATTTTGTAATGGAATTCTAACGGTTTAATGATTTTGAAAAATGTAATTTTTTAGCACTTATCCAAATTAAGACTTAATAAATTTATATCACACGACCGAACAAAATTACTCAAATCACACTGAAGCTTTTCAGCCGATCCAATATATTTAATAGCCTCAAATCATCTGCAAAAAGTAAAACATGACTATTAGATATGACGTCCTGAATATCGTTAATGAAACATTTAAATAGTGGGGACCCAAATGACTACCCTGCGGAACACCCGATGTGACTGCGGTAGGAGACAAAACAGCATTGCCACATTTAACGTATTGAATGCGACCCACAAGATAGCTACTTATCCGAATAATTACAAATCTTCATTTCCTAATGCCCGCAATTTTGCAATTAATAGAGAGATTTTGAGCCACTAATAATTGGGACGACGCGGTCCGTAAAACATTATTCTGAGCATGCGCAGTGTGTTTCGAATAACGGATAAGCGTGTGCCTTTTGTACAGTTTTTGTAGTCGAAATCTGTAACGTGTATCGTTGCGTTATTTGACACTTGACATTAACAATTATTGAACCTACATATTTGATTTTAACTTAACCTCACATTATGATCGATTTGGTCGGAGATGTCCAAGAAATGTTACGTGCAACAAGTAAATACCACAAGCAGAAAATAGATCACATCACAAGTAAAATAAAAAATAGGTTCTGCAGGATCCCCGAAGCATGACATTTCAGATTTCACTACCATGGTTCAGTCACGTGATGATCACACGCTGTTGCCGGAGACGCCTAAATTTGTAGCTTTTATTGGATAATACTATCAAATAAAATTGACGGAAGAAAACCTGATTTTTTTGTACAATCATAAACCACAAAATAAGTATTGTTGCTATCAAAATCATCACGGTTCTTTTCTCATTGCCGCATCGTGGTTTAGATCTGGCAATACCGCACGTAATAATATCGTACCGTAATCTTTCGTAGACAGCGTACAACTTTATTGGTTATTCGCCGATTCGGTTATTTTGGGAGAACTGCGCATGCCACAAATAGCCGATAACGTGCAATAACGTCAGGAAATGGAAGTCCAAAAACTCTCTAATAATTTGTGATTCACCTTGTCAAAGGCCTTAGTAAAATCTGTATAAATAGTGTCTACTTGTAGTCTATTCGCAAATGCCTGAATAATAAAGTTTTGATATACTAAAAAATTTGTTGAAGTAGATTTTCCTTTCGAGAAACCGTGTTGTTGATTTATAACTATACCCTTTATCCCATAATAATAGGTTATTCACCTTTGATCTTTAGAATTCGCTTTTGTTCGTTGGGACCATCTTCCTGGAAGACCCTGTATATTAAAACTAAACTTTTATTATTAATGTACCACTATCACAGAATTTTTATTGCCAGCGGTTCGTGTGTAAACATTGTTTAACGCAATTAGTTGCTGAAAAAACCCTATTTTCCTGGCCTAGAATGTTTGACTGCATGTACATTTCTGATAAATATCAGTTCGTGTGCAGGCTAATACTTATGCATGTCCGTCTCATGTATAAATATTTCCAGACCAATTGACGTTCCAGATATCTGGAACGCGGCTGGGCTTTCCGAGAAAGAAAAATTTTTGCTCCAGTGCCAATTACTGCATGCAGCCGATGGGCCTCTGCCAGAATCTGATATTTTAAAGTTATCCTAAGAACGTACTTTCGGTTCCTCAGATTCTGAATCATACAGGACGTTCAAGTCTGGAAAATACCCTTATATTCTACAATGTGTTCCACCATCATGTCGACAAACTTTGAGGTATGAAAATATAATTAAAGTTATCGAGAAAAAATGCGAAAAAAAGGGGTCAACCTTTTAATTAATTTTTTATTACATTTTCAATTTCTGTATCACGACTCCATGGGTTCGCGCAGTTGTAGCGCCATAGCTTGATTACTTGTCGACCGATTCACGACATTTTGGACTCATTTTATAGGAGAATGACTGGACATATCAACTAAAGCAAAAAAAACAATACCTTATAATTTCCAAGGCTAAAAAAAATCACCAAACTGAAAAAAAATGTTTTTTGGGTAACTTACAAATAATTTGAAAAAAGCCGTATTAGTGCCTATTTATTAAGACATTTTAAAGTTTAGCAGGATGTTTCCTGTCTTACCACATGCAACTCGTGTATGTAGCACTAACATTTTCGACAGAATAGGCCATTTTGTATTATGACTTCTTTATCACAGCGCCATGTGTTCACGCAGTTGTAACGCCATATCTTGATTACTTATCGAGCGATTCACAGGTTTTTGGACCCATTTGATAGGGGAATGACTGAGCATATCAACTAAGGCAAAAAAATAATAACCGACAATTTCTTGGCCAAAAAAAATCCACCAAACTTAAAATAAATTTGTAATGCACTTGTTTTGGTTACTTGCAAATAATTTGGAAAAAAAATCATATTAGTGCCTATTTATAAACTCAGTTTAATGTTTATCAGGATGTTTTCTGTCTAACGACATGCAATTTGTTTGTGTAGCACTGAAATCATCGACAGGCTTTTTTATTACGACCAATTCAGTTTGGTTTGGTTTTTTTAGCCTTAGAAATTGTCAGATATTATCTTTTTTGCCTTATTTGATATGCCCAGTCATTCTCCTATAAAATGAGTCCAAAATGTCGTGAATCGGTCGATAAATAATCAAGCTATGGTGCTACAACTGCGCGAACCCATGGAGTCGTGATACAGATATTGAAAATGTAATAAAAAAATTAATTAAAAAGGTGACCCCTTTTTTTCGCATTTTTTCTCGATAACTTTAATTGTATTTTCATACCTGAAAGTTTATCGACATGATGGTGGAACACATTGTATCATCATCATCATAGTCACAATGTCTTAACAGACATGTTGTGAACTCGTAAATTGCATAAGTTGGAGCTATAGTATTGCCAACACGAATATTATCAATAGTTTTGAGAACTGTAGCTCGCCATCGTTCGCGATTTACTGTCAGTTCAGTGGCGCTCTTGATAGTCATATCCAGCAACTGTTTCGTCGTATCCACCCAGCAGGTAGGGGAACGGCCACGGCGCCGCCCACTCGGGGCGTGACCCTGAACTACAAGTTTCTCCATATTAACGCTTCTGTAAATATGTCCGAAGAATGTAAGTATTCTCATCGACACAATGGAGGATAGTCTCTTTGGATTACCAAGCTCATCCAATATGGAAGCATTAGTTCGATGGGCGGTATAAGGAATTCTCAGCATTCTCCTCCACGTCCACATTTCAAAAGCATCTATGCGAGCTCGATCTGCCTTTTTAACAGTCCAAGTTTCCGAGGCATACGAAAATATGGAGAACACAAGAGACTGAACCATATTATCGCTTCCGTGTATATGTCCGAAAAATGTAAGCATTCTCGTCGACACATTGGAGGATAGTCTCTTAGTCTCAAAGCTCATCCAGTATGGAAACGTTAGTTCGATGGGCGGTATAAAGAACTCTCAGCATTCCATATGGATAATATGATATGTCTGAATGGTATACGGTACTACCAGATTTTTATATATTTAAAGACTGGTTTGGACTAGACTATTTCTTGACTAAGATATTGTTCAATTTGTTGAACTAGAATTAAAATGAAATATAGTTTGATTCAAGAGGTAGTTCAGGTTTCAGGATTCTCCAAAGCATGTTCAAGAAATAGCACGCTTAACGTCATTATTTTATAAATGTCAAAAACATTCCTTTTTTTCTAACCTCCTACCTGTATCCCATTTAGACTTCTACTCTAATTTGCTATAATTAGTTTATAAAAAAATACAACAGATCAATAATGGGTGGGCCCTCCATGCCGACGAATGCACTCCTCTAGCCTACGTGGCATGCTCGTAATCTGGTTGTTGATAAACTCTAGTCACAGCCTTCCAAGCTGCCCTCACAGCATGTTCCAGTTCGTCCAGCGTGGTCGGAGGATTGGGTAAATCGCCTATGTATCGACCCATCCAATTCCATACTTTTTCAATTGGCGATAAATAGGGTGATACTGAAGGCCAGGGGAGTACCCTGACCTCAGCTTCCTGTAGAAACCTCATCTATACCGTTGCAATATGAGGACGTGCATTATCTTGCTGGAAGAAACCCTCTTTGAGGCCTCTGACATATGGAACGGCAGTTGGTTCTAACACCTCATTCACATAACGTTGCGCAGTCATTGAGCCACGAATCACAAATAAAGGTGACTTGCTGTTGAATGCAATGCCACCCCAAACCATCAAACCAATAGGACGGTGTACATGGCGCTCAACAGCAAACTGGAGATCACGTCATTCACCCTGTCGTTGTCTTACGCGTTGGCGTCCGTTATGTGCCCCCAGACAAACCTGGACTCGTCAGAGATGGCCGTCTGATGCCACTCAGCATGCCATTGTCCGTGTTCTTGGCACCAATCTAACCGTTGGCGACGATGAGTTGCAGTGAGTGGCTGCGGACGATATGATCCTAAGCCCATTTCACTCAATATGTGTTACTCTGTGCGGATTTGAATGGGCCTCCATATAGCTAAATACCAAGCGTCAGCAACAGCTTGAGCGGATGATGACGATCTAGAAAACAGATGGTTGGGTTTAGGTCAAGAAAAAGAGAGTCACTTTTACTGTTGTACTGTTTTTGTGTACGCCCTATACACACATCGATTGTGAATAGACAATCTCCGCCTTATTGTCTCATTCATTTATTACGTGTCGTTTTGCCCTTACATACTTTTTTATACTACATGTGCCTTTTCACCATATTTGACTCAAGGAGTTCATCACTGGTTACCCTGAAGATGGCCTACTAAAGGCCGAAATGTCGGCAAAACAGTAAAAGAGACTCCCTCTTTTTCTTGACCTAAACCCAACCATCTGTTACCTGGATAGTATACAGTAGGTCACTAAACAATTGAGTTGATGACGATCTTGCTGGTCTGTAGTTCTCCTACGATCTCCAGAACCTCTAACTTGCTGCATTCGCCGTTCTGCGATCCATGCGCGCCATGCAGCTACGTCTACTGTCGTCACACTACTCCCCATGGTTACAGCAATTGCTCTGAAAGAAGCACTACGTTCTCGTTGGCCTACAATCTGACCCCCTTCAGAAGAGCTTACCTGCGTATACTGGAGTTGTCGTCTTCTAGGGGGCATGTTCACACAGCCAACTAGTCTATCGCCACATTTGCAACAGATATCATCGTTTTTGAATCGAGAAAAAGCCATGGTTTGTTTTTACACGTCTAGAGCTTTTAAAGATGCCATCTAGGTAAAGAGCGTCTGAATTAATGAAAAGTATTACATGTGTACTAGAGATGGTACTGCCAAACTGTGTACGAATTTTCAATGCAAATATCCCTTTTACTTCCCACACCTCAGACTTCGTTTTTAGACGTTTAAGGGGTTTCTGATAATTTTCAATTCTTTTTGGGTGGGGGGGAAATTGGGGTGGTTTGGGGGTGGGGGGTTGTAAAACTCAAAAATTTGTTGTAATCATAATAGATTGTCCATTGACCTGAGAAAGAAGCACACAGTAAAATAACACACTTTGTTTGCGGTCAGGCGAGCGCTGATTTCATTGCAAGGGGACTAGACTATAGCTTCATGCTATGAGAAAATAATAAAACTGGTATCATCGGAATGTATGGGAAGTAGGTACTGAGTCGATCAACTTGACTTTTTTCCAGGTGTTCGTATTTCACTTGCGACTAGTAGGTATATAATTCAGCTAGGCGAAAACAGTTTGACATACACTATGCAAAACGAATAACACGTGTGAAGTACTGAGTCAGAGATCTTGGCTCCATAGTTTCAATGGAAGATGAGTGCATTTTGTGACAATTTTTCCAAGCGCTCAGAGTGACGAAAGCACAGGCCCCACAAACATTCCAATCGATTCCCGGAGATATATTTATAAACGAAAATCAAACAGCGGAGCATCTGGTGTCGAAAGACGGGCGAAAGGAAAGCCTGGGGGGAAGGGGGGGGGGCGGTAAGGAGAACACTGACCGGCCGAACACTCGGAACAGCTGAATGTTTATTTTATCGTTAATTTTACTTTCGGAACGGCGAGCGAATCTTTCCAGTCTGGAGAAACCGCACTCATAACTGGGATTTTATCTGGTTTATTAACTCTAGAGGAGGGAAATACCGGGAGTCGAGGAAATAGTCCTAATCAGGACCATAGACGTTCCATGTATTTGACTAGATTTTTGAGTTCCACTTTTATGTACCACACCAAAAATAGGGGAGGATGTGTATTGTGTAGTGACCAGGAAAGTGTTAAGTTATGGATATAATATGTTTTTTGGGGTTTAATAGTGTACTTCATAAATGGACAACGAATTTTAAATGATTAGAAGTGTATATAAAGTGGTAGGGGGTAATTCCATATTTTTTTAGATAAAATTCTGTAATTTTTGCTATAACTCTCAAACGACTGGACGGATTTCAACAAACTTAGTCTTATTGGAAAAAACACCTATTATTCTATCAATCCCATCTTACCTATCATATGTCTAATTGCTAGCGATGCATCTAGGACGGGTTTATTGATATAAAATCCTCCAAAAAATCAAATTCTATGATGTGACTTCTTCCATGAAAATCCAGCCAAATGATAGCTAAATAGGCTAGCGAAAACCGTGTGTCGATATCTTATTCGTAACCTAAAATATCGAAGAAAGGATTAGTTATTATATAATTCAAAATAGGCGCTATTACAGTGGTATTTTAACGTTATTTATTAATCTTTCTTCACTATTTAATGCTATAATTTCATAGTTTAATAATTCTTTAATAATAAAAGTATTGTTAGTTCCAAAAATAACATAAAACAAGTTGGGAATTAAAAAGAAAAAAGGACCAATTTTGAAATGAAACTAATGCCTCCTTAAATGCATTTATTTTTCCTCCATGGCCCTTGTGCATTGAAAAAATACTCTTTATATTCAAGAATTATTGAATTATTAAATTTTGCGTTGAAAACATACTGATAAATAACAATAAGTACCAAACTAATAGCGTCTTTTTTCTGTTATATGATAACTACATATTTTTTCTTCGATATTTTACGTTACGTTTTCTCTAGATTCTTGTGAAAAAATTCACATTATTGCATTTGGTTTTTTGCTGTTTTCGATTATTAAATCAAAATAACGCGCTGTAGCGGTTGGAATTAGACATATTATAGGTACGTTGGGTTTGAAGAAACAATAAATGCTTTTTCCAATAATATGAAGTTCATTGAAATCCATTCAATCATCTAAGAGTTATAGCTGTTTATTTAAAAAAAACATTGAATTATCCCCCTTCACTTTATTTCAAGAGATACGTCCAAAAATTAAGCTAGTAAATTCTAGCTTGAAAAGCACATATTTTTTGTTAACATTTACTAGGTGGATTTGAATAAAAAATCACTTTAAATGTTTAAGACTACGGTCACGCCACCTGGCGACCCTCATGGAAATCTGAAAATATTTTTCAGGGTCTTGTTATACCCACTTTATTAATTTACAGCACTTTGAATTCTTATCTGACCACCTGGTACGCATATCATTATTAGTGACCTTTTTGTGTATTGTTGTAATGGTATTTGTGTCTATATCTTAGTTATGTATATTATGTGCTTCAAAATTGGCTCATTTTCGATCCATTTGCCATCATTTACATTTGTACATTTACACAAAGTTATCCATCACCTAAAGTCAATTTTAGTTTTCTATAGTCGATTTGATATAGCTGTCAGTACAATATGCGCAGTTTGCCTACTACTGGTTACAGATGTAGAACGTAGTAGAATGACGTATGTAAAAATAATAATAATAGAATAGAATAATTAAAGATACAATGAAATTCCAACGCAACACCCTGTACCATAAAATTTGTTTTACGAGGGTGATACGAAAAGAACTCTGATACACCCGAATAGTCAGGAATTGAAGAGACCACTTACTTGGTAACAAGACGACAGGAAAGATCAGCTGGTCGAGAGGTGACGGAAACAGTCGGAGACGGGCCTGTATTTTGAAAACGCTCATGAGTAACTTCCACATTCAACCGCTACATTACATGCACAAAATTACTGTTATGTTAGTCTGCTCTGATACTGATATTATCTCCCAATCAATGCTGAGAGGCCCAGGATGCTTTCGAACTACATCCAAGGCTTCGAACATAGTCTGAGGATGATCTCAGTATTTTCTAAGATATAAGGCGCAATCCCTCAGTACCGCCACTTTGGTACTCGTCCGTTATATGTGCACACCAGAGGAGAGCGCAAACCCAAAGGTGCCACACGGACGGCTAAAAATTGTGTCTTGGCTTCACAACTGACCACACCCGCCACATCGATTTACGGCACCTTACCTACGAATGTGACTCGCAACTCATATCTGCTTAGCGATAGATCTATCTAGGTACGCACCTCTATAAATAAGTGAAGGCTTTGACCTGAGAACATGCCCTACAACTGACACAGGTAGAATTAGTGCGATCCACCTCCCATATCAAGGAGAACGGTAGCTTCCTACCGCATGGAAGACCTCCAAGATATGAATCCAATGGGCGGACAGTATCCTACCCTCACGAATTGTCTAATATGTCTTGTTCCCAGGTCGGACAAGTACGCCAGCTAGTGATTACTGCGGACATAATGAGGTGTTTATATTACTAACCACCTTCACCGTGCTCCTCAGGAATCGCCTGATTGTACCCAACTGTTTCAACTTTATCCCAGGTCCCATTAGGGAGTTGAGACGGTTCCCCAGGTCCCATTAGGGGGTCCTTAATTCATTAATTGAGCTGGAGCCAGACAGGTACGCTAATGCCAATGATTATTGCAGAGACGATGAGGTGTGTTTCATCGTGCTCCCCAGCAATCTCATGATCATACCTAACTGTTACTAAGTCCCAGGTCATATTAGGGACTTAAACAGTACCCCAGGTCCCATTAGGGGGTCCTCCAAGTCAATTAAAGTAGTGGGCTGGAGATAGACAGGTACGCTACTGACACTGATTACTTCGGAGAGGGTAAGGTACCCTGCTCCCAGTAATCTCACAATCATACCTAACTGTTTCAACTTTATCCCAGGTCCCATTAGGGAGTTGAGACAGTTCCCCAGATCCCATTAGGGGGTCCTCCGCAGAGATTCTATGTTAGCTACCTTTTATCTCAGTATTTCAATCAGTTACGGCTTCAAAGCAAAGGTTAAAACATGCATGCAATGATATACGGACAAATGCAGAAATATACTCAGTGAACAACTCACCAAATTGCAACCACAAGCAAAACTCACTGAACCACGCGTCACGAGGATTGGACGGACACTGTGTTTACTTTTCTTTCATATTTTTCTCACAGGCAACAGACATAGGGCTCTTAAATCAAGACCTTCTATAAACTCTCTGTTATCTTTTGTTAAGTGCCACAATAATAAACACATGGCCAAACCCTCGTAAACATAGGCGGGTACTTACAGGGTGAGTGGTGTGCAAAATCATGGTTAAAATAACGTATGCTTACACAGATACAGACACAATCTTATTTATTGTACTATACACTCTACATCCATTTTCTAAAATAGCCATCTTTTGTCTCGCTTAATAGAGAGTTGCACAAAACTAGGACTGCCTTGTCTCTCGAAATCGTGTGAACACATTTCACTTGTTGTAAACACAACAAAGCTCTAGTCAACAAAATTTAATATCTACGTTCATAACGCAATAACTAGCACTTATTTCGAAATTCGTTTCTAATTTAATAATCAGGGAAACAGTGCTGCTAGGAATATTTCCACTTAACACAATAGAGCTGAGAGGAATGCTGTTGCTGAAAATTACAGATTGCAGTTGAGATGAGAAATTCCATGCCGTAGATAATGAAAAGCAGCTCTCCTTTATAAAATTAACCTTAACGTACACACTACACATACAGCACTCGTAAATTTGTTTTAACAAACATAGGTTTCCTAGAGTGAGACACATGGTGGACATGATACCTTTGCTCTGTTTTTTGAGACATATATAAATTATTTAGATATCCTCCAAAAAGTAACTTCAAAATCTATGTTTAGAAAACCAAAACTGTATCCTAGTGACGATTTGTTCAGGGAAGCTCTGATACACGATGTCAGGCAACTTTATTTCTTACATACTATCACTCGTTACCACAAAAATTCAAATGAGCAAGACAACATCAAATACGATCATAACACAAGATATAGATTAAACGCAAAAGGCATACCTAAAACGAGAAAATCGATTATGCAGAAATCATAGGTGTATTTGCCACCAAAACTATATCAGAGTACCTAATGATATAAAGGAATTACAATCCAATAAACGATTCAAAAAATATGTTACAGAATGAGAGCAGGAGACAGAAAAAATTGCCTATGTGCCATCTGGTACCCGAATATAGAGCAGCCCTCGTATCTTACAGAATGGATAGGATAGAAATACATGAATTAATAAATAAATCATATTATAACTGAATCCATAAGTAATCTAATTTGATAAACAAATTTCATTCAAATTACTCATAACCATATTTATCTTATACATACGTAGGTATATTGTTAACACTAATTCGTCCCTGTACAGGCCTAGTCCTTCTATGGATGTTAACATATTTATTTACTCACTTTTTTCAACGATTTGTTTTTTATGTACTTTGAGAGTAAATAAAAAAAATATACAGGGTGATCAATTTATACTCCGAAGTTTGATACCTCCGTTATATGGCAGATACAAAAAAACTTTCTAAAAAAGGTTGTAGATAAAGCTGAGGTCTACATTTTAAAAGTATTTTATAATATACAAGGTTGTTAATAAAGTCACGGCATATCAAAGTTGTGTTTTTTCAAATGGAACACTCTATATATTATCCCAAATTTGAATTGTGCTCGCTTTCCCTATTCCACAAATATAGGGTTTTATTAGGTTATACAGGGTAATTTCAGAGATATGGCCACTTTTATGTGAAAATCTTAATGAATTCAATACCCTGTATCTTAAAAATAACTGGAAGCTTGATTCTCAATGCTAGAATAATTTCGTGGTTATCTAGTTTTGTCTAAAAAAAACAATTTTCTGCTATCTTTGATTTTGTATACAGGGTGAACCAAAACTAGTGACCATAATTTTCTTTGTTGTTTTTAAACGGAACACCCTCTATTTTATGGCATCGTCAGAAAGTTCTTACAAAATACTTCCACTTTTATTAAGCATTCCCCTTACGTAAATGTAACAGTTATGGAGCTATTTCGATTTGAAGTAGTAAAACGATTCCTAATTATACTACATTTTTGCCAAATACTGATAGTTTCTCAGAGTTGGCCATGGCTGGCGTGTTTGTTATGCTGTTTGAACTTTCTTAGAGAAGAACTAAGTCTCAAGAATGGAAGGAGTCGAAGGACGGGAATGAAAGAACTAAGAGGAAGTAGTAACTGGAAATCAATGAAACATTTGTAGCTATAAAACAAGAGTCAATCCCTTTTGCATGCTTAGCCAAAATCTATTTTCTCGTTTTTGATACGGTCACACATAACTAATATATATAGTCTTGTTAAAGATTCTGTAGCTTTATTTTCAAATAGTTTTTATAATTGAACTCTAATAGCCAATTAAAATATTAATTTCAATTAATATAACAAGCATAGCATCCATGGACAAAAACCAGAATTTGCCAAAAATATTGTTTCTCTTTCATGTATAGGGAGTGCTCATAAAAGTGGAAGTATATTGTAAGAACTTTCTGACAATGCTATAAAATACAGGGTGTTCCATTTAAAATAACGAAGAAAATTATGGTCGTGAGTTTTGGCTCAGCCTGTATACAAAATCAAAAGATAGCAGAAAATTAATAATTTTAGACAAAACTAGAGTTCCACGAAATTATTCAAGCAGTGAGAATCAAGCCTCCAGTTATTGAATTTTTGAGATACTGGGTGATGAATTCATTGAGATTTTCATATAGAAGTGCCCATATCTCTGAAAATACCCTGGATAACCTGGAAAGAACCCTGTATTTGCAGGAAAATTGTAAATAGGGAAAATGAGCACAATTCAAATTCGGGATAATGCGATAATGAAAAAGCAGAACTTTGGTATGCCGTGGCTTTATAAAATAATTTGAAAATGTAGACCTTAGTTTTGCCGACAACTATTATTGGGAAGTTTTCTTTTGTGTCTCTCATAATAACGGAGGAATCAAACTTTGGAGAATAAGTTACATTCTAGTGATTTTCACTTCTGTAATTATTTTTAAAACGTGTTACTTGAGCTTGGTGATACACGTAGCATATCATTGTAAACAGTAGTAAATAAAGAAGTTTTTAAAAGCATTTGAACATTTTTATCGCATTTATTTATTTTTTACAAGTTGAAACCTCCCTATTTTTCAACATATTTGATAGCAATGTTTGCTCTTAACTAATAATTGTTTAGGTAGTATTTGTGACTAACTAGTAATTATCACTCTACCTAAAAAATAAATACAGAAGAGAGAATGCTCATTTTTGTAAATTCCTAAAAATATTACAGAAACAATGGTATAAAAAATCAGAGATGTTTAGGGCACTGATAATTGATAATCTTAAGTACGTCCACAAAACTTGGCTAACCCCCTGCCAAATACCCTGTATTAGTCTGCGATCAAAAGAATTTCTTAACAACGCCATTTCTACACAATGCATATTTCCAAGACTGAGGCGAAGAAAAACTTGAAGCTAATGTCGTTTTTCTCCGTTAACGCCAGGGTTCAACCCCCTCCTCAGTTGGAATTGGCTTGTTTGCGGAAACTAGTGGATATCGTATATCGCTGTGGTCTGACGTTTAAAATCGATATGTGCTGCTATTTTGCCTTTCCTTATACTTCCTTGCAAAACTGCGCTCTTTACATATTCTGTAGGGTAAAAAGAAAAAAGTACAACTATACCGGTGGAAGAGTAATAATACACGTCTACCTTTTGACATGCTTATATGTGTACAGTGAACAGACAAACATTCTATATGCGTCTACAAATGAGATCCAATGAAATCATTCTAGTAAATATTTGGTATTCTTATTCCTTTAGACGTATTCAAAGACTCATATTGGAAGATACAGATGTACCAATGACCTCCCACTTATAAGAAAAAATGGAGTCAAGTTGATTGACTCAGTACTTCTACTTCCCACACATAACAGTTGCAACCAAATCATCACCCGCCTGTCGTCAAAAAACATCCAGCACAAAAACTAGTAAATAGTTTCCTAAATCTCTCAGTAGGAACTAAAAGGACACAATTCAGCTACAACTGGACGAAACGAAACAATCAGGAACCCTCAAATTGCTTAAAAACGAAGTTTGAGCTATTTTTATACTTTTAATCTTTTTATTATTGCTGCGCCGCTACTGACTCGATTTTTGAAAACCACACGCAGTTTTCATCCTTACCGCGGTAACAATACTGTATCTAAATTTCATTAAAATTAATTCCATAATTTCCATGTTACTAAATTCAGAACGATCTAAAGCAATACCTACCACTACCAATACCAAGTCCCTTGATTTCTGTAATAGCTAAGGCAATGTTCGGATGGACCTGACAAACGTTTATTATGCCGCTAGGTTTTTCTTTCACATGTCAATGGACACTATTATGAATGGAATAAATTTTTGAGTTTTATAACCCCCCACCCCCTAACCACCCCTATTTCACCCCCACCCAAAAAAAAGTAAAAAATAATCAGGAAACCCTAAAACGCCTAAAAACAAAGTTTGAGCTATTTTTACATTTTTGGTTTTTTATTATTGCTGCGCCTCCACTGACACGATTTTTCCAAAACAAACGCGTTTTCCATCCTCGCCATGGCAGTAAATGTCAAAATTTCATTAAAATCCATTCGATAATTTGCGCGTTACGCAATAAAGAACGATCTAAAACAACACTCGGATGTATACATCACAGATTCCAAGTCCCTTGGTTTCTATTATAAGCAAGGTAATGTTCGAATGGACCTAAAAAATTGTATTATGCCGCTAGGTCTTTCATTCACAGGTCATTGGACAGCCTATTATGAGTACAACAAATTTTTTAGTTTTACAACCCCTCACCCTCCAACCACCCCAAATTCACCCCCACCCAAACAAATAGAAAATGATCAGGAACCCCTAAAAACGAAGTTTGAGGAATATTTGAAATTTTTGGTTTTTTGCGAATTACTCCACCCCCCGTACAACGATTTCCGAAATTATCGGAACATTACCTACTACGACACCACAACATATCGCTGCCCAAATTTCATCACAATCCATTGAGCGGTTACTGAGATTACGACGTTAGAAAAACGCCAACAGACAGACCGACAGACAGACAGACCGACAGACCGACAGTCAGACAGACCGACGGAAATGAGTGCCGTGGATTTTCATTATGTAGACATCATAACACGCCCAAAAATCGAGAATTTTCGCGATCACAATATTCCCCTCACCTATCGGTGTGGGAAGTAAATCGGACTAGTGTCTTGCATTTTTGACTGCATATGGAAGATTATGACATAAGAACCTTCCTAAATTTTTTCGCCATTTGTTTGGGTGAAGGCTGCGAAAATGAGGAAAATATTTAAATTCCTCCAGGATTTTACGTCACGGTTCTATATATATGGGAACAGCCGAGCATGTATGACGTGTTGCCAATCCAACTTAAGTACCCAATATTCAATGCATACTTTTATGTGATCTTCTACACATTCGAAAAAAATACATAAGTTTATATAATATGCGGCCAGTGAAGCAGACTTTACTAACCTGGTTGGTACTTGGTTGGAAGAATAATAAACACACAAAGAGCTTCGATGCGAGATAACAAATTTATAAAATTATAAGGTTTTAGGTTTAACTGGACTTTATAAACAACAGCACAATAATTCATAAAGCAAAGTCTTTCTTCATGTGACACGGCCGAGAAATGGAACCCACAGGGCATCCCCTTGGTGCAAGACAAATAACAAAAAGTAGTTTATTTCGGGAAAATTGCATTTTAGGCAACCAGGTGCTGAAATTGAACTCGTGGACTCAGATCCTGATGAAGTAGGGATAATACTTCCAGGAAAACAAATTAAACTGAACTAATATCTAGCTAAGAAAAGTTGGTAAATACGAAAATATATTTTTTTCTGATAATTGCTAGCAAAATGTGCAAGAAAATTCTGTACGTCAATAGATGAACACTTGAATATTTTCCTTTTTGGTCCAATACCATCACACTTCCAATAAAACCAGCTGTGGCAGTGCAGGCACTAAATCACTTTAACTTGGTCTTCAGTCTTGCGTGCAGTGCAGAACTACGAAAGCTCAGATTCAGGCGAGCGTTAGAAATTACCGCGAAAATACTGCGATTTGAAAATTGACGAGGCAACAATGCACATCTGATGATTCGAATTTCTTTTTTTTAACTTTGAAGTGGAATTACTAGTAAACAAAAAAAGCAGAAAGTAACGAAATGCGGTTGGCTCGCAGCGCAGACTTCCTCTCAGGTCGGAAAATCTCTGTCATGGTAGACGGCTTTTCCTCTTTTTCCATAGCATCAATGTCGGGGTTCTGCAGGGATCGGTATTGGCTCCGACATTGTTTCTGCTTCACATTAATGATCTACTCTCTAGCACTACAAACCCAATCCACAGTTTTGCGGATGACAGTACGCTACATGCAGGCATCATGAGCAATAGACCGATCTCTGTGGTCGAGCTGAAACGCAGAAGACTGGCAGTGGCAGCTTCACCTTCAAAGGATCTCGATACCATTACCGCTTGAGGGCTTAAGAATATGGTTAAATTTGGTTCTAATGAACAACCGGGCTCTGCCAAGGAGTCACTCATTCAAGCTGTTAGGAGTCAACATTACAGAAAATCTGATCTGGCACGAACACGTCGCGTCAATTGCAACAGCTGCTGGTAAAAAGCTTGGGTACCTATTTAGAGCCAGAAGGTATTTCTCACTATGTAACCTCCTCACGCTATATAAAGCCCAGATAAGACCTTGCCTGAAGTATTGCTCTCATGTCTGGGGAGCTGCTGCCCCTACTACCCTCTCTGTACTAGATGCCGTCCAGAGAAGAGCAATTCGACTAATTGGCGATCCGGCCTTAACGCGCCACCTCCAGTCAGTTCCTCACCGGCGTGTTGTTGGTGACCTCTCCCTCTTCTACCGATATTCCAACGGAATCTGCTCCTCTGAGCTATCCTCTATCGTTCCGCCGCTCACTGCTCCTATCAGATGTACCCGTGCGACCGCTGCATCTCATCCTAAGACGGTCGTTCTTCATACATCAAGCATCAAGAACTGAGCGGTACAACCGCACATTTATTCCCAGGGTGTCCAAGGCTTGGAATCGACTGCCAGAAGAAGTATTTATTGGGCCTGCAGGTATTGGCCCATTCAAATCTCGCGCTAACAAACTTCTCCTAACATAACCCTTTCACAGCAGCCGCGGTACTCATTTATAAAAAAAAAGAAATGCATCAGTGCACCTATTTTGGGATACACTAAGGGGTTATAATGATTTAATCATCGTTTTCAAACCTATATACAAAACATTCGTAACAGATAAATAATCTCTTGATAATATAGATGATGAAGTGTTAAGTACCGCAAATTATTTCTCTGGCACAAAATGCACCAATTTTTTTTCTGTAAATTGGTACTACCATTAAAACTCTTTACGTCAGATGCCGTAATTACCCAAAGAAAGAACTGATATTATTTTGTCTCCAAGCGACGTTAAATGAAAATGTTGTCACAGGAGACGAGAAAATAAGAGCTCACGTCTTCAGGGGACACGAAATGAGAAACGTCTTTCAAGATCACGTTAGCGCTGCAATTATCCACATTTTCATCGTAATAGTTCCATCAAAGTATAGGAAGCAACTGACTATCTTTGTCTGAACTCAAAAAGTTGAAGAGTTTATACCAGCGGCGTGGATTTTTGTATTTTTCAGGTATTTAAAAAGATGCTAGGTATAAAATAGTAGTATTTTAATTTCTAAAATATTTGTTTTTTTTCATACTGCAGATTTTGATGTGATATTTTCATGTGTTTGTTTTTGATTGCCTTTCTTTCTTCTTAGGTTTTCTTTGTTTTGCATGTCTTTTTGGTTAATTTTTTGTCAGCTATTATTAATTTATTTTTTCATTTATATTTTTTATTTATTTTTTTAATCTTTTCCTACCTCTTACTACAACTGTTGATTGATTGATTGAACTACATTTGAGTTGAGCTGTATTTTAAAGTAGCTTTCTAGAAAAATCTCTCTGTCTGGTCAAACAGCAACCATTAAAGGAGTTCGTCAGGCAGGTGTATTATCTCCGATGGTATTTAAAATTTACTCTGAATTTGTGATGAGACAGGTATTGGACAACTGGATTGGCGGTATAACTATTGGCGGAAGCAAGATATCTAGCTTAAGATTTGCTGACGGTACAACACTTATTGCTGCTTCTAAGTAAGAACTAGTAGCTCTATTAAACATTTTAGAACAACACAGTGCAGCATATGGTCTTGGTATTAACTACAACAAGACCAAGGTTATGATCGTAGATAGAGAGCATGACAATCATCGAGAAATAAAGTCAATAGGCCGTTGTGAGCTAGTTCAAAGTTTTGTCTACCTCGGTTCTTTGATCGACAATTCGGGTAGTTGTGAGAATGAGATCCGACGGCGCATTCAACAGGCACATCACTAAAGCTACCAAAATGTGGCTGGTTCAGTCTCTTGTGTTCTCCATATTTTTGTATGCCTCGGAAACTTGGACTGTTAAAAAGACAGATCGAGCTCGCACAGACACTTTTGAAATGTGGACGTGGAGGATAATGCTGAGAATTCCTTATACCACCCATCGAACTAATGTTTCCATACTGGACGAGCTCGGTAATCCAAGGATACTATCCTCCATTGTGTCGACGAGAATGCTTACATTCTTCGGACATATTCACAGAAGCGATAATGTGTAGAAACTTGTAGTTCAGGGTCACGCCCCGAGTGGGCGGCGCCATGGCCGTTCCCCTACACGTTGGTGGATACGACGAAACAGTTGCTAGATATGAGTATCAAGAGCGGCACTGAGCTGACAGAAAATCACGGACGATGGCGAGCTACAGTTCTCAAAACTATTGATGATATTCGTGTCGGCAATACTCCTGCTCCGACTTAATGCATTTTACCAGTTCACAACATGTCTGTTAAGACATTGTGACTATGATGATTCTAGAAAATTCTCACTTGGCTGGTTCACTGTTGCAGCTTGAGGTATGGAAAATAACGAAAGCTGTTTGTTTATAAGTAGTTTCAACTGTTTAAAAGTAGTTTGTTAATCTCTTCTAACTAAATCTACGTTTCCATGGCATTTATACTTTAAACTGTACCCTCATTTTTAATATAAATATTATTTCGAGTATTGCTACAGTAACAGTAACATTATCGTTTTCGTATCCCACCATTCCCAGCCAATGTTCTTTGGGCATGCAGTTCAGTCTTAAGGCGGTAGTACACGTAAAGGTCGTAAAGGTATATCTAACTGTTCTGGTGAACCTCACAGGATATCCTGAGCTCGTCTTCAGTCGGAATGAGTCTAGTGGTTAGATCATTGTCCACCTATTATTCTCATGGTGATAAATATATTTCTACATACATCGTAAAGATAGTGAAAATAATTCAGTGGGCTGAAGCTCGTCAAGCCCCCACGGTTTATATACACGCGAGCAGTTCTGAAGGTCTGCAAATTCCCAACTTGTATGAAGGTGTTCATCAGGGATCGGTCCTATCCCCTACACTGTTTCTGCTGTACATCAATGAGCTGCTGAAAATAACATCCAATCCAATCTACAGCTTTGCAGACGACACTACATTAATATAGAACATGGAACCAGGCAAGCCACTATCATGCCAGGAGACAGTACGTCGGCGACAGCAATAACATGTCCCGACATGACCACGTCGTCAGTATTGCTAAAACTGAAAAACTTGGAGTTTTGTTCCACTGTAGGGAGCTGTACACACCAGAGCAACTACTGCTGCTCTACAAGGCACAGATCTGACCATCGTTGGAGTATTGCTCCCATGTGTGGGGATTCGCTCCAGAGCACTCTCTACAGCTTCTGGACGCTATCCAGAAGAGATGAATTAGACTAATCGATACGCCTAACCTCACAAAGGACCTCCACAGCCTGGAACATTGAAGAAGGGTGGCTGACCTGTCCCTGTTTTACAGATTCTATCTTGAGTGAGCTCTCCCATATAATAACAGCAAAGGCCGTCCGAACGAGGAACACAAGAGTGACATGGCAAAGTCATAGCCCGCTAAGTTTTATAATCACTGGGATATTCAGTATTTTTCTGATATCTACTTATAGTAATTTGCACCTAAACAGTTCGCTTTAAGTCCCATGTATGATACATAAAGCCACACTAGAATTGTCCCGGGAATCTAAATGTGCAATTACATATAGAATGTTCCATTTAGAAAACACATAACTTTGAAATGTCACGCTTCTATTAGACACCTTGTTTAAAAGTCATTATTTTTAAACGACCTACATACACTCGCAAAGTTAATTTTCTGAAAAGTGGTATCGTTTGGTTACATGAGTCCGAGGCGTTGAGCTTGACTCACCCTGTATATTAAACTAAATTAGTTTTATTTTTATTTTATTTTTTTTTTATTTATTTGATTCATTTCCAACCGGTTAACACCCAGTGACAGGAAATATACTAAACATATATCTAAATAATTTGACAACGAAGATAAACGTATGTTGTGACATAGACAAAAACAATATACTTAGTATTAACTATAATGTCCAAATGAGAAAAAAATACAAAAACATATGAATAATGTCTCTACTCTAAATACTAAACCACTCTACTCCACCATAATACCGCAATAGACTCTAACTGACCAGAATACCAGACTTTGTAACATTCCAAAACAAAAAGTCAAACCAACATTGTGTGGAATGCTCAAATTGTTGTTCATGGTTCCACAAGGGATGCTCAGGTATACCTAGTGCGGATTACTCCAAGATCCTAGCTCTTCATAAAAAGACTGGCCAGCACAGTTGGCAGTGTGAGTCTTGCCAGTCTAGTGAAATTAGACGACTTTCAGTGACTCCGGTAAATTCTAGTCAAGAATCAATCTACGCCTCCCCCACTACACCACGTAATGATGCAGTCTCCTCCCTCAGTTCAAAGATGGATAATCCAAAGCAACGAAGCTCTGTTAAGACCAGCAAAAATAATATTACCGTAAACAGTGTAATTGAAGACTTACTCAAGAAAACTAATGCTAGTAACTGTGATGTTATAACGGCGATCTCTCAAGTTTTCAATCTTCTTATGGAACAGAAAGCTGAATTTCATGGCGCTCTGACTGAACTTAAGAAATGGCAGCAAGAAAAAGATACTCAGATTGCCAATCTTGAACGAGAAGTTGCCGAGTTACGACAATTTGTTCAGGACAACGTTGCTGTAGATAGCGTAAATCCATCTGCTGTTAGTAGGATAGTTGGTGTCTCCGATAACGTCGACATGTTTGATGAAATGCAAGAAAGAAGCACGAGGGCCAAAAACGTCATTATGTATAACTTAGATGAAAGTTCTTCCACCATGACCATAGAACGAATTAATCACGATAAATCGCAAGTTGCTGATATTTTAAGTGCTCTGGAACTCGATTCATCTATACCGTTCAAGGCAATCAGGCTTGGAAAACCTGGAGACCGTCCAAGACCTGTTAAAGTCATTTTTAACGATCAATCTGTTGCTATCAAATGTGTCCGTAATAAACACAAGCTCCAGGGCAGAAACGTAACGGTTCAGCAGGATCGCACCAAGTTACAGAGAGAAAAACTAATTAATACACTCAGTGAGCTGAAAATCAGAAAGGATAAAGGAGAGTCAGACCTAGGAATAAGATATCGGAATGGGATCCCCTACATCTCCAAATTGAAGAGACCTCCTGAATCAAAAAATCCAAAAAACGATGGGACCAATTAAGCTGTTACTGCCAGAATGTCGGTGGTCTTCGTACTAAGATCTGTGATCTGAGGGAGGCGGTTAATCTATGCGACTACTCTATCATCATACTACTTGAAACTTGGCTAAATGACTCCTTCTCAAATAGTGAACTGAACCTCAGTGGTTTTATTGTCTATAGGACTGATCGTAGTGCTTCTACTAGTGACAAAGAACGTGGAGGTGGTGTTTTGATTGCCGTTTCCAATAATCTTAAATCTAGAAGACTGAGGATCTCCTCCAGTGAAGTTGAACAACTATTTGTCGAAGTAAAATTTTGCAAAAAGTCTATCATTTTTGGAGCCGTTTATATCCCACCAAATTCTCCACATGTTAAGTACGATATACATTGTTTATCAGTTCAAGAAATTGCTGAGGAATATCCGGATGCCGCTTTAGCTGTTTTTGGCGACTATAATCTCCCTGAAGCAACTTGGGGCGAAGATGAAGGTGTAACTGTCCAGTGTCCTGAGACTTCGCCAGCGCGTATTTTGGCAGAAACATTCTCCTGTCTTAATATGTTACAAATTAATAGGGTTCCTAATGAGCGTAATGTATTTTTAGATTTACTGTTTTCCACTTTGTTTGATATAACTGTTGCACAAGCTTGTGATATCTTATTACCGGAAAGTGTGCATCATAAAGCCTACTCTTTTTGTCTCTCAGCAAATCAGGATGTCCCAAAATTTGATGAAATTTTCTATGATTTCAAGAATGCCGACTTTATTTCTATAAACAACTATTTGGCAGCATGTGATTGGGATGTGTTATTTAACGCTCTTGATGTGAATGAGGCAGTTGAGAAGTTTTATGAGGTATTACAAAACTGCTTAGATTGGTTTGTTCCTCAGAAGCGGATAAAAAACTCTCGTTTTCCTAAATGGTTTAGCCCTACACTTAAAAATCTCGTAATTAAAAAAAAGATCGCGCACAAAAAGTTCTTGGAAACGGGTGAGCATCTTGATTATGTTGAATTTTCAGAGCTACGTTCCTTATGCAAAATTGAATCAAAACAATGTCATGCGGCTTATTCTGATCGAATTCAGGAATCACTTGTAAGTAACCCACGGCGTTTTTGGGGTTACGTAAAACGTTTAAGGAATTGTGGTACTTTGCCTAATTGTATGCATTTGGATGGTGTTAGTGCTCATGATGAAATGGCGGTGAGCAATTTATTTGCGCAGAAATTCAAAAGCGTTTATGACGATTCCACATGCCCTGTACCTACATTCTCCTTTAACAGGACCAAGGACATACAGCTCCACCAGTTTTCACTTGCTGAGGTATTTAATAAAATTAATAACCTACCTGGAAAGTATAGCGCTGGCCCAGACGACATTCCCGAGATATTTTTAAAGAAATGTATTTTTACAGTGACAAAACCTCTACAACTTATATTCAACTTGTCCATTTATACTTGCGTTTTTCCTGATCTCTGGAAACACAGTTATATTAAACCAATTTTTAAGTCAGGGGACAATGAAGACATCAACAATTACAGAGGGGTTTGTATCCAGTCGTCAATCCCTAAACTTTTTGACAGTATGATATACGATCAACTCAGTTGGTCTTGTCGTGAACTGGTGAGTAGTTGCCAGTTCGGTTTTATTAAGGGTAGATCTACTGTTGAGAACTTAGTTTCTTATAAAATTGACTTGTTGGAAGCCTTGGAGAAGGGGCAGCAGGTGGATGCAGTCTATACTGACTTTTCTAAGGCTTTCGACAGGGTGAACTTTGACATCCTTTTGGCTAAACTATCGGCGCTTGGTTTTTCACATGACTTCATCTTATGGTTGAAAAGTTTCCTTATTGGAAGAACTCAGTCCGTGAAGATTGGTGGGCATGTATCTGAAAAATTTGGTGTAGCATCTGGAGTTCCTCAGGGGTCTCACTGTGCCCCTATTCTTTTCATCTTGTTTGTAAATGATATATTAGATGTTATATCATATTCTAAAGGTATTATGTTCGCTGATGATTTAAAGATATATAGGACGATCACCGATGTTGATGATTTGGCAGGTCTTCAGAGTGACCTTGATGCACTCTGGCAGTGGACCCAGCGTAACCATCTTTATTTAAATACTAAGAAATGTTTTTTTATAAGCTTCTTTAGAACTAAACGGAGAATCTCGACTGAATACACAATAAATAGTGATACCCTCACTTACATGTCAACTGCTAAAGATCTTGGTGTGCTGTTTGATGAGAGCCTTAGTTTTGCTGACCATATTTGTAAGATTAGCTTGAAGGGCATGCAAATGCTTGGTTTTGTTTGGAGAAACAGTAAGGACTTCTCGACAAATACCTTTCGAATGCTATACTGCTCGTTAGTAAGGCCTAATTTAGAATATGCGACTGTTGTCTGGTCTCCTCATTATAAGTCTCACATAGACACTTTGGAACGTGTCCAGCACAAATTTTTACGGTTGGCAGCACGTAAGTCAAATCTAGATATGACTAATTATCACAAAATTGATATATTGCAACGTCTACATTTAAATACTCTTGAAGATAGACGTATTGTTTTTGATGGATGTTTTATTTATAAAATATTGGTCGGATTAACCGATTGTGATACGTTATTATCATTAATTAATTTTAATGTACCCTCTAGGCGACTGCGCAATAACAATATGTTTGTCATTCCATTTCACTCCACAAATTATGGTCTGCATTCTCCGCTTGACAGAGCACTGCGACTGGTCAATTCCTTTCAGTCCGAAATTGATGTTTTTGACTGCACGCTTTCCGGTTTTAAGAGGCATATTTTAAATAGTGTTTTATAGCAAAAATTTTATTCTGTGTTTGTTCCATTATTGTAATTTTAAACTGTAAAAATGGGGTAACCCGTAAATTTCGTAAAATAAAAAATAAAATAATAAAAATCCTCGCTATCACAAAACAAATCGCACAATTCACAAATAGCATTGAAACATGTACACATAATGTTTATAGGAGATCTGGACATAACATTAGTATTGTAATTGTCAGGATAGAACATATGTTGATGGCGACTTCCTAATCTAGGCACATGAAAATTAATTTTACCCAATATAGGGGAACAGTCAACTATATTGTTTAAAAGTTTATATAAAAAGCGTAGCGCTGATATTTCACGCCTTAAGTGCAATGGCTCAACGTCAAAAATATTCAGCAAAACAGAATGTTCAAAACCCCTTATAGGATAGTTGCCATAACACTTGAAATAGAAATACTTTAAGGCCTTCCGCTGTACAGATTCAATGCTATTCCTATGAATTTGATAAATGGGAGACCAAATGACTGATGCATATTTTAGCTCTGAATACGTCGAATTAGCAACAACCCTGATTTATACTGATATATCTTTGATATATATCATCTTTACCTAAACAAATGACTTATGACGTGTATTGTCGCCTTTATCGGCACGCGAATAACACCTACCTGCAGCTGCAGCCATGGCTTGGCGCTGCGCCGTTGTTTAGTTACAGGCTGACGGCGCGGCGACTGGTGCAGCGCTAATGAGCTGCAAGATAACGGCTACTTAGAGGCTCTCCTTGGCCCAGCCTCGCTGCTAAAACTATAAAATTTAACGATAACGACACGAGTAGGAGATACAGACAGTCGCGCACCTCAAAGCGCATTGTGTCTGTACGAGCGAGAGAAATCCCTAGTGTAAAAAGGTTGCATAATGACGGTAAGAGCGACGCGTAGTAATTTTATACCGAAGTAGCAAAAAATCTAGTGCATAATAGTGGAATAAAGGCTATTTCACACCAAACGTGGCGTTTTATGAAAATTGAGACCGTTTTATCAAATAGCCATACACCAGCAGTCATTCCTGCCATTCTTTCCTTTGACGTTCTTTCCTCTCAGAAATTTGTACGTTAGTGAAGTAAGAAATGATGCGCCATCGAATGATTCATTCGTTTCGGCTATCTCGGCGTACTTCACCAACAGGATAACCTGTAAAATCTTCCCAGTTAGTTGGCTGCAGACTATCATTTGGCACAATTAAGCGAGCGTTTTTTCTTGGTGTTCAGCGTGAAAGACTTATTATAGTAGTTGCCGCTAAAACGAGTGTTTGTGTTTGCCATGGATTTGATGAACGAAGACGAGTCCGTCTCAGTCTACAGTAGACAAAGAAAATGAAAATTGCGATTTAAGAGTTGTACCTAAAAGAGTTCTACAACAATTTATAGACTGCTATCGAGCTCACCCTGCCTTGTGGCAAGTTAAGAATAAAGAATTGTATACTAACAGAAATATGAAAAATCAAGGCTACTTGGAGCTAGTCAAAGTTTGGAAACGGTTTGATCCTGAGGCAGATCAGATCACATCACAGAAGAATCGAGCATTAGAAGGGAGAGTATTTCGAGGATATTCATAAAGACATTTAAATTTTTGTAACTTTTTTGTGTAACAAAACCATATACTTACTTGATTGACTTACTTACTTTCAAATATTCTGTTTGTAAAACTTCATAAATGACTTTGCATGTTTCTGGTATTATGCGGCCAAGAGATTGTGGTGAAATTCCAGTACTGAAGTTCAAGCATTCATAACTTCTTCCGGTGGCCAAATATCTCAAGGTTGCAACAAGACGTTATTCAGGTGATATACTCTGTCTCATTATCGTATCTTCTTTCCTTGTAAATGGAGTAACGAATTCTAACAAATCATCAAACATGTCCATTCTCAAATAATTTTGAAAATCAGTAGGCTCACATGTTCTTAATTCTCGTAACAGATTCAGATTGCTGTACATTTTCCGTTTCTGTAACCACTGCTTTGACCATACACGATGCCTCCTCTTTTTCTTAAACAAAACCAATACCAATACAGGCAATTGTAATACTTCTTCCAGGTTCCATTTTAACAGCTCAAGTATCACCTGTAATACTGAATCACAACATCCCGTCGAATCCTCACGTTCTTGAGTGAAATGATCGTTCGGCGAGATAATTCTTCACACTCCTGCCAAATTTGCGGTATAAACAATTAATCCTTCCAAAACTGCAAGGAAAGGCATTTTGTGTTAGTGGGCTCTGAGAGGATAATCCTTTAAAAAAAACGAGAGTATTGTCCGTCAATAAAGACTGCCAGGAAAGATAGCAAAATCACGATTGTGTTAGTGGGATACGAAGAACGATCTTTCATTTTTGTTTTTAAACGAGAAAGAACGTCAAAGGAAAGAATGTCAGGAATGACTGCTGGTGTATGGGTACCTATTGCCATACAAAAATTCATCAGGTACAGGAGGAGGCATATACGGTGGTGGTATGGAAATAAAGGCTTGAAAATTTAGGATAAAGATAAATATTTTATACCTCGAATTATCAAGCTATACAGGGTGTTTCATATTGATGCACAAATATTCTTTTCTCGCAATGCCATACAAAATTTTCACATCAACCATTTGTGGGCGGAAGAAAACCCCCATGCCATCACAGAAAAGAACTATCAGTACCTATTTTCTGTCAATTTTTGGGCCGGTATTACTGGTGATAATCTTATAGGACCTTTTTTCTTACCACGGCGTTTTTTTGATCGGTCTTAGCATAATTTCCTCTGAGAACAATAAAATTACCTCAAGGAGATTGCTTGACATGCATGACAGAGCTCCTGCCCACTTCAGTGCAATGGTGCGCGAGCATCTAGATGCACTCCATCCTAACCGTTGGATTAGCCGATGGGCCATAGGACACTAGCGCGCCGCGATCAGATTGTTCCTAATCCCACCGGTCAGAAGCGCGCAAAATATTTTGGATAATAGGCAGGTATGTGGACACCAGCGCGCGGGGCGGCGAGGTAAATTTATGTCTTATAATTTTAACTGATTTTAATTCATTCGTCATTTTTTGCGATTTTGCTAATAGTGACTGAAGGATTTGTAGAACTCCAGTCTAGAGGTATTATTACTTTTGACTTGACAGAAATGAATTACTTTTTTATATTAATAAATGCGAATTTTTTTTCTGAACATGATAAGTTAATCTGATCACTATAATAGATGCAAATAAAGAAGTTGGTATTGTCAGCAGACCAAAATGTCTTTATAATACCCCAAAAAAATTTTAATTAATCAGAACGTGTTCTAATTTTTCATTAATTCGATCGATTTCTTGACGATCTAAAAAAAAGTCCGAGAAATTTACCGTCACAGCTTGTTTTGTGGGAGCATCATGGTTGTGCTCATTATTTCTTTTAAGAACAATCTCTTCCGATTGATCCATCAGCAAAGATGCTATGCATCCTCTTCTAGAGCATCCGCAGGCTACACCACGGGTGGTTTCTTTATATCTTCGGAACCTATACTCTTCAAGGACTATTGATTTCTTCCCTTTCACACTTAACATAGTCTCCATGATGAAAAAGTAGAACACAAACAATACTCACAAACAGCAACTAAGGATTGCAAATTACTGAAATATTTTAATTAAGGGTAGTTTTATATACCTACAGAAGCCGAATAGTTATTTAAATAATCTAAGAAGTAACTGTAAGCTACCGCAAGTCGTAAAAAGACAGATGAAAGTTCGCAAGAATAAAAGGGATGTGGTCATTAGGAATAACCAAGCTTAATTTTCTTCCGGCGCGCAAGTGACCGGTGCCGATGAAGGCACCCTTTTTGTAAACAGGTAAAAATCAAACCGCGCGCGCTCGTGACCGATCACCGGCCGAGGGGGCCCCAAGAATGGACGGCAAGGTCTCCCATTCACACCGTGGAAGAGTTAAGAGAGCGAATTGTAGCAGCTTCTGAGACCATTGGAAATAACCCATGGATTTTTGAGACCGTACGTGCTTCGATGAGAAGACGGATAGAATCTTGTATTGTGAGTGAAGGGGCCACTTCCAACAATTTTTGTAGCTATAGTTTTTCTCATATATGTTAGTTTGTTATTGTTAACATGGTTCTCATGGATGAGCAATGTTGAATACCAGTGTACATTATTTTGTTACTAAGAATCGTTAACCCAAGCATTATTTAATCTTTTAGTACCTAATAGATCCTTGTTGTATTAGTTTGAAAGTTTAGTTTTCGTTTAATATTGAATATCTATTAAAACACCTTTTTACCAAAAATAATCTGCTTAATGCATCGCATCAGAATAATATGCCTGCAAGAAACTGATTTTTATTTTCTTTTAACAAAAACCGAACTTTGGACAAAAAAAAATCAGGCGAAATTGTTGAAAAATGAAAGGCGAGTTCAAAATAAGCCTTTAATTCAAAATCTCTCAGTGGCGTAGGTACCAGTTTTTATTTGTTAAAAATATTGAAATCATGTCCCGCACGAACGACACTGATAGAAATAAAAGACGTTTCTTCATCAAAAAGAACCTTTTGGTACATGGACACAATATACCAACTTTCATAAAGAAACTCAAGCTTTGCCAAAGTTATTACAAAAAGAATTTTTTTATTAGGACTTCAACACCCTGTAGCTCGAAAGTTTAGGTCATACGTTACTATACTATAAAGTTTTTTAATCAAAATCATCCAGGAAATTACCCTCTGAAATAGTGTACATCAATATGAAGCACCCTGTATAAGCAAAATGGAGTGTCTATTTTGACAATGATCCAAAAAATAAAAATCAAAATGATCCTGATTTCAATTACCAAAGTTAGATATTTAATATCAATAGCAGACAAAAGGCCAAATTACAAAACAATAGTTGACCCTATAGAAAATTGACAATTTGTAGTTTAAAAGAACCAGGCCCCCAAGACTTTCGCGTCCCAGTTGAAGCTTCTTTCAGTTCAGCATTTTATCCGAAATGCGATGTCGTTTTCATAAATTGCAAGACCTCGGTAAAGCAAAGCCAGCGTATATAGCCCAAGGCTAACTAGATAGACCAAAATTTCTTGTAAATCAAGCCTGCTTTGCGGAGAGAAACTAGAACATGCCATATACTTGATTTTAGACGATAGTCTCGTAGAGTTAGATATGGTGAGCCAGTTCTGTTCTAAGTGTACTGAAGCTACTTATACGATTGTTCAAGGTTAGAATCTTAGATTGATAGTTCAAGGACTGAATACTATGTACATCACATTTAGATGCCCGGTTGTTATCCGCGTGTAGTAATAGAAAGTAAAAATTGTCACTCTTAAATATTCAGAAAATTTATTCTGAAAGATCAAAAGCACATTACAGATCTTTGGACAAGACTTTTAAAACCACCAAAGGAAGACCCAAATATATCTACACTAGGTATAATTTCATTGTCAAGCTCAAGAGTAGATATGGGTTCATTTAAACCATAATTGGTTAAATGAAAGGGTACATAAAAGGTATCAGAGTGTCTCGTTCTCTTAGGGTTTGCATTCAATGAAATTTTCTGTAATAAATGGGAACAATCTATAGTTGTTCATTATTTTGTGTAACAAGAACAAGTCGAGTCCTTCTCTGCATCGCTCAAGAGTACTTATATTAATATGGAGAAGTATATCAGTTTAACTATACTTTTTTCTTATGCATCACACTTTTAAGGGACAAATTTAAAAAAAAAATCTGTGCAGGGTCTCATTGAAAAATATGTGTATTGTAATTAAGTGAAGACCTGATGGAACTGCAGTACTCCATTAAAGAACGAGCTAGTGAACAATAAATAATTTTAAAGGAATTTAGTGACAATTCAACACTTGCGATTTACAAAACATAGCATCTCGCACACTCTGCTGATGATTTTTCAGTGTACAAATTGAGCGATAAACTTGTATCGATTATAATCCCTAAGGCCTTGATCTGAAGGACATTTTTTAAAACTTCACCATTATTGTATATTGGCATGTTGTAAGAGAACGAGACTTACTGGACGTTATTTTAAAACATTTTGAAGGACTTAAATATAGAGCATCAACATCACACCCATGTGAAGGACGGTCCTTTTGCAACAATCTGGCATTAGATATGTTCTCTACATCTCCAAAAATCTTCACATTATCATTACGAAAATATTACGCTTCAAACAATTGCTCGTTTTATATATCTTATATTAATGACATGACGAAAAAAATTGTTTGTCAAAGGATCTAAGATATTGAATATAATCACCTCTTTAATGCTGTAGCAAAAGCTATCGGGTGCTATTGGGAAAAAAGTAGGGGGTAAGTTTTAGGGGTTCATGTAAAAAAAATGTTTCGAAAGCATAGTATGATAGGTCATTCGGTACCCTTGAAAGACCCACTTAGTTTTCTTTTACTTCCCACACCGATAGGTGAGGGGAGTATTGTGATCGCGAAAATACGTTTTTTGGACGTTTTATGATGTCTACATAACGAAAATCTACGTCACTCATTTCGGTCGGTCTGTCTGTCTGTACGCATTTTTCTAGCCACGTAATCTCAGTAACGGCTGGATGGATTGTTATGAAATTTGGGCAGCGATATGCCGTGGTGTCGTTGTAGGTAATGTTCCTATAATTTTGAAAATCGGTGCATGGGCGGCGGAGTAATTAGCAAAAAGCGAAAACTTTTAAATATGCCTCAAACTTCGTTTTTAGGCGTTTTAGGGGTTCCTGATCATTTTCTACTTTTTTTTGGTAGGGGTGAAATTGGGGTGGTTGGTGTGTGGGGGGTTGTGAAATTGAAAAATTTGTTGCTTTCATAATAGACTGTCCACTGACCTGTGAAGGAAGACCTAGCGACATAAATAACTTTTTTAGGTCAATGCGAACATTGCCTTGCCTATTACAGAAACCAAGGGACTTAGAATTTTTCTGGTGTAAACATACGAGTATTGCTTTAAATCATTCTATATTATGTAACGAAGAAACTGTTGAATTGATTTTAATGAAATTTTGACACAGTATTACTACCGTGGCGAGGATGGAAAATGCGTATGGTTTTTATAAATCCTGCCAGTGGCGGCGCAGAAATAATAAAAAACTAAAAATATAAAAATAGCCATAACTTCGTTTTTTTAAGTGTGTTAGAGGTTCCTGATCTTTTTCTGAGTTTTTTTGGGTGGGGGTGAAATTGGGATGGTTGGGGGGTGGAAAATTTGCTGTATTAATAATACGCTGTCCACTGACCTGTGAAGGAAGACCTAGCGACCTAGCCTTTTACGTCCATTTGAATATTGCCTTGCCTATTACCGAAATTAAGGGACTTTTCTGTATACATACGAGTATGTATTGCTTTAGATCGTTTTGTATTTTGTAACGTGGAAACTACTAAATTAATTATAATGAAATTTTGACACATTATTGTTACTGTGGTGAGGATGGAAAATGCGTATGCTTGTTAGAAATCGTGTCAGTGGCAGCGTAAAAAACTAAAAACATGAAAAAAGCTCAAACTTCGTTTTTAGATATTTAAGGAGTTCCTGACCGTTTTCTACCTTTTTTGGGTGGGGGTGAAATTGGGGCGATGATTTGGTTGCAAGGAGATCTCAGATTAAACCTTCATGCTATGGGAAAATAACAAACTGTTGTCACCGTAATTTGTGGGAAGTACTGAGTTAATCAACTTGACTTCATTTTTTATCTGTTTTCCTTACGAAAATATTACGCCTGAAACAAATTCTTATTTTATTTATTTTATGCTTATGATCTTTTGAAAAAATAGGTTTTTGTATAAAATCAAAGATACTACAAGATTTTAAATAAAATAAGAACTAGGGATAGGAAAACCTATTAGGTGCTATTTGAAAAAACAAAGTTGGGGGTGAGTTTTAAAGGTTGAAATACAATAAAATGTATTGAAAGCATGGTATGATAGACTCTGTAGCACCTTCAAACATTCCACTCAATTTTCATTTTTTTGTTACGAGTATATCACGTGCCAGGGACACCCTGTATATCTAATTCTAATTTCACTTGACCATTGACCATAATACCGAAAGTGAAGTAATATCCTACGAATTTCGCCGGACGATTTGCATGGTAATTTATCAGCCAGAAGCGAACAATCGATGTCGGCTTATTTGTAGTCACATGTACACAACGGGTAGATGCAACCCAGTGACCCAGAAAATGGGAAAATATATATTCGGATATTCCATGCGTCCAGCTAGCTAGTAGCGAGCGTCATAACGAATAACGGTCAGCCGTTGTTCAATGCTGCAAGACGAAATTCCTGTGCTCTCTCTGAAATATGACCGTCGATATAATATAGCCGTTTGGCTATATACTCTTCTTGATTTATAAGGATTGCGCCACATCGAGAATGTTAAAAATAGAGCGGATTCCGCGACTGATACATATTAGGTTCGTAAAATGTTTGGACAAGATACGATCGAATTTACTGCCAGACTAAGGACCGTATAACGATACGAAATTTGCGAGCAAATTTGTTATGAAATTTCTTAACGTATCATACGGGCTTCTGAGACAATATTGCATAAAGTGCGCAGAAGAAGAATAATGGAGTCGACAACGTTGAAATCTCTCAAATTGGCGCCAGTCAAAAGAAACAAATTTTATGCCGCAATGCTAACATAACCTATAAAACGCGTTCGAGTCGAATTGTCAATAGTCGAATTCCAGCTGACGTCTGTCAATACTATCATCCCAGGCTGCATTCCGATTCAAGCATTATTCGCATGCTGCACAGAAAAGCGTTCCGAATCATCAACCGGCGTAGGTTGCAGTGGGTCAAACGAGCAGTAGTTGATGCGATTAATGTCTGATGCGTTTAATGTTAGAATCGGAATAGGCAAAATTTGCCAATCCTAAATGTTCTGTGATTCTTAACGTTTTGTGAACATAACCATGTCTTCTTCTGCGTTATGCTTATTTCTCATTTCTCATGTTCACATAGTTTTCTGATATTAAAATAAAGAAGAAACTGTGAATATTTGTATCATGAGGTACCACTGGTACCAGATGTCTCCAGAATTATCTGAATACACCAGATGTTGAATAGCGAACTATTGGCCATCAATGAAGTCTTAGAGATCGCAAGACTACCTGCTGAGACAACACTAGTTATTACAGACTCATTGAGTGCACTAGAAAGTTTGAGGAAAATGTACCTCCGGAGCCAGATAGTCAGGAGCATTAAGGAAAAACTCAAGATCCCATACGACCATAACAACACTGTTAAATTCTTGTAGGAGTTGTGGGTACCTTCGCACGTCGGAATTACTGGAAATAGTGGAAATGAAGAAGCAGACTGGGCAGCAGCATGGACGATGATCGAACCCGTTACCGTGGTACAATCATCCTATTATGACATCAAAAACCACATTAGGAAATATATTTTAAGTTTGTGGCAGAATCAGTGGAACCGAAATACCAATAACAATTTACCAAATTAAACCTGATGTGAAAACTCTACTGGCTCTCCCAAACAACAGAAGATACCAAGTCATCATCTCACGGGTGAGAATTGGTCACACCACCTCCACACATGGTCACATCTTCACAAGAGGACCCGAAACCCAGGGTGCTACATGTAACACAAGTTTAGTGTTAAGCACATCATACTAGAGTGCAGTGGCTTTGCTTCCAAACGCTCTTCCTGTGAAATACCACAAAATCTCAAAAATGCATTAACATCCAAACACAATAAAACCTTAAATTTTATTAAAGGATACTACCACCTAATTTAAGTTAATACCTATGGAAATAATTGTACAATTTACTAGTATTCCGCCGCTAATAACCCTGCGCGGTTGATGCAGTTTTTCTATTTAAAAAATGAAATAAAAATAAATATTAACTGTCTACTGATTATGCCCACAGACGATAGATATGGATTTGATCTGGATAGATCTAATGATGCCTATTTTTTATTTATTTCAAATTTTCTTTTCTGTCCCAAAGGGTATTGTCGAACGTCAAACAACTGGTCACGCGCATGCCCTGCGCATCAGTTCGTTCCGATTCATTTTTGGCTGATGTCGAATATGCACAGCTTTTTGAAACGGAACGGATTTCTATGCTTGCAGAAGGTGTTGCGTTTGCTGCTCGAATCGGAACACACACCCAGTATTGGCAACTGTCATATTTAGTTTCAACTACGCTTGCACAGGGCTCAAATTTAATTTGATTTGGTATTATAGTTTCAAACTCTCTGCACTTTTCTATACCATTTTTGTTAAGAAATTTCATAACAAATTTGTGGTCAAATTGGATCTGAAATTTGATAGCAAATTTGGTGTCGTGTCATACCTAAACTAGTTGGTCCATTGGTGAGTAAGACCGTGACAGCCTTAGTCACAGATGTTTACATGTTTATTTTTATATTCTTTGGTATTCGACGTTCATAGACAAGCATGGTTTTTGAAGCAATTAATGAGTTCCATCATTTTAAAATTCGCAGAGTTCCACAGGAGTGCTAACGGTTTTACTTGCCAGTGCCAGGGATGCCGCAAGGCTCTCATCTTGGACCACATTTCTCCAATATTTATGTCAATGATATTCAAACATCCTTCCAAAAAGTAAGTTTCTGCTGTTTGGTGATGATTTAGAGTTTTTCAAACTTGTGAAAGAAACTGATGATTGCGTCCAGCTTCAATCAAATTTGGACAGACATGTGCTTTGGTATCATGGTAATGCAGTGGATCTTTTAATGTTGAAAAATATAGTCTTCAGTACAGGTAGAAATCCATACAGTCATATATATACGAGTATAATATAAATAATGTTTTATTGGACTCAACTTCTCAGATCAAGGACTGATAGCCAGCTGAGTTTTGTTTCTCAGCTCTGTACTTTGTACTTCTGAATTCAGTAATATTTCAACTCTCTTCTCTACTGTACATTTGTCCACTCTACTGTTCACCTCAAGTACGACTTCTGTGTTTGGCCACCTTTATTATAATATACATATTCAAATACTCAAGCTAGATGGCTGGGTAGCGGCAAATAAACAGCAAAGTGTACTCTTAAAATCTTTATAATCATATAATCATCGAATGGAGATTTTATGATTTTATAAAGATTTTAACTTTTAACAGTAAACTGTGTAATGTTTTTCGTAAATTTCTGTGTCTGTATAACGTGCTTCATGCAAGATATGTGTTGTTACTTGCTCTTTTGGCTTGTTTTATAACATCTTCCAGCAACATCCTCACAAACTTTTGTAAGTAAAAACTTTTCAATCTTAATTTTTCTAATGTTGCTGATTGCTAAATTGTCTTTGTAGCCCTGAAGAAGGGATCAAATGATCCCGAAAGCTTGGAAATAGAGTTTTAAAAGTACACTTTGCTGTTTATTTGCCGCTACCCAGCCATCTAGCTTGAGTTTTGTTTCATATTCAGATATATAGAGAGAATACAGCATAAGCTCTTGAGGTACATTGCCTATAAAATGGAAACCTTGAATTGACCTTTAGAAACGCATCGTAAACATAGAGACCTAGTTGTTTTCTGCGATCTTTTGTACTCAAACTGGACTTGTCTAGATTCACTGGATTAAATTGTGATTTATGTTCCCTCCAGAAATACAAAAAAATCCCATTCTTCATCTGTTCCAACCCGTATAACAAATTCTGGTAACGATACTTTGCCATTGAGATCATCCAGGCAAGTCAACTAATACTGTCATAATCTAGATTGCGCAGAGAAAAATATTGCTGAATTAGGTTGGAACTTTGGCAAGTAGATTATGTTAATTTTTCTTTCAAACTTTAACTCCATGATTGTATTTGTGTCAATGTTGTATTAAATTTAAAGCGATACTTTTATCCAAATGACAGTGGTTAGTTTAGTATTTATTATTCTAATTTGTACTCTTAGAATTAAGAAAATCAATGTTAAACTTAGTGCACTTATGGCCCGTTGAAAGATGATTGAATAAATAAATAAAAGCAGAATAAATGAAAGATTTACTTTAATTCATTCAGACTCTTTACACTGTTTTATAGTGTATCTCGAGACCATATTTTCATCACCTAGTATACGCCGAGATTATACGCATTTTAATTGTTTATTCATCAACTAATAAAAATGCTAATTCCGTATACAACAAAGTATTTTTGGGTGGTACAATAGATCAACCTAACACCATTCCATATGCATACAGTATGGCGTGAATCGTTAAAATCGTTCTTTTCTATTCCTTCGACGTGCCGTGTTACGTCTGGGCACAACACATAACATAACCTCCAAACATTTCCGTACAGGAACATTCACGAACTGATCACGTCTATATCACTGGACGTGATCGAGTGTTTTTATTGTTTTTTACGTAAAAAGCGTGTTGCAGAGGATGTAGTGGGTAACTGGACTTGTGACTGGACTTCAATAATAAGAATAGCTTAACAATGAAGTTTTGATTTAGTTTAGACGATGAATAAGAATGAGAAGATGCTTTATTCGATAAATCAGTATAGGATGACATAGAATGGGTGATGGAATAAAATATGTGCCTTGTAATATGCACACATTTATACTATGTAGAAATAAAAACAAAATTTGTAATACAAGCATAGGTGTCTTAGATATTCTTATCATTGGGAATAGCAATGTCTATTAATTAGGTAACTTTGTCTGTCTTTAAATGAGAAACTATATCTGTATGTATTCTAACGTCCCAGGTATGGTTTGTAGTGATTGTTTTCGAGTACTGATGTTGGTATGTAATTATATTATGGATCTGTGTTTTCTATTAGTTTGTTTGTTGTGGATAGTGATTGGCGTTTGGTGTATGACGTTGACTGCAGAGTTATGTCTGGCTGTGCACTCGGTACTGGCGAAAGTTTTACACCCGCTTGTTATGTGATCTACTGTTTCTTTCTATTGATAAAATTATTTGCTTCTGCATGGATCTTTATCTTTATTATTATTATTGCATAACGTTCGATAAATGACTTTTTTGGCACATAACTTTTAGTTTCTTGTTTTAGAATGCAGCTAACGTTCCTTGTTTTGTTTTTTCTGTTTCTTTATTCTGTTTCACAGTAGCTCATTTATTGAACTGCGTATTTATTTCTTTGCATTGTTTGTTTCGTTTTTATCCGTTAGTATGTATGATTTAATTTTTTTATTTTTATTCTTCTACTAAACACGATGCCTACTAGATAAATTGATGTAGAAAACAGATGAATGCAAAATCCGAATCCATCAGCGTAAGCGCACGAAACTCTTCATCGGGTTCTATTCACATTCGCGCAGCATCTCGATTGAAACTTTTTTGCGGTATTCCATCTTGGAGGATTAATTCTTGGCAAAACCTTTCAGCGTTTGCGGTGTGGTGTCATTGTTGTCGGGGCGTCACATGAAAAATTGCTTTCATCCCTTGTGGAGAGCATCGTCAGCGAGCACTGCACCTCCCAAACCTCCACCACCCCTTGTGCAGCAATTTCAGAATCTAAATACGTAGTGCAGGTAAAGTGGTTGCACTGTACCAAAGCTAAAGCTATTCTCAAAATATCTTCGTAAAAATTATAGCGTTGCTGAGACCTCTCAGGAGAGTTGTGTCTCAACATTTGAGTGCTCTCATTTTTCATGCATGTCAAGCAAACGCTACACAGTTTAAAAACTCCCAAAACTGATATTTCCGAACCTGTGTTTCGCTAACTCTGTTAGTATCTTCAAAATACCATAGCACCGTGGCTGCTGTTAGAAGGTTATGTTAGGAGAAGTTTTGTAACACTTTTAAGGTTCGTTTAGTTCTTAACTAAAACAACGATGGTGCTTGGCGTGTATTCTATCTATATTACCTTGTCTTACACCTGTTGTTCGTCAATTTCACTGGCACGGGACTTCCTCAGCTCATTCTTGGAAGTTTCTCTTTGTATTGTTCTTCTTAAGCCCTTTTTATATCGCCTTTGGAGTATATACAATAATGCAAGGACTGCTCCAGCCACTAAGGTGATCAGAAACCCTTCGGATAATGTGATCCCATCTGATAGCTTATTTGTTGTATCACCGTTTGCTGCTTGGGTAACCAGAATTTCTTCTTTTGATTTTGTGATGCCCATTTTTCCTTAGATACAACTACCATTAAAATTTTTAGGACATCCTGGCAGGATCGCCATGTAACACTTTCAAGGTTCGTTAGTTCTTAAGTAAAACAACCATGATGCTTGGCTTGTACTATAGTTTGTCGACACGGGACTTGAATGGACCGACACCCGCAGGCTCAATAAATACATCTCCTGGCAGTCCATTCCAAGCCTTGGACATCCTGGGAATAAATGTGCGGTCGTATCGCTCAGTTCTTGAGATGCAGCAGTCGAGTGGGTGCATCTGATAGAATCGGTGAGCGGCGGAACTATAGAGGATAGCTTATAGGAGTAGACTGCGTTTGAATATCGGTAAAAGATTGAGAGATCACCAACCGCACGCCAGAGCGAAAGTGGCTGGAGGTGGCGCGTTAAGTACGGGTCTTCAATTAGCCGAATTACCCTTCTGGACGGCATTAAGTATAGACAGGGTAGTAGGGGCAGTAGCTCCCCAGATATGAGAGCAATACTCCAGGCCAGGTCTTATTTGGGCTTTATATAGCGTGAGGAGGTTAGTTGGTGAGAAGTACTTTCTGGCTCTGAATAACTACCCAAGTTTTTTACCAGCAGCTGTTGCAATTGACGTAGCGTGTTAATGCTAGATTAGATTTTCTGTAATGTTGACTCCTAAGAGCTTGAATGATTGATTCTTTGGCAGAGCCTGATTGTTCATTGGAACTGGTTACTGGCTTGGGCACTTCTTATTTGCTAGCGTACAATACTGGGTCTTGAAATCATTAAATTCTACCATATTCTTGAGCCACCAAGCGGTAATAGTCTCCAGATCTTTTGAAAGTAAAGCAGCTGCTGCCAGTTTTCTGCATTCCAGCTTGACCACAGAGATCGGTCTATTACTCATGATGCCTACATGCAAAGTACTGTCATCCGCAACACTGGGGATTGGGTTTGTAGTGCTAGAGAGTAGATCATTGATGTGAAGCAGACACAAATCGAAGCCAATACCGATCCCTGCGGAACGCCAGCATTGATGTTATTGATGATATTTGATCAACTATATAGTTTTTTTGTTGCTGTTTGCTCATTGGTCCTGAACTAACGCCCGCCAAGCGTTTTGCGTTTGGCGTCCTGTGGCGTCTGCCATATCAACGCTTTCTAACAAATGAGAATCGAGAAACGACACAACGCGGTTTTCTGGGAGGATGTACCAGGTGCCAATGTTAAACGCTGGATCCTCACAGTCTTCCCAAATTTGATTGTTGATTAGACATCTCCACAAAGTAGATAAATCAGCAAAGGTGCTTTCAATACATTTTTTATTGCAAGGAGGAAGAGTAAGAAAGTGAAACACCTTATTTTTAATCGCCTTTTAATTGAAAGAATAAGGATAATCTGCGATTTCTCCATGTTTGCTTTATTAAGAGACCCTTCTGGCTTCCTATCAGGACGAAAACTCGTATCATGTATAGTTTGAGGACGCTAATTACAAATCTGGCCTTGAGTTTCATCCTCGGATAGCAAACATCAAAAGTTATCAGACCCTCAGAGCTCCAAATTTACCCTGAATATTCTAAAATCGTTATCTGGCTTCCTATCAGGGCGAAAACTCGTGTCATAGTTGATTATAAATCCGGCCGTTGTTTTGGGTTTCTGCCTCAGGTAGCGAACATCAAAAGAACTCAGATCATCAAGTTCACCCTAAATTGAATTGAGTTTCGAACTCATGTAACGAACATCGAAAATTCAGATTCTTAGGCCACGTTTCATAATCATTGGTAACTTCTAGTAGTCACTTAACCGACAGATGGAAAATAACCAGTAGTTATTTGGGAGGTCTATTTCACAAAGAAAACCAGTGGTTAAACTCATTTATCATTATGTTGGCACCACTGAAGGGTCTCAAAGCATTGCCATAATTGTGTTCGGTGTATTCTTTGACAAAGCAACCTAACGTGTCGGCGGTTGACTACAACAAACGTCAAGATAACCAATACGTTATCCTTAAGTTGACTTAACTACTGGTTAACCAAAGCTTTTGACGTAAACCGCCTATTGTGAAATGGATTGTTTTCTCCAACCATTTTTTTCTTTTAACTACTAGATAACTAACGATTGTGAAACTGAGCGTAAGAGGTCCAAGAGTATAATAAAAACCTAAAATCGTTATATGGCTTCCTATCAGGACGGAAACTCGTGTCATGTATAGTTTGAGGACTCTAATTACAAATTGGGCCGTTATTTAGAGTTTCAGCTTCATGTGACGAAAATGTTTAGCCCCTTAAATCCTCAAGTTCACCCTAAACCACTAAAAACGTATCTGGCTCTCCATCAGCACATGTATAGTTTGAGAGAGTATACCATTTATATTAGAAATTCAGACTATGCACCAGGAAATCCGTTTCATGGCAAAATACGCCTGTTTCGACCGTTCCTACTTCAATTTCTCATCCTTTAGTAGTTTTTTTTTGAGGACGGATGAAACGCTAGACGTGGAACGAACAGCGAACAGACAGCAAAAGCAAGTCTGTTATAATGAGAAAAGTTTGTTTGGGCAGAGCTCAGAAAATAGAGCGGTCTCGCACTCGCGGTTTGTTATGGCTAAGGTAAACAGGACGCCTCCACAAGCCAAGAATGATGTTAGTGTGCTTCGGGTGTTAAATTAACTTCTCAACATGTTAAATAATGCTTCTGTTTTTCCTTCGGTGGTGTTTTTACTACAAGTATTTGCAGACAGTCGTTTTTGGGAGCAAATTTTAATGCTGATTAAAGTTTCATCCATATTCTCGCTTGCGCTTCCACTTACCCAGCGAGAATCGCTTATAAAAATCGTGGGAACCTCTGCTTGATGAAACCTTGATTCAGTATTAAAATTTAAAAAAAAACAGTCCAGATAATCAACACTAATATACCTGTTCACACCTAGCAACCCTTAACGCTGCGGCTGACTCAGAGCTGGTAACAATTTTTTTTTCAATTCTTTAAATCATTTCATTTCAAATGACGTAAAATTAACTAAAAAAGCGTAGAGTTGCAAGCTATACAGTATTTTTCAAAATTGGTTCATTGGTGGTCAAATAATATAATTAGCAAATAACGAAAATCCGTAAATCCAACCCAGATTTCTTTTTGAGTGTTTTAGGCGTTATTATCATTTTCCGTTTTTTTTTCTATATATGGCGTGCAATTGGAGTAGGGTAAGGGAAATCAGAATGGAAGTATATTTACTTCACTTCAAGTTGATAAGTTAATACTGATGTGCAAAATAACCGGGGACTTGAAATCTATTTGAGTACCTATCTATCTTTTGTAAAACTGTACTTTTGCTGTATTTAATATACATTTCTTTCTTACAGGTCAGTATTACTTGAAGTAAACAGCCATTCTTTGCTGAATAGGTACGAGTAAGTATGAACTTGCTTATACACGTACGAATACTAACTTCTGCAAACAGTTACTACTGCAGTCATTACTGATTCATTCTGATGGGGTACTCCAAAATATTTAAGTAACTATTGTGTTACTATTTGTGTTTAAATCACACTTGAGCCCTGGTTAAGCTACAATATGATTTGTCGGTTTAAAATAAGCTCTTGATAGGAAGTTTTTTTCTTGAAATGGACTCATAAATCATACTAGTACCCAACAGATCACACCCAATTGCAGGAAATATTACAGAAATCAGTATATTTATAATTAATAACAATGGCAGTAGAGAGGCTCTGAGAGCTCATCCTTATCACGTCGAGGTCCCTACTCCCCGAACCAGTCTCGTCCTGTAGCTTATGAATTAATCAGTTTAGATTCCAACTGTGCTAGTTTGTTATGGTGAGGAACACAGAAAGTCTCATTAAATTTTTTGAATCGGACGTCACGTGACCAAAATCAAATACCTCATTTATCGCAATAATAGGAAAAGATGCCACATTTGCTCTAATTTACACCACCAAAGTTATAATTCTCTACTACTGCCCAGTTCCGATATATTGCGTATCGCAATAATAGGAAAAGATGCCACATTTGCTCTAATTTACACCACCAAAGTTATAATTCTCTACTACTGCCCAGTTCCGATATATTGTTTGTCTTAATCGGCATGGGACACCCTGTATGTGCCTACCTATAACAGTCTGTCTACTATTACAGATGTCACAAACATCACAATATATATAGCGTTAAATAAAGTGCACATGGTATGAGCAGGATACAGGAGACTTCTTCATTACATTTGTTTGAACCTGTAGAACTATAAAAAGTAGTTTGTTTTCAGCCTCTTGGTCTAGGTATATTAAAGTTCATTTGATTTAGTCAATGCGGACAATCAATTTTATTGGGTAATAGTTTAAACAAAAACTAAAAAGCAGAAGTGTTATTTCTGATACGCAGAGCATTATGGCTGCCACCCCTCTCAGGGTAGTTAGTATCCATTACACTTGAAAAATATATATTTCAAAGCATTTTGCGGACCGTTTCAATTAGACTAGATTTTAGATCGGTGACCAACTTAACGTTACGTATTCCAGCTTACTCCTAACAAATGCAAAGAACAGAATCTTTAAGCTAGCAACATTTGCAAAATTTTCCCAGTATCTAATACAAAAGCCCGATAATTTAGAAGCCGAAATAACTTTTCATAAAAAACAACACCCAGATCCTTGAAGCTCGAATATCTTTCAAGTTGCATGGCGTTAATGTTACATTGGACGTACTGTATCATGTTTTTTTTGTATTACAATTTCAATACAAAATATAATCATCATTTATTTCTGTGCTTTTTCCATGCAAAATTGAAACGATCAATGACAAAGCCGCGACGATTCAAAATATCCAAATATTGAAATCTGCAGTGTATCCGTCGCCCATTAGCAAAGTGCATTTATTTTCGATTCATTAAAAATAACGAGGGAACCTCAGAGGCAAATAGAGCTGCCTGGCAAATAGGTTTTTATATAATGATATATGGATCCCTACTCATATAACCGCTGAAAGAAGGAAGATTCATTACAGTTCATACATAAATAAAATTTATAGAGACCAGCCCGTTCATCTGGCTCAAATGTATGTATAGAAAAGTTATTTTTTTTTTCAAAGCACTAGGCGTGTTTGACATAAAAAATGTTAATAATGGATATTATAAGCATGCTTTCTTGACTAAATTAATGATTCCAGTCACAGAATTATGATATTGATACTTAAGTATACTATTACACATGCCGTAGGTGAAATGGGGTTCACTATCCCCGGCAACAGTTCCTTTGGGCGTGGGCAAGAGTCCCAAAACGCAAAAAAGTGGGTTATAAAACATCATTTTAACAAGTCTGCCGTTTTAATATATTGCAAAATATACCTTTTCTTATACAAAACGACGAAACTCAAAAATTTCAGATTTTTAAAGGTCGTCAAAGTCGATATTTAAGGGCCCCTTAATGCGTGAGGGCCCCTTAAGTAAGGTTTTGTGTTTCGGCAGCTACTCAACATGACATTTCGTTGCAGTCAATGCGATTTTATAGGTTAATTTTGGAGTACGGTTCTCGTTGATACTGTCTAGGAAACAGATACACAAGGAAAGCCACACTTGAGGGCCCTTAAGTATCCTTTGAGTATTACTTAAGTCAAGTCGTCACTTGAGTAAGGTACCCTTAAGTAATATTCAAGTGACGACTATGAATACGACACTCAGATCGTCTTCAGGTTGTCAAAATAATCGAAAATCTGTTATTTGGCTTTCTATTAAGGTGAAATCTCGTGCTTGAGTTTGACAAGGCACACGTTCTTGTCCCCTAGCGACCCAACAAGCACAAGGCATCTTTAAAATTTCTTTTTTTCTGGTTCTGAAATAATAATTGTCAGCCAAGACGACACTATCTTGTAGTCATAAAACTATGTCCTTAAACACTACAATATGTATTTTAATTCAGAATACCGACTAAAACTTCTTTTTTTTTATTTCTGTGTCATCGTCATCACTGCTCTGGTCATTAGCCTCGTGTTCTGTGTAGGCTTTCTTACTGTTTCCCCGCGCCACTCTAGGAAGCACTGTTAGTTTTAAGCCAACAGTGAAGGCTCAGGTGTAGATTCTTCGCTGAGCTTTTTTTATGGATCTTTATTTTTGATTGAAAAAACCAGAAATAAATTTTCGCCTCTAACGAGATTCGAATCCGGGACCTTCCGGTCACGAACTAAATCTTCTTAACCGAAATTTAAATTCACCTTAGTAAATGGACCATCCTGTATAAAAATTTTTTTTTTTATTTCTGTGTCATCGTCATCACTGCTCTGGTCATTATAGCCTCGTGTTCTGTATAGGCTTTATTACTGTTTCCCCGTGCCACTCTAGGAAGCACTATTAATTAGAAGCCAACAGTGAAGGCTCAGGTGAGGATTCTTCGCTGACCTTTTTTTATGGATATTTATTTTTCATTGAAAAAACCAGAAATAAATTTCCGCCTCTAACGAGAATCGAACCCGGGGCCTGCCGGTCACAAACTAAATCTTCTTAACCGAAATTTAAATTCACCTTAGTAAATGGACCATCCTGTATAAAAATTTTTTTTTTTATTTCTGTGTCATCGTCATCACTGCTCTGGTCATTATAGCCTCGTGTTCTGTATAGGCTTTGTTACTGTTTCCCCGTGCCACTCTAGGAAGCACTATTAATTAGGAGCCAACAGTGAAGATTCAGGTGAGGATTCTTCGCTGACCTTTTTTTATGGATATTTATTTTTCATTGAAAAAACCAGAAATAAATTTCCGCCTCTAACGAGAATCGAACCCGGGGCCTGCCGGTCACAAACTAAATCTTCTTAACCGAAATTTAAATTCACCTTAGTAAATGGACCATCCTGTATAAAAAAAATTTTTTTTATTTCTGTGTCATCGTCATCACTGCTCTGGTCATTATAGCCTCGTGTTCTGTATAGGCTTTATTACTGTTTTCCCGTGCCACTCTAGGAAGCACTATTAATTAGAAGCCAACAGTGAAGGCTCAGGTGAGGATTCTTCGCTGACCTTTTTTTATGGATATTTATTTTTCATTGAAAAAACCAGAAATAAATTTCCGCCTCTAACGAGAATCGAACCCGGGGCCTGCCGGTCACAAACTAAATCTTCTTAACCGAAATTTAAATTCACCTTAGTAAATGGACCATCCTGTATAAAAATTTTTTTTTTTATTTCTGTGTCATCGTCATCACTGCTCTGGTCATTATAGCCTCGTGTTCTGTATAGGCTTTGTTACTGTTTCCCCGTGCCACTCTAGGAAGCACTATTAATTAGGAGCCAACAGTGAAGGTTCAGGTGAGGATTCTTCGCTGACCTTTTTTTATGGATATTTATTTTTCATTGAAAAAACCAGAAATAAATTTCCGCCTCTAACGAGAATCGAACCCGGGGCCTGCCGGTCACAAACTAAATCTTCTTAACCGAAATTTAAATTCACCTTAGTAAATGGACCATCCTGTATAAAAATTTTTTTTTTATTTCTGTGTCATCGTCATCACTGCTCTGGTCATTATAGCCTCGTGTTCTGTATAGGCTTTATTACTGTTTTCCCGTGCCACTCTAGGAAGCACTATTAATTAGAAGCCAACAGTGAAGGCTCAGGTGAGGATTCTTCGCTGACCTTTTTTTATGGATATTTATTTTTCATTGAAAAAACCAGAAATAAATTTCCGCCTCTAACGAGAATCGAACCCGGGGCCTGCCGGTCACAAACTAAATCTTCTTAACCGAAATTTAAATTCACCTTAGTAAATGGACCATCCTGTATAAAAAATTTTTTTTTTATTTCTGTGTCATCGTCATCACTGCTCTGGTCATTATAGCCTCGTGTTCTGTATAGGCTTTATTACTGTTTTCCCGTGCCACTCTAGGAAGCACTATTAATTAGAAGCCAACAGTGAAGGCTCAGGTGAGGATTCTTCGCTGACCTTTTTTTATGGATATTTATTTTTCATTGAAAAAACCAGAAATAAATTTCCGCCTCTAACGAGAATCGAACCCGGGGCCTGCCGGTCACAAACTAAATCTTCTTAACCGAAATTTAAATTCACCGTAGTAAATGGACCATCCTGTATATAATTTTTTTTTATTTCTGTGTCATCGTCATCACTGCTCTGGTCATTATAGCCTCGTGTTCTGTATAGGCTTTGTTACTGTTTCCCCGTGCCACTCTAGGAAGCACTATTAATTAGGAGCCAACAGTGAAGGTTCAGGTGAGGATTCTTCGCTGACCTTTTTTTTATGGATATTTATTTTTGATTGAAAAAACCAGAAATAAATTTCCGCCTCTAACGAGAATCGAACCCGGGACCTTCCGGTCCCGAACTGAATCTTCTTAACCGAAATTTAAATTCACCTCAGTAAATGGACCATCTTGTATATCATTTTGAATACAATGTCGGTAAATGTCCGAAAAAAAATCCCGCTACTGCGTGACAAGCCTTTTATCAAGATCAACGCACAAAGCCGATGTTAAAAAAATGTTTCGCAACAACATTTCGTGGGTACTTACAAGTAATTAGAAAGGAACTCATGGGAACTGCGGTCCATTGTGCGCTATACGTACCCGAACGAATTTTGAAAGCGACGTAATTTTCGTAGAAAATACAACGCCGCGCGAGAAAACGAGTTATTAGACGAATCTGCGCATAATCGTAATATAGAAGTTTCTCATAATCTCGAGCATACTATATGTTGCGTAAGCGTAGCGAAGTAAATATTAGCAACCAGGTATTGGTAGTTATTTGTATAACCTCGTTTAATGGTAGACCATATTTCCTATATAAAACTATACATATTAGTTTTTTTATTGTATACAGGGTGAGTCCTAAGTTGATACATTTTTTAAACTTTGTATAGAAGTCGTTAAAATAAACAACATTTTCAAATAACCTTTTTTCCGAAAACTGAAGAATAAGCGAAATACAGAATAAAAAAAGTAAATTGGGCTTGTGTATCAAGACTTACCTGGTCTATTTATGTTTAGTTTTTCGCTTGGATTTTTCTTATCGATCAGACATTAGACCTGTCAATTAGTGCACTAGTTACTTTCAGTTTATCATAGTTAATTTTAAATTGGTAAATCCCAGAAGTTGTTGCAACAACGATGAAGAAAAAGTGACTACTGCACTACTGAGAGGTATAATGCCTAATCGATTTGTCAAAACTTCGAGCAAAAAACTAAACATAAACAGACTAGGTACCTACGTCTTGATACACAAGCCCAAATATACTTTTTTTATTCTATATCTCGCTTGCTTTTCAGTTTTCTGAAAGAAAGTTTTTTGAAAAAGTTGTTTATTTTAACGACTTCAATACACAGTTGAAAAAAAGTATCAACTTAGGCCTCACCCTGTATAGGATGAGTAATATTGTATCATTGTATTGTACCATTTATCAGTATATAATAATAATCATAATCATAATACTGCTTTATTTTCTCATTGTTAGTACATTATACCATTATTTGGTTTCCAAAAAAATGAGAGGTCTATGATTTGAGTCGGGTTTAGAGCTCAACATATGACTATACTACTAAATTGACTTTAATAAATGGTTTCTCAGTAGTTTATGACTAGTGGATAAAGCAATGAACAGAATAGTGAGTACAGTATTTCTAGATAAACATGCCATTGTTATAAATGCCCCAGTCTCATTATTTTCTGACAAATCATGGTAGGTTATGGATCTAGTAAGAAATGAAACTTCTACTTTTTGCATTTCGTATTTTTCTAAAATTCTACTTTCACGGATAATTGTTATTCGACATATCACCTCAACCTTTTAGCATCTACTGTGCCAATAGTGGTGATAGCCATGTTGAGGTTGTCTCAGTCTCAAACAACTCCTCCAGTATCCCATTCCCATCGTTACAAGCTTTTTCTTCATTGCCTCCACTATTGTCTTATACAAGACAATTATATCCTAACCAAAATCACAAATCACACTGTGACAAATATGAATCTCATATGAGTTAAAATACCGCAACACACTTATTTTGGAATGGATTATTTACCTTTCTGATATACAAGTGTTGCTCTATATCTCCGTCAATCAACCAGTACGCAGACAGCTGTTTCACGCTTATTATTTGATTGAAGGAGGTATAGAGCACTCTTCGTATATCGACTCTCATATTCAGTTGGCATAGAAGTGCGCCTATCTGGTTAGGTAAGCGAATGCGCCTTTGTGTTCCGCCAAGAAGTTTGCTGCTGTTTAGCAGCGATTCTCTTTGATTTACCGTTACTTCCGGGTACTAGATGGCGCACAGGCAGATCTTTTCTGCCGCCTACTGTTACCTTTCTCACTTCAATATGACAAGCCAATATAATGAAAGTCGATAACGCATCAATTTACAGATGATTCAACAATAGAACATTATGTGATAAGTACCTGGATCTCTCTCCCAACTCTAAAGAAACCAAAACAGATATTCCACAAATTCATGACGTCAACTGTACCTACTGCAGTGTCCAAAGCACACTTTAATTTTGAGCAATCGTAAATAGACAAACAAGTGAATGTGCCTGCTGGACGACGTTTGTCAGCAGCGCACGTTTGCTTCCACGTTTTCCAACCAGGTGGCATTACTCTCTCAAACGTGTTGTTCCTACTAATGGCTTTTATTTTTAGCTTCCTTGACTTAGCAAAACGAATAGTTTGACGCTATCACGTGTCTTAAGTTATTTGGACAGGATAGTGAATGTGGAATGTATTTGAGTTCTTCTACAGCTAAAGCTGGACTTACGCTATGGCAGCTTAGTGTTTGATGTTCTCTTGTAAAATATAATTTATTAAACTTTTTTGCTTTAAGAATAGTTTCTGCTGTACAATATATCTTGAGACAAAAATACATTTAAGGTCACTGTGTGTATCAAACTCGTAATTCGTAGAGCTAAAAAACTTCAATAATTTAAAATATCTTAAAAGTCTTGATAGTAACCAGTAATTTTGGCGTGAGATTAATTTACCTAGTTTTAATAAATCTTACAATAAATTCCTCAAAAAACGACCAATTTTACATATCAAGTCCAGGCTACCCCCCCCCCTCTGAGAGTCTCTCTCTCTCTCTCTCTCTCTCTCTCTCTCTCTCTCTGAGAGGCTCAGCCAGAAGGGCATTAAAATTATAAATATCTTAGAGCCGTAATCATAGTCGTCCCTTGAGTAATACCTAAGGTTCCCTTAAGTAACACTCAAGGGATACTTGTTGAGGGACCCTCAAATGTGGCTTTCCTTGTGTAGGTATCTATTTTCTAGACAACATCTACGATATGGCGGGATTCATTTGCCTATGGATTTTGATGTTTTCTGTTATTTCTTTTTGTTTTGTGCGAGTATTTCGTGTTTTGTGCCGAACATTTTTCCGGATGTGAGAGAAACTGACGACCCTGTACTCCAAAATTTTCTACAAAATTGTCTTGACTGCAAAGAAATATCATGTTGATATTTTGTTACTCGAGTATTACTCAAGGGAGCCTTACGTAAGGGATCCTCAAGTAAGGTTTCGAAACACAAAAGCTTACCTAAGGGACTCTCAAGTATTAAGGGACCCTTAAGCTATGGCAAACATTCTGAAAACGGAATAAACGGAATAAACCTTTTATACTTTTGTGATATCTTCTAGGATCTAGATAAATATTCAACAACTTCAAGGTGTGCTTGTAGTGGTTTAATTTACTGAATAATATATCGCAGACTCTCATCGTATTCAGTGCAGTCTCAGTAAATAAGATGGCTCCACAGATATCAAGATAGCATTCCGGTGAGAAAAAAGCAAAGGACTGCATTCGTTACGAATCCTAAACAAACTCTACTGTGGGAAAAAGTAAATAGAATCGTATAAATAGGCAAACATTGAACCAATAGTGCAGCTCATTCCATTTACCAAAATATCCAATTACCTGCGAGTCTGGTTCTTGGAAGGTGAAAACGAAAATATGCATCACTCTGCAATTTAATAAATATAGTTAAAAAAAACTGAAATAAACTCGTTTTGCAGAACTAAAAACTGAAAAAGAGTTCTTAATATAAGCTGAAAATGATAATGAACAAAAAATACCAGTACCTACTATTGTGAAAAAAACTCTGGGGCGCTATTTGTTGGATCTTTCCACAAAACAAATTACTGTCTACAACTGGTTCTGAAATAAATAAGAACGTTTCATAAATCAGACTTACTGACCCACAAAATAGGCCACCATCGTTATAAGGGGAAAATATACAAGGAAGGAAGAATTCAGACAAAAAAGATGGGCCCTTCATGCTACAATAAAAGGAAGAGATTATGCAAAACGGGGCCAAAAGCCACATTAACTTGCATTTTTAATTGCATGATAGGAGGAAGGCTGTCAAGAGAAAAATTATCTAAATTAAGTGCAAAGAAGGGAGGAAAGATTGACAAATGCCTCCAACCCTGCTACTCATAGCCTGCAGTAAAGGCACGCTGGCAACAACCACACAGATCTAGACAAACTACTTGAGAAAAAGTATTGGAGTATAACTACTAACTACTTTGTGAAAAAAGGAGTTAGATTACCAACTACTTAGTAATTAGTAGTTAAATGCTTGAGTACTTTTTTGAATACAAACCAAAATTCGTGTGACCTATAAACTCACTGCAGTATTAACAAAAATTAACAGCAAAAGGTTTATTAAATCGGATAAACGCGTGTAAAAAATAAAAATATTATTAATATAAATATTATTTTAATTAAGTGGAGTTTAAAGTATAAATCCCTTAAAAACTTTTAAAACAACGTCTGCGTTAGGTTAGGATTGCTTTTAAAAAAAGGAATTGCTCAAAAAGGTTATCAGAGCCTTCTTGATGAATTTATCATTATTATTATTAGTTTGCACAACAGGCCATGAAGGCCTAGGGCAGAAATTAGTACAGTCTGATCTTATACCGCTAAAATTTATATAACTTAGAATTGTCTTTGGATACTTTCACCACCTATTTCTTAGTACATCCTGGACAATTCCACGCCACCTATTTCTGTCTGCCGTCTTCTCTTTCCAGTGTTTAACATTAATTTTCTTTAAATCATCTTCTGCCTTCTTCAGCCATCTCTCCTTGGACTACCCTTCCTTTTTTTCCTATTGGTGTCCGGTTGAGAACTAGTTTTGCCATTCTCGTCACATTCATCCTCTCCACATGTCCCAGCCACCTTATTATTTGCGCTTTGATGACTGCTATAATATTGGGGTTCTCATACATGTCTTCCAGTTCCTGGTTTGTTCTTCTCCTCCATCCCTCGTTTGTCTCCATAAATAGCTCTCAACATTTTTCTTTCCCATCTTATAATTTTTCTTCCTCCTCTTTGTTCATAGTCCACGTCTCACAAGCATACGTCGCTGTTGGTCTTATAACAGTGGTATAAATTCTCTCTTTGGTCTTTCTGGATACATATTTGGATTTCATAAGATTTTTCAGGGCTCCATACTTCTGGTTTCCTTTGATGATCCTTGCCTGTATTTCTTTTTTCTCTTGTCCTTTCTCCTCTATGATTACCCCTAGGTATATAAGTTGCGTAGTCCTTACAAAAGTATATTTCATGTTGTTGGCCGTAAAAGTTAGGTTCGATTGATCATCGGAAGTTTTTTCCATTTGTCCCATGACCATATATTTTTTCTTACTTTGATTTATCTCCATCCCAAATCTCCTTGCTTCCGCAGCTATCCTTACCGTACTTTCCTCTAGTCTCTAGTTCTTTCTTTGTTTTTGCTACTAGTGTTAGGTCATCAATCATAATTATTATGAAGTCATCAAGGTTGCAAAATTAAACATACGTTCAACTGCAGCTGTTGATGTTAAATTTGTGCTGTACCTGATAAATATTTCTTTAATTAATTTATAGTCATGGAACATTTCTCTATTATTTCTTCTATCGTCTATGTACTGTAAGAACTCTTATTCCAATTTCTTTTTTATTAAAACAACAAAACGCTATACGAAACTTATCAGTGACCGGTGAAACCAGCCCTAAGGCCCAGTTTCATAATCGGCAGTTAACTAGAGGTTAGAAGAAAACTATTGGTTAGCGAACACTTTGTCTTTCATAATCGGCGGTTTACGTCAAAAGCTCTGGTTAACCAGTAGTTAAGTCAACTCAAGGATAAAGTATTGGTTATCTTGACGTTTGTTGTGGTCAACCGATGACTCATAAGCTTGCTTTGGAGGTTATAAAAACATGAATTTTGACATTGACGTCTAAGATGTCGATGGTTTTTTATTATTCTAGTCTGTTGTGACATAGATAAGTCAAAAATATAAATACAAAGGTTAGGTTTATTTGTCAAATGGTTAGGTTGTATTCACAGAACACAATTATCGCAGTGCTCTGGGACCCATCCGTGCTGCCAACTTGAAGATAAATGAGCTTAACCACTGGTTTTCTTCCTAAAACAGAGCGATCCGATAACTACTGGTTAACTTCCATCTGTCGGTTAAGTGACTACCAGGGGTTGCCAATGATTGCGGAACTGAGCCTAAGTCCTAGATGAAGATTACATTTTAGTCTGGCATTTAAGTTTACTCAACATCAGAGGCAGACACCATACTGATGTTAAGGAGTTTGGCGTTTTAGCTACGAACGTTGTTGACGAGCTAATCAGTCTTCTAGACAAGGATGGACACAGGACTCTAGGATATGCGGACGATCTGGTAATTCTAGAGCAAGGAAAATTCAACAGCACGGTTAGAGACAAAATGCAAAGGGCTCTAAACGCTGTTACAAGCTGGACCCATAAGGAGGGACTGAACGTCAGCCCCTCCAAAACTTCCATAATTGCCTTCACCAGAAGGAAAAAAGTCGAGGGACTAGGACCTCTACAACTTCTGGGTAGCCAAATACAGCTGTCAGGGGAGGTTAAATACTTAGGAGTATTACTAGACTCTAAGCTAGCCTGGAACCCTCAGCTCAAAAGAGTTAAAAGAAGAGCCAAGATGGTATTAGTGCTATCGAGCCGCTCGCATAGTAAGACATGGGGTTTAAGTCCAGCCATGGTGCATTGGACATACACAATGGTCGTAAAAACCATGATTACATATGCGTCTTTGGTCTGGTGGCCAAAGATGAAACAGCGAGCTGCTATAGCAGAACCAAGCAAGGTGCAAAGGCTTGCTTGTCTGTCCATAACAGGTGCAATGAAAAGCGCACCCACTGCAGTCTTAGAGACCATCCTGGACCTCCCTCCGTTGCAAATTGTAATAATGGGCGAGGCGAGAATGGGTTACTCTAGACTACAAACTCTACCAAGAGGAATTTACAAGGATCTTGGACACAACCAAATCGCAGAATATGTGGGGCACACCATAATGGATGCTAGAAAGGACCACATAACTCCGAAATACATCTTCAACAAGAAATTCGAAACTATAATAAGAGATCGAGAACTCTGTGAAGTAAACAACCTGCATCGGGAAATAGTCTGGTACACAGATAGACCAAAGACCGAGCAAGGCACAGGAGCGGGACTCTATGGAAAAGGAACTAGAAAGAACATTCCGCTAGGAAAATACGCCTTGGTATTTCAGTCAGAGGTGTACGCCATCCTACAATGTGCAAGGATCAATAATGAATGATCCTACAGAAACAAGAGGATCGCAATACTTACAGACAGTCAGGCTACACTTAGGGCACTAGAAGCGCCCAAAGTTACGTCTGCTCTAGTCTGGCAATGTTTACAAGAACTGGGAAGACTGGCAGAACACAACAAAGTAACTTTGGAGTGGGTGCCTGGACACTCAGGTATAAGAGGCAATGAAAGGGCGGACGAGCTAGCAAGACTAGGCTCGGCTGCCCTATACATTGGAGCAGAATCCGCCCTGGGGGTGCGTAAAAGCACAATCAGAGACCAGGTGGGAGAATGGATGAAACATCAGCACAAGGAGCAGTGGAACTTGTTGCCAGGATGTGTTCATGGAAAAACATTCATTAAAGCTGCATGCAAGAAAATAGCTGAAACACTGCTCTCCTTGAGTAGAAATCAGCTCCGAATAACGACGGGTCTCCTCACATTGTGGCCTGAAGGAACACCTGAATAAAATGGGACTCTACTATGGAGGCCTCAACAGCAGATTATGTGGAAGAGGAACTGAGTCAGCTCCACATGTGCTATGTGAGTGCGAAGCGCTAGATCACAAGAGACAACAGCTCTTTGGGAAGACCAAGCTAGAACCAATGGAGTACGGCTCAGCACCAGGATCAGTAGGTAAACTGCATAAACTTATGCAGGGATCCAGATTGCTGGCGTGGATACTGTATAAGAGAGGAGCAATAATGCAATAGGCCTTAAGGCTTAAGTATTGACGGGGACAGCAAGGTCGGACGGCTCCTGAGAAAAAAAAGTATACTCAGCATCGGAGGCAGACACCATAAGGAGTTTGGCGTTTTAGCTACGAACGTCCCTATCCATATAGTATAAATAAGCAGAAACTATAAACGCTTTTGCTGAAGACAAAAGACTCAAATTTCCTTTACACGACCGCATGGATCTCAAAACAAACGCTGTGTACCGGACTGTTCAAAGTAACACAAGCAGCACATAAATGTACGTAAATTATTTATCCAAACGTTCGTGTGGGAACGGGATTTAGATCAACGACGGTGCCTCGAGGATTTCATTGTTCTTTCCAGGAATTTATACCCGCTCTCTTGGAAAGGCAAACCAAGCCACCGACACGCTGAGGGATATACGAGATCGGACTATGTTGCCAAATAGGATATATCAGTATACAACGACTCTAAACTTCTTTTAATCGTAAAATTTTATAACATGCAACTGTGGAAATGTAGTCGAATCACCTTCTGTCAAGCTTTTGGGGACTAACATTAACAATAACATGTCCAGGCACGACCACGTCATCAGGAGTTTTCTTCCGCTGTAGGAAGCTGTATACACCAGACCAACTACTGCTGCTCTACAAGTCACAGATGCGACCATCGTTAGAGTATTGCTCCCATATATGTGGGAATGCGCTTCGAAGCACTCTGTAAAGCTTAAATACTATCCAGAAGAGAGCAGTTAGACTAATCGATACGCCTAACCTCACAAAGGACCTCCACAGCCTGGAACATCGAAGGAGGGTGGCTGACCGGTCCCGGTTTTACAGATCCTATCACGGAATATGTTTGAGTGGGTTCTCCCAGATAATAACACCGAAGGCTGTCAGAACGAGGAACACTAGATAGGCTCTGCGAGCTCATCCTTTTGAGGTCGAGGCCCCTAATCCCCGCACCAGCATTTCTTCTTTTGGAGAACTTCTGCGCTGTGGAATGAGCTGCTGGGCAATTTTGTTTCCCCACATACAGCTTCCTACAGCGTCTCAAATGTAACGTGCACTGACACTTATCCTTGCACAGCGCACCTACAGCGCCATAGGGTTTCAACCTTTGTGGGCAGCTGACCAAAAAAAAGAAACCTGAAAATCTTATCTTTAATGTAGTTTCCTTCAAGTAGGCTTTGAGTTAACGTTTGACATTCGTTGGAAATATAATTAATGAAATGTCAGTTTTTTGCGTACCTATCGAAATAATGAAAGCGGAGCAAAGCTATACGATACAAGTTTTTGATTGGTTGGGTGAAACAACAACTGAAACTTTTGAAATGATGAAAGGGTATATCCAGATGATAGTACGTCATAATGTAGAGCGTTTGAGGGGCATAACAAGTTCAAAGACTATTGTGACCCATTTGAAGATGAACCTCGTTCCGGTCGACCAGAAGCTGCGCAAACTGCCACAAAAGTTGCAGAAATTAATGACTTAGTATAAATGGTTCAACGGATTGACAGAATAAATTTCTGACAATATTAATTTGTCCTACAGTTCCACTAAAAATAATTATTAACATTTAGAGGACTTTTGCTTGGTGTAAGCATGGAGCACTATGTAGGTGTCATAAAAAAAAACTGTAATAATCAAACTCAAACGCAAACCCAAAGAGTGGTGTAGAGAAGGGTGAAATATTTTACGGCTCAAAAATGTGTGAAATCTATCCCAAAAAAAAAACATCTATACAAACATTTTCTTCAAAGGACTAGCATTAGCTTTGACAAAAGCTTACCATATTTACGAAATCAATAAAAGTAGAAATGACTTCGGCATATCTATATTTATAATTGTATCATCGTCAGTGAAGACTTGAAATAAAGAATACAGAGGTGCTAATAGAAGCAACACTTTCCTTTTTAGGTTATTTCAAATCCTTTGTCCTTTTTACTTCCCATACCGATAGCTGAGGGGTATTGTGATCGCGAGAATGTTAGATTTCGAGATAATACGCTTTTTTGGCGTTTTATGATACATATACTCACATATAACGAAAATCCATGTCACTCGTTTCCGTCGGTGTGTCTATCTGTCTTTTTGTCTGTCGGTCTATATGTCATCTATTGGCGTTTTTCTAGCCTCGTAATATCATACTGCATAGATTCTGATAAAATTTGGATAGCGATATGCTGTGGAGTCGTAGTAGGTAATGCTCTTATAATTTTGAAAATCGGTCCATGGGCGGCGAAGTAATTGGCAAAAAGCAAGAAATTTCTAATATTCATCAAACTTCGTCTTTAAGTATTTTCGGGGTTCCTGATCATTTTCTACTTGCGTGGGGGAGAATTTGGGGTGGCGGGGGGGGGGGGGGGGGTGGGGGGATTTTAAAACTGGAAAATTAGTTTTATTCATAATATGCTGTCCATTGACCTGTGAAAGAAAGATCTAGCGGCATAGTATGCTTTTTTAGGTCCAATTGAACATTGCTTTTGCCTATTACAGAGACCAAGGGATTTAGAATTTTTTGATGTATACATATGTCAATGAAATTTTGACACAGTGTTTTTACCGTGGTAAAGATGGAAAATCCATATGGTTCTTAAAAATTGTGTCAGTGGCGGAGCAGCAACAACAAAAAAAAACTAAAAATATAAAAACATGTCAAATTTCGTTTTTAGGCGTTTTAGGGGTACCTGGCCATTTTATACTTTTTTTTTCGTGTGAAATTGAATTGTTCGGGAGATCGGGGGGTTGTAGAATTGAACATTTGTTGTATACGCATGATAGGCTGTCCATGGATCTGTGAAACAAAGACCTATGGCAATGATTTGGTTGTAAGGAGATCTCAAACTATAGCTTCATGCTATGAGAAAATATTAAACTAGGATTACCGTAATGTTTGGGAAGTACTGAGTCAATCAAATTGACCTCATTTTTTTCAGTCATGTAAAACGCCCCTGCGTCTAATGGTCTATATACCTATACGCCCAGTCTGTATTCTTGGAGTGTAATGTTGTTTTTCCACAATCAGAAGTTTAAATATCAAACTGGCAACGATGTAGCTCTGCGAAAGTTTTATAAAATAAAATAAATACCATTATTTCGGTCTCTGTTGGATAAGAGGTTTTGGGTTTAAGCCGTAAATAAAGGCTAGTTTACTGTTGGGCGCTATGGGGATATACTCTCGTATATTCTTAGATGGAAATTATTTACTTTGAGGGAGCCAGTTAATAAAAATAGATGTAGGTGCCTGGAAACAACGGAGATAAATTATGCCCGCCAGAGGATTAAACTAGAAATGATTTATCGTCAGCTACTGTGCAACGTAATTTTTTAAAATAATGATGTCATGCCCTTTATCCGTATGAATTATGAATATGATTTTTTAGACTTTTCAATATACACTTATACAGTATCGTAGATAAGTATCTATAATTTGGGAAAGAACGTAGCTCAAAAAAGCTGTCAGAAAAGTGATCGAAAAGTAGTTGCGATATTAGGATGTTTTTTAAAACTAAAATGTAAGGCAATCAGGTGATATAATTTCAAGTAGGCAAGCATAATAGCAAAAAGCAAACGCGTGTACAGTGTTACTACTGATAACTTAACCTCTTCCATGTGTATGTACGAAAATCAATAGTTTCCAAGATAATTCAGATTTTAGTTTTTAGCTCTCACTGACTCACTGAAGTCATTGAAGAGAGGTTATGCAGAGCCTCTGTCTGTCCGTCCGTCCGTTCGTCCGTCTGTCCGTCCGTCTGTCCGTATACAAAAGAAAAAAAGCCAAAACCACAGGTGCTAGAGAAAAACTAAATACGGACTCGGAATCAGCATGAAAAAACTAGTCCGGAAAAAATCCGGTTTTGTCAATAACGCTTCCAGTTAAAAAAAAATGAATGAAATTACGACAGGTAACTGACGACGTATTATGTACGGTGTATTGATATTCCTGAAGTAGAGGCAGCGTGGCCGAGCGGTTAAGACGCTAGGAATCAGTCCGAAAAGGCGTGGGTTTATTTATTTATTTATTACAATTAGGGACATCATCAGAGAAAATCTCCAAAAGGACATCCACATATTAATTTATAATCTAAGTTACAAACATATTTATATTTTATATTAAGAAACTAATACTAATTAAAAACTTATAATCTGAAAAATTGCACTCTTTATTCCTATGGTAGCATAATATATGTATAATAAACCGGTAAATCAGTTCCTTGCGGATTCAGTAGCTAACATTGCGTTTTTTATACGTAACTTGAATGTTAACAGCTGATTTGTAAAAATATCAGCGTATCTGCCGTATGTATTCAAGTTTATTTGCATCCTAAGTAATGGGGAATTTAAGCCTAAATTTGTTCTGCAAAATGGTTTGTTAAAATATATACAATGTCTGGAATTCACCCTTAACGGTACATTTATGTTAATTTTTGAAAGCAAGTACGGACAATCGACATGATTATTAAATATTTTATTAAGGTAACACATCAGATATTACCCTTCTTTTTTCCAGAGGTAGAATATTAAAATGTGTCATTATGGGGGCATAATCGTGATCACCAATTGCAATACCTGCCTAATAAGCAAGAACTTTCAAGAACTTATGTTGAATGGATCCAATCCTCTTTATGTGGACATGGTATTGCGGACTCCTAATAATGGATGCGAACGAGAGATTGCTGTGAATGAAAGAATAATAAAGGGTCAAAAGCGTCGAGGGTTTATTAAAGTGCCTGGAATACCTTCTGATAAAACCAAGCATTTTATTTGAATTACTAATTATTTTGTTTACATGACTATTAAAACCCCATTTCGCATCCATTGTAACACCTAGGTCCCGGATTTCAGTTACACAATTTAAATTGGTATTATCTACTTGGCATGTAAGCTGCAGAACATTTTTCTTTTTTGTAAAAGTAATTGAAAAACATTTTTGGATATTGAGTGGCAAATCATTTGTTTTACAATAGTCATAAAGACTGTTAATGTCAGATTGTATGTTCTTGCAATTCGGTTCGGATCTCACCGCGGTCAAGAGCTTTTTTTTAAGATTAAATTTGTTGATTGCTAGTCCGGGAAAAATCCTGTTTTGTCAATATAATGAAAAAAATTAATTTTTATACCAACAAATTCCACAGTGAGAGCGCCGTTTGAATTTACTCAAGTAAATTCTTTCCTATTTTTTTTTCTTTTATAAACTTCTACACCAGATGTCTAAAACGTATCTGGATTCATCCTCATATAAGTGCAAAATCGGTCTGGGTAACATATTAGTTTTGTTATTTTTTCTGTATCTTGTAACAGTAGTCAGAACAATCAAGTTGTCTATGTGAAGACGTCATGAGCTCACTCATATGACCTACGCATTACTCAATCAAATGAGTGGATGGATGAGTTGTTTTCTGGTTCCTCATTCTGGAGGAGATGGTCTTTCACCGTTCACTTAGAGAGTCTGCAAATGGACTGTAAAGCTAATTCCGCAACTGCAGTAAAACTATAGCTGTACTCTGAACCAAATAACCTAGTGAACACTGGCGGCAAATAATCCTTTTATGGAATAGCGTGTCTCTAAAGTGCACGATGTACAATTTATTGCACTTATTATCATTATTATTACAGAACATAAAAGAGTTGAGCTATAAAACTATAAAAACGAACATAAGATTGGAAACTGTATAGTACATTAAATTGATGGTTGCCTTTGATGCACCTATAATTATCGTTGTTAAAACTGCGAATAGTAGTAGTATATTGGCTACTTTAGAGGCCAGTTTATATTTAGGTGATTAATATTAACGGAAGACAGGTCTACAATGTAAAAAGGAATTTTCCAACCTCCTTCAATGTTATCCACTATGTGAGCCTTCTCTATTTCAGATAACTGACGTGGCATTTTTATTTTTTAAATTTGTGGAACACTGTCATGCATGAGATTTAGCAATAACCTCCAATAGGCAATAACTGGCACAAGCCTGTTTTACACAAATATGACTTAGGTCGTACTCTTTCTAATTCTCATACGCCTTTATTATGAATAACTGTACTCTAATATAGTATATTGTACCATACGTATACATATAGGTATACTATGTGCATGAATCATGCATTCATGTGGTATTTTAAAGAGTTTATGCTTCCTTTTCTTCTCGGGTAGATGATGCAAATCCTCTATTCCAGGCCCAGGATAATCTTAATGAGCCAAGTGCTTAAGATCCTACTTAAAATTATACAAGCTGGAATCTACCACAAATGTGAAGCCGATCAAAACGATACATAATTTGGATTTCGCGAAGGTCTAGGAACAAGGGAAGCACTAGCCAGTTTATCAATACTCTTCCAGAAATCTCGAAACATGAGGAAAGATGTATATGCCTGTTTCATAGACTTCGAGAAAGCTTTCGATCGAGTTAATCACACCGGCCCGTCCTTCTGTATTGGAACCAAGAGGCAACGGTGAGATTTGGTCAAACAACATCAGAACTGGTGTGTATTGAAAAGGGGGTACGACAGGGTTGTGTTTTGTCGCCAGTACTATTTAATATGTACTCTGAGCACATATTCGACCAAGCAATAGGCGATGATGAAGATGGCATAAAAATTAACGGCAGGATATTGAACAATATACGTTATGTAAACGACACGGTTATCATTGCCGACAGTCCATAAGCCCTTCAACGCCTAATCAACAAAGTTGTAGAGGTGGGAGATCAACTAGGCATGAAAATTAATGTAACAGTAACTAAAGTAATGGCAATAACAAGATCTCCAAACCCACAACTTAATATAAACATCTATGACACCGTAAAATAGAGAAAGTTGGGAAATTTAAATACCTTGGCTGCATTACGACAAATGTAGACCCTGACGTTGAAGTTAGATCTCGCATAGAACAAGCCAGAGCCACGTTCCTGAAGGTGAAAACCTACTATGTAACGCAACCTTTAACTTAAATGTAAGATACCGTTTTGTAAAGGCATACGTGCACTCAGTTCTCTTGTATGGAACAGAAACATGGACATTAAAAGTGGATACCATGAACAGACTAGAGGCTTTTGAAATGTGGACCTTCCCTAAATTATTATAAGTATCATGGACTCAACACATGTAATGATGAAATGCTTAGACGTATGAGAAGGGAACGAGAGTTACTTAAATAAAATGAAGAAAGGCCGCTTATCTGGGCCACATATATCGTCACAACAAGTATGATATACTAAAACTAATCATAGACGGAAAAATCAAAAGAAAATGTGGTTCTTGTCGCAGACAACATTGATGAACACATCATCCTTAATTCGTATTACTCAGGACCGAAATAAGTATGCCGAAATTGTTGCCAACCTTCATTAAATGGAGATGGCACCTGAAGAAGAGAAGGGTTGCAGCACAAAATCCACGGAGAACAGTACAAGTATGTCACTTCGTATTCGCATTATAAATGTCTCTCAAAAAACGTCGAACAAAACTTTGGAGCTCATCGTACCTAGCGTTCAACTTGACAACCTCAAACATCAAATTGGAAAAATTCCTAAACAGCTACTTATAATCCCCGGATAGAAGCATTCCATTAGCAAACGAACAGAAGTATTAATAAAATTGCTCATAATGGAGTCCCCTTTCATTCCCATTTCATCCCGTTTCTTTTTCATGAAACCTCGAAACAAAAGCTAATTGCTTCCCGTGGTTTCCGGCCAGGATACAATGAGCAGTAGCACGGCCTGACTGCTATCCACTTCCCAACTTCCCAGCTTCCCAACGGTCTTTGTATCTATCGTGTTCTTAATTCCTTCTGAGATGCCGACGCGCACTTCTAACTATAAGACTCGGTTGTAATTGGATATTTCGGTAGATCGGTACCCAGCTTTAATGACTCGATGGGAGGTTTGGATAGTCATGCGATTTTCTCTTTGCTTCTTGCTTACCATACGAAGGTGTGTCCGAAAGTAACGAGACTGGCGCTATTGTATAACAATTTCTTTAATGTCTAGCAACTGTTCTTCAAAGTACTCTATGTTCAGTGTACTTATTCCATCGCTTTGCTACATGTGGCATAGCAGACTAAACCATAATTTCCAACTCTAATTATTTAATATTTTTTACTTCTCACACCGATAGGTGAGGGGGTATTGTGATTGCGAAAATTTTCGGTTTTAAGAAGGTACACTTTTTGAACGTTTTATGATAACGCTAATCAATCAATCCCTTCTTCTTGTCATGTCAGTCCGTCTGTCTTTCTGACGGTCTGTAGACGTTTTTCCAGCCTCGTAATCTCGATAACCGCTGCATGGGTTGTGATGAAATTTGGGCAGTAATATGCTGTGTGATCGTAGTAGGTAGTGCTGCTATAATTTTGAAAATCGATGCATGGGTGGCGGAGTAATTCGCAAAAAAAAACAAAAAAAAATTAAATGTTTCTCAATCTCTGCTTTTAGGCGTTTTAGGGGTTCCTGATCATTTTATACTTTTTTTTTGATGAGAGTAAAATTTGGGGCAATTGGGAGTTGTAAAAGTGAAAAATTTGCTGTGTGCACAATAGGCTGTCCATTGTCTGTAAAAGAAAGACCTAGCGGCATAATATATGTTTTAGGTTCTTCCTAACATTGCCTTGCATGCTACAGAAACCAGGGGGCTTAGAATTCTTTGATGTTTACATACGAATAATTCTTTAGATCGTTCTATATTGAATTACGTGGAAATTATGGAATTGATTTTAATGACACTTTGCCTCAATATTATTACCGTGGCGAGGATACAAAAAGTGTACCCAACTAGTAAAATATTCTCCTCTTAGAACAGCAACATTGTGTAGGTATCTGTTAGTACCGTTTTAAGCGCAAATCAGTTGTCAAACGACTGAACTTGGAAGCATTTTGGCGAACTAGTCAAATTGCCATATAATTTTGTTCTAAAAACTACTATACAATAAATTTCAAACAACAAATGTCAGTCAGATGTATACAGGTTCTAATATAGCGTCGTATAAACATTATTATAACGTTTTGCTAAACAGTCCTAAAAGATACGTACTAGAGCTGTATAGAGTATCTAGTAATTGCTTATACAACTGTCAAAAAAATATTTTTTACATATTTAGTAGAACGTTCTATAATATACCATAAAATCATGAAATAGAAGTGGTACATATACCATAACAGCTTACAACTATTATATGACGATTACTCTATACTGGAACTGTTATAGAATTGATATAAGATTTGAAGATTTGAAGAAGCGTGATTACTTTTACAACTAAATCACATTTTGATTGTGCATTTATTAGTGTAGAAACACATGAGGTCTGAGAAAAATTCTTTGAAGAAAATTGAACGAGACGGACATTTTAAAAAGTAAATTAAAAAAATATGTTAACGCATAAGAGGATCCAATCTTCCTGTATAGCTCGGGTAGAGGCAGCATCAAGTAGTAGTGGTAGCAGGGTAGAAGTACTGATAAGCACAATAATCCAAAATACTTGGGAAGTGATGACGCCTACGGTGTTATTTATTTTCCTAAAGCTGGAGAAATACTTGATTCTGGTAAAATGGAAAACTTGGAAGCCGATCGCCAAAGCTTTACTGATGAAGAAGGTGGGAAAAACTATGATCGCAAATAGGGCTGAATAATCAGGTTAGAAAAGAACTAAGGTTATGGACAACTTCCTTTAATATCAACCATTCTGCCTTGAAAGAATTGTTCAAATATGAAACTGCGCTCTCAAAGTGATGGACACTATGAATTTTAAAATATTTAAATCAGATGGTGCTACAAGGCAGCTAAAGATATACTCTAATGTAAGCTTATTGTAGTTTATGATAAAAATGATATAGTTTTGTACCTACTTTATATTCTTATGTTATTCCACATGTACATTTATGTATATCACATAAACAAAACAAAACGTATTCAGCGTAGTTGTGTTTATACGTCTTAGAACCACTATACAAATATTCTGCTGTATATATAGGAGGCCTATGGACGCCCTTTTTTAAATAGTTGTAGAATGTTTCATTCGGAACTTAGGACAGCGTTGCCAAACTGCGTATTTTAAAGGCCCTAAGTCTTAAAATAATAAAGCCATTATTCGAATGGCATTATTATAATTACATGTGCATTTGCTTGCAAATTGTCTCAAGATACATTTGAAACAATGTTGCAGTTCAAGAAAAATTGCCTATATTTGATTGTGACTTTATGAATTTAGCGATAGATCCATATAGCTCGATTCGAAATTAAAATTAATAAATTAGAACTGTATGTTTCAAGTACTACCGTATTTATTAAGTCATTTAAGAGCTGACAACACTGCAGGAATGGTATAAGGATGACTGAATCAACGCAACATTTAGCGCGGACTTCTACAAAGTTTACTCAACTAAAAGCTTATACAATGATTGGGAAAGAACCAAAAAATCTCATAGTGCGCATTTTCTCAACGTTTACTCAACTAAACGCTCACAGAATGAACAAAAAAGAAACAAATAGTCATATAACTGGTACTTAGTACAGTAACGAGGCTCAAATAGAACTAAAGCCTTCTTTAAAATAGCCGCCATATTTTTATCGGATATTTTCTTTTTCCCACTGACGCCATTGAGCATAATAAACATTATTTAACAAAATACTAGGAGTATCTTTTTTTAATTAAGCCTTTTTTAATTAAGTACGAAGCATGAAATTATTATATTTCTTTATTAAACTTGACCGAAATATAATAAATTTGTATTATATTGAAGGCGCCCGAATTTTTTGCCGCAAAAGTATATATATTTTATCAGGAAAACTTGAAGCGCGTACAGGGTGTCCCAAAAAATAGTGTCAAGTGGAAGTCCAGAGATAGAGCACACCTAGAGGTATCTGAATCAGCCCCGTATATGTTATGCAATTTTTTGTAGTTTCCGAGTTATGAATTTTTTTCTGAATTTTAGAGAATTCTCTACCTCGACAACATAAAACTGTTCCAAAAGAAAAATTTAAAGACTTTTCCAAATTCTCTTTTTTGCTAATTAATCTTTAAGAGTTTGTTGTTCATATATAAAGGAATCGCCTTAGTAAATCTGTTGACAGTCATGAAAATTAAAGTGTAAAGTGAAAAATTTACGTTCTGTTAATTATGACTTAGATTTTCGACTCGCAAATAAAAATCTAAATAGGCGATTTCATGATTTCTATGCTGGTCTATAAACTTCTGAAGACTCTCAGCTATCATAATCATCGCTAATTTCAAGAAATCTTCGCCTCTTGTCTTTGAAGGTCGATTGGAGCGAAAGTGGCCCCATTAAGTAGTACTTTTTTTCAACGACTGTGAGCTGAGAATCTGAAGAAGTTTTTAGACCTACTTAGAAATCATGAAATCACCTCTTTGGATTTTTAATTGAGAGTCGAAGATTTAAGTCATAATTATCAGATCGTGAATTTTTCACTTTACACTAACATTTTTATTACTTTCACCGAAGTTACGAAGTCGATTATTTTATGTATAAACAGTAAACTCTTGGAGATTAATTACAGGAAAAGATAATTTGGAAAAGTCTTTTAATTTTTCTTTTGAAACAGTTTTATGTTGTCGAGGTAGAGAATTCTCTAAAATTCAGAAAAAATTCATAACTCGGAAACTACAAAAAATTGCATAACATATATGGGGGTGATTCATATACTTCTAGGTGTGCTCTATCTCTGGGCTTCCGCTTAACACTATGTTTTGGGACACCCTGTATAAAATAACAACGTGGTCTTGCAAACACACACACATGCCTGCTAGCCTATTCGAGTTCCTTGGTCTGGGCTCTGGGCTAATCGCAAACCAAGACTAATTACCATTCACATTTATTCCCAATGGAAATATCCGTCATCCAAACACGCGACCGTGGTTATGCTCACGTACTTTTACAAATCGCAGTTTAAAACAAACCGGAACTAGCACGTTCCCGTTACGGAACTTTGCCCTCTTTCTCTCTCTTTTTCTGCGGAAAAAACTTATCCGCCGCAAATCCTCTGGGAAAAAATAAAAATGGAGGGGGAAAACCCTGGCGCGGGGCTTAGGACGAACGACGTGGCATTTTTTTGTGTCACCGGCACTGAATTTATGGGATTCATTAGCGGAAAACTCAATGACAAGAGGGATTTTTCACGAGAAGTTTGTGTATGCTTATACTTTGTGGGTATATCAAGAAAGAGAGAGAGAAAGAGAGAGAGAGTGAAAGAGAAAATATGTTTTTGGTTGTTACCACCATTGCTACATATGTAATTTTATATTCGACTGCATCATAAACACTTGACTTATAAATTCGTTTAGTGTCCATAATTGACTACTTTATTGGCCACCACTTTATCAGAATCAAATATCACTGTCATTCTAGATGCAAAAAATGTAGTCAAGTTGATCGACTTAGTACTTCCCACACATTCCGATGATACCAGTTTTATTATTTTCCCATAGCGTGAAGCTATCATCTAAGATCCCCTTGCAACCAGATCGTCGCCCACCCGACCAAAAAAGTGTGTTATTCTACTAGGTACTTCTTTGGTCAATGGACAGTCTATCATGATTACAACAAATTTTTGAGTTTTACAACCCCTCACCCCCGAACCACCCCAATTCCACCCTTACCCAAAAAGAAATTGAAAATGATAAGGAACATCTAAGACGTCTAAAAATTAAGTTAGGGGTATTTTTATATTTTTAGTTTTTTTATTATTGCCGCGCCTCCACTGAAACGATTTCAAGAAACCATACGCGTTTTCCATCCTCGAAATGGTAATAAATTTGTGTCAAAATTTCATTAAAGTCAATTCAAAAGTTTGCACGTTACACAATACAGAACGATCTAAAGTAATTCACGTGTGTATTTTGTACACATCAGAAAATTCTCTAAGTTCCTTGGTTTCTGTGATCGGAAAGGCTATGTTCGGATGGACCTAAAAAAGTATATTATTGCGCTAGGTATGTCTTTCACAGGCCAATGGGCAGCTTATTATGAATACAAAAAATGTTCAGTTTTACAACCCCCCACCCCTCAACCACCCCAGTTCCACTACTCCCACCTAAAAAAAATAGAAAATGATCAGGAACCCCTAGAACGCCTAAAAACGAAGTTTGAGCTGTTTTCATATTTTTCGTTTTTTTAATATTGCTGCGCCGCCACTGAGACGATTTCTAAAAATCATACGCGCTTCCCATCTTCGCCAAAATTTCATTATCATCAATTCAGTAGTTTCCACATCATACAATGCAGAACGATTCAGTAGTTCCCACATTATAAAATACAGAACGATCTAAAGCAATACTCGTATGTACATCGGAAAATTATCTAAGTACTTTGGTTCCTGTATAATCGTCATCATAGTCACAGTCTTAACAGACAGGTTGTGAACTCGCAAAATGCATTTACACATGCTACGAGTTTCTCTTGGGATATCTTTAAGATCTTTAATGCAGTAGTTTCCCATTTGCCTTCTGCATCCTTATGCCGTTGACCAGATGGTATCTACTGGTTCATCCGCCTTTAGGGGCAATTTCTCACCTCAAGGACAAGAAGGTGTCCTGACTCTTCTCAACTCGTCCACCCGAAGCTGTTGGTTGAGAAGAGGTTACTGCTTATACCGACAGTAGTTCGGTGTTCCTTTTAGTCGCCTTTTACGACACGCATGATATACGATGGGAGATATTGTAACCCGCCCCCACACGGTCCTGTATAATAGACAAGGCAATATTCCTAAAACCTAAAAAAAGTGTATTATACCGCTAGATATCTCTCTAAGGTCAATGGACAGCCTATTATGAATACAACAAATTTTACAGCTTTACCACCCCTTACCCCCCAACCGCTCCAATTTCACCCCCATCCAAAAAAATTAGAAAATGATCAGGTGCCATCTCCATTTAATGAAGGTTGGCGACAATTTCGGCGTACTTATTTCGGTCTTTAGTGGTACGAATTAAAGATGATGTGTTCATACCAGTCCAATCGCGTATGTTTTTTAACCATGAATGTTGTCTGCGACCAGGACCACGTTTACCTTGGATTTTTCCTTCTATTATTAGTTTTAGTATATAATACTGGTTGTTCCGGTATATGTGGCCCAGATAACCAGTCTTTCTTCGTTTTATTGTAGTAAGTAACTCTCTTTCCCTTCTCATACGTCTAGGCATTTCATCGTTAGATATGTGTCGAGTCCATGAACCCCTAAAACGCCGAAAAACGAAAGTTTTTGGAATATTTGAAATTTTTTGTTTTTTGCTAATTAGACCGTCCCTCATGCACCAATTTTAAAAATTGTAGCAACATTACCTACTACTACCCCACACCATATCGCTACCCAAAATTCATCAAAATCTATGGAGTGGTTACTGAGATTAGGAGGCTAGAAAAACGCCAACAGATATCAGACAGACCGACAGACAGACCGACGGAAATGAATGACGTGTATTTTCGTTATGTAGGAATCATAAAACGCCCAAAAAGTATATTATCTCAAAATCGAAAATTTTCGCGATCACAATACTCCCCTCACTTATCGGTGTGGGAAGTAACAACATTTCTGTCGATTCTGTCGAAGTTTTTAACTTTGACCTAAAAACAAAGTTATGAATTTTAACTATTCTAATTTTATTTATTATTAGTGTGGTAGTCGGAAAACTTTGGTTTTTTGATGCCCGTCTCTGTGTGTGTGTCTCTCTGTCTGTACCTCAGCGATTTCGTTCACCAACGATTACTCAAAAACTCCTCAAGCGATTGCTGCCAAATTTGGTCAACTTGAATGAATAAAGGTCATTTCAACTTGAAAAGGTTTTGGTGCCGATCTGACAATGGGGGGGGGTGGAAAGAGTAGTTGTCAACAAAAAAAATGTAATACAACATACAAATTTGATAGTACCAGTTCAAAGAGGATGTGTCTTTATGTCTAAAACGATATATCACATGTTAATCTTTTCTGAAATGGAAGCTAAACAAACTAAATAAACTGCAATACTTAAATGTTATTAACTGCTGAATTTGTGCACTGAATTGTTTTATATTAGGCAGTCGCAAACATCTTAAAGATGTCTACCTCAAAATAATATTACTATTCGATTGGACTCCTAAGGGTTAAAGGGAGTGGGGGTTGCACAAGAAAATTGTCTAAATAGAGGATGAACAACAACCACATGAGTCGGGGAAATTCCTAGAACGAAGGCTACCTCCTTCAACGTCCACATTCGTTTATGATTACAATACGTCCACGGCCTACTGGCGTTGCAGATAAAACAGATAAACAATCGAGTTGGCGTAAGGTAGCGACCATCTGTTAGACGCCAAGAAGACGCTGTCAGTATGCAACGCACCATAAACCAAAAACAAGCAAGATGAGTGGAAAAAGATGGCCGGTTAAACACGGCCATAAAGCATTTCCTTTCGAAGGAATGAATAATGTATATACAAAGTGTTATTACACGCCGAGAACAATACCGGCAGCAGACAATAAAAATTGTTTTCTGATTAGTGGTGCATATTAAGCGGACATACGACGGCCTGTTGTTGTTCAGCTGCGCTTGACAGATAATCTAGAGAAGGGGAATACGCATTATATATAGGTTTGGAAGTCGTTTTCTGTAATCTATGGAATGTAATATGTTGGAAATAATTCCATACACAGATCTTTCAAAGAATCTTGGGACTCTTCAGTGTGAGTATAGGGCCAACAATCAAATCACTCGACACGTCAATAGTAACATGTCCAGGCGCGACCACGTCGTCAGTATTGCTAAAACGCCACCCCAGAAACTTGGAGTTTTGTTCCGCCGCAGGAAGCTGTATACACCAGAGCAACTACTGCTGCTCTACAAGGCACATATTCGACCATCGTTGGAGTATTGCTCTCATGTGTGAGGATGCGCTCCAAAGCACTGTCTAAAGCTACTGAATACTATCCAGGAGAGAGCAATTAGACTAATCGATACGCCTAACCTCACAAAGGACCTCCACAGCCTGGAACATCGAATGAGGGTGACTGACAGGTTCTATCACGGAAGATGTTCGAGTGAGCAGATAATGAAACTGAAGGCCGCCCGAACGAGAAACACTAGAGAGGCTCTGCGCTCATCCTTACCAGGTTGAGGTCCCTGCTCCCGGAACCGGTCTCCTCCAGCATGGCTACTTTTGGAGAACTTCAACGCTGTAGAATGAGCTGCCGGGGAATTTATTTCCCGGCGGCTACAACCTGCAGCGTTTCAAATCACGTGCACAGACACTTATCCTCCCGCAGCGCTTCTACAGCGTTATAGGCTTTCAGCCTTTGCGGGAGGCTGACCATAAAAAAATAGCAATGTTGATGAAACCATTGCACTATTACTACTATAGCAAAGACAAAAGAGCTTTATAGTTTTCGAAAATCCATGCAGTGGCAGGGGAATATTTATAATATTTATAATAAACTGGTATCCTGGGCTTCCCTACAACCTCAAAAGGATTGATCACAAAAATTATTTTTAATATAAAAAATAATCGAATTCAGGCAACGTTCTTAGGCATTTTAGACAAACTTTTGGGAGAGGATAAAACTGGGTAGGTATTCATAAAGCCGTTTTTATTATCCCGATAGTCTATATTTTCCAAAATTAGCCATACATAGTTACTAATTTTGTCATCCTTGAGATCATCATGTCTGTGAATCAATAGTAATAATAATAATTAATGTTAATAAGAAAAGATGGATTAAAGGGTTGCTTTTTGTAGCCGTAAGGGACATATTAATTAATTACAAACAGCTTACGAGGTTTTGAACCCATTTCATAGAGAATCGTTATGTATGCCAACCTAATAATAATAAAAAATCGATCAACCACAATTCTTAAGAAACGAAAAACTAAAAAAGCCTTATTAGTAAGTACAAAGCTATAAGGGCAGGTTAAGGTTAAACAATATTTCTTTTGTCTTCTTCTTATGGTGCCATCTTCTTACGAAGGTTGGCGACCATCATGACAGTTTTCACTTTATTAACTGCGGCTCTGAATAGTTGTGGTGTGGAGCAGTTATACCACTCCCTCAAGTTACGAAGCCACGAGGTGCGTCTTTTTCCTACATTGCGTTTGCCATCGATTTTTCCTTGCATGATGACATGGAGAATTTGATATATTTCACCTCTCATTATATGGGCCAGGTATTGGCATTTTCTTATTTCAATTTCTGTGACCAGTTCTTTCGTCTTGGAGAGCTGTCTTAAAACTTCCTCGTTGGTAACATGATCTATGTACGATATTCTCAATATTCGCCTATAAAGCCACATTTCTCTTGTCTAATTATAAGTAACTGGTTTACCTAGCACCAAAAAGAAAAATGAATTATACGTTACAATAATGACAATAGGAGTTTCGAAATCTCGGATGTTCTCATGGGACTTATATCTTAATTGACAATCTACGTAATTTATCTTTACGCTACAGACCATCCCATATTAAGACTGATAAACATAATCAAATCCGTGAAAAAAGGGTGTGCGTGACTTCATTTCTTTAGAAACGAATGTAACGCAGTGAAACGTCACATGAGCCTTGACATTTCTGTATGCTCTAATCTAATCCGCGGCTCACTCGATGGCTTTTTGCCTGTCGTTATCATCAATTTACATTTTCTATCGGCTTTTTGGACGGGTATACAGACGGAATACGCACATCCATTTTAGTGTGACCGGTGATTTTTTACTTGGTTTGACGTGCGTCTCGTTTTTTTCGTGCTCTATATTCAATAAAAAGGTCGATGTGAGAGTTTGATGCTTCTGCGCATCAGGGGGGAGTGATACAGTCAAGGCGTGTCAATAAAAGCTATTTCCAGTCTTATTTATTTATTATTTATTAAATGGTGTGATATACAGCATATCAAACAAAAACGTCAAAGACATGTAGGAGATTAGGATTACAATAACTGTAAATATAGATATATAGATATATAAAAATACATTCTGTGGCATTAGGCAAAGAATTCATCCAAAACCTAGAAGGCCTTTTTCACCAAGAATCCCTTCAATTATTTTTTAAATATGCCAATCGTAGATGATTTCTGTATTTGCCCTTATATAGCTATAATTTTTCTGATATGCTGCAGTGCTATGTTTGGGTGATAACAAATTCAGATTTATTTCTCTAAACGAGGACAGCTAGCTCATACAGGGTGTCCGTATATTCGACCGACAACGATTGACAGGTGATAGATTTCACATTTTTATGAACATTGAGATCAGAACATAAAGCCTTAAAATGCTTAATTTTCAAAATACAGGGTTTTAAAGTTTTACTTTTATTTTCGTACTTTCTCAATCATTCCGCAAAAAATGGCACAACCATCTACAATTACGTATCGGGGGTTTTTTAAGGCGAGAAATCCAAATCCAACCACGGTTTTACTATCATGAATAGAGGGCGCTACCTAGGTCTATCACCCGTCAAGCGTTGTCGGTCGATTATCCGGACACCCTGTATAAATGAACACTAGTGACTGACGAGATTTTTAAATTTTCGAAAAATTCACAAAATGACTGACGCCAGTTATGATTATTCATTATTCTTATGAAATACTTTTGTAACATGAACGCTCTTCCAATATATGATCCGCATACCCAGTTTAAGATGCCATAGATGATATGACAGTGGAAACTAATACAGGGTAATTAGTATATGCCTACTACAATGACTGGAGAGAAATTTCAGCCCATAACAAGCTTTTCGTAGTTTATTACATACAATATCAATATGTGACTCCCAAGTTAGTCTGCAGTCGAAGGCCCAGCATTAGGTGTAGAAATACTGAAAGAGGCCTGCTCATGCTCATCTTTCAATGAAAATTTGACTATGACCATATTATTGTATGCACCTGTTGTCATAAGTGATGGCTCAGAGAAACTATTATTTGTAACTAAAATGCTTGTGTCATCTTCAAAGCGTATCATTTTATATTCTGAGGAAGTGTTGCATATGTGACCAAACAAATTGTATTGTCTGTTCAACTATTACAGCATTGTTTACTATCATCGTTTAGATATAGTGAGTCGTAACAGAATAGCTGTTGTACAAAATAGCTTCATTGGTTTCAAGAAAATTCGACCATATACCAGATCATTATCCTATAATCAGTTTGATTGGTTAAAAATACATGACTTAGTTAAATATAATTTTTTTAGCTTTATTCATAAACTAATTATTACTGAGACTCCTATATACCTACCTACGTGAGAAGTTGATTTTTAGACATCCATCAAAGTTCCAAATGCCTCTCCATAGCCCTTATGTATTTACAAGATCCTTCCCATACTATGGTTGCATTTTGTACAACGTTGATCAAACTGCTAAAACCATGTATCTTTATAGTTTCGGGAAATATATCAAAACCATTCTCCTTAAACAAAAAACAGCTTCTGATCCGAATGTTTGTGGCTAACGGAAAAATTAATACTTGTTATGTATAGCGGCTTTTGTCATTTTTTTTTAATTTAGCTGTTACTCTTATTCAACAACAAAATTTATATGCACTCATTGGTTAAGTGTAAGAGTAGCTGTTGCTAAACTTGTAGATATCTATATCTGTAGGAAACTTAATAAAGACGGTTTACTATTATTATTGTTTGAATCCAATAAGAACAAAAAAGGGACCACCATATCAAATGGAAGGAGCATACAGAATATGTTGTCAAAAAGATACGTTACGTTATAAGCAAATTTAAACTTCTTTCCACTATACTTACCTATCAACAGATGATCATTGTATACGAAGCACTCTTGTTCATAGTCATATACGATATTGTATTGTGGTGAGGGGCGGAGCATGTAAAAATAATATAAAAGCAATAGAAATTATACAAAAACGTTCAATAAAAATTTTATATAAAGTGAAATGTAAATATCCTAGACTGTTATTTTCTAAAACAAAAATTCTAGATATCAGCCAAACATTTTTCATGTCATTAGGTATTTACCAATATAAAAATAAATCAAACTTGACTAAACACGAACATGTATGCATGTAATGTTGTACCAAAAGCAAGGAAAAATACTTTATTACGATGTCATACATTTCTTGCTCCAAGACTATACAGTGAGATACCAGAAAGCATAAAATGTCTAGTGCCTTTAAATTCATTTAAGTTTGGTTTAAAACAATGGATAGTATAAATAATAATCGCATTAAAATTCACCAACTTGTAGACATATGAAACCTATTATTACTAATATCTATAGAATACAAATATTCCTGAATTAACCCTTATTTGTTGTTTCTATTTTATAATAATTAGCTTGTACCCAAGCACAAGTTTTTAACTTTTTTGGGGCATTTGTTGTTTATTGTATTTCATTTATTTTATATTTACAATAAACGCTATACTACCTCTTTTTTTGTCATAAATTTAGAAAGATGCAAAGTGCTTAAAACTGACTTTTTCAACATCGTAGGCCGTTACGTCCTATTGTAAAGTTTAATTAACACAGTTTGTAATGATTCCTTCTTATAGATTTTTTACTGTCTTTTTTATTGGGTGATAGGGTCCAAATTAAACACAATTTAGTTCAAATTTGCCAACGTTTCGAAAATTATATTTTCATCTTGTAACGTTAAGAGAAGTAACTTCTCCTGTGGTTAGTGTGTGCAAATATAAATAACAAAATCCCAATATATAGGACACACGCATGTACATAATTTCAAAGAATCTGATGACTACCACGACTTTTAACACAAAGGAGCCCCGAAGATGAAGATATAATTTTCGGAACGTTGGCAAATTTGAACTAAAGTTGTGTTTAATTTGGACCCTATTACCCAACAAAAAAGGCATTAATAAATTTAATCAACATATTTGAGCACTTTGAATCAGCTTTTATGTCTATATGCCCTTATTACCATGCGCCTTTTCTTTACAGCCCTCAAGTCGACCGGGAAGCCACGCCCCGTCGGAAGTGACCACGCCCACCGGCGCCAAGGACCCGATCGCCGCGATCGCAGACCGCCTATCGGTGAACAACAATGTTAAGGGCACGCCCAACGGAGGCGGAGTCACGGGGAGTTGCGGTACCGCCCCCTCCTCCCTCCAGCAGTTGCAGACCCCACCCGCCTCCCCACAACAGCCGGCCCAGTCTAAGAGGTTGCTGCAGGTAAGATGACGATGATGACTTTGCATAGCATAGAACCAGGGCCGCCACATCGCAAGGTTGGGCCCAAGACCAGATTCTGGCCACGGGCCCCCAATACCATAGCCCTCTCAAGTGATGAGGCCGTGACCTTCGAACTGGCAACGAGATGGTTATGCCAATACCATGTTGAAAAACTATTGATTTCCTCTCTCCACACAAAACGTCATTTGTACTTGCTTTCAAGTTTTAGTGATTGAAATGTCTAAGTTTTTACTGACCTATGTTTTTTATAATTCATTTTCTGAAATAAATTTAAGAAACTGTAACTGAAAATTGGAAACACTAGTATTCACGTCCGTTAAATAGTTGTTAGTTATGGGAGTTTGTTACTTTTTCGTCTTGGAATAGTACGAATTGCAAATAAAAGCCGTATTCAGAGAAATTCATAATCACTCATTTCTTAAGAGTAGCTGACAGAAAATAATGGTTGACTAAATTTTATAATCGACGCATTCAATCAATTGTGTTCAAATTGAAATTTTGTAGACTGATTGGAAATGAGAGTCTATGTGTACAACATGGCTGAGGGGTTGGAATGAAACAGCATTGGAAAGAATATAAAATGTGTATTAAATGAAAAACCGGAACAAAAAGTAATTGCTACAAAAATAAAGTTGCTTCATTATAGTTTATTCACAATTCATTGTAGTTATTTGTAATAAAGTTACCTAGAAAAGAATTAGATTATTAACAAATCAAATCAATCAGTAAAATATGATCTTCGTTTTGTTGAATAACATAACATACTGTTAAAAAACAGTCGCCCCCACGACAGCGTTTACTAATATTCAGGCTCGAACCGGGCCCCTACGGGGCCCGGGCCCGGCACAACAGTCCCCGCCTACCCCCCCTTGTGGCGGCCCTGCATGGAACGGTGCGGTATTTAATGAATTTTGTGATATCAGTAATGTAAATGAGATATCATAGCGGCCCCAGTACAGATCCTTGAGGTACTCCTAATTGAACTAGCTTTACGCCAGGAAGCTCTTCACCAACGGTTATTCGTTGTTTTCAAATTTTCAAATGATGAAAGTTTAATGTATATTTTGCTAATAGTAAATTATAATTCATGATGCCAAAGGTTTTGCTAAAATGTAGACTCATAATAATTATTAGATAATTAAATGCCGTCTCCTCACGTGGAACGTACTCCCGGTATTTTTAAAATGACATAAGATAAATAATAAATTTCCTAGATCTAAAATAAAGACGATGCGATTGATAAAAGAACACGGAAGATATAAAAAACAATAAATTGTGTATATGTACGAAATTCGGAATATTATAAAAAATAAATCTTGAAGATCCGAAATAAAATTCCAAGCTTTTAAGATGTATAATAAAGGCAAAAAAATGAAGTCAAGTTGATGGACTCGGTACTTCCCACATGTTACCGTTGTAGCAGTTTATTATTTTCCCAGAGCGTCTGAGATCCCCTTGCACCCAAATCTGCACTCGCCCACCCGTCCGCAAAAAAGTGTATTAAGCCGCTAGGTCTTTCTTTCTCAAGTAGAAAAAATTTACAGTTTTACAACTCTAGCCCCCAACCACCCCAATTTCACCACCATCCAAAAAAAGTGCTAAATGTTCGGAAACCCCTAAAACCTCCACGTTTGGGAATATTTGAATTTGTTTGTTTTTTGCGTATTACTCCGCCGCCCATGCACCCATTTTCAAAATTATAGCAGAGTTACCTACTACGACCCCACAGCATATCGCTACCCAAATTTTATTACGATCAATACGAATCTAGAAAAACGACAATAGACCGATAGACAAACAAACCGTCAGACGGACAGACAGACCGACAGAAATGAGTAACGTGAATTTTCGTTATGTAGATCCCAAAAAGCGTATTATCTTAGAATCGAACATTTTCACGATCACGATACTCTCTCCAGCTGTGTGTGGGAAGTAATAAATAAAAAAGAAAAACTATATATTAACATTACTATGGCATTCGCTGAGTAAACGTGTGCACCAGTGAATGAATAAGTGGTTGAAAAATGTCTAAGAGATCCAAATCTCCTGCAATCTCTTGCCAACAAGGTGTCCGAAGCGGTAACGAAAAACAGCGAAAAACTACAGGATCTTGAGACCAAAATATCCGCTCTGGACGCTAAATACAGTGAATTATATGAGGAAAATAAATCTAACATAAATAAAATGTTGGAAAAAATAGAAAGTATCAGCAAAGAACTAAGATCTGCGAAAACTAGATGTGCTATAATAGACCACGAAACAAAGAAAAACAATTTAAGAATGTTTAATATGGCCGTAGAAGAAGGTGAAAACATACGACAACGGGTGTTTGAACCGTTTGAGTTTTTTGTAAAGATTAACGATTTATTTTCTTTCTGTATTTTAGAATAGCCGGGACATAAGTATTTTGAATTAGGGCAACTTACTGCATATATATTTTTTTGTTCTCTTTTTACTTCAATCAAAACTTTAATTTACATTTATGTAAGGTATCTGGTCCATGCACAATCTTAATGATTCCAATGGACCAGTTGCCTAATAAATTCTAATAATAAATTTCGATTACGTTAGAAGTATAAGGGACACAAAAATAATCTTAAGCAACACATGTTTATGTATCGATTTGCCATAATTATAATGTATTTACTTATAAATGTTCATGTAGAACAAATTAGTCTAGTATAGAATATCTCAGAAAGTTTTGTTCTCAATAAGCTTCGTGTTTATATCGTGGTGCTGCGTATGTGTTCTCTTCCCACGCACAAGGCTTTGCCTTCTGTGGGCTTTTATATATTTATTGACGATATTTTTAATCTCATGTTTGCCATTGTATTGGTACTGTAACATTAATCAATAAATATTATATTAATGATATATAACTAACAAAGATATAAAATAAGAATTCAAAAATTCAAATCTAAAATAAATACAAAGCAACTAAATTGTGTGTATACGAGGTGCAGAGTACCTTACGATAAAAAAATAAACCTTAAAAATCAGAAATAAAAATCCAAAAATTGTTAAGAGAACTAAAGCCAAGTAAATAAAAGATCACAGGAAATCTAAAAAACAATAAATTCTCTATATTTATGTACAACGTGCAAAAATTACACAATTACGATAAATTTCTAAAAATAAAAATTTCAAGACCTCAACTAAAAACAAAAAATAAATAAAGGAACACAGAAAGTATATTTTTTTGTTTAATATGTACCAGGTGCATACAATAAATATCAAATTGTTTATGTGCTTATTTCAGGAGATCCTGGACAGGCCAGGCCCGTACCCGATGATCGTGGTGCCCCACAAGGGGGGCTACTGGGTCGACGGGACCGACCATGAGGAGCAGATGGACCACCGTGGCATGCCCATCATCCCTCACCCCACGTGGCGGGCGAAAATAGAAACAGATGACACGGCAAAGTGCTACAGAAGGTTCTTCGTTGGAAGGGTAAGTTGAATATCTCATTTTTACTACCTAACAAGTCACCGAGTCGACACTCATAAGCTTACTTTTTTGCTTTGCTATACGAGAATCAGCGGAGATGTTTCCATATTTGACAGTAACAGTAATGTTGGTATCAGCTGGTATGGTCACCCTCAACACTAGCAATGTCTTTGAAATTACCCTGTAGAACCTATTGAAGTGCTGTATTGTCGAAATAGGAAAAATAGCGGAATTCAAATTGAAGATGATATACAGGGTGCACAAATGAAACTGAGAGAAACTAGACTACAGTGTATAAGACAAAAAAAAGATTTAAAAAAATCCAAAAAATCTGTTTGCCTTTAACACATCGTTTTTATTTGACATCTTCATAATTTTTGAAGTATTGCATCCATTTCATTGAAACGTACTGTCGATATAAGGCAAACAAATTTTTTGAGATTTAAAACTGTTTTTTTTATCTAAACACCGTGTCCCAGGACGAATCCCGAAAAAAGAAATCGCACTTAGATTTCGGAATGTGAAGCCAATATCAAAAGGAATTATTCTGAAATTCGCATTTGTTGCAGAGAAATCAACGTTTGACGTTTGGTTGCAAAGATAACTGAAACGTGTGTGGCCCACTTTCACTTTGGAGAATTCCTTGCAAAAACGGATAAGGCCGAATTACGCTAACGGGTATTTTGAATGTTTTTGTCGATTGTTTACAACAAATATCATATGATGTATTGCTTATACGGTACGAAGACGATAAAGAAGCCCACACAACCAATTCGCGATCTAATTAATTTCAACTTTTTTGCTATTAATAATCAACATATAGTTTATCATATTATGTCATAAGTCGGTGCCACAAATCATCCCTTAAAGTTTTTGGGATTCATCCTGAGACGCGGTATATATTGTGATCTAGTTTCAGCTAGTTTTATTTGTACATTGTATACTGAGATAGTGTTGCATTAAGAAAATGGTATCCTGTGACTCTACGAAGAACCCTGTATATTATGAAATAATTTTGAGATGTGGAACTTGACTCTTTCTATAACTTAAAATTTTTTTTCCTTATATCTTAAAACAACGGAGTTATCAAAATTTGGAGAATTTTCAATCTATGTGAAGAACTTAAAAACAGCTACGATAGTATTAAAAAGGTACGAAAGGCATTATAGAAAATATTTAACTTTCGTACGTTCACCTTCAACTTCTTACACGCAAAGTCGTAAAAACTTCCTAACCGCAACAGGGGAAACTTCGGTTACTTTCTGCTTACGATGCGATTTTTTTGTTTTCCAACTTTCAACAGAACGCTCGGCATTTCTGTTTACGACTTTTATCTTTATATTCGATAATTGTATAACTCAGGGGATTCAACTTTTTATCGTTTTGTTTTGTTCGGAAAATAAATCCACAGGAAAGAATGGATAGGAGGAGAACGATATAATTGATTAATGAATAATTGAAATATGGAATAGAATATAGTATTTTACTTCCCACGCCGATAGGTGAGGGGAGTATTGTGATCACGAAATTTTTTCGGTTTTCGATTTTTTAGGCCCTTCCTGACATTTCCTTGCCTATTACAGAAACCAAGGGACTTTTGTGATGTATAGCGTGGCCTAATAAGAATGGACGCCGGCAATGGTAACCGTTAATCATATAACTTCAAGCAAAAAATATTATTAGATAAATCTGCTAAGAGAAATCGCTGGAAATTATTTTCAATTTCCGCAAGTGACCGCTAAGGGGCGCAACTGTTACGACCAATAAGAAAAACGGCTTTTTCTCAAAAAATATGCAAGTAAAGGTATATTATAAGGTCTATCATGTAGACAGGAGAATTTTCGATTTTTTTTTTGTTAATAGTTTTTTGATCTATCTTGTAAGATGTAGTGGTGGGGGAATGTCAAAAAAGTGTTTCTTTAAATGGCCATAACTTTAGTATAA